>CAUYWW010000050.1:315000-1682000 GCA_963576845.1 Megachile leachella | reverse complement strand
CTTGTAATCTACCGCTTGCGAGGAATGCGACCTAAGTGCAATTCTCTAAGAGTACCTAAACACGCTTTCGCAAAAATCTATCGCGGAGTAATCGATTACGAAAAAACGCTTAATTGAGAACAGTGTTCTTTTACCGATTTGAATTACCGAACTCTATCTGATTTTAATAATTTTATTTCTTCGGAACAGTCACTCTTTATCTTCTGACTCGACAATTAATTGTTCATGACCCTTTTAGTCAAAACGAACACTGACAGCCAAGACCAGATCGCTTAATTGGAGAGCCTGTTGTTCACTGGCTACTAGAACGACCCAACGATACAGGTAAAGGGTGAACAGTATAAGTCTAACAGGGTAGCAAATCAAATGATTCTAATATAAAATCGTAATTGCTGAACTGCCACCCAAAAGACACTGGCTTCAGAGACCAAGTCGCTCGAATGGGGAGCCTGCGTTAGCTGGCTACGAAACTACCCAGAGCGAACTCCGAGAATCTGACGGCGCGTTAGCAATTCGACAAAAATCAAGATGAGTAGCTGAGAGCTATGTTCAGGCCCGCTATTAAAATTTGGAATTTAGTTTCATAGCGAAGGGTCAGAATTTCGTTTAGTTTCTTTACCTATAGCAGCAATAACACCCAAGGAGTCGTTACATTGTATCGAGTATTTTAGTTTATTGCCTTACATCTTATTGCCAGCACTTTAAAATTAACAGTAGAGTCCTTTATTTTCAGTTTCTATTCATGTCGAGGTACTGCTTGGTTTTATTGCTTGCTATGGTCATTTTTTGGGAGAAACCCATGTTCTTCATACGTCACAAGCTTCCATTTCCACCCCATTTGTACAGCCAATAGAAATTAAGTATTTTTCCTCACCCTCACCACGTAAAAACTGTAAGCATTTTAACGTATTTCATATTCATTAGAAAAATAGCATTCGTCTTGTAACACTCATAGCAATAACAACTAGCAATAGTTTTGTATGGTCTCCAAGTCTTGGAGTGGTCCTTCGAGTAAGGAATAGTTGTATACTTTAGAATAATCACGAACTTAGTCGGCACACCACGTGCAATATTCACAAAGCTCGAAAGAACTTGTTTCAATCACGAGCATTAACAAGCTATCTTTTCGATATCTTAGCTTTTCTTGGCGCTAAGTATAGCACTCTCCTGACGGAGTTTCAGAGACGAGATCGTTTGAATGGGGAGCCCGCGTTAGCTAGCTACTAGACGACCCACGATCAAGTACCAAATGGCGTATACTTGCTTTACCAGTCAAGTATTAAGAATCGTGTCGGCTCTTTTACAGCGAAAACTGTTCCTACTATACTTAGAAATGAGGCTTGTGTCGCGTTCGATTCCGAAGACTGTTCTGATTTGAGACGGGTTTCGCTCGCCCTTTTATACCCCAAGATTCAACGAATTCGTGACGTCAGAATGTCCAAAATTTCACATAAATTCGTTAATACATATTAATTAGAAAATCGTTTAATTCGGTTATGTTTTAAATATTGCTCTTCAATTAATGATTAACGTTTCGGCATTAGATTATTACCGTAGCGGTGTTTTAACGAAGATACGTTTTCTGTCCTTTTCTAATCAACGGTGTTCGATTTTTGCGCGAGTCAAAACTATTTCGATTTACGGATTTTCCTTTAGTTAATGAAAATGATTTTGATCAAGTCTATAAATAATTTAATGAATTATGAATTCTCATGCATCAATTGATTTAATTAATTAATTAATTTTAATATCTAAAGTTGCCGTAAATAGAGATAGTGTTCCTATCCTTCTCTATAGCTATCGCTGTCTCAAGTGTTTCGGTTGAACGTCGTGACTTGCAGTCTTAACGCAGCGCAACGGAAATTTCGTACAAATTATTGATTAGAAAAATATAATAAAGTAATACATTATTTTGTTTTAATTATTCTAACTAAATATTCACATAATTCTTGGAACATATTACCTACTGTAATTTACAAGTTAATTAATATATCGGAAACATATATATTGGGTCGATAGGATTGATAGTCGATAATACCCTATTGTCGGTAACTTGGCAATCACTGTCGGTAATTAGCTAATACTGTCGATAATAGATCAGGGGTGTCGTAAAGCACAAAAACAGGGTCCGCGGGACGTTACAAGTGCACTGAAATCAATATTGAAAGCGATGTATCGATAAAGCGTAGGACCCCTCAACACGCGGATCAAGGTTATATTTATAGTCCACTCATTTGAGAGAACACCGAAATAAAGAATTAGGCAAAATATTTTACTTTGGTGCTCTTCCAAAACGATCTGTAAGATATAAGCGAAAAAGAAATCTCTATATTTGGAAAGATCCCTCGCGACGCAACGAAGCTCATTTACCAAGAAAATGCAACATGATTCGGATCGAAAATAAATTCTGTTTTCTCTCATTTTAATTAGAAGAATGTCGAACATCTATTGGCAAAGATTTCATAGTAAATAAATGAAAATTAAAAGATTCACGCTTGCATTGGTATTGTCTCAAGAATGTAACCCAACCCAATTCTCAAAGATCTTAATCCTCTAGTAGTGGGGACAATTTTTTCATTAATATCACTTAGATCACTTCCGTTAATATCGAAATTTTACTGTACAGGAAAATATAGAATTAGTTATCCCTTTGTTTCGGGGTGGATTAACATTGGCGGGGGACTGAGAACAATAGGAAGAAAGAGGGAAAGAGTGGGGAGACTAGCGCGAGCTGCGACTCTTCGTTAGTTCAGTCAGTTCTCCTATATCAGTTAGAACGCGTCGTGGTGTCGTCAGTCCTTCGTGCTTTGCACGACGCGTCGTGCTTTTTGTGTCTACGAGGAATGTGCGTTAACAGTAGTAAACGATGATTTGTACAAGTAAATACAAGTTTATAATGTGTCGATAGAAATATTTAAGGACAATTACGTGTAATAATAAATGTTACCGAACGAAAAAAAATGTTACTTATTCTCGTGACTATGTGACCAAATAAATCTTTTCAGTGTGTATTTCTTGATGCTCTATAACTCCGAATGGTTTTAGATCGTACCGAATTGGTGAGTCTTAAAAATATGTTGTTACTTTCTCATCGTAAAAATAACGCTTGTTTAAATGTATTCATGGTTTTATTTTATTTGGTCGCTTTCTGATGCGTATTTTAAATGCTTCCTTATTTCTATCTTTTCAAATAAAACTTTAATGTACAGTCGGAAACCTGTAGAATTTATTCAAACGGAAATTCACATAATATGTGTAAAAAAGACTTATTCAAAACTTGTGGAATAACAAAATTCTTTAATCCTTTTTTTGTTGAAAATCAAATTTCAGAGAATACAGAAAATATTAGAATCTGAATTAATTTCGTATATTTTGTAAAATTATAAAAACTAACTTTTAAAACAATTTGTTTGTGCAGTGCTTTCTGTAACAGCTTGATTTCGAATAATATGGTTCTGATTATGTCAATATTTTTTTTTTTAATTTCTCTGTTTCTAATCATTTTATTTAATGTGCCTTTATTTTTCCATTATTCCAAATAAGAGAATGGTGAAACAGTTAATGCAAGTTTATTCGTGTGTATTCATTGCTTATTGTAGACAAGTTTAAGATTTCCGTGTCGAAGACTATATTAATAGTTTGGGAGTTTGGGACATCTTAGACTGTAATGGATAATTCTTTTCACGTTTCTTACTCTTCGGAACTGCCATTTTGATCATAGACCCCGCCTATCTGTTTCGGCAGGCAGGGTCTAACCTGCAGCACTTACCGTAACAATAAGATCGTTTTTATGACTTACTCGTCAAACCGAGACGTCACTGCTGAAAGTCAGTAAATTTCTAAGCGTTATATCTCATGTGACGTGGCATTTTATACCCGTCACAAGGAATCTCCTCGGGGGAGGGGACCGGGGAGTTATTACATTGGGGCAAAAACCGTCTAGAGAGAGAACGAAGCGCAATAACATACAATTGTACTATCGGAATCTGTCGCCGCTTTATTTTGTATGTACCGTCGGATAACGACGTCACCACCAGCGACAGAACAACGTACGTCGAGGGAACACACCGCTACCCTGCCGCTATCCCGCTGGGATCCGGCAATAGACTAAGAGAGGCAGTGGAATAAGGGGAGGAAGGTCTGCGAGAGAACGACATACGACTAAGGAAGATTCTGCTACCCTGCCGCTTCCCCGCAAGTACCTACGATAGAGGAAGAGAGGCCGCGGAAAAGGAAGAGGTCTTACCGAAGATGCCTTCGCGAGAAGACGGAAACTTAGGCCGGGGGTGGGGGTGATCGCAAGGTGTCCGAATACCGGCGTAAGGGCACGCGGTTTGTCATTCTGTATTTGGCTCTTGCCCTGTGAGATAGTATATGAACAACAAAAGCAGTCGATCAAGTTTGCCCTCGCTACCGTTCCGGACATCTCGGTAAGCCCCTTTTTTTTGATATTGTTGTAAAGGGTACGAAATCGAGAGCAACGTACCGTGGGTTGTCGAACACCTGGCGTGCCAATCACCGGCCGGTTCCGCAAAGTGTGACAGGAGTGTCGGCATTTCCGGATAGTTAGTAAGCTGATTAGGTTACTTGCGATTAGGTTAATTTACGTAATTTCGGGAGTATCGTGAAATAGAAAGATCGCCTCTCGATCTCTCTAAAAGCCGCACTCGGCGGAGTTACCGAACCGTGTTCGGGGGAGTGGTACCGCGTAAGCCACAATTTAGTTTCTTAGTTTTGCGAAAGCCGTTGCAAATATTGTGCCCTCCCAGTCTCGATTTCGTATCCTACTGGTTGCGGGAGCAGGTCGAAAGTGCATGTGTTGTCGTATCAAATATTTCGTAGTTTACCGCGCTAGTTCTCGTCTTTTTTTATTTTTGATTTTTCCGAGATCCAACTTTTATCAATAGATTCTTTACATTTTCCTGATTAAAAGAAGACCAAACACGACATAATTTGGGCTATACTTACTGGTTTAATTGACGATAAAGGTTTCTCACGTCGAAGAGGATAGCGAGTCAAAAAGAAAGAGACGATACGATGGTGACAGTCGGCAAAGATCAAAAGTCTGTTCGATTTTTTGCAATACTTGAGCATTGCTAATTTTTTTATTTTTCATCCATTCTTTTATATAACTTTCTCCATCATAGTCGCGACATTATCCTGATTAAAATGAGACCAAACACGACGTAATTTGAGTTATATTTACTTGCAATATCTTATTCTATTAATCGATGTATGCGTAACATTTGAAATTACAAGTAAATATGTCCCAATGTACGTCGTGTTTGGTCTCATTTTAATGAGAAAAATATTATAAATATGATGAAAAAAGTTTTAAAGAAAAAAAATAAAAAATAAGAACGTTTTATTTTTGCATTAGGAGTGTCCTGCGGATAGGTCACCGTTTGTTTACGTTCAGTCTCCGTCACTCGAAATGTAGGAACTGTACGATATCTGCACCAGTTCGGTCCCGAGAATGGTGCACATATCGAATATGTACTATACATAGCCTAAATTATTTAGTGTTTAGTCTTATTCTAATCAGAAAAATATGAAGAATCTATTAGTAAAAGTCGGATAACAAAAAAATGGAAAATAAAGAAGTTTTACTCATTAGTATTATCCCTCACTATGTTTCCGTTTGTTTACATTCGGCATCCTTGGCTCGCTATTCTTTTCTACGTTCGGCAAAACATCAATCAATGTAGGAACTGTACGATATCTGCACCAATTCAGACCCGAGAATGGTGCACATATCAAATATTTACTGTATTTGGCATAAATTTCACCAATTTTTCAGTAAAATTGGATTCAGTTTTGTTCCATTCCTCTATTAATGCCCTTTTTAAGTAATTTTTATTCGGATTCTCTTTAATTTTTCGTACTATCAATCTTTCGTCGTACGCGTTGAACTTTTTATTTGGAGCTTTCTTTAATGCATTACTTATTCTATTTTCATTTTCATATTGTTTTATAATATACTGAACAGTACTAGCATTTCTACCAATAATTTTCGCAATTTCACGATAGCTTTTTCCACTTTCAAAATTTCTTATAACTATTTGTCGCTCTTCTATCGTTGTTTGCTTCGTTATTATAATATATTTCTCAATATTTTTCAACTACGGACTTTACGACGCTAAAGGACAATTACAAATGAGCCAAAAAATCCAATCTTTCATTTGTTCTATGATTTTTATTTGTTTTTCAGGGATTCCCCTTGGAAAATGCTAACAAATATATGTATACTGTACGATTTTAGGTATGAGGCATTTTACAGGCAGAATCATAGTAACTTTGTTTTTTTTTTTTATATTTAGACAACTCCGTTTCTTTTAATACTACTACATAATAAATATAGATATATTTACAATATAGATTCATGATATTTTTCCCCTATACCTTACCTGAACTTTTTCACGAGAAGAAACGTATTCGTATATATGATGTACGATTTTGGCTGTGACTACTCACTGTACGTGGTAACGATTCCAGAAATAGTTTGTGTCTATATGAGTTTAAAACTATAAATTGGAATGAATATACGTCCAAATAAGAATGATTGAAAACTGTTTTTTCCGGAATAAGAAATTTTATAACACCAAGTGTTTAGACATCCTAAAGATTAATTCAATTTTCAAAAATTAGCTTGTGATGGAAATAATTAAAAGAAAAACTTTTTTAACCAAAAAGTTATGCCATTTTTGTGAATAGGTAATATTCATTCAATTTATTTATAAAAATTTCCTTCTTATAATATATACGTGTCGTTGAAAAATTTGAGGGTATCTTATTCTAAAACGGTGCCAAATATAATGGAGTTTTTTATCTGTTATAAATAGTAAAAGATGAAAGATACAAAGACTCATTTTAACATTCTTAGTTCACATTATTATTATTATTAGGTTAACCAGAAAAATCTGTCGTTTTTATCAGTACCTTATATTTATTAATTTATGTGTTAACGCTGCCTTTTTTTTTTTAATGAATGTACACATAGTTATATAGCCTTAAAATATCTTACTAAAAACACGGTCTTATAGACATTTTAACGGTCGGCAGATTTTTCGGCTGGGACTACCAGCAAGTCGGGGCGAATTTAGCTTTTCGGAGTCATTATTCCCTAAGCGATTCAAGGTGGATAGATCTACATTTAAAAGCACACACTATGTTGATGTTAATTTGTAATGTTTAATAGGGCTTAAACTACATATAAACGGAAAGATTTAGCTTTTATAATTTAACAAGGTGTGATATTTTTCAAAACAATCGCCGATATGAAGCCCGGGCTTCCGCATACATGTGTCACAATACGCGCGTGTTTCTCGCCTTTTACCGGGGGTTTTCCTGTCGGAACATACGGCACAATCTTTTTTAGTCCCTGAACGCATTATGTGCAGCTTATTATCTAATCTGTTGTCCACAAACTTTGAAATTCAATTTATAATTTATTATATTTTTATTTATTTATAAATTGATTTCTATTTACTTGTCATATATTTCTCGATGGTAAAATAACGCGTGAGACGTCCGAAATGGCTAGCATTCTGTTAATCTCAGTTTTTCTGGATTGCTCTTTCGAGACGTGATCATGCCGCCACAGCGGCGACACCGACATCTACGACAGATTTGAAATGCCGCCACAGTGGGGGCACCGACCGCAAAGGGTTAATACATAAAAGACTGATTTTAGCAATATTTTATTATTTTCATAAAGATAAAAATGTTATTGAAATTCAAACAAGATAGGCATATTTAGTAAATAGCGAGATGGCACTAAATGATTGCTAGTGTCAGTTTCGATTTAGAAGATTTCGTATAAAAAATATTTCTAGCAAGCATAGTTATAGATGTTTAGTAATGATTAAATGAAGGTCTTGAGCACTAATAAATCTGCATATACTTTTAGAAAACAATGAAAATGCATAATGAAATTTTCGTTACATGAGTCAAATTCGATTTTCTTCTTAAAAAGCAAAGATTTTTTAATTAACTCAATAAATTATTAAATTTTTATCGAACAAATCCGAAGTAGCATATGATGATTTCAATATATGAACCGAACATTTTACAAATCTTTCACCAACCTTGTTGTTAGGGATATAAACAACAAAAACGAAATAACGAAGGCAAGGAATTAACTAATTAATATTTATTGGCGAAACAAAATTGAATCATTTATAATGCAATACAAAACAAATGGCAAACCAATGACGAATACAATATTTAAGGTAACTCAAAAAGCGAATCTTTAAATTAACGATAATTTACAGCGAAGTAAGTTTGTATCGAGGAGCAAACGAATGAACTGAGCGAAAGGACGGTCGTCGATAGAATTCTCGCAATAGATAAGCCGTAGCGGCCCGAGCCTCGCGCTATCACGTGGCCCTTCCCCCACTCCGGCCTATACAATTAGGAATACCTGGCGGCTTTGCTCTTAGGACCAACCTAAACGTCTCGGAAAAATTACCCATGTAATTTTCCGTCCGCGGATCCTCACCAGATGCAAAGCATCGTCCAAATCGGGGTCGATGGAGGCCTCAGGGGTCCGTCGAAAAACGTCCCCCCTAGCCACGGCCATAACGGCCCCAGGTTCGCAAAAGCGTCCCTGTGCACGCAAAGAGATCACCGTCCAGGTAGCCAATTAAACGCGAATTTACCAATATTCTGCCTTCCTCTCAAGCTTTTCATTCGCTCCTTTACATAGCCTTTGAACTTATCTATAATGCGAAAGGGTGCACAAATGCATAATAGCTGAAATCACATTTCTTCTCATAACAAATAATTGAACAACACAAATAAAGAAAATAATTCCAACACTTAACTAAATTTGTAATTTTTGCATTTCTACACTTAACACTTGTAGTTGCACATATCCAATTTTTGCATCAGTACTGATTTTTCATTTATTTATTAGCATATAAGCCTTCTGTTTTATGCTGTTTGAATGATACAAACGTAATTGAGTTTTCAATAAAAAATTGTTCGTGGAATCTGTGTTCCAACCAGTTATCTAAAGTAATTTTGCAATAGTAAATTTAAAATCTTTGTTTTCATTTAAATCATGAGTGTACTAACTAGAAGTTGATTTACCTAATAAGTTTCATAAATATACTAGCGAATATTACGATCACTTAATTCGGGGAAGAAATGCACCTTTTTGATATGTACAAATTGTGATTTAAATATGTACATTTAAATTATGTTACACTTAATGTGGACATGTGGATTTCGTTATAGTCTTACCGTTTTAAGTATACGTATTTGCACATTGTAAATAACGAAATCGCAGTTGTTTTTATCATCGCAATTATTTTGTTATATTTGACATAATTTTCATTACTTTTACAATAATGTGCTCGGTTTTTAATTGTTTAGAGCATTCACATGATATTATGAAAGAAATTACTTTTATAATTTCCACAACTCAATTTCTGTTATCACTAATATACAAGAATCATTCTAAACGATTTAATTTACAGGCTATCGTGAAAAAACTAACGAGACATTAAACTTGCAACTAAATGAATTGCAGGTATACCCATACTTGTACTACCAACTACATTATACACAGTACTCTTATCACATCCCAATGACATTTCTCATTTCATTGGATGTGAAAACCCATGAGGAGTGATTTTTTTGCTTGGCAAGGAAAGCCAAAGGAAAGAAATCACCTTCAGTTCCTTCTTATTACTACAATTAAACATACTACAAAGACATACATATTAGTTATTTTTTGAGAGAGAGGGTCTGCAACAACATGGCCAATTGGTATTGCTAACTGTCTATGTTATTTAGGAGAACGTTGTATAGATAATTTCTTTTTATTACAAGATTTCAGAGCCATCTGTGTGTTTCATTGAAAGTGCTGAAAAAGATGTAAAATATAAGTGAAATTCATAAGTCGTAAAGTAATCATAGCAGTAAATATTGACGAAACCACTTATAGTATCGTTAAGACGAAAAAGCAAAAATAATTGAAGTAATAGTAAATTTCCAAATTTTGTAATTTCTAAATTTCTGAAATTTTCTGATTTCTACATTTCAATTTTGCAAGTTTTCATATTTTCAAATACATACTTCAATTTTCTACTTCTCAAATTTCCAATAGTCGAATTATGAAAATTCTCAACTTACAGATGTGAGGTTGATGCAAAAAATAAAAGAACCCACAGTTTTTATTTAACTATTACAGTAGGTAAATATACCAACAAAAAACCGCACTCCGTTTATCGACACGCTCGCCGACTTATTACATTTTTTCGTTCGCACGCTCGAACCCCCCTGGTCCAGTAACTCCAATTAAAATTAAAAGAGAAGGAGGAGAACTTACTGTTAGTAAAGCAAGAAAACCCAAAATAACAGAAGAAATAGTGAGTTCTATAACTGAAGTTAAAGATCATCTTTGGACAAGGAAGGGACCAATAGCTATATTCTGGAACTCCGAAGGAAATCCTTTAGATCCGGAATCAGAATTATTTATTAAAAGAAGAAAAATCGGACCAGCACCTAGGAAAGAAATAACACATATTAAATTAAAGAAACAATGGTTGTTTGGCATAACAGTTAAATCAAAGAACGAATTACCACAAATTCTTAGGAAACTTGCGTTACTCCTTCAAAAACATAAAATTAGCGACATTAGCTTACCAAATGATAAATATCTTAGAAAATTAGCATACAGTATATTCGCTGACATACCTATTAGAATCACAATTTGCACAGGGGATATTAAGACTCCGTCATTCGAAGAAAGAATTCCAATCATTCAGGAAAGTCATACTACACCCACTGGGGGACATAAAGGAATAACGAAGACTTATCACGGTGTCAGAGACAATTACTACTGGAAAAATATGAAAAAGGATATAGCCGATTTTGTTAAAACTTCTATTGACTGCCAAAGGAATAAGTTAGTTCGCATCAAAAATAAAGAACAAATGGTTATTACAGACACTCCATTGGACGCATTCGACAAAGTATCATTAGACATACTAGGACCATTACCTTCAACTTCAAAAAGGCACAGTTACATACTGACAATCCAGGACAATCTAACAAAGTATTCCATAGCAGCATCCATTGTGTCAATAACTGCAGAAGACGTAGCCAGAGCTTTCACTGAGCATTTCATTTGTAAATTTGGTTGCCCATAAGCAATCCTGGCAGACCAGGGGACATGCTTCATGAGTAATTTAATGAAAAAGTTGGCAAAAATCTTTCACAACCAAACATACAGAACTTCATCCTTTCATCCACAGTCAAACGGGTCTCTGGAAAGAAGTCATCAAATTTTCATAGAATATTTAAAACACTTTCTTACAATAGAAAAACAATGGGATGATTGGTTACCACAGGCTATGTTTTCATATAATACAAGTATACATGAAGGAACAAAATTTACGCCGCATGAATTGGTACACGGAAGAAAAGCGCGGCAGCCATCAAAATTTCCAATTGAAGAAGCACTTTGTACCTACCCAGATTTTGTAGACAACCTCATCACAAAACTGATCAATTACCGTAACACTGCACGAAATAATTTAAAAACGTCAAAACATCGTCAAAAGTATTATTACTATAAAAGAATTCGACCTACGCAATACGAAACAGGTGAAGACGTATTTCTTCTTAAACTACCACGGAAAAGTAAATTAGAGAGGAAATATTCTGGTCCATACAAAATTACAAGAACCATAGAACCAAATAGCGTAGAATTGCAAGTCGGTGGGAGAAACAAAAGGCGAATTGTTCATAAGGATCGCATTAAGAGGCCCCACCTACCAATAGGAGATCAAGAATCGATGGAGAGATGAGCGTGCGCGCAAACAAGGATGGAATAATTTAAATTTACCGCGCTTCAATTTGCAATCGCGAATTTTCTAATGCATTAGCAATTAGGGGTATGACAAAACGACACGTAAGCTATTGAGCAGACAGTGAAGAAAGGTGTGGCTGCGCTAAAACTGAGGAAAAATCTTTTCAAAAAGGCAGAATCAAACAAATAGAATCGTTAAAATGGGAAGTCAACAAGTATTATCCGGAATATGTGTGCAAGATTTTGGATTTATATTTTCATACAAATTTAATCCACACTTGGGAAGAATTTGCTTCAACTGCGCGTTGGCCGCACACCCGGAAACAAGAAAAGAATGGTGGAGCACAGGCAAGCATTAAGATTCTATTACATTTTATCAAAAATAATACAATTTAATATATACATATCGCTATTATGCACAGGTGCACACCATTTTATTAAACGAGAAATGTGATGTGGCCTACAGATTTCTGGGAGATAGGAAGAAATTGGGTGGAAAAGGTGAACCAACTGCCGTGTGCTTAGACTATAATGGATGGGACACTACCGTTACCTTAGGAGAGAGAATGATCGAGGCTGATTATTTTGCCAGGTTCTATCCGCCTACGATGAGAGAAGCGATCATGAATTGCTTCCTCGAAACAGCCTGTCCGATAACTGTTGACGACGATGGTAACATATAGCTTCGCACTGGCCAACGCGGTAGTGGTGAAATAGTCACATCAGTTGGCAATACGGCGTTAGTAGCAGCTAATACCGCTGTAGCAATAGCAGCTTGCACAGGCTTAACCATAGAGGAAGTATGTGAGACTGTCGCAAAAATACAATATTTAGTAGGATATGTAGATAGCGAGGCTGTTTACAAGACAATCGAGATCACACGCTTCTGTCAGAACAGCGACGGAGACGATACGTTTATGATAACGACTGAAGATTGGGCCAAGGCTATCGTCAATAATCTTGAGGAAGTCTTGTCTTTGCAACGTAAGAAAATTAGGAGCGGAGATAAGGGAGGAGCCAAGCTATGTTCAAAGTTCACAGACATAGATTTTTGTAGTCACACATATAATAAAGTAGATATAGGTGATAAGACCTGGCGGTTGCCGACTAGACCAGTCTTTGACATCTTGTCGAAAATGCGCTTAACACTTAAAGTAAACACCCCAGTTTGGAAATCGAATGTAGAGGAATGTGTGACGATTACAAGGTCGAAGATTCTTAGTTACCTACTGTTATATCCCCACATCCGGAGTGTAAGGTATACTTGCATGAGTTTGCTGAGCATTACCGGAGATGGCACATTTTCCCATCATGAGTTCTCTAGAAGATGGGAATGGCAACAGGATATAACAAAAATGATAACAATGCAAGCTGTTAAAAGTATATATAGAGTGGACACTCTAGACATGATTGGATACTTGTCATTTAAACAAGAAATGAAGTACCTAATAACGTTAAAGAACAATACGAGCAAGACATTTAACACGACCAGAGTTAATCTGAGAGAATATTTGTGTCTTATGTTCAAGGTGGCGTTGATGCTAGGGATTAAAGACAGCAATGTCTTCTTCTGGGACTCCAGCTTCGCTCGAAACTTTGTGGCCTACACGGCCACTAACAAGGACTTTGCCTCCGAAGTGAGGTAAGTACTTGTCCGTAGCCCCAATTTAGTAATGATACAGCAAGAGGTTCAAGATTACACGCGATCCGCAACGGGCCATAGAGGCTTTTACCATGCCGTTTCTCGAATCCTCGAGATTGAGAAAACCTCAAGGGGACGCCTCGCATATACAATGCCAGCAATTGCCTGCACGGACTGCAGCAATAAGCTGTCACAATTAGACGAGGAAGAAAAAGAGGCATACGATGAGGGGGCATTATTGAACATGGAGACAATTTACCCCATTGTAGAAATTGCGGGCCCCAAATAAATTTTAATATTCATTAAAAATTATAATATCTTTTATATATATATATATATATATATCAGAAGATTATTTTATTTTTGTACCATAAAAAAATATTCTTTTGTGTTATTATTATTATTAAATAAATTCCTTTGTTATTTTGATAAGCAACGGCATATAAATCAATTGCTACCCACACCAATAAAATAATAAGAGCGAAAAGAAAAAGAAAGGAAAAGGAAAATATAATATAATACATACATATATATAGATCACGCGCCATTATGGTACAATATTCTACAATATATTACAATACTCTTACAATTAACGACGCCATGCTAAAACTATCAAATTGGCACGACGCGCAGCGAAATTACGAAATTTAAAAACAAAAATAAAGAAGAATTTGAGCAAGGTAAATTAAAAATATATCAAAATACGCGTATACATGTAACTAAATATACCAAAATCATTATATAATTCAGGAGGATTCCACCGATAAGTGGAAATTAATCGAAATTGAAGTACCCAATCCCCCATTTGAAGAATATAAACAAATAGACAATCCTCAGGATCCGAGGCGAAAATATTGGAAATCGCTATGGCTATTTGGGCGAGGTGCTATGACTCCTAGAAACAACGAGGAAAATTGCCGCTGTACAAAATGTGTCATTTCTAAATTCGTAAAACAACAGTCTCTTGAGGACAAGAGACCTACATAAGGGGGAAGGTTTAACGTCCCTGGAAGAGTTTTTTTTTTTCAACATGTCAGTCCTATGTTCTATTCGGTTAATAACTTAGTCACCGGCAGAATTAGACTATTACCGACAGTATATAATATACTATTACCGTATGTATAAATTTCGACGGTCGGTAACTGATGTTATATATATTTTTAATTTATAACAATTATTTTATGATTTTGTTTTAAAATAGGTAATATGTCTCATAAAGATAACCAAATGTTAAGTTAGAACAGTTAAAACAAGATTTATGTATGATAGATAATATTAATAATTTTGGGAATCGTGATAATTTATATGGAAAAATGAAATCGCGTGTTCGGCGTACGGCAGACGCGTCGAGACTGGACTGCGTAAAGACAAAGGAAACAAAAACAGATCGGTTATGCAGGACATAACTTGCACGCTCATGCATACACGCACACACACGCACCGTGAACAAAGGGAAATGAAAACGATGAATTTTGACTATATCTAACAATGTATTATTTTATAGTTATTCTAATAAATGTATAATTCTATATGGAAAATTCCGCGATGCTATGTGCCTACGTGCCGCGATACTCACCCGAAATTCCTGGTATTCTCGCGCAATCCTAGAGAAGGATAGGAATACATTTTACAATTGCGATATTATTAATTATTAAAATTATTAGTTTAACAAATCATTTGATACGTATCGAGTCTGCTAATATTACGTTATCCGGAACTAAAGTCAGATGTTAGTTTATTGCAGTATATATTGTAAATTATAATATTATTCAATGGAATGTTCTAGAAGCACCGTATGCTTATACATTTAGCTCCGATCCGCATAGAAGTACGTGCGTAGCGTATAGAAGAAGACAGCGAATGCAATTTTCATTAAAACACTATTAAACCATAATTTTTGTATCAACGACATAAATCATCGAGTGGAGTATAATACTAATAATATAATCGAACCGTTCGTTTTCATAAATAATGTCTAATTACGAATTTATACGATAATTATATATTTCGGCATTATGGGGGTTTTCCAAGAATTTGTCAGACTGGCGAGTATAAAAGCCCGAGCGAAACTCGCCTAAGCATGCAGAACAGTTTTCGAAGTCGAGCACGCTGGAAGTCTCCTGGATAAGTATAACCGGAACAGTTTTCGCTGTCAAGAGCCGACACGATTCTTAATACTTGACTGGTAAAGCGAGAATACGCCATTTGGATACTTGATCGTGGGTCGTTCTAGTAGCTAGCTAACGCAGGCTCCCCATTCAAACGGTCTCGTCTCTGAAACTCCATTACGAGAGTGCTATACTTAGCGCCAAGAAAGGCTAAGATATCGAAAGAATTGCTCTCACCTACTCATCTTGTTTTTTGTCGGATTGCTAACGCACCATCAGATTCTCGGAGCTCGCTCTGGGTCTTTTCGTAGCTAGCTTTTGGGTAACAGTTCAGCAATTACGATTTCATATTAGAATCAATTGATTTGCTACCCTGTTAGACTTATACTGTTCACCCTTTTCCTGTATCGTTGGGTCGTTCTAGTAGCCAGTGAACAACAGGCTCCCCAATTAAGCGATCTGGTTTTGGCTGTCAGTGTTCGTTTTGACTAAAAGGGTCATGGACAATTAGTTGTCGAGTCAAATAAAAAAAAGTAACTGTTCCGAGGTAAAAATTCATTTAGATTCAAATAGATTTTGCAAATTGAATTAATAAAAGAATATTGTTCTGTCATCAGCGTAATCTCAGTAGTCGACTACACCGCGTTAGATATTGGTTGAAATCATTAATCTATCTAATTTTGCGAAAGCGTATTTAGGTACACTTAGAGATCACACCTAGGTCGTGTTCCTCGCCGCGGTAGACTATAACGCGCTATTATTACTACCATTTCATAAAGAATATTCATTATATAGATTCTATACTTATTAATCAAATTAAATATTGTAATTGCGATAGCGTTCAAACAAGAGTTAAATAATATAGAATATCGAATCCAGTTCATTTGCAAAAGCGAAGTTAGTTTTGTCTGAAATCAGATTTAGCTAGATTCACGATCATCTATTACATATTGTTTAATTTACCGAGTTCTATTATTTCAATTATTAATATTATATCAAGATCCATTTAGTTTCGTTTTATCAAGTTAATATACTTTCCATATTTTGTTGTTATTTGTTATTTGTTAAATTCATTAGTTTTAGTATTTTATTGAATAAATCTTGTTGTTGAAAGATATTGACCTGTGGATTTCACTCCTTAACCGCACACCACACGAATCCCACAATCTTTAGATATAGTTATTTTCCAAAACGAGTCGTTCAGTTGGTAAAAACCGCTCTTTACCTAACTAGCGCTATTAACATCTGAACTTAGGTTCCAGAGTCGTTACATCTGTTTATTATTGTTATCCTCTATTATTGTCCTACCAGAGGTTTTCCTACCACCTATCCTATTTAGTACAATTTCAGAACCGTATAAATCTTACACACATTTTCGAATAATAATAATAATTCCCAAATTCTAAATTCGTCAAATTTCGAAATTTAACCCTTTGAGTGCTATGGACGCACATGTGCGTCCAGCGAAATCTGTCGATATACACTCCCGGACAAAAATATAGCACATGTGTGCTATCTTTAATTTCTTGAAAGCTACTTAGAATTTTTTAATATAATACATACCATTCTAATTGTTACATTGCAGAGAGAAGAAACTTCTTAGTAAATATGGTTGACCTTGCTAGCTTCCTGAGCAAGCAGAAGAAATATACAAACACTGGCGGCGAAATGATAGCACATTCACAATATTTATACATGTATTTTCACAAAAAAGAAGGTTACATTGCAATTAATACAAAGTTAACAATGATATGATAATAATAATAGTCCGCCTTTATTTTCTATTACTTCGAGTACCCGCTTTGGTAAGGATTTGTGTAACTTTTTAATTGTATTTTATGGCAAGTTATCCCAATCTATCTTAATAGCTTCTTTTAATTGTTCAATATTATCATACTGTTTTTCATTCTTGTATACAGCACGTGCTAGTCCTCCCCAATAGTTTTCAATAATATTCAGGTCTAGGGATCGTGCAGGCAACGGTAAAACCGATACATTTTCTCTTTGAAAAAATTGTTCTTCGACTCTAATTCGGAGAATTGCAGCATTGCCATGTTGAATAAAATAATTTTCAGAAAAAAAATACACCGACTTCGAAATGCACTAGAAAGTATAAAATAATTTCTATTTCCTAATGAAGTAATTTCTATTTCATTCAATCATACAATTATGTAACATATATGAATTAAACCTATCTACTCGTTAGGTAGTATATTAAATATATTTCAACCTTTTCGGAGGCGGCGCAAAGTTAAAAGGTTTTCTTGCACATGTCAGTATATGCTATCAGTACGGACTATGGACGCAAATATGCGCCTGGCAGCAATTGTTTCTATTGTCCAACATTCTGTCCCTTTTTGCAAAAATCACGTGCCTCGTTACTTAACAATGATGACAAACAAAATTTTGTTTTAGACGCCACTTCAGTTAGTTTCTGAAAACATATTACCTGTTATTCCGTATAATTGTAACTGTTGCATTGGCATATTGTCGTAACTTATAGTGCACGTAATTTTCATATTGTTCTTTACGCCTGTTTCATACTTTAAAAATGTGTGCCAGTTTTAAAGAAATTATTACAAGATACGACAGCGATGACAACTTAGATGAAAGGGCAGATTTAAATGACGAAATACAGGTAACACACGAATATGCTCTACTGTCATCAGATTCGGAAGATACAGAAAATAGTGTAAATAATGGGATAGTTAGATATAGAAGGCAAAATAAACGGCAAAGAATACTTAGCACATGTACCGATGAGGAAGATTTAAATTCAAATTCAAATTTAGAAAGTTCCGACTTCAATGAAGTACTTCCAACATTGTCATGGTCGAAAAACGATTTCAAGCCCACACTACATGAATTTAACAATATTAATTCTGGAATAAAAGGAAATTTAACTCCAGAAGCTACACCTTTAGATGCTTTTCAACTCTTTTTTTCAGAAGAGTTAGTTTCCCATATTACTGAGGAGACGAACAATTATTATAAATTTGTCATTGAAAATACTACATTTAAAACGTATTCTCGTATTAATACTTGGGAAGACACATCAATATCTGAGATGTACGGATTTTTGGCCATCACGATGTTAATGCCGCGGGTGAAGAAATTAAATCTAAAAGAGTATTGGTCGACCGATGAAATGTTAAAAACTAATATTTTTCGAAGAACTATGGCGCGAGACAGATACATGATATTATTACAAATGTTGCATTTTAATAATAATAATGTACAAAGTGATGATCCATTGATAAAATTACGACCTATAATTGATAGTCTAAAGAACTCTTTCTCACAGTCATTTTATCCGTACAAAGATTTGTGTATTGACGAAAGTCTCATGTTATTCAAACGCCGGTGCTATTTCAAACAATTTATTCCGTCCAAAAGATGTAGATTTGGTATCAAATCATTTATTCTGTGCGACTGCACAACGAACTATGTATTAGATTTTATAGTATATACCAGAAAAAATACAAATATTGCACGTAATTTTACAACCATTGGGCAATCGGCAGATGTTGTTATGATACTTTTACATCCATACCTTGAAAAGGGCCATACATTGATAACAGATAATTGGTACACAAGCCCGCATTTGTATAATGTACTTCACAAACATAAAACTAATGCGTTTGGGACAGTACGAAAAAACAGAAGAGGCATGCCCCTTATCGAGGGAAAATTGACAAAAGGACAATTTGATTACAGATGTACAGATAATTTATTGGCATTAAAGTGGCGAGATAGAAAAGCTGTATGGATGTTATCAAGTGCTCACGAACCGAAAATGATAGAATCTGTTCAAAGAAATTATCTTACAGGATTGCCCAAGTTAAAACCACAATGCGTTGTAGATTACAACATCAAAATGGGCTCTGTAGAACATGTTGACATGGTTCTGAATACAATTACTTCATACAGAAAATGTCTAAAGTGGTATAAGAAATATTTTTGTCATTTAGTAGACGTCTCATTATATAACTCGTATGTTGTTAGGATTAGATTCGGGAAAATAAACTGTAGTTGATGGTGAACGGAAAGTACTTTAATTATATAAAATGTCTTTACATAAATGCGCGGTGTATCGTTGACGAAGGTATAACTGTAACTAACCAGACAAAGATCGTGATGCGTGTTCGGACGCGCATAGCGCAGTTCGTTTGTTTTGTCCGTTATTTCCAACATATGTCTTATATCAACGTGTGACTGGTAAAAAACTAAAATATAACGATTTCCATCTGTCACTAGTCAAACAAATTCTGCAAAAATACCCTTAAAATAGAAAACAAGCGGGCGGGGGCAAAAGAAGCGTAGAAAACTTACCATTCCGTTTAAATGCAGAGGGCAAATCGACAAGAAGGAAATGTGTTGTTTGTAGAAGACAGCAAAAAAGGAAGGATACACCATATGAATGTAAAAAATGCGACGTCGGATTATGCGTTGATACTTGTTTTTAACCGACTTCGAAAAAGGAGGAGGTTACTCAATTCGACCTGTATATTTTTTTTTTTTTTTTTTTTTTTTTTTCTATGTATGTTCGCCGATTACTCCTAACTGGGTGGACCAATCGGAACGAAACCTTTTGCATCCAGTAGGGTCTGACTCCCTATTGGTACCATTCTTAAAAAATTTTTCATTTTTTACTTGCAAAGTATTTTTTTTTTTAAAAAACCGGCAACTTTTGAAAAAAATTTTCTCCGATTTCAATGCGCTTTTAATATGTTATCACGGACATGATTCTGAACAACTCTGTCATATAAAAATTTCAGAAAAAACTTTAGCTTTTGAGATATCAGCGAAAATTGTTGTTAATTTTTTAAATCAACTTTTTCTATGTATGTTCGCCGATTACTCCTAACTGGGATGACCAATCGGAACGAAACCTTTTGCATCTCGTAGGGTCTGACTCCCCATTGGTACCAGTATTAAAAAATTTTCCATTTTTTAGTTGCAAAGTATTCTTTTGCAGAAAAACCAGCAACTTTCGAAATAAATTTTTCTCGATTTTAGTGCGCTTTTCATATCTCGTCACGGTCATGATTCTGAACAATTTTGTTCATATGCAAATTACACGGAAAACTTTAGTTTTCTGGATATTAACGAAAAACTATTATTATTAATATTAGTGGAACGCCAAGTGCTATGCACCGGAAAAGCAAAAAAGGGCAATCACAATGCACTGTCCCAAAACACTAAATAAGATTTACCGCTCTAACCCCGACTTCTGCATCAAGATGAGTTTTCGCGGACGTTGGTGTATTATACTTAATTATGTTCATGGCACTTACTGAGACAAAAAAAAGCCCTGAAGAATTGTCTTACACTATCCTATACAATACTCCCCATTCCACGAAAAAGCGTGAAATAAAATAATTTTCAGAAAAAAAATACACCGACTTCGAAATGCACTAAAAAGAATAAAATAATTTCTATTTCCTAATGAAGTAATTTCTATTTCATTCAATCATGCAATTACGTAACATATATGAATGAAACCTATTTACTCGTTAGGTAGTATATTAAATATATTTCAACTTTTTCGGAGGCGGCGCAAAATCAAAAATACATCAGTAAACGTTACTGCCAATAACTAGTTGATTGTGGTATGGCGTATTGCATATGAATAAATCCTGAGGAAGAATACAAACCATTATAGATATATTTAGCAATATACGCAAATGTAATGACGGAATCTTCATTTCACAACGTTTCTGATATGAATGAAACTGAATCGACTTCGTTCGCATGTGGAAGCCATGGATCTAAGAATCTGCAAACGGAGCCCACGACGCGGGAATTACCAAATTTCCGACTGATGGGCTCTATCTTTCTAGTATATGCGGCGCTCGATTCTGTCTATCCCATACTCAATGAATCTAGATAGACTATAGTTACATTCTATACGCACTAGCACCTACTTCGCGGCGTGCTGTCGAGTTATACGTATAGAAAAAAAACAGCTATACAAACTTTGCCTATATTCCACCATCCAAAGTTTGATATGCGCAAGAGAACCTTTTAATTTTGCGCCGCCGCCGAAGAGGTTGAAATATATTTAATATACTACCTAACGAGTAAATAGGTTTCATTCATATATGTTACGTAATTGCATGATTGAATGAAATAGAAATTACTTCATTAGGAAATAGAAATTATTTTATTCTTTTTAGTGCATTTCGAAGTCGGTGTATTTTTTTTCTGAAAATTATTTTTGAGGTTTATCATACGTAAATGAATTATTAATTTTTCTCTCGTTTTTTCTTTAAATATCTATGTATTAAATGTTAATTTTTTTAAATATATTTATTTCAAGCCTTTCTGTGATTATATAATCCTTCTTATGATTTGTTTAATTTCTGGATTTTTAATATCCAAATACATTTTAATTATCAAATTACTGGAATTTCAAATTCTCAGGTGAGTAAACAGTATATATTGGAAATAAAAATGTTTTCATTCAATGTGGAATAGACAAAGGAATAGTAATTGGATTGTGCACTATATTATAATGTCATACGCCGTCGACGAGATCTATACTGCGCGAAAAAGTATTCAGTCCCTAGCGATCGTCAGCGCCACCCGCGCGCCGTCCGCACGGACTGCATAGGTCAGGAGTATTCAGCACTCAAAAGGTTAAGTTTCCAATTCAAACAGTTAAATAAGGTTTCCATTTTGATTTGTGTAATTGTCTTTCAATTTACGCAAAGTTCTATGTGTGTACGGATTATGCGAATGAGAATTGTGTAAACAATGTCTGTCAGTATAAAATGAGAATATAACTTTTAGAAATACATATTTATTTTAAATTACTTCACAAAAGAAATGATGACGTTTAAAAAAATTGAAGTTTACTCGGTGTTCCTATCGCTCTAATTTGAAATGATAAATTCTTCGTAATTGATACAAACGTATAATTTTCATTGCTTCAAATATTTAAACTTCTGAAACTTTTAGGAAAATGTATTTTCTGGTCACATAAATTAATATTGCATATAAAGACTGCTGTGTAGATAATTTATCTCGTAAAAGAAGGACCGCGTAAAAAAAAGTGCTACGTAAATTGAAGGACGGGTAAAATTTATTAGAGGTTTTCAAATAAACTTCAAATAATATCGAGGTAGCACCGAACCAACACGGTTTCATCAAAGTCGACCCGTATACTTCAAGGTATGACGGCGTTTTTCATTTTGTTTCGAGCTTCGTTTCAAGAGCTAAGCTACAATACATTGTGCGATGTGAATTATATATTAATTGCAGAACTTAACTGTTAAAATGTAAATCCTTTACATTCTCGGTCGTATTGGAACGCAAGTTACTGTACCGTGCAAGTGATATTTTGAAATTGAACATGAATAATTTTGCATTAATAGGGACCATAATAACTGTTACCGTAGCCATACAAAACATCGAACTTCCAGATACCAAAATTTGTAATCCGTTTAGAATTGATTTCTTCATAAAATTGTTGGAGTTCCCGAATCAAGAGTAACTTGAATTGAATACAATAACTAGTTTATTGCGTTGAAAAACGTGGATATTTAATTAACATAATTATCTTACATTAATGGAGTAATACATTGCTCTTACATGACCTCTTCTTACGAGTCAATTCACGGATCTGCTCGACGCATATCGATTCGCCCAGCGTCGATCGTTCTTTTGTTTCACGCACACAGTCCCACACACGCAACGGTACGGCGCTGTATGCGCACTCTGCTAGTGCGCATTTTACATTATTTTATTTTAAATTTACCGATATTCTCAACATATTGTTCAATAATACAGCAAGTTATACTTAAATCTAGATCTCTAATTTAAAAGTTGTACTGTACTCGGTGAGGTTCGGATAAATTCTGATGAGAAACGGTGTTGTGAGGAAAAATGTAAACTATTAGAAGCAAACTATTGGCTGATATTTGGAATAGGGGTGTGGGAATAGGAAAAGTCATTAGCTAGGATATTTGCGAAGGAGGTGGATTAAAAAAAAGAGTGATTTATTAGGAAATGTGGAAGTGCTTTAGCAGGACCTTGGAAAAATCTTGAAACTACGGAAATTCTGAAGAGGCATGTTTTGGTGATAGAAGGCAGACAGGAAAGCGCAGAAAGTGGACAATAAGGTAAAGAAATAAAGGAACAGTCAGATGTAGAAGAGAAAGTCGAACGGTTCGTTAGGGTTTCCAACAGTAAAGCAACCTCAAGGTTATGATGATAATACTGGTAGAGTGTGCAAATTAATTAAATCTTTGTATGGATTGCGTGAAAGTCCACGAGCGTGGTATGAATGTATGAATGAGTATTTCAGAGAACTAAAGTTTGAACATAGTAAAATTGATTATTGTTTATATTATATGAGGGATTGGTTAGTTCGAGTGTCGTCGAATACGATCGGGCGCGATCGGGCGAGCGGGAAACGTGGACGATTGGCGCCAAGATAGTTCGGCGGTATTACGATTTGGCGCGGAAAATTAGCGAGGGAACAAAGGGTCGTAAGGCAATTGTTTTGTTTTACGCGGGAATCGGGAGAGAACGAGGAAAACGGCGTGGCGTCGCGAGGCAGTCTGGTCGTAACGTTGAAAGAAGCAAGTTGTCCGAAAAGTTGTAAAGTAGTTCGTACTTGGTTGTTATATTTTTGTCCATTCTATATTTTTGTAAAGTATTAAAATTATTTTATTGTTATTCCCAAAAACTATTAATCCGTCATCCTCGATTATTTTCACAATCCTACATATATGGAGGATAATAATGAGAACATTTATTTAATAATATTTGTAGATGATTTGTTAATTTGTACTAAAAATGAAAAATTAATAGAATTGATTAAAAAGAAATTAGCTATTGAGTTTCGAATGAAAGATATGGGCCAAATAGAAACATATTTAGGAATAAATATTAAATATAATTATGAAGAAAATTCGATGACATTAGACCAAGAAAAATACATAGAATCACTAGCAAGAAAATATGGGATTGAGAATGCAAAATTGTATGCTACTCCAATGGAACAAAATTTGAAATGTGAACCAGCTTTATCAGTATCAGAAGATATTAAATTTAGAACCTTAATTGGAGCTTTACTATACATATATAAGTTCTAGTATTCGACCAGATGTTTGTTATTGTGTAAACTACTTAAGTAGATTTCAAAATTGTTATGACCAAACTCATTATAAGTATGCTTTGAGAATATTGAAATATTTATATTATACTAAAAATTTAAAACTAAGATTTGATAAAAATGTAAATAATGATATAATAGATTGTTGTGTTGATGCTGATTGGGCAAGGGATATTATTGATAGGAAATCTACAACTGGATATCTTATAAGAATGTATGGTAATCCTATATTTTGGAAATCAAAAAAACAAGATATTGTAACGAAGTCATCGACAGAAGCAGAGTATATTGCGTTGTCTGTATGTGTGAGTGAATTAAAATTAATTAAAGATTTATTAAGCGATTTTGGAATTGAATTAAAAAAACCAATCCGAATTTTTGAAGATAATGCTGGCGCGATATGCATAAGTAAATATGGACCGCTGGACCCTCCGATAGACCAGGAGAAGGCGCGGGGCAAGAAGAGAGAGACCGGCGAGGAACCGACGTACGCCGAAGGAAAGCGCCGATTCCCTGCCGCTTCCCCGCTACGGCCCTACGATAGAAGAGAGACGCTGTGGAGCCGGAGGAAGTCCTGCCGAAGAAGACTTCAATAGAATTCGGAAACTCCGAGCGGGGGTGGGGGAAGGCTACGAGATGTCCTAATACCGGCGCAAAGGTTCACGAGCGATTATTCTGTATTCGGCACTTGCCACTAGTTTTCGTAATAGAAAAAGTCGTACCGTTTTTCCGAGCTACCGAAGTACCGATCTATCGACCCTTGCCGCCCTGTGTTGGACATCTTGGTAAGTCCCCTCACTTATCGAATCATATGTAAAAGAGCGCGAAATCGAGATTACCATACCGCGGGTTGTCGACCACCTGGCTTGCCATTCACGGGCAGGTTCTGCAAAGTGTGACCGGGGTGGCTTATTGTCGTAGGGAAATTAGCTTAAGTTAGAAGGGTAAAACCGGGGGGCCTCTGTCTGGGACAGTCGAGGATCCCGACGTCCGGACTTTTCGCGTGTTCGAGAGATCGCTTCTCGATCTCTCGGATTGCCACTCGGCTGGATCACCGAACCTGTACCGGGGGAATGGTACAGCGTAAGCCACAATCAACGTCTCGTCCCGAGTAGGCCTTTGCCAATATTGTGCCCTCCCACGTCTCGATTTCGCGAGCTCTTAATACGGAAGTAGAACATAAGTGCATGTTTTATCGTATCGGATATTTCGTGTTTGTCGCGCCATTTCCCGTTTTCTCTCTCTCTAGACGGTCGCCAATACAGAATCGATTTGCGTAGAAGTTCAAGTCGCGTCGCGTGTAAAATTAAGTGCGTTTAGTTCCGTTGCGTTTCGAGCAATTGCGTTTCCGTCGCGTTTCGCCGAATTCGTCGCGTTTCGTCGTGTACGCCGCGTTTCGCTGCGATAGGATAATTTCGTCGCGTTGAAAGAATTCCGTCGTGTTAGTATAGTTTCGTCGCGTTAGAATAATTCCGCCGCGTTAGTATAATTGCGTCTCGTTGTATAAGAATCCGCGTTGCGTTAAAGTTCCATTGCGTCGCGTATCGATTCGGGTATCGAGGATAATTCGAAGATTGTATTCCGCTTAGGAACTGGCAATTATCGTTCCGTGATTAACATCTCGCGGAGAGTTTTTTCGGCCTTTCGCCGAGTGTAATTGTAATCGAATGAACGTACGATACCGGATCACCCGGTACATGGAAGCAAACTAGACTTGTTAGAATAGAAACCGCTGTTTTAACCAATACTGTTCGATCAAGGTTTCTCGCAAATTTCCCCGAATCACGTTTTCTCGTACGCCTCCGCGTCTAACTCCTTTACCCTTTAAGAATCCCGCCGCTCTACCATTTCATTCGGTCACTGAGCTACCGAGTCGTTCCGCCGCCGATTCGAATCTACCGCGTTTTCCCGGAATCGCCATAAACGATTTCCCTAGTTTTCCGCTCAGAAATTCATCTCGCGTCTACGTTCTCTATCGCGACGCGGGAACGCGTCTGGCGCCCAAATAACAAATAAAACAAAGCGATACTGAACGGGTTCGGATCGGGCGCCGAAGTGCTATTCGCTCGCGGATCCGCGGAGGCGCCGCGACGGTCATAGTCGCGGGCAAGGCCAGGGAGGGTCAGTTGAGTATTCGCGGGCGAAACGGGGTCGCGGGTAAACACGCGAGCTAGCCGCGATATCCCGGGTAGCAACGTAAACAAATATTCGTAAAGAATTTAAACTATACTATCTTGAAAGTAAAAAAATACAATTTTCGATTCACAACAACGATAGATTTTATTTCAACACGTATCTTTCGACAATAAACGATGACTGTCGATCGACGCCGCAGTCGTTCAACAGATCATCGTTGCATGGCAACCGTTCGCGACGTATACCTCGCGATCGAGAACGAAACCGCGATCCGTGGCCAGTGTAACAATGTCTTCTAATAAAATACAATATAATTTCGATTCCTCAATTCGGATTCCTTATAATGGAAATGCAGAATATTGTTAAACAAATACATCTATGAATGATCGTTCACGCATTTTCATTCGGTCCGTTTACCGGTCGTGCTTATGTTGTGCAATTGCTAGAAAGAGACAGTGAAATAAATTGAAAGTTCATTGTCTCTTAAAATTAAACGTACGCAGCAATTGATTTATTTCACTACAATGAGGTACTGCATTAGATATTCTATTCCAATTCTATCCCATTTCGTAGGCAAGGTACTCATTCGCTTTGAAACGTGAATTTATTCGTTTGCTTCATTAGAATAGTCGGCAAAATTAATTTTCGTAAATTTATTTTTTTCCTTTTCAAGGCGTAAAATAAATAGAATATATTTGGTCTGGGTAAACAACAACTAACTGGTTTATCTCCCATTCACGAATTATAAAGAACTTAATATTATTCTTAACTTCTTAATTCATTATTCGATTTAACTTTCACCTAATAGCTTTCTGTTATATCGACGATATACCGACGTCATGCCGACGGTATCGATACATTTGTTCACGACGACGATCGGCCGTCATATTCGAAGCTGTTGCGCGCCTGGTCTATGCGCGCTCTCATTGGTCAGTGTTTTTTGTTAATACCTCGAAAATGGAGCCTCAGCCAATATTTTGGCAAAGGAAAAAGTTGTTCAGAATCGCCCCACCTACCACCCCTTTTCGGCTCCTACAGTATTTGCGGGATACCCTGTATATATTAATTATTCACTCATTATAAATTGCGTTATATTTTTAATTATTATTTTATGTATTATTCGCGGTTAATTATTTCTTCTATTAAAACACTTATAATTTACATATCTAAAAATGATTAAAAATGCGATTTAACGGGAAAATCTGTGAAAAACTAATTAATAATAGATCAAAGCGTATTTTTTTGTGATAAAAACTACAAAATAAAGCGTATTTTAAGCGTATTTATTTTATACAAAATAAAACTACTAAATAAAGTGTAATAAAAGAATAACTACTTTTTGAGCGGGAAAAACCCATGATTCTCTGGGTATGAAAGGGAGCGCAGCAGAGGCTGCGAGAGTAGAACAATCTCTGAAGTACTACGTGCCGGACCTCTTAGGAAGTTACGAACTGGAGCAGTTTTAACTGGTAAGAGCCTAAAAGATTCTTAGTTTTGACTGGACAGCGGGTATCAGCCGTTTGGATACTCGATCGTTGGGTAGTTCTAGCAGCCAGCTAACGCAGGCTCCCCGTTCAAACGGTCTTGTATCTGAAACTCCGTATGGAGAGTGCTATGCTCAGCCCCAGAAGGAACCAAGACATCAACAAGAGCTCTCCAGTCACTCACATACATATTTCTTATTTTTCTGAGTTATTAACTCGTCGTCAGATTCTCGGAGTTCGCTCTGGGTAGTTTAGTAGCCAGCTAACGCAGGCTCCCCATCATTGAGCGGCTTGGTCTCTGAAGCCCGTGTCTTTTGGGTGGCGTTTCAATAACTTCAATAAATAATTAAAGTCGAGTCATTTTTATTTGCAACCCTGTTGGTCACACGTCGTCATTTGATTCTTGCATCGTTGGGTAGTTCTAGTAGCCAGCTAACGCAGACTCCCCAATTAAGCGATCAGGTTTTGGGTGTCGATTTGTGCTCTGACAAAAAGGGCCATGATCTAATTAGTTTAGAGTCAACCAAGGAGTAGCTGTTCCACGTCCAATACGAATTGTAGAGTTAATTTAAATAACCGAATATTGTTCTGTCAGGTTGTTAGGATCTAGATCCATTATAAATTGCGTTGTACTTTTGCATTGCGTATATCATTATAAAACCGCGTAATCGAAGTAGTTAGCTACCGTTCCCCGATTTGCGACAACTACAAGTCTATTATACTCTGTTTTTACGTCTAGAATTCAATCATATACATATAGATTTTCATATTCACTAAAGAAATTGTTAATTATAATTCTCTTTCTCATAATTACTTAAATAAACCTAATTAATGAAAAGTATTAACCTGTAGATTTCACTCTTTAACCACACGCCACCACGATCCCACATTCGTTTAGAATTAGTTATAGTAAAAACGAGTCGCTTAATAGGCAAAACCTGTTCTTTGCTTCATAAGTGCTGTAAAATAACTGATTCTAGTACCAGGGACGTTACATTTGGCTCGCGTCGACCGCTAAACGCAGGAAAAGGCAGAAAGCGAACGAGAAAGGCTATTTAAAATTAAATTTTCAGAAAAGTCCGAGAAGTAATGGTCTTTTGGTTCCATACAAAATCGCATCTCAATACACTACAAAAAACAAACAATATTACTACATAAACAAATGTTGTTCAAATTATACCGTGTTTCGCCAAATTGATCACTTTTGGAAGCCACTATCTGCGAGTTTGCTCTAATCGAAATATGTTGTAGTCCATGTGAAATTAAGGAGGGTTTAAGTCATCATTTCGCCGGTTTCGAAATCGTTAATGAATGACAAGCCTTCAAAAATTGCAATTTTTGCCCATTTTAGCGAAAATAGGGTCCACTTAAGAATTTTTTTCTCAGAAACTACTCAACCGATTTAGCTAAATTTTTTTGTTTTATTCGCAAAGGATTGGGCTATTGTGAAATATTTTTTCTAATTCCGCCAATTTATTATAAAATGTCAGAAAGTTTGAACAAATTCTTTTTTTGCGTTTTTCTCAATGAGGGGCGTAAAGGGTTAAAATTTATAAAACATGTGGTCATATTTTTTGAAGCTTCCTCTTTAAAATGTGTCCTTCAGAACGATAGAGCCCCAAAAATTGACGTCTCTACAAGCTGGAAAAGGACGCGGGTACCCCCGTTTCAGGTAGATGAGTTGTGTGCTCCGCTATTATAATCGGTTTTTTTATACTACCGGTTTCAAAACAATACGACAAAATTTCGTATACAACTAAATAAGCCTGTTCATACCTTGTAATGTATATTAGTACCAATGATACACGTATAGTTACGTTAGATTTAATCCTAAAGTGATATAAGTGGAAACTATTTGATTGGTTATCGGTTTGAAAATAATAAAAGCGTAAAAGTCATTAGAAAAAGTAAAAGCAAAAAAAAGTTTTACTAATTCAACTATTCATTTAAGTGATTTCTGTGTTTTTGCAAAATGACATTCTTGTACCAGTACTGATGATAGGAGGGCCATTCTATGTTATTGGAGGGAGGATTAAAAAACTTGCAATGTACGCTAGCTGACAAAGATTGTTAGTAAATTCATTTCTCACACCTAAAGATTTATTTGAATGGTCAGAATCATCTTTTTCGAACATAGCATTTAATTATGTAACACAAATGAATATATTAAATATACCGATTATTTATAAGCTCCTTTGGCAACAGTATTATCTATAACAGGGTCTAAAAGTTTTCACATCTTTGCGTCATTATCAAATAAAGAAAATGAGGTTCGACTTGCTCGTACGATAATGGTGGCTCTGTACTTAGTGTATGAATTAATTGACATCATATTTTTTCCAACTACACACATTTGTTTTCCATACCTTTGATTACAATCGACCATTACCCCATTGCGATAGAAAGAAATCACCACTTCTTCGCGGATTCTATCAAGTAATGATGCCTTTTTAAAAATATAAACAATAAATACAGGAACTAATATCTATGAATGAAGTTATGATTAAAAAACGTGTGATTCGTCAAAAGTATGTGCTAATATACTTTGCTAGGTATGAATATGGTCATTTAGTCGTGTAAGAAGTCTTATCGTATAGTTTTGAGACCGGTGGTATAAAAAAAACCGCTCATAATAGCGGAGCACACAACTCATCTACCTGAAACGGGGGTATCCCGCGACCTTTTCCAGCTTGTAGAGACGTCAATTTTTGAGGCTCCATCATCCTGAAAGGCTCATTTTAAAGGGGAAGCTTAAAAAAATATGACCATACTTTTTATAAATTTTAACACTTTACGGCCCTCATTGAGAAAGACGCAAAAAAGAGAATTTGTTCAAATTTTCTGACATTTTATAACAAATTGACAGAATTAGAAAAAATATTTCACAATAGCTCAATCCTTTATGAATAAAATAAAAAAATTTAGCTAAATCAGTTGAGTAGTTTCTGAGAAAAAAATTCCTAAGTGGACCCTACTTTCGCTAAAATGGGCAAAAATTGCAATTTTTTAAGGTTTGTCATTCATTAACGAATTCGAAACCGGCAAAATGATGACTTAAACGCTCCTTAATTTCACATGAACTACAACATATTTTGATTAGAGCAAAATCGGAGATAGTGACTTCCAAAAGTGATCGATTTGGCGTGGAATGACGCATTGGTAAAAATAATATCTAGCAAAATCAAAAAATAAAAAAATTTTACTGTTACATTAGTATTGTCTCACCGATACGCAGGGTCGGATTACATTACATACGCTGCTCGCTCGTCAAGTGCCAAAATTCAAGAGAGAACCCTGTGACGGATCGGTGGGGGAAAAGCCCGAAAGGGGTCCCCAGGGTGGGGGCAGTTAGGGAAAACTGTCCTCCACTCACCGATGCACTCACCCACGGCCGATTTATCTAACGGGGCGCCAGTGCTACTGCACTCGTCCGCGGTAATCGCCCTTCCGGCTGCTCTGTCGGGAGCGGGACTCAGAGGGGGGCCAGGAAAGGAAAGAAAAAAGTAGTAAATGACCCGCGATTTCGTATCCAGCACAAAGAGAGTTTTATTTGGGCCCGAATAGGCCACGCAAGCAAAGAATAAGGAGTACAAAAGAAACGGTAGTGGGCCCCACGCGTTACAGGCAACGGCTAGGGAGAAAGGTTTAACTCGCCAGTTGCGAGGGAGGCTATCGCGGCGCGGGGGCACACGGTACGCACGCGTAATACAAAACCGCTTCGGTCGCGTTTCCTCTGAGGATTCGTCCGCGCGGGAGCACGCCCTCTTAGGGGTCGTGGACAGCAAGGGGACGTTGGTCCTAGATCTTAAATACAGCGGAAAAATTCGCGAAACACGAAGCGAAAGACACGGTTTGGCGTTAGGGGGGAGGGACGGTGTCGTATTACACCGTCCGCGGCCTCTAGGGTCCTCGTCACAGGGGTCAAGGGTCCTATCACCCTCGCTCACGCACAAATCGATGACAAAAACAAAAAAAAAACGTGGTAAGGAGGAAGCTCCTACCTTTTTCTTTCGGCGTCTGGGCGGTAATCCACACACCAAGGGCGGCAACTCGCACACAGCTCACACAAAAGCACACAAAAGAACACGAGAAAAAGCAACACACGGTGACTAACGCGTACAATGAAGAAAACGAAAAAAAAAGGCGCAAATGGCAAAAAGAAATGAACTAGGGCGGCACGGGGCGTTAGCGCGTTCCGGCGGCTCGCTGGCTTCTTCTTGTTGCTCGATCTTCTTCCCCGGTTCGCGGTATTCCCCCACCCCGGAGATTTCGGTGTCGAGGATGGGCCATCCCGTGATGCTCTGGGGAAGCCAGGTCCTGGGGCCCTCTCGAGGTGGCGGTCGGGGGTAGCTCGTCCCCAGGCCTGGCGCTTCCTGCTGCTGGGCTGCCGGTCGCCTCCCGCGGAGGATGACGGGGCCGGTGCTGCGACCGGACAGCCCATGTCCTTCCGTAGTGGGCCCATCCCGCACCTCTATCGCCCAGAGAGGGGTTCCTCCGCGACCGGGGATGCTCCTGGCTCTTCTGGCCGCCGGTTGGAAGTAGGGGGAGGGCAAAAATAAATAAATAAAAAGAGAGAAAGAAAAAAAAGAAAAGGGAGTAATAAATAAAATAATAAAAAAAAAGAAAACACGCAACACACACACACGCACTGACCCCCGTGGCGAGGAATCCGCTCAGGCGGAGGACTGGGGTTGGCAATCCGGGAGGGTCATCGTAACGAGGCATAACCAAAAAAAATTAGGTTACCCCAAAAAAAACAAGGGAAAAAATATGCCTCGTTACAACCCCCTAAGTGGTAGAGATAGTAACGTTGCAGTTATCCAGTCCATCGTTCATTGCTGTTATCCAGTCTTTACTGTAATAGGCTAACGGTCGATAAAGTGTTAAAATTACCGAGACGAAACAAAAGTCGAACAAATGAAATTTTTGTAACTTTAAAGGGTATAACCGAATAAGGTGGTCAAATGTGCCCTTGTGTCGAATTAGAAACCCAATTCGTCAGTCGATAGCATATCCAAAAAAAACATCTCACACCAAGTTTCAATCCCCTATCTCGTTCGTGGCGGTAATAAAACGGAAGAAACGAAATTCCGGTTTTTAGCCCTTTTTGCTTACTTAGTTTCGTTCGAAAATTCTGAAAAAATTCTAAAACACGGAGGACCATATAGCGCATATTATAGAATTTTTTGAGATTTTTTGATTGCAACTTGTAGTCGTGAAAAATCAAAAATCGAAAAAAAAATCTGAAAAAATGCAATTTTTTAGTGAAGATGTCGGACCACTACTTTTATATTAATACGGTAGTTAGGTATTAGTATAACTATTATTCTCTAATTTTTTCAGATTTTTCGGTGAGGTGCGCCGTAGTTAAAAAAATTAAAAACCGATTTTTTCACGCGAAAAACCACCTTCTGCTTCGAATTTTTATGTCAATTTCATATAAAAAATGCATTAGGCAATTTTAAAAGGATTCACGTTCATACAATTGATTTATGGATTACAACAATTATATTAACTTAATTAATTAGTTATATGTAATGATATTTATATACTTAAATGTTTAAACGTCTTCCAACATCATCGGTGGCACAACGGTTAAGGCGCTTTGCAGATGACCTCTTAATCTATATCCGGCACAATAAAGTTTCTAAATTACAATCGCTTCTTCAGGAAATCCTTAAAAACATCCAACATTACTTTAACACGTGGGAACTAATGATTAATATATACAAATGCGAAACCATCCTATTCAGACCCTACATATCTAAGATTCCAGATGCTAACAGTGACGTTCGCAAACACGCAGGCAAATTTCAAATTCTGTCGTGACGAAAACAAATTTTTCCGTGAATTGCAGGTCCAAAATTAGTTTTTAACTGTGGAAAAGATGAAAAAACAGTAAGGTGTTGTTCTTTGACAGGGCGTAGCGTCCAAGGGGTTGGTGTAAATGCGACCAAAATTTTACCACATGTAAGAGGGCTCGAGACGAAGCTCCGGCAAAAGTTTCAGCGAAATCGAAATAACCACCCTTTTGGAAAGGGTGGAAAATTATGGAGGGGTTGGGGGTGTTGGAGGGGGTTGAGCTGGGCATTTTCGGAAAGGCTGTAACATAAAGAGCCTCATCCTTGAAAAAAAATTTGGATTTTTTCTTTTTTTCGGTCGAATTTAGAACCTTTTTTGTCACTTTCTTGACCCTATAGTATTCAAAAGGTCGCCGATCCCGGAAGGGGGTGGCAGATAACAATGGCACTCCTGGAGTATTGAGATAACCCATCGGCCCACCTATCCTCAAAATTTCAAAGTCCTATCTACTACACAGTGGAAATGACAACGGTGTAAAGAAAGTGGTGCGTTAATTTTGGCCACCAGTGTATATTTAGACAGCGAAGGTTATATTCAAAATCGTAGAAATATCCCCCTTATTTACCATGTATTCCGAAAAACCTACGACAAAATAATTACATACGACACGAACCTAAATTTTGACGACCCTATCATGCGCTTCAACTACAAATTATCGAGTATAGACGTAAAAGACAACCATAGACAGAATAATAAAAAGTACTGGTGGCTATAACCTAAAAATCAAAATCTAAAATCCCCAATAGTGTAAAATCCTCGGTAGTATAGTGGTCAGTATCCCCATTCGTTCACTGACCCTGGCACGGGTAGGACCTACCTCCGAGCCTTCCGCGAAGTGACCGTACCGCTTTTAGACATACTGTGACACAGCGTAAATGCAGTGCGTTCAGTGAAAATTTCTTTCGTAACAATTACCAACAACGAAGCACACAAGAACAGAGGACAAACAACACCACCAAAATCACCCACGCAAACCCGCCAGGGGCCCTGCCCCTGGACCCCAGGACATCGGACTCCACCGCCCCCGCAAGAGCAGCGCAGCAGAATGGACCCAACAAATTAATCACTAAGGACCTAGACGAATTGCTAAAAATCATCCAGGACAGCAACACTGTGAAAGAAAATACTACAGCCCTGAACGCATGGGTCAAGGACATCAAAAGGAAAATCTGCCCCCAGAGGAACGCATCCCCAAAACCTAACTTAGTAAGCAGCAAAATAAGAAAAACCATCATGCCGCCAACGAAGAAAAAGGAAAGTGCACCCAGCACCACCCGCCACACAAATAACCAAACAAACCAACAAATACAGCACGCAGAACTCTACAAAATCATAGAAAAACTAAACAAAACAATAGAGCACTTCACGCAGCAGCTAGCCGAAGAAAGGGCTAAAAACGGGAAAACCCAAGGAAATTCTCAAACGCCAAACAACAGGAGCCAAGGACCAGCACCCATGGATATCGCAAAGAACAACGGACAATCGGATACCTCAGGTACAGGACCCAAACAAAGGAAAGAGGAAAACACCCCTACAAAAGAAGCAGCGAAGCGGCCACTCCAGTGCACCGATGACACCAGCCCAGCAGGACCCTCCACGAACAAGAACGCGTGCAGGTACGCTACCCCCAATCGGCAAAAAAGGTTAAGACCACCGCACAACCAAACACAGACACACAGGTAAACGGCCCAAAACCTCCCCCTATAATTAGAACGGACTCTCCGAACAAAAGAACAATAGAGGTAGCCAACAAACTTTCAAATAACGTTTACACCAAAAAAATCTCAGACAGGAAACACATACTATATATGGACACTCTAAAAAACCACGTACTCGCATGCGAAACACTAAAAAACCAGAATATTCAATTTTATTCATAGATACCCAAAAACCAAAAACAACACACAATTCTTCTAAAAAACCTAGACGGAGATTTTGACCCGGAACAAATATTAGAAAACTTAAAAAACAAAATGATACCAGACCTGATGTTCACTTCGGTTAAAAAATTCAGCACCAGGAGATCTACCAGCGAAGGTAGATCCCTGCCCATATATATAGTTCAACTCGCACCCGGTAGCAATATAAAAAATCTAAAACAAATTAGAGTAGTACTTCACATTCTCATAAAATGGGAGAAAATAATAAAAAAAGACAGAGTACAATGTAAGAGATGTCAAAGAATAGGACACATCGCCACCAACTGCAATTTAGATTATAGATGCGTAAAATGCAACAACAAACACAACCTGGGAGAATGCCCCAGAAACAAAGACAACACAGACGACCCCTTCTGCGTAAACTGCGAAAAATTCGGTCACCCAGCCTCATACCGCGGTTGCCCCAAATTAGCAGAATTAAAGTCCAAATTATATGAAAGAAAGCAAATAGAAACCGCCGAAAAACTTAGGAAACAAAAATTAATAAACAAATACATCAACCCAAACACCTCGTATAGTGCAGCACTCATGGGCAATGCCCCAACCCCCCACCACTCCCTACCGGACAAACGCACCCCCAGCCCACTAACAACCTCACACACCACATACACCAACAGCAACACGACACCACATTCATTATTCCTCGAAGAGGTTAAGAAGTTATCGACCTCAATCAATACCCAAATTGCGCGCATAGCCGAAAGCGTTGAGATAAACGCAAACAAAATAGAACTAATCGCTCAAGCCCTCAGTTTAGATCTGTAATGGCTACCTCACACCCACCGAACAATCCCACAATAGACCATTAACAAATAATCCAAATAAATGTAAATTCGATAATCAGCAACGATAGACGCGCATCCCTTGTAGACTGCCTAGAAACTCATAACCCTGACATAATGCTCCTGTCCGAGACCAAACTCAATCACCACCACAAAATAGATTTCAAAAACTATAATTTCATTAGAAACGACAGAGAAGACGCGAAACGAGCGGGCGGTACGGAAATCCTCATAAGGAAAAGCATTAAATTTAAACACATCCTCCACAATAGCAACGAACCTCCGAAATGCCTAGAATCCTCAACCATAAAACTCAAATTACACAACGCCAACCTCTTCTTAAGGGGGGAGACCAGTATGATGCAACCTAAAACGGGCCTATCTTTAAAAAATCGTCAGAGTTTTATTGCTTAAGAAAAATCAAATCTTTTGATGAATTTGGTTAAAATGGACCTTGATTTAAATATTTATAAAAAAAAAGTAGTACAAATAAGGACGGTATAGTTAAAAACAAAAAAAGATAGATGGTCTGCACTTCAGCGCACTTTCTCACTGTAACCAGGGTACAGATCAAACGAGTCATCCAAAATGCATAAAATAAAATTATAAGTAAAGGAAATCGATGCTGTTTTCGGCCTAACCTCCGACCTGATTTATTCATTCAACCCAATGACATATACAAATTATCAAAGTGGCAAAACCCATAATTACGTAAATTATTCCAACATTTTATTTTTTTTCTCAAAAATTAGACTTGTTTTCTGGAATGTTTTAGGTTAGGCCGATAGCCACTGATTAGAAATACTGCCACAAAAAATTTCAAGGCGATCTGAACCTTCGTTTAGGCTGCAGGCTGGTTGCAAGGTCCAAAAATGATGTTCCGAGAAAAACGAGGTTAAAGTTTTATGTGTATACGCGGGATAGTGCTACGCGCGATACGGAAACACGTCTAGCGATAGGAGTTTTTCGAATTTTTAGGTTCGGTTTTCGGCATTATAAGAAGAAAAGACAGAAGAATTTTTTAAGATGATAAAAAAAAAATCGATTTTTTTAAGGTGTCATACTGGTCTCCCCCCTTAATCGCTGGATACGCTACCAGCAATTGCAAAAAAGAATTCATCAAAGAACTCGACGACCTGTTCAAATCTCAAGAACTCCATAAACCTCTACCTGCTCGCAGGAGACCTAAACGCCAAATACAAAAACTGAGGCAACCCAATAAACAACAGTAGAGGAATCTCCCTAAACAAATGGACACATGACAACACCATCCAGTACCGCACCTCCCTACACAGTACAGCGATCCCATCCTTTCCAACTAGCGGAGCCTTCATTGACATATGCCTAGCAGATAACAGAATAAAAATCATCAACTCCCCGGGCCCACAAAAACTAGAGTCATTCGACTACGAGAGTGACCACAAAGCAGTAAAAATCCAAATACGGACCCCAACCCCACAAACCCTAGAACCAGCCGAACCACCACACACAAACAAGTTTAACTTCCAAAAAGCAGACTAGGATAAATTCAGAAAATTGCTCACAAAAACAGACACCACATTCCTACCCAACAACAGAAACATGACAAGAGAAGAGATAGACCATAGTGTAACGTCCCTAGAACCTAAGTTTAGTTAGTTACTAGCGCTAGTAGGGTAAAGAGCGGCTTTTACCCTCTGAACGACTCGTTTCCTAATGAAGTTTGTGGGATTCGTGTGGTGTGCGGTTAAGGAGTGAAATCCACAGATCAGAATCTTTCAATAACTTAAATTTATTCAAGAACGGAAATTAAAACTAACAAATAACAATAATATCGAAATAATAAATTACAAATGTTTGATTAAAGAACTAAGTAAGTTTGGTATAATAATAATAATAATAATAACGAAGAATAATAGAAATTGACAATTGAACGGCACGTAATAAACGATTGAGAAATTAACAAATTACAAATCAAATAATAATTATCGTGAGAACTGGAAAGATACTCGCTTGTATCTAAGGCTAACTGAAATCTATAATTATATATGTTCGGTTCTCGCTTCTGAAATTATCGCAGTGACAAATTATGTTTCGATTCGTGTAAATGATTCTAGACGGGATGTTACGCTTGTAATCTACCGCTTGCGAGGAATGCGACCTAAGTGCAATTCTCTAAGAGTACCTAAACACGCTTTCGCAAAAATCTATCGCGGAGTAATCGATTACGGAAAAACGCTTAATTGAGAACAGTGTTCCTTTAAATTTCCGAACTCTATCTGAATTTAATAATTTATTTCTTCGGAATAGTTACTCTTTATCTTCTGACTCGACAATTAATTGTTCATGACCCTTTTAGTCAAAACGAATACTGACAGCCAAGACCAGATCGCTTAATTGGGGAGCCTGTTGTTCACTGGCTACTAGAACGACCCAACAATACAGGAAAAGGGTGAACAGTATAAGTCTAACAGGGTAGCAAATCAAATGATTCTAATATAAAACCGTAATTGCTGAACTGCCACCCAAAAAACACGGGCTTCAGAGACCAAGCCGCTCGAATGGGGAGCCTGCGTTAGCTGGCTACGAAACTACCCAGAGCGAACTCCGAGAATCTGACAGCGCGTTAGCAATTCGACAAAAATCAAGATGAGTAGCTGAGAGCTATCCCTTCGATATCTTAGCCTTTCTTGACGCTAAGTATAGCACTCTCCTAACGGAGTTTCAGAGACGAGACCGTTTGAATGGGGAGCCTGCGTTAGCTAGCTACTAAGACGACCCACGATCAAGTATCCAAATGGCGTATACTTGCTTTACCAGTCAAGTATTAAGAATCGTGTCGGCTCTTTTACAGCGAAAACTGTTCCTACTATACTTAGAAATGAGACTCGTGTCGCGTTCGATTCCGAAGACTGTTCTGATTTGAGACGGGTTTCGCTCGCCCTTTTATACCCCAAGATTCAACGAATTCGTGACGTCAGAATGTCCAAAATTTCACATAAATTCGTTAATACATATTAATTAGAAAATCGTTTAATTCGGTTATGTTTTAAATATTGCTCTTCAATTAATGATTAACGTTTCGGCATTAGATTATTACCGTAGCGGTGTTTTAACGAAGATACGTTTTCTGTCCTTTTCTAATCAACGGTGTTAGGGTGCGCTCGAGCCCTCGTATTGCACTACGTGCCGCCTAAGTTCTAGTGTACTGTTGAAGGACCACCCAATTGTCGGAATGGGGCCGGTATGAAGTAACACACGTGGTTTATATTAAAACTATACCTTTTAATATATATGTGGGTGTGTGCGTGTGTATATACAGAGTGTGTGTGTTTGTGTGTGTGTGGTAAATACTGTCTATGTTCTACGTACTAACTATGTTCTGACTAAAGTGTCTGTTCTATACTGTTCTGTATCTATTCTATGATGTATCTATTCGTGATGCTATTAGTAATCTGAAGTTTCTGCTATTTTCTAACTTAGTTAACACCTCTGTCCGCCCTTCCATTGCGCCCTTAGCGTGGTACCTTTCTGGAAGGGGAACAGAGGTTCCTACGGGGGAGGACGGCGTTCCGGGGAGAATCTGGGTTTTTCCCAGATTCTGTGACGTCTGAGGGAACCGTTACTTTGGCGGCCCAGATCGCCCTCTGACCTTCTAAGCTGCGAGGTTTATGACATGGCCTGTGTCACTGAAGCCAAAAACTCTAAAGACTAGTACAGCCATAAATAAATCTGCTAAAAACTACAAATTGTCACGTACGACCGTAGTGCTGGCACGCAGATGGTACGGATACTAAATTACAGGGTTCAAAAGTGACCATTCTATCGTCATGTCGTAAACCTCATCTGTACGAAACTCTAACATGCCGCCCCCCTTGAACGCACGATACGCGTTCAATATCCTAACTATATTCTTCATACAACAATAAACTGTACTACATAATCATTATGCAAAAATAAGAAACCCTAAATACATTTTATCTACTAATTGCTATACTATCGCTGATTTTATCTAGAGCTAATATATCTGTGTAGGCTACAGTGATGTTATTCTGTTACATTAGTATTTGATCTTATTTCTACACCGGCATCTTCGTCGTCATCTATTGGTAAGATGCAAATCTTTGTCGTCGGTCTTCTATATATGCCGCTCGCAGTCCTCACAGTGACTACTCGCGTTTCCCCATCCTTGCCTTGATGCAACTCTACTACTCTACCTAAACTCCATTTCAAAGGGGGTAGATTGTCATCTCGTATGATGACCAGACTGTCTTTCCTCAACTGATGATTAGATGATGTTCTCCACTTGTAGCGCTGTTGAAGATGATGCAGATACTCCTTGTACCATCGTTGCCAAAAGTGTTGAAACATACGCTGAAGCAATTGGTATCGGTTTAGACGATTCATTTTTACGTCTGTTACATTCTCTTCTGGCAGAGCACACAGTGCAGTGCCAATTAACAGATGTCCAGGAGTTAAAGGATTGAGGTCTCGTGGATCGGACGAAATTGAACTTAAGGGACGGGAATTTAAGCAGGATTCTATTTGTGTTAATAGCGTATATAATTCTTCGTACGTTAATCGCTGCTCCCCTATTACTCGATTAAGGTGATACTTAGTCAATCTAACTGCACTCTCCCAAAGACCTCCGAAGTGTGGTGCTTGAGGAGGTATCAGGTGCCACTGCATTTTGTGTTCGCTTAAGAAATTGGCAACTTGTACGTTGTGTTTATTACTTGTAACTAATTTGCTCAAATCTGATAATCTATTTTTGGCTCCTATAAAATTTGTTCCGTTATCAGACACAATATTGCGGCAAAGACCTCTACGAGCTATGAACCGTTTAAGACATTTCAAAAAAGCATCTGTGCTCAAATCAGTGGCTAATTCAATGTGCGCCGCCTTTGTGGCAAAACACACGAAAATGCATGCGTACGATTTTATTGCTACTTTACTACGTGAGCGATCCTTCGTTATGAATGGACCTGCATAGTCAATGCCACACGTGGAAAATGGACGAGCAGGTGTCACTCTGTTCGCAGGTAGCTGACCCATTGGATACTCTATTTCGCGCGGTTTGACTCTGAAACACCTCACGCAAGATCTGAGTATTCTTTTGACATTTCGCGTACAATTTATCGGCCAGAAACTTTCCCGAAGAGATGCAACCACATGTTGACACCCGGCGTGAAGTAATCTAATATGTTCTCTTTTGATTATTAAATCTGTTAGTGGATGCTTTGCGGGCAATACAATCGGATGTTTTTTGTTATATGGAATGGACGCGTTATTTAACCTGCCACCTACCCTAATTATACCTAACTGATCTGAAAATGGTGCTAAAGATACTAAAGGACTATGTTTTGAAATCGCAATATGTTTCGTCAATGCTTCTATTTCATTGCGGAATCTATCTTGTTGCGCGATTCGAATTAAACAATTTTGAGCTGTCTGTAATTCTGCAACTGTTAATTGTAACTGTGCGTTTTCGCGGTCTATAATGTTTCTATTATTTCCTCCCTTTCTTGCTCGAATATTATTTATAAATCGTAAGCAGTACGCCGTTACTCTTTCTAATCGTGAATACTCGGAATACCGGAGAAACAAATCGTTCGTGTCGGACGCTACTGTAACTACTGTTAGCGGCCTTGCTCTTTCTTCCGGAACAATTGTTGCTACTTCTTTTGGCTGTGGCCAATATTCTGAATCTTTTGATAACCATGACGGACCTAACCACCAAAGATCATTACTAAGTAACAATTTGGGACTACTGCCGCGAGAGATTAAATCCGCGGGATTGTCTTGAGAGCGTATGTGTGTCCACTTATCTATCTCCGATAATGCTTGAATTTGTGTTACTCTATTTGCTACGAATGTTTTCCATCTATTTGGACTACCGCGAATCCATGCAAGTGCGATCGTGGAATCACACCAATACGTTTCTTTAACTATTTCTACGCGAATCGCGAATTTAACTTTATCCATTAATTGTGCTAATAACAATGCGCCACATAATTCTAGTCTGGGTAGGGATATTGTCTTTAAGGGAGCTACTCGAGACTTTGAACACAAAAGCCTTGATCCCCATCTACCTGAATCTATATTTGCCCGCAGGTAAACGCAAGCCCCGTATGCCTTTTCGGAGGCATCTGCAAATCCATGCAATTCTATTCTAAAAGTGGTATAAAGTGCTCTCCGAGGAATTTTCAATTCACTCAAACGCGCTAACTCTTGTCTGTATTCTGTCCATTGAGTGTTTAACTCTTGAGATATTGACTCATCCCAACCTGTTTTTGTTTGCCACAACTGCTGCATTATTAATTTCGCGAGGGTTATTACAGGACCAATTAATCCTAACGGGTCAAAAACTTGTGCTATCTCGGACAGAATTGTCCGTTTGGTGACTCTGCCGATTTGGGGTGGGTTCACTCTAAAGTACAACTCGTCTTTTATCGGTGACCAATGCAATCCAAGTATTTTTGATTCGCTATCTACACTCAATTTCCTATCTTGCGACTCTATTTGCGGGTTGTCTAATTCTATACAATTAGAAGCCCATTTTCTCAATTGTAAACCTGCTTTCTGTAAAACGGTTGTTAAATTTCCTCTAATTTCTTGTAATTCTGTTACTGTGTCCGAACCCGTTAGCAAATCATCAACGTAGAAATCATTGATGATTATTCGACTAACCGTCGGAAATTCCTGTTCGCATTTTAACCCTATTTCCTTCAAAACGCGAGTAGCTAAAAAAGGAGCTGATGCCGTACCATAGGTCACGGTATTTAATTGAAACGTCTCGACCGGGCTGTACGGATGTTGACGCCATAGAATTTGTTGGAAACACCGTTGAGTAGGTTCTATTAGTATCTGTCTGTACATTTTTTCTACATCAGCTGTTAACACGTATTTGGGGGTCCTAAAACGCAGAAGAATCGCTATCAAGTCACTTTGAACGGTTGGACCAACCATTTGGGTATCATTTAGCGAAACGCCTGTCGTGCTCTTCGCTGAACCGTCAAAGACTACTCTAAGTTTAGTTGTCGTACTGTCTTCCCTGATAACGGCATGGTGTGGGAGATAAAAACTTGCTGCGACTTCTTCTACTCTCGGGGTTGAAATTCGCGACATGTGCCCTAATGCTTCATATTCTCGCATGAATTCTATATACTGTTCTCGTAACTGCGGCTGTCTACCTAACTTTCTTTCTACGGATTTCAGTCTGTTTTCGGCTTGTTGTCGCGATAACCCTAACTGTTCTACTTGGCTATTGAAAGGTATGCTCACGACGTACCTTCCACTCTCATCCTGACGCGTTGTGGCTCTAAAAATTGCTTCGCACTCATCTACTTCTACTTTAGATCGATCCTCAAATTCTTCGATTTGCCAAAACCTCTCGACTTGATCGTATAACTGCTGATTTGTCACGAGATGGCATTGTTGCACTCTCCCACTGACGGGCCAACTGATTATTCCCCCTAAAACCCAACCTAACTGAGTCTTCTGCCAGAGAAGATCGCCACCTGCTTTGTGTTGCCCGACACATAACAGGTGCCAAAATAGCCCTGCGCCTATGAGCACGTCAATTGGTCGGCATTTGTCAAAATCTGGATCTGCTAATTCTATGTGGGACGGTCTACAACTTGCAAATTTACTTAATAATGTATTCGGCATATCCTGGGTTATTTTAGCAATCGCGAGACACGAGATTTTGGCACTAAAGTTATTTATCCTGGATGCTATCCTTACATTAATTCTGTGTCTAATCGTGCTTTCCTTACCAGCTAGTCCTGATACCTGCACATCTGTGGGTTCGTATTCAATTCCTAATTTCTTACACAACTCATAGGTAATAAAATTGGATTGCGATCCGGAATCTAATAAAGCACGACACTGTATCATTCTTCCCTGTCTATCCTCGATATGTACAACTGCTGTAGATAATACACCCTGATCTAATCTGTTTGTGTTTGAGTGCGCGACGCATGATACTGTCTTATTAGGTGGGGATGGTTCTAACTCTTGTGCAACAGCTATGGTGGAACGTGGAGTCAATACGCGATGCAGCAGATTGTGATGTTTTTTGCCACATAGATCGCAGTGCTTACGTGTGCAAGCTTTCACGCGGTGGCCTGTTTGCAAACAATTAAAACAGCTCTGCGATTTTTGTACTATCTCAGTTTTTTCCTCAATGGACAGACCTTTAAATGTATCGCATTTGAATAACGGATGTACCGCAGTACATGCCGGACAGGTACCCGGTGCACCTGTTACATAGGCCGTTGCACGAAACGGCCTACGACTACCTGCTATTCCTACTGGTGGATCAACCTTTGTTGCCACTACCTGACTTTGGGATGCTATACTTTCTAAATATGCTGATCGCTGTTCTAAAAATGTAGCGAAGTTATTGAACGTTACCCTATCTACAGTTGTTACGCCCTTTTCCCATTCTCTCAATGAAGCACCATCTAATTTCCTGGCCAAAATTGGGACAACTAAACTATCCCATGCATCGACTGATTCATTTAACGATCGTAACGCTGCTAGATGATTCCGCGCATCGTCTACTAGTTCCCGAAGAGCAGTTGAAGACTGTCTCTGAACTGGGGTGATATCCAACAGTGCTGTAACATGATGCTTCCTAAGCGTAGCTGAATTCTCGTATCGAGATTTTAAAGCATTCCATGCCACGTGATAGTTGGAATCGGAAACTCCTAACGATTGTATGACCCGCGCGGCTGGACCCTTTAGCGAGGAATTTAAATAATGAAATTTCTGTACGTCTGATAGTTCGGTCTCGTGAACTAAGCTATTAAATGTATCTCTGAACCTAATCCAACCGCTGAGATTACCGTCAAACGTTGGTAAGTGTATTGTAGGCAATTTTACTGTGACCGGTGACTGTGATGACGTAGGAGACACTGTTTGCCCTACGATTTGATTTCCTATTCTACTCTGAGGTCGCGCGTTTTCTATGAATGATTCTATTTCCGCGATTAAGTTAAAATACGTATCTTCAAACGCTTCTCTATCTGCTGCGTGAGTTGTTTCTGAGTCTGTACCATGAGTCACACGCTCGATTTGGTTCTGAACTGCATTATAATTCTCGTATAGCCCTACATTTGCTTCTAATCGCTTTTGCAACGCTTTTACTGATACTGTTTGTGCCGATTCATTGAAATATCTACCTAATCGAGTTAAGGCAGCTTTTATCATGCCGCGATCAGTAACTAATTTTCTGAGGTCGGCCTCCATTATACGCTATTAAACAAATAGGAATTAGGATTTGGCTCTTACGTGACAGGAACGGACGTAGCTAATGACACTGCCTGAACGCGTGTGCTGGACCCGTAGCTGTCAGTAGGCTGCTATGGCTGTTGTGGGCTCCTATGGATGCTGTAGGCTGCTATGGATTCTGCACTCCGTGGTTTGCTGATCCACGGTGACTTCAACCTCGGCGTCGATCCTTGGTCGATCCTTGGCCGCTAGTCTCTTCAAGTCTTCCTGTACGAAGACCTTCCTCAATGGTCCAAGTTTCCTTGGCTATTCACACAGAGTTCGTCACACAATGCTATCACACTCTAACTTCTTTTTACACACCACGACTTGTGCACTCTGTTCTTTATCACCACGTGTGTTTACTTCTGCTTCTGGATATCTGCTGTGCCTTCGATTTGCTGAACTGTAGTTGAATCGCCTGCTGTTCCAATCCGATTCAAATCCAGGATGCTGGATCCGGCTCGAAGGACCAATGTTAGGGTGCGCTCGAGCCCTCGTATTGCACTACGTGCCGCCTAAGTTCTAGTGTACTGTTGAAGGACCACCCAATTGTCGGAATGGGGCCGGTATGAAGTAACACACGTGGTTTATATTAAAACTATACCTTTTAATATATATGTGGGTGTGTGCGTGTGTATATACAGAGTGTGTGTGTTTGTGTGTGTGTGGTAAATACTGTCTATGTTCTACGTACTAACTATGTTCTGACTAAAGTGTCTGTTCTATACTGTTCTGTATCTATTCTATGATGTATCTATTCGTGATGCTATTAGTAATCTGAAGTTTCTGCTATTTTCTAACTTAGTTAACACCTCTGTCCGCCCTTCCATTGCGCCCTTAGCGTGGTACCTTTCTGGAAGGGGAACAGAGGTTCCTACGGGGGAGGACGGCGTTCCGGGGAGAATCTGGGTTTTTCCCAGATTCTGTGACGTCTGAGGGAACCGTTACTTTGGCGGCCCAGATCGCCCTCTGACCTTCTAAGCTGCGAGGTTTATGACATGGCCTGTGTCACTGAAGCCAAAAACTCTAAAGACTAGTACAGCCATAAATAAATCTGCTAAAAACTACAAATTGTCACGTACGACCGTAGTGCTGGCACGCAGATGGTACGGATACTAAATTACAGGGTTCAAAAGTGACCATTCTATCGTCATGTCGTAAACCTCATCTGTACGAAACTCTAACAAACGGTGTTCGATTTTTGCGCGAGTCAAAACTATTTCGATTTACGGATTTTCCTTTAGTTAATGAAAATGATTTTGATCAAGTCTATAGATAATTTAATGAACGATGAATTCTCATGCATGAATTGATTTAATTGATTAATTAATTTTAATAGCTAAAGTTGCCGTAAATAGAGATAGTGTTCCTATCCTTCTCTATAGTTATCGCTGTCTCAAGTGTTTCGGTTGAACGTCGTGACTTGCAATCTTAGCGCAGCGCAACGGAAATTTCGTAGAAATTATTTATTAGAAAAATATAATAAAGTAATACATTATTTTTTTTAACTATTCTAACTAAATATTCACATAATTTTTGGAACATATTACCTACTGTAATTTACAAGTTAATTATTGGAAACATACATATTGGGTCGATAGGATTGATAGTCGATAATACCCTATTGTCGGTAATTTGGCAATCACTGTCGGTAATTAGCTAATACTGTCGGTAATAGATCAGAGGTGTCGTAAAGTACAAAAACAGGGTCCGCGGGACGTTACAATAGCATAAACACATTAGACTACCACATAAACAACGCCCTAGAAGCCGCTGTCCCACGCGTATACTCAAACCAGAACTCCACAGACAAATACATCGCCCCAAAAATCACCAAACTTCGCAAACAAAAAACCACATCCTCACGCAATTAAACAGACTAACTAGAATAGAAAACTACACACCTAACAAGCTCCCCACAATAACGCTTCTTAGAAACGCCATAAAATCAATCAGATCGGAAATAAAGAAAGCCTTCAACGAATCAGTAAACAGCTACTGGAACAATAAAATTTCAAAAATCTCTCCTCGCGACGGCCACAAATTCTTTCCAAAATCAACAGCATTTTCCGCCCAAAGGAACAAAACACAATAAAAACACTAAAGATCCCACCTCACAACACAGAATTACTCGCATCCGCCAACATTCAACTACAGAATCACCAAACAGACACAGAAAACAGCACACTAATCACAGACACAACAGAGAAACTAAACATACTAGGAACCCACTTCGAGAGCACCCACACAAAAACCTAGACATAGAAGGGAAACAACTGGAAAACATAATTAAACAAAAAATAGAAACCCTAAAAGAAGACATGCACACAAACTCAACAAACGACATCACACTTTGCATATTTAACAACTTCAACACCGCGGACAACCACGACACAGACAACGAACCTCTAAATTATTTCACATCATCTTATAAACTTGCAGCGCTCCTCAAGAAAACAAATAATAAAAAATCATCCAGCTTCGACAATATTCCCAATATCGCCCTAAAAAATCTCCCGCCTAACTACATACGCGCATACGCAATAATCTTTAACAACTGCCTAAATAGAACTTACTTTCCCGCCGCATGGAAAACGGCAAAACTAATCCCCATCAAGAAAAAAGGAAAAGACGGCAGCCTCCCCTCACACTACCGCCCAATCAGCCTCCTCTCGAACATCAGCAAGATCTTCGAGATAACAATCAACAACGCCATAACAGACTTTTGCTCCAAAAACCACATAATACCCGAAACCCAATTCGGCTTCAGATACCACCACTCCACAACCCACGCAATAACCAAATTCACCTCCGACATCTGCTGGGCCCGAAACGACAACGAGTGCGTAGGGGCCCTCTTCATAGATCTAGAGAAAGCCTTCGACACAGTCTGGTTGGATGGCCTATGCTTCAAGCTTATGAAAAAAAAATTCCCTCAACACTTAATTAAAATGATCTGGAACATGACACACGAAAAAAAATCATAGTCTTCAACAACTTAGCCCAATCCTCCAAAACCTTCTCCATAGCCAATGGCCTCCAACAAGGCACGGTCAACTCCCCCATTCTATTCAGCATTTATATAAGCGACCTACTCCACTTATTCGACTTAAATAATGACCTCAACAAATTTGCAATAGCCTTCGCTGACGACTTACTCATTTACATAAAGAACATGAAACCCTCCATAATCAAAAAACAACTCCAAGAAACATTTGCAAAAATACAAGAATCCTCCAAAATTGGAAATTAAAAATAAATACCGACAAATGCGGAACAATACTCTTCCACCCAAGCCTTGTACGCTCGGCCAAACCTAACTACGACATTCGAAAACACGCACAAAACTTCCACCTACGCGACAACAAGAACCCACTAGTAGAAATATCCAACAAGAAAACAGTAAGATACCTAGGCATCCACCTCGACTATAAACTTAACTTCATTAACCACACACGGACAACAATCGATAAAGCCCAAAAAGCATTCTCCGTCAATAAACGACTCTTCTACAATAAACAATTAAAACTATACACAAAACTGACCTGCTATAAAGCCCTAATCAGACCCATTCTAACCTACGGGAGTCCAATCTGGTTCAACCTACCGTCCAACTCCATGGAAAAGCTAAGAATCTTCGAACGCAAATGCCTAAGAGCATGTCTCGGCAAATATAGAACCCCCCAATCAAACTACACAAAAAAATATAGCAACCACAAAATCTACGAATTAGCAAAAATCCCCAAAATAGACCTATTTGCAATCAAATTAACCCGCAACCACTGGGCAAACACCAGAAAAGTCACCGGCAATAGCCTCATATCCAGTTCCACCTACCCTAACCCTCTATACTTCGACAAAGCGCGATACATAGGATACACGCCACCAGAATCCTTCCTATACTTAGACGAACAAAAATTCATACAAGACCACAACAACATCCGGCTCATTTACCACTGCCATAGAAAAGCCAACAACACTAAAATCACTTACGACACAAACACACCGCCAATACTCGATCCAAAAAAAAAAAACCTCAGACTATCCAGCATCGACCTCAAAGACAAACACAGACACGACACCAAAAAATATTGGTGGCTACAGCCTAGCCCGGGTAACCCGACGCACTCACCGTATGCCCGCGACAACCCCCAAATGTAATATACAGCCTATGTAAGCGTAGATATAAGGAATGCATGTACATAAGACCAGCAACCCGCCATGAAAAAACCGCGAACCCCCTGTAAATTGCGTAGAATTAAGTAAGTATATATGTATATAGCCCTATTTAATACCCCCCCCCCCCCCCCGCCATCCCCCTCCCAAATCAAAACCCGCCAAATTCCGCAACTACAACCCGTGCAAATGTATTGCAAAAAAAAAAAACTCAGCGATAAATACCCCATACCCGCGCCAGCAGAAACGATAAGCGTAGCCCAAAAAACCTCTACCCAAAGAAAGAGATCGCGAGCGCTCCATGCGGGAGCCCTGATCCAACCACCAACCCCCCCCCCCCCCCCCCCACCAACTTTGTACGTTTAGGATAAGATTTCTATAGACATAAGACAATGTACACCTTGCGCAATAAACGTATGTCTTAAAAAAAAAAAAAAGAAGTGGTCAGTATCCCCGCCTGTCACGCGGGAGACCGCGGTTCGATTCCCCGCCGGGGAGGATAAATATTTTTTTTTTCTTATTGTATTACCTTGTACATTGCAAAAATCATTGTTAAATTTAATAAAACTTTCTTGCCCCCTTCCCTCACTCCCACTTCCTTATCCCTCCCTCCCTTTTATAAATATCACTGATTATATAGTTTTAGCCAATTTCTATATACAGGGTGTCCCGTAACTAGTGTTATCCCCTGAAAGGGGTGGTAGAGGACGTCATTCTGAACAAGATTTTCCTTTGCGAAAATGGGGTTTGAAGCTTCGTTTTTGAATTATTGAGGAAAAACACGGACCAATCAGAGCGCGAGGATTTCGCGCGTCGAGAAGCGGGAGCGACAGCTTGAAGTCTAGCGGCTGAACGCGAACGCGATCAAGAGCCTTTGCCTCGGAACAGTCTAAACATGCAACGCGAAGTCTTTACATCGAAACTCGATTAAATAACGAACAGAATAATTAAAAGTATTGTTTATTTATTCATTCATCATGAGGGAGGAACGAAATTAGTTATGCGTAATTAATGCAAGTTATGCAAATGAAATTTATTGAATATTGCCATTCGTTATCGATGAAGAATGTGAAATTAAATATTGAAAGTTTTTTATTTTGCTTCTAACAATAATATTAATCAATGAATTTACTCGTTTTAATGGAAAATAATTATTCAGTTCGCAAAAAAAGAGTTTCAATGTAATATCTAATAAATGTATTAACCGGACTATCTTACATTCACAGAAAATTTATTAAAATAGGACTCACCCATTGTTTGAAAATAATCCCGTTTGAAAAAATCCTTCAATGAAAGCGAAGGGGGGGCCTAAATCGTCCCACCGATCATGACCTGCCGTAACATCGGCACCGTATGCCACAGCTGATAGCCCTCAGAGGTCACTGCACTGACTTTAGTTCACAACACGATCATTTTCACTGTCATTTTTCAGCAAATCTTTTTAGCTGTTTTCTTCACACAGTCACAGAGTCAGTCTATCGAAACAACTAATTTTTTAATAAACCATAAACATTATCCGCGTTATATCGCACTTATGAAATTATATCGCGTGTGGTCTCATTTTAATCCGGGAAACGTCACAAATATGTTTAAACGATTTTATAACACGCTTCTGCCAAAACGGTGAAGCGACACTACTTTTCGCGACCATTCGCGCGAGGAACGTGAAACACAACTGCCGAACAGAATATGCCGGCGTTTTTCTAAAACAGTTGAACGTTCTTGCCGCGGCGACGAGCCGTGTCATTTTTACAACGAACGTTTCTGGAAAGATACTACGCAATTGAATATCGGCGACACGATATTGAACGATGTATTGCTATGGTTCGTTCTTATTCAGGGCCTAATTCGAAAAAATGGAACAGAAATCGGCCCCTTTCGGAGCCAAATATTATATTTCGGAGCTTATTTGGCTGTTATCAGGGGATAACACTAGTTACGGGACACCCTGTATAGTGTAATGGTATGTATGAGGGAATGCGACATGGAGGGACGAGTGAGTGACGAGTGCGAGTGAGAGAGTATACGGGAAAGATATGAGAGAGAGAGAGAGAGAGAGAGAGCGAGAGAGAGAGAGAGAGAGAGAGAGAGAGAGCGAGCGAATTCGAGCGGGTATGCGTGTGCATTAGGGTGGCCCTTATTTTTCGACTTCCGATTTTTTTTGGTCTCACCCCCTAAAATTGTGACACTTTATGAAAAAATGATAGTGTTAAAGTTTCAGGATGATTGGATAACAGGAACCCGGGCCGCAATCGAGTTGAAGTTTTGAAATTTGCACGATTTCAGGTTATCGTCGAATATGTTAGTGGTCTTTTATTTTATAAGTATCAGTGAACATTTTATAATGAAAATATAATTTTTTATACACGTAATTTTAGTGTTAATGTATGATTTTCAAAAATATATTAAAAATTAATTAATCTTACTGCTAATGTTAGTATGAATCGCATTCTGTAGCTGCTGAACCGGTCATCCCGAATGCGAAATCTATTCTCCTATTCAGTTAGCCATTAGAGATCTTATGTAAAATGAAACAAATATTTCGGTATTAAAAATGTATAGTAGGTGCTCTGCCTGGTAGTTACACAAAAAGATTCCCGGCAGGGGTGAATATTACCGTGTTTTACCTGATCGGTGAGGTCATAGGTTTCTTGGTTTTTCCCAGCAAAATATTTTTCTGTTTGAGGGTGTTTTATGATTTTACCTGGCGATATCTCTAATAACTAGATGTATCTACTGTTAGTTACAGTGGTCATTTTTCATTCTGTTTTGTGAGTTCCAAGTGTTCGTATCGTGAGTTCAGTTTAAGAATATAGTGAAATTGTAAAGATGGAAACAAGAAGCGCTGATAGAATATTTTTGTTGGAGCATGATGCAAGCCAAATTGTTGGCTCGAAATTACCAAGTAACGGCCAAGTTTTACGCGTTTTGTTTTACAATGTGCGTAAAGTTAAGCTGGATCTCCGTGAAAGTGCAGCAATAGTAATCAAGGAAGTGGAAGTTTTCTGGAATAAAGCGCGGATTCCTACCAGAACAACGCACCACAGTATTGAAAAATTATTAAAATTACATAGTAATTGGCGTTTATTACAAAAATCTCGAAAACGCCGGAATGAAATACAGGAAAAAAAGGAAAAAGAGTTTCTGTAGTCGTTAGATGACCTTTTTGACATTGCGCATTCTGAAGCTCTAAACATGATTAGAATTGAAGAAGACAAGCTATTTTTATTAAACCAACGAAAAAAGGGACGACCTGGATTAATGCTCGGTGCTGATAAAAATATATTGGAGAAGGAAAAGCGACAAGCAGTTCGGCGGCAGCAAGAAGAGTCTCGAAAAGTTCGATTTGAAAGCATGATGGAAATGCAAGGTATGACATATTTTTAGTAAACTATTTTTGTTGATCTATGCACTCTATATCTTATTTATGTATCTGTATTATAGGAGAGGTAGAATTCCAGTTTTCATCAAGCAGTGGAACGGAATATATTGAACATGCTGCTGAATTTCTTGATGAGCCTGGTCCAAGTGAAGCAAAGGGACGAAGAGGAAAGACACAAGTCATTACTGAAAAACTTGTGGCAGTGTTAGATAATTGTAAAATAAGTGATCGCGATGCAGTACGTGTAATAATGACTACTGCTGAAGCTTTAAATCACGATTTAAATGAATTAATAATTAATAGATCATCAATACAACGCTGTCGACATCGCCTTCGCGCAGAACGGACCGTAAAGTTGCGTGAAGTATTCGAACAAAGTTTACCGTCAACGGTTACAGTTCATTGGGACGGGAAAATGTTGCCGTCCGGAATAAATAGGGAAAATGTGGAGAGATTGTACCGATTGTAATCACACATGACGGCAAAGAAAAACTTTTAGGAGTTCCAGCTATTCCGAACAGTAGCGGCAAGGAACAAGCCCACGCAATCTATGGTTTGTTAGAAGATTGGAACCTCACAGACAGAGTGCAAGCTCTGTGTTGTGACACCACATCTTCAAATACCGGACGATTGCAAGGAGCTTGTGTTCTACTGGAACAATTAATAGAACGCGATATATTGTATCTTCCTTGCCGGCATCATATTTATGAAATAATTTTAAGAAGTGTGTTTGAGGAAAAACTGGGAAAATCATCTGGTCCTGAAGCACCGCTTTTCAAAACATTTCAAAAAGCTTGGCCTAAAATTAATTTAGTAAATTTTAAAACAGGTGTAGAAGATCCTTATGTTTATGGAAAGCTCCAGGATGTAGAAGAAACAATAAATTTTTGTTTGTATCATTTGAGACACAAGCAGCCGAGAGATGATTACAAAGAATTTTTGGAATTGATAGTAATTTTTCTTGGTGGATCTCTTCCACGAGGAAATACTTTTCGTGTTCCTGGAGCTTTTCATCATGCTAGATGGATGGCAAAAGCAATTTATGTATTAAAAATTTATTTATTCCGGGAAGAATTTGTATTAGATAATACCGATATCATAGGGATAAATGATATATGTATTTTTTTATCTAATTTATATATTCAAGCTTGGATAAATGCATCAATTTCCATAAAAGCGCCATTACAAGACCTGAAATTTTTACAAAATCTATACCTGTATTCGGCAATTGATAAGAACATTGCTAAAATTGGAATACGCAAATTTTGTAATCATTTATGGTACCTTGCATCCGAGAACATGGCGTTATCCTTTTTCGATTCTACAATACCAGTAAACACAAAAAAGAAAATGGTTGAGGCTCTAAAAAATAATAATGCAGAATATTCAATCAAAAAACTTGTAATACTTCCGGAAAACGTACAAAATTATGTAAACATAAATATCGATAACTTTATTTCTACTCAATCCGAAAAATGGTTTAACAGGTTCAATATATCTGTTGCAGTGAAACACCGAAACCGGAAAATGTCGACTTTCACCGGTGAATGTCAATATATACCAAACACGTCAGTGAAAGATCGAATATTTTATTACATTCTTGTACATTCGGACCTTCACCGGTGTATGTCAACAATCACATATAGATTAGGTTACGTGTATGTCGACATTTTACCGGTGTAAGTCAGAAATAAGGATATTTAGAAAATATTTCGGATGCACACCAAGCGATTATGTGAATGCTGACATTCACCGGTGAAAGTCGACATTTTCCGGTTTCGGTGTTTCACTGCAACATATCCACTGACTTCTTAGACAAAGACCCTTCTTTGTGGGAAAATGATATTTCATATTTAAGAAGTTTGGAAATTGCAAAAAATTTAAAAGTGGTAAATGATATCGCTGAACGTGGTGTTAAACTTATTACTGAATATAATAATCTGTTAACCAAAAATGAAGAAGAAAAACAATACATTTTACAAATAATTGAAAATTATAAAAGCCTTTATCCTGATATAAGTAAATCTACTTTAACACAGAACATATATTGAACGCTAGGTTCAATTTAATAATAGACTAATTTATAGGACATAACTGAAATTCCATTAAAGAATATTTTGCTTACGAGTATTTAAAAATAATTTGTTTATAAGTGCTAATACAATCGAAATTATTAAAAAATTTATCAACTTTTGTACAAATTATATAAAACTCCCAGTTGCCCAAACGTCACATTCTTCGGTAACATAAAAATTACGTTTATGTGTAAATGTATTGTATGTAAATATGTATATATTGTAATTGTATGTAAGTGCTAGTATTACACGTGTAAAAAATTATATTTTCACCATAAAATGTTTACTGATACTTATATTATTCGACGATAACCTGAAATCGTGCAAATTTCAAAACTTCAACTCGATTGCGGCCCGGGTTCCTGTTATCCAAGCATCCTGAAACTTTAACACTATCATTTTTTCATCAAGTGTCACAATTTTAGGGGGTGAGACGATGAAAGAATAAAAAAAAAAAATCGAGCTCTATAGCTAAGGGCCACCCTAGTGTGCATATGCAAAAGACAAAAGACGTATGCATGGCAAAAAGCGATCGACGACAGGAACAGACAAGTTTCGGACGCGTTATGATTTAGACGCATAAGCAAATTCCTCCAAATTGTTCTTTGTTCATAAATTATTCTTTATTCATCGTATTAAATGTATCTATTTAGTATTGTTGACTGAGCCGTTTATGAGACATCCCTCTGATCCATTCCTACATGTATAAGTAATTAAGCTTAGTATAAGATGTACATTATGTAGCATTAAGGGCCATGTACATATAAAACCATTATGTAGATAGTGCGTGTTCCATGTAGGAACCTTTTATCTTAATTAAGTTGTTGTTGTTATACCTTTTTTGTACGTTTAGGTTTATTGCATCCTGTATATATTATTTATTGGCAATAAACGTTCTGTTACAAAAAAAAAAAAAAAAACGGTTAAGGCGTATTGGTAGGGTAGCCAAATAATTTAGACACGTGTAATCTCATTAAATATATATAATATAAGGTAACTACATACTGCACGCTTGTACGGATTACAAAGGAATGGACGAGCTCGGAAATTGGCGGCGCGTCGTCCCGTAGAGAAACAAAATAAGATCGGCCTGGATTGCCAACTTTTGCAATGTTATCTCACTACTGAAATACTACATTACCAACACCTCCTCTCAATACAGGCCTATGCTTTTAACCATATCAAATAATACAAAACAAAAAATTATTCTCTTACATTTAAACTCGCCGCACAATTGCAATTTTTGGACAATAATTGAGCTCCTATGTTATCATTATATACAACTATTTTAGATAAATCACGCAAGTCTAATTCTATTAGAAATTCTGTTAGATATGCTGCATTTTTCACAGCCTCCGATAATGCCATGTACTCCGCTTCGGTACTTGAAAGAGCCACGGTCCTCTGCTTTTGAGATTTCCAGCATATTAGTCCTCCCGCATACGTAAACACATAGCCAGTGTACGATCGTCGATCTACTTTACATCTGCCCCAATCTGCATCGACATATCCGAAAATCTTGGATTTCTCCTTTCTGTAACAAATACTATAGTCTACAGTTAGTTTCAAATATCTTAGAATTCGTTTAGCAGCCGTCCAATGGATTTCGTCGTTTTCTTCGTTAAATTGGGCTAGCACGCTCACTGCATGAGCTATGTCCGGTCGGGTTGCTGCTGCTAAGTATGTCAGGGCTCCTATCAACTCCCGATAAGGCCTCCTCTGAATTTCATTCTTCGTCTTTGGTTTTTCAAATATTACATCTTTGTCCATTGGAGTTTGCACCACATTACAATTCTCCATTCCAAAACGCTCTAAGACATCCTTTATATACTTCCTCTGCGACAATTTGATTTTTCCTGGCTGTATGTCTATTTCTATACCCAAACAATACTTTGCTTGCCCCAGATCCTTTACTTCAAAATGATTCATTAATTCTTGTTTTATGATATCGGATGTTCTTCGGTCTTCAGAAATAATGAGCATATCGTCTACATATACAGCTAAATATACGTGTTGTGTTGCGCGTCAAATTAATGCATACGCAACTGGTTAAGTATTGTGTCGGTGACTGTTGCTTCGATATCCCAAGAAACAACTATTGTAGAGGGTATGAATAAAATTTATTTTTGTTATTAAGAGACAACCACACGACGTGGTAACGGACTTTTTAAAGGATGTGAACTGTACAAGAACTGGTGAACGAATAATAATTTTTACAAAATGAATATTCCACCTAAACTAAAAATACGGAGTGGGATCGGCATGTTACTTGGGGGTAGACGAGTGACGTGTCAAAATGAATCATCATTGATTGGGTGAAAAAATCTTCCTAAGCAGGAGTAAGAACCGCCCTAGCAAATGTGGACCTCAGGTCAACTCTGACCCGAAGAGTGCCGACTACACCGTCGCTCGTCACCTAACGGTTGGGCAGTTGTATAAATTATGATGGACCTTAATAAAAATATAAAAACATATAAAAATTTAGAAGGTACAAATTGGCCCACAGTAAACCGCTGCAACGGTAACGGTCGTTTGCAAGAATTTACTACGTAAAGTTAAAGACGCTATTAAAAATACTAAAATTGAATCCCAACATGCCGCCCCCCTTGAACGGTCACGTTCAACAAAAAAGAACTAAAAAATACTCTTACAATAATAAGTATACATTGAATTGAGATAAACAAATATACGCAAGATCTTATGTTACGCCCAGAATAAACATACATTGATTACAAATTCAAAATCTGACAAGATATATAAACAAGATAGATACATGAGATTTGCTTAATTCTAATGCGAAACAAGAAACGAAAATAAAAGTTCTCGCGTGACAAACAAATATGAAGAAGAACAAAGAAAACTAACATCGGTACAAATATCATACTTATACACATACAATTACCATCGTTTGTAAAAACAATTTAAAAAATTAATCTTAGATAATAATTTTGATTAATAGGATTGCGAACACAAACAAAAAAAAATATTGATAAAAAAGAACAAAAACAGTTTTTAGTTCATCACCGGCAGAGGACACAAACGAGTGGTGCTTCGTTTATAAGTACCACTTCCAGTCTTCACAGTGACAACTCTAACAATGCCGTCGTCACCTGGATGTACATGTAAAATTCGTCCTAGTGGCCATTTCATTGATGCTGCATTAGCTTCCTTGATGAGTACTAGATCTCCAACCTTTGGTTGTTCCCCTTGTACCCTCCATTTGCTGCGTGTATTCAATTGGTTGATGTACTCTTTGTGCCAGCGAGTCCAAAAATGCTGCTTGACCCTTTGAATATGTTGCCAAACAGATAATCTATTGCTAGGGACTAGCTGAAAATCAACCTCTGGCACGCTCATTAAAGAATCGCCTATTAGAAGGTGTGCAGGAGTAAGGGCGATGGTATCATTGGGGTCAGAGGAAATTGGAGTTAGAGGACGTGAATTTAGTATGGCCTCAATTTCAATTATGTATGTGTTTAGTTGCTCGTATGTAAATAACTGATTGCCGACTGTGCGAATCAAATGATGCTTAAAAGATTTAACTAAAGCCTCCCACAGACCTCCAAAATGTGGTGATCGTGGAGGGGAAAAATGCCAAGAAATGCCTTCAGACTCTAAGTGACTCATGATCTTTCCGTTCTCATTCGTTGAATTTAAAAAATTTTGAATTTCGTATAATTCATTTTTTGCTCCGGCGAAATTGGTTGCATTATCCGAGTAAATATGTCGAGATTTACCTCGACGTGCAAAAAACCGTTTCAAGCTTGCTATGAATGCTTCGGATGTTAAATCACTAACAAGTTCTAGGTGTGCAGCCTTTGTAACAAAGCACACAAATACAGCAACATATACCTTTATTTTGTTACGATTTCGAAATTTTCGTTCCTTTATAAATAAAGGTCCACAAAAATCAATCCCGACAATCTTGAATGGCCTAGATTCTACGACTCTATTTTCAGGTAAATTACCCATAATATAATTTATACCTGAAGGGCGCGCTCGAACGCAGGTAACGCATTTTCGGATTAGATTCCGTGTAGTATTTTTACCATCAACAGGCCAATAATTTTGTCTAATTGCATTTAATGTACTTTGAACACCGCCGTGAAACGTTCGAATATGATAATATTGTATAATTAACTTTGTAACATGATGAGCACGGGGCAAAAGTATGGGATGTTTTTGATTAAAATCTAAATTTGCGTGTTTCAATCTGCCACCTACTCTTAAAAGACCGGTAGAATCGATAAATGGATTTAAACATAAAACCCGGCTCTTTTTATCAAGAGGTTTATTTGAATTTAAATTTTCTAATTCTTTATTGAAATGCTGATTTTGAATACAGCCAATGATAGAATTGTGTGCGTTATTTAACTCAATCGTAGTTAGAAAATTCTTTTGGTGACATCTCTTGGAAATAATTTTGTAAAATCGAATACAATACGCTACAACCCGTATTAGTCTGTTCCACGATGAAAAACATTCAAATATGGTATCATCACATGTAGTTTTGAGAACAACAACTTTGCGTAACTCGGGAGTATCAATCGGATGATGTTCTACAAGAGGCCATATGGTTTCAGTTTGAGAAAGCCACACCGGTCCATTTAACCATAATTGGTTTTGCAAAAATTCGGAAGGCATTTGACCTCGTGATATGGCATCGGCAGGGTTCTCTAAAGAATTCACATGAAACCAATCATGAGATTGCGAATAAGACTGAATAATAGATACACGATTGGCAACGAAAGTTTTAAGCAAATGAGGTGAAGTATTTATCCAACATAACGCGATTGTTGAATCAGTCCATAACCTAATTTTTGTAAAACTGAGTCGTATTGACTCTTTAACCTTATGGTACAATTTAGATAGTAATACAGCTGCACACAGCTCTAACCGTGGAACTGATACAGATTTTACGGGTGCGACCCGCGATTTTGAAACTACTAAACGAGTTTGAATTTCTCCGTACGAATTACAAGAGCGAATATAAATACAAGCGCCATATGCTCTTTCACTTGCATCACAAAACCCGTGGAGTTGAATATCTTGGGCATTATAAGAATTTATATTTCGCGGTACTGTGAATTGTGTCAACAGAGGCAATTGATTTTGGAATTCATTCCATTTAAGAAAAATAGTCTGCGGCACCGACTCATCCCACGTTATACGAGCCTTCCAAAGATCCTGCATAATAATTTTGGCCATTGAAATAACAGGACCCAACAAACCTAAAGGATCGAATAATTGTGCAATTTTAGATAGAATGACTCTTTTAGTAACGTGAGACTGTGTATTGGTTGTATTTACGCTATACGTAATTGTATCATTACAAGAATTCCAATAAATTCCTAACGTTTTCACCACTGTATTTGGATCTAACGCATGCGATTTCTCAGAAAATTGATTTGACAAATCCTCTAATAATTTAGGATCATTTGAAGACCACTGACGTAAATGAAAATTGCCTAAACCCGTAAGCTTAATTAATTGATCACGAAGTTGAATCGTTTCGTCAAATGTTTGTGCTCCCGTAAGAAGATCGTCTACATAAAAATCGTTTAAAAGCGCTTCTGATGCTAGCGGAAATTGTTCACCTTCATCTTTAGCTAATTGTTGTAACGACCGAATAGCGAGAAATGGAGCGCAAGCAGTACCATATGTTACGGTGTCTAATCTGAATACTCTGATTGGTTGTTCACGAGATTCACGTCAGAGAATCTTTTGATATAATGCATCATTTTGATGCACCCGAACTTGTCGATACATTTTCTCAACATCTGCGGTGAGTACATAATTGTATGAGCGAAAACGAACTATCAAAGTAAAAATGTCATCTTGTATTGTAGGTCCTACTAATAACGTATCGTTGAGTGAAAAACCACTACTCGTTTTCGTGGAGGCGTCGAAGACGACTCTTAATTTTGTTGTAGCACTAGATTGTTTTAACACCGCATGGTGAGGCAAATAATACCCCTGATTAATACAATTTGTTTCGGAAATATCTGTCATATGATCTAATGTTTGATATTCGTCTAAAAATTTCGCGTACTCAGATTTTAACGTGGCATCTTTTTCTAATCGGTTTTCTAGAGCATAAAGTCGCTTTAACGCTACGCTATAAGAGTCTCCTAATTCGGATATTTTGTCATTAAATGGTAGCCTAACTATATATCGCCCTGATGCATCACGTTGAACTTGCTCCTTGAAATGAGCTTCACAAAGTTGTTCTTCTTTTGACATGTGTTTGCTAACCGAACATTCTTCGATTTCCCAAAATTTTGATAATTGCTCATCTATCGAAAGAGTGGAAACTAGACATTTTGCATTTTTTCCTGGCACTGACTTAATTGAACCTGAAATGACCCAACCCAGTACAGTTTTTTGTAATGTTAATGAGGAAGATGCCAAACGAATTTGACCTACACATAACAGCTTGTAAAACACCTCTGCTCCTAACAGAACGTCGATTTTAGCCGGAATTTGATAATTTGGATCAGCTAACGGAATGTTGCGAGGTATTTCAAAATGTGAATGATCAATTCGCTGAGATGGCAAATAAGATGAAATTTGTGGAACAGTATAAAAAGACAAATTAGAACTGTAGCTGGAATTTTTTGATCGAATATTGGTCCTTATGCAATATTTTATTCGCGTTGATAAGTTGTCAACACCGGACAACGGAATGTCTACTTCGGTTTTGTGTAAATTTAATCGAGATGCGAGCTCCTCGGTTATGAGATTAATCTGTGAGGCAGAATCAAGCAAAACTCTACATTGTTGATATTTTCCTTGATAATCGCGAATTGAAATCAATGCAGTTGATAATAAGACTTCGGATGGCACGCGTGCAGACAGTGATACCGGCGTAGATTCTGGCGATTTTGATGTTGACGGTATTACTGTTGATCTTGACGAGGACGAATCTACTGTTACCGACTCTTTGTTTAACACTAGATCGCGATGCAACAAAGTGTTATGTTTGCTATGACATTTTTTGCATTTACTAAAAAAGCAATTGTTATATGCATGACCAGGCCGTAAACAATTAATACATAATTTAGCTGCTAGCACAGCTTGAATCCTATCCTCAACGGAAAGTTTTAAGAACTGATCACATGTTTGAATGTAATGATCCTTTTTGCAAAGTGCGCATATAATTTTCGATTGTGTAGAAACGTATGCTTGACGTTTTTCTACTCGCCTCGGAACTTGACGATTGAAGGACGTAATTTGTGGTTTTGTGATCTCGCGTGGGTTTGTATCGACTATCGCATCATCGCGAGCAAATTTGGATAAAAATTCTAAAAATTCCTTCAAAGTTGGCATGGCATCATCATCGAGACTACGATCCCAATGCCGACGCGTGACTTTATCTAACTTGGTTGACACTACATATATTAAAATTTCATTCCAAGACTCTACTGGGACCTTCAACGCCTTTAATGCATTCGTGTGTTTTTCTGTGGCCGTGATCAAAGATCGTAAAGCCACAGGACATTCTTTAGCCATAGGTGATAATTCAAATAAAGCCTTTAAGTGTATCTGTATAATTTTGCGCGGTTGATTGCATCTTTTGACTAATAATTCCCATGCAACCATGTAATTTTCATGCGACGCGTTTAGGGTATCGATGACGCTAGCTACCTCTCCGCGTAATGAGCGCTTCAAGTAATGAAATTTTTGAACACCTAAGATTTCTTCGTTTTCGTGAACCATCGATTTAAAAGAATCGTAGAAACTCTGCCATTCAAGAAGGTTACCATTGAAAATCGGCAACTCTATGCGCGGTAACGTTATATTTGTATTTGTTTGAATTTTGTTAGCATTTGTACTTACACACCTAGCAGTTTTATTTAGTAGTCGCTCAATCGATTCCGCGCACGCAAAATATGAATTCTCGAATTCCACTAAATTTGATTCGTAATCACCTGATTCATCAACTGATTCTAATTTAAAATGTACTTCTTGAAACGCGTTGAACAACTCTTCTAATTTTGTTTTCCGGACATTCAACGCGGCTGAGTCTAACGACTCGGTCAGAGAATTTTTGATCCGCGTAGTTTGAGCTTTAATAGAAGCGCATTGCCTTTTTAGATTTTTTATTTGTTCGGCCATAATTAAATGATATGCGTAAAGGAAACGTTGTTGAAGGAGGAATATAAGAAAATAGGCGATTCACGAGCTCACCAGATGTTGTCAGCCAGCCCTGTTAGATTGTTGATGTGCCTTCGGGATGAAGCGCCAATGTAGCAGCTCGATGTCCGGAAAGAGGATGTCGTTGATTCGCTGATCCAGGCGTTGGTCAGCTGCACGTGGACTAAACTTTGATGTCCGTTTTGAAAATTCAAACCAGATGAAATGTCCAACGTTGTAAAGTCCTCTCCCTCACAGGCTGTTGCTGGTTGCTGATTGTCCGTTCCGACGAGGTATGGATGAATGATCCAGGAATGAGGTTGATATTGATTTTGCAAGAATCCTCTTCCTTATAAGATGAACCCTCTTTACAGTTGTAATTTGGATAATGGATATATTTTGTCACTGATATTCGAACTCGAAGGACCAAAGAAAAATGTTGTGTTGCGCGTCAAATTAATGCATACGCAACTGGTTAAGTATTGTGTCGGTGACTGTTGCTTCGATATCCCAAGAAACAACTATTGTAGAGGGTATGAATAAAATTTATTTTTGTTATTAAGAGACAACCACACGACGTGGTAACGGACTTTTTAAAGGATGTGAACTGTACAAGAACTGGTGAACGAATAATAATTTTTACAAAATGAATATTCCACCTAAACTAAAAATACGGAGTGGGATCGGCATGTTACTTGGGGGTAGACGAGTGACGTGTCAAAATGAATCATCATTGATTGGGTGAAAAAATCTTCCTAAGCAGGGGTAAGAACCGCCCTAGCAAATGTGGACCTCAGGTCAACTCTGACCCGAAGAGTGCCGACTACACCGTCGCTCGTCACCTAACGGTTGGGCAGTTGTATAAATTATGATGGACCTTAATAAAAATATAAAAACATATAAAAATTTAGAAGGTACAAATTGGCCCACAGTAAACCGCTGCAACGGTAACGGTCGTTTGCAAGAATTTACTACGTAAAGTTAAAGACGCTATTAAAAATACTAAAATTGAATCCCAACAATTGTCTTCTGTTAACGTTTCTGTGGCAGTAATTACTCCTTCATATGACTTCGGAAGTGTTGTTAATAAATATGAAACTTTATCAACTTCTTCTAATTTTGCGCCTGCTGCGATTAATTCAGTAATCAATTCATCAAATTCTGTATAATATTCTATTAGTGACTTATCACATTTGTATTTTAAAGCCGAAAGTTTGTTCCTAATAGCTATTTGCATTACTACGCTTTTCCTTTCATATATTTTATTAAAAATTTTGTAAAATTTTCTTTGCGGTATTATTATTTTTTGCGAATCCAAGAAAAGAATCTACGAAGTGTTCAACAATAACTGCTCTTGCTACTCTTTCTGCCTTTTGCCACTCTTCACTTATCATATTAGGTTTTTCTTCATTAATAACTTTAATAATGTCAAGCTTTTCAAAAATAGAAAGCATTCTAAATTTCCATGAACTATGTTTCGAGCCATCATATGGTTTTATATTTCGTTTATACTTAGGACCTTCCATTTTAATCTTTATATAGCCTCACAGATTTAAACTTAATAAAACAGTATTAAAGCAAATAGTACTCAAAATAGTTTTTTTTAAATAGTTTAAATAACACTGAACACTTTTTAATCAACTAAACGTAGCCTGGGCCTATAACCTATTGGAAATGGATGTAAAAATTAATTAACTAATATTTATAACTATTTAATAACTTTAACACAATTAACACAAATTAACACTGAATGAATTTATTTTAAACATGAAACAAAAACCAGAAAGGAGCTTTTAAATAAAACACAAGATCTTTTTAAATACGTGTTCAATATCGTAATCACCAAGAGAAAAAACAGTAATGAATAAATTTATAGATATTATTTTATTTTAACATTTGAGGATCTAATTGAAACGAGCGGTATCATATAAATGGTAGATAAATATACAAACTTAATTACCGACTCATTGGTAAATTACCGACACACTTGTATATTTATTTTTGCTATTCTCAACATTTAGTTATAACTGTCTGATTTACCGTTCCTTGTGAGTATTTTCTTTTGGACATAAAAGATGAAATTAGCTGAATTTTTCTTTTTTTTCCAGTAATTTGTTTATAAATAATATGAGCGTTATATATTGCAAGATCCAATAATTGAAAAAAATATTTTTTGTGCCACCTTATCGATTTTCTTAGGCAATACAAAGAACTTAAAGTCATGTCAACTTTGTCGACAGCGCCCATATTATAATTGTAATCGATAATGCAGGTTGGTTTTTTTTTAGGTAATCCCGTGCGATAATTTACTCGTCGATTTTCAATTATTTCAGTACTCTGCGCTGTCGACAACATCCACAGCTCTTTTTTATTTAACCGGTAATTCCCGCGTCGTGGGCTCCGTTTATAGGTTCTTAGATCCATAGCTCCCACATGCGAACCAAATTTGCGCCGCCTCCGAAAAGGTTGAAATGTATTTAATATACTACCTAACGAGTAAATAGGTTTCATTCATATATGTTACGTAATTGTATGATTCAATGAAATAGAAATTACTTCATTAGGAAATAATAACAATTATTTTATACTTTTTAGTGCATTTCGAAGTCGGTGTATTTTTTTTCTTAAAATTATTTTATTTCACGCTTTTTAGTGGAATGCTGATCATTGTGTAGGATATTGTGAGACAATTCTTCCGGTTTTTTTTTCTAGTTCTTTTTTAAAGTTAATAACAATTTTTTCGCTAATATCTCGAGAAGTAAAGCTTTCCGTCAATTATGCATCAGTAAAAGGTTGTCCAGAACAATGCCCCTGACAACATATCAAAAGGACATTAAAATCGTCCAAAGTTGATATCGAAAGTTAATAACAATTTTTCGCTAATATCTTATAAACTAAAGCTTTTCGTGAAATTTGTATATGAACAAAATTGTTAAGAATCATGTCCGTGATAAGATATTAAAAGTACACTAAAATCGAGAAAAGTTTTTTTCAAAAGTTGCCGTTTTTTTGCAATAACAATACTTTGCAATTAAAATATGAGAAATTTTTTTATAACGGTACCAATGGGAAGTCAGAACCTACAAGATGCAGAAGGTTTCATTCCGATCGGTCCATCCAGCTAGGCGTAATCGGCGGGCATACATAGAAAAAAAAAAAAAAAAAAAAAAAAAAAAATACTGATCGAAGTCGGTTAAAAATCTAGAATATATCCGGTCTTGCAATCATATAAAACAAATGATTTCACTCGGAATCGGCTCCTGTTAGAAGGAACGTACTGTTTGAAGTAACATCTTCCTTTGTATAATAATAGACTTTCATCAATACAGAAATTCTGAAATCGATAAAAGGATCTAGTGAAATTTGACTTCAGAATGTTAATTACACGCCGTAATTTTATTAACGGCACATTAGGGTCTTGTGCATTAATATCATTAAGATAAATGTTCTAATTTCTAAATATCTGTCTCTTGAGATGATTTTAGAGAGACTGTTCATAGATAATATTTATCAGTTGACCAATACTGTTTTACAGTAAAGATTCTCTTTTGCGCCATAAACATGGTCATAAAAAAAATCTATACATTTCAGATAACGAAATATCTTTCCAAATTTTTGCAGGCGATGAATTGTATTTAGATTGCTTCTTTTCGATTGCATATTTTGCATAAATATTTGTCTTTTCCACTACGTTCAAAATTAACTTCTTTGAAAATAATAATGAAAAGATATCGAAACGAGTAGAGTTTGAATTTAAATCCACTTTTATTCCAAAATCTGTTTCATTAAAATGATGTAATATAGGGTTTAAATTATTTTCCAACCATGAAAAATTTATAGATGTACTTCCAAAATTATTAATGTTTTCATCAATTGAACTTTCTGAAGACGTACTTATTATTCTGTGCCGTTTTCTATTACCATTAAATAATTTCATATTATTATTTATAATATCGTTTTCACCTTCTGAATCTGATATTTCCATGTTCTTTGTACTGTTTTCATTATAAGTTTCTTCCTCGTCGAATAAAATATTTTCCTTCCTGCTGCTTTCCTCACTTACTTCACATTTTCTTTGCATTTTGGGAATTTCAAAGTTTTGTAAATAGTAGTTTTATCAAATAGCGGACAGAATACTGACTGACTTTCCGCTGACACAGATGCGAGTGATTCAACAATTCTTTTAATAATGGAATTTTAGCTTCATCGGCCATAGTACTGTTATAAATAAACATCTATGTGAAACACATATACGCGCTTTTGGGCTCTATTATTTGTTTTCGCGGAACGCGTATTTAAATTTCTTGGCCATAGCCATGTATACGCGTTTCTCGGCTCAATCAACTGTTTTCGCCAAACGCATATATGAGTTCTTCGGCCAATTTGCTGATTTACGCAGAACACATATATGCGGTGGTAGTCCATAAAGGGTTAAATGGTATTTTATTAGAATGAGGTACTGATTTAGAAATTTCTCCAAACATTTAAGTGCATTCTTTGCTCTTTTTTTCTAATCTGGAGTAAGATAAATTCCATGAAATGGTATTCCTTCGCATCTGACCCTTTCTTCAATGTTCTTTTCGTTCTTTTCCTTGCCCTTTTCCTCATTCGGTTTTTCCCTCGTTTCTATTTACTCTTCTTTTTTCTTCTTCATCCTGTCTCCTTTCGGCAGATTTTTCAGCTTCCTTTAAATATGTATTTTTCTCTGTCGTACATGTAGATAAATATTCTATAATGTCTTTTGTAGTTATGTTTTCTTCTGAAAATTGCGTGCAATTATGTTGCATTTCGGAAATTATGTCTTTTTTCTTCTTCTTCTTCTTTTGCTTCAGTTTCCATCTGGTGGTGTGGTGTAATAATTATTTATCCACGCATTTTTGATATTGTTTTGCGTAACTGCATTCCTTTCATCATTAATCATTTCACTGCAGTCCTTGTGTTTCGTCTCGGTATGATTTAGACGAATACCGATCGGTAATTAAGAAAAAGAAGAAACGCCGGCCTGCGGGATTGAGGATGTTCCGGTTTATAAATGTTTCTTCGTTTGAAATTGATTTTCTGGTTTTTATTGTCTCTCTGAGTATGCCTGACGAGCTCACAGTACAATATTTGTTTACGATTCAACGACTTGATTCTAAATGCGCTGTAGAATACGAAAAAGGCAGCTATTTACATGCTTGTGTCGTGGGACATGTAGTTATTGAATTTCTTTTTGACGAATCGCTAACGTTCGCCTTAAATCGTTATATTTCGCTGTACGAATTGAACACCTTGATTGTGTACTTCTGATAAAAATCTTGAATTCCCGTTTTATTTCGGATTACATGTTGAGTTAGTTTATGCCGTAAATGTGTTTTTATTTTTTATATTATTCCTTGACCTATCAGTTGGATTATTATCCTTGGTCCAGCGTGTTCGCAAAAAGCTTCCAAATCACTTCGCGAATTATTTTTGTATTACATTGCGTTTCATTGGGAAGTTAAAGGCTAGTATACTATGTTACATCACACACTATAGCGATGTTCGTTGACTTTAAAGTGCTGACGCACACCTTAACCTAAAGTAGGATTCGATGTAGGCTAATTCCGCAACTGACTAAACTTCCCGTTTTGCTATACTATATTTTATTAATCTTTTCTTCGCTTATAATTGAAGATCTCTCTTATTCATACACTCACACTCGTGATCGACGATGGCTCGCTCTCAGGTACTGCTTCGCCTCTCTAGACGACGGTGATGATCTTATTCCTCGCGGTGGTCCCATGCGATGGCGCACGCACTCCCGAAATTAACCGTTTATGGGTCTTGTATTATCAGACCCGGAGATACGATACGCAAATGATCGCTGGCCGAGCGCGAAGAAGGCGTCGAATGAAACTCACGGAAATATTATTCTTCTCGCCTGCGCTTGTCGGCGGTTTTTGTACCCGAAAGTGTGCCAAATTGAGTCACTAATTTGTCATTCATGCACTTTTTGGGTTTCGCGATAGCTTTCGCAGAATGCCGCGTTAAAGCATTTTATGCGGGTCAATTCGATCGCGAACCAAATACCGACGGAAAAGGAATATGCCTCGGACGTAACAACTATATAAGTCAAAATTGACATTATTAATAAACATTATAAAAACTACTGTACATTAATAAAACGATTATTTTTATCCTCTTAATGTTAGTCGGTAAAGTGAAGTCCTGCTTCGATTAAAGACTCCACAGAGGGTATTACGGTGCAGACACCTACACGCAGTCAAGCGTTCTGCAGGAAATTGCATTTTTGCACAGGATAAGCTTCCGAAAACTACCATGGTTCACATTGTTCCGAATTTGGGAAACGGATTTTTTTTTTAATAAAAATGATTCCAAGAAGGATTTTTGGCGACTCGAGAAACAATATTTTGATCATTTGGGTGTCGTTCCCTATTTTATCGGCATAGTATTTGCACCTATTATTATCTACGCTTTCTGCAATGGCAATCCAAATATTTACAAGCCATAGAAATTAAATTCAACTGATGTCTATGTTTTTTCAATATTAATTTACCCTGACCTAATCCAACCTAATTTACTGAAATTAAAGCTTGAATTGTATTGGTATGAAAATTGTATCGATATGCGGAATATACATGTTTAATATCATCACCTAATTGGATAATGTTAGCAGAGCAGGTTTAATAAAACAGCGAAAGGTCACAAATATGTATTTATTTTAACGTCTTTACATTTGTCCTTGTCCTATGACCGTTCGGCAGAGACTGACTCATCGCTCGTTCGCTACGCACACGGGCTCTTCTATATATATAAATATATATATATATCTATCTATATATATATCTATATATATAATATATAAAACAGAGAGTCACGTACCCCGTGTATTCCTCGAAAAGGTCCCGTGTCGCTTATGATACACTTTCCAGTACGACAGATAATCTTTTTCATTTTTTCTTGTTTAGAAACGCCACAAAAACTCACACATGTGATCAATGAAACTATCTTGTCTAATACTTCCTCTACTAAATCATGCTCTCAAAACACGCCAGGACGATTCAATGTTCTGAGTATAAGCACCGCTTTCTGGGCCTACGAAATTAGTACTATGGTTTACACTTTTGTAAACATAGCCACATTTATTTAAACTTATATAACTCTTCCAACAATACGTATGTGTTTCCAAATCGGCTACTGTATGTTTCCTAATTAACGCCTTAACTTGCACGTTCGAATTAATTCGAACGCGCTAAACTCTGCACACGCGAGATAATTCGAGCGGCGTAGTATTTTATTCTTTTATAATTTTTTATACTCGAATATAATCCAGAATTGCAAATAACAATGTGAAAGCAAAGAAAAAAAATAGTTTTATTGATATTTATCATTTACATGAAATTGTAAGCTATAACACTTATTTATTCAAGAATAAAATATAGCCTTTTTCCATGGAACAAAAGTGCAGTACATAAAAATTGATTTTTTTGTCCGGTTTTTTCAAAAAGGCTGTGCGTAAAGGGGTCAATGGAACAAGAGTATTTTCATTTCGTTTGTTTCCAGAATATATATTTCACACCGATATTTTTGTCCTATCATCCCTATTCTAAATTTTTAATATGAAATAGGAGATAAAAATTAAAAATAAATATATTAAAATAACAATAGCCATAAAAATTGTATATAATACTCATGTTCCTCACGCAAACGGCCTCTTTCAAACTTCTTTCGACCAATTTTAGGCTCATCAATTTCAACTATTACACCAGGACCGCCGATTAATTCTCCTAATTCATATTGTCTGCCAAGAGCTAAAACACACAATTCTATACATAACAAAAATTTGTCAGCAATTGAAACTCATGCTGTGTCTTATTATATGTGTTGCATTATAAGGTAGTGGCTTCGCTGCTCTTCACATATAGTTCTAATAAGATAGCTGGCCCGCTGAACGTCTGCCTCGTGCTTTCCTTTGCTTCGACACAACAAGTACCATTCAGGAGAAGACAAAGACGTCGTAACCAGTTTGACAGCCTTTACCTTGGAAAATCGTTTAGTGATTTCGTGGATGACTACCTCGATTCCAGGCCATAATCCGTTGATCTTAACACACGCTTTGCCACCTTCTTTAAGGTGGTTAATGAGAGTGAGGGCCGCAACAAGAAAGCTAGTCCCCTTTTTTGTCTGGGACAACCAAAAATTTCGATTTCTGTTACCATCGGCAGAGTATTCCCCAGCATCCATGATGAGCAAATCGTAACCTCCGAGTTTACTAGACTCAGCCACTAACCGCTCCACGCACCTTGGATCTTTGATATTTCCTCTGTCTTCGGCCAAAGGCGAAGTTAGAGCAACCACGCTCACGTTACTATTGTCAGCCTGGCGCAACTCGCCCAGCGGAACGCGATGACCCTTCTCAAACAGTGAAGACATCATGTAAACCTTGGGCGCCTTCTTGGCCATTGCCGCTGAATAATATTCTGCGAAACCACCAAAACCGCTGCAAGGGTCTAGAATCCCTTTAGTGTCTTCAAAAAACGATGGGTCGCCTTCATGCAGCTGTTGCATCTTAAATCCGCCTCTGCTAACATAAACACTTTCGCCCCCACTTCGCTTCGGCAATTCAACTCTAAGGCTTTTTTCAATCTTATTCCACAAGTTTCCAGTCAAGCGACTGGCGTATCTATCAGTCGTTTGGCCAGCTTTGATCACGTCCGCAGGGCCGCAATCTATTTTCCATGTAAAATCGTCACTAAGTCCCAGCCATTTCCAGCTAGGAGCAATAGAAACACAAGGCTGCTCATAGCCAAGTAGGTGCTTGTACCTACCTCCGACATCCTCTGATGCGATGTCTATTTCAATCTCATGCCGCACGCGGTCGAGCACATCGTCACACGCCCTACGCTTCTGCCTCACTTCTTCACTGACAACAGCAGAGTTCCAATCCTCAAGAAGTGAGACTACTTTCCTCTTGGGCGCAGAAGGGTCTGCGACAAACATGTCATATAATCTACTAATACTAGCAACCACGTCAACTAAAATGCTCTCGCTGTGTTCAATTGTTTTGCCAGAACTCCACATATATTTAACACTCTTCAACCAGCTCATAGTGGAATGGGAGCCGACATCTTGCGTTTCACGTTTACCACATATGCCGCGCCGCCACGGATTGGCGGTGTACCACTCATCATCCCGCGTACTGGTGACCAAGAAGCTCATGTTGAACATTCCTCTCACAACACGCACAAAGTGGGTAGCAACATCACGCTTGTATCCCATCTCGATCGTTACTTCGCAATCAGCTCTTTTTAGATAAACCAGATTCCCATCTATGCTCACTTCGGCCGCAAAGCACTTGATGATGCTTCTAAGATCCTCGGCAGTGACACAAAAGAAGTCGAAAGGTACTTTGCTGTTATATTTGCGACATAAAGAAACACCTTGGTTTTCTTTGACCCAGAAATCCAAGAACCCGGATGGGGGCTCACTACCTACATGCTCAAACTTATTTATTGGGCGAGAATAGTGTAACCTCTCCACTATACTGACTCGGCCATCAATAACGCGTCTCAAGAACCATGCGTTCACCACAGCGGGCTCAGCTCTCGCGAGAGCAAAGCTTTCATCCAATATGATCTTTTGACTTGCAGGTTGGCACCACTTCGGCAACCATCACAGCACAAGCTCCAACAGCCACGGCGACACCCCCTATCGTACTAGCCGCACTGTGCTCGATATTTGCTTCTATGGTCGCGCTTGAAACACCCAATTCACTCAATAACTCCAGATTCACGTCAGACATAACCTCTGGGCTCTCTACGAAGCTCGTAATCTGGGTGTCAATGTCCATCAAAACGTTGGTACGCACGTCCTCACTGGCGCACTTTAGTACGTGGTCTAAATAGCGCTTATACCAAATCTCATCCTCAGCTAAGGTAGCAGTTCGATGGTAGTCAGCTTTCGTAGTATGTAACACTAGTTCTTCGTTGCTTCTTTCCAGGCGCGAAATATACACGCTTATCTCTGGCCAATTGAGCATAAGTTTTACGCCACCATTCTGACAACACAAGATGTTGTGGTAATATCCAGGCGAGATCCTTTAATGTTGTGACTAACTTCCTGTTGTGCGACTGGATCGTCCCTCTCAACACAGAATGGGCAGGTCAACTTCTCTCGTGCCTCCTGCTATAGAGCCAATGTCGGCGCCTCGAACCGTAGCGGCACGGACCCCGTCGAGTCACGTGGTCCTACCCCCACTACGGACGATCTCTCACCGAGAACGAATTCGAAACCTGGTGGCTTTGCTCTTAGGACCAGCCTGAACGTCTCGGAAAAATTACCCATGTAATTTTCCGTCCGCGGACCCTCACCAGATGCAAAGCATCATCCAAATCGGGGTCGATGGAGGCCTCAGGGGTCCGTCGAAAAACGTACCCCCTAGCCACGGCCTGAACGGCCCCAGGTTCGCAAAAGCGTCCCTGTGCACGCAAAGAGATCGCCTACCAGTCCATACATTCATAATAAATTATAAACAATTAATAATTACTAATTTTGATGCCTCCCGTTTCGATTCGTTATTCCTACGCATCCCTCACAAGCGTCCTCACAACTCAAATCAATGTATATGTTACGGTGAAACACCGAAATCTGGTAAATGTCGACATTCGTCGGTGAATGTCGCACATGTGAATGTTCACATAGTCGCTTGGTGTATGTTCGAAATATTTGCTAAATACCCTTATTTCGGACTTACACCGGCGAATGTCGACATTCACCATGCACTAATGGTGAATGTTGAACATGTCGTAGATTTAACCTAACCACTTCAGAAAGTATTTTAGAGTTCTTTGGGAAAAATAAAAACAATTGTAATGGAATATACTAAGTATTAAACAATTAAAATAAATACTTATAACTTTTAAACTCTTTATATTTGTAATTATAAAAGATGGGAAGAAATATCAGATCAACACGACACACGATAACAGAATGTAATATAGAAATTTCATGAAGAAAAAACACACATAAAGCAATATTACAATTATTTTATTTTAATATTTGAGAATCTAAAATTGAATCGAGTGGCATCGAGTTAATAGTCGATAATTTACTGTTCATATTTATCGACATCTAATTACCGACGTTTTATAAGTTATCGATTCAGATTTATTTTTGCCACTCAATTATGAAAATTCAACAAATTGTCTTCTCGTTTACCCGCAATTAATGCATTTAATTTTTCAAGAAAAAGTTCACGATTTATTGCAGTTTCCATTCAGTATTAGTTATGGTATATAGAGCCAGTTTCTTTGTCGGCTCCTCTCGTTCGGACCTTCACCAGAGCACATCTGTGATTGTCGACATACACCGGTGAAGGTCCGAATGTACAAGAATGTAGTAAAATATTCGGTCTTTCACCGACGTATTTGGTGTATGTCGACATTCACCGGTGAACGTCGACATTCGCCAATTTCAGTCTTTCACCGTAACATATATACAAATACCAAATCGCGACAAATTGAAAACACAGATAATTATAAACTTAACCGAAATATTTTGCGTTCCTGTCCTCAACAATATGAGAATTAATACGATAAAAGCATATGTTATTATTATTGAATTTTGAATACTCAAATAACAACGCTCGAACCTATCGAAATTTTCACATAGAAAATTTCTAGTGCTAGAGCAAGCATAATTTCAAAATAAGTTAATTAATAAAAGACGTAACTATAGACGACACCTATAATTCTGCGATCATATTTTCCTGATCTTTCTAGCATTGGAAATTGCCTAATCGTTCTGGTTCATTATTGTAAAGTGTAATAGTCTGGTCAGGATGGAGAAATAAAAATGCGTACTCGGGATAGACGGTTAAATAGTTGTGTATAATTATTAATTAGAAAAACGACGGAAGGCAGTGTACGCGTCTCGACACGTTTCGATAGACTGTATCTTTTTTCTGACCGTTATTGCCACCGTCAATGACAAAAGACGATCATCGCGTCGCACGAAATTTCGGTTGGCCTCGATCACGCCACAATACAATATAATATAACATATTGCGTAACATATTATAATACAACGCATTACCCTCGTGCGTAATACCGTATTCTTTTACAAAAGCATCTTTCTTTTATGTTTTGGACACCATTTTTTCCTAGAAATTAAATTTAATTCTTTTAGCCGTTCAAATGCTCTTTCATGGCCACTCATTTTTTTTGCAAGAAAATATAAATTAATGCGATCCATTTTTATACATATAATACATTAGTAACGAAGCACAATGAACCATGTGTTGTATTGTAATTGTAGTACTCTTGATACATTGATAACTCCTAAAAAACAATTGAAAGTGTAGTATAAAGTTCTAATATATGTGAACTTTATACCTGTAGTATAAAGTTCAAGCCTGTAGTGTAAAGTTCTATACCTGTAGTATAAAGTTCACAAATCTATTGAGAAGAACCGAACGATCCCAGCAGGTACTGTGTGTTAGCTGAACAACAGTTCGGTTACCCAATATGATTTTGAACCATGCGAGCATGATTTCCTCTTCAAACAGGGGGATAGCAGTTCTACGCGTTCGGGTCTACCTCATTACAAAGGCACCAGAATACAACTACTGAGTAATGGCAGGGTACTTTTATCAGCTGCGCGATATTCAGGTTTTTCAAACGAGTTTATGAGCTGTCTCACGATCAAACGTTGTCAGAAATCTTGCAATTCCGTTCTCGCGAGTGTACCCTTCACAAGGCCATACAGGCACTATTAGAAAATAAAGCGTGACATTTTACGCGGGCCGAGCGACATTTCTATTGTCTGTATGAGCCTGTGAGTCATGTCATGCACTGTTATAAAATTCAGTCGTTGTTTGTAACTGTCGAATTATCGTCTATACTTTACCATTGACAATTCACTCACAATCAACAGTTACTCACCATCTGCTTCCATTCAGCGAAGTATATAGGATGCCTCGTAACTAGTGTTAATGCCTCAAAGGGATAGCAGAAGATATCATTGTAAATAATATTTTCGTTTGCAAAAAGGGGGTTTGAAGCTTTATTTTTTAATCATTAAGGAAAAACACGGATCAATCACAGCGCTAGGATCACGTGTGCCCAAAATTGAGAGCGAATGTATCGAGCCTTGCAGCTGAGCGCGATCATGATCAAATACCTCTGCGTTGGGACAATCGAAACATGTAACAAGAAGCCCTTACGTTAAAACTCAATTCAATAATGAACAGAACAGTTGCACATAATGTTTACTTATTCATTTTTCGTAAATATGCAATAAGCAAATTTGAATTAGACTCACCTATTATTTATAAAGATTCCTGTTCCAGTAAAATGGTATTTCTGTGACTTCATTTATCCTAATCTTTGATATAAAGACTGTAACGAGGCATATTTTTTCCCTTTTTTTTTTTGGGGTAACCTAATTTTTGGTTATGCCTCGTTACGATGACCCTCCCGGATTGCCAACCCCCCCACTCCTCCGCCTGAGTGGATTCCTTGCCACGGGGGCCAGTATGTGTGTGTGTTTGCGTGTTCTCTTTTTTTTATTTATTATTCCTTTTTCTTTTTTTTTTCTTATTTATTTATTTTTGCCCCCCCCCCCACTTCCAACCGGCGGCCAGAAGAGCCCGGAGCATCCCCGGTCGCGGAGGAACCCCTCTCTGGGCGATAGAGGTGCGGGATGGGCCCACTACTGGAGGACGTTGGCTGTCCGGTCGCGGCACCAGCCCCGTCATCCTCCGCGGGAGGCGACCGGCAGCCCAGCAGCAGGAAGCGCCAGGCCTGGGGACGAGCTACCCCCGACCGCCACCTCGAGAGGGCCCCAGGACCTGGCTCCCCCAGAGCATCACGGGATGGCCCATCCTCGACACCGAAATCTCCGGGGTGGGGGAATACCGCGAACCGGGGAAGAAGACCGAGCGACAAAAAGAAGCCAGCGAGCCGCCGGTGAAAAGCCCCGAATCTGTGTATCGCGTATTCTAAGCCTTTAGCACTTCTTTTTTTTTGTATTTGCGACCGCGATGGACTCAGTTTTTTTTCTTACCATTTTCTTTGTTGCGTCCAGTCCGTCTCGTGTGCTTTTGTGTGTACTGTGTGTGTGCTGTGCGAGGATAATCCATTACCGCCCGGTGTGTGGATTACCTCCCAGACGCCAAAAAGAAAGGTAGGAGCTTTCTCCTTACCACGTTTTTTTTTGTTATCGATTTGTGCGTGGGCGAGGGTGATAGGACCCTTGGCCCCAGTGACGAGGACCCTAGAGGCCGCGGACGGTGTAACACGACACCGTCCCTTCCCCCTAACGCCAAACCGTTTTTTTTTTGCTTCCTGTTTCGCGAATCTTTCTTCTATATTTGAGATTTAGGACCAACGTCCCCTTGTTGTCCACGACCCCTAAGAGGGCGTGCTCCCGCGCGGACAAATTCTCAGAGGAAACGCGACCGAAGCAATTTTGTAATACGCGTGCGTACCGTGTGCCCCCGCGCCGCGATAGCCTCCCTCGCAACTGGCGAGTTAAACCTTTCTCCCTGACCGTTGCCTGTAACGCGTGGGGCCCACCACCGTCTTTCTTTTTGTACCCCCTTTTCTTTTTGCTTGCGTGGCCTATTCGGGCCCAAATAAAAACTCTCTCTGTGCTGGATACGAAATCGCGGGTCATTTACTACTTTTTTCTTTTCTTTCCTGGCCCCCCTCTGAGTCCCGCTCCCGACAGAGCAGCCGGAAGGGCGATTTCCACGGATGAGTGCATTAGCACTGGCGCCCCGTTGAATAAATCGGCCGTGGGTGAGTGCATCGGTGAGTGGAGGACAGTTTTCCCTAACTGCCCCCACCCTAGGGACCCCTTTCGGGCTTTTCCCCCACCGATCCGTCACAGCACATATATTAAATAAAGACCCTCGAAAGGGAAAACTCGATCCGAGAACAAAAGTAGGAGTATTTATTGGTTACTCGGAGGAAGCAAAAGCGTATCGTGTATGGATTCCGGAAGAGCGAAGAAATGTAGTATCGCGTGATATTAAAATTTTAGAGGAAGAAATGAAAGAAACAGACATAATTAATAAGAATTATGAGAAAGATCCACCACTAGGAGACATACCACAGGTCATGGATTGGTATGATAACCGCGAATCGTTGGTGGAAGAACGTGATGCTACACAGGAGCAAGGGGGAAGTACGCCTGAAACACATTCGAGAAGCGACACCCTTGCAGGCCAGATGAGAGCACCAGGAAGACCACGAATAATACGCACTGGAGCAAGAGGACGACCGAGAAGAATTTATAATATGGTTAATGTTCCCACTCCTTTGACTCAAGCCGAAAATCAAGGAGAGGAAGTAGATGAGCCTATGGATTCGAATCCAAGTCAGAGCTCTCCCCTTGATCTTCCCTCGGAAACAGGTGAGCAAGTAAATCCATTCAATGAAGTACAAAATGAAGTAAATTTAACCGAAATTAGTATGGAAGATGCCTTGTTGAGTGAATTTAGGTCCCAATGGAAAGAAGCAATTAAAAATGAAGTAAGAAGTCTTTTGAAAAATGAAACTTTTGAGATTGTAAATAGACCAACACATAAAAGAGTTGTGGGTTGCAGGACTGTATTAACAAACAAGGTGAACGCAGATGGGGTCCTGTGTAAAAGGAAGGCACGAATAGTAGCCAAGGGTTACAACCAACGTCCAGGAGTGGATTTCACAGAAACATTCGCACCTGTAGCAAGACTGGATTCTATCAGGTTGCTACTGGCATTGGCCGCAGAAAATGATATGGTCGTGGAACAATTGGATGTTATGAGTGCTTATTTGAATGGTAAGCTCAATGAAGAAGTATATATGGAAGTTCCAGAGTTATTTGAGGAATGTTTGAGAGGCATTGCAGATGAAATTAAGGAAAATCAACATATAAGGGAAGTCGCCAAAAGAATGTTGAATCAACTAAATGATGAGAGAGATAAGGTATGTCACCTGCATAAAGCCATTTATGGATTAAAGCAAGCTGCCAAACAATGGAATGAGGAATTGGATAAAGTACTAAAACGTGGTGGACTAATACCTGCAGTAGCGGACCCATGCGTATATCACGGAGTGATAGGTAATCGTCACGTATTGTTGGGATTCAATTTTAGTATTTTTAATAGCGTCTTTAACTTTACGTAGTAAATTCTTGCAAACGACCGTTACCGTTGCAGCGGTTTACTGTGGGCCAATTTGTACCTTCTAAATTTTTATATGTTTTTATATTTTTATTAAGGTCCATCATAATTTATACAACTGCCCAACCGTTAGGTGACGAGCGACGGTGTAGTCGGCACTCTTCGGGTCAGAGTTGACCTGAGGTCCACATTTGCTAGGGCGGTTCTTACTCCTGCTTAGGAAGATTTTTTCACCCAATCAATGATGATTCATTTTGACACGTCACTCGTCTACCCCCAAGTAACATGCCGATCCCACTCCGTATTTTTAGTTTAGGTGGAATATTCATTTTGTAAAAATTATTATTCGTTCACCAGTTCTTGTACAGTTCACATCCTTTAAAAAGTCCGTTACCACGTCGTGTGGTTGTCTCTTAATAACAAAAATAAATTTTATTCATACCCTCTACAATAGTTGTTTCTTGGGATATCGAAGCAACAGTCACCGACACAATACTTAACCAGTTGCGTATGCATTAATTTGACGCGCAACACAACAACAATCTAACATTAGATTTTGTAAAAACTAGATTATTAGATCACGAGGTTAAATTGAAAAATGATATTAGCGATATTACTACCAAAGCGCTTCAACTCAATAGAACAGATAATTTAGCAATAGAAAAAAATCAATATAAAAATGCAAAATTCAGAAACACATTTAAGAAGACAAATAAGAATTTTAAAAACAAAAGAAATTTTCAAAATAAATTAAAATGTCATTTTTGTGGAAGGAAAAATCATGTTATAAAGAATTGTATTTTTCGTAAGAAGAGGGAGCAGTATTTACTTGAGAAGAAAAGAAATAATAATTATTCCACCAATGATAATCAACAAGCATCGACATCATAAATGAATACAACACCAATTGATAGCACACAACCATTTGCATTTGTGGTTAGAAATAATCAGTATGAACTTGATAATAAATTAAATTTTGTTTTAGATTCTGGAGCTTCAGATTACATTGTTAACAATGATAGTTATTTTATCAATTTTACTGAATTAAATCCGCCTGTGAAGATTTTAGTTGCCAAAAACGGAGAGTATATAATAGCTACAAAAAGGGGAATTATTAATGCAATAAGTGATACAGGAGCGAATGGAACTTTGGAGGACGTTCTTTATAGTGCAGAAGTTGAACAAAATTTATCATCTGTTAGAAAAATGCAAAAGGCTGGTATGGAAATAATTTTTAATCAAAATGGAGTTAAAATATTAAAAGACAGAAAAATCATCATTAACGGTAAGCCAACAAACAATTTGATAACAGTTAATTTCGAAATTGGCAAGGTTAATACTAGGGTTTTTAATATTGAGACAGATGTTTATGATCTTTGGCATCAACGTTTAGGTCATGTGAGTAGAAATCAATTTTTAGAATTGAAAAATAATAAAATGTTTGATGATATTAGTAAAATTGAAAAGATTACACCTTCTGAAAAATTATGTGAAAGTTGTAATTAGGCAAACAATCAAGATTACCATTTAGAAAGCTGAAAGATAAAATATACATTAAACGCCCACTATTCATTGTGCACACAGATGTATGTGGTCCAATTACTCCGTCAACATATAATGGTAAAAACTATTTTGTTAGTTTTATAGATGAATTTACACATTATTGTATCACATATTTACTTACATATAAATCAGAAGTGTTTACTGTATTTCAAGATTTTGTTTCAAAGAGCACTGCTCATTTTAATTTAAAAATTGTAAATTTATATTGCGACTGTTGGAGTAAGGATCTCTGCGTCCTCTACATTTGAGATAGGTAATTATGTGTATACGGATAGATGTCTCGTATTGTCAGGGGACGCGTATATGTTTTGTTTTGTTTCGTTAAGGTTACTACTTCTTCTTCCGTTCATTGTGCTCGCACCACGTGCTGTTTTAGTGCTCTGCTTTGTAAACTATTATGTACTTATATCTTTATATCTAAATATATTCCTGGATTATTATATGTACAAGTAACGTGAAGACATATTGCTGCCCACAAAACCCAACAGCGCCAATGGTAGAGAATTTTTATCAAATGAAATGAAAGAGTATTGTATTAAAAATGGAATAACTTATCACTTGACTGTTCCACATACTCCACAATTGAATGGTGTTTCGGAAAAAATGATGAGAACAATAGTTGGAAAAGCTCGTACATTGTTAAACGGTGCAAAACTCAATAAAATATTTTGGGGAGAAGCAGTATTAACTGCAACTTATTTAATAAACATAACTCCTACTAAGGCTCTAAAAGTTAATAAAACACCATATGAATTGTGGCATAGTAAAAAGCCCAAATTAACATTCTTAAGAGTTTTCGGTAGTACAGTTTTTGTTTTAAACAAACCTAGAAAATCAAAATTTGATGAAAAATCCTGGAAAGGTATTTTACTTGGTTATTGTCCAAATGGATACAAAGTATGGGATGTACAGACGGAAAAATTAATTATGGCAAGAGATGTAGTTGTTGATGAACGTAATTATTTAACATCTCGTCCAGTTGGGAGATTAGAAAATGTCAATGATGGTAATTTTAAAATTGATGAAACTGATTGTAGCGGCACATGGTTCGCAGCGTTGGTAGAAAGTTAGCATTGACCATTTACAAATGTTTAGGTGTAGGCAGTTAAGCCTACCCTAAAGTCTGTAAGTTGGCGAAATTATTTTATGTTTTTTAGACGTGCGTAGCTCAATAGGCTACCCTGCCATAAACGCTGCCAGCCATGTCCCGTTACGGTTCATTAGGCCACATGGTCAACACGGGCCGGAAGGACATTTTCGGTTGACGAATTTGTAATTTACAGTACTCTTTCCCCCGCCGAAAATGGGAGGACTCTGCGAAGAAAATAAACTCCACCCTCTAATGTCTAAGGAGTTACGCCTTTTCCAGGAAATTGATATATACTGCGGAAAGGCGCAAAAACATAGATTATCCGTCGAGCCTCCGTTTCAGTGACATTGTATTTTCCATATCATTTTTGTAACGTCACATATAGTTTCTATAGTTCTCATTAAATACCTCACCTCTTGCAAACATACTGTTGCGAGCAATATCTATTTATTTATCCTACCTACCTCGCGACACTGATGCATCTGACAAAAGGTCAAAATCAATAGAAATAAAAGAAACTAACGCATCTGACAATGAATCAAAGTTAGTAAACTCCCGAAAATCTGATATAAGTTCTGAATCAGATAATGTTTTGGAAAATAAATCTGATAATAAATCAGATGAGTCTGTACATAATCCATACAAAATTAGAAAATTAGATGGTAATTTGGATGAGTCTACAGGTGGAACAGATAAGTTGAGTAAAGTCATTAAATCAATATGTAATGATACAGATGATAAAGTATTAAATGAGTTACAACCACGGAGAAGCGATAGAATAAAATCTAAACCTCCTGTTTCTTATGAAGAATTAGAATTTAATGAATATTTTATGTGTGTACAATCTGTAGTTTATAAAATTCCAAATTCCTTTCAAGAGATGACAGAGAAAAATGGGAAATTGCTGTAAATGATGAAGTTAATTCATTATTAAAAAATAAAACTTGGACATTGGTACCAGAACAAAGTAATATGAATATAGTTGATTGTAAATGGATTTTTACAATTAAAAATGATGAATCTGCTAAACCTGTTAAATATAAGGCACGTTTAGTTGCTAGAGGTCTTAGCCAGAAACACATGACAGATTATGATGAAACATTTGCTCCTGTTGCACGTATTACTAGTTTTAGATTTATTTTAGCATTTGCAAATCAATTTAATTTTTTGGTACATCATGTGGATGTAAAAACGTCATTTCTGAATGGTAATTTAAAAGAGGAAATATATATGAAAGTACCGGAAGGAATTAAAAGTAATGGAAATCAAGTGTGTAAGCTAAATAAAGCAATTTATGGTTTAAAACAGGCAGCCAGAGGCTGATATGAAACGTTTGAAAAGGTATTGATAGAAAAAGGGTTTAAAAATTCAGCAGTGGATAAATGTATATATTTGTTAGATAGAGGAGACATAAAGAAAAATAATTATGTTGTATTATATGTTGATGATTTAATTATTGCAACTTATGATATGGTCACAATGAATAATTTTAAAAATTACGTAAAAGGAAAATTCAATATGACTAATTTAAAAGATGTAAAATTATTTTTAGGAATAAGAGTACAGAGAAGTGTAAATACAGTTACTTTAGATCAAAGAGCATATATAAATACAATACTAGAAAAATTTTAAATGTTGGATTGTAATACAATTAGTACACCTTTACCCAGTAATTAGATTATGATGCTTTAAATTCAGAAGAAAAATATGATGCTCCATGTAGAAATTTAATTGGATGCTTAATGTATGTTATGCTTTGTACAAGACCAGATTTGAGTATTTCAGTAAACATTTTAACTAGATACACAAATAAAAATAATAAAATGCTTTGGCAATATTTAAAAGGGATTCTGAGATATTTAAAAGGTACAATAGATTTGAAACTAACATATAAACAAGGGGATTATAAAAATATTTTGACAGGATATGTGGATTCTGATTGGGGTGGAAGTAGTTTTACTGACAGGAAAAGTACAACAGGATATTTGTTTCTATTATACAAAAAGAGTGTGATTTGCTGGAATACTAGAAGACAATTATCAGTTGCTGTTTCATCAACTGAAGCAGAATATATGGTTTTATTTGAAGGTGTAAAAGAAGCTTTATGGTTAAAAAGTTTAGCAGCCAGCATCAATATTGATATTAAAGATCCACTACTAATTTATGAAGATAACAATGGGTGTATTAGTATTGCAAATAATCCAACAAATCATAAAAAGACAAAGCACATTGATATAAAGTATCATTTCTCTAGAGAGCAAATTGAGAATAAGGTTATTAAACTTGAATTTATTCCAACAGGTAATCAATTGGCAGATATATTAACTAAGCCTTTACCAGCACCAAAATTTATAGAACTCAGAAAACAAATGGGTTTAGAATAAATTTTATAATTTTTAGTTTATGTATGTGTTTATATTTATATGTAAAAATGTTAATAATTGTTGTAATTAATAGAAAATGAAGATTAATATAAGAACATGGTCTAATCAGGTTTTCCTGGGTTTTCCTGATTCTTTGTAACAAATGTTGGACCATGTGTAATTCCCAGGTATGACTAGGAAGGAGTCTTATTTTAATAGATAACTTAATTTGATTATATCTGAGTAATTAAATATACCAGATTTATTTTTGAGGGGGCGTGTTGAGAATAGCAAAAATAAATATACAAGTTGTCGGTAATTTACCAATGAGTCGGTAATTAAGTTTGTATATTTATTGTTAAAATATAGCAATACATGCTAATAGCATTCCCGCATGTTAGAAGGATGAGTCATTGTCGATACGTCTTTTTCTGTTTGTATGAGTGTGTGAGAGAAAACGCGTATATATCTGTCCTGAACCGCGTGCGTAGTCAGTCGTTTTGTAAATACCGTAAAGGACGTTAAAGTATAAGAATTTTGTAATCAAATAAAAATTAACAGGTTATGGGCCCAGTTGTGCTGAATTAATTAATTAAACAAGAAAGAAAAATTTCTTTGTATTCCTTTGAGTGCATTAAAAATACGTGGAATTCAACCAAAGTTGAAATAAAATAAAAGGAACGAAGCGATGAATAGTACGACAAGAATTGAACCGCTCAACAAGGACAATTATGACACCTGGAAGATGCAAATTGAAGCGATACTGATAAAAAATGATCTGTGGCAGTACGTAAGCGGTGATATAAAGAAGCCTGAAGAAACGGAGCAAAACCGGACAAAAATTGAAGAATGGATAAGAAACGACAAAAAGGCCAAGGCGGACATCATTCTGTGCGTTAGCCCGAGCGAGTTAACACAATTAAAGGGTTGCGAGACATCAAGGTCAGTATGGCAAAAATTAGAAAACGTTTACGCATCGAAAGGTCCCGCAAGAAAGGCAACACTCCTTAAGCAACTCACGCTACAAAGGTTGCCCGAAGGAGAAAACGTAAGAAACCATATAAATAAATTTTTCGATACGGTGGATAAATTAAAATACATGAATGTCGATATAAATGAGGATTTGTTATCCATAATGTTATTATATAGTTTACCGGCTTCTTTCGAGAATTTCAGATGCGCAATTGAATCAAGAGATGAGTTGCCAGAGCCCGAAGTTTTAAAAGTAAAAATATTAGAAGAACACGAGGCTAGATTGCAAAAAACTGAAGTCCGAACTTCCAATGCCATGGTCGCTTCAACGCATAAAAAACATTTTGAAAGAAAGGAAAATGAAAATTCAAGAACCACAACAGAAAATTGGAAAACAAAAAATAATGATATAAGAACTAATAATAAATGGAATATAAAGTGTTACAGGTGTCAGAAAAGAGGACATACAGCACCAAAGTGCAGGACCAAATATCCATTTACAAAAAACGAAGGTCAAGGCGCAAACAAAGCGACGCATGAAGAAGATGTTTATTATGCTTTTACTGGGAAGCTTGATAATAATTCAACAATAAATAACCAAAAATGGATTTTGGACAGCGGATGTACAGCACATTTGTGCAATGATAAAGGTATTTTTTTAAATATGTCTAAAGCATCTGATAGCGTAAACTTGGCGAGTAATGCGTCAACTGACGTAAAAGGAAGAGGTACCGTAGCATTAGAAATTGTTGGCAGTATGATCTATTTAGGCTACTGTATGCATAAGTTGGCAGGAATGTTTTTTGATGATTGTCTTTTGTTTTATTAGCGTCTTCCTGTTCGTGTTCGGCTACCGGCGTTGCACGCGCAATGTGCACTAACGAGTTCTTGAGTTTTATATCTATTAATTATACTGTAATCCTTACTCATTAATAAACTTTTTATATCTAATAATAAACCAGCGTTAAACTCTGTCAGGTTATGGGCCCAGAGTTTTAAAATTAAAGTGAAAAGTATTACGGTGAAGTGAATTAAAAGTGCACGTGTGTAAAAAATGGCATCAATGAACAGTATTGCGCATATTGAACGTTTAACAGAAGAAAATTATGAACTATGGAAAATACATATGAAAAGTGCATTGGTTTTCAACGATTTGTGGTCTTACGTTGACGGCAGCGAAATAAAAACGGACGCGAACCAAGCCGACTGGTTAAGAAAGGATGGAAAAGCGTTAGCGTTGATTAATATGTGCATATCCCAGAGTCAATTAAACCACGTAAGAAAAGCTGAAAGCGCAAAAGAAGCCTGGGATAAGTTAAAATCAGTTTTCGAATCGAAAGGGCCGGTAAGGAAGGCCACATTATATAAAGAATTACTGCGTATGATAAAACAACCGAACATCACCATGACGCAATACGTTAATGCGTTCGAGAACAAAGCCGAACAATTGGAAGCAGCGGGTATAAAGCTACCTGACGATTTATTGTCGATAATGCTGCTGGCATCGTTACCATCCGAATACGAAAACTTTTGCGTGGCGATTGAGTCACGTGACGAGATACCGACGCTCGACTACCTGAAGACAAAATTGAAGGAAGAGGAAGCGAGACAGCAGGACCGCGACGCGAACTATGACAACCCGGAAAAGAAGAATGAAGCGCTAGTGACCAAAAACAGTGGTGGTAGTAATAAAAATATACAGCCGAGATACAGCAAACAGAGGTATGATGACAAGCAGTATAAAAAGGAGTCGGGAAATTGTTTCAAATGCGGTAAGCCAGGACATTTAAGCCGTAATTGTAGATTAGGTGCAAAGCGAAATAATAACGCGGACGCGATGACTGTAGTTACATATAATACAACAAACTCTCGATCCGATGAATGGTGTCTTGACAGCGGCGCGACTAGACACATGTGTAACACCGCGGAAAAATTCGTGTCATATAGGGATGCGACAACTAATGTATACACCGCCGCGGATCAATGCGTAAAATCTCACGGTACCGGAAAGTTAAAAATTTGTGTTCAAACGAATCCGAAGCGTTCAAATCAAATAGAATTAAATAACGTAATGCATGTGCCCGATCTTAAAAGCAATTTATTATCAGTTTCTGCGATTACAGATAAAGGTTACGTAGTAAAATTCGGTCGAAACGGTGCGGCTGTAAAACGCACGGACGGAACTACGGCATTGACGGCAACGAAACGCGGACAATTATATATCGTAAATCAAAAGCATAATCGTGCGATGCGTACTAATGTTGAAGATGATCGTTTGTTAAGATGGCATCAGCGCCTCGGACATCTCAACGTAAATGATATAAAAAAATTAAAATCGCACGAAATGGTCGACGGTATGAATTTAAATATTAACAATGAAACTTTAGATTGCGAAATCTGTAATAAAGCAAAAATATGTCAGCAACCATATAAATCATCAACCAATCGGAGTACAGAAAAGCTAGGTTTAATACATTCTGACATATGTGGGCCAATGAAAACGGAGTCGTTGGGTGGAGCGAGATATTTCGTTACTTTCATTGACGATTATACGAGATACACGGAAACGGTAATGTTGCGTAATAAATCAGATGTTTTTGAGGCATTTAAAAAATACAAGCGCCAGGTAGAAAAACAGACCGGTTGTTCAATTAAACAGTTGCGAACTGACAATGCTAAGGAGTATCTTTCCAATGAATTTACAAAGTATCTAGAGGAAGAAGGCATCAAGCGTTAGCTAAGCGTAGAATATACTCCACAACAAAACGGAGTAGCCGAACGTGCAAATCGCACGCTCGTAGAAATGGCCAGATGTATGATGGTACAAGCTGATCTCCCGCAGTCATTATGGGCCGAAGCGATAAACACTGCGACGTACCTCCGAAATAGATGCCCTACGAAAGCATTGAATAACAAAACTCCATTTGAAATTTGGTCAAATAGAAAACCCTATATTGGATTTTTAAGAATCATAGGAAGCAAAGCGTACGTATTAAACAAGAGGGGCAAGCGCAGCAAATTCGAGCCAAAAGGAGATGAATATATATTGGTCGGTTATGATAATATATCAAAAGCGTATCGTTTATGGAAAAAGAATACGAAGACTGTAATTCGCGCGCGTGACGTGAAATTTATTGAAAAAGTAGAGTCAAATGAAAAGACAATAAGTCACGAATCAATCATGCCATTAAATATAAAAGAGGCCGAAGAACATTATGAAGAAATAAGCGCGGAAGAAGACGATACTCTCCAGTTGGAAGAAGATGACCTACCTCAACCAGAAAGCACAAACGCAAAACGTGGGCGCGGCAGACCCAAAATAATCAGAACAGGTAAAAGAGGGAGACCATCCAAAATATATCAATCAGCACAGATATCAAGCGAAACAGAAGAAGACCCAATCAACGTTGAGGAAGTAATGAGCCGAGAAGATTCGGAATTGTGACTAGAGGCAATGAACGTGGAATATAAAACTTTAATGAAAAATAAAACATGGATCTTAGTCGAAAGGCCAACAGACAAGAGAGTCCTCAGTAACCGTTGGGTGTTTAAAACGAAATATAGTAAAGACGGCTCCATAAATAAATACAAGGCGCGATTAGTTGCGCGCGGGCATACGCAGCGTAAAGGAGTCGACTACGAGGAAGTCTTCGCTCCCGTAGCTAGATACGAAATAATACGCACTCTTTTAGCAGTAGCTGTGAATGAAAATATGTACGTGCATCAAATGGATGTAGTATCTGCTTATGTCCAGGGTGACTTGGCAGATGAAATCTATATGGAGCAACCCGAAGCATTTATAAAATACGGTGAGGAACGTAAAGTCTGCAAGTTATTGAAGCCCTTGTACGGATTGAAACAGTCTGGAAGAGAATGGTACAAAAAATTAGACAAATATGTGACAAGCCAAGGTGCCAGAAGAACAGAAGCGGATCCATGCGTTTATATATTCGGAATCAATAATAATAAAGTAATTATGATCAGTTACGTCGATGATATAATCTTAGCGTCAAAGAATAAGAATAAATTAAACGAAGTCAAATATAAGTTAAAATCGGAATTTGAAATGACTGATCTCGGGCCGATTAGTGACATTTTAGGTATTAGAATAGAAAGAAACGGAGAAACGGGAAGCATGAACCTTTCGCAAGAAAATTATATTAAAGAACTAATAAATAGATTTAATATGCAGAACGCAAAAACTGTTTCAACACCTATAGAAGCTAATATAAAAATATCAAAAGACATGGAACCATCAACGGAAAAAGAAAAACAGGAAATGGAGAAAAGACCATATCGCGAATTGATTGGTGGACTTATTTATTTGGCGAATGCGACGAGGCCAGACATAGCATATGCTGCGGCAACATTAAGTCGATTTACTTCAAATCCTGGTAAAGCTCACTGGGATTGTGCTAAACGCGTTCTTAGGTATTTAACCCATTGACTGCCAGACATATTTAGAGCGTCTTGCCCTGGGTGCCAAGGTTTTATTTTAAAGAATACATACATTTATATACATAAAATTTTATGTAATGATCTAATCGTATAAGTTCTAACTTTTATAATAAAAATTGAAAATTAATACGTTTTTTTACTCCATATAAATTTCTCGTTCACCTTTTTAAAATATTTTCATCTGAAATGACCATTTGTAATTAATCTAAATTGCAGCACGCACTACGAGATATCTCGTAGCTGGCAGTTTTGATACACACGCTTACTACGAGATATCTCGTAGCTGGCAGTCAATGGGTTAAGTGCTACTTCTAATTATAAGATAGAATTTAAGAAAACCGATGAAAAATTAGTAGCGTACTCTGACTCCGATTGGGCCGGTGATATTGATGATCGTAGGTCATGTACCGGAAATTTATTAATGTTAGCTGGAGGACCTGTGAGCTGGAAATCAAAGAAACAAACTTCTGTGTCATTATCTACTATGGAAGCGGAATATGTTGCGGTGTCCGAAATGTGTAGAGAAGTGATGTTTATGATACGTTTAATGACTCACATGGACTGTAAAGACTATGTAGAAACTCCAGTGAAAATATTTTGTGATAATCAAACTGCTATTGAGTTAACTAAAAATGCGATGTTTCATAAAAGAAGCAAACACATAGATATAAGTTATCATTACACGCGAGAATTGGTAGAAAAAGGTATTGTGAAAATTGATTACATAAGTACACAGTATATGATTGCTGATATTTTAACTAAATCGTTACCGAAAAGTAAACATCAGAATTGTTTATCTATGTTAAATATAAGATGAGTATTTACGCGTGTGATGAGTGTGTGTAAGAACGTATGTAGATTCGGATGTGTGTACGCGATTGTAGCCTATATAGATAGAGGGAGTGTTGGCAGTATGATCTATTTAGGCTACTGTATGCATAAGTTGGCAGGAATGTTTTTTGATGATTGTCTTTTGTTTTATTAGCGTCTTCCTGTTCGTGTTCGGCTACCGGCGTTGCACGCGCAATGTGCACTAACGAGTTCTTGAGTTTTATATCTATTAATTATACTGTAATCCTTACTCATTAATAAACTTTTTATATCTAATAATAAACCAGCGTTAAACTCTGTCAGAAATCAATACAAATAATAACATGCGTAGAAATGTAAAACTTGAGGAAGTATTGTACGTACCCGATCTGAGATCGAATCTTATGTCAGTAGCCAGAATAGTCGATAGGGGTAATACCGTAACTTTTACAAAATATGCAGCCTTAGTAAAAGATAATAAAAATGTAACAAAAATGGCAGCCGATAGAATCGGAAATTTGTTTTATTTAAGAGAAGGAATAGAAAATAGTATGCACTACGCTAAAGAAAAAAATGATTCTCTAATGCTATGGCACAATAGAATGGCCCACCTAAATGGAAAAGATTTGACACAAATTATGAAAGAAGCGAGTAATATTCAATTTAAGACACTCGATGACATTGATTCATGTGAAGTATGTGCTGCAAGTAAGCAAACCGTAAAACCCTTCAATCATTCGAGCGAGAGGTCTGCAAATTTATTAGATAGAATTCACTCCGACGTGTGTGGACCTTTTAATGTTTCAACTATTGGAGGAGCTAAATATTTTGTCACGTTTATCGACAACTTTTCCAGATGGTGCGAGACATACCTAATAAAGAGTAAAAATGAAGTTTTTAACAAATTCAAAGAATATAAAAATATGGTAGAAAATTTCACAGGGAAAAGAATAAAGCAGTTTCACAGTGACAATGGTAAGGAATATTGCAACGAGCAATTTGATAATTACTTAAAAGAATGTGGCATTTCAAGAAGACTTAGCGCACCGTACACGCCGCAACAAAATGGACTTGCAGAACGCAAGAACCGAACATTGATAGAAGCAGTGAGGTGTATGCTAAAACAATCAGGTTTGCCGTTATCATTTTGGGGAGAAGCACTCATGGCCGCTAATTATATTAGAAACAGATGTCCGACAATGGGGTTAAACGGTGAGATCCCATATAAACTGTGGCATGGTAAAATGCCGACAATCAATCACATAAAAGTGTTTGGAGCAAAAGTGTATGCCCTGAAGAAACACCGAGAAAACAAATTAGCAGAAAGGTCGATTGAAGGAAGATTAGTAGATTTCTCAGAAGAATCTAAGGCATACAGAATTTGGGCGCCGTCTTTAGGACGAATTCTAATATCAAGAGACGTCAAGGTCATAGATGAAAATCCAAGTACAAAAGGGAATCAAGTGAGTATGGAAAATAATGATACTAATACTTTTGGAGAAGTTGAAGTTGTTTTAACAGGACCTACGGAAAGCGAAAATAAAATTCAAAATGAAGGAGATATTGAATGTCAGACGGAAAAATGTGTACCAGGAAGGCCCACATTATTGAGGACAGGCAAAAGAGGCCGGCGGGCGAATGGTGGCAGTGTGCCACAAGTCGGATCTCCCACCTCCTCGTGGTGTCCGCTGGGGTGGAGGCACTCTATGCTCTTCGGTAGTACTTCGGTGCTACCCAAGGGTGAGGGCCTCCATGCTAACGGGAGAACGGCGGGTCCTCCAGTTTAGGGAGGGCCTAGGATCACACCGTAAGCCTGTGGTCATGTTTCGCAGGAACGGGGAGGCTTGCCTTAACCGGCTGGCCTCGCGAGGAGTAAACCTCTATAAAAAAAATCCGCTGTGTGGTTCGCGGGGCGGAATACGGCCACGGTATCCCCTGCCTTGCGGTACGAGTCCGCATAAAAGGGGTGCTCCGGTCTTACCCAAGTAGGTCCAATGATGTGTCGAGGCGATGCCGGCGGGGTCTTCGGACCCTGGTAGGGCCTCCCAAGCCGGTAAGGCTCGCACGGAGGATTGAAAACGGGGACGGCCGGGGCGTGAGGTGACGTCCGAAATTAAGGTGTTAAGGCAACCGTGCCGAGAATTGCGTGGCTGCCCGGACGTAAAACAGGGCAGTCTCGAACGGTTCTCTCGGGGGTACCTGCCGACCCCCCCCGAGTATCCAGGCTTCCCCAGGTATGGCGGCTCTGCCTGGGGTGACCTCCCTTCCGACCCCACTCGTGGGACTCATTATGGATTGTCTTCAAAAACTAAAAAACAAAGCTGGGGCAGACAGCTCTAAAAACGGCCACAAACAAGAGGAGCAAAAGGGAGAGGGCAAGGACAACGGGAGGTTTACGGCTGTCACCACCAACCAGCCGGTAGTAAGGTGCACCGACGTGCTGAAGACGCCGGTCAAAATTGTGAGGAGTGTGTCCTTGTCTAAGACGGAGTTGGAGACGGGCACGGCTCTCGGGCCTTCAACGGCGGAGAGTACGCCCAGGAACTCCGGCGAGGAGTCATCGGGGTCCGAATGGCGGACCACAAGGCGTGCAAAGAGGATTAGCCGCAAGCTGGAGAGAGGTGCGCGGGAGAGGTCCGCGGTTAGGATCGGTGACGGCGTCGAAGTGTCGGTCGTCCCGAAAACCAGGACTCGAGCCGCAAGAGAGCACAGAGATGGGGACGAGAATGTGGATTCCGGATCGGACTCGTCGGTAGTCGCGGTGGACTGGACGCCAACGACCAGTGACCGGATCGTGAGGAGAGGAAGACCCCCCACGACGGGGGAGTACGTGGGCCTCGCCAAAGCGCAGGAGCGCCTCAACGAGGCCAAGAGGCAGTCCTTGCTCCTGGACAAGGAGCTACGCGTGTTCGACGAGAGTCTCCCGGCGCCGGGACCCTGTCGTGCGAGCAAGCCTCTACCGCAGGTAGAGGAATTAACGAGGGAGGCAAGGCGGCTACCTTCGGCGGACCTATTCGCCGAAATGTTGAAGAACGCCGACTTAATTAGAAGAGTGGCGGCGTGCTCCCAAAATCTCAAGGGCATCAATGTTCGGGCCCTGCGGGTGGCCTCCAACACCATCGAGGCGTACTCGGCTGAGTTGGCCAAGAGACCGGCCGGGAGCGGAAGAACCCTGCAGCCGCCACCATCAACCCGGAACCCACGGGAATGGGGAGGAAGAGAACCGGGATCAGGAGGAGGATCTCCTCGTCCTCGTCCGAGCGAGAGGACCCTAAGCGCAGGCAAACCAGCGCGGTGGGAATGGACGTGCCTGCAGCAGCATTACCGTCGGCGATGGATGATATACAGCCGCCGCCGATGGAGGTGAACGTGGAGGAGCAACGGACGGTGGAGCCGATTGTGATCCGAGAACCGCCGAGGATGGAGAGGCGGACGGAAACCGCCTGCGAGCTGGAAGCATCGAGGGGAACTCCAGTGGAGCTGCGACGGGAAAAGTCGGCGGACTCAGGGCTGGAGTCGGTCGTGGCGACCCTCATTCGAAAGGTCGATGAGCTTGCGACGGAAGTAAGGAGGGGTAAGTCGGGCACGACTCAGGCCAGGCCCGGCAGAGAGGGTCCTTCGAAGGCGCCCTCCAGAGGACCATCGGGGGCGCGCAAACAGTCGACGCGCGCGAACCAAGAGGCGGGCCCTGCAAACCTGCCTCCTCCACCGCCCCCAGTCACATCCAAGGGGGAGACCTGGGCAACGGTGGTAGGACGCAAGGAGAGACGGCAGCAGAAGAAGGCTCAACAGAGCGAGGCGGAGAAATCGGCGAAGCAGGCACCGAGCAAACGGAAAGCCGGAAATAGCACCGCGGGGACCGGCCCCAACAAAACGGCTAAATCGGCTATGGCGACTAAGCCAAAAGCACCTAGACCGCCTAGGACAGCAGCGGTTACGCTGACGGTACTGCCGGGAGGGGACACGACCTACTCGCAGGTCATAAAGACGGCGATGCAGACTGTGGATAAGGAGCAACTGAAGCAGTTGGACATCAAAGAGTTCCGTATAAGAAAGGCAGCGACGGGAGGGCTCATTCTGGGTATCCCAGGAGAGGAGTCGAAGAGGAAGGCTGAGCAACTGGCCGAAAGATTAAAGGGAGCCTTCGACCAGAGCAAAGTCAGGGTGGCCAACCCGGTCCAAATGGCCGAAATTAGGCTACTGGGCCTCGATGATTCGATCGAGCCCAACGATGTCGCCGAGGCGCTGGCTGAGTTGGGTGCAGTGAAGGCCGAAGATATCAAGGTGGGCAATATACGGAGATCCTGTAACCGTGCTGGTTACATAATATGAAAGCACCTTTAGTATCAGTTCACATATTCATTATTTCATGGGGCTACCGGTAGAGTATATACCCCACTTTCAATAATTATGCGTGCGCATCGATCCCCACTCGATAACGATCGAAGGAGGTCGATGCGAAGACAAATTTTGTCACTCTACGTCTGAAAGCGAATCGAGTCGGTTCGAGAAAATCTCATCTGCGAAACACGGTACGCGATTGCGAGGTCAAACCGACCTGATAGATTCGTCAAAGCCGACAGTTTATCCGCAACGCGTAAACGCCTCAAACCGAGGAGTCGATCGTTCAAGCCGAACGGTGGCACAGTCAGAATAAGATTTCGGAACAATTGTTCGATCGTGAACGGCGTAGTAGTCATACATTTTGAATTAAATTAAATTTTGTTCTCTTTTGGTAAGTAACGATTGATTGGAAGTTGATTCTCGTTGTTAGTTACTGTCGTTATTCTCGCAGTGGTGATTAGCGACTGAGATCATATAAATTACACATTTTAGCGTGGTACAGCTCTCAAGCTCTTACAGGCAATTGAAGTATCGCTCGGCCCACGTCAAGTGTCCCGCCGTATCTTCTAATTGTACCTGTTTGCCCTTGCGAGAGGTAATCTCGCTGGTGTGGAATTGCATGATTTCTGCCATGTTTGATCGAGGCACAGCTCACAGACTCATTTGAGTAACCAGAGTACCGCCCAGCTCACGAAAAGTGCCCTGCCGCTACTCCTTGGTCGTTCTCAAGTGCCTTTGTGAAGAGGTGGACCCGACCGCGTGGCACAGCTCTCACACTGTTTGGAGATTAAGTGTTTCGCGAATTACACGATCGGATGAGTACTGTTGGTATCGGGTGTCCGGCATCAGAGCAAATCTTGAGCCCCACAAACTCCTCTAGACGAGCTCCTAGGTGCCACAACCCGATTTCGACTTCGTGCAAGTCTCCACCGGAACACCTCCTCCGATTCATCGGCCGGGTGTAAAAGGTGCTGCGACAATCCTCAGTCGTGATATTTTTCGAGACATTGACTCCAATCACCAATTTAAATATATAAAAATATGAATCATCAATCGAGATTTCAAGTAAAACATTGAATATACTTTTGTATACAGAACTCGTAAATCTTTCTCTTGGTTTTATGCGTGCAATTTCTTATTGCGATATATGAATGAAATCCTTACTGTAGAATATACATGTATGTATGTACCGAAGGTTTAGAATATATATATAGATAGTGTCTAATGTTAATAATATACGAAAGAGGTTTCTAACTTTCTTTAACAACCATTCAGACCACTCCGCTATCCAGTACCTGGAGGCCCGAACTCTCCATTTAAATCATTCCTAGTTCATCGTACTTTACTTTTACCGAGAAGCCCAAGCTGGGCTCTAAACCAGACAGAATTCACAGAAAATATAGCGACGAAATTCGTAGAAGCAACGCCCGTCTCCGGGCGTATCTAAATAAACAAACTTACGTTTACAATCCCCCACAACCATGGGAACCGTATGGGTTAAATGCCCGGTGGCGGTGGCCAGGAAGGCCGAAGCCTCAAAGAGGATCCCAATCGGATGGTCGTCTGCGAGGGTAGTCGTATTGGAGGCCCGCCCCAAACACTGTTTCCGGTGCCTGCACAAGGGCCACGTTGCCGCGCAGTGTGATAGCGAGGTAGTAAGGAAGGGGCGGTGTTTCGCCTGTGGAGGGACTGACCATATTGCGGCACAGTGCACCGGGAAACTTAATTGTCCCCTTTGCGCGGATCTGGGACGGCCAGCAGCTCACAGGCTAGGAACGGCGGACTGTGCGCCCGCCCCGTCAAAAAAGAAGAAGGGGAGTGGCAGCAAGGCACAGAAGAGAGGGGGAGCTTCCGGTAATATTGCAGCGGGGGTGACCAACGCGAACGCGGAAAGTGCCCAACCGGAGCCGCAACGAGAGGAAGCCATGGAGGTGGCTGGGGAAGGGACCGCGTGATGGGGCCACTGAGCCCCATAATACAGGCCAATGTGAACCACTCGACGGGGGCGCAGGATTTATTGCTCCACACCCTCGCCGAGTGGGACTGCTCTCTGGGGGTGGTAGCGGAGCCCTACCGTGTCCCGGACCAGCCTCACTGGTTCGCGGATGCGGGGGGCTCCGACGCGACTATCGCGATAATCGCGCGGGGTAAGACGGGGTCACCCTCCTGTTCCGCAATAGCCGCGGGGCGGGGGGTCGTGGCCGTCAAGTGGGGGGAAACAACGGTGGTGGGCGTCTATGCACCGCCTCGTTGGCCTCTCGCCGAGTTCGAGGATGCTTTGGAGAGGGTGGGGCAGATAGTTGCTCAGTGCCCCTCCCAGCGCGTGTTAGTGATGGGGGATTTTAACGCGCATGCGCGCGAATGGGGATCCCCCAGGGCGGACGCGAGAGGCGAGGCGACCCTAGATTGGGCGGCGGCATACGGCCTCCTGTTGGTTAACAGGGGCCGGGTGAGCACATGCGTGCGGCCCCAGGGGGAGTCCATTGTGGATCTCACGTGGGCTTCCCCTGCGGTCGCGCGTACTGTCGCGAGCTGGCGGGTGGCGGAGGAGAAGGAAACTCTGAGTGATCACCTTTACATTCGGGTGGAATTCTCCTCCGACACCCGGTGCCGCCGGAGTAGACGCCCACCGCCGTGCAGGTGGGCGCTGAAGAGGCTCGACGCAGATTATTTGGAGGCTGCTGCCCGCGTGGCTTGCTGGCCGGCTTCTCCGGTCAGGGAGGTCGCGGAGGTCGAGGGTGGGGCTAGGTGGCTCCGGGACACAGTGCAGGGTATCTGCGATGTGGCGATGCCCCGGGCCACTCCTCACCCGCGTCGGGCCGCATACTGGTGGACGCCGGAGATCGCCTCGCTCCGCGAGGCGTGTCTCCCTAGGCGCCGCCAGTATCAGCGTGCCCGGCGTAGACCCACCCGCGACCCCGCGCGGGAGCAGCTCCTTTGGCAGGAGTATCGGGGGACAGTGGTTGCCTTCCGAGCGGCAATTCAGGAGTCCAAGGACCGGGCCTGGGGCGAGTTCCTCGGCTCTCTGGACCGGGATCGGTGGGGGCGCCCATACAAACTAGTGATGGGCAAATTGCGTCCGTGGGCCCCCCCGATAACAGAGAGCCTCGACCCCCAGACACTGGAGCGCGTCGTGGAGCGGCTTTTTCCGGGTGATAGTAATCCCCCGGCGCGCTCTGGGTCGTCGGCCCACCTTCAGTGGACCGACGATATGGGGGTCTCCGAGGAGGAGCTCGTCGATACTGTCAGGCGGGCTAGTGCCCGGAATACGGCTCCGGGTCCTGACGGCATACCGGGCCGGGTCTGGTCCTTGGTGCTACCTTTTCTGGGGGACAGGGTGTTGAGCCTCTTTGGCGCCTGCCTGCGAGAGGGCAAGTTTCCAAGAATTTGGAAATCGGGGCGGCTGGTCCTCCTGAAGAAGGAGGGAAAGAGGGACGGCGATCCCTCGGCGTACCGGCCGATCGTGTTGCTCGATGTTATCGGGAAAGTCTTTGAGCGAATAATAGCTTCGCGTTTGGTGGGGCACCTCTCCGGGGATGGTCCGGACGTGGCCGACTGCCAATTCGGTTTTCGCAGAGGGCGAAGTACGGTGGACGCGTTAGGTAGAGTACGCGCCATCGCGCAGTCGGTCACGTCCAGGGGCGGGGTGGCGATAGCGATATCTCTGGATATCGTGAACGCCTTCAACACCCTGCCCCACCGAGTGATAATGGACGGTTTACAGAGGCTTAACGTGCCTCCATTGTTAGTGCGAATAATCGGGGACTATCTCCGTGAGAGGTCCATTCACTGCACCGATCGGTCGGGTGCTTTGAGGACTTGGGGGGTTGAGCGGGGCGTACCTCAGGGATCGGCAGTCGGGCCGTTCCTGTGGCTCGTGGGGTACGACCCCGCTCTGTGCGCCCTGTTGCCACCGGGTGTGTTTATCACCTGTTTCGCGGACGACACGCATATATTGGCAACGGGGCGCACATGGGAGAGGACCAGCCGCCTCGCGGAGCTGGCAGCCTCGGTGATTGTTTCCGCGATCCGGGGGCTCGGGTTGGAGGTGGCTCCCCACAAAACCGAGGTGATGGCCTTCCGCCACACACGTGGGGGGAAACCTCCGGCCGGAGCTCTGATCCGGGTAGACGGGGTCGATGTCCAGATCGGGTCCGAGATGCGCTATCTCGGACTCCGACTGGACAGCCACTGGAGTTTCAAAGGCCACTTCGACGCGTTGGCCCCCAGGTTGGAGCGGGTTGCGGGCGCGTTGGCGCGCCTATTGCCCAACCTGAGGGGTCCTAGCGAGAGGGTGCGCCGACTCTATATGGGGGTCGTGCGGAGTATGGCCCTATACGGCGCCCCAGTGTGGGCTGCCGACCTGGCCGTCAGCCGTCGGTCGCAGAAAGTTCTGCGACGGGTGGAACGGCGGCTGGCGATCAGGGTGGCGATGGGGTACCGCACGATCTCCTACGAGTCGGCTATGGTCCTGGCAGGTGTAATTCCCTGGAAGTTCCTGGCGGAGGTGGAGGCGGAGGTGTATCGGCACCGAAGCGCCCTCCGCCGGGTCGGGGAAGTAGAGGGTGTCCTGTCAGGGCCCAGCGTCGAGGAGGTCAGGCTCCAGGCCCGCCGCGTTGCTGTCTCCCGCTGGCGCGCGGAACTCTATGCCAGCGGGGCCGCGGAGAAGCGCGCGGTCGGGGCGATCCTTCCACGGATGGAGCAGTGGATGGATCGCGGCCACGGGCGACTCTCGTTCCGGCTCACACAGGTGCTGACTGGGCATGGGTGTTTTGCCCAGTACCTGTGCCGGATCGGCAGGGAGCGGTCACCGGGTTGCCACCATTGTGGGGAGGGCCCAGACACCGTAGAACATACGGTGGAGGAGTGTCCGGCCTGGGCATGGCCGCGACACTACCTCGAGTGCGAGGTGGGTACGAATGTGAGCGTGAATGTTCTTGTTGAAAGAATGTTGCGCAGTGAGAACGAGTGGAAGGCCGTCGTCTCCTTCTGTGAGACAGTCATGTCCCGGAAGGAGGCGGCGGAGCGTGAACGGCAGCGTCGCGGGGGGGTCGTTGACAGCAGGACACTGCGTCGACGGAGAAGGCGACCGGGAAATCCGGACCCGGTTTCCCGGGCGCCCTCCTGAAGGTAGTGGGGCGTCGCGGCCTCCCCGCGTCGCCCGCGTGGGTGTGATTGAGTGAGTGTTTGTTGTGTTCGTGTTTAGTGTTTTGTGTTTGTGTTTTGTGCTTGTGTTTTGGGTTTGTTGTGTTTGTGTTTGTGTAGTGTGTTTGTGTAGTGTGATTTTGCGTGAGTGGTGTTGTTTATTTATTTTGAGAGGGGCGAGGGTCCGGGGCCGCGTCGCCTTCTGCGACGCCGGTTTGCCGGCCCTCTTTATTATGGGGGTATGATCGCTTCGGGGTGGGTTGCCGGATAATCTTCCTCGGGGTTGGGTCATGGCCGCAGGAGTCATGGGCGGGGGCCGATGACTCCATTGCACGCGGCCGCGGGGTCGAGTCGACGGCGGCCGTGATGACGTCGTCGGCTCGAAAGGGTTGGGTAACGCGAGTTGGGCGCGATAACGCGCAAATCGGCCGGTGGGTGGTGGCGTAATATTCGTCGGTTCCCACCACCCACTTCAGCCGTAGAGGGTGGGCATCACCGAGGGGTTTTAGTGGGTAAAAATCCCACACTACCCCCGCTCCTCCCCCGGGGAGTGGGGGTGTCTTATGTCGAAGATTTCCCCTCGTAAAAAAAAAAAAAAAAAAGGCAAAAGAGGCCGACCAAGGAAAGCATATAGATCGACAGCAACCAGTATAAAATAATTTTTAGAAAAAAAATACACCGACTTCGAAATGCACTAAAAAGTATAAAATAATTTCTATTTCCTAATGAAGTAATTTCAATCTCATTCAATCATACAATTACGTAACAGATACGAATGAAACCTATTTACTCATTAGGTAGTATATTAAATACATATCAACCTTTTCTGAGGCGGCGCAAAATTAAATATACCTCGGTAAACGTTGCTGCCAACAACCAGTTGATTGTGGTATGGCGCATTGGAAATTAATAAATCCTGAGAAAGAATACGAACCATTATAAATATATCTGGTAATATACGTAAATGTAACGACTGAATTGAGTAACCTCCTCCTTTTTCGAAGTCGGTTAAAAAGAACTCTCGTGGCGATACCTACTTCCACTCAATCGTCCCGCCGAAGGATGGGTTTTTCTCCCACTTAAATTTTTAGGTTTTTTCTTGGAAGGGGATTTCCCTCAGGAAAGAAAGTTCACTTTCCCGAAAAACGCTTTTTAGTATAAATGTGTCGCAACGCTAGAATCTTGTATTTCTTCGCGAACTTATTTGTAGTATTAAACAATGTGTTATTGTGTATCACAAAGACTAATATAAAGACTAATATAACAAATAACTAATCAGACATTGTTAATAACCTTTTGAAACTCTTTCACGTTAAATAAATAAATGATTATTTATCCGATTAACATTAGTCGGTAAAGTGGAGTCCTGAATCAAAAGAGGACTCACTCTACAACGTGTGGCGCCACCTACTTTTGGTTTGGAGATCCGACAGAAAGTGTATTTCCTCGTATAGGAGAGTTTCGTTCTCTTATGAAAGTGTACGTTTAAGCGGACAGACGTGGAATTTATGAGAAAATGAGTAAAAGTTTAACTTCGCAATAGTTACAATAGTGCGTGATCACATTTTATATAAAGTCTTAAACTCGAGCTATATGTGTGATTATTATTGTTAATAAATACAAAGACACGTGTGTTATATTTAAACACAGTGTGAAATTCTCTTACCCCTTTCACGTCGATAAAGTAAAGTTCTACAAATCACAAAAAACTCTACAAAAGAGGGTGCTATGGCGGCACCTACATACAGTCAAGTGTTTCACCGGAAATTGCATTTCTTTTGAATAAAAATAATGATTCCAAGAAGGATTTTTGGCGACTCGAAAAAAAATATTTTACCATTTAGGTGTCGTTCCCTATTTTATCGGCATAGTATTTGCACCTATTATTATCTACGCTTTCTGCAATGGCAATCCAAATATTTACAAGCCATAGAAATTAAATTCAACTGATGTCTTTGTTTTTCTAATATTAATATACCCTGACCTAATCCAACCTAATTTACTGAAATTAAAGCTTGAATTATATTGGTATGAAAATTGTATCGATATGCGGAATATACATGTTTAATATCATCACCTAATTGGATAATCTTTTTCATTTTTTCTTGTTTAGAAACGCCACAAAAACTCACACATGTGATCAATGAAACTATCTTGTCTAATACTTCCTCTACTAAATCATGCTCTCAAAACACGCCAGGACGATTCAATGTTCTGAGTATAAGCACCGCTTTCTGGGCCTACGAAATTAGTACTATGGTTTACACTTTTGTAAACATAGCCACATTTATTTAAACTTATATAACTCTTCCAACAATACGTATGTGTTTCCAAATCGGCTACTGCATGTTTCCTAATTAACGCCTTAACTTGCACGTTCGAATTAATTCGAACGCGCTAAACTCTGCACACGCGAGATAATTCGAGCGGCGTAGTATTTTATTCTTTTATAATTTTTTATACTCGAATATAATCCAGAATTGCAAATAACAATGTGAAAGCAAAGAAAAAAAATAGTTTTATTGATATTTATCATTTACATGAAATTGTAAGCTATAACACTTATTTATTCAAGAATAAAATATAGCCTTTTTCCATGGAACAAAAGTGCAGTACATAAAAATTGATTTTTTTGTCCGGTTTTTTCAAAAAGGCTGTGCGTAAAGGGGTCAATGGAACAAGAGTATTTTCATTTCGTTTGTTTCCAGAATATATATTTCACACCGACATTTTTGTCCTATCATCGCTATTCTAAATTTTTAATATGAAATAGGAGATAAAAATTAAAAATAAATATATTAAAATAACAATAGCCATAAAAATTGTACATAATACCCCTGTTCCTCACGCAAACGGCCTCTTTCAAACTTCTTTCGTCCAATTTTACGCTCATCAATTTCAACTATTACACCAGAACCGCCGATTAATTCTCCTAATTCATATTGTCTGCCAAGAGCTAAAACACACAATTCTATACATAATAAAAATTTATCAGCAATTGATTCGGTTAAAACCCTTTCGTCTTCAACGATAGGAAACTGATGCTGAGTCTTATTATATGAGAACTGCCATGTAAAAGCATATGTTATTATTATTGAATTTTGAATATTCAAATGACAACGTTCGAACTTATCGAAATTTTCATATAGAAAATTTCTAGTGCTAGAGCAAGCATAATTTCAAAATAAGTTAATTAATAAAAGACGTAACTATGTGTTGTGAACAGCTATAATACTGCGATCATATTTTCCTGATCTTTAACATCGGAAATTGCCTAATCGTTCTGTTTCATTATTGTAAAGCATCTTTCTTTTATGTTTTGGGCACCATTTTTTTCCTAGAAATTAAATTTAATTCTTTTAGCCGTTCAAACGCTCTTTCGTGGTCACTCATTTTTTTTACAAGAAAATATAAATTAATGCGATTAATAATTCATTTTTATACATATAATACATTAGTAACGAAGCACAATGAACCATGTGTTACATTGTAATTGTAGTACTCTCTATACATTGATACTTACTAAAAAACAATTGAAAATAGCATATTTCACAGCATCAAAATCACCTTCAAATCTGCCTTAAGTATCCTGCCAATAATAATTGCATTGGAAAAGTAACACCTAACTTATGCAAAATTTTTTTCTCAACTCACCAAAACTGCTTCTCGGAATTAACATTTTTATTAAATAGAAATCCATTGCCAAAATTTCATGCTCCAAAATTTAGAGCATGTAGGTTTTTGGAAGTACAGCCTAAAAATTTTGATGTGCAATTTAAATGTTCAAATCAACCAAAATGTGGACTGAAGCTTCATTTCTCAATTATTAATCAAAAACATGGACCAATCAGAGCACAATAATTGCACTCGTCCGGAAACTAGGGCACCAATTTTGAGCCTGACAGCTAGGCATAATCATGAACAAGCACGTTTACGCCATGACTGTGTAATTGCTAACAAAAGGCTGCTACATCAAAGTCACGTCAAATAAAAGAAACAAAAAATTTGGTTATGTGCTATTTACAAAGAATAAGGAACAAAATATCGAAAATTGTTGTGCACAATTACAAAATAACTTTTTTATTTATCAGAAAAGATTTTAAATCTAATATTTAATAAATGTAGTAACACCTATTTACTTTAAATTCACAAAACATGCAAAGATAATTTAAATTAGACTCACCTACTGTTTTAAATAATGTTGCGTTGGTGAAAATGTGTCCTCATGACTGAGCCATTTCACTGATCTTGATACTACATAACATCTGATGTCACTAGTCGGCTGAAGAAAATTTGTCATGCACTATTTTAGCAAAATCGGGCTCTGTACCGATTTGAGTTCTAAGAATAGTCTGCAAAGAAAACCAAAAAAAATGTTACTTTTTCTCAAAATTCCACTGGCGACGGAATGTCGTGTTTTTTTTATTTTTAACAATTAGATATTTACTTTTCTTGTCATTCCTAAATAGAAACAACCTAAGTTAGACAAAAGTTGTTCAGGCTTTTTTATCACTAGATTTGAGACTTAACAAGATAATTCCCTCGTACTGATTTTAAGGTCTACACAGCACATAGAAATGTTGGAAACAACTACATTGACAATTGGGATTACAGTATCCAGTTTTATGGAATGGTTCTAATCAAATATGGTCAGATACAATTTTCATTTTTTTTATCACTTGTAAGTGTTTTTGAATAATTGTTATACATTTTTATATCCACAGGTACGAAGAACCTACATTTAATAGTATTTATATAGAATGATATTTAATATACTAGTATATATAATACTATTACTGGTTACCCTATGAATTGGTATTAAAAAAACAATTTGAATCAAATACTAATATTATTACAAAAGTAAAAAAAAAAGAAAGAAAATGAAAAACATAACATGGAAAAAAACCAAGTCCAGCAGGCTACGAATCTGCAACTAAAACATGTGTACATATTAAGAACCGGGACTCTTAACCTATTTGCCAATATTTTCATTAAAGTACCGCTTTACATTCCAGAATACACCAATTACGACGTAAAGTGAATGAATAAATGAATTTTATTTCGTTAACTAGTATAGCATTTTTATCAATTATGAATGAGAATCTATTTAAGATTACTTAATAAATATCGTGAGAAAAGAAGACATGCAAATTCGGAGTGAAAAGTACTTTTTTAAAGAAATATATCGGTTTTTGATAATTTTAACTACGGTGCACCTTACCACAAAATATAAAAAATGATTGATTTTTCACAACTACAATTTGCGATCCAAATATCTGAAAACATTCTATAATATGCACTATGTAGACCTCAATGTTTCAGAATTTTGTGCAAAATTGAATAGGAAAAATAGGCCAAAAACTGGAATTTTGTTTTTCCCCTTTTACTCTCCCCACAGATAAAACAGGGAATTGAAACTTAGCGTGAAATTCTTTTTTTTGATGCTATCAATTGATGTATTCATCTAGCTTAAAGGCACATTTAACTACCTGATTCAACTAGACTTTTTACTGTACGAAAGAACCGACAAGTAATACTTATGCTAGACTTGTGCAATAAAAAATTCATGAGCTAATGAAACTACATTCTCTTACATGCTTTGCAATTTCAATCTGTATCGATTCCTTTAAAACAATATATTAAGATCACATAATCAGTATTATAATAAAATGTACCAAAACATAAAACATCACATTGTCACTAAAGTATAGTATTATACGATAACAAACTCATAGGATCCTTTTGAAAAATGTGTAAGCAACACAAACAAAAATTAACAATTTTTTTGCTCAAAGAATTTGTCGTCATTTTTGCAGTTCTTTATGACCAAGAAAAATTATCATTCAAGCCTATGGGGCAAATATAAAACTCAACAGCCTCACATTATCATACACACATTCAATATTCTACATCCAATACTTCTCTCATAGACTAGACAGAATGACAACATTCATAACTCCGGATCTAGAAAAAGTATATCACCACACTTAGGTTGCAAAAGAGTGGAAAAAAGCAACCATAATAATTGCATTTGGTATTTTCAAATATAATGTAATAACCTTTGGCCTAAGAAATGCTGCATAAAACCAAACCTCTCTAAATAAATGCTTAGAGAGTATTAAGAAACAGGAGAATGGTCAATCGAATTGATAACTGAAGGGCAGAATGTAGTGGAGCTGTGCTGCATCAAAAAGTTAATAACACATGGAAACCCTTCAATTCCCATACAAGGAATAGTAGTATAGCGCTTACAACAGGAAGTTTGCTACTATTTTTAAAGCAATAAAACATTTCAAGCATTTGAAGCATCTGATAAAGCAACATTGAGACAACTATGACAAATTCACTATGCTTGATAGTTTACTATAGACATTATGCATATTCCACAATCTTCCAATGAAGTTGGTGATGCTTTGTTGTGGTTGGACATGATCAACATATCAATTGTGTTGAATACCCAGTAACCAGTTAATCGACAAAAAACTGACTCAGAATTGATTCTATTACTACAGGATAAAATATTGCTACATTTAAAAGAATTAAGACTAGATAACACAGAAGAAACTATTTATTGTAAAGTTTTGGGTAAACAGCATTGGCCATATGTGCCAGCAACATTGACAAAACAAATTTTCAACAATACATATAACCTTTTATATCCTAGTCATTGGACAACTGACAACAAAAAACTCACCTGACCCAAAATAAATAAGAATATCGTACACTGTGCTGAGACCTGTATTCTTTGACAACATAGCAAAATCACCAAGCATGTAGTAAATTCTAACCAGAGTGTGGTTGTTTCATAGGAAAGATTTAAATATATGCATATTGACACTATTAAGTGCTTTACCATTGATAGATACCTAAGTATTGTTTTCTATTGATCGACTTCTCTGAGTGGCCTGAGACAGTTGCAATTAATATTATGTCAGCTAGCACAGTGGTCTAACAACATTTTTGTGCCTTTTGGATAACAAGATTTGAAGCTCTATTCACAATAACTATGCTTATCACCTGAAGGAACAATGTTCAAGAATATTAATAATTTAATAGTGTATAAACACATACATACCACAGCATATTATTCATGCAGTGTAGCAGAAAAATAACACAGATGTATCAATAATGTGCCATGAAAAATGCAATGGGGTTGCAATTCTTCTAACCGTGTTACACGAATTGAGATGCAATTTCAAAAGGGATGTTGGCCCAATAGCAGTATTTATATATTGAATGCATTTTAAGTGACATCCATCAGTGCTTTCGAAAGACTGGTTAAAACTTGTGTTTATAGAAATTCATAAATTGACTAACCTGCCAAAGATACACAGAAGCGTAATGTTGTCTTTTTACCGGAACAAGTATGGCGGGGGCACAAACTAGAAATTAAACCAGAAGCGCACTCCCTGTTGGCATTTTTCGTCTTTAGAGCGGGAAATTCAAATCTAATTTCATATCAATCTCTAGGAATTTGGAATATACTTATAATAAATTTTCGGTATATTACAGTATTCTCTCCGTAAATGTTACTTCTGCAGGTCTTGATTGTCACATTTACGGAATAAGTACTACATTTTTTGTGGCGTGCCGAACGTAAAAAGAGACAGCGATACAAAAGACAAGGAGGGATAGAATTTCGAACGTTCGGCAAATGTGAAAGACTCGTGCGTGTTCTGTCTTTTAAATTCAAAAATTAAAATTCTTTATTTTTAACCGACTTCGAAAAAGGAGGAGGTTACTCAATTCGATTAGTATATATTTTTTTTTTTTTTTTTTCTTCTATGTATGCTCGCCCATTACGCCTAGCTGGATGGACCGATCGGAATGAAACCTTTTGCATCTTGTAGGTTCTGACTCCCCATTGGTACCATTATAAAAAATTTGTAATATTTCAATTGCAAAGTATTGTTATTGCAAAAAAACCGGCAACTTTTGAAAAAAACTTTTCTCGATTTTAGTGCGCTTTAAATATCATATCACGGACATGATTCTGAACAATTTTGTTCATATACAAATTTCACAAAAATCTTTAGTTTACAAGATATTAGCAAAAAATTGTTAATAACTTTCAAAATCAATTTTGGACGATTTTAATGTCTTTTTAATATGTTGTCAGGGGCATTGCACTGGACAACCTTTTTCTTATGCATAATTGACGAAAAGCTTAAGTTTTCGAGACATTAACGAAAAAATTATTATTAACTTTTGAAATCAACTTTGAACAATTTTAATGTCAATTCAATATGTTGTCAGGGGCATGATTCTGGACAACCTTAGCCTTATGCATAATTGACGGAAAGTTTTAGTTTTCGATATATTAGCAAAAAAATTGTTATTAACTTTTAAAATAAAGGGTATAGCCGGATAAGGTAGTCAAATGTACTCTTGAGTCGAATCAGAAACCCGATTCGTTAGTCGGTAGCATATCCAGAAAAAAACATCTCACACCAAGTTTCAACCCCCTATCTCATCCCTGGGGGTAGTAAAAGGGAAAAATCCAAATTCCGGTTTTTGGCCCTTTTTGCCTATTTAATTTCGTATAAAAATTCTGAAAAAATTCTTAAACATCAAGATCCATATAGCGCATATTATAGAATTTTTTCACATTTTTTGATTGCGAATTGTAGTCGTGAAAAATCAAAAATCGAAAAAAAAATCTGAAAAAATGCAATTTTTTAGTGAAGATGTCGGACCACTACTTTTATATTAATACGGTAGTTAGGTATTAGTATAACTATTATTCTCTAATTTTTTCAGATTTTTCGGTGAGGTGCGCCGTAGTTAAAAAAATTAAAAACCGATTTTTTCACGCGAAAAACCACCTTCTGCTTCGAATTTTTATGTCAATTTCATATAAAAAATGCATTAGGCAATTTTAAAAGGATTCACGTTCATACAATTGATTTATGGATTACAACAATTATATTAACTTAATTAATTAGTTATATGTAATGATATTTATATACTTAAATGTATAAACGTCTTCCAACATCATCGGTGGCGCAACGGTTAAGGCGCTTTGCGGATGACCTCTTAATCTATATCCGGCACAATAAAGTTTCTAAATTACAATCGCTTCTTCAGGAAATCCTTAAAAACATCCAACATTACTTTAACACGTGGAAACTAATGATTAATATAAACAAATGCGAAACCATCCTATTCAGACCCTACATATCTAAGATTCCAGATGCTAACAGTGACGTTCGCAAACACCTCAGATCTATTATCGACAGTATTAGCTAATTACCGACAGTGATTGCCAAATTACCGACAATAGGTTATTATCGACTATCGATCCTATCGACCCAATATGTATGTTTCCAATATATTAATTAACTTGTAAATTACAGTAGGTAATATGTTCCAAAAATTATGTGAATATTTAGTTAGAATAGTTAAAACAAAATAATGTATTACTTTATTATATTTTTCTAATAAATAATTTGTATGAAATTTCCGTTGCGCTGCGCTAAGACTGCAAGTCACGACGTTCAACCGAAACACTTGAGACAGCGATAGCTATAGAGAAGGATAGGAACACTATCTCTATTTACGGCAACTTTAGATATTAAAATTAATTAATTAATTAAATCAATTCATGCATGAGAATTCATCGTTCATTAAATTATTTATAGACCTGATCAAAATCATTTTCATTAACTAAAGGAAAATCCGTAAATCGAAATAGTTTTGACTCGCACAAAAATCGAACACCGTTGATTAGAAAAGGACAGAAAACGTATCTTCGTTAAAACACCGCTACGGTAATAATCTAATGCCGAAACGTTAATCATTAATTGAAGAGCAATATTTAAAACATAACCGAATTAACCGATTTTCTAATTAATATGTATTAACAAATTTATGTGAAATTTTGGAAATTCTGACGTCATGAATTCGTTGAATCTTGGGGTATAAAAGGACGAGCGAAACCCGTCTCAAATCAGAACAGTGTTCGGAATCGAACACGACACAAGTCTCATTTCTAAGTATAGTAGGAACAGTTTTCGCTGTAAAAGAGCCGACACGATTCTTAATACTTGACTGGTAAAGCAAGTATACGCCATTTGGATACTTGATCGTGGGTCGTCCTAGTAGCTAGCTAACGCAGGCTCCCCATTCAAACGGTCTCGTCTCTGAAACTCCGTTAGGAGAGTGCTATACTTAGCGCCAAGAAAGGCTAAGATATTGGAGGGATAGCTCTCAGCTACTCATCTTGATTTTTGTCGAATTGCTAACGCGCCGTCAGATTCTCGGAGTTCGCTCTGGGTAGTTTCGTAGCCAGCTAACGCAGGCTCCTCATTCGAGCGGCTTGGTCTCTGAAGCCCGTGTTTTTTGGGTGGCAGTTCAGCAATTACGATTTTATATTAGAATCATTTGATTTGCTACCCTGTTAGACTTATACTGTTCACCCTTTTCCTGTATCGTTGGGTCGTTCTAGTAGCCAGTGAACAACAGGCTCCCCAATTAAGCGATCTGGTCTTGGCTGTCAGTGTTCGTTTTGACTAAAAGGATCATGAACAATTAATTGTCGAGTCAGGAGATAAAGAGTAACTGTTCCGAAGAAATAAATTATTAAAATCAGATAGAGTTCAGTAATTTAAATCAGTAAAAGAACACTGTTCTCAACTAAGCGTTTTTCCGTAATCGGTTATTCCGTGATAGATTTTTGCGAAAGCGTATTTAGGTACTCTTAGAGAATCGCACTTAGGTCGCATTCCTCGCAAGCGGTAGATTACAAGCGTAATATTCCGTCGAGAATCATTTATACGAATCGAAACATAATTTGTTATTGCAATAATTTCGGAAGCGAGAATCGAACATATATAATTATAGATTTTAGTTACCCGTAGATACAAGCGAGTATCTTTCCAGTTCTCACGATAACTATTATTTGATTTATAATTTGTTAATTTCTCAATCGTTTATTACGTGCCGTTCAATTGTCAAATTCTATTATTTTTCATTATTACTTAGTTCTTCAATCAAACATTTATAATTTATTACCTTTTATTGTTTCGATATTATTGTTAATTGTTAGTTCTAATTTTCGTTCTTGAATAATTTAAGTTATTGAAAGATTCTGATCTGTGGATTTCACTCCTTAACCGCACACCAGACGAATCCCACAAACTTTATTAGGAAACGAGTCGTTCAGAGGGTAAAAGCCGCTCTTTACCTTACTAGCGCTAGTAACTAACTAAACTTAGGTTCTAGGGACGTTACACCTGCGCCAAAAAGAGTATACATACAGCGGTTTACCAATCAGGCGTCGGTGTTTATTGAACGTCGTGCTTTTATGACGTCGTACAGTTCCAACTCCGTGCCGATTGAACAGGTTCCTTTTGGAGTCGGAATCATTCGGAATTCAGACTGTGTAGAGATTGGAACTCACTCTGTGTCAGATCGCGTGGCGGTAGGCGCAATTCGGCGGATTAAATTTCGTATATATTATGCGTTATGTGATAAAATATGTGATGGAATATATTAAATGCGGATGTGAATTAAATTAAATTGGTGATTCTTTTGTATTTCGTGTGTTGAAATGCATGAGATGTGTTTAGCAATATGTAGGTTGAATGTAAAATCTTTCGTAGCGTTGAATTTAACCGTGTATATAATAGTGGTTTTTCGTCGGATTTCATAATACAAATGTATGCTAATGTTCATTTTGACCAAAAGTAAATATTTGTCATTGATTGGTACGTAATTTTGTCCATTGTATGAAGAAGTGATACTTGAATGGTGTATATGACATTCGACAGATACAGGTTATAGTGGGGAATATATGCAAGGTGATTATTAAGATAGTGCAAGAAGCTGCGTGTCAGTTAGTGCAAGAAATATGATATCACGTAGGGTATTATTGTCCAGTAATCCATGTGTACAGATTAGTTTGGATTTATTAAAACTATGTGGGATTTTTATGCGTGCGGCGTAGAACTGATTTATTTTTTCTCAAGAAGAGTAGAATATACTAGAGAACACTCTATAAATGGGTAAGTTAAATCAAGTGTTAAGGGATAGTCATGTTTATCATTATTTGACAATTTCTTTTGCGCGTTACACGTAGAAGTACTATAGCTGTGAACTCAAGCATGTTTCCTCTTTCCGTACATTCTGATGATCCAAGACTGACAAAGTTGTGCCAATAAGAGTAAATGGAAGGATGCATTGCTTATTTGATGAAAGAAATATGATCGGTAAAATTGCTCCTAATTTTTGACAGGTATAAGCTACAGCGAATCGCATCTTGAAAGTACTTATTAACATATATATTGTTTTCTCACTCTGATGCGTGGCGATTCTGTCGTATGACGAAAAGTATATTCTCCGAAATTATATTATATCAATATGCTTTTTTTTTAAATCTAATGGCTGACAATGATCAACAATTTCGGGTACATTTTTATCTATAATTTTAATTAATTTATTAAAAAAAAAAAAAAAAAAGTTGAAGAAAAAATTATTTAAGTGTAATACACTCTATATACAATATGAACTATGTACATTGAAATAGTAATAAAACTAGCTACTCGTTCAACCGTAATTATTTTCAAACTGCTTCTTTGTCGCAGTAACAGCGATGACCTATCATTTCTACACATGAACATTTTTTAAACTATTTTATTTCAACAAACTACAATACCGATAATAACACAACGCATACATATGTAGGTGTGTGTTAATATTCACATAATTGTAAAAAAATAAGGTGAAGTGTGACAAGTTAGGAATTGGAGTGTGTCCCATTCATCTGATTCTACATTGATCCGTAATAAACAACTCGCTCGGGATCGGCCAGTTGCTAATTTCGAAGCTCGAACTGTTATCTGTTTCGAGGCAATATGTATTGTGTATGTATTCCATTCAGAAAAGAGAAAGCATGTTATGTTCTGTCCTTGTCTAAAGAATAGCATCGCTCCTCGACCGATTACTTTATAGTTTACCGCTACCGTTGTCGCGCTCGGGAACAAAGGCAAGCCGAATAGCATACCACCCTCGAAATAAGCAACTGGCCAGTCCCGAGCGTGTTGCTTGTTTCGAGGCAATACTGTATCAATAAACAATAATATAACCTTTTGTTCTGTCCATTTACTTTTAGCATTTGTTCAGTCATTGATGTGGAAATTACAAAAGAAGTTATAGAGGAAAAAAAGTTGAATACATACAATAAAGAAATCAACCAATGTATAGGCAGAATGTATAATTTTTAATAAAATATTTGAACAAATAACTCAGGCATTCTCTGAAAGCGCAAATGTAATTACTTTCTGTCAAGGTACATCACAGAATATGTTTAAGGTAAAAGAAACATTAAGCCTTATTTTTCTCAATATATCCTTTATTTTATAATTAATGCTGTTGAATACATTGTATCAATATATATTAATATTTCTTTTCTTTATTTCCAGCATATGTTCCAGTACTGATGAAGAAATTATAACAAAGAAGTTGGGAGTATTATAAAATTAAATAAATGTATCTTGCATCAATCATGGATTGCAAAAACAATGTAACCCTAAGGTAAGTTGCCCAATAGCTGACAGTTTAAGAGAAAGAATTCAAACAATTTAAATAAAAAAATATTTAAAATCAATAAAAGCAGTCGCTAATATTTTATTAAAATTGATTGATCCTTTATCTTTAAATCGACGTAACCAAAAGCTATTTAAATTTTGTTAATGTTAAGAAAATTAAATAAACAAGGTTATGGTAATTACACCAATAACTGACATGGCCGAAATGTAGTATATCCAATATCTGACATCTAGATACTCCAATAGCTGACACTTTTATAAATGTAAACAGAAATTATTCATTTAAATAACAAAATTTATTTCCACAATAAAATAACAAAATATAACGTCAATTTATCCAAAATACATTGAAATTTAAACTTAAAGTTCTTCAGATGATGTAGAAGTACCACTTTCTATAATAAATCGTTTGTATTTTTTTGCAGTTTTCTTTTTCTTATTCGGTTTTTCTGCTGCCTTCAGTTAAAAAAAAAAAAATATTATAAAAAAAAAACAGGAATACCATTTATTTGCAGGCCGATTATTAATAAAATTGTTAGGTCTATTTAAATTTTTCATCAACATTTCTACAGAGTCCAAAAGTTGACTCCAAAAGTTGTTGGTTGACCTTTTCAACCAATATCTGGCACGGATGTCAGATATTGGTCACCAGGCTTATGTTCGTATTCCAAAAACTGACACCCTTGACATCCATCAAATTAGACGGTTCATTTAAAATCTTCAAAGAAAAAACAACACTATAATCTTTAATTAGAATAGGGAAATATAAGGTTGCTCTCAAAATAATTTAATAAAATAAATACAAAGCAAAATATCATGACGTGTTTCTAACCTTAAGTTATAGAAGAATCGAGCCGCTAATGAAAATTACGTGCCGACTTGTAAACAATAATTGCAAAATTTCGATAAGTTCACGCATAACGATTCTCATAAACCAGAGATGGCGTTGCATAATACACACTTCATTATACACACAGTGAGAAACAGATATTATTTATAGAGTTTTTATTAATTAATTACAAAGTTAAAAGTGTCAGTTATTGGTGGAGTGTCAGATATTGGGCAACTTACCTTAACATACTTTAAGTAAATAAATTTTTACATTGTATGAAAACACAGTAACTAGAGTCTACTATTATTTCATGCATGCTTAGCACTGCTCAAACGGTTAATTCTAAATGGTATTATTATAGCGATAGTATTGTTATCATCGATAAAGTTATGACATACCATCATACCTGGAGGATCACAACACAATCTCAGCCTGTCATGTTTACTACCCATAGAAAATTTGTACCTCTATATCCTCTGATGCTCTCAGTTTCTTCTCCTCATTCTCCATTGATCAAGAAAGGCAGCAGAATAAGTGTCGCTTGCTACAAAATAGAGTAGTATAGTAGTATATTATTTATATTAGTATATTGGATACCACTTACGTTTAAGAATACTCAAAACTGTGTACAGGAATGAAAGAAGCTTATTCCCTGGCGGCAGTTGTAGGAGAGATATACAGCAGGTAGAATATTGTGTTACTCAAGCTGTCAAATTCGGAGCACCATAACCCCCACTACATATGTTTCCAATTGCGGCTCCTGAAATGGAAATACGTTAAAGATGATGCAATTAGTTAAATGAAGGATATTAAAAATCATAATATACAGCCAAGGTTCGACATACTTACACCGATTGCTTAAAAACAATAACAGAAAACTCACCTTAATGTGAGTTCAGTAACATAGAATATCGGCAGTAGACAGTTATTCAATCGATAATCCTTCTTTGCAGATGGCGAATATACCCGCGATTAATATTGTGTATTTCTTACAGGAACAAATATCGGTATTGCTGGCACCTAATGACGACGATGGCGTCAGTAACTCCATTTATGGTTTTCCATCTAAATCGGCAGTAGAAAGAATTAATCAACAATAGGTAAAGTAGGACAAGAAGGGCAACGATATATCGACGTATAGTATGCAGTGACAAATTTGTCGTATTTACATACCATTTGATTTTTATTTCGTTTTATTAAATTAATAACATATTGCCTACCTTCCCATTTATTTATTTATTATATCACGTACTTAATATGTAGATTTACGATAAACAATAACATACAATGAATCTATACTGATATAATAAAGCAGAGGAGTTTGTTTAAACGAGCTAATTTTTAGTCAGATGTGAAAAAATATTTTTCTGTAGATAATCCGTTTATCGAAGAACGCTGCAGGCTATATAGCATGTCGTAATGGTCATTGAAAATATAAATTCTTCCACTAAAAGTATTTATAGTTTAATAAATGGTTTTTCATTATTTCATATTCTATAGAATTATATTAGGTTGAAGGAATTGTTCTTATAACACAAGTAATTGGGTATTATGATCTTATTGGAATTCAAAGTTACTTTTATATATTATATTTATATTACATTATACTATTTTTCACATATTACATATTACACATTGTTATAATTTTTAATTATATTATACAGGGTGTTACCTGTGACGCTACTCACGATTTTTCTCCCACTTGCAGCTACCTTATGAAAAAAGGTTTAGAACAATATTTGCAGGGTATGAAGTCCACAATAAATGTTAGTAAAGCAAATTTTGGAAAAAGTTTGTTCTCTTGGCAAAGTCAAGGTCACCTTGGGTTTTTTAAATAGGAACGTACATTTTTTTTTATTTGTAGCTTTAGAGGACATTGAGACGAATTCAAAACATATATTACATGATATTTTTATTAACATATGCCTCGATTTATAGAAGTGGAAATATGAGGTACTTAACTTTTGACTTTGGTAGTGTAACTATTATTTGGTTCCAAAAAAATTACTGAATGTAAACACGTGACCAGAATGTAAGAAAAATTCAAGTTATTTAATTACATGTCCAAAATGTATGACGCTTTCCATCACATAATATTCCGGTCTTTTACTTCACATTTCCACTTCTGTAAATCGAGTAATATAATAATAAAAATATCATGTAATATATGTTTTGAATTCGTCTCGATGTTCTCTAAAGTTAGAAATAAAAAGAATGTATGTTCCTATTTAAAAAGCCCAAGGTGAAATGATGTTTGCCAAGAGAACAAACTGTTTTCAAAATTTGCTTTACTAATATCTATTGTGCACTTCATACCCTGCAAATATTGTTCTAAACTTTTTCTCGTAAAATGGCTGCAAATGGGAGGAAAATCGTGAGTAACTGTTAAATGTACAATCTGAATTCGGATATTGGCGCCAGTAATTTATTGTGCTAATGCCACTAGATGGCATGTGGAAAAAAAGGGGGTTATATATACAGGGTGTCTCACAACTCGTGTAGGACCCGGAAATGGGGGGTAGCTGACGCAATTCTAAGCAAGATTTTCCTTTGCAAAAATTGGATTTGAAGCGTCGTTTTTGAGTTATTAACGAAAAACACGGACCAATCAGAGCGCCGGCATTTGGCGCGCCGAGAAGCGAGAGCGAAGGCTTCGAGCCGGTCGCCGGGGCTCGAGCGCGATCAACTGAGTTTTCCTCGGAACTCTCTTAACGTCTACTAAAAAGTCCTTACATCGAAATTCAGTTAAATAACGAACAGAATAATTAAAATTAATGCTCATTTATTCATTCCTCATGAAGGAGGATCGAAATTAGTTATGTGTAATTGACATAAAGTATGCAAATGGAATTTATTGAATACTGCAATTCGTTATCGACAAGGAATGTGACATTAAATATTGAAATTTTTTTGTTTTATCTCCGACAGCAATATTGGCCAACGAATTTACATATTTTAATAAGAACTACTTATTCCGTTTGTAAAAAAAAGAGTTTCAATGTGAGATCTAACAAATGTAATAACGTCTCTACTATTTTATAGGAAATTTATTAAAATAAGACTCACCCATTCTTTGAAAATAATCCTGTTTGTTAATAATCCGACAGTGAAAGTGATGGGGTAATTGCCACTGGGTCAACCTGCCGATGTTGACCTGTCGCAGACATTGGCACCGTATAACACAGCTGGTGGCACTCACAGGTCACTGCACTGTCTGCACTTCAAAACACTTTTGTTGTCACTTTCACTTTCTGAAAAATCTCAGGTAAAAGGTATTGTCGCTTCCGATGCCTCCGAGGGTGTCCGAAAGGGGCCGATTATTTTAACGTTATCCTGGACTGCTCCTATGATTAATAATAATCCTCCAAGATCCGTGTTAAAAATTGCAGGCGCTATGAAAAGTCCTCAGTATTTAAATTATGCGCTCGTATAAACTTATTCGAGTGCATCTGGTTCTCTTGAAGAATTCGATGTATCGCGGAGCGATGCATACTGAAATAAAATACAGAAATGTATTAATAAATGAAGAAGGATACTTTAATATTAACGTTTGAATATTATTAACATTACTTACCCTAAGCGGCAGGCGACGTCTCGTATGCTTAACGTTTCATCTTCATGAAACTGTTCGAGTACCTCGCGTTACTTTTGCACTCCACGTAAATATACAAAATATTATAAAATTCTGTGTTAGACATTTGCAGAGACATTTCGATGGTTACTGTCCGACGGCTCTCAGGAAACTGCTCACGGGTGAAACATAGCTTTGTTTCCAAAAAACACTCTGCCTTTCCCCGTCCCATGGCTAGATATTATAACAAAAGTATGCATATTGTTTGAACGACTTCCATGAGTCTAATTGCCATTTTTGAATGTCGCCACGGGTTTTTCCCAAACAATCATTCCCACGACAGCTGATACCTGCGATACTCGAATTCACCTAGATTGCCCATTGTCCCGCTTAGTCTTGACCGTGCAATAAATTGTGCGAAGGCAAACTAACGAAAAGCTATTACCTTAGATGCCCCTTTTTAACAGACATTCAACATTCTGGTATAGCACACGGTTTTCTGTCCACTGATCACATACCGTTCGTCAATACCTGGCCAGATAGCACAAAAATGCAAAGTAGACCGTACGAGAAATGGACTGTTTTACGGCTCCGAACTTTGTTTTGTAAAACGGCTGCTGGTATGTGCTATACCATAATGTTAAATGTCTGTTAAAAAGGGGTATCTAAGGTAATTAGCTTTTCGTTAGTTTGCCTTCGCACAATTTATTGCACGGTCAAGTCTAAACGTGACAATGGGCAATCCAGGTTAATTCGAGTCTCGCAGGTATCGGCTGTTGTAGGATTGATTGTTTAGAAAAAACCCTGGTGACGTCCAAAAATGGCAATTAGACTCGAGGAAGTCGTTCAAACAATATGCACACTTTTGTTAAAATATCTAGCCATGGGACGAGGAATGGCAGAGTGTCTTTTGTGAAGAAAACTAAGTTTGACCCGTGAACAGTTTCGTGAGAGCTGCCGAACAGTAACCATCGAAATGTCTCTGCAAATGTCTAACACAGAATTTTATAATATTTTGTATATTTACGTGGAGTGCAAAAGTAACGCGAGGTGCTCGAACAGTTTCATGAAGATGGAACGTTAAGCATACGAGACGTCGCCCGCCGCTTAGAGTAAGTAATGTTAATAATATTCAAACGTTAATATTAAAGTATCCTTCTTCATTCATTAATACATTTCTGTATTTTATTTCAGTGTGCATCGCTCCGCGATACATCGAATTCTCCAAGAGAACCAGATACACTCGTATAAGTTTATACGAGCGCATAATTTAAATTCTGAGGACTTTTCATAGCGCCTGCAATTTTCAACACGGATCTTGGAGGATTATTATTAATCATAGGAGCAGTCCAGGATAACGTTAAAATAATCGGCCCCTTTCGGACACCTTCGGAGGCATCGGAAGGGACCAATACCTTTTACCTGAGATTTTTCAGAAAGTGAAAGTGACAACAACAGTGTTTTGAAGTGCAGACAGTGCAGTGACCTGTGAGTGACACCAGCTGTGTTATACGGTGCCAATGTCTGCGACAGGTCAACATCGGCAGGTTGACCCAGTGGCAATTACCCCATCACTTTCACTGTCGGATTATTAACAAACAGGATTATTTTCAAAGAATGGGTGAGTCTTATTTTAATAAATTTCCTATAAAATAGTAGAGACGTTATTACATTTGTTAGATCTCACATTGAAACTCTTTTTTTTACAAACGGAATAAGTAGTTCTTATTAAAATATGTAAATTCGTTGGCCCATATTGCTGTCGGAGATAAAACAAAAAAATTTCAATATTTAATGTCACATTCCTTGTCGATAACGAATTGCAGTATTCAATAAATTCCATTTGCATACTTTATGTCAATTACACATAACTAATTTCGATCCTCCTTCATGAGGAATGAATAAATGAGCATTAATTTTAATTATTCTGTTCGTTATTTAACTGAATTTCGATGTAAGGACTTTTTAGTAGACGTTAAGAGAGTTCCGAGGAAAACTCAGTTGATCGCGCTCGAGCCCCGGCGACCGGCTCGAAGCCTTCGCTCTCGCTTCTCGGCGCGCCAAATGCCGGCGCTCTGATTGGTCCGTGTTTTTCGTTAATAACTCAAAAACGACGCTTCAAATCCAATTTTTGCAAAGGAAAATCTTGCTTAGAATTGCGTCAGCTACCCCCCATTTCCGGGTCCTACACGAGTTGTGAGACACCCTGTATATAGGTTGGTGTATATCCGCAAGAGTGGCGCGTTCCTTTTTCGTTGTTCTATTCTGTCTGTAATGTGTTGTAATGTTTTTTTCCTATTCGATTTAAACCTTATATTATATTGTATTATTATGCATGGTTAAATATATATTGATCATAAGGTTAACTAAAACACGTGTGGCTTCTTTTAAGTGAAATCTGCTAACAGTAACGTTACAGGTAACACCCTGTGTACAATTACACATATTGTATATTTAAATATTCCCATAACACAGTGTATTTTCCACTACATACTATACCACATATTTATTTCATACCTCGGTCACTCAAAGCATTGTTTGAGTTTTTTCTTGGAAGCTCTACAGTTGTGCCTGTTAGAATACTCACAACAGCTACAAGTGACTTTAAAGCTGGAATTATATAAAGAAATGAGTTTGTTAGAGTAAATTAGTCGTTAAATAATGAAAGAATGCACAATTTTAGGTTAATAAGGATTTGACAGGTCGTCATCATCATCATCAATTTTCAAGAACAGACAATCGATTACCTTCATTCATTTTTTTCAGTAATGGATGGTAATTAGGATAAAATGCCTTGGCAAGACATTGCAGCAATGGTTTATATTAAAATGATCCTTGTTTCTCCCAAGATCAAGGCATCCATTGACAGCTACGTACACAGGAACGGACTGACATTGGAGATTGTTCATAGAAGTAGTCCCTATTTGGCAATTCCAGCAGTGTACAAAGCCTTAGCTATCTTGATTACGGTACTGTTCTTCATCTCTCTGTTGATTATTGGTGCATTGGATCAATGTATCGTTTTTTATAGTGACATATTATGTATTTATACTGCTTGTGTGTATTAACATATTACTTACCTTACATGAAAGAACTCAGCAGCAGGTTGCTACAATGCTAAAATCACAAAAATCTAAAACCAACAGCGAATAGGAATAGTTTGTAAAACATTAGTTAATATATAATATAAAATAATATATCAATATTCACAGAAGTTGAACATGCACTGGTTAAACACGTCTTAAGGCAGTTGTTTCACGTAACAGGAGTCACTCTTTATTTATAAATAACCAGCAGTGCGAAATTCGTTAACATGGTACGATATAATATACAACGCTGGAAACACATCGGAATAATGAAAATACTTTTCACGCGCTCTTTGAATGGTTCTTTTTACAATAAAAATAAACACACTAATGAACTCTTAAATACTTTATGAACAAGAATAATAGAACTTTATTCAATTATAACTCAAAATTATTATTATAAACGTCGATGACCCGCATCACAGCAAAACGCCTCTTCATCGTACGACATATTTGCAAATCCGAAATCCATTTGTTCTTTGCAAACGCGTCCGATCTTGCAGCGCTGCATACATACACACACACACACACACACACACACTCACGCGTAGCACACAAAATTACGTACAGGGTGTATAAAAAAGGTCGGAACCCTTGAATATTTCGAAAAATATAAGTTTTATCAAAAAATGTGTCAGACAAAAGTTGTAGGGTTTAAAAAGTTCTATTTACTGGCAGTATCATTTTGACCTTGAAGAGTCACTGGAAGGTCACGTGAAGGTCACTACAATTTGTTTAAATGGAATACCCTATATATTTTTGCATATTCTTGTAGCTTACCTCGAAAGCTTTCTAAAATACTATTGTGGCAGTTTCACTCCCACGCTCATCGCCACTAGACGGCGCATAGGATCGAGACTTGACTTTCTCGCAAGTGCTCAAAGAGCCTTCCTATTCATATTTTTATAAGAATACCTTTTATATACACCCTGTATATATCAATATAAACGATTAAACAAACAATATTAAGCGAGTAATTAATTAGTTGATTTGTTAGTTCGTTTTATTAATTAGTTCGTTTATTATCGGTACAGCTAATTATGCGTGGACAAGAAGGACGGGATAAAATATCCATAGAAGAAACTAAAAAGTTAGTAAATTTGATGTATAATTGTTTGTGAAATGTGACAAAAAATAAAAATGAACTGTGCGACAAAATTCTAATTTAATTTTTCGTACCGTGTAAAATACATATATAAGAAAATTTTTGTATGCAAACCTTCTTGGTATGAATCTTTGCCACGGTATGCTGTTAATTTCTGTATATAAAAATTTAGGTTTGTAACGCTCGTTGATGAAGGTTTATTTTACAGAAACTATTACAGATTCGTTTATAAAGTGTGGTTCGAATCAGCAGGGGAGAAAAACTATTGGCGATGGACAGAGATAGGCCAAGGACTTAGTCGAGGAGAGAGAGAGCAACTCTCTGCTGGGTATCCAAGCAGAGGATTGTAGGTAGACTGGTAGAAGATCCAAGTCTTTTAGGAATTAGGAGAATGACTTTTCCGACTCTGGTATTTCCAAGAGTGGTGCTGTCAAGGCGCCGGTTGAGGAAGTTCTGGTTTTACTAGTTTTTAGGAGCCCTTTTATATTGTTTTCTTCGCCTTCGGCCGCCCAATCACCGCGCCGAAGTGCGATCGGAAGGTTTTATAGTACTTGCAGGTAGCAAGTACGCTGAGGCTTTCGGTGCGCTGTACATGTTTTAATTCTATTTCTTACACTAGGCTTAAAGTCTAAAAACTATCTCGCTACAGGTTGTATTTTCACATAAGCAAAAATAAAGTTCGTACTTCGTATTTCATTATAAAGAAACTGCTATTTCTTTATTTTCATACATTTTTCATACTCTTTGAAATTGCGCGTGTTGATACGCAAATTTTTTTTACTTGCAGTATATATATTTTCCAAAACAATTTGCGGGCTCATGTTACTATTATGAATTTCTTTTCTAGAAAAAGATTTCTGGCAATCTTCATCTACAAAAAATGAAAACGTAAAAAAATACAATCGTCGTTTAAATGAATTATCTTATGTAATATCATACAAACATAAATAAGTTATAATTAATAAACATTATATAGTTACTCTTTATACCTGTAGTTATTCCGTGCATATTTTGGGTGGATACATTATTTTCAGCCAATATTATGCCACTGTAATCTGAAACACAATATAGATAAAAATGGTGACATTAAATAGAAAAGACATAAATGATGAATTTAAAAGAAAATAAACATAGTATATATGTTACGGTGAAACACCGAAATCTGGTAAATGTCGACATTCACCGGTAAACGTCGACATTCGCCAATTTCAGTCTTTCACCGTAACATATATACCATCTGTATTAAAAGGGGCTGTAGTTTGTGTTTCTTGGTTTTTGTAGGACTTGTTAATAGATGCAGTGAGTTCCTCTTCTGAAAAACATAGAAGGTAAACAAAAAAAAAAAAGAATAAGGAAGAATGTACATATTATTTTTTTTGCAAAGGAAATACCTGAAAAGAATGTTATTTCTGGAAGAAGTTCATTACGTTCATCATTGGACACAGTGAATATATTTTCTAAAAAGTAAAAGTGCATAAAAATAAGAATAACGAAGAAAACATATTTGCAGTCTAACACAGAAAGTGTAAGTGTTATATTTTTGCAATAATGAATTAAAACTTCTATTGAATTTGTGAAGAATTATATATTCTATATAAAAAGTGACAATTTCAAAGTCTATCTAGAAATGATTGTAATGGTATTTGTATATGCAAATATGAAAATTTATCATAAACTAAATTTGTTTAATAAACACACTTTTTTGGAAGAAAAAAAAAGAAACTTCTGTGTCAGGACTTAGACATCTTTCACCAGAACAAAGATATATTATTTGAGTTGAAAAGAAAATACCTGCAAAAAATGTTTTTGAAACAGGTTCATTGCATTCACCATTTTTGTTAGAGTCTGTAAAGTAACATGTAAACTGTAGTAAATCTTTTTCAGAATAAAATACAGTGTTACATATCATTTCATAGCAGTCACTTAACACTAGAGCTATCACCGTTTTATGTACATTTACTTCCAAGTTGAAAATCAAGTAGAAAAGTAGGTAAATAAAGAATGAAACATATACTAGCATATGTAGTACATATTCATTCTGATAAAAATGAACACACATTTTGATAAAAACATTTTAATAAATTTTGTGATATAATTAAGCAACTGTTAAATCAGTCATTTTAATTGGGTAAATAGTTCTGGTGTTGAATGAATGCATGAATATAATCTATATGAATTCAATGCTTAGCTGTTAATATTAAATTACTTTCATATTGTTCTTGTTTATGGTCTTTGCTAAATAAATGTAAAAATTGATCTAATGACAGTGTCCCAGACATTAAATTATCTTGTGCTGTTCTTATTTTATTATTCTTTGCCATATTTGTGCGTCTTCGTATACTCCTTATTTTTTCATTATTCAATAATCTATTATAATTTGTTTCTTGATCTGCAATTAGTTTTGTTAAATTATTTGTAATCAAAAATAAAGTTCATGCAGTTAAAATGATTAGAAATAGACATAGACATACATTTGTTTACAATATAGAATCTAGTGAGTTTCCAGATCTATCAGTACAATAGAACCATTCCTATATATTTTAAATATTTAGAAAAATTGTTCAGGTAAGAGACTTCTTGTATAACAAACCAAAAAGATGTTTCAATTATTAAATTGGTTAAATGCATTAGAAGCTGATTTATCTAATGTTTATTCTATACATTGGTTTCTGCTACATTTTTCTTTAGATATGATGTTATATAATAAGATTATTAAATTTAAATTAGTTGGTAGTACAAAAATTTACAAGGATATATAGACTGTTTCTGATGATCCAACTTTGTGCGTTGCTTTGTATTGTATTGTTGCTTCTGTATTGCACACAATACATGTGCATACATGCCGCTGTGAAATGTTATAACTCTATTTTCATCATCACGTTCTTTAATGTTCTAATCGGTATACAAATTTCGACAAGTAAATATTACGTATTTGTAACAAAATTAGTAATTTCAAAATCAGTTACTTGCTCGCGCCAATGTTACAATTATGATGATCAACATTTACTTGGATGGCGTTGCTTATAAATCTATACCATATGACCATACACAGAGAACTGCCAGCAGAAAATGACAAACATCTACTATGTACATACGTATTTGGAGCACACGGAAATATTTATTTAAAACTTTGAGTAGAATATTACCAATCTAAACAACACACAAAAGATTAGTCATAATTAAAAGTAAATTACGATTGTAAATTTACAAATTAAAACATGCAACACAGTAAAAGTGACAGATGTATATCCATCAAATAAAGTGAAAAATGTACGTTTTGAGAAACCAAATACTCAGCTTTTTCATCGCAGTATAATATTTTGTATAATATTTCAGAAATGAAGCAATTTTATTTTTCCAATAAAATTTGCTTTTCCACATATTTTATATATAATTTTCTTACTTTCAATCTTACATTGTATATTCATTCTATTGGATATAGTAAACACTAATTAACAACATAAATGATAATAATATGTATACCTATGAATAACCAGAAATTTGGATGAACAATCTTTAATTTCCTGATTACAGCACTGTGAAAAGATTCTACCAAATTGTTAGTCCTCACTGCGGAGCCATATACGCTGACCTTTGAAGCAATGGGCAGCCATACACTGCGAAGATACACCATAAACTGAAGTACATTTGGGAAGGTGGCAGCAGACCGATCAGCGACTAACTGTATTTGATTCAATGCTTGTGGAAACATATCGGGTGGAGCCAGAGGCATTGCCATGGCCATTGATAGAATTTCTTCTTGTGCTGCATTTAATCTTAATTTTCTCCATTTCCTTAATAGAGCCTACACAGTAAGAAAGGGACCATTCAACTCTTCGCTGAGCACTTTAATGAGGTAAGGTATGGAAAAAAACATTTGGGCAACGTTAACAATTATACTGTACCTGATTAAAATGGAACCAACAGCCATGTATGGTGACTGCTGGGAATTGTACTTGTATCCCTTCCATAGCTGCTTTTTCATAGTCACACATAACGGTTTCTAAATTGTCTTGCAACCGTGAAGCAAGAGAAACTATTTTTCTCCATATTGCCTTATACATGGATGTGGTACGGCACTCGCATAGTGCAAAAATGGTAGCAATTCCCTGTAAATTGACATTAGTTTTTAGCATGATAGTATAAGATAACTTTAATAAAAACTATCAATAGTGGTATACCGTGTCATTGTAACGGATGTGTACAGTGTATAGTTGCTGGAGAAGGGGCATTTGTGGCACAACCTGTCAAGAGATCAGAAATGATAAGGGCATCCAGTAAAGGGCATCCAGAGCTGCATAAAGCGTTCTCCGTGAAGACGTCAACCAGCCCGGACAGTTCGTCACGATACCAAACACATCAAGCCGTGGTCTACTGTCAATTTGGAAAAATCCAGGAGCAGATCATCTCAGGAGACCGACTGTCCGGATCAACCATCGTCATAAAGCAGCAGGAGCATACGGTAGAACGAGAAAACAGCTGATTGCAGTCCGAGGACCGTTAGCTGATTGGAAAACACAACCAACTGAAGAAAAGCAACGGCATGCGAGCGCAACTAATATTGTAAGTGGTATAATTTCGAGTAACTATTTTTGTAAATCAGAATCCTGTATGTCGGGAAACAGTGATAACATAGAAAAATTTAGATTGCCATACTGTAAGGCTATATCTAAATCTTGCGACTCCATATTCGATAATCTTTTAACATACACCGAAGAAGTCAAAACCCCCTTTTTAACCGACTTCGAAAAAGGAGGAGGTTACTCAATTCGACCTGTGTATATATATTTTTTTTTTTTTTTTTTTTTTTTTTTTTCTATGTATGTTCGCCGATTACTCCTAACTGGATGGACCAATCGGAACGAAACCTTTTGCATCCGGTAGGGTCTGACTCCCCATTGGTACCATTCTTAAAAAATTTTCCGTTTTTTAATTGCAAAGTATTTTTTTTGCAAAAAAACCGGCAACTTTTGAAAAAAATTTTCTCCGATTTCAATGCGCTTTTAATATGTTATCACGGACATGATTCTGAACAACTTTGTCACATATAAATTTCAGGAAAAACTTTAGTTTTCGAGATATCAGCGAAAATTGTTGCTAACTTTTGAAATAAACTTTTTCTATGTATGTTCACCGATTACGCCCAGGTGGGTGGTCTGATTGAAACGAAACCTTTTGCATCTCGTACGCTCTGACTCCCCATTGGTACCAGTATTAAAAAATTTCCCATTTTTTAGTTGCAAAGTATTTTTTTGCACAAAAACCAGCAACTTTCGAAATAAACTTTTCTCGATTGTAGTGCGCTTTTCATATCTTGTCACGGACATGATTCTGAACAATTTTGTTCATATACAAATTTCACGGAAAATTTTAGTTTTCGAAATATTAGCGAAAAACTATTGTTTTTAATATTAGTGGAACGCCAAGTGCTATGCACCGGAAAAGCAAAAAAGGGCAATCACAATGCACTGTCCCAAAACACTAAATAAGATTTACCGCTCTAACCCAGACTTTTGCATCAAGATGAGTTTCCGCGGACGTTGGTGTATTATACTTAATTATACTCATGGCACTTACGCAGACAAAAAAAGCCCTGAACAATTGTCTTACACTATCCTATACAATTCTCCCCATTCCACTAAAAAGCGTGAAATAAAATAATTTTCAGAAAAAAAATACACCGACTTCGAAATGCACTAAAAAGTATAAAATAATTTCTATTTCCTAATGAAGTAATTTCTATTTCATTCAATCATACAATTACTTAACATATATGTATGAAACCTATTTACTCGTTAGGTAGTATATTAAATATATTTCAACTTTTTCGGAGGCGGCGCAAAATCAAAAATACATCAGCGAACGTTGCTGCCAATTGTGGCATGACGTATGGCATTGTTAAATTCGTATGCTCTGCTGTACTGAATTTTAGATGATATAGCAAATGCTCACTTTGCCTTTCTACTAAAGATTTGATTTATTTAGTGTGTTGCTTGGTTGTTACAAAAATTCTGTCTTAAAACTAGCGGGTCTGTCTTTTCATTAACTTTTGTATGTGGGCGTATATTCGAAGGTGAGGCTGAAACTAAGGTGGGGTGAAATTGTTGACCAATCGCCTTTCTTTGGAAATGTCGGGGGTTTTTCTTCCCTTTCCTCGGGGTACGTGTTTGGGAAAACCCAAGTTGGCGTGCTAGTAGAGAATATTTTTGCCGATCGTTTATGGGGTGGTTTATTGCGGACGATTATGACTGGGAAGTGATTAAGTTTTGAAAAGCTGACCGTAATTTAGTTTTTTCCTTGAAAAATAGATGTGGATATAAAAATCAAAGTTAAAGATTTAAAAGAGTCCCTTCTTGCTTATAACCTAACGGCGCTCTTAACAGCATATTAATAAATCCTGAGGAAGAATACGAACCATTATAAATATATCTGGTAATATACGCAAATGTAACGACTGAATCTTCATTTCACAACGTTTCTGATATAAATGAAACTGAATCGACGTCGTTCGCATGTGGAAGGCATGGATCTAAGAATCTGCAAACGGGGCCCACGACGCGGGAATTACCAAATTTCCGGCAGATAGGCCCTACCTTTATTGTATATGCGGCGATCGAGTCCTTCCGTGCATACTCTATGAATCTAGATAGACCATAGTTACATTCTATACGCACTAACACATATTTCGCGGCGTGATGTCGAGTTATATGTATAGAAAAAATATAGCTACACGAGCCTTGCCCATGTACGGCCGTCCAAAGATTGACATGTTCAAGAAAATCTTTTAATTTTGCGCCGCCTTCGAAAAAGTTGAAATATATTTAATATACTACCTAACGAGTAAATAGGTTTCATACATATATGTTAAGTAATTGTATGATTGAATGAAATAGAAATTACTTCATTAGGAAATAGAAATTATTTTATACTTTTTAGTGCATTTCGAAGTCGGTGTATTTTTTTTCTGAAAATTATTTTATTCCGATCCAACAACATCAATTCGACGACGTTTACGAATCATTTATGCCTCATTTTAGTATAGAAAGCGATTAATCAGGTGACTGCGATTTAGAACACATAACCACGCAGTAAGAATTCCCTATCAATATCCACGATTTCACATTATTAGAAACAGTAGAAATGACGACCTCCGTTATAATCGCATTCTCTCTTGTAAAGGAATTTGGAGGAGAATCGGCAATTGAACTTACGTCGTTTATTAGAGCATTTATTGTTGCAAAAGAATTAGTATCAGAACGCGAACACCCACTTTTACTGCGAGCAATTTTAGGAACGAAACTAAAGCCAGAGCGGCAATAGAATTTGAATATAGAGACATAGACGATTTCGAGACATTACAGATAACTTTAACCTCTTTATTTACTGAAAAACGGTCACTATGTACTGTGCAAACAGAATTTAATGCATGTCGACAAGGGGCGGAGAAAGTGTTAGGGATTACGCAACGTGACTAGAAAAACTGAAGACCAAATTAACACAAATTACGTTAAAGCCAAAGAATACTAATGCCGTAAATCTCGCGTTAGCGGAGTCAGTTAACGAGCAAGCATTTTTAGCGGATGACGGTAGGAGGTAATGATATTAATCACCGAACTGTTTTAACGGGAGTTTCTTTATTTAACAAAGGTTCGCGTACACACAGGACAAGTACTCAGCGTGACAGTTCTAAGGCAAGTCTCTCCACCTTCGCCTTTTCGCTAGGTTATATAGCTACACTTTTAGAAAAGGACAGCTAGCACGCTTAAAAAATACGTCAAACCTACAAGAAAGGAAATGGAATTCCCCGCACAAGGCCCTACGGGAAAAAAACCCGGACCTTTTTAACTGTCACGACCCTCGCTGACCTGGGTCTTACCAAGCTACGCATTTACTATGTACGGTAAAAACGCTACATCACCCCCCTGCTAGTGCTTGAGTAAGCAAGCCCAGTCTGGAACCTTATCGGAAATCTAACGCGTCTCCCAGAACGTGTAATAATCGGTGTGACAGTTTTATTTAAACCGGTTGGTTCTACGCGCGTTTCGGAATTAACAGGGGTGGCGTCAGAGCTCGGTACTCTAATGATCTGCAGAATGATACGAACACCATTTTCCGGTATATGAATGTCCTCATTTGTAACATATGCAGGCTTAACTCTATCTAATGATACGTTACTACGCTTATTATCTATGTTAAGGGCAGGATCAGATGTTTGTTTACCTCCGAATCGATCGAAGAGACAATGTTTACTAGCGGAGAATAGTGTAAATAAACTAAACAACTCACGTTGCGTCATCTATCGACTAGATCTAGAAATATACATAAATTACAACTACTATTACCGACCAATTTGTTGGTGAAGGGACGACGCGAAGGCATCGTTGCCGAATTGTAACGCTGTTGCCATATCTATCAATCTATTTTTAGACGTCAAGCAACTTGTAGGAATACGAGCTCGAGCCAATGTTCCTAATCCTGACGAGCGCAACTCAAAGAAAGGGAGGGGATGATGAAAACGCATTCTTTCCTCTTCCAAACCGAATCACTCTCGCTCTAAACCAATCATTCAACGATACACGCGTATTTCTCAGGCATTCGTCGAACTCGGACACCCAACGCGACACTCGAACTAATGATCCAAACATCCTCTCGCAAACGCTACGCAGCATCCACTCGGACTCAGGCAAACAATTCGATAACGCATCTCATTCACACCTAAAATTTTAAAGTCTAGACTAAATATAACAAATTAGGCAGGGACGTGGCGGCCGCTAAATCGACGCCTTAAATTCTAAAACATTGAGATTCATATAGTGCATATTATAGAATTTTTTCAGATTTTTATATTGCAAGTTGTAGTTGTAAAAAATGAAAAACCGGATTTGTTAATTTCACGTCGTATCTGGTTATATTCAGAAATGTAAAACGACACTACAACAGCATTATTAGCGAAAGTTGTAGGACTCTCGCTTCGTAATCTGCGGATGTTTTCTAGGCGTGGGATCGAATCCCCATTTAGTAGTTTGGGGAGAAAACACATTTAGTTTTTCATATTATGTTTTTAATTTTCTTTTTTTTTGTAATACTTTTAATATGGGTTGAGTTGGGTGATATTATCTATAATAGTTTCAGTATTATATTAAATACTATTGTGGGATAATAAGTAATTGGATGCAATTTACGGGAATGGTAACAATGAAATATATTTTCGTGTCCGAACATGCACGCACCCGCTTTTGTTTTTGATCATCGCGATGCGTCGCAGTAATATTCCATCGTTTCTTTGTGTTACGCAATTTCACGATACTAGACTATTGCAAATCCTATTCTATACATAATCATATTATATTATTTTCTGTTATATAAATTTGGTGCAATGTGATTCCTTTATTACGACTGTTAGGAAAGGAATTTCCAAAAAATTGCGTGGGTAAACGCGTAGAATGACCGACTATGATTCTTATGTTCTCGGGTTCGATTCCCGGCATGCCGAGATTGCACTTTATTTTCCTCTCCGTGAAATAAGATCCGACGATTCCGATGAAATTGAGATTTTATTTTGCTTTTGTACATACACTATTTGGTATTCACTTTTATTTAGTCTAGCTGTAAGAATTTCGGTGCGTATGAAATGAGATATTGAGTTGCGTTTGTGAGAGGATGTTTAAATGATCGGTTCGAATGTCGCGTTGGGCGTCCGAGTTCGAGGAATGCTGATAAGAATAATCTCGGGCGAGAATGCGTCAGCGTGCGTGGAGATGAGTAATTGTTCGTGCGAGTCAGTTCGTCACTGTTGGCGAAAGCGAATGGTCGAAGATCATCTCTGTTAATAAAGCACGGAAAAGTCAAAGGTGGAAAATTGAATTGAATACGTGACGTGCGCAGTGGAATGCGTAGTGTCACTTAGTCCAGAAAACTGTATGCAGTTACCGACAGTTTCGAGTTATCCGCGACGTTGTAGGTAATTTAACCAAAACTGCGACAACGTGCGACTAATACTACAAGCGCTTCAAGTGGACAATCGGGAAAATATAATTGTATGGCGGAACACCGTTGACAGGCGCAAGTGCACGAAATCGTACTTTAGCTTTATTGGCTTCTAGAAGCAATAAATTCACAAAAAATGGACCAAGTCGACATCGTACCATTACAGTAATTTCAGAGTGCTGCATCTGGTGGTGAGTAAATGCCTAAATTTTACGTAAAAGCGAAAATACGGCGCAACGTGTCTACAGGCGGCCATCTTGATTGTCTGTCTCATGTTTACATCCGAAAAATATTTCGTTTTATTAAAAATGTGACGTTTGTTGGCGTAAGCGATATAGCAGTCCGATATTGGGCATATCTACCGGTGCCAAAGCGACCCTCAGAAAGTGAATTTGTGCAATTGTCTAGCCGGAAAAACTCAAGTACGAAATCGGACCTCTCTCTCGAATTTGCCTATATGTACACGCGTCGCCATGTGTTAGTGTACAAGCACAGTGACTACTGATCCTGCTCTTAATTACAATAGTCTTATCAGTTCTGTCTAACACTTTATACGATCCATCGTACGGAGGCTACAAGATACCGTTTACAGCATCTCTTCGCAGAAAAACATGTTTACACGAACTAACAAGGAAACATATCGAACCGCGACACACCGATTTTAATGAAACTTATGTGAAAGATAGTTCTCAAAAAAGTATTTGACACGTATTTTTTTTTTATCGGCAATCGTGCATATTGAAGGGGTGAAAATAGCCCTCGAAGTTGGGGGTCGAAACCATATTTTTGGGAATATCTCCGGAACTAAAAAAGATAATTGAATTCTTTTTTTTGTAAATTGTTCGTCTTTGGATAGGAAATTTTTGTGCGAAAAAAAATTTCAAGAAACTTTATTTGTTTAAATAATATTTAAAAAATTTATCATTTTTGTTTAAATTTTTGCACTAAATGTTGATCTATTTTTTTGCAACTTCGTGTACGTAAACTATGGACAAAAATAGAGGATACGTGTTTTTGGAATTTGTTGTTTGTTGCAATGTTTATCAGATATATAATTTAACATCACCTCCTGTGAAGAGGGGCAATCATCATTTTTCTTAAAAATATCATTATTTTTACAATCTTTTACATTATTTTAGCGATTTTATACCTCTTCATATGCCGCTAATTGATTTCTGAACAATTATTGTAAGCGTCACAGGTATGAGTGTGACGCGGTTATGATCAACGCTGTGAGGAACATAGGCTTTTATGGCCAATATTGTAAAAATTAATTTAATTTAATTCCATTTTCTTAGTTTCTTAAAAAATCACAATGTTTTCAAAAGTTCTAAATATTTTATTTAGATTGAAGACTTTACGCCTGTAAAGGTATAAAAGCAGAAGTGGACATAGGAGCCTATGTTCCTTACGGCGCGGCGTTGATCATAACCGCGTCACACTCATACCTGTGACGCTTACAATAATTGTTCAGAAATCAATTAGCGGCATATGAAGAGGTATAAAATCGCTAAAATAATGTAAAAGATTGTAAAAATAATGATATTTTTAAGAAAAATGATGATTGCCCCTCTTCACAGGAGGTGATGTTAAATTATATATCTAATAAACATTGCAACAAACAACAAATTCCAAAAACACGTATCCTCTATTTTTGTCCATAGTTTACGTACACGAAGTTGCAAAAAAATAGATCAACATTTAGTGCAAAAATTTAAACAAAAATGATAAATTTTTTAAATATTATTTAAACAAATAAAGTTTCTTGAAATTTTTTTTCGCACAAAAATTTCCTATCCAAAGACGAACAATTTACAAAAAAAAGAATTCAATTATCTTTTTTAGTTCCGGAGATATTCCCAAAAATATGGTTTCGACCCCCAACTTCGAGGGCTATTTTCACCCCTTCAATATGCACGATTGCCGATAAAAAAAAATACGTGTCAAATATTTTTTTGAGAACTATCTTTCACATAAGTTTCATTAAAATCGGTGTGTCGCGGTTCGATATGTTTCCTTGTAAGATCCTTATACACAAAAATTCGCCGACCACCATGACGCACTCCCGCGGTTCGACCAATATCACGAAAATGTCTACGTAATTCCTTCACAAACGCAACAGTATCGCGATTGTTAGATGATGGGGACAAAAATTCACCCGGTAAACGAAGCGATTCGCCGTACACTAATTCCGCAGATGTGGATCGCAAATTTTCTTTCCACGCGGCGCGAATTCCTAATAAAATGGTCGGAAGGATTTCTGTCCACCGATTATTTTGGTCGCAACGAATCGCGGCCTTGAATTGGCGATGGAACCGTTCCACCATGCCATTAGCAGCTGGATGGTATACCGTGGTATGCAAATGAGTCGCTCCTAATAAAGAATTTAATTCTTTAAAGAGGGCTGACTCGAACTGTCTACCTTGGTGCGAAGTAATACGTAGCGGGGTTCCAAAACGGCTAATCCATCCCTCATAAAAAGCTCTAGCCACCGTAGCCGCTTCCTAATCGCGTAGCGGAATAGCCTTCGGCCACCGCGTAAAGCGGTCGACGCAGGTTAAACAGTAACGATAACCCTCAGAAGCAGGTAAAATTACAATATCAATATATACATGTTACACTGAAAGGTTGTTACATGTTACACTCAATTAGAGTGAGAGGAATAGGACGTACTGAAGTTCCGACTATTTGCAAATGTTACGAGCCGGAGGGGTCACAGCCGCGTGGCTGGGGGCTGTATTTTTGGTCAAGTTAGTGTTACTAGGCTAACTCAGGTTGGTTAATCAACCTGAGCGCCAAAGGAAAATAGACGCGGGGACGAACCGACGTATGGCTAACGCCGGGAGCCCCAGGAGGTTGGCTATGGTGAACGAACCGACGTATGGCTAACGCCGGGTGTCACAGGAAAGGTCAAAACGTGAGGACAAACCGACGTATGGCTAACGCCGGGATCCTCAGGAAAATGATATGTGAACTAGCCGACGTATAGCTAACGCCGGATGTCACAGGAAATATCAGTAATTGTGTTCGTAACAAAGATATGCCAGTACACCTCGAGCGGATAAGATATACTGACTGGTGGGTTTGTTAGGACTTTAGGTTGTAATTGATTAGAGGCAAAATTTAGCTTAAAATAAAACTTGACAAATATATTCTTCCCAAGATGTGGAATTACAATTGTTTTATGTATTTGTCGGTAAAAGATGACTTTACAAAAGATATCTTGACTTGATTTTAAATTGAGCTTGAATAGTTTCGAATTCGACTAAGCGAGAATCTAATCCTGCCTAGTTTTCATGAAAAACTAGCGAAACGGGGACCCCGAAAGTACTTTAGAAAAATTGCCTAACAGTATACTATACGTATTGTATGGTTAACGATGCTTGAAAGGGACTTCAATCCGATCTTGCTCTAAGTGTCTTGACTTTAACTCGATGCAAAATGACTCTAACTGAACTCAGAGGTTCCTCGTTAGTCCATGTTCGAGAATTGATTAAGTCCACGGTCAGAGGTACTGGGTCCACAGCAGATGCGAATTATCCGTAAGGCAAACTAGGCACGTGCCTAGGGGCGTGTAGTTACAAGGGGCGCGCGAGCTCAAAATTTTTAAATAAATAAAGAAAATAACATATCGACGATTAAGAACTAAATGCTGATCTATAATCTAAATCTATAATAGATTTTATTGCACAAGCATCGATATATTCGTATTTTGCAATATTGCGCGTTTGTTGCGTCATCGCGTCGTTCTCGAGCGTCGGGCAGGGTAGAGGCGCGGCTAGCGCGGGGGTGGCAACTAAGCTTTGTTGTCGTCAGTCAGTTACGCGCGCTTCTATTGTTTACGTTCTCGCTGTGGTATTTGTGTGTATCCATTACCTTTTAGAGTATTTCTCAAAGAATGAGTGAATTGAAAAAAAAACCTAGTGGTGCATCATATAAAAGGAAGGCTAAAGAAAAAGAAGAAAGACATCAAAATGTAATAGAGCACACGAAAAATATTGAGACATTTTTTTCAAAACCAAAAAGTGATGATTCGGAATTGTCTAACGCAATTATTATTCACAGTGTGTCTGCTACCGACCCTGTTAAATGCGAAACTCCTACTAGTTCTATACAGCCACAAGATTTGTTCGTGCCCACGCCGTCTACTTCGTCAGCAGTAGATGTTGTGCAGCAGTCGCAAAATACAATAATTATCGTGGATTGTGATCCAGCCAAGTGGAGTATCAATAACAAAACACAAGAATATATTGCACTAAATGGTTTCAATCAAAATATAAACGTAGATTTTTCATTGAGTAAGAGAACATATGAAGATAAAGTCTCACGTTTTTTGACAAAAACAATGCTTCAACGGAAATTGTTAAATAGAGAAAAACGTCCAAGAAAATGGTTTATTTACTCTTCAAGCACAGGGAAAGTTTTTTGTAGACCTTGTTTATTATTCGGTGGTGGAACTAGCTTTGGAAAACAAGATGTAGGTTTCAATGATTGGAAGAACGCGTCGATTAGATTAGAAAGCCACGAAAACTCATGTGAACATAAAACATGTGTTTTGGCTTTGCAACGTAGATCTGACATTGTCGATCGTGTCGATCATGAGCTCGTCGCTCAATTTCAAGAAGAGCTGACTTGTTGGCGTGAAGTTTTGAAACGAGTGGTTGCGACTGTAAAGTCTTTAGCATCGCGTGGATTATCTTTTAGGGGACATGAAGAAAAACTTGGGTCTCTTCATAACGGAAATTATTTAATGACGCTGGAACTCATAGCGGAGTTTGATCCGTTTTTAAGTAAACATATTGCTCAATATGGCGGCAAGGGAAAGGGATGTACCAATTACTTGAGTTCTACAATATGTGACGAATTTATTGAGTTGATGGCAAACAAAATTTTAATACAAATAAAAGATGAAATCAAGATATCAAAATATTATTCAATGATAGTGGATTCAACACCAGATATTTTCCACATTGACCAATTAACTCTCGTGATCCGATATGTTAAAGCCGATGGTACGCCCGTTGAACGTTTTCGGAAGTTTATCGCACACGTCGTCCACAAATTACAAGACATGGCAGATGCTATAATTAAAACATTAGACATGTTTGAAATTAATATATTAGACTGTAGAGGCCAGTCGTACGATAACGCTGCAAATATGTCTGGCATATACAATGGATTACAGGCTAAAATAAAAGAACTATGTCCCATAGCAGATTATATACCCTGCTCCGCACATTCACTGAACCTAGTGGGTGAATGTGCCGCTGAATGCGTTCAAGAAGCTTGTTGGTTCTTTGGTCTCCTTCAAGAAATTTACACATTTTTTACAGCTTCAACTCAAAGATGGGAAACTCTACAATCACAAATACGTCTAGGTAATGATAAGAAAAATAAACCTACTGTCAAAAATCCATCTGACACACGCTGGTCAGCTCGAGCAGATGCGTGTAAAAGCTTAAAAGAGTCATTTTCAGAAATTAACGATGCTTTGATTGCTATCGAAAGCAATCCTGCGTAAGAACGTTCTATTGTATGTGAAGCTAAAGGTATAAGGTTCAAATTAGAACGGCTAGAAACTGCCTTCATGACCGTGTTTTGGAGTTTCATTTTGGTTCACATGAACAAAATCAACAAAAAATTGCAATCCGTTGATATTGATATTTGTACTGTTGTTCAATTGTATGACAGTATAATTCACATAATTTCTACAGAAAGGGGAAATTTTGATAAATATGAAAGCTCACAGCAGATGAATCTGCTGAAGATATAACTTCTTCATTATCGGGTCGGGAAACATTCCGAGTAACAGTATATCTAGGAATTATAGACCGAATTGTCGTTGAACTTGAAAAGAGACGAAAAGCGTACAATAATTTTTGCAATAAATTTTTATTTTTATGCAATTTGACAAATTTAAACGCCGCAGAAGTTCAAAATAGAGCAAGTACGTTGGTAACAATGTATTTTAATGATTTAGAAAAATACTTTGTTGACGAATGTATTCATCTACATTCTTATTTAACAACGATAGCTCGAGACGAAGAACTACCCCGAACAACGAACGCGGTATTACAGGTTCTGAGAAATAAAGACTTGAAACAATTTACCCCAACATTGACATAGCCTTAAGAATGTGCGTATCGACGGCAGTCAGTAATTGCAGTGGGGAGCGGAGTTTTTCCTGCCTAAAGAGAGTGAAAAGCTATCTTCGCTCAACCATGACAGATAAGAGATTAAATTCGTTAGCAATACTAAACATTGAATCTACCTTATTGCTGTCTTTAAACTACGACGATGTTATTGACAATTTTGCGAAACAAAAATGTAGACGCAGAAATTTTTAATTTTTTAAATTGTGTTTATTATTCTTTTACTACTTACTTATAATTTTTTCAATAAATAATTCCAAACTTATTTTTTTAATTTATTAATAATTCTTAGAGGAAAAAGGTATATAATATATTTTAACATAAAACCTTAATTACACTTAAATGCGCAGTGGCAACTCAAAAATAAACTTTTAGGATACATGTGTAACGTCCCTGGAAGAATTTTTTCTTTAAAAATATGGCAGACCTATGTTCTATACGTATACGCGCTAACTATTTAGTTACCGACGGAATTGGACAATTACCGACAGTATATAATATACTTATGTATAAATTTCGACGGTCGGTAACTGATGTTATATACATTTTTGATTTATGACAATTATTTTATGTTTTTCATTTAAAATAGATAGTATGTTTCATAAAGACAATCAAATGTTTAGTTAGAATAGTTAAAACAAGATTTATGTATTATTTTATAGTTATTCTAATAAATGTATAATTCTATATGGAAAATTCCGCGATGCTATGTGCCTACGTGCCGCGATGCTCACTCCGAATTTCCTGGTATTCTCGCGATATCTTAGAGAAGGATAGGAATACATTTTACAATTACGATATTATTAGTTACTAAAATCGTTAGTTAAACAAATCAGTTAATACATATCAAATCTACTAATATAATGTTATACGGAACTAAAGTCAGACAATAGTTTATTGCAGTATATATTGTAAATTAGAATATTACTCTATAGAATGTTCGAGAAGCATCGTATGCTTATACATTAGATTCAATCCGCATAGAAGTACGTGCGTAGCGTATAGAAGAAGACAGCGAATGCAATTTTCATTAAAACACTATTAAACCATAATTTTTGTATCAACGACATAAATCATCGAGTGGAGTATAATACTAATAATATAATCGAACCGTTCGTTTTCATAAATAATGTCTAATTACGAATTTATACGATAATTATATATTTCGGCATTATGGGGGTTTTCCAAGAATTTGCCAGACTGGCGAGTATAAAAGCCCGAGCGAAACTCGCCTAAGCATGCAGAACAGTTTTCGAAGTCGAGCACGCTGGAAGTCTCCTGGATAAGTATAACCGGAACAGTTTTCGCTGTCAAGAGCCGACACGATTCTTAATACTTGACTGGTAAAGCGAGTATACGCCATTTGGATACTTGATCGTGGGTCGTTCTAGTAGTCAGCGAACAGCAGGCTCCCCATTCAAACGGTCTCGTCTCTGAAACTCCGTTAGGAGAGTGCTATACTTTGCGCCAAGAAAGGCTAAGATATCGAAAGGATAGCTCTCAGCTACTCATCTTGATTTTTGTCGAATTGCTAACGCGCCGTCAGATTCTCGGAGTTCGCTCTGGGTAGTTTTGTAGCCAGCTAACGCAGGCTCCCCATTTGAGCGACTTGGTCTCTGAAGCCCGTGACTTTTGGGTGGCAGTTCAGCAATTACGATTTTATATTAGAATCAATTGATTTGCTACCCTGTTAGTCTTATACTGTTCACCCTTTTCCTGTATCGTTGGGTCGTTCTAGTAGCCAGTGAACAACAGGCTCCCCAATTAAGCGATCTGGTTTTGGCTGTCAGTGTTCGTTTTGACTAAAAGGGTCATGGACAATTAGTTGTCGAGCCAAATTAAAAGAGTAACTGTTCCGAGATAAAAATTCATTTAGATTCAAATAGAATTTGCAAAACTTGAATTAATAAAAGAATCTTGTTCTGTCATCAGGGTAATTACAGTAGTCGACTACACTGCGTTAGATATCGATTAAAATCATTGATCTATCTAATTTTGCGAAAGCGTATTTAGGTACACTTAGAGATCACACTTAGGTCGTGTTCCTCGCTGCGGTAGACTATCAACGCGCTACTATTTCTATCAATCTCATAAAAGAATATTCATTATATAGATTCTATCTTTATTAACCAAAATAAAAATTGTAATTGCGATAGCGTTCAAACAAGAATTAAATAATATCGAATTTAGTTTATTTGCGAAAGCGAAGTTAGTTTTGTCTGAAATCAGAATTAATTAGAAATCAGATCATCTATTACATACTCTTTAATTTACTGAGTTCTATTATTTCTATTATTAATATTATATCAAGATCCATTTAGTTTCGTTCATCAAGTTAACATACCTTTTATATTTTGCTGTTATTTGTTAAATTCATTAGTTTTAGTAGATTTATTGAATAAATCTTGTTGTTGAAAGATATTGACCTGTGGATTTCACTCCTTAACCCCACACCACACGAATCCCACAATCTTTACATTAGTTATTTTCCGAAACGAGTCGTTCAGTTGGTAAAAGCCGCTCTTTACCTTACTAGCGCTAGTAACTATCTGAGCCTAGGTTCCAGAGTCGTTACACATGAATAAACACATTTTAAACTGCAACGGCACAATAATTCTAGATTAATGTGGATATTCCGCATACTTCCATTGCGGCGCAAAACGCAAGCCCTAATGTAACCAGAAGACGAAAAATCGCCGATTCCGATCGGAACGTGCCCTACATCATATCGCCGGCCGCGATCGGAACGCACCCTATATATTACGAACGGATTTATATTTAAATATCTAACAATAATAATAAATTATTTAAGCTTTTACATAATCTATATCTACATCTACACTTCTACATCTACACTAATATTATAAAGAGGAAAGATTTTGATTGTTTTTTTTATTGTCGCCAAGTATATTGGCCCCACTCTGCCTGATGGTCAGCACGAGAGGAGCCCACGTTGCATCAGCGACTGACAAGAGACCTTCGTCGCAAGTCAGTCGCCATTGCCATACTGGCCGATAATAAGGAACAGCAGACGTGCTGAAGTCCTTATGGTACAGCGTACACATACACAAGTCAACAGTAAATTGACGCTATTGACTTGCGTGTGTTGCAGAGTTAGGCCACCGGAACGCTTACTCACTGGACTAAACACAACAAGGTTATTCACCCCGTTGTTTCACGCCAGTCTTCTGCAAGGATGTGGTACTTCCCCGATCGAGCCGGCCAGTTATGAGCTGCAGTGCAGCTGTGCTCTACCACTATTCGATTGTTTGTTTATAACGAATAAACTCAAAAACTACTAGACCGATTTCAAAAATTCTTTCACCTGTAGAAAGCTACGCTATTCCCACGGTAACGGAATCTGCGCGGGTGAAATCGCGGGACGTTCTCTAGTGATATATTCATAACACATCATCATCTGTCAACATACATATACATTAAGGCCTATTTTCCAAAGCAGAGGGGAATCATGAATTTCGATGTTCGTTCTGTGATCCCTCTTGATTTCTTCACAGTTATAACGTCATATTTCATTCGCGCATTAGAGTAAGTACAGGGGTCCTAGTCTACTAAAGTCTAGGGTTTGATGACAAAACGTCATCGTAATTGCAAAAACAACTAGTTAAAATTTATAGTTTTATGATGGCCATTTATGGCCAGTACAGGGGTGCCGATAAAGTGATTGCCTAGGGCGCTCTCGATCTTTAATCCGCCACTGGTCCACAATGTCTTCTCCACAACCCCTTATATACCCCAAACATGGGTAAAAACGGGTAGTCGCGGAGGCAGAGAGAATGAACCAGCGCGACGGTTTCGTTTAACGAATTTCGTCGCGTTGCACAGTGGTCTGAATCGAGAAATTTAGTGACATTTCGCGAAAATATCAATTTTCTCGTATAGATGTATATTGAATGTATATTGCTTGTTAAGTCTCTCTCAATCTCAGAAATGAGGAAGTTAATAAAATTGAATAAAAACTATATGTGTGATAGACAATTAAAGTTGGAAGTTTTGAAGATAGCATTTTTTGCAAAAAAAATTATCCCTTCTCTTTAAGGTACCCCGACGATTCCTTTCAATTTTTTTTCTTTAAATTTTTTTTAAATGGAAGGTATGTCGTTAAACTGCAAATTAGTAGTGGTACTTAAAAGTTACTGTTCAAAATGTATTACAAATGTTATACTGAATGCAATACAGAAAATTCTTCAAGTTATTAGTAATTATTATGGAATATCTTTTGAGTCTCAAGTAGTCACAAAATTTTAAAAAGTGGAATATGTTCAGCATACTTCCTGCTATATAATTGTGCAATAATTATTTCCTACTTTGTCCTACTTGTCCAGTTATTATTATTTAAAGTTATTTGCGCCGCTGTATTCATGCTGTGGGTAACGCTGAAGGGTTTAAATAATAATGTAGTCTATGTCGCGTTCCACACAAGTTTATTATAAAGTGTACGAGTATTAATACGATGTAACCTCTAAGAACGACTCTGACGAACTGTGTCGTCGCTGGTAAAACCCTCTCCTCGAAAAGTCATCAGTAAAAGAAGAAAGAAACAGTTTAGAAAGAGAGAAAATATAGAAAGTGGGAAAATCCAGAAAAACCGTTGAAAGTTCGGAAAAGGAGAGGTACAGCGGAAGAGAATCATAAAACAGAAAGTAAAGAGGTTCGCAAGGGCCTGAGCGTTGACACTGACCAGGCCCCGGCGAGACCCTATAGAAAACGAAAACAATTAGAGAACGAAAAGCTAAAGAAGATAAAAAACAGGAAACAGAATTTAGAAAGTAGAAAGAATATAGAAAACAGAAAAGGCATTGGCGTATGTGGTGCCAAGGGCGCCACAATGCGTTACATAATTCTAGACTTGTTCTCTTAACAGGAAGCGAATACAGGAAAATAGAAAACAATAACATTGTGTAACGTCCCCGAGGAAGACCAGTTCCGGCCGATAATCAAAGAAAGTACTTTAATGATAATAAGTTTTTATTTTATTACCGACCGCAAATTACCGACCGCACCATAAAAATTCGTGAGGTAATGGGATGGGGTAGCTTACGCGTGCAACATTGTTATTGTATTAATTATTCACTCATTATAAATTGCGTTATATTTTTAATTATCATTTTATGTATTATTCGCGGTTAATTATTTCTTCTATTAAAACACTCATAATTTGCGTATATAAAAATTATTAAAAATGTGATTTAACGAGAAAACTTGTGAAAAACTAATTAATAGTAAATCAAAGCGTATTCTTCCTAATCAAACTAATATATATTTGCTACTAAATAAAGCGTAATAAAAGAATAACTACTTTTGAGCGGGAAAAACCCACGATTCTCGGGGTATAAAAGGGCGTGCAGCAGCGGCTGCAAGAGCAGAACAATCTTTGCAGTACTACATGCCGGACCTCTTAGGAAGCGACGAACTGGAGCAGTTTTAACTGGTAAGAGCCTACAAGATTCTTAGTTTTGACTGGACAGCGGGTATCAGCCATTTGGATACTCGATCGTTGGGTAGTTCTAGAAGCCAGCTAACGCAGGCTCCCCGATCAAACGGTCTTGTATCTGAAACTCCGTATGGAGAGTGCTATGCTCAGCCCCAGAAAGAACTAAGACATCGACGAGAGCTCTCCAGTCACTCACATATATATTTCTTATTTTTCTGAGTTATTCACTCGCCGTCAGATTCTCGGAGTTCGCTCTGGGTAGTTTAGTAGCCAGCTAACGCAGGCTCCCCATCATTGAGCGGCTTGGTCTCTGAAGCCCGTGTCTTTTGGGTGGCGTTTCAATAAAATTCAATTAATAATTAAAGTCGAGTCATTTTTATTTGCAACCCTGTTGGTCACACGTCGTCATTTGATTCTTGCATCGTTGGGTAGTTTTAGTAGCCAGCTAACGCAGGCTCCCCAATTAAGCGATCAGGTTTTGGGTGTCGATTTGTGCTCTGACAAAAAGGGCCATGATCTAATTAGTTTAGAGTCAACCAAGGAGTAACTGTTCCACGTCCAATACGAATTGTAGAGTTAATTTAAATAACCGAATATTGTTCTGTCAGGTTGTTAGGATCTAGATCCATTATAAATTGCGTTGTACTTTTGCATTGCGTATATCATTATAAAACCGCGTAATCGAAGTAGTTTGCTACCGTTCCGCGATTTGCGACAATTGCAAGTCTATTATACTCTGTTTTTACGTCTAGAATTCAGTCATATACATATACATTTTCATATTCACTAAAGAAATTGATAATTATAATTCTTTTTCTCGTAATTACTTGAATAAACCTAATTAATGAAAGGCATTAACCTGTAGATTTCACTCTTTAACCACACGCCACCACGATCCCACATTCTTTTAGTATTAGTTATAGTAAAACGAGTCGCTTAGTAGGCAAAAACCGCTCTTTGCTTCATAAGTGCTGTAAATACCTGATTCTAGTATCAGGGACGTTACACGTTATATAATTATAAAATAAATTTTTTGGTGACAGCGGTGGGATGCGTTGAAAAACAGGATTGATCACTGATCGTAGCTGCAGATACGTATCATTGATCTACTGTGTGGCAAGAGAACTTTTCTCTGTGGAGGCTAAAACCTTTCATTTTAATATTACTAATAGGATAGAAAAAGGAAAAAGGAAAAGGGGGGAAAAAAAAAGGGGAGTAGTAATACATATATAAATACATATATTAATATTTAACTATATTAATTTTTGCGTAATTAATCCACAATGACAGACGAAGTAGAGATTCAACCCGAGAGCGCTTCTCGCTCATATCCCCAAATTAGTGTACGCGACGCCGCGGACATAGTACCTTCGTTTGACGGGCATAATATTCCGATATATCAGTTTGCTAAGAATTGTTTAAACGCTAAGTGTATGATTTCACCTCACGCTGAATACGGGTTAGTACAGTTAATTAAAAATAAATTGTACGGTCAGGCATCGAGAGTAGTTTTGAGTGGCGAATATAACACGATAGAAGATTTAATTACGGTTTTAAAATCTCGCTTTGCCCCTACATATACTTCGATTCAATTATATGGAGACTTGTCAAAAATCGCGCAAATGCCAAACGAAGCCGCCGTCGATTATAGTAGTCGCGTGTCAATTATTTTATCGGAAATTAAACATTGTAACGAGACAGAACATCCGACTGTCGCCCCGCAGTATAACAAAACAGCTGAAAGCAACGCGATCAAAGCATTTTTAACAGGGCTCAGACCTGAAGTTTATAACCGTTTGCGTATTCACGAATTTATATTTTTAGACGACGCAATTAGCGCAACAATTAGGGCTGAAGCCGAGGTTAGAGAAAATCATTTACGTTTGAAAATAGCGGAAAATTACACGCGTTCAATTCGGTGTAGCAATTGCTTCGGGTACGGACACAATACCAGTATGTGCCCAAGTCAGGGTTTAGGCGGGCAACAAACCGCGAGAATACAATGGCAACCACGGTACTGCCAACATTGTCAACGATCGGGCCATACTATACAAAATTGCCGAAATATTAATCAACAAGGAAGATCCTGGAATCGCCCTGTCCAAGGACCACCGAGGAATAACTTTCCTAACCAACCCAATACAAATCCACCAGTAAATAACGATACACCAGTAGCAAGGTCGCCTCCTACTTGCTCATACTGCAACAATATTGGACACACTATCGATCAATGCCGGAAAAAAGCCTATCAAGAAAGACAAAAAGAAACTAACCAGCAGGTATGTAAACGAACCAACCTCATAAAACCAACCTGCAAAATACAGAAACCGTCTACCATAGAAATAGGAAGAAATATAAACGGAATAACTGAAGGCCAACTTTCAACTACAGGATACACCAAAGTAAGAATTTGCAATACAGAAGCCATACTCCACATAGTAGAAGACTTACCCATAACTCAAGATGGAATACTCGGAAATGAATTTTTTATAAACGCCGGAGCCGACATTAGATATTCAAAATCACTTTTGACAATAGAAAACTATAACATACCATTTCAAGAACCTGTGATCGAAATAAAAGCCAGAGAGGGCAACGTCGTACCCATTAGAATATTAAATACTAACCTTCAAACAGGATTTGTACCAAAATTAGAAATACATCCTGAATTGCACCTTGGAAACGCAGTCGTAACAAATAGAAATGGAATCGCTTTTATCTGCGCTATTAACGTCTCCACTAAACCAATACGAATACAGATGCCTGAAGTGGAGCTGCAACCATACGAAGAATCAACAATCAAAAACCTACACAATGAAAGTACTGGCCGAGCAAAAGAATTATTCAAAGCCTTGCGGTTGGACCATTTAAATGAGGAAGAAGCAGATAACGTCAAACAATTAATACAAAATTGTTCAGGGGTTATGTGAAATAAAACGCACTTGTACAGTTAATCAGATTAATAGTTATATTTGTAAGTGAAAAAATATACGATGAAGAAACCTCTATTACAATTCGGTGTATACAAGACGGACGCACTGTTAGAACTGAACTAAAAGAAAACTGCAACGACAGTACATGTGTTTATACCTGGAGTGCTTGCAGGCCCCCAGACCCTGAATAGACAATGACTTTCAAGGATGTAGGGTTTTCTAAAAACTGTTAAAGCATGGGCAAGGCTTTAGCGTCAACATTCCCCCTAAAACTCTACATCCTTATTTTCCAGAACACAAAAAAAAAAAACAAGCAATTTACTCAGTTATTTCTCTCTTATTTATGAGACCTAATTTCTTACTTAAATATATAAACCTTGGTTTTGCTAATGCTTTCGTAAATATGTCGGCAACTTGTTCCTTACTTTCAATATATGTAACATCAATCTCACCTTTTTCATATAGGTCACGAACAAAATGATATTTAATGTCTATATGCTTGCTTCTCTGATGAAATTCGGGATTCTTAAGCAATTTCAAAGCACTCATATTATCTACATACAACACACAGTTAACATCCATTTTACAATCCTTAAACAATTTTTTCAACCATACAATTTCTTTTGCCGCTGACGCTGCGCTTACATATTCGGCCTCAGTCGTCGATAACGATACGCATTGTTGTCGCTTACTTTGCCACACAATCGAAGCATTCGCAAAATTACAAGTCAAACCAGATGTTGATTTTCGGCTTTCCTTGTCCCCCCCAAAATCAGCATCACTATAAGCCTCAAAATTACCATTCTTACTATAAAATAAACCCATGTCTGCGGTACCTTTCAAATATCTAATTATCCGTTTCACGAGTAACCAATGTGCTTTAGTTGGTTTATCTAAAACTCTCGACGCTATATTCACTGCAAAACTGATATCCGGTCTACTCACTGTCTGTAAAAACATTAAACTACCCACAACTTCGCGGTACGGTACATCATAACAATTATCTTTAATAAAATCACTCGCATCCCAACCAACCTCTATTGGAGTTGATACATAATTCGCATCTGTTAAATTAAATTTTTCGATTATACCCTCAATATATTTACTTTGACTAATAAAAATTGAACCGTTTCTCAGTCTGAAAATTTCTATTCCAAGATAATCACTAACATCTTTTGTGGTCGTTATTTTAAAATTCTTACCTAATTCAAGAAAAAATCTATCTATTAAACTCTCATCTGACGCTGCCATAAGCCCATCGTCAACATAAACTGCTAGAAACATTTTACCATCATTTTCATCATAACTATAAAAACAAGAATCGGCTGAACTCTTATTAAATCCAAATTTCCTAATAAAAACACTAAAATGTTCGGTCCAGCATCGCGGAGCTTGTTTCAGCCCATACAAACTTTTCAACAACTTACAAACATTCGCTGTTCCGTCACTGAATCCTTCAGGTTGTTTCATGTATATATCCTCATCTAAATTTCCATAAAGAAACGCGGTTTTTATATCAAACTGACCCAAAAACAAACCATTATTTGCAGCAATACTTAACAAAAATCTTACAGTCTCATAACGGGCTACCGAACTAAATGTTTCTTTATAATCAATCCCTGGTACTTGTGAACACCCTTTTATGACTAATCGCGCTTTAAAACGTTCTGTATCATCAAGATTCTTTTTCTTTGTATAAACCCAGCGGTTATTAATAATTTTACGATTCTTAGGTTTTTCAACTAACAACCACGTTTGATTTTCGCATAAGGCATTCATCTCTTCTTCCATAGCATTAATCCAAAACTCTTTCTCATTACAATTAATCGCTTCGTTATAATCAGAAGGTAATTTTTCGGTATGAAAGGTAATCGGGCAACCATAAAATTCCGTACGTTTAATCGTTCGTCTATCACGGAGCTGTTTCACGTTGCCATTGTCGACCGAAGATTGCAAGGGTTGTATTTGATCTCTACTGTTACTGATTTCAAGATTAACTTCAGTATTTTCAGAACTACCCGTACCTTCATCAATAACTACATTTTCTTCAATTTTATCACCTTTTTGAATTGTACCTAATTCAATGTTATTAGCAGCTAGCCTCTCCGGCTTAAATAAAACATCGCGACTCAAAACTACATCTTGTAAACTCGGCACATATACACGGTACCCCTTACAATTTTCAATGTATCCTACTAAATACCCTTTTACAGCTTTCCTGTCTAGCTTTTTCCTTTTTTCGTACGGTACATGAACAAAACATTCTGTCCCGAAAATTCTAAAAATATCAATGTTCGCCTCTTTATTATACCATAGCCCATAAGGGGTCTGACCTGGCTGTTTTGACGGTCCCGACCTGTTAATGACATACGCAGCTGTATTCGTCGCTTCAGCCCATAAGGATAGAGGTAAAAAGGACTTTGAATATAACATTGACCGCGCAGCTTCAACAATAATTCGATTTTCCCGTTCTGCGACACCATTCTGTTCGGGTGTATACGGAACACTAAACGTATGTTTTATGCCTTTACTACATAAATAACGCTCAACTTCCCTATTCTTAAATTCCTTTCCGCCGTCACTATGAATTTCTTTTATGTTTTCCCCGAACAAATTCTCAACCTCGTTACAAAATATTTGTATTTTATCTATTACTTCGGACTTTTGTCGCATAAAATAAATTTGTCGAAACCCGGAATAATCGTCTTTGAAAATTACAAAATAACGTTTTCTACCAATTGATTCATGCTCCATCGGCCCACATACGTCAGTATGTATAATTTCGCGACATTTCGTAGCACGATCGCTTCTTTCATGAAAACTTGACCTATGATGTTTTCCATACGCACACCCTTCGCAAACAACACTATCATCGATTACTTGAATTTCCCTACTCTTTAAAAATTGTTTCACGTGTCTAAAATTCTGATGACATAGTCTCTCGTGCCATAATTGTAAACTATTAGTATTTACCGCTAAATTACACTCTTTCGGTGTTACCACGCGTAAATTTACTTTAAATAAGTCACCGCAAATCGAGCCAGTCGCTATGACTATTCCGTCGCGTGAAAAAACACATTTCTCTCCATAATCGGTAATCGCGTGATCAATACCTTTCCTTGTAATTGTTATAATCGAAAACAGATTTTGACTTAACTTCGGTACAAATAAAACGTTATACATAACACCCGAAATCCATTTTCCGTCTACATGCGTTTCAATCTCTATGTTACCTTTTCCATACGCAGGAGTAAGCTCACCATTGCCTAATCGAATTGTAATCGGCTCTTCAAATTCTTCAAAAACGCTGAAGAAGTCCCGTCGATGTGTCATATGATCGGTAGCTCCCGAATCAATCAGCCAGACGTCGTTGTTGATAAATTCCTTACTGCTTCCTACAAAAGCCTGCTTCTGGGTTGAAGTCGCTGTCTGCTGCACAGTATAGACACCACCGTTGTTTCTCGTACGGATATTTCCACTCTTCTTGTAACAGTTCCTAGTGAGATGTCCTTTTGAACCACACACATGGCAACCAACACAATCTTTCCGTATGTGGTCTGTTTTGCCACATGTATAACACCCAGTATAAACTTTCTTCCGACGCTCATCTTGACTTGGTTTGCCGTGAAAATTATTCTTCGAAAACGATGTATTTAACGACCTTCGTTTCATTAATAACGCCACAGCCATATCTTCAGAGCTATCCTGTTCTTGAGTTCTAACTTCCTCACTCATTAAACGCGCCGTTAAATTATCAAGAGTTTTCTTCTTGTCTTCCACAGAATCCCACGCACTGTGAAAGTGATTAAATTTTTTTGGTAATATTGACAATATACGTGTCAATATCATGGATTCCGGAACTGCACCACCGAGGTTCTTCATTTTGGTCGTCAGCTGCTCAATTTTCGCTAAATTATGGCTCACACTTTCATCTGAGTCCCATTTAAAATCAAAAAACTGTTTCTGCACTATCGATAAATTTTCATCGGACTTCATGTCATATACTGCATTAAGTTTCCTCCACATTTCGCGCGCAGTTGTGCAACTCAGAAGTAAATCCAGGGGTTTCCTTTCGACGGACGTCACGATCAACCTGCGAGCTGTTTTATCAGCCTTTAAAAACTTTTGTAGGTTGACTTGATAGTTTGCTGAATTTTCAGCAGGACGCTCGAATTTTCCTTCACACACTGCAAGCATATCGTCATCTTCTTCTAATAATGTACGAATAACGAAACGCCATTGCAGCCAATTTTCATTGTCACGGAGCTTTTCAATTTTTAAACTCATCGACTCCATTTTTAAGAAAGTTTGTTACACAACACACTGCACTTTTCAAAAAAACGAACTATTCACTGATAACTTTTAAGAAAAAATCTGGGCCCATAACCTGTTCAGGGGTTATGTGAAATAAAACGCACTTGTACAGTTAATCAGATTAATAGTTATATTTGTAAGTGAAAAAATATACGATGAAGAAACCTCTATTACAATTCGGTGTATACAAGACGGACGCACTGTTAGAACTGAACTAAAAGAAAACTGCAACGACAGTACATGTGTTTATACCTGGAGTGCTTGCAGGCCCCCAGACCCTGAATAGACAATGACTTTCAAGGATGTAGGGTTTTCTAAAAACTGTTAAAGCATGGGCAAGGCTTTAGCGTCAACAAAAATAACGCAGATAGGTTCAGTTTACCCGGAGAAGAATTACCAGCTACCAACAAAGTACACCACCGAATAATCACCACAGATGAGGCACCAATCAACGTAAAGCAATATCGTTACCCTCAATGCCACAGGGAGGAGATAAATGTACAAATAAATGATTTATTACAAAAAGGAATAATCGAACACTCAACGTCCCCATACAATTCACCACTATGGATAGTCCCGAAAAAGGAAGACTCTCAGGGACAGAAGAGATGGAGATTGGTGATTGACTTCAGACGACTAAACGAAAAAACAATTGGTGATGCCTACCCTCTGCCTAATATAACAGACATCTTGGATCAATTAGGAAGCGCAAAATATTTTTCAATTTTCGATTCGAGATCAGAATTTCACCAGATCCCTATGCATCCAGACGACAAGCACAAAACAGCATTTTCTACACAATACGGGCATTATGAGTTCAACAGAATGCCGTTTGGGTTAAAAAATGCCCCTGCGACATTCCAACGACTAATGGACAATGTATTAACGGGTCTTCAAGGTTTAGAACTATTTGTCTACTTAGACCATATAGTTATTTATGCAAGCTCTCTACAAGAACATGAAATTAAATTCAACAAATTAATGGAAAGGCTAAGAGAAGCTAATCTTAGTTTACAACCGGACAAATGCGAATTCCTGAAAAAAGAAGTGGCATATCTGGGACACATAATTGACGAAAATGGACTGAGGCCGGATCCTAGGAAAATCAAGGCAGTCAAGGAGTTTCCAGTCCCTAAGACGGTGAAGAATATTAGACAATTTTTGGGTTTGTGCGGATATTACAGAAGATTTATCAAGGACTTCTCCAAAATTGCAAAACCACTCTCCGATTTAACTAAAAAAGAACGAAAGTTCGAATGGACTAAGCAGCAGGAAGACGCCTTTACGCACCTTAGGGATGCTTTATGTAAAGAGCCAATTTTGGCATATCCAGATTTTTCAAAGCCGTTCAATATAACTACAGACGCATCTGGAATAGCCGTAGGAGCAATCCTGAGTCAGGGAGAAATCGGGAAGGACCAGCCAATTTCATACGCTTCGAGAGTCCTGAACGAAGCCGAAACAAGATACTCAGCAACTGAAAGAGAGCTTTTGGCGATTGTCTACGCCGTAAATCACTTTCGTTCATATGTCTATGGTAGAAAATTTTCTTTAATAACAGACCATAAACCATTAACTTGGATTAACAAAGTCGCGGATCCTACGTCTAGACTGTTACGCTGGAAACTAAAACTAAGCGAATACGATTACGAGGTAAAATACAAAGCAGGAAAATTAAATTCTAACAAAGACGCATTATCTCGCAACCCAACTCAGAACATCGATACGCTACCAATCAATGCAAAAAGATCACACTCAACAAACACATCTGAAAGCAGGGAAGTAAAAAGGCCGAAATATTGGCATCAACATGTTAAACGACCAAGAAGTTCCACTACATCGAGTCCAAGAGAAGTTAAAAGAAAGAAAAAATGGCATCAGTATAAAATGCGACCATGGGAATCAACAACTACCAGCTCAAAAGAAATTAAAAGGAAGAAAGAGTGGCACCAGTATCCTACACGACCACGAGAATTAACAACTACCGATTCATTACCACAGAGGAAGAAACAAAAACAGTATTCATCAAAAGATATAAGCTCAGACGAATCTAATTACTATGACACGGACGACTCGGAAGACGAATTGGCAGACAAGATCAAGAGGAAAAGGCCCTTAAGTTCGAGCACCTCACACGAAAAACACAGAATCAAGAAAAAACATAAGAAAAATGAAAGAGAAGTACAAGTTGAAATCCATCAACCACCCTCAGAGTTCAAGGAAAAGACTCCTCCGCCATTAGTTTTGAGGAGAAATGATCCCATAGTAATTGCTGATGAGATAGAAGAATTAGACGAAGCAACAATTCTGCCCAAATATATTTTCAAAGATCCACCAAAAATCGACTCCTCTTCTGAAACACCTAAGGAAGAATCCGCAAGACCTAAAAATTTAAAAGAAGAATCAGATTCAAACTTCACAGAAACTGCTCCCATAACTCCCATTAAAATAGTAAAAGAAGAAGATGGACAACTCACCGTTAAGAAATCAGGACAACCAAAAGTAATATCAGAAGAACCAGTTCATACATACATAGAAGAAACAAAAGATCATCTGTGGATAAGAAAGGGAACAATTGTAATATTTTTGGACCAGGAAGGAAATCCTTCTGACCCGCAGTCAGAAGAGTTTATAAAAAGGAAGAAACTTATAATACCTAAATTCAATGCTAAGGAGATAATAGAAATTAGATTAAAGAAACAATTAGTACTAGGAATAATAGCACCAATTAAAGAAGAATTACCTCAAGCTTTAAAACTCTCTCCCTTTTACTTCAAGAACAGAAGATACAAGAAATTAGCATGCCAGACAGGAAACACATCAAAAAGATCTTGTGCATTGTCTTCAATAATACAAATATAAAAATTACGTTGTGTACAGGGAAAATACAAATACCTCTGCAAAAAGATAGATTAGAAATTATTAGAGAAAATCATGAAACCCCACTGGGAGGTCATAAAGGTATCAAGAAAACTTACCAGCGCATTAGACATAATTATTATTGGAAAAACATGAAAAAAGATGTAGTAGATTACGTTAGAACCTGCATTGACTGCCAACGAAACAAGCTTGTACGTATGAAGAATAAGGAACCAATGGTTATCACTGATACCCCCATCGAGGCATTTGATAAGATATCTCTGGATATATTAGGACCACTTCCACTTACCAAAAAGGGATATAATTACATATTAACAGTACAAGATAACTTAACAAAATATTCTGTCGCAGCACCTCTTGTTTCATTCACCACAGAAGAAGTAGCAAAAGCTTTCACAGATCACTTTATCTGCAAATTCGGATGTCCAAAGGCAATATTAACAGATCAAGGCACGCGTTTCACTAGTTCATTAATGAAGAAATTAGCGAGAATTTTTCAAATTAAAACGTACCGAACTTCGTCTTTTCATCCTCAATCCAACGGCGCACTAGAAAGAAGTCACCATGTATTAATCGAATACCTCAAGCATTATATTACTGAACAGAAAGAATGGGATGATTGGTTACCTCAAGCTCTCTTCTCTTACAACACTAGCATATATGAAGGAACGAAATTTACCCCACACGAGCTAATATTTGGTAGAAAAGCGAGACAGCCGTCAAAATTCATCGTCGACGAGAACATCAACACCTTCCCGGATTTCGTCGACAATCTAATCATAACTCTGCACAATCTACGAAAAACAGCAAGAAACAATTTACAGCAATCCAAATATAGGCAAAAATTCTATTACGGCAAAAAAATACGACCAGCATACTACCAGACCGGTGAAAATGTCTTCTTACTTAATCCGCCACGAAAAAATAAACTACAGAAAGAATACACCGGGCCGCACATAGTATCTAGAAACGTTGGGGACAACAATGTAGAGATACAAATTAGGGGGAAAACCCGGAAAAGAATAGTTCACAAGGACCGTATCAAGAGCGCGCACATGCCATTAAAGGATCAAGAATCAATAATAGGGAAAAATCAGCCTTAAAGACGCAGGATTGCACACGCGCAACAAAGTTGCTACCACCTTTACAAAAACTTATAAATGAAACGAGGGCACCACGTGCAAACAGACAATTGTTAGGAAAAGAACAAGAAGAAGAGAAAAAAAAGAGTAGAAGGAAAAGAAGAAGAAGGAAAAAACACACACACACACACAAAATGAGTGACAACCGACTCATGGACGGAATTTGCATCCAGGATGAGGAGGTGATATTTATAAACAAATACAACCCCCAAACAAAGAGGTTGTGCGGGGTGTGCGCAATGAAGATAAAGCCGGAGGAAAAAAACAATTGGTGGCACTTAGGCAAGGAAAAAAAAAGAGCATTGATTAAAATCTTTCCTTTTTATTTTACATAATTAAAAAAAAATATATATATATATATATATATATATAGGTGACCACCATTACGTCAATAAAGAAACAGCGACCTTAATGGCGAGTTGCTCGGGGTGCAGGAAGGAGCTAAGCACCATTCGTTCGGCACTGGCTTGCACCGAGTGCCGAAATAGGCTGAGAGAATTGAATCAGCAAGAGAGGAAGATTTTAGATGAGGGGTTCCTCCAACCTGGCACCGACGAATGGCATTTGATCGAATTGACGTCCATGACATATAAAAACGGACAATTGTCCGTGGTACTAAAGAGATAAAAAAAAAAAAAAAAAAAAATAATATATATATATTATACGACGTAAATATTAATAAATACTCATATTCTTTTATATACAATAAGTAATTAGTTATTCATAACCTTAAAGGAGAAGTCTTAATACATCGATACACATACCCCCCCCCCCCTTAAAGGAACATTGCAAAAAGTAGCAATGAACCGCCATATTAGCAAAAGAAAGATGGCGCGCAGAAGCGGAAAAAAAGTATTTGTGCGGAAATTTAAAAATAAGATGCGGAAATTAAACGAGCAGGTATAAAAAGATATATATATATATAGAATGATACATAAACGAACAAAGATTCATTATTTCAACAACAAAAGACGCAGGGGACTCCAAGTACAAAGAGCCTCGAAAAACAAACTACATGGACCCTGACGCAAATCGAGGTACCAGGCCCACCATGGCATCTATCTAAAGAAATCAACCAGAAGGATCCCAGGCGGAAGGCGTGGAAGATTCTTTGGCTCCTTGGAGAAGGAGTAACATCCCCGCGGAACGATCCAAATAATTGCGGATGCTGCAAATGTGCAATTCAACGATGCAGCAAGTGTCTCTTGGGGACAAGAAACTCGCCCAAGGAGGGAGGTGTAACGTCCCCGGGGAAGACCAGTTCCAGCCGATAATCAAAGAAAACACTTTAATGATAATAAATTTTTCTATGTTATTACCGACCGCAAATTACCGACCGCACCATAAAAATTCGTGTGGTAATGGGATGGGGTAGCTTACGCGTGCAACATTATTTAGAATAGATCACCGATCGATGGCGCGCGTTACAATTTTGTAACGTCCCTGATACTAGAATCAGGTATTTACAGCACTTATGAAGCAAAGAGCGGTTTTTGCCTACTAAGCGATTCGTTTTACTATAACTAATACTAAAAGAATGTGGGATCGTGGTGGCGTGTGGTTAAAGAGTGAAATCTACAGGTTAATGCCTTTCATTAATTAGGTTTATTCAAGTAATTACGAGAAAAAGAATTATAATTATCAATTTCTTTAGTGAATATGAAAATGTATATGTATATGACTGAATTCTAGACGTAAAAATAGAGTATAATAGACTTGTAATTGTCGCAAATCGCGGAACGGTAGCTAACTACTTCGATTACGCGGTTTTATAATGATATACGCGACGCAAAAGTACAACGCAATTTATAATGGATCTAGATCCTAACAAAACTGACAGAACAATATTTGGTTATTTAAATTAACTCTAAAATTCGTATTGGACGTGGAACAGTTACTCCATAGTTGACTCTAAACTAATTAGATCATGGCCCTTTTTGTCAGAGCACAAATCGACCCAAAACCTGATCGCTTAATTGGGGAGCCTGCGTTAGCTGGCTACTAGAACTACCCAACGATGCAAGAATCAAATGACGACGTGTGACCAACAGGGTTGCAAATAAAAATGACTCGACTTTAATTATTAATTGAATTTTATTGAAACGCCACCCAAAAGACACGGGCTTCAGAGACCAAGCCGCTCAATGATGGGGAGCCTGCGTTAGCTGGCTACTAGAACTACCCAACGATGCAAGAATCAAATGACGACGTGTGACCAACAGGGTTGCAAATAAAAATGACTCGACTTTAATTATTAATTGAATTTTATTGAAACGCCACCCAAAAGACACGGGCTTCAGAGACCAAGCCGCTCAATGATGGGGAGCCTGCGTTAGCTGGCTACTAAACTACCCAGAGCGAACTCCGAGAATCTGACGGCGAGTTAATAACTCAGAAAAGTAAGAAATATATATATATATGAGTGACTGGAGAGCTCTCGTTGATGTCTTAGTTCCTTCTGGGGCTGAGCATAGCACTCTGCATATGGAGTTTCAGATACAAGACCGTTTGAACGGGGAGCCTGCGTTAGCTGGCTACTAGAACTACCCAACGATCGAGTATCCAAATGGCTGATAACCGCTGTCCAGTCAAAACTAAGAATCTTGTAGGCTCTTACCAGTTAAAACTGCTGCAGTTCGTCGCTTCCTAAGAGGTCCGGCATGTAGTACTGCAAAGATTGTTCTGCTCTTGCAGCCGCTGCTGCACGCCCTTTTATACCCCGAGAATCGTGGGTTTTTCCCGCTCAAAAGTAGTTATTCTTTTATTACGCTTTATTTAGTAGCAAATATATATCAGTTTGATTAGGAAAAATACACTTTGATTTACTATTAATTAGTTTTTCACAAGTTTTCTCGTTAAATCACATTTTTAATAATTTTTATATACGCAAATTATGAGTGTTTTAATAGAAGAAATAATTAACCGCGAATAATACATAAAATGATAATTAAAAATATAACGCAATTTATAATGAGTGAATAATTAATACAATAACAATGTTGCACGCGTAAGCTACCCCATCCCATTACCTCACGAATTTTTATGGTGCGGTCGGTAATTTGCGGTCGGTTATGAAATAGAAAAAATTATTATCATTAAAATGTTTCCTTTATTTATCGACTGGAACTTATCTTCTCCGGGGTCATTACACCCCTAACAACATATTCGAAGGACATTACAATCGCTCGAAGTTGATTTCAAAAGTTATTAACAATTTTCCGCTAATATCTCGTAAACTAAAGCTTTTCGTGAAATTTGTATATGGACAAAATTGTACAGAATCATGTCCGTGATAAGATATTAAAAGTGCACTAAAATCGAAAAAGTTTATTTCAAAAGTTGCCGGTTTTTTGCAAAAACAATACTTTGCAATTGAAAAATGAAAAATTTTTTGATAATGGTACCAATGGGGAGTCAGAACCCACCAGGTGCAAAAGGTTTCATTCCGATTAGTCCATCCAGCTAGGCGTAATCGGCGGTCACACATAGAAAAAAAAAAAAAAAAAAAAAAAAATATACTGATCGAATTGAGTAACCTCCTCCTTTTTCGAAGTCGGTTAAAAATAGAGGATACGTGTTTTTGGAATTTGTTGTTTTTTGCAATATTTGTTAGATATATAATAATTTAAAATCACCTCCTGTGAAGAGGGGTAATCAGCATTTTTATTAAAAATATCATTATTTTTACAATCATTTACAATATTTTAGACATTTTATACCTCTACATATGCCGTTAATTGATTTCTGAATAATTATTGTAAGTATCGCAGGCTTTTATGATCAATACAGCTTTCATACTTTTACAGGCGTTAAAGACTTCAATCTAAATAACATATTTACAACTTTTGGAAACATTGGGATTTTTTAAGAAATTAAGAAAATAGAATTAAATTAAATTATTTTTTAACGATATTGGCCATAAAAGCCTATGCCTATGTAAGTTTCATTAAAATCGGTGTGTGGCGGTTCGATACGTTTCCTTGTTAGGTATAAACACAGCTTACCCATTGACTGTGGTGACAGAGTTAAGGATTTTCTTTATTGCAGACTTAATGACTCTCAATACATATACTTATTTTTACTCATTAATTGAAATTGTAATTCGACACATATAATGAACAACAAAACTATGGCATTTTCTTGAGGAATAATTTTAAATAACAGCGTTAATTCTAGTTTTTAATTTTCTAGTCATACATTTATTTTAATTTTAATCGACGTCTTGATTTGAAATGCTTAGTTTTTTTGAGCGTATGTTAATTAACCCTCTATCGGCTCGTGTATCTTTCAGGTCACATTTTAATTTATCAAACAAAAATTTATTTTCATTTGCATATGTAGGTTTATAATTTCTGATTTTTCATTCCCACAATTTTTTTGGAGTTAAAACAAAAATTCGGCCCATAGAAGGTTAAGTAAACGATGATATTGAACCGTCATTGTGAATTTGAATATTGTATTCGTACGCTGATTCTTTAATGCATCTGCTGCTTCAAGCACAATAAATACATATAATCATGTATTCAATTATTTAAAGTATATGAAATACTCGAATTTTAAAACCGATTATCTATAACATTCTAATATTCGAACTCGCAAATTTGCAGCCCTATTTAAGGTAATAAGGAAAGAAGCATCTATAAATAATTTTGAAGTTACGGTAAAAAGTTTATTTCATGTGGTTAAGAATTATTATATTAATGTAACAATTGTTAATTGTTTTTCTACTGATATCTACTCCTTGAACTAAATTATTATGCATTCTTGTATTGCATTCTTCATTATGCAATCTTGATGGTTTCTTTGACGCGAATGTAGCGTAAATGCGTATGTACCGTGAGTAACAATAGTAATCGAATATTGGCAGTTCGCAGCACAAATATGATATGTGTGGAAAAAAATATTTAATTTTATTTATAATACACGAAAAGAACCGATATCATTATGTTGACAAAATTTTAATTAATTAATAATTTTCGTAAAAAGAATATAAGCTTTCTCGATATGGGACGAACACATGTCTCAAAGGAACTAAACACGAGTTGCATTGTGCGATATTTTTCTAATATTTCTTATTTTGTGATGTTGCATAAAATTCCACAATTTTTAATTTTAGCGTTTATAAAATGTCTTGCTAGTTCTAATATTCACTGATGTTTCTGCATTGATTTTATTACATTTATTTTAGTGCTTTTCTTTGTCCTTGTTGAAATATATAAAAATGAATCCCATTTTATTTCTTGTATATGGGTTATTGCATGCCAAATCTATTACTTTTGGAAGTCACCATCTCCGATTTTGCTCTAAGCGAATTATGTTGTAGTCCATGTGAAATTAAGGGGGCTTTAAATCATGATTTCGTCGGTTTCGAATGCGTTAATGAATGACAAGCCTTCAAAAATTGCAATTTTTGCCCATTTTGACGAAAATGGGGTCCACTTAGAAATTTTTTTTCTCAGAAACTGCTTAACCGATTTAGTTAAATTTTTTTTTATTTTATTCATGAAGGATTGGACTGTTTTGAAATATTTTTTCTAATCCCGTTAATTTATTATAACATGTCGGAAAATTTAAACAAATTCTTTTTTTGCGTTTTTCTCAATGAGAGGCGTAAAGGGTAAAATTTAAAAAAAATATGGTCATATTCTTTGAAGCTTCCCCTTTAAAATGAGCCCCTCAGAACGATGGAGCTTCAACAATTGACGTCTCTACAAGCTGGAAGGACGCGGGGTATCCTGTTTCAGACTAAATAACAAATTATTCATAAATACTGCGCCGGACATCCATCACAGCCAAAATAATCAGTTGTACGTGAAGGAATGACTAATTTTCTGATAAAATAAATTAACAACTATTAACGATTATTAAAAATATATTCCTTTATTTCCGCAAACTTAGAACAAAAAATTATATGTGCATACATCCGCATATAACAAATTTTTTAAAATCGATGCCGCGGGCGCCTGAAAACCTTGCTACGGCACGTAGAATAAAGTAAAGAAAAGAAAGATACGTTGGCGAGACAAGGGTCTATCTATCCTTGTCTAGAGCTTCCCAGTTCGCCTTCAGAGGCCCGCAGTTTTGGTCTTGCGTTTTTTACAATTAGACGTAACGCATAGTGCTTAGAATTAAACGATTTAAATTTAATTTACCGAGAAGGTTACTGAACGTGACAATGAGATCGAACATAACCTACGTGACTTAGAAACTACTATGTACAATTAATCTTCGGTGTTTATCGCAATAGGTAGGAAACAGTGTTTTGTCAAGAGCCGCTTGTATCGCGATTATGCGGTTTTACTTCAATTTTCTTGAAGCTCGTCATTTCACGATTCTCACTGATCATAAACCGCTTATTTATGTTTTAAACAAACGTTCTGACAAAGCATGTTCTTGACAGCAATGCCAACTTGATTTTGTGGCACAGATTTCTACGGATATTGAACATGTATCAGCTAGCAGCAATGTTGTGGCAGATGTCTTTTCTCGCTTGGAGGAAATTAATTTGCCAGTTATCGTTGATACTCAGGAATTAGCCGAAAATTTTGGACAAAACATCGTCTATGGTCTTTTTGACATATTCCTCTATATTGCTGAGGGATATTAACGAGCTATGAGTCGTCGAAAACGTATCTCTGGTCGTTGGGTGCATCATACCTCACTCAATAAATCGGTCTTGGCAGTTCAACGATAGCTCACCTCTGTCCGTAACGCTCGTGAGAGGCAAGTCGGGAATGGGTGTAGATAGGTCTCAGCGGATCCAAGTTCCTTGGGTTAAGTTTCCAGAACGGATACATCTTGTCCAGGTGGAGCACTCTCGTTCATAATAGCGGCCATCTGTTGACCGCCTTCTGATACTCTGATCACCTTACAATAACACCAATATATTTTACCAATTTTCAGAAAAAGTTTAATGCTTTTTGTTGCTGTTCCCTGCAACCCTCCAAATAGAGGTGCATTGGGAGGCATAAATTGCCATGAAACCCCAGCAGTGGCCAATGGCGGTTCTAAAATTGGGATCCTTAGTTGCAGGATGATACGTGGAGGTGAGTTCCCGATTTGCGCCTTGGAAAGTCGTGCCGTTATCGCAATAAAAGTTAGGTGGAAGTCCAGGCTGTGAGACACAAACCTATGGTATGCAGTTACGACGCGGATGAAGTAATTACACTTCGCGTACATTTCCACTACGCGGAACAGTATCGTAGTGCGAATCCTGCCACTGTGAACTGTTTTCGCAGATTAGCGAATAGATTGTATTCAACCAGCTCGTTTCATCCTGTATGGTTTGATACAGGACGTTTGTATAGGCTTTCTACGATACGAACGGACGACGTGCTTGAACAGTTTGAAGACGACGAAACATTGAGTATTCGTGACGTCAACCGTCGACTGGGATAAGTAATGCGAAAAATTTTGAAACACTTTGTTAAGATATAAAAACATTTATTAATCCTTTCGCGGCGGAATGCTCTGGAAAGAGTTGCGCTCTAAGCAGCCGATGCCAGATAGACCGCGCGGACAAAATACGCGAGTCGTTCCGAACGCGGTGTGTGGAGCTGATTGTGCTGAGCATTTCTCTAACGCGGCTGGCCGGCACGCCGATCAAACAATAATATTCTTGTTCTTCTCCAAACATTTCAGACAGGTCAGAATCCGATGAAAACTCCATATCATCCCCAAGTTCCATATCATCGTAGCTCACATTTGTCATCCATTTGTCCATGATTAGGACAAAATTTGTGGATAATTATATTTGACTATGTAATAAAATAATTTTCAGAAAAAAAATACACCGACTTCGAAATGCACTAAAAAGTGTAAAATAATTTCTATTTCCTAATGAAGTAATTTCTATTTCATTCAATCATACAATTACGTAACATATATGAATGAAACCTATTTACTCGTTAGGTAGTATATTAAAAATATTTCAACTTTTTCGGAGGCGGCGCAAAATTAAAAGATTTTCTTGAACACGTCAATCTTTGGACAGCCGTACATGGGCAAGGCTCGTATAGCTATTTTTTTTTCTATACATATGCATAACTCGACAGCACGCCGCGAAATATGTGTTAGTGCGTATAGAATGTAACTATGGTCTATTTAGATTCATAAAGTATGCACGGAAGGACTCGATCGCCCCATATACAATAAAGGTAGGGCTCATCTGCCGGAAATTTGGTAATTCCCGCGTCGTGGGCCCCGTTTGTAGGTTCTTAGATCCATGCCTTCCACATGCGAACGAAGTCGATTCAGTTTCATTTATATCAGAAACGTTGTGAAATGAAGATTCAGTCGTTACATTTGCGTATATTACCAGATATATCTATAATGGTTCGTATTCTTCCTCAGGATTTATTAATATGCTGTTAACAGCGCCGTTAGGTTATAAGCAGGAAGGGTCTCTTTCAAATCTTTAATTTTCATTTTTATATCCACATCAATTTTTCAAGGAAAAAACTAAATTACTGTCAGCTTTTCAAATCTTAATCACTTCCCAGTCATAATCGTCCGCAATAAACCACCCCATAAGCGATCGGTAAAAATATTCTCTACCTGCACGCCAACTTGGGTTTTCCCAAACACGTACCCCGAGGAAAGGGAAGAAAAACCCCCGACATTTCCAAAAAAAGGCGATTGGTCAACAATTTCACCCCACCTTAGTTTCAGCCTCACCTTCGAATATACGCCCACATGCAAAGTTAATAAAAAGACAGACCCGCTAGTTTTAAGACAGAATTTTTGTAACAACCAAGCAACACACTAAATAAATCAAATCTTTAGTAGAAAGGCAAAGTGAGCATTTGCTATATCATCTAAAATTCAGTACAGCAGAGCATACGAATTTAACAATGCCATACGTCATGCCACAATTGGCAGCAACGTTCGCTGATGTATTTTTGATTTTGCGCCGCCTCCGAAAAAGTTGAAATATATTTAATATACTACCTAACGAGTAAATAGGTTTCATACATATATGTTAAGTAATTGTATGATTGAATGAAATAGAAATTACTTCATTAGGAAATAGAAATTATTTTATACTTTTTAGTGCATTTCGAAGTCGGTGTATTTTTTTTCTGAAAATTATTTTATTTCACGCTTTTTAGTGGAATGAGGAGAATTGTATAGGATAGTGTAAGACAATTGTTCAGGGCCTTTTTTGTCTGCGTAAGTGCCATGAGCATAATTAAGTATAATACACCAACGTCCGCGGAAACTCATCTTGATGCAGAAGTCGGGGTTAGAGCGGTAAATCTTATTTAGCGTTTTGGGACAGTGCATTGTGATTGCCCTTTTTTGCTTTTCTGATGCATAGTTCTTGGCGTTCCACTAATATTAATAATAATAGTTTTTCGCTAATATCCCGAAAACTAAAGTTTTCCGTGTAATTTGCATATGAACAAAATTGTTCAGAATCATGTCCGTGACAAGACATGAAAAGCGCACTAAAATCGAGAAAAATTTATTTCGAAAGTTGCTGGTTTTTCTGCCAAAAAATACTTTGCAACTAAAAAATGGAGAATTTTCTAATACTGGTACCAATGAGGAGTCAGACCCTACCAGATGCAAAAGGTTTCGTTCCGATCGGACCACCCGCCTAGGCGTAATCGGCGAACATACATAGAAAAAGTTGATTTAAGAAACTAACAACAATTTTCGCTGATATCTCGAAATCTACAGTTTTTCCTGAAATTTTGGTATGACAGAGTTGTTCAGAATCATGTCCGTGATAACATATTAAAAGCGCATTGAAATCGGAGAAAATTTTTTTCAAAAGTTGCTGGTTTTTCTGCAAAAAAATACTTTGCAACTAAAAAATGGAGAATTTTTTAATACTGGTACCAATAGGGAGTCAGACCCTACCAGATTCAAAATGTTTCGTTCCGATTGGTCCACCCAGTTAGGAGTAATCGGCGAACATATATAGAAAAAGTTGATTTAAAAAATTAACAACAATTTTCGCTGATATCTCGAAAACTACAGTTTTTCCTGAAATTTTGGTATGACAGAGTTGTTCAGAATCATGTCCGTGATAACATATTTGTTAAATGTTTGCGCGAATTTAACAATGTTTGTATGGACCGCGCGTGTATCGCCTGTGTCGAGTAGCGACACCTTTTGTTTGTTTTTAAATGCGTAACCGGTAGAACCATTATTGTCCTCGTAAGAGTCGTCAGATAAACATGTGCCACTAAGACTGTATCCATGTAATCGTCTTTCTAATATAATATTTAGTTAAAAATAATACTAGACATCGTTTCATAACTTCATTTTCCACTGCCTACCAACAATATTAAAAGCGCATTGAAATCGGAGAAATTTTTTTTGAAAAGTTGCCGGTTTTTTTAAAAAAAAAATACTTTGCAATTAAAAAATGAAAAATTTTTTAAGAATGGTACCAATGGGGAGTCAGACCCTACCGGATGCAAAAGGTTTTGTTCCGATTGGTCCATCCAGTTAGGAGTAATCGGCGAACATACATAGAAAAAAAAAAAAAAAAATATACAGGTCGAATTGAGTAACCTCCTCCTTTTTCGAAGTCGGTTAAAAAAAACCTTTGCACAAGAAGCGTATGCTGCTAGCACGTCAAAAACAACGCATTAATGGCAGTTGTTGATAACAAATGAACAGCGCCTTCGTACGAAGAGAGCGGCTTCGGATGGGCGCCATCTGGCGCTGTTTTTCCGCCGCGGGTAAATTTGCCTGAGCGTCGAACGGCGCTGTTCGCTGGGAATGAGCATCTATATCTGAGCGCCATCTGGCGCTGTTCGCTGAGAATGAGCATCTATAGCTGAGCGCCATCTGGCGCTGTTCGCCGCAAAAGGGTTAATAGATGTGTAGGATAAGAAATAATTGGTAACACGGTTGTGTGAAATAAACGATTTAATAAATAAAAGAGAATAATAATTTAGAATAGTGACAATGAGTATCGCCAGTCGATGCGCGATCACTTACTCACTCTGACCGACTTTCTGACCGACTTTTTGACCGACTGCTCCGTTGTCCGCCGAAACCACGTTTTTCGCGGGAAGTTAACAAAAACCGATCGCGGCTCTCATAGCAACGCGTGGCCACGCGCAGCCGAACATGCATCGGTAATCTACTCAATGGGTGTCCAAATAATTCGGCACCACAGATGTCTCTTTTTTCTTTTAGCATGAAGTCGCTCCAGGGAACACCGCCGTCTTCAGGAAAATGAGACATGCACCCGTACAAGTATGTATGTATGACAGACGAAGCTCTCTTCACACGAGAAAGGTGCTTTAATGCCCACAATTCGTATGTGTGGGATATACATTGCGATTCGCCCACGTGCTGCACAAGTACGTTGGTCAATCAACGTATGAGCTAGCATTTGCGGGGATTTTGTTGTTGGGCCGTTCATTCTGCCAAACAGATTAGACGGGTCTTCATATAAAATTTTTGTGGAACATGTCCTTCCAACTCTTTTGGAAGAAATTTCATTAGAGATTCAGAGGAACATGTTCTTGCAATATGATGGTGTACCTGGCCATTATGCCGCTGATGTCAAATCACACTTGGGCGAAGCCTTCCAAGACAGGTGGATTGACCGCGGAGGCGTAGTTGCGTGCCCCCCCCCCCCCCCCCCAGGTCCACCGAATTAAACCCACTCGATTTCTTTTTCTGGGGATACTTGAAGGTATAATTGCTAATCATTATTGTTCCATACTTGTAAATGATGTATTTTAAGTTTACATTTTATTTTCATTATTTTAAAAGGAGGTGTACCGTGTGCGCCGTGTATGCGACAACGTACAAAAACAAATGCATCTTAGCGGGCGGGAGGTATTTCGAGCCCAGCCTTTAAAAATGTACTTCCGGCAGTGATCGACTCCTTTTGAGGCCACTCATTTTTTAATCGAATGGAATAACTTTGTTCAAATGATAAACTTTGAAATAATCGACCCTTTTCAGGGTCAAGTCAGAAGGAAGCAACCATAATAATCGACCTCTTTCGGAACTAATAAGAACAAACCATAACAATCTTTTTTTTTTCTTTAATTGAGTCAGGAAACCTTCATAGGTTTTTCCCCGATCCATCGGGAGAGGACCGGGCAATATGCCGGATTCCTACCGGCTAAAATCTGACCGTGGAGCCCTCATTGCGAGTTAACCGAGTAGAAGGCACCGGGCCAATGATTCCTCACTCCCCCGCGCTACGTGCCATATCGCACCCATCTTCGATCGGAGGTTAAGCCTCTGTTCCAACTGTAGCGGGAGTGTTTCCTGAAAATAACACTCGATTGAGTAACACTCCCTTCCCATTGCCCTTTTGTGAGCCCTTGGAATCTTCATACTTGCCAATGTGAAACCGCGTCGCCCCCTACCGTCAACTAACGCCTATCCTAGTACGCTCGGTCTAACCGAGCGCGACCGGGACCTCTCCCTCTCCCAAATCGAACCATCCTCGCGATCCGCTAAGCCCCTCGACTTTCCATCGAGCACCTGTGCGATTTGAAATGTGGTACGGAGCGCTCCGTGCCCACGAGCCCGAAAGTCCATTGGGATTTAGTGTCGCGGTAGGTCCGAAACGGGGCCTTCTCGACGCCACGGTTCGGTAAGTTCCCCCCCCCCCCCCCCCCCATCTTCGATCGCGCTACGATCGCGCAGATGGCACCTAAGATCGTAAATCTTCCGCCTCGATTTGCGCCCGGAAGCACCACGGTATAATACCTGCCAGGACTATCGACATCTCATAAGAAATCCTGCAGTAGTCCATTGCGACATTAATGGCCAACCGTCGTTCGGTTCTCCACAGCCGCCGCTGCAAGTATTTGCTGGCCATCAGCGCTTCTTTGTCAAAGTTAATGATGTCTTATCCATTTCAGAATCCTCAACCGGTTGATCGTTGCCAGCAACAATAACTTTTTTAAAAACGCTTCGGACGAGGACTCGAACGGGGACTGAAAGATCAAATTGTAGATTTCAATGGACAAAGAGATGACGAAGTTTCAAGAGTCAATGATTCCGAATTTATTTCAACTGAATTCCTTGATACAGCATCTGTATTTGAATCAATCCTCCCTGGTTTGTAAATTATACATATTATATTTGTATTCACGCCATCTCGTAAGTCCAGATGTGGGGTTCATATCACTACACAACCAAACTGGTAAAGGTCAATGACCTGTGACCAAGTAAAATGTTAACCATATAAATAAGGTCGAAAATGTTCCACTGCTAATATAATAGCTAATATTTTTTTTTCAATTATCACATAATGAATTTCATATGAATTTAGTGTCCGACATGTAAAAGCAACTGGAAGATCATTACCAATTTGACTATGCCTTAAGACAACTGGTGCAGCGAAACTTGAAGCATCAGTTGTCACTATACAAGGTTGTAGGTAAAAATGAAAATTCAATTTTTTTCCGTATTTTATACTTATTAGGACACTTTTTACATACAAAATTACAGGAAGATACAACAACTTTTAACCAGAAAAATTAGCAAAAAAGTGTCATTTTTTAATATATTATTTAAACAAAGGCGAATTTTTTAAATCCATTTGCACAATTTGATTCCGCATTAAAAAATACACAATTTTGCAACTTAATCCATCTCTCTAACTCTACTGGCTCCCGAGATATTCAACAAAATATAATTTTCACCCTCACTTTAGGGGCTATTTTCACCCCCTTACCATGAATGTCGGCAACTAAAAATAAATACGTGTCGAATATTTTTTCAACAACTACGTTATATTCAAGTTTCATCAAAATCTGAAATTATCACTTCGGGATGGTCCCTTGTTACTAATTTATGGATCAAAGTTTGTGCATTCGTCTTATTTATCTTAAAAAGGAAATAAAAAAGAATAACTTTCGTACATGAGGTATACACTGGAAAACAAATTTTTCACCAATTGTTATCAGTCAACGGCTATACTAGTCAGGATATACCGTCAGGTTCTCGTGGAGTTCGACACCAACCTTCAAGCAGGAAGGACATGCATCCCTGCCATAAAGATCGGCAGGCCAAAATTCCTGCTCTAGGACGGGCGGTTTAATGGTGTCTGTGATTTTGTTTTTAACCGACTTCGTAAAAGGAGGAGGTTACTCAATTCGATCAGTATATTTTTTTTTTTCTATGATGTTCGCCGACTACTCCTAACTGAGTGGACCAATCGGAACGAAACCTTTTGCATCTAATAGGGTCTGACTCCCCATTGGTACCATTATTAAAAAATTTTTCATTTTTTAATTGCAAAGTATTTTTTTTTTGCAAAAAAACCGGCAACTTTTGAAAAAGAATTTCTCCGATTTTAGTGCGCTTTTAATATGTTATCACGGACATTATTCTGAACAATTTTGTTCATATACAAATTTCTCGGTAAACTTTAGTTTTCGAGATATTAGCGAAATAGTTATTAATTTTTGCAACCACTTCGAACGATTTTTGTGTCCTTCTAATACGTTATTAGTGGCATGATTCTGAGAACATGTTCTTCCTTATGTATAATTGTCGGAAAACTTTAGTTTTCGTGATATTGGCGAAAAACTATTATTATTAATATTAGTGGAACGCCCAGTGCTATGCACCGGAAAACCAAGAAAGAGCAATTACAATGCACTGTCCCAAAACACTAACTAAGCTTTACCGCTCTAACACCCGACTTCTGCAGCAAGATGAGTTCACGTTAAGTTGGTGTATTATACTTAATTATGCTCATGGCATTTACGCAGACAAAAAAAAGCCCTGACGAATTGTCTTACAGTATCCTATACAATTCCCCCCGTTCCACTAAAAACTGTGAAATAAAATGATTTTTAGAAAAAAATACACCGTCTTCGAAATGCACTAAAAAGTATAAAATAATTTCTATTTCCTAATGAAGTAATTTCTATTTCATTCAATTGTACAATTGCGTAACATATATGAATGAAACCTATTCACTCGTTAGGTAGTATATTAAATACATTTCAACCTTTTCGGAGGCGGCGCAAAATTAAAAATACCTTAGTAAACGTTGCTGCCAATAACCAGTTGATTGTGGTATGGCGCATTCGAAATTAATAAATCCATTTGAAAGCCATGGATCTAAGAACCTACTAATGGAAATAGGATATGGTTTTACAGAGTTTATAATAAATTGTACACACGAAATCAACGTTAAACTGAAACTTTATTTTCTACTACGATCACGGAGGATGTCTGTACTGTACGAAAGCTAGAACTGAAGTGAAAACGAAAATGAAAGTTTTGAAAAAGGAAACACCATTGTTGGGTCCTACAGAAAGAAAAACTCAGAGTGCCCATGTGCTTGTTTATTAGTCGGCCCACTCCGCAGTGAGAAACTGCAGGCCTTCAATTTCTTGACCTGAGGACTGTCAGGCAATAAAGAAACATTTACAATGCTACGACACTCGACTTATATTTTGAACCTAGATATTCCAACACCTACAAACAGAGCCCATGACGTGGGAATTACCAAATTTCCGGCAGATGGACTCTATCTTTATAGTATATGCGGCGATCGAGTCCTTCTGTCCCATACTTTATGAATCTAAATAGACCATAGTTACATTCTGTACGCACTAATACCTACTTCGCGGCGTGCTGTCGGGTTATATGTATAGAAAAAAAACAGCTATACAAGCTTTGCCTATTGTGACGATGTCGCGCTACGTCGGCAACGTGCTCCGTCGCGTGCCGTCAACCGCGCATCGTCAGCCGCGCACCGCGGTGGGGGACCCCCCACCGAGACCACCCGCGAGACCGTGACCTACTTAGATACCGATCGATCGCGTGATCGATGGAGTTGGCCCGGGGCGTCGGCCCCGAAAGGATCTCTCCGGAGATCCGCTCCCAGGCGTAAAGGTCTTCCTGGCTTGAAGGGTACCCTGAGCTAGGTGGACTGGAGGCCAGTCTCAGGAGGAAGGGTAACACTTCTTCTGAGACCAGCCGAGCCAACGGTCAGCCAGCAAACCGACTCGACAGGGTAACACGGAGGGTCGGTAAGCTGGAGACAGTCGCCACAAGGAGGGGGTAGCACCTCCGCGCGGTGGCTGTCCGATCGTGGAGGAACGCGCCAGCTCCCTCGAAGGCCAGCCTAGCCACAGGTCAGCCGGCGAGCTACTTAACGGGGGAGCCCGGAGAGTTGGCGAGTCGGAGGCAGTAACCACGCTGGGAGGGTAGCACCACAGCGCGGTGTCTGTCCGACCGTGAAGGCGCCTGTAAGACCCCACTGGGGCAATCTCGGAACACTCTCGGAACAACCAGGTTCCAGTTTAATAAGAGCAAGGCAAGGCCAGAACTGGCCATTTACCCGGTGTACTTTGATATCCCTTCTCTCCTCCTCCTCCTCTTGCGACCATAGTTTAAGACCCGCGAACGCGCCTCCGCGTCCGAACGTAACCCGCGAACGCGCCTCCGCGTCCGACCGTGCCGACCGACACGCGAGTACGTCCCGCGACGAACCGCGTCCGACCGTAACCCGCGATCGAGACCCCGCCGAACACGGACATCCCGCGATGTCCCCCGTGCCGCACCCCGTCTGCCGTTAGTATGTAAGATATAGTACGTAAGTAAGATAGTTTGTATAAGAGTTAGGTTTAGCGTAGTCTATAAGATGGCATGTAAGTTAGGTAGGACATAGTACATAAGAGCCGCGCCGCCGTCACAATTACTATACTTTGTAACACCGTTTTATATATTATAGAAACCGAACGTAGGCCCGCCGCCGAAGCCGGCCGCTCCGGCCAGAAAATCCGCTCCGTCCACCTCCGCCGCGGAAGAAGGCCAACAATAAAGCATAGCAATCTTTTGTACACCCTGCGCTTTCTTTTCCTCCTTGCGACCAGTCCCCTTCCCCACCGCGACCGGCCCCCCTCGCGAAAACCCTGGCTCGCTGAAGCGTCCGGCACCAGGGGGCCCGCGAGTCGCGACTCCACCGCGTTGCCTAGCAACGCGGTGCGACGAAGACCGACTCCGTTACATGGCGCCCGAACAGGGACTGGTGGAAGGGGACTGAGACATTGACGGCGGCGAATTTAGATTTAAGTACGCGTGCGAGAGCGGAGGAAAAAGAGAAGAGGACGAACCACCGAACAGAGAGGAAGACCAGACTGAAGCGAACGATGGCATATCGACCCAGGAGGGAGAGCATCGACGCTCCACGAGGCGCCAAGGGGAAACGACCAGGGACCCCGGTTCCGCGAGAGCCCCTTGGCCCAGCAGCGTCACCGACCACCAGCACTCCACCAGGCGGTGGAGTAAGCCGGCGAGCCAGTCAGGGACACCGCCTTGACTGGCCAGAAGACAGCCGAGGGTTCTGCCTTTCAGCCAACTCCGAGCTAACCAGAGACCAGGACCCGTTCCAGAGCGAGGCGTTATGCCCGCTGGTCACCGTAGCAGGAGCGACTCCACCCGTCAACTTGCCGCCTGGAAAGGCGGGCAGCAGTAGCCAGCGGTCATTCCTGTGGCCGCCCCGGACCGAACCCGACCGACCGGAGGAGAACGACACCAGCCAGGGGCACGAACGAACGCGAAAGTTCACGTGGCCCCCACCATCCCGGCCCGGGTATTCGGCGGAGCCGCCGCTAGTTGGCGACGCCGAGCCCAGGAGTATAAGGATAGGAGTCTCCCACGCCGAAGGAGTCTTTACTCGGTGGCAACCGAAGAGTACACATCGTGGAGGAGCAACCAGACCTGCGAAGAAGATGCCAGGAATAGCCTGGGTTTACCGGCTCCGTAAACCAGAAGTCCTCCGCGAATTGGAGCGACTCCAGCTACCGACCGACGGCACGTGGGTGCAGCTAAGGCAAAGGCTGGCCACCTACGTGCGCAACCATCCAGGAGAGTTTCCGGACCGACCAGCCGACGAACCCGGGTACAAGGAAGAAGTGGACCGCACCCGTGACTACGAAGAGTTCCACGCCGAAATCGCCAGGATGTGGCCGACCAACGTCCAGGCCACGCAGGTCGGGGTAGGCAATACCTCCACCCCGACACACGTCGAAGAAGGACCGTCACCAGCCATTCCGCCCGAGCCCGCAAATCCAACTGGGCAACTAGGACCGTCGACAAGCCAGGCGCCTCCACCTGCGCCGACCTCCGCCGCGCCAGCTCCCTATGATCCGATCAGGTTCATGGAAATGGTGTGGCGGTGGAATTGTCAATTCGACGGGCGAGACGCTCAAGCCTTTCTCGAGCGTTTGGAAGAGCTGCAGGAACCATACCAGCTGACCGGCGACCAGATGTTAAGAGGATTTCCCGAACTCTTACGAGGCGATGCCCAGCTCTGGTATCGCAACGTGTCCCGAAAGGTTAACACTTGGGACGAACTCCGTAACCGACTCCGAAATTTCTTCCTGCCAGCTGCCGAGAGAACCCGCCTGGATTTGCAGATCGCAAATCGCCGTCAAGCACCGGATGAGCCCGTGCGCTCATATATCACCGCTATTACCACCTTGATGCGTCGACGTGGAGGCTACACCGAGGAAGAAGAACTCGACGTAATCTACAGCAACTTGACGGAAGATCTGCGACTTTACCTACGAAGAACCGGACTCAGGGACGTGGACGACCTGATCGCCCAGGCAGACGCGGTGACCGCACTTCCGGCCACCAGGAACGCACGGAGCGCCAGAAAGGAGGAGTCAAGGACGCGGAGTAGCCGACCGCCCGAAACATCAAGGGCGCACGTCGCCAGCGATTATCACCGGGACACCCACTGCTGGCGTTGCGGACAAAGAGGACATAATCGACAGCAATGTCGAAACGATTATCTCCGCTTTTGCGCCCGTTGCGGAAAAGAAGGTACTCTCAGCCGCGACTGCCCTTGCGACAAGCCGGGAAACGCCAACCGGGCCGGGGAGGCCCGGCCCCGAAGATAAAACAGCAGGAGAAATCCGCTGTCTCCATGGCCCATCGCAGTCAACCGACGCGATCGGAAAAAACCAGCCGACCGAAACCAGATCGCCGATCTCAACCAGGACCGACCAGAAGAACTGAGCAATCAGGAGAAGATCAGCGCACAACACCGAAGACGACCGAACACCAGGAAACCGTCCGTCCAGTACCGGTCAGCGACAACCAGCCAGTACCGTCCAGCAACCGACCAGAACCCGCCGACCGAATTGACCAGAAGGACCGACTGGTATTGGACGTCCACATCGGAGGAAAAACCGTGTCCGCATTATTGGACACAGGAGCAGTTTCCTCCTACATCGATCAACACACAGCGCAGATTTGCCGTGAAGCCGGGTGGCGGAGGCGCCGCCACAATTTGGTGACCGCACTGGCAAATGGGGAACACATAGCTACGAAAAATAGCTATCAAGGAGAAGTTCTCGTCCAGGGCGCACGTCAAGACCACCGATTCTACGAAATGCCGAATCTCGCATACAGCATGGTGCTGGGGATGGACATCCTCCGCAAATTGCAACTCCAAGTTTGGTTGACAGGTCAACCCATCACCGACTGCAGAAGAAAGCCCGAACCATCTATGACGCAAGAAAACCGCACCATCGCAGCAACCAGCGGGCTGATTGAGGCGTCAGCCCAACAGCTACAGCAACTGGACCGGATCATCGCCCAGGAGAAGAGGAGGTTCGAGGAGGTCAAAGGGCGTACCCCTTTGATCGAACACGAAATCCGGCTGGAAAACCCGACGCCGATCAAGCAACGCTATCGGCCCCGTAACCCCACCATGCAGCGCCTGATCGACACCGAAGTACAGAAGATGCTCGACGAAGGGGTAATACAACCGTCCAGCAGCCCTTGGAGCTCTCCAATAGTGATGGCGAAGAAGAAAAGCGGCGAATATCGGTTTTGCGTAGATTTCCGTCGATTAAATGATGTAACGCGAAAAGATGCGTATCCGTTACCGCAGGTCAACGCGACGTTAGATAAGTTACGCGGAGCGAAATATTTGTCAACAATAGATTTAAAGAATGGATATTGGCAGGTACCTTTAACTCCCGAAAATCGACCTTTGACCGCCTTCACCGTTCCTGGCCGTGGGCTCATGGAGTCCACGGTGATGCCTTTCGGACTTCACTCCGCACCCTCCACCTTCCAGAGACTCCTAGACCGAGTAAATCACTCCGGAAATGGCGCCTCACGCGTTCGCCTACCTAGACGACATTGTAGTAGTCACCTCCACCTTTGAAGATCACCTCCGAGTGCTAACCGAAGTTTTTCGCCGTCTACGAAGCGCGAAATTGCGACCGAATTGGGAGAAGTGTCAATTCGCGAGAACGAGTTTAAAATATCTCGGACATTTAGTTGACCAGCGCGGCCTCCGAACCGATCCTGAAAAAGTCGCTGCAGTCGCTGAGTTACCTCCACCTACCAATATAAAAGAACTCCGTCGATTCCTCGGATTACTATCCTGGTACCGCCGTTTCCTCCGCGATATTTCCCAAACCGCCGCCCCACTGACCCAACTCCTAAAAAAGAAAGTTAAATGGTCATGGGAAGAGCCTCAACAGCGAGCCTTCGAAGAGCTACGCCGAAGACTTACGGAGGCGCCTGTTCTGGCCGTACCGAACTGGGATCTCACCTTCGTCCTTCAAACCGACGCCAGCATGGACGGCTTGGGAGCCGTTCTCACCCAGGAAGACGAAGATGGGGAACGGGTTATCGCCTACGCAAGCCGGACACTCACTCAGGCGGAACGCAATTATTCAACGACCGAGTTGGAGTGTCTAGCTGTCCGGTGGGGCATCTGGAAGATGCGCCATTACCTCGAGGGAAACCATTTCGTCGTTTTGACCGACCATCAGTCTCTGAAGTGGCTCGAGAAGATTGACAACCCTTCCGGTCGACTCGCCCGATGGGCCCTAGAACTCGGACAATGGGACTTCGAAATACGCTACCGAAAAGGACCGGACAACACCGTCGCAGATGCACTTTCCCGCCAACCGCGTACCACGTGCGAAATGAGAGGACCATTCAGATGCTCGTGGTACAATAACTATCTTCAAGGAACAGCGCAACATCCCGAACAATATCCCGACTACCGGATTGAAGACGGACGCCTGTATCGACACATTCTACACACGCTCGATTTCAACGAGCAGGATTCGAACGAACAGTGGAAGCTGTGCGTGCCAAAAGAAGATAGAGCCCGGGTCCTCCAGGAGGCGCACGATGACTCAACGGCAGGACACTTAGGAATCGCTAAAACGCTCGCACGGATAGCCCGCGTATACTATTGGCCAGGAATGCTACGAGAAGCCACGAAATACGTTCGAGAATGTCGCAGCTGCTAAAAATTCAAGTCACAGCAGCAGACACTCCCAGGAGCGATGCAGCCGACCAGTGTCCAGCAACCGTGGGAGATGGTTTCTGCCGATCTTGTAGGACCACTTCCACGATCGACCAACGGGAACACCACGCTGCTCGTCTTTCAAGATCGATTCACAAAATGGATCGAACTTCGACCGCTGAAGAAAGCCACGGCGAGCGCCATTGTGAAGGCCCTTAATGAATTGGCCATCCTGCGACACAGATGTCCACGAGTCATCGTTACGGACAACGGCCGGCAATTTATCAGCCAGGAATTCACCCGCGCACTCAAAGAAAGTGCGACGAAGACCGATTCCGTTACACTATATTCCACTATCCAAAGGTTGACATGTGCAAGAATACCTTTTAATTTTGCGCCGCGTCCAAAAGGGTTGAAATGTATTTAATATACTACCTAACGAGTGAATAGGTTTCATTCATATACATATATTACGCAATTGTATGATTGAATGAAATAGAAATTACTTCATTAGGAAATAGAAATTATTTTATACTTTTTAGTGCATTTCGAAGTCGGTGTATTTTTTTCTAAAAATTATTTTAGATATATATATATGTACACGTACACACATACATACATACAAATATATATGTACATGTATGTTACATTATATTATGTTACTACATTGTTATATTATTATGTATTGTATGGTGCATGTTGCATGTTAGTTGTCAGGTGTTGAATGTTGGGTTTTGAATAAGTGATGTATTTATTTATTTGTTAATTTATTCTTGTTCTGTTTATTTATTATTTATTGTTTATGTGTTTTCGTTGCTGTTTGTTTGAAGACAATTTGTTTGTTTGACCGCGCAGGTAAACCTGAACCGTAGTTTCTGTGGTTGCCCCAGCTGAGCGGATATGCTGCTCATTCTTTAAGGGCTGTTCGATACTCGAAAGGCAAGTTCTCGGGCGATTTCCGAAACCCAAAACAAACCGTAGTCAACGCCGCTGTCTCTCTCTTTCCTTGATAGAGCTACGTCACCGGAAGATCTCTTTCGGTGCGTTCTCGAAGAATCGAGAGACAGCGGCGAACCTAACGAGCTCCAAATTAAAATCCTACCGAAGGATTGGCTCCTGGTGACGTGCCGGTGAATCTGCCACAGCTGATTGGACAGTGACGTCACTAGGAGTCACCTGTTCCCGAATTTCGGAGATCGCACCGGGGCTCGCGACAAGCAGATAATCCCAGTGAGTCAGCCAAGCGAGACGTACCGATAATCCGATTAGGCGCTACCGTTAGACATTTTTTCCGTAATCGTCTCAGTTATACCGTCGAGTGTGTGTGTGTGCGTAAACTCTGTATTTAGTGGTTGTGTGTGTTCAATAAACAGTATTAGTGTGTTTTTGTTGTAATTACCATCGGGAGTCTATTTTTACGACCCACTCCCTCGCTATCGAACAAGGGCAAAGGTGCTATTAACGAGGAAAAGAAAAGAAAAGAGGAAAAAAGGGAACAGAAGAAAATGCTAATAGGGTGTGTAAAACGTCGCCAAATGTTTTAAGAGCGCAGCGCAAGGTTTTGTCGCGCGGATGAACGTATTTGGAGGTAGAGGTTTGGTGATAAAAGTTAAATAAAAGTTCAAGTTGGAGTCAGAGTTATCGTTGTAGTTATTTGGCTTTCTTTTTGGCGTCCGGAGATTTACCACGTGTCGCCCAATCCTTGTCCTTTGTCTCTTTTGCCTTTTATTATAGGTGCAGGCAGAGCTGTATCAGTTAAGAACAACAGAGGAAGGAGACAGAAAGAAAATAAAATAAACTAGAAGATAAGAGTGAAATAAAATAAGAGTGCGAATGTTAGGCTTATAAGGAACCTAAAGCATAAAAACATACACACATAGTAACTTGGTAACATGTAAACATATGTAGTGCTTGACGTGAGTGCTATAGGTAAGAGATAGCATTCAACTGAATTTCATATTTGGATTTGAATTAAATTTAAATTTAGATTTAAGTTTAAATTCAGATCTAAAGTTAATCCGCCAATAGGGTAAGAGGAGGAGCTTGTCTGCGACTTCACGTCTTTCTTATCTCTTTTACTGTCTCCCGTCTTTGCTTACTATTTTCAGAATTTTTTGGTACCTTTGGTGTTGCATCTGATAGAAGTGTATGGGGTGTGTGGCTGCATGCACTTTCCATTATCGCTCGATTGCTGCTAGATTATCGCTAAATTATTTGAAAAATAATTATTTAAATTATTATTTGTGGGTTTCGGTATCTCGCGGTTTAAAGCGCATGTAAAGAGTATTAGTGTATTATGTCTCTGTGTGATTTCTTGGGAGTTAGTGTGCTCTAAATCAGTTTCCGACTGTATCTGTGGTTGGTGTACGATGCTTCGGTATTAAGGGGCTGCCTCGAAGTTGGGGTTGATTATTTTCGTACCAGAGATCCACTGGATTTCGTATCTGCTTGAATTAACAATTTAGGTTTTGGATTTCGTTCTATATCGGTGTTATTGTCCAGTTAATGTCATAGTTGGGAGCCAGGCGTGTTTTGTGCGATAGTGTGCGAAATTGGCGTTCGGAGTGCCGTTCGTGTTTGATCATGATCAGGATCAAAGTCTTTGTTGGAATTTTGATTCAGTTTAGTTTCATCTTGTTTGATCGCCGATAACACTGTTCAACAAATTTTACCTTTTTTTGTGTTTTGCAATACCCACTATGTAATCCTTGTAGAGTTTCTCTCGTTCTCTTAGCAAGAAGAAACATAAAGGTTGTGTAATGACTTCAGGTTCCGAGAATAAACAAAATTGAAGAAAACACTGATGAGTTCAGAAAGGTCACAAAGGGTCTCGGCGCATAAGATACACTTTTTGGCCTCGGAAAAAAAAAATTCAAAAGAACCATATGGATCGTGCAGCCCGCGTCGAGTAGACCACGCGTACTCATATTTGGCGTTCCAAATCGCCGTCGTCACTCTAGAAGAGGAGGAAATGTCTCTTGACCGGTCGAAGTACATCGGACATGCAGTGTTAGCAGGTTTTACTTAAATGAAGCGACACGTGTTTTACTTTACTTTATGATCAATATATTTTGAACTATGCATAATAATATAATATAAAGTTTAAATTGAATAGGAAAGGGTATTACACCGCATTACCTCATTACAAACAGAATAGAACAACAAAATAGGACGCGACGCTCTTACGGATATACACCAATACAGGGTGTCTCACAACTCGTGTAGGACCCGGAAATGTGGGGTAGCTGACGCAATTCTAAGCAAGATTTCCCTTTGCAAAAATTGGATTTGAAGCGTCGTTTTTGAGTTATTAACGAAAAACACGGACCAATCAGAGCGCCGGGATTTGGCGCGCCGAGAAGCGAGAGCGAAAGCTTCGAGCCGGTCGCCGGGGCTCGAGCGTGATCAACTGAGTTTTCCTCGGAACTCTCTTAACGTCTACTAAGAAGTCTTTACATCGAAACTCAGTTAAATAACGAACAGAATAATTAAAATGAATGTTCATTTATTCATTCCTCATGAAGGAGGATCGACATTAGTTATGTGTAATTGACATAAAGTACGCAAATGGAATTTATTGAAAACTGCAATTCGTTATCGACAAGGAATGTGACATTAAATATCGAAATTTTTTTGTTTTATCTCCGACAGCAATATTGGCCAACGAATTTACATATTTTAATAAGAACTACTTATTCCGTTTGTAAAAAAAAGAGTTTCAATGTGAGATCTAACAAATGTAATAACGTCTCTACTATTTTATAGGAAATTTATTAAAATAAGACTCACCCATTCTTTGAAAATAATCCTGTTTGTTAATAATCCGACAGTGAAAGTGATGGGGTAATTGCCACTGGGTCAACCTGCCGATGTTGACCTGTCGCAGACATTGGCACCGTATAACACAGCTGGTGGCACTCACAGGTCACTGCACTGTCTGCACTTCAAAACACTTTTGTTGTCACTTTCACTTTCTGAAAAATCTCAGGTAAAAGGTATTGTCGCTTCCGATGCCTCCGAGGGTGTCCGAAAGGGGCCGATTATTTTAACGTTATCCTGGACTGCTCCTATGATTAATAATAATCCTCCAAGATCCGTGTTAAAAATTGCAGGCGCTATGAAAAGTCCTCAGTATTTAAATTATGCGCTCGTATAAACTTATTCGAGTGCATCTGGTTCTCTTGAAGAATTCGATGTATCGCGGAGCGATGCATACTGAAATAAAATACAGAAATGTATTAATAAATGAAGAAGGATACTTTAATATTAACGTTTGAATATTATTAACATTACTTACCCTAAGCGGCAGGCGACGTCTCGTATGCTTAACGTTTCATCTTCATGAAACTGTTCGAGTACCTCGCGTTACTTTTGCACTCCACGTAAATATACAAAATATTATAAAATTCTGTGTTAGACATTTGCAGAGACATTTCGATGGTTACTGTCCGACGGCTCTCAGGAAACTGCTCACGGGTCAAACATAGCTTTGTTTCCAAAAAACACTCTGCCTTTCCCCGTCCCATGGCTAGATATTATAACAAAAGTATGCATATTGTTTGAACGACTTCCATGAGTCTAATTGCCATTTTTGAATGTCGCCACGGGTTTTTCCCAAACAATCATTCCCACGACAGCTGATACCTGCGATACTCGAATTCACCTAGATTGCCCATTGTCCCGCTTAGTCTTGACCGTGCAATAAATTGTGCGAAGGCAAACTAACGAAAAGCTATTACCTTAGATGCCCCTTTTTAACAGACATTCAACATTCTGGTATAGCACACGGTTTTCTGTCCACTGATCACATACCGTTCGTCAATACCTGGCCAGATAGCACAAAAATGCAAAGTAGACCGTACGAGAAATGGACTGTTTTACGGCTCCGAACTTTGTTTTGTAAAACGGCTGCTGGTATGTGCTATACCATAATGTTAAATGTCTGTTAAAAAGGGGTATCTAAGGTAATTAGCTTTTCGTTAGTTTGCCTTCGCACAATTTATTGCACGGTCAAGTCTAAACGTGACAATGGGCAATCCAGGTTAATTCGAGTCTCGCAGGTATCGGCTGTTGTAGGATTGATTGTTTAGAAAAAAACCCTGGTGACGTCCAAAAATGGCAATTAGACTCGAGGAAGTCGTTCAAACAATATGCACACTTTTGTTATAATATCTAGCCATGGGACGGGGAAAGGCAGAGTGTTTTTTGGAAACAAAGCTATGTTTGACCCGTGAGCAGTTTCGTGAGAGCCGTCGGACAGTAACCATCGAAATGTCTCTGCAAATGTCTAACACATAATTTTATAATATTTTGTATACTTACATGGAATGCAAATGTAACGCGAGGTACTCGAACAGTTTCATGAAGATGGAACGTTAAGCATACGAGACGTCGCCCACCGTTTAGGGTAAGTAATGTTAATAATATTCAAACGATAATATTAAAGTATCCTTCTTCATTTATTAATACATTTCTGTATTTTATTTCAGTACGTATCGCTCCGCGATACATCGAATTCTTCAAGAGAACCAGATGCACTCGTATAAGTTTATACGAGCGCATAATTTAAATTCTGAGGACTTTTCATAGCGCCTGCAATTTTCAAAACGGATCTTGGAGGATTATTATTAATCATAGGAGCAGTCCAGGATAACGTTAAAATAATCGGCCCCTTTCGGACACCCTCGGAGGCATCGGAATGGACAATTCTTTTTACCTGAGATTTTTCAGAAAGTGAAAGTGAAAACAAAAGTGTTTTGAAGTGCAGACAGTGCAGTGACCTGTGAGTGCCACCAGCTGTGTTATACGGTGCCAATGTCTGCGACAGGTCAACATCGGCAGGTTGACCCAGTGGCAATTACCCCATCACTTTCACTGTCGGATTATTAACAAACAGGATTATTTTCAAAGAATGGGTGAGTCTTATTTTAATAATTTTCCTATAAAATAGTAGAGACGTTAATACATTTGTTAGATCTCACATTGAAACTCTTTCTTTCACAAACAGAATAAGTATTTCTTATTAAAAAATGTAAATTCGTTGGCCAATATTGCTGTCAAAAATAAAACAAAAAAATTTCGATATTTAATGTCACATTCCTTGTCGATAACGAATTGCAGTATTCAATAAATTCCATTTGCGTACTTTATGTCAATTACACATAACTAATTTCGATCCTCCTTCATGAGGAATGAATAAATGAACATTAATTTTAATTATTCTGTTCGTTATTTAACTGAGTTTCGATGTAAAGACTTTTTAGTAGACGTTAAGAGAGTTCCGAGGAAAACTCAGTTGATCGCGCTCGCGCTCCGGCGATCGGCTCGAAGCTTTCGCTCTCGCTTCTCGGCGCTCTGATTGGTCCGTGTTTTTCGTTAATAACTCGAAAACGACGCTTCAAATCCAATTTTTGCAAAGGGAAATCTTGCTTAGAATTGCGTCAGCTACCCCACATTTCCGGGTCCTACACGAGTTGTGAGACACCCTGTATATATATAACCCCCTTTTTCCCACATGCCACCTAGTGACAGCAACAGAATAAATTACTGGCGCCAATTTACGAATTTAGATTGCACATTTAACATGCAGCGTTGAAGTTCTAGTGCTTATCGTGCGATACGGGGATTCACCTCTTTTTTTATTTAAAGTCACACGGAGCGAATTGCAATCGATTAAAATTTTGAATTTTATGCAAATAGACTCGGAAGCGTCTCAATCCATATATTATGGCTAATACTTCTAATTTAAAATTATGATATTTACTTTCGACTTTAGTGGTTCGTTTTGAAAAATAGAAAACCGGTTGGAACTTCATATCATTTTTCCGTTGCACCATATCCCTTTGAACTAGCGTCACAATGAAGCTCAGTCTCATCTTTCGGACTATACATCGCAAGCACGGGAGCTTCTACTAATTTAGTTTTTAAAACATGAAACGCTTTTAACTCCGCTTCCCCAAATTTAAATTTCGCGTCTTTCTTCAACAAGTTATACAATAGGTAAGCAATAGAAGCAAATCCCTCAATAAATTTTCTAAAATACGAACATAGCCCTAAAAAGCTTCGCACATCACGCACATTTTGCGGTACAGGAAATTTTTCAATACTCTGAATACTATCTTTTGGTGGGCTTATTCCTCTTTCATTTATGTAATATCCTACATATTCTATGTTTGTACACAAAAATTTACATTTATCTAGTCTTAGTTCCATTTTATTCTGTACGAGTAAAGTTAAAACACGACGCAAAACTTGTAAATGATGTTCCAATGTTCGCGTAGCTATTAATACATCATCTAAATAAACAACAACATCTCCCGATTTGATAAGCTTGTGGGGTAGAGATTAATATCAAAGAAATACGTTTATATAGCAGAAAGACTTTATTATCAAATAGCACACACTCCGTGCTTACGCCGATGCAATACAAGGCAAAACTGACTCTTCGCCCGCTTTCCTACGGGCTTTTATAGCTCTTTTGCCCAAGCGGCAAAGCTAAAGAAAGCCCGCGTAAAAACGGGCGGGAAAGTAAGCGTCGCTTCACTAAAAATTAGAAAAAATCCCAGTCGTACAAGTGGCCGCCAAATGTGGGCCCGCTTACACTTTCACTTGGGGAAACTCCAAGCTTACTCTTACGCTTTCTAAAAATACAACAATGGGTAGCGACGAAGTTGCTACAAGCTCTTAAAGGATATCATTAATGAATCTTTGAAAACGAGACGGTGCAACCTTAAGACCGAAGGGCATCTGCAAATATTCAAACTAGTCCAAAGGCGTGACAAAAGATGTATATTTAACAGAATTTTCTGCTATTCGAATATGATGGAATGCGTCTTTCATATTAAGTGAGCTAAAATACTTTTTCCTATTTAAAATATTCAAATGATCCTCGATTAGAAGTAAAGGGTAATTACCGCGAGCAAGGACCTTATTCCAAGTTCGATAATCTATACACATACGCAGTTCTCCATTATTTTTCTTGACCAACACAATTGGTAACGCGTATTCGGAATTGCTGGGTGTAATAATTCTTTTCGCTAAAAGATCGTCCAATACACTATGTAATTTATTTTTTTCGCAGTAAGCTATTCGACGGGGTGTTGAATGGAAAGGTCGGTGATTATTTAAAGTTAATTTCAGTTCGGCATCTACCTGCGGTAATGTAGGACGCGGCGGTTGCAAATATTGTTCCGTAAAGATTTTCTTAAATTCCACGCAAGCATTGTGAGATATTTGAGGGTCGACTTTTAACGAATCTACTATGTTTTCAGCGGAGGGATGCAACAAAATATTCAAAATTTCAAGAACCTCTTCGTTTTTAGGTAGTGTTAAACTTAATTCAAATGTCTTAAGAGCATCTCGACCCAAGACTACAGGCGCGAACATTGTTTGATTCGACACAACTAAAAAATAATTTTAAGAAAAAAAATATACCGACTTCGAAATGCACTAAAAAGTGTAAAATAATTTCTATTTCCTAATGAAGTAATTTCTATTTCATTCAATCATACAATTACGTAACAGATATGAATGAAACCTATTTACTCGTTAGGTAGTATATTAAATATATTTCAACCTTTTCGGAGGCGGCGCAAATTATTCGACTGTCCCAAGTTTGATATGTTCAAGAAAACCTTTTAATTTTGCGCCGCCTCCGAAAAGGTTGAAATATATTTAATATACTACCTAACGAGTAAATAGGTTTCATTCATATCTGTTACGTAATTGTATGATTGAATGAAATAGAAATTACTTCATTAGGAAATAGAAATTATTTTACACTTTTTAGTGCATTTCGAAGTCGGTATATTTTTTTTCTTAAAATTATTTTATTTCATGCTTTTAAGTGGAATGGGGAGAATTGTATAAGATACAATTATTTCGGTAATATCTCGAAAAGTAAAGCTTTCCGTCAATTATGCATAAGGAAAAAATTGTCCAGAACAATGCCCCTGACAACATATTAAAAGGACATTAAAATCGTCCAAAGTTGATTTCGAAAGTTAATAACAATTTTTTTGCTAATATCTCGAAAAGTAAAGCTTTCCGTCAATTATGCATAAGGAAAAAGTTGTCCAGAACAATGCCCCTGACAACATATTAAAAGGACATTAAAATCGTCCAAAGTTGATTTCGAAAGTTAATAACAAGTTTTCGCTAATATCTGGAAAAGTAAAGCTTTCCGCGAAATTTTTATAGGAACAAAATTGTTCAGAATCATGTCCGTGATAAGATATTAAAAGCGCACTAAAATCGAGAAAAGTTTATTTCAAAAGTTGCCGGTTTTTTTGCAATAACAATACTTTGCAATTGAAAAATGAAAAATTTTTTGATAATGGTACCAATGGGGAGTCAGAACCTACCAGATGTAAAAGGTTTCGTTCCGATCGGTCCATCTAGCTAGGCGTAATAGGCGGGCACACATAGAAAATAAAAAAAAAAAAAAAAAAAAAAAATATACTGATCGAATTGAGTAACCTCCTCCTTTTTCGAAGTCGGTTAATAATATATGTATCTCTATAGACGTTATTAACCCAGACTTTCGCACGTATCACACCTTTAGGATTTAACGGAGATTTATTTATTCCTACGAACCGATTTCGTAATTCATCGGAAATTCCATCAATGTCGCATGGAAGAAACATTTCTTAAATAAAACTCACCGGACTTCCCGTATCAAACAGTGTAATCAAACTTACTTTCACATCGCCCAATTCAAAATTTACATCACTATGGAATTTGTTGTTTGGCGGTGGAGACGTCTGAACGCAGGTGACTTACGGGTTCACCTTTTTAGACCAGGTATGAAATAAATGACCCATCTCTCCGCAATGGAAACATGACCTTTTTTCTCTCTTCGGCAAGCGGCATTCCAAGGATCGATGTCCTATTCTATTACAGTTGTAACAACGTACCGGGGGTACTGCTGGGGGTATTGCTGATTCCTTCGCTGTTAACAGCTCCTTCATACTCAATTGATCTGTTGAGATTCCGGAAGTCGCTGGATTTCTTGAGGCAGGTGGCAATCTAATCTTGCTGAATGCTTTCAATAAAGCCGGCGTTATCGGGAAATTGCATAGACGCGCCTGATTTCGCAAGGTCAGATCGGGAATCCCGTTAATCACTGAGTCCACTATTTCCACTGGGACTCTGCTCGCCAAAATTAATTTATCGTGGAAATACTCAATTCGAATTTTCTGCGGTCCTTCAGTCTGCTTTCCCGATGGTCGAACATTGTCTCCATACGGTTTAACAATTCCACGGTATTGATCTGGAGATGTTCTGTTCTGGACTGAAACCAGCTCAATGACTTCCCCTTCAATTTGGACCTGATAAGGATCCTCGACGAGCTGTCGTCCAGGTTGTAAGTTGCAACCAACAAATTCAGCTGCGTTTTCCAATTTTGGAAACTTTGCTCCATACCGCTAAATTCCGGAAACAATTCACCAACTTCCCTGATATCTCGAATCGATCTTCTTTCCGATTTCTGGATCGGACCAGTCGGACGCCACAGAGCATTATTTTCCAGCTGAAGAAGTTTTAATTCACATTGCATCAGTTCTCGCTCCCGTCGCATGAGATCCATCTCCATGCGTAGAAACCGAATCTCAGGTGCAATGTTCGTTAGTACATCGCACCCTGAAGCTGCATCCGCGTGAAAGCCACTCATCTCCCGTGAAGCATCATTTTCTTCAGTAGGAACGTTACCCTCCTCAGAAACTGGATCGCCGCCCCTCCTTGTCCGCGATACCATATCTTCCCACGATCGATTAGGAAAATGTTCGTCGAGCCGTTGTATCAAATCGGCTTTATTGCCCGTTGCACACAGTTCATTTTGATGCAACATTTCTTTCAAGTCAACCACCAGAAACTCGCGTTTGCTTTTCTCCGTTAATTGAGACATAATGGGGAAAAAACAAATCACTCCGCACAAATAAATGTCACTTAATATGCAATAAAGAGAGAGAAAAACAAATAAAAATGTCAATAACGCAGAGAAAAGAACGAACACAAAATGTCACACAGAATGTTAACCCTTAAATGCATAATTTTCTAATTTTCCCTGAAAAAATGCTACTAGTACATTTTTATGAGTTTATTAACGAAAAATTAAGAAAATAATTATAATAAATTTTTTTCATTAAAAAAACAATGAAAAATACCCTGTTGCAATTATGCAACACTGTGCATTTGCAGGAAAAAATTACATGTTATGATATTTCTTAAAACAATTATTCTTTTTGTTAAAACATAAATTTATACCGCATTTCTCGCAAACAGTTTGTGTAAATGCCTTACACTCTGGAAACTTGCACCGGGTTCTATTCTCAGTCCATTCCAGCCAATGCCCAACTTAGTCTAGCCTAACATCCTTGGGAGGCGCATATCATATTCTGCTCTTTGCTTCTATTTCTTCTTGAACGTTTGATTGAATTGGGCGTCCTTTTCTATTTATATTACTATTCTGCCCGACATTGGCGAGGCATATGGCAATTTCATCTGGTTGATTTGTATTTGTGATACGTTTGTACATAAGCCACGCATTAGCCAAGGCCATATCTATAACATAGTAAAATAACCTCATGTACCACTTTTTACTTTTTAAAAGAATTTTATGTCTTGCCATTATGACAGCAAGGAGGTCGACACCTCCCATATGCTTATTGTATTCTTTTATCACGAAGAGGCAACTGATTTCTATATTTCTATATTTGTTATCGGTTTTTGCCCAGCATATGTTGATAACTGTTATATTCCGACCAATTCGAAAAAGGATTTTCACAAGGTGGTGGTTAATAATAACGTCCGTACTGCGGTTCTATTCCTTAACACTTTATTTGTTTTCGGGACAGCTGTTATACGTTCTGCGGTTGATCACGCACTGTCTCTTTCCGCCGCGTCTAGGACCGTAGCGGCACATAAAAACGCTCAACGACTTTACAACGACTTTAGTACATACATACACACATACATACATGCATACATAGCGTCCCATCACTCCTCCCCCTGTGATCAAATTTACATGTTAGGTAGTAAAAGTATTTGTTCAGTTTTAATTGTATACAAGTCTATCCGGAACTTTGCGAACTCTCGTAGATCGACGTGGTGGTGGATCATTTGTTGGAAGTACGTTTGCAGCAGCGTTCTGCTCGGATATTTTTGGCGGAGTCTCGTTGTTATTAGCGCGCGTCGTGATGTGAACATCGTCATTCGGTTTTTTTTGGAGCATCTGTGTAACGCGGGTTAGATTCATATTGTGTGATCCTAGGAATGTTCGCATCTATTTTCCTAATTTGATCGGCATGGTATTTTTGCACACGACCGTCGTCTAATTGAATCAAGTAATGAAGAGTTCCCAGTATTTCCTGTATTCTCCCGAATTTCCATTTGTCTGTGGTACTATATTGTCGGGCCATAACTCGATCCCCCTTTAAAAATGATTTCACGACCATTGTTGGATATTCTCTAGTGCTGTGTTTTTTATTTGTTTCTAATAGATAGTCTATTCGCGACCGTATTTGTCTTCCAAACATCAATTCGCTTGGCGTTTTATTTGTAATGCTATGACGTGTCCTTCTATATTGCAAAAGTAGGTCATGTACTGCTTTGTGCTTTTCCTCTTCATTACTTGGATTCGTCGCACGTATTGATTTTTTTAATGTTTGTACATACCGCTCTGCTAAACCGTTCGTTGCAGGGTGGTATGGCGCAGTTAATTTGTGCGTTATCCCGTTAATTCGCAAAAATTCTTTAAATTCATTCGCAATAAATTGGCGACCATTGTCGCTTACAAGTACTTTAGGGTTGCCGAATCTCGAGAATATTTCACGCAATATACGGATGGTAGTTTTCGTTGTTATGTCTTTAGTTACGAACACTTCGGGCCACCGTGTGTATGCGTCTACAAGTATAAAGTAGTATGAGTTGTGAAATGGACCTGCGTAATCAATATGCACTCTTTCAAACTGCATACTGGGATCTGCCCATTTATGCGTATCTACTTTTATGGGATTCTTAGCGATTTTCAGACAATTCACACAATTTTTCCCCGTTCTTTCAATATCTTGATCAATCCCATTCCACCAGCAGTAACTACGAGCTAATTCTTTCATTCTTTTAACGCCAAAGTGTCCTACATGCAACTCTTTTAGTATTTCGTTCCTCATTGTTTTTGGTATGACTGCACGATGACCGCGAAAGATACACCCTTGTTGCAGCGAGAATTCTTCTTGTGGTATATTCCATCGCAGTTCTCTATCGATTGTTTTACCCGTAGTAAGCCCTAATAACAACATCTTTAAACTTTCATCTTTATTAGTTTCCGAAGCTAATCGTGACACTGTCGTTTGTAAATTTTCGACTTGATTTATTTCGAAAAGGTCTATGGCATCCTTTTCTGGAATCGGCGCTTCAGATTTTGTAGGTAGGCGTGACATAGCATCAGCATTTGCGTGTAATTGGCTTCTTCGATACTTAATTTCAAAATTAAAAGCCCTCAAGTATATTGCATAGTGCTGCATTCTCGTAGTTGTTAGCGAAGGCAATGCTTTATCAGGGTTAAAAATTTGCAAAAGCGGTTTGTGATCCGTAATTAAGGTAAATTTGCGACCATAGAGATACTGGTAGAATTTTTTTACACCGAAGATAATACTGTATGCCTCTTTATCGATTTGTGAGTATTTGCGTTGAGTCTTTGTAAGTGTTTGAGAGGCGAACTGTATGGGTCTTTCTGATCCATCCGGGTATTTGTGGGACAGCACTGCTTCCACTCCGTAGGGTGATGCATCGGTGGCAAGTACTAGGGGTAATTTTGTATTGAAATGCGCAAGTACGTTCGGTGAGCAAATATGCTTTTTTACTAAACAGAAAGCCCTATCACATTCGTTGTTCCAAATGAATTTAACATCTTTTTGTAAAAGATTGTAAAGTGGATGTAAGATGGCACTTAAATTTGGTAAAAATCTACCGTAATAGTTAACTAATCCTAAGAACGATTGTAATTGCGTCCTGTCCTCGGGGCGCTTTGCATTTGTAATTGCGTCAATTTTATCTTGCATTTTATGTAATCCCATCCTCGTCGCCACTGTTATATTCCGACCAATTCGAAAAAGGATTTTCACAAGGTGGTGGTTAATAATAACGTCCGTACTGCGGTTCTATTCCTTAACACTTTATTTGTTTTCGGGACAGCTGTTATACGTTCTGCGGTTGATCACGCACTGTCTTTTTCCGCCGCGTCTAGGACCGTAGCGGCACATAAAAACGCTCAACGACTTTACAACGACTTTAGTACATACATACACACATACATACATGCATACATAGCGTCCCATCAATAACGTTGTCACAATTTTATTATCCTTCCATACTAAGGAGCTAACATCAATACCATCTGTGTTTCCAACTTGTTCGTAAGAAGTTCCCCCATCGTCGTTTTTCATATCCTTTTCCGTTGGTAATTTGCAAATCGTAATCCTTATTGCGCCTTGCGGTACTTATACTAAGGATGCCATTCTGACCCAAATATGAGAGTAAGGGCAAGGTTGTATAACAATTATCAAAGTACAGTCTATAGTTTTCATTTTTAGGAATTATTCTAGACAAGCGTACAACAACGTTGGCAGCTGCGCCCAAATCTGGCTCATTAGTCGCAACTCTTTGATCTGCATTATTTTCTTGACCTGTATATACTTCAAAGCAATAAGCAAATCCACTAACGCCACATAGAACGAACAATTTAAATCCCCATTTATGTGGTTTCATGGGAAGATATTGCTTCATGTAATGATGAACTTTAGTCGAACATAGTTGTTCATCGATAGATAGTCGAGATTTAAGAGGAATATTTCCGAATTTTTCATTTAGGTGATCGATTATAGGCCGCAATTTATGAAGCCTGTCATGATTAGGATTTTCACGTGACAGGTGTTTACTATTATCATTAAATGCAGGAACTGCCTTATTTTTTCAAATCTCTTCAGTGTCATTAAATTTCGCACAAAATCAATGCCAATGTCATGCGCCTAATATATTAGCGTATGTGGCAGACGAACAATTGACATATAAATAAGAATACTGACATACTTTTTTAGTTCATTGGTACTCAAACCTAAAGGTTTATTTATGTCAGTTTGTTGTGCATATAAATTCGATTCGTATACAATATTTTATAGAAATTCTTTAGTAAAAAAGAATTGGAAACATTCGTACGGTATAGTTTTTTCCAAAATTTAAACAGAAAGCTTGTCGTTTCCATGGAAAGACATTTGTGTTTCATTTAGCTCCAAATTCTTTTTTTTCCAAGTCACAAGCAATTTTTTTTACCTTCTATCTGCTTTGTATCATTTTTTCTTCCTTCTGTTTTCTGTTCTTCATCTTGTTGTTCCGTGCATTCCTCTTCTAACAACAGTTCTTCTATTTCTAATTCTTCAGTATATGGCTGGTACTCTTCTACACTGTCGTCATCAGAAAATTCAGGAACATCGCTTATTTCGCTTAAATGCTCCGCGAAATATTCCAATTCCTCTTGTGTTAATCTTTTCTTAGTCGTGTCTTAAAAATATATATAGATTAAAAATAAAAGTAAACCAAAAATTAATATATGCATGATTTTGCAAAAATGCACAGTTAAGAAAATGCATCACCGTATTATGTAGCATTTCTGCAACATTTGCATTTTAGGACATAATTTCAAAAAATATACTTGCACTTTCTAACCAATATAAAAATTGTGTTCTACTTACTTTATTCTCCCAGAAACTAATTTATAACGGCAGTCGAAATACTCAATACTATTATAAAAATTTGCAAACTTCAACGACATGAGTATGTCTGTGGAGTGAAGTTTCAACTAACAAAATACCTTGAAAGCGGTTGATTCAAATTATACGAACAGATGACGCTATTGTGTATTTGATTGGTACGTGGCATACCTGCAACACTACTCATTGCAGGTTTTGTTTCACAGTATATATTCAAAGTCACGTTTTTTTTACACTATCTTTAGAAACTTTAGATTTACGATTTTGTTTTTCACGAAGGCAGCTAGCAATTTGTACGCGGGTTTAACATTTGGCTTGCACGTTGCTAGCGCGTTCATGGCATGCAAGTTCCAGAGCTGTTTTTGAGAGTCTTTTTGTATTTTTTAATTTACGATGTCTTTGTCCAAGTTCTTCCGACGGTCTCAATAGCTAATTACCAATGCCATAAACGTGAATTTCCGGAGGGTCTGAGGGCAGGGCCTAGAAAACATAAACCAGGTCCCTTTGTTGACAACCCGACGGAAATTCTGCCTTACGTCCACTTTCTCTTTCCACCTCCACAAGGCCCACCGTACTCTGCACGGATCGTGCTAAGGGCGCACGGGGTAGGGTGGTGTCCTTTTTTAAACGATATTATTGGCAAATAGAAGAACCAATAAGGAAAGTCTCCCCATTTTCCGATTTTTCTTAGCTTTCCTTCTTCGAGAAGAATTCTGAAGAAACACTCTTGTCAAAACTAACGAACAGTAAAGAACTCGAGCCTTCTCTTGCTCCTCACCCCAATGCCACTGTTCATTTTTCTTCGACAATTTGCTTATACAGGCTGTCCGTACAGCGAATTCAGGCACAAATTTCCGAAAATAACTGGCTAAGCCCATGAATTGCCTAACCTGTTTTACATTGGCTGGAATTGGTGATTCTAACAAGGCTCGAACCTTGTCTTTCCCTGGCCTAATACTTTCCGCAGAGACTTCTCTAGCTAGATATTCAATAGTTTCCTGGAAAAATTTACATTTATCGATATTCAAAGAAAATCCTGCAGTATCTAATGCTTGCAATACTGTTTCCAAATGCTCTAATCCCTCCTTTATGGTCTGCGATGGAATAAGAATATCATCGATATGTACTAAAGCTATTTTATTGCGTAACTTTCCCAAAGCGGTGTTTATAACGGGGATGTGCACTTGGACGTGGACCGATTGGATGCGTCCCGATTGGACGGTGCCGATTGGACGCGTTCCAATTCGAAGCTGTACCGATTGGACGCGTTCCAATTCGACGCGGTGTCGATTGGAAGTCGTGCGTATATTGTGGGGACTGGTTCGTGAAAGAGAGCCAGGAGTACGGAATGAAGTACGACGGCCTTTTTGCTATTTGCAAGGGATTGCACTTTTATTGCAGACACGCACGTGTATATCGTTTCGTTTCCGTACAGTGAGTGGAAGAACGATATTCTTCTTTTTTGGCGCCGCGTTCCTTATAGACTAGGCTTACCAACTACTATTTACAACTTAACCTAAGAAATGAAAAATAACTAAAAGTAGGAACTGTACAGAGGGCGCATGTGTCGCTGTCGGTACAGTCGCCACATCACTCCCCTCCGAGTGCGTTAACGCGCGAATGTAACTCTTTTTTTTACATAAGTCTTTGGTATGCTATTTCTTTCGGTATCTGTAGTTTCACAGAACGCAGGTTTTAATCGATTTACCGATACATTGATTTCGCTTCCTTTATAGTCAATTTTAAATATTCGATCTGTAACCCTTTGCACTACTCTAAATGGACCCTCGTACGGCGGTTCTAATGGTTTTCGAACTGCGTCTACTCGCAAAAATACGTGCGTACAAGTATATAAATTTTTATGAGTGAATGTTTTTTGAATGCTATGGTGCGATATCGGGCTTGGTCTAACTTGTCTGATATGCTGCCTAAATTTTTCCAAAAATATTTGTGGATTTGTAGTTTCATCTTGAGCCATGAAAAATTCTCCCGGCAATCTTATGGGAGTGCCATATACCATTTCTGCCGCAGAAGCTCCGATATCGTCTTTAAAGCTAGTTCGGAGACCCAGTAGGACCGTGGGAAGAATCTCTACCCAATTTCGTGTCTCGTGGCACATTATCGCTGCCTTAAGTGACCTATGCCACCTCTCGATCATACCGTTTGATTGGGGATGGTACGCGGTGGTCCTTGTCTTATTACATCCGATCAGTTTAGCCAAGGCCTGGAACAGCTGGGACTCGAATTGCGTCCCCTGATCGGACGTAATGGTGGCTGGAGCTCCGAATCTTGCTATCCACGCCGAGTACAAAGCCGTTGCCACTTTATCGGCTGAACAGTCGGTAATTGGCACTGCTTCTGGCCATCTAGTGAATCTGTCTATAATGGTAAGGCAGTATTTATAGTTATTAATTACAGGTAAAGGTCCGACTAAATCTACATGGATATGTTCAAAACGACCCTTTGGTATTTCTATCTTTTCGGGCGCCAGCCTGTTGTGGCGATGGATCTTACTTATTTGGCAAGGCACGCATGTACGAGACCACTCGGTTACGTCCCTGTTCATTAAAGGCCACATAAAACTTCTAGAGATTAATTTTTTGGTGGCTCGCCCACTCGGGTGCGACAAATTATGAACGTTATCGAAAATTTTTCTTCTAAGAACTTTTGGTACGTAAGGCCTGACATTATTTTTCATCACATCTCCGTACAAATATCTATCTGAATCTTCTATGAATATTTTCTGAAGATTCCATTTGTTGAGGTTCGCTGATATTATATTTTTTAGTTCATCGTCTTGCGACTGTGCTAGCACTAATTCCTGCGTTGAGATGACAACTGGTAACTCTACTGTCTGTATTCTAGAAAATGCGTCGGCTACAATATTTTTGTCGCCTTCTACGTACTCGATCCTTGTCGTGAATTGACTTATGAAATCTAGTTGTCTTAGTTGTCGCGGGCTGGCTTTATCTGCTTTTTGTTGAAATGCATATACCAACGGCTTGTGGTCCGTTTGTATATGCATTTCTCTGCCTTCTACAAAGTGTCTAAAAAACTTGATGCTTTTATAAATGGCCAAAAGTTCTCTGTCGTATACACTGTACTTTGCTTGTGTTTTATCTAATTTTCTAGAGAAAAAACCGAGTGGCTCCCATTTACCGTCACTAAATTGTTCCAGTACTGCCCCTACTGCGACGTCGGATGCGTCTGTGCGCAGCGCCAACGCTGCATTCTCTTTTGGATAATGCAGCAGGGAAGCGTTAGCCAGATGATTCTTTGATTCCTCGAACGCCTTTTCGGATCCATCGTCCCAACAAACCGGCCTCCTGTCCTTTTTCTTAGCTCCTTTCAGGAGCTTGTGCAGAGGGTCCAGCCATTCCGCGGCGTGAGGAAGGAACCTACGGTAAAATCCGATTACACCTATGTATCTACGGAGATCCGCTATCGTCTCCGGCTTTGGATAATTTTTTATCGCTTGGATCCGCTCGTCCAGCGGAGCGATTCCTTTATTACTAACCTTACATCCTAAGTATTCTACACTAGTTTCCGCGAATTTACATTTCGAAATATTTATTATTAAACCATTTTCCCGGAGCTTGTCGAACAACGCGCGCAGATGTTTCTCGTGTGTTTCTATATCGGGAGACGCTACGATTATGTCGTCGATGTAACACTGGCAAAAATCAAGACCACGCAATATCGTGTCCATCAATCTTTGAAAAGTCTGGGCGGCGTTACACAGTCCGAAGGGCATTACTGTGAATTCGTATAAGCCGAATGGGGTGATTACCGCGGTTTTTTCTATGTCCTCAGGTGCTATAGGTACCTGAAAATACGCTCGCGATAGATCAATTTTCGAAAATACCCTGCTTCCGTTGAATCTGTGCGCCACATCATGTATATGCGGCAGCGGGTACTTATTCGGTTTTGTAATGCCGTTCAGACGGCGGTAGTCCCCACAAGGTCGCCAACCGCCGGTCTTTTTCGTGACCATGTGCAACGGACTCGCCCATTGACTCGTTGAAGGGCGGCAAATGCCTTCTCTAATCATCTGCTCGAACTCTGCTCGAGCTATTTTCAATTTTTCGGGAGGCAGGCGTCGCGCTCGCTCGGCGAACGGGGGTCCGGACGTGACTATTTCGTGACACACCTTATGTTTTATATTTTTATGTACAGTAGGTTTAGTGATATCTACGTATTCTTTTAACAATGAATTAAATGTATTGCCCCTGTCTACTGTAGATATAGATGGGACATCGGTTTTACGGAGTGTCATATTTCTATGTATTTGAGTATTATTGTCTAACAGTCTTTTATTTCTGAGATCTACCAACAAATTGAAAAAATGTAAAAAATCCGCCCCTATTATCGGCTTGGAAACATCGGCCATTATAAATCGCCAGGGAAATTCTCGGCGAAGGCCTAAGTTCAGAGATAGTAATTTTTCGCCGTATGTGTTAATGACTGCCCCGTTTGCCGCGTATAATTTAAACGAGCCTACCTTCCGATCCTTACCTCCTAATGATCGCGGAATTACCGAAACATCTGCGCCCGTGTCGATCAGAAACTCTATCCTGCTCCTGGTATCTCGGATGCTGAGGCGATATTTCTGCTGCACGTCGCCAACTGCCTCGACTTGGGACGTCGCCTCTAGTTTTTTTCTGGTCCACGTTTGTCCGGGCCTGTCCAGCTGCATGGCTTTCTGCATTTCCAGGACTGCTCGGCGAATTTGTGGTGGAACCAGCACAACCCGTTCCGTTCCGTGCTGCCGTCCCGGCTGGCGCTCCTCCTCCTGTAGAAACGTTGTTTGCTGCGATTGCGGTTTCTCTTTGTTAGCTCGATCTCCAGGCGAGACAATCGCCTCGCGATGGCCGCCAATTCGCCATCTTGGCGTCCGGGCCGGTCGTCCCGCGTTGCGTGGGTGGAATCGGCAATGGCCGACACCTCGGCTGCCGAACGTTCCATCGTTTTATCGGCGACTTTCGCCAATCTTTGCAGGTCCGCATCGTCGATTATGGTCAGGATCTCCTGCACCCTGCCCGGAAGCCGCTGGATCCACAGCGCGCGGAGTGCGTTCTCCCCAACGTTCGCCCCCGCGAGCTGGCCCATCTCCCTTAGGAGCTCGGACGGTCTTCTGTTGCCCAGTTCAAGACCAGATAGGAGGTGTCTTAGGTTAGCTTCGTCCGACCTGGCTAGCCTTTCTATCAATGCGTGTTTTATGTCGTTATATGTACTTTTATCCGGCGGGGCCTCTATTACGTCTAGTACGATCTTCATCGTGTCTTGATCTAAACTGCGAACTACCGCGGAGCTTTTTACGGCGTCGGCTCGCACGCCGTATGCCGCGAATTCTTTCTCTAACATAATAAACCATAGGCGCGGTTCCTCTTTCCAGAACGAAGGAAGTTTTACATTTCGAAACTCACTCGCCTGTATCTCCCGTCGCGTGGCGTCCGCTGGAGCTTCGGTTGAATTTCCCTCCATATTTATTTTTCTCTCCTCTTGTGTAAAGTCCCGGGTTTCGGCACCAATTTTGTGGGGACTGGTTCGTGAAAGAGAGCCAGGAGTACGGAATGAAGTACGACGGCCTTTTTGCTATTTGCAAGGGATTGCACTTTTATTGCAGACACGCACGTGTATATCGTTTCGTTTCCGTACAGAGAGTGGAAGAACGATATTCTTCTTTTTTGGCGCCGCGTTCCTTATAGACTAGGCTTACCAACTACTATTTACAACTTAACCTAAGAAATGAAAAATAACTAAAAGTAGGAACTGTACAGAGGGCGCATGTGTCGCTGTCGGTACCGTCGCCACAATATTGTGGCGACACCTACATCCGGTTGGAAAGCGCAGCGGAAAGTGCATTTCCGCGCGTAGGAGAGGTCTATTCTCTCGTGGAACGCTCAGGCGAGTAGACGTGTTTTATTGGTTTTATAATTTTGTATTCCTGCGAACAATTTGTTGTAGTGTGCGAATTGTGCATTGGGACTTTCGTAGCCGCACTGTTTTATCACAGCTTACCGCTGTCAATTATATTATTAAATTGTTTTTGTTGTTTTCAAACGCGTGGATTTATTTTACTCCCTCTCCGTCGATAAGGTAGAGATTGCTCTTCGTGAGGCAGAACTCTACAATATGACGTCGTGTGGCGCCCTCGGTCGTGCGCACATTTTCGCCCGTGAGAACACCATCTAGGTGTTATGTGTTCAAGCTGTCCGCGCGAGCCGGAAACAGAAGAAAATACAGAGAGGTGACAACATGGCCGTAAGAATAAGCGTCGTTGATTTTCCCTATCCTCCATCTCCGTAGTCGTACAGTTCCAACTCCGTGCCGATTGGACAGGTTCCTTCTGCAGTCGGAATCATTCGGAATTCAGACTGTGTACAGATTGGAACTCGCTCTGTTTTAGATCGCGTGGCGGTAGGCGCAATTCGGTGTATTAAATTTCGTATATTCTATGAATTATGTGATAAAATATGTGATGTTATATATTAAGTACGGATGTGAATTAATTTAAATTGGTGATTTTTTTGTGTTTCCTGTGTTGGAATGCATAATATGTATTTAGCAATATGTAGGTGGAATATAAAATCTTTCGTAGCGTTGAATTTAAACGGGTATATAATTGTGGTTTTTCGTCGGATTTCATAATACAAATGTATGCTAATGTTCATTTTGACCAAAACCAGTGGTAGTAAATATTTGTCATTGATTGGTACGTAATTTTGTCCATTGTATGAAAAAGCGATGCTTGAATGGTGTATATGACGTTTGACAGATACAGGTTATAGTGGGGAATATATGCAAGGTGATTATTAAGATAGTGCAAGAAGCTGCGTGTCAGTTAGTGCAAGAAATATTGTATCACGTTGGATATTATTGTCCAGTAATCCATGTGTACAGATTAGTTTGGATTTATTAAAACTATGTGGGATTTTTATGCGTGCGGCGTAGAACTGATTTATTTTTTCTCATCAAGGAGAGTTCACTCTATAAATGGGTAAGTTAAATCAAGTGTTAAGGGATAGTCATGTTTATCATTATTTGACAATTTCTTTTGCGCGTTACACGTAGAAGTACTATAGCTGTGAACTCAAGCATGTTTCCTCTTTCCGTGCATTCTGATGATCCAACACTGACAAAGTTGTGCCAATAAGAGTAAATGGAAGGATGCATTGCTTATTTGATGAAAGAAATATGATCGGTAAAATTGCACCTAATTTTTGACAGGTATAAGCTACAGCGAATCGCATCTTGAAAGTACTTATTAAGGTAAAACAATTAAAATCAACTTCCATATTCCATGAAATAAAATGAAAGTGTTCTGAAATACAAGATATCAATAAACAATAATATAACCTTTTGTTCTGTCCATTTACTTTTAGCATTTGTTCGGACATTGATGTGGAAATTACAAAAGAAGTTATAGAGGAAAAAAAGTTGAATACATACAATAAAGAAATCAACCAATGTATAGGTAGAATGTATAATTTTTAATGAAATATTTGAACAAATAACTCAGGCATTCTCTGAAAGCGCAAATGCAATTACTTTCTGTCAAGGTACATCACAAAATATGTTTAAGGTAAAGGAAATATTAAGCCTTATTTTTCTCAATATATCCTTTATTTTATAATTAATGCTGTTGAATACATTGTATCAATATATATTAATATTTCTTTTCTTTATTTCCAGCATATGTTCCAGCACTGATGAAGAAATTATAACAAAGAAGTTGCGAGTATGATAAAATTAAATAAATTTGTCTTGCATCAATCATGGACTGCAAAAACAATGTAACCCTAACATACTTTAAGTAAATAAGTTTTTACAGAGAAATAAGATACATAAATTATAATTTCCTGTTCCAAGTTCCTTGATATGCACTTTATGTTATGGTTCCCATATTCTTTATCTATCTGCAAATAAACACTTTTATCGAGTAAAATATCATAAGCAAAAAAAAGTTATTGCAACAACAATCTGGTTATTTCACTATTCACTTTCACCTATTTCGTATCACTTGTACTGCGTTTACGCTTAGAATCATCTCATCTCAGTACAACAGTCCCATTAGAATATTCCATTTTTAAGACGAATAAGACAAAAAATGCAGAAATATCAATAATTGACACTACTGATTCACGCATTTTCGTATTTGAATTTTTTCAATTTTTTAAAGAAAAAAGATGCTTATCGTGACAGATAAATTATTATATTAACTTACATTATATGAAAACATAGTAACTAGAGTCTACTATTATTTCGTGCATGCTTAGCACTGCTCAATCGGTTTATTCTAAATGGCATTATTATAGCGATAGTATTGTTATCATCGATAAAATTATGACGTACCATCATACCTGGAGGATCACAACACAATCTCAGCCTGTCATGTTTACTACCCATACAAAATTTGTACCTCTATATCCACTGATGCTCTCAGTTTCTTCTCCTCATTCTCCATTGATCAAGAAATGCAGCAGAATAAGTGTCGCTTGCTACAAAATAGAGTAGTATAGTAGTATATTATTTATATTAGTATATTGGATACCACTTACATTTAAGAATACTCAAAACTGTGTACAGGAATGAAAAACGCTTATTCCCTGGCGGCAGTTGTAGGAGAGATATACAGCAGGTAGAATATTGTGTTACTCAAGCTGTCAAATTTGGGGCACCATAACCCCCACTACATATGTTTCCAATTGCGGCTCCTGAAATGGAAATAGGTTAAAGATGATGCAATTAGTTAAATGAAGGATATTAAAAATCATAATATAAAGCCAAGGTTCGACACACTTACACCGATTGCTTAAACACAATAACAGAAAAACTCACCTTAATGTGAGTTCAGTAACATAGAATATCGGCAGTAGGCAGTTATTCAGTCTTTAATCCTTCTTTGCAGATGGCGAATATACCCGCGATTAATATTGTGTATTTCTTACAGGAATAAATATGGGTATTGCTGGCACCTAAGGACGACGATGACGTCGGTAACTCCATTTATGATTTTCCACCTAAATCAATAGTAGAAAGAATTAATCAACAATAGGTAAAGTAGGACGACAAGGGCAGCGATATATCGACGTATGGTATGCAGTGACAAATTTGTCGTATTTACATACCATTTCATTTTTTTTATTAACCGACTTCGAAAAAGGAGGAGGTTACTCAATTCGATCAGTATATATATTTTTTTTTTTTTTTTTTTATGTTTGTCCGTCGATTACGCCTAGCTGGATGGACCGATCGGAATGAAACCTTTTGCATCTTGTAGGTTCTGATTCCCCATTGGTAGCATTATAAAAAAAATTTAATATTTCAATTGCAAAGTATTGTTACTGCAAAAAAACCGGCAACTTTTGAAAAAAACTTTTCTCGATTTTAGTGCGCTTTAAATATCATATCACGGACATGATTCTGAACAATTTTGTTCATATACAAATTTCACGAAAAGCTTTAATTTACAAGATATTAGCGAAAAATTGTTATTAACTTTCGAAATCAACTTTGGACGATTTTAATGTCCTTTTAATATGTTGTCAGGGACATTGTTCTGGACAACCTTTTTCTCATGCATAATTGACGGAAAGCTTTACTTCTCGAGATATTAGCGAAAAAATTGTTATTAACTTTAAAAAGCAACTTTGGACGATTTTAATATCCTTTAAATATGTTATCAGGGGAATGGTTCTGAACAACTCTTTCCTTATCCGCAATTAACGGGAAGCAATAGTTGTCGAGTTATTAGCGAAACACTGTTGTTACTAATATATTAAAATAACGAAACAATAAAAAAAAAATAGAAAAAAAAATCGAAGAACTGTCTCACAATATCCTACACAATTCTCAGCATTCCACTAAAAAGCGTGAAATAAAATAATTTTTAGAAAAAAAATACACCGACTTCGAAATGCACTAAAAAGTATAAAATAATTTCTATTTCCTAATGAAGTAATTTCAATCTCATTCAATCATACAATTACGTAACAGATACGAATGAAACCTATTTACTCATTAGGTAGTATATTAAATACATTTCAACCTTTTCGGAGGCGGCGCAAATTTGGTAATTCCCTCGTCGTGGGCTCCGTTTATAGGTTCTTAGATACCACAATCAACTAGCTATTGGGAACAACGTTTACTATGGTATTTTTAATTTTGCGCCGCCTCCGAAAAGGTTGAAATGTATTTAATATACTACCTAATGAGTAAATAGGTTTCATTCGTATCTGTTACGTAATTGTATGATTGAATGAGATTGAAATTACTTCATTAGGAAATAGAAATTATTTTATACTTTTTAGTGCATTTCGAAGTCGGTGTATTTTTTTTCTAAAAATTATTTTATTTGTCGCCTGAAAAGTCCGCATCGCTATATGCTTCGAAATTGCCTGTCCTGCAATAAAGCAGACCTACATCTTTGCTTCCTATAAGATATCGCAGTATACGCTTAATTAGTAGCCAATGTTCTTTGCTAGGATTTTCTAAACCTCTTGCAGTTACATTAACAGCGTATCCTATATCTGGTCTACTAACTACTTGTAAAAACATTAAATTTCCAACAGCTTCTCGATACGGTACATCACAATTCTCTTTTTCGAACGTATTTGACTCCCATCCCGTATCAATCGGAGTAGAAACGCTGTTTGCGTTATTCAATTTAAACTTTCCTAAAATTTTCATAATATATTTATATTGACTTATAAAGATTGATCCGTCGCTTAATCTATTAATCTCTATTCCGAGAAAACTATTTACATTTTTTGTAGCTGTCGCTTTAAATCGTTGATTTAATTCATACAGAAATTTGTCCAACAGAAAATCACGTGTAGCAGCTAGAAATCCGTCATCTACATAGATAGCTAGAAGCAGTTTTTCACTATTCATACTATATATATTTAGGTTCGTGGGTGAATTAATAAAGGAATTTGTTTAACTTTAACAAAAAGAAATAACAATTTATTGAACATAGTTTTCGTCGTATCCGCGCGTGTGTCCAGTCGCGAGCTTTGTACAATAATGCCACGAGGCCCGCGCTCGTGGCCACGCGTACCTCGTATAAAAAACAAAACCCGATCACCCCCTTGTTACCGTCTTTTGGTAAAATTCCATTCCGTTGTATAACGGTTATAACGGTTCTGGAAAATTCCAAGAGCATTGGTACGCTACATATATAAAAACAGGGATCAGCTGTGCTTTGTTGAAAACCAAAATCGTTTAGGAATTTTGAAAAATATTCGGTCCAACATCGCGGTGCTTGCTTTAACCCATATAAACTTTTCTGCAATTTGCATACCTTCGATGTCCCATCATCAAAACCTTCAGGTTGTTTCATATAAATATTTTCGTTTAATTTACCGTATAAAAAGGCAGTTTTTATATCAAACTGTGCAAGACATAATGCGTCGCGAGCTGCAATACTCAACAGTATTCTTATCGTATCGTAACGAACTACTGAACTAAACGTTTCTTTATAATCTAACCCTTCTACCTGATTGTAACCCTTTATGACCAACCGTGCCTTATATCGTTCAGTACCGTCTGAATTAAGTTTTTTTGTGTAAACCCACCGATTGTTGATAACACTGTTCAACAAATTTGAAATTTTTTGTGTTTTGCAATACCCACTATGTGATCCTTGTAGAGTTTCTCGTCCTGAACAAGAATCCGAAAACCGAATTGCTCTATCACCCTGAGTTTTTGAAAAACACGAGCTTTTGTAAAAACACGTGTTTCGGGTAGAAAATGCGATATTGCGAGGAAATTAAAAAAGCTAGGACATTCGAATTAGTTTTAAAAGATAGAGGAGAGTCTCCCGAATAAATTGGTATATATAAGTGTAGTATTGCATAATTCTAAATAGCTGTAAATATTGACGAAAGTTTAAAAAACGGCCGTTGTGCGCATTTCCGACGTGTTATTTTTGCATTTTTAGAAAAAAGTATATGTCTAGCGCGAATTCTCTATACAGGATCGAATTCTATAGACATTTCTGATTAAGAAACTATATGGGGTAAGTATCGTAGCTGTATGCAATTCCAGTAAATCGAAAAAATATCTGTCGGGAGCACGCGTGCGGCGTTTTGCCGCGAAGCGGCCATAGCACGCTCTCCTCGCCAAGTCAGTGCCGTAGCTACGCGCAATCAACATCAATGACGGAGCCTAATATACATTCACTTTTTATATGTACAATGTATAATATTTTTTAGTCTTATTATTCCATAATTATTATTATTCATATTTTGTTATTATTCGTTATTATTATTAGCTACCAATGATACAATTATAAAATATTATAATTCAAAATTTTAAAATCGAATGATTGAAGACAGTTTTGAAATCTGTTTATAATATAGAAAAAGCACAACGTATACAATAGAAAGTTACCTGCTAAATAAACCATATTGTTTACAGTTTAAAATAGCGTTGAGTTATTTAATGATCCTCATATATCGCGACCGTTAATTTCCGTACAAAATACAATGTTTTAATATTTGTAAAAAACTATTAAACAGTTATATTTTAAACAGGTCCGCAAAATTGTCCTCAATCATTCGATTTTAAAATTTTGAATTCAATTTCGTCCACATATCCTTGGCCACATGTACAGTTCAAAAGTAGATCCAACGGCTTTTTCTCAACCGTCGTCACGATTAGTTTCCTAGCAGCTCTGTCGGCCTTTTCAAACCTTTTAAGCTTCACATCCCGATCCAGTACACTATCTGTAGGTTTTATCAGTTTTCCCTCACAGACATCCAATAGATTGTCCTCATTTTCCAGCAAAGTACGAATAATGAACCACCATTGATGCCAATTATCTTTGTCACGTAGCTTCTCAATTTTCAAACTTGAAACATCCATCTTGGATTTTGCAACACTCTTTCACCTTCAGTAATTCACTTAATATTCACTAAAGACGCGATAGGCTGGGCCCATAACCTGTTAAGGTTATTTATTTAAACAAAAATAACAATGTATTTAATACAGAAAACAAAAATAATATTTAACCGAACGCTTCGTACTTTTGAACTAGAACTCGCTGCGCTCTCGCTGAGCCGGTATTTATATACACTAGGGTAACAAAAAACTTTCCTTCTTACATATACTAAAATCTATAGTGTTAAAGTTTTCTGTCTTATCGATATCTTTAACAGAATGGATAGTTGCGTGGATACGGAGATAGGAAAACAATTTGAAGTTAGTGGGTTTGGAGAAGTGGAACTTTTAGGGGAGTTTAAGGAAAAGTTTTTTGGTGGAAAAGAGGGTGTAGTAGAGCTTTATACGGATGGTTCAAGAATGGAGGGGAGGAGTTGTGGAGGTGGAGCAGTAGTGGTTAGATTTGGGCATGGGATGTGGGAGGAGTTCGGTTTCACTTTGCCCAAACAGTGCTCGGTCTTTACAAGTGAAATGGTAGCGATTAAAAAGGCTGTTGAAATTGCAGAGGATGAGTATAGGAATAGTAATGCAATTATTTTGTCTGATTCATTGAGTACTATTTCTAAGATTGCTAGGGATAATAGAGGTATGGATGAGGGTAATGAGATAGATGAAATAAGAAACAGGGTCAAGATGAGAAACTGGAGGATACGGGATAATGTAGATAGAGAGGGGAAATTGGCAATCGCATGGATTCCTGCACATGTGGGAATAGAGGGAAATGAGAGGGCGGATAGGGTGGCACAGGAAGCCACGGTAGGGGATGCGGATTCATGGGTCAAATTCACTTTGAAAGATTGTAAAAGATGGATCAGGGATAATGGGTGGAGGAGATCGATAGAAAAGCATTTGAGACAGGGGGAGTATAAGGGGAGGAAATATTTTGAAGCGGAATGGAATAATGTAGGTAAAGAATTTCCTTGGTTTAAAGGGATAGGGAACTTGAATCGTGATGTCTTGTGCATGTTGAGTAGATTGAGGGCGAATCATTATAACTTAGAATGGTCATTGTTTAGGAAGTTTATGGTGGAGGATCCGTATTGTAAAACCTGCGATAGAATAGATGATATTGAACATATGTTGTGGGAATGTGAAAAATATAAGGAAAAAAGGGAAGGGTTCACCCGAAGGATTGTTATGTGTGGTGTGAGAGTAGGAAGTGAGTTTTTTGATTGTAAAGAATTTGGTAATATGAAAGCAATGGGAATAGTAGGTGCGTTCCTTAAGAAATGTAATATTAGGTTGTGAATGGATTAAAAGGAGTATTTAAGTTGATAGGTTAAAAGTTATTTTTGTTAAACTACTGAAAAGAAATAATTGTATAATAAGAATAAAAAAAAAAAAAAAAATATATAAGGAAAAAAAATAGAGTAAAAGCAACAGAGGAAAAGGTTGATAAAATAAAAGATTGAGGGAGTGTTGAAAGATATAAATGGATGTTGTTTAGGTGTGGAATGGTGAATGGAATGGAAACTATGAAATAAAGTGTGAAAGGAGCAAACTGTATTAAGAAGGGAGAATGAAGAGTGCTGGTGTGGAGTGGTTTAGTCTGTAAGTCGCGAGAGGCGCTGTTTTTCATGTTATGTACCGATTGCGAAATGAGCCGTATTGTGGCCTGTTGCGTTTACCGTTAGCGGTCTAGGGATTTTAGGATGTGGGTAAGTCAACCCGTGGAGTGCTAAGGCACTCTGCTCGCGGTGTGTTGAAATAAATTCAAACAAGTTTACTATGAGAAATTCTAAGTCGAACTATTTATTTCAATAATCAACGAAGTACTTTTTATAAGAGCGAACTGAAGCGTAAGAATTACAAAATTAGTCTGATCGATCTGCGCTTGGCGGAGAAGATCTTTGGTCGATGCGGATCGATGCCCCTTCCTGGTTGGTTCCTGGATCCTCCCTCAGGATCATCCCTGGTCCAATGGTGGAGGAGTCCAGCCCGTCCGATGTAGGCCCCTTCTCCTGGTTGTGGTCCACCCTCAGCCGCATGGTGGTGGAAAACTCCGCCAAGACGCGGGAACGTATCAGCGCACATGTGCTTAGAGAAAGCGTGAGACTCAGAGAACAGAAAACAATCAAACCCTTGAACCAGCGAAAACTTACCCTCGAGAAAATTTACGACCCTTTCAGAGTGCATGAAAAGACAAGATATACGTTGGAGATTGAAGCTTTCAAGAACTGTACGTGACTTAGTCGAAAACAACGAATTTGATACGGTACCTAATAAATTTATCTTTTAAAACACTCGAAGTGAAACTCTGTTTATTCTCTGAGTTCCCAAACTTTCCTTAGCATAGACACCCACGTCGAGTGGCTTTAACAATATCGGCTTTGTCTAATATACATAAACGCTCGCTCAGATGGTTTGAATTTCGCTCTTAATTTATAGCCATTGATATAACAAAATACAGACATGCTCGGTAAATACTCTCACGGCCTAATCACCATATTACAATAGCTATATTCAGGGTACTAACTATGTACGTTCACGTTACAGGCCAAACGCCTTCTTCATGGTGAAGAAAATAAAAAACTGAACTGAACTGAACTAGGTATACACCCTTGTGGCGTGCAAGCGCGAATTCCCTATAGGGGAGTTGGTAGCACTCTAGGACGCTACCTAGCGTAGCACGCAGGAATGAGATGAGCGCGGGAGACAACGACGCCGTTCGTCAATTCATTCGCTCGCCATTAGTGATACATAGAGTACGCATTGTATTTCAATCCTGAATAAATTAGTTGTGTTACAGAACCGCGTGTAATTACCCTTAAACGCTCCCACATTGGTGACCCCGACGTCATAGGTAACATTCCTATTTCTCGTTTTGCATTTTTACGTTCGGGAAGCGTGTTTCTTATCGAAGTTAAAGACAATGGCACACGCGGATTCAGGGAACGCGTCGGTCGCGGCAGTGAGCGTGAAAGTGCCTCCTTTCTGGGTAGAAGAACCTGAGATGTGGTTCGCTCAGTTAGAGGGACAATTCCTCGTGGCCGGAATAACTGCGGACGCGACAAAGTTCGCATACGTGGTCGGCAATCTGGAGGGCCAGTACGCCAGAGAAGTGGCAGACATTATCAAAAGCCCGCCGATCGCGGATAAGTACGACACCTTGAAGAGGCAGCTCGTTGCCAGATTATCCCAATCAGAGGACAGGAAGCTGCGTCAACTCCTGGAAAGAGAAGAACTGGGGGATCTTACCCCCAGCCAATTTCTAAGGCATCTTAAGAGTTTGGCGGGAGAAGCAGTACCTGAAAAATTATTAAGAAGCATTTGGTCCGGTAGACTGCCGCAGTCTATACAGACGATATTGGCAACACAGGAAAAGGCACCATTAGAAGACGCCACGATTTTGGCGGATAAGGTACATGAATTGGCGCCACAAGATCCTCAAAGCAACATGGCGGCGGTAGAGAAGCCATCCGGAATTTCCGCCATTGAACGGAAGGTGGAAGAACTAACCAAGATGGTGGAACAGTTGACGACCAGGTCGCGTGGCCCATGGCGGAAAAGATGGCGCGGTAGTTCTCGCGACAGGAGCGCTAGAGGGAACCGCGTTCGACAACAAAGCGACAAGAAAAGGTATGATGATTGTTGGTATCATTACAAATGGGGCAAGAAAGCGCATAAATGCGTTCCGCCGTGTAAATATGCACCTCCGAGGCAGGAAAACTAGAGAGTCGGGCCAATGTGGCGGCAATCGGGCCGACAGAGAAATCGTGCCGCCTTTTCTTAACCGATCGAAACACGAAATGCACCTATTTAATAGACACAGGCTTCGACGTAAGCGTGTACCCCGCAAAGCGCTGTAGGGAACGTCGCAAAAGCGGCGATTACATTTTGTACGCGGCAAGCGGTACGCCGATTAAGACATATGGCAATATGATGATGGATATAAATTTCGGGTTAAGAAGGAGCTTCCCACGGAAAATGGTAGTAGCTGACGTGGCCAAGCCCATTATTGGAGCAGATTTTCTTACGCGTTATGGCTTGCTGGTAGATCTGAAAGGGGCACGATTAATAGATCAGGAAACCAAGCTAACAGCAAAGGGTGGTTGGCAATATACCACAGATTCAATCAAATCTATCTCTCATGCGAATGTAAGCCCGTTAGTTGCAGAATTGCTACAGAGGTTTGTTAGTGTCACTAGGCCAGCGCAGCATGTTCATCCACCGAGGCACACAACGGTGCACCATATCACGACCACACCGGGTCCTCCTCTAGCTGCCAAAGCAAGAAGATTGGCACCGGATCGGTTGGCGATTGCAAAGAGAGAGTTCCAGTCCATGCTGCAACAGGGAATTATAAGGCATTCAAGGAGCAGTTGGGCATCCCCTCTCCACCTCGTGCCCAAAAAGGATAAGCAGTGGAGACCCTGCGGCGACTATAGAGCTCTGAACAGCAGAACGATTCCTGACAGGTACCCTGTTCCGCATATAGAGAGTTTTTCACAGATTTTACAAGGGAAGAAGATATTTTCGAAGGTTGATCTGGTGATGGCTTATCACCAAATCCCTGTGGCGGAACAGGACGTGCCAAAAACGGCAATTATAACTCCATTTGGTTTGTACGAGTTTTTATATATGACTTTTGGATTAAGAAATGCCGCGCAGTCGTTCCAACGATTCATGGACGAGGTGGTGAGGGGCTTGGAGTTCTGTTTTGTTTTTATCGATGACATATTAATTGCTTCCGATAATGAGGTCCAGCACAAAGAACATCTGGAGCAGTTTTTCACCCGGCTCCAGCAGTACGGCGTTGTAATTAATTTAGATAAGAGCGAATTTTTCCAGGAAAGAGTTACATTCCTGGGATACACCGTGGATCAGGAAGGAATTAAGCCGCCGGAAGAAAAAGTAGCAGCTACTAGGAATGTGCAACGCCCAAGAACGGTTACCGAACTGAGGCGCTACTTGGGAATGGTTAATTTCTATAGAAGATTCCTGCCAAGGATTGCGGATGTACTAGCACCTTTGGAAGATTTAATAAAGGGGCCGGAAAGCGGAAGACAGCCGGTTTTTTGGACTCGGGAGTCGGAGCAAGCTTTCGACCAGTCGAAAGAGGCCCTAGCTGGTGCAGCTTTGTTAGCGTACCCATCTCTGGAGGCGGAGATGGCCGTTTTTGTGGATGCATCAGACCTGGCGGCAGGGGCTTCACTCCAACAGCGTATCGAGGGGAGATGGCAACCATTGGCATTTTTTAGTAAAAAGTTTAACAAAGCGCAGACATTATACAGCGCTTATGACAGGGAGTTGTTGGCAGCCTATCAGGCTGTCAAATATTTCAAACACATGTTAGAAGGTCGAAATTTTACAATATTCACGGACCATAGAACATTAATCTACGCTTTCAGACAGAAACTGGAGAAGTGTACGCCGTTACAGTACAGACATCTGTCCTATATTTCGCAGTTTACTACGGATATTCGGCATGTGGCAGGAAAAGATAATACAGTGCCCTGTCAAGGATAGAGGAAGTGACGGCAGCTATTAACTATGAGGCCTTGGCCAAAGACCAAGTGACGGATGACGAAATGCGAAGGGTGAGAGAATCCGATTCGGCGCTTATTATTAAAAAAATAGTTTTGCCTGACGCAGGAGTAGAAGTATATTGCGATATATCGACTGGAAAGGCGAGGCCGTTTCTTCCAGAGAAGTACAGAAGACAGGCTTTCATGGCGATACACAACTTAAGTCATCCGGGGGCCAGGGCAACGGTAAAATTGATTACGGACAGGTTCGTTTGGCCCAACATCAAGAGGGATGTGAGAAGCTGGGCGAAGCAGTGTATAGCATGCCAAAAAGCGAAAGTGGGAAGACATTGCAAACCCGAAGTGGGAAGTTTCCCAACGCCTTCGAGGAGGTTCGAGCATGTCCACATTGATTTGGTGGGACCTTTGCCTCGTTCAAAGGGTTACACGTACTGCCTGACTTACGTGGACAGGTTTACACGGTGGCCGGAGTTTATGCTGGCAGACATTACAGCGGAGACGGTAGCGCAGGCTTTTCTCGAGGGATGGATTGCGAGGTTTGGGATTCCACTACGCATTACCACGGATAGAGGAAGACAACTCGAATCGTACCTGTTCAGCGCGTTGACACGCCTATTAGGAGCCCAGCACCTTAAAATCGTGGCATACCACCCGGAAGCCAACGGGATGGTTGAGAGATTTCACCGGCAGCTGAAAGCTGCGATTAAGTGTTGGGAGAATGACCAGTGGGCTGAGACACTGTCATTAGTCCTGCTGAGAATCAGAGCAGCGTTCAAGGATGACCTGGAGGCGTCAGTTGCAGAGTTGGTGTACGGCGAGACTATCCGTTTACCCGGAGAATTGTTAGTTCGGGGCGCTGAGACGGAGGCATCCCAGTTCGTGCATCAATTGAAGGAAAAGATCAGCAAAATGAGGCCAGTCGAGCCGATGAGGCACGGGCCGGGTAAAATATTCGTTTTCAAAGACTTAGAAAGAGCAACGCATGTGTTCCTGAGGCAGGATGGTGTAAGAAAACCGTTGCTCAGGTCCGCACAGAGTTATCGAGCGTAGTAATAAGCATTTTACTATTCAAGTGAACAGCAGAAACTTGAAAGTAGCAATAGATAGGGTTAAGCCCGCTTATAAGACTGAGGTTTGTCTCGAAGCGTTAAAGTCTGTTAAAGCCAAAGAGAGTAGGCGCGTGCGTTTTGCGGTGTAATTAGAACGAAAAGAGCAATAATATTTTTCTTTTACGCGACTATAGTATACAGGGTGTTCGGCTACAGGTGGGAACCCTCTTAAGGGGTGGTAGCTGGCGTGATTCTGAACAACTTTTTCCTTTACCAAAATGCTGGTTAAAGCTTAGTTTTTGAATTATTAATGAAAAACACTGACCAATCAGAGGGCGAGAATAACGCGCGCTCAGATGCAAGAGCGACGGGTGCAAGCGTGACGATTGACACTGGTCGTGAACAAACAAATCGCGCGACATCGGTAACGTAGTTACCACCGATAATGCGTTCATGACCAGTGTCAATCGTCACGCTTGCACCCGTCGTTCTCGCATCCGAGCGCGCGCTATTCTCGCCCTCTGATTGGTCAGTGTTTTTCATTAATAATTCAAAAACTAAGCTTTAACCAGCATTTTGGTAAAGGAAAAAGTTGTTCAGAATCGCCCCAGCTACCACCCCTTAAAAGGGTTCCCACCTGTAGCCGAACACCATGTATAAGTAAACCTCAATAACTTATCCAATACTCCCCATAGGGTTAATTGTTTCGCATCATGCGGGCTACTATTTAACTAATAGACCTTTTCGCTATCATCCTTTTCCTTCCTTTCAATAACCTGTTTTGATAAGCTCGCAAAGTTTTCCCAGTTTTCTCTGTTGTCCAGGAGGAAACACTGCATGCGATGGAGTAACTCGTCCCCAGTCGGAATACCGTACTGTGCCCTGAGATCGTCCCATGCTGCACAGTAAAAAATTGTATGTTCGGTATCGTCAGTTTCTTTAGAGCAGTAATTGCAGTTGCCGCTTTCTCTTCTACCCCTTTTCATTACAAACTGATTGAAGGCTCCGTGCCCCGATAGCACCTGAGTCAGGAAATAATCTTACTAATCTAATCTGCCATTTCTTCAAGATCCCATTTTCTAAAGCCTTTCTTTTCCTGTTTTTGAGAGCCGGAATCAATCTACTATCAGTGAGTTGACTCAGGTTACGCACGAAATTGAATTGTTCTTTTCTCCCCCAGGCTACTAGGTCCAGGGGAATCCGGCTATAACCCCTGAGGCTGCTCCAGAGGTTGATCTATAAGCGCAGGAGATCAACTGGGCGCATTTCCTATGTATTCTGTTAACGAATGCTAGATTCTTCTTCCTAGCCAAAACCTCGTCTGCCCACAACGGGGCTGCATACAGGAAAATGGACGTCACCACCGAGGCCAGCAAGGCCCTCTTTTTGGCTTTTTGTCCCCTAATATTTGGCGTGATCCTGGCTAGACTATTAAGAGTCGTTTCCACTTTGGCTTCAAGCATCTCCATATGGTCCTTGAAGTTTAGGGCCGTATCGATTTGGACCCCGATATATTTGAAGGATTTCTTTGGCTTTATAATATCGTTTTTGACCTGAATCCTACCCTGCGACTAAGGTATGAATTTATCAATGCTCTGAGATTTAGCGGGATTCCCATCCGTTCCAGAGCCTGCTCAATCGCCTTCCAACTAAGTGAGTTGAAAGCGTTCCTGATGTCTAACGCCACCGCGACGACCTTCTCCCTTCTAATTCTGCAGCTGGATACATAGCTTTTGAGGTCCAGCAGCGCGTGGACCGTCAACTTGCCCCTTCTGAAGCCGTATTGCCTTTCGCTAAGATTATAGTTTGCGTCGAGCCATTCCTCCAATCTGCCCACAATGACCCTTTCAAAAAGCTTGCCAAGCTCACTGATAAGGCAGATCGGCCGGAATTTTCTCTGCTCGCAGTCAGTACCCTTGGGGATCAATACCACCCTGGCCTCCTTCCATATTCCTGGAAATTTGAGATTATATAGAAAATATGACAAAATTTCGGCCATTTCATCCCCGCCTCGAATGGATAGAGTTTTAACTACTTCTCCCGGGATACCATCGGGGCCCGGAGTTCTACCAGTCTTCATCCTCTTGGATGCCTTAACGACCTCGTCTCTGCTGATTTTTAGGGACTCACCATCCCGATCCCTGATTTCCTGTAAGACGCTCTCCGTCCACACCGGTACAGGGTTACCTTCTGGAAATAATTCTTTAATAATATTTACACCCTCTGAACGCGATAAAGGGGGGCTTCTTTTTTTGAACATTTTCATCACTATCTTATAGGCTAGCCCCCATATGTCCCTATTGAGCTCCTCAATCAGGTTGTCCCAACATCTCGACTTTTTTTTCTTTATAATTTTTTTTAATACTAGTTTCCTAATCTTGTATTGTCTTACTGCGGTTTCAAATTTCTCTACCCTTCTTTCCCCTTTCTTCCTCAGTCTGCTAACTCTTCTATGGAGTTTATTACATTTCTTGCACGCTGTATTTATTTCGTCGTCCCACCAATACGCGTTACTTTTCCTTACCGTGCTTCTTGTTCTGATTCTTCTGAAGAACCTATCGCAAACTTCTTCTATTAAATTAGTTAATTTCGATTCGATCTGATCCCATTGTTGATGTTCTCTCGCAAATGTCCTAAGCACCCCCCATCTATTTTTAAAATCTCTGACCATCGCCCCCTTCTTTTCTTTAATCCCCACATATTTCCAGCCTAAATTCATACGAAAGTTATTCCGAACCCGCTCCTTCTTTTTTGTCTCCTCTATCAGGTCAAAAGTGATGTAATTGTGGTCACTGGCAGTTACCTCCATCTCCACTGTCCATCTTATTACTCACCTTTATCTTAACCTAAACATCCTGCTATACACATTCCTATCTAATTCCGCGAATCCTTATTTACATCATGCAATCTCCAGAGAATAACAGATCGTAACTAATCTCCCTTCTATCTTCCCTTCTGACACCACCGAACAGTATAAAAAGCCCAGTTCGAATAGCCTCGAAGCAGTAGCAGTCCGACTAGTCACAAGGTTTGATCCCCTCGTGCAGGACTCTGCTAGTTCCCATCCTAATTTCCTACCAACTCCAAACTACGCGTTTCATTTATCTTACAAGTCTAAGTTCATTTGTATTAGTTTATATTCCGACATTATTCTCAATATTGAATATATTTTATATTTAGTTATATTCGCCTTAAATCATTTCCTATAAACCCAAGATCTCTTTAAGAGCTTTTGATTATTTAAAATACGTATACTCGATTACGCTTGCTGGATCTGGTGGTGCGAGACATAGCCGCACGAGATCCATTGTATTGTGAAGTCGAGATAAGTAATCCACATCGCCACGGTTTTGCGAGACATAGGCGCACGGTGCGCACATGATGTGTTTGATGCCTCTGCATTTTTAGCCAGCTCATGGAGAGAATCCTTATACCTACCCTGTCCAGCTCCTACTCTGCAACCAGTTATCCGCGAAGTTAAATACAGTAAATATTCGATATGTGCACAAATGATCTGTACGATATGTGCACCAAAGTTATCCCCACCACTGAGGGGAAGACCCCTTCAAACGCCCAGGAGCCCAGGGTATATCCGTAAAGCAATACATATATGTGGTGCCGAATTATTTGGACACCCATTGGGTAGGTTACCGATGCACGTTCGCTGCGCGCGGCCACGCGTTTTTATGAGAACCGCGATCGGTTTTTGTTGTAACTTCCCGCGAAAACGTGGTTTTGGAGAACAACGGCGTCAGTCGGTCAGAGAGTCGGTCAGAGAGTCAGTAAGAGATCACGCATCGACTGGTGATATTCATTGTTACTATTCCAAATCATTATTCAATTTTTATTATTAAATCGTTTATTTAACACAATCGTGTTACAAATTATTTCTTATCCTACATATACAAATATAAAACTTTTTTATTTTTGATTTTTTCGAGATCTAACTTTTATCAATAGATTCTTTACATTTTCCTGATTAAAAGAAGACCAAACACGACATAATTTGGACTATATTTACTGGTTTAATTGACGATAAAAGTTTCTCACGTCGAAGAGGATAGCGAGTCAAAAAGAAAGAGACGATATGATCGGGGCAGTCGGCAAAGATCAAAAGACTGTTCGATTGTTTGCAATACTTGAGCATTGCTAATTTTTTTATTTTTCATCCATTCTTTTATATAACTTTCTCCATCATATTCGCGACATTTTCCTGATTAAAATGAGAGCAAACACGACATAATTTAAGTTATATTTACTTGCAATATCTTATTCTAGTAGAGTCATCAATGTTCTCGTAACATTTGAAATTACAAGTAAATATGGCCCGAAGTATGTCGTGTTTGGTCTCATTTTGATGAGAAAAATATTACAAATATGATGGAAAAAATTTCAAAGAAAAAAAAAATAAGAAAATTTTATTTTTGCATTAGGAGTGTCCTTCTGGTAGGTCACTGTCTGTTTACGTTCACTCTCCGTCGCTGGAAATGTAGGAATTGTATGATATCTGCACCAGTTCAGAAACGAGAATGGTGCACATATCGAATATTTACTGTACGTACGGTTCACTACGTGAGGCACCCAGGCTCCCAATTTTTCAACAAATCTCATTGAATGGAGATGATTGAGAATAGTTTTGTGGTCATAGTTCATTTTTTCGACAAATTCACGACCAGTTTGAGGACCATCCTGTGTAACGACTCTGGAACCTAAGTTCAGATAGTTACTAGCGCTGAGAAGGTAAAGAGCGGCTTTTACCAATTAAACGACTCGTTTTGGAAAATAACTAAATCTAAAAATTGTGGGATTCGTGTGGTGTGCGGTTAAGGAGTGAAATCCATAGGTCAATATCTTTCAACAAAAAGGGTTTATTCAATAAAATAACGAAGATGATGAATTTAACAAATAACAAGTAACAAATAACAAAATATGAAAAGTATACTGGTTTGATTAAAGAAACTAAATAGACTTGATATAATATTAATAATAGAACTTGACAAATTAAACAATACGCAATAGATAATTATGAATCTAACTAAATGACTCTCACTAGGTAATACTTTATATTAGATCGTACCTAAGTCTGTTTTCGTATAAGGCTAACTTCGCTTTTATATAAATAATTGAATTCGATATCCTATATTATTCGGTTCTCGTCTCGAACGCTATCGCAATTACAGAGTTTATATTGATTAATACGTTTGTAGTTTGTATAATGAAAAAAAAAAAATCTTTTACGAAATTATTAATAATATTAGCGCTTGATAGTCTACCGCAGCGAGGAACACGACCTAAGTGTAATTCTCTAAGTGTACCTAAATACGCTTTCACAAAGTTAGACAGATTAACAATTTTATCTGATATCTAACGCGGTGTAGTCGACTACTGAAATTACGCTGATGACAGAACAATATTCTTTCCTTAATTCAAAATTCCAAGATTTGTCTGAATCTAATAAATTATTACCTCGGAACAATTACTCTTTTAGTCTGACTCGACAACTAATTGTACATGACCCTTTTTGTCAAAACGAACGCTGACAGCCAAAACCAGATCGCTTAATTGGGGAGCCTGTTGTTCACTGGCTACTAAAACGACCCAACGATACAGGAAAAGGGTGAACAGTATAAGTTCGACAGGGTAGCAAATCAATTGATTCTAATATGAAATCGTAATTGCTGAACTGCCACCCAAAAGACACGGGCTTCAGAGACCAAGCCGCTCAAATGGGGAGCCTGCGTTAGCTGGCTACGAAACTACCCAGAGCGAACTCCGAGAATCTGACGGCGCGTTAGCAATCCGATAAAAATCAAATATGAGTAGCTGAGAGCTATCGTTTCGATATCTTAGCCTTTCTTGGCGCTAGATATAGCACTCTCCTAACGGAGTTTCAGATACGAGACCGTTTGAATGGGGAGCCTGTTGTTCACTGGCTACTAGAACGACCCACGACCAAGTATCCAAATGGCGTATACCCGCTTTACCAGTCAAGTATTAAGACTCGTTGCGGTTCTTGACAGCGAAAATTGTTCCGGTTATACTTATCTGAAGACTTCTGGCTGGCTCGACTTCGAATACTGTTCTGCGATTTGAGCGAGTTTCGCTCCGGCTTTTATACTCGCCAGTCTGGCAAATTCTCGGAAAACCCCCATAACGTCGAAATATATAATTGTCGTATAAATCCATAATTAGACATTAATTGAGCAAACGATCGGTTAAATTACATTATTAATATCGCATTCTACATAACGGTCTATATTTCTGATAATAAAATAGTAATTTAGTAGTGTTTTAATAAAATTGCATTTTCTATCTTTTTCTATGTACTACGCACGACTTCTATACGGATCAGAGCTAGATGTATAAGCGTACGATGCTTCTAGAATATTCTACTGAATAATATTATAATTTACAATATATACTACACTAAACTGATATCTGAATTTAGTTCCGAATAACATAATATTAGTACTCTTGATCTGTATTGATTGATTTGTTTAACTAATAGTTTTTAATAATTAATAATGTCCGAATTGTAAAATGTATTGCTATCCTTTTCTAAGGTAACGCAAGAATTCCAGGAAATTCGGGGCTAGCTTCGCGGCACGTAGGCACATAGCATCGCGAAATTTTCCATATAGAATTATACATTTATTAGAATAACTATAAAATAATACATAAATCTTGTTTTAACTATTCTAACTAAACATTTGATTGTCTTTATGAAACATACTAACTATTTTAAATGAAAATCATAAAATAATTAATATAAATCAAAAATGTATATAACATCAGTTACCGACCGTCGAAAATTAAACATAAGGTAATTATATACTGTCGGTAATAGTCTAATTCCGTCGGTAACTAAATTATTAGCGCGTAAACGAATAGAACATAGGACTGCCATATAAAAAAGAAAAAACTATTCCAGGGATGTTACACCTGCTTCACAAGTGCTCAGAGACGCTCTTCGTCGAACTCAGAAGGTCTTCCGCTGCTGGGCGGGTTTTCGTCGTTAAAATCGTCATTTTTTAATTTTACAAACCATTTTTAAACCGACTTCGAAAAAGGAGGTTACTCAATTCGATCAGTATATTTTTTTTCTATGTATGTTCGCCGATTACTCCTAACTGGGTGGACCAATCGGAACGAAACCTTTTGCATCTGGTAGGGTCTGACTCCCCATTGGTACCAGTATTAAAAAATTTTTTCATTTTTTAGTTGCAAAGAATTTTTTTTGCAGAAAAACCAGCAACTTTCGAAATAAACTTTTCTCGATTTTAGTGCGCTTTTAATATCTTTTCACGGACATGATTCTGTACAATTTTGTTCACATACAAATTTCACGGAAAACTTTTGCTTTCAAGATATTAGCGAAAAACTATTAACATTAGTGGAACGCCAAGAGCTATGCGCCGGAAAACCAAAAAAAAGGCAATCACAATGCACTGTCCCAAAACACTAACTAAGATTAACCGCCCTAACACCCGGTTTCTGCAGCAAGATGAGTTCCCGCGGACGTTGGTGTATTATACTTAATTATGCTCATAGCACTTACGCAGACAAAAAAAAGCCCTGTAGAATTCTTACACTATCTTATACAATTCTCCCCATTTCACTGAAAAGCGTGAAATAGAATAATTTTCAGAAAAAAAATACACCGACTTCGAAATGCACTAAAAAGTATAAAATAATTTCTATTCCCTAATGAAGTAATTTCTAGTTCATTCAATCATACAATTACGTAACATATATGAATGAATCCTATTGACTCGTTAGGTAGTATATTAAAAATATTTCAACTTTTTCGGAGGCGGCGCAAAATCAAAAATACATCAGTGAACGTTGCTGCCTATAACTAGTTGATTGTGGCATGGCGTATTGCATTGTTAAATTCGTATGTACTGGTGTACTGAATTTTAGATGATATAGCAAATGCTCACTTTGCCTTTCTACTAAGAATTTGATTTATTTAGTGTGTTGCTTGGTTGTTACAAAAATTCTGTCTTAAAACTAGCGGGTCTGTCTTTTTATTAACTTTTGTATATGGGTGTATATTCGAAGGTGAGGCTGAAACTAAGGTGGGGTGAAATTGTTGACCAATCGCCTTTTTTTGGAAATGTCGGGGGTTTTTCTTCCCTTTCCTCGGGGTACGTGTTTGGGAAAATCCAAGTAGGCGTGCAGGTAGAGAATATTTTTACCGATCGTTTATGGGATGGTTTATTGCGGACGATTATGACTGGGAAGTGATTAAATTTTGAAAAGCTGACCGTAACTTAGTTTTTTCCTTAAAAAATAGATGTGGATATAAAAATGAAAGTTAAAGATTTGAAAGAGACCCTACCTGCTTATAACCTAACGGCGCTCTTAACAGCATATTAATAAATCCTGAGCAAGAATACGAACCATTATAAATATATCTGGTAATATACGCAAGTGTAACGACTGAATCTTCATTTCACAACGTTTCTGATATAAATAAAACTGAATCAATTTCGTTCGCATGTGGAAGCCATGGATCTAGGAACCTATGAACAGAGCCCATGACGCGGGAATTACCAAATTTCCGGCAGATGGGCTCTATCTGTATTGTATATGTGGCGATCGAGTCCTTCCGTCGCATACTCTATGAATCTAGATAGACCATAGTTACATTCTATACCCACTAACACCTATTTTGCGGCGTGCTGTCGAGCTATATGTATCGAAAAAAAAATAGCTATACGAGCCTTGCCTATGTACGGCTGTCCAAAGATTGACATGTTCAAGAAAATCTTTTAATTTTGCGCCGCCTCCGAAAAAGTTGAAATATTTTTAATATACTACCTAACGAGTAAATAGGATTCATTCATATATGTTACGTAATTGTATGATTGAATGAACTAGAAATTACTTCATTAGGGAATAGAAATTATTTTATACTTTTTAGTGCATTTCGAAGTCGGTGTATTTTTTTTCTGAAAATTATTTTATCGTACATCGACGTTAAGGATTAAACCATAGACGTCAGCACCAACAATCATATCAATGGGATCAGAGCTAAATGGATTTTCATCCGCGAGATCGAGTCCACGAAGATGCTGGAGATTAACACTAGAACTACCGACGATTGACGTATACCTACTTCTACCGGAGGGGTCAAAATGACTTGTTTCATAAATTACTAAGACATTTAAAAAAAGACAGCAATTCTTACATTTTTATATATTTTTTTATTTTTATGAACAAAAATTGAATGTAATCTGAATAATAGTAGTTATATAATAGCAAAAATTTATTAAATAATTAAGCACAAATATCAAAGACATTTTTTGCAAGTTACAGTTATTTTAGCAGAACATTTACCACAGACTCGTTTATGGCATGTACCACAAATATTGTTCGTTTTATTATTAGTACACTGTGCTATTTGACACCGTTTACGTTTCATCGAAATATGTGTCTGGTTTTGTGACGATATAGATGATGATATTCCTGCTGCTTGAACTGTAGATCGACGGGTCAGTTCTTTGTAGTCAATTGCAAGCTCTTCGGATAACTGGAATAAAAAGTCTTTTCTTGATATATTTTCTCCTGTTGTTTCTTTATATAATATCCAGGCATTTATTCCTGCAAGATCTAGGATATTGTAAAACACTTGTAATGGCCATCTTCGGAATCCGGCTTTCACAGTATATTTCCGAGCCATTTGGTCCGTAACATCTACGCCAAATTTGGTATTGTTATAAAATGTAACCGTTTCAGGTAAACGTATGCCATCTTTTTCAATTTTCACTGACTTATGTTTTGAACTGAGCACTAATACTTTTTTATTGGGTTTACTCTTGTATATGGTCAGAGTACATTTTTCTGTTTTATAAAGTACTGTCGAGAAACGAGACATGTTATCCTTTTTTGATTTTGCAAGTTTAGGTAGTTCTCTCTTATTTTGTCTAATGGTGCCAACTAAGGAAGTTCTTTTAGTTATTAGTTTTGTTGCTAATGGCAAACTCGTAAAGAAATTATCTGTTGTAACTGTTCTCCCGCAACCAATATATGGATCTATAAGTTTTAGGACAACAAATTCACCTAAAGGTACGGATAATCTCATTTCGTCTTTTCCTAAGTAGGGAAATGCATTTACAACATATTTACTTTTTACATCCGACGCCAACCAGAATTTTATACCAAACTTATTCGGCTTGTTTGGCATATACTGCGTAAATCTACATCTGGTTTTGGTCGAGAATAATTGCTCATCAACTGTAATGGTAGCACCTGGTTTATAACACATTTTACTGTTTTCAATGAATTTATTCCATACCTCTGAAACTAATGCAAATTTATCTGTTTGCAATCTTTGGCTTCTTTCATTTTTCTTATCGAACCGAATTAGCCGAAGAATTTCAGTGAATTTATTTCTGCTCATTGTCTCAGAGAAAAATTTCGGACCCCATTTTTCGGACCATAAATATGAAAGTTTTAAATTTTTTGTTTCGTATGCACCGCGAGCATATAAAATTGCTATAAACGCATTCAACTCTGCTAACGATACAGTCCAGTCATGGTTATTCAAAATTCGACGAGCTTCTGCTTCAGTGCAAGTTTTTATATGTCTCATAACACTATTGCAAAGTATCAGAGAAAATGCTGTTCTTACACTACCTTTCATGATATGTCGTTTCGCGTATGCCGTTGGACCTGACATTTTTTTGAAAATGTTGTGTACTGGTAATCTTCCTGGTGTTGAACCCTCTTGTAGTTTTTCCACATAGTGCCGTCAACAGATATTTCTGAATCTTGATCGATTACAGACATTTCAACATCCTGATCGCTTTCACTTTTAGAATTAGAAAAAGCTTGGACATTTTTACTTTTTCTACGCAAACGTCGAAGTTCTTCATCTTCACTGTCAGTATCGGATGATTCGCTTGGACTTTCGTTCTCTGATGGAAGGTATTCACTTGCACTTTCAACTATATCACTATCATCACACTCTGTATCGGAACAATTTTGTTCCAAATCATTTATTTTTTTCAATAATTTACTCCGTGAAATTTTTGCCATTGTTCCTTTCGAAGTAATTTTAGAGTTATCTAAAATCTAATTTTTATTTATCGAAAACTTTACAGAATATAGTTGTACTGAGTGTTTTGTTTCACCGTTTCTAATAGACGACTGAATTGTTTATTGCAGCGTTTCTGATGATCGAGTGAAAGTAATCTGAGGGAACTTGACTGAAGTAAATACTGCAAGTAATGACCAAGCGCAAACAGTCCAAGCCGCGGGAACAACATTTTTTTGTTTGTTGACAGATCTTTGAGTTTGAAATATTTTCTTTTACGACTAGATGATAAATTGCTGTGTATCTTTCAAATTATGTGCCACAAAAATTTCCATGATACAATAGAATAGCACCAAAACCTATGTTCCGTGGGGGGTCAAAATGACTTATCTCGGTATATGTAGGTATACTGCATACAAATTTACAACAAAATGATAAAAAAAAAGAAAACTGTTTTACAGAATTAATTATTTGTATATCTTAGAAAAAGTCGTGCAAAATTTTCAGAAAAAAAATGTATCTGAAATGAGTTATAATTATAAGAAATATCAAACAAGTCATTTTGACCCCCTTGGTAGTTCTAGTGTTAATATTACCCGTCACGCGTGGCGGTAAATAGTGGGAAAGATTTGCCACAATTAGCGCGGTCGTCGAATATGCTGCTCTTGATCTTTTACAAGATACAATGCGAAGAGTGGTTGACGCTTTACAATAGGTTTCACTATTACCAACGCCCGTAATGGAAATAGATACACGTGAGCGGGGGGCTTTTAGACTCTGAGCAAGGTTTCCGCTTATTAAGGACACGACCGATCCTTGATCCAGGAGCACGCGGACGCGCTGTACACGACCGTTACTAGCATGGACATTAACCCATGCAGTAGCAAGGAAAACATGAGAAATCATCACGGTGGAATTCATAATAGAAAGCGATGCGGCTTGAGTTGGTGACTCGACGATTGTATTGCTTGCGGAAGGTACTGCGTTATCTGGTTTTGATACGGTATTTGTAAAATGAAGCAAGGTATGGTGACGCTTTCGGCACTTTTGACACGAGAACTGACTTTTACAGTCGGATTGGCTATGTTGACTACTGAAGCAATTAAAGCGTCGTTTGCCTTGCTTCACATACTCAACTCGCTGGGCTACAGTTTTTTCCCGAAAAACAGGACATTGGTTCAAACCATGATTACCGAAACATAACGGACATCGCGGAGTATTCGAAGTTGTTGCGTGGGACTGGAACGATGATCGCGGTTGAGACACCTTTTGATTCGATGACTCGGGATGGTTTATATTGGTCGAATGCTTCAGAGGAGTTATAGACTCCAGTGATCGAATATGAATCTCGAGGAAAGTATTTAATTCGGTAAATTTTGGGAAATCGGTAGAACTTCCTAACTGAAGTTCCCAGGCACGACGCGTATTTTTGTCTAAACAATTCACAACGACACATACAAGGATTTCGTTCCACGAATCAACTGCACACTTTAAATTCTTTAACGCTTGTATCGCCATGTTTACGCGGTCACGAATATCAGTAAGAGCGGCGTGCGATTCGGAAACGGCGCGCGGTAAATTTAGGATCGATTGTACATGTACGGTTATTAAACGACGTTTGTTTTCATACCGCCGCATCAACAAGTCCCAAGCTATTTGAAAATTCGCATCGGTAATGGTAAGGTTACGGATAATATCGAGCGGCTCCTTTTGAACGCACGAAAACAAATATTGGAGCTTCGATACCTTGGACAAATTAACGTTACCGATGATCATGGATTGGAATCGGTCACGAAAACTCTCCCACTCCTCCAAGTTCCCTGGAAACGTCGGTAGGTTGAGCTGCGGAAGGTGATCGCTACTTAAAACCGTTTCCTTCGACGGTTGATGCTTCTGGTTAGATCCGGATGCATTGGAAGGGTTGTCACACTTCTGCTTCTGCTCGAGCTGGTGAAGAACCTCGGCCATATAGTCGGACGATGACAAGTATGCTTCGTGGACAGCCATGAATTGTTGCTCCTTGAAATAGCTCATAGACTTCTGATGCTCCGCGGTAGCGATGGACACCAGTTCACGATGGAGGCGTTGACTGTCCTTGAAGGCATCCTCCAATTTCGTGATACGGTTTCGCACATTTGCGATCGTATAGTTTGATCTTTTTAAAATTCTCCAACGACCGAAGGACAAAGTACATCGCGTCATTTTGTTGGTTTATTAGGCTGTCTATATCACTCATTGTCACGGCAGAACACGAAAGTTGTTTATGGTAAAGTCCCAAGGTTTAGCGCTAGGTCAGAACCGTTACTAACGGTAGCTACACAGCACGGCACTCAAATTTTGCACAAAGAAAATTGCTCCGATCCGGCTCGAAGGACCAAATGTTTCGTGATCACCCTTTCCGACGAGTTTTCTCGAGTCGGTTGATCGATACTTGGATCGCTAATTCTATCCTAGCGAGGATACGGAGCACAGGATATTTATGCAGAGTTACTTAATGAAGAAACAAATAAGGACTTTTGTAAATACCTGTTTGAGTTGTCAGAGGAATAAAATTCTTTCAGCAAAAGCTAAACAGCCCATGCGGATTACTGATACACCGAAGAGAGCCTTTGAAAAGGTTCAGATGGATATAGTTGGACCCTTACCTGTAACTGCAAGAGGAAATAGATATTTATTAACGCTTCAAGATAATCTAACCAAGTATTCTGATGCAATTCCCCTTAGTAGTATTGATTCGGTAACAAGCCCTTTCTGAACAGTTTATAAATCGGTTTGGATGTCCACAATCAATTCAAACAGATCAAGGATCAAATTTTGTTAGTAGTGTCATGAGAAACTTTTGTATAATATTTAAAATTCAAAGAATTACTTCAACGGCATTTCACCCTCAGTCGTTAGGATCGTTGGAACGAGCACATCGAGTATTTTTAGATTATTTGAAACATTATTGTACAAAACCTGATTGGGATGATTGGATTCATTTGGATATATTTTCTTATAACACATCAATTGATGAAGCCACGGGATTTACGCCTCATGAGTTAGTGTTTGGAGTCAAAGCCATTATTCCTTCAGTGTAAAACAAAAGATACCACGCACATTCGTTGATTACTTGGATAAATTATTTACAAAAATTAGTAATACGCAAGCATTAGCAGCAGAGAATTTAAATCTTGCAGAGGACAAAAGTAAAGGAAATTATGATAAATATGTAAATCCTCAGAAATTTTTGGCAAATGATTTTGTATATTTATTAAGGGAACCAAGGACATCGAAGTTCGATTCAAATTGGCTTGGGCCATACAAAATTCTTCGAGTGTTTAATGATTTTACTGTGGAAATTGCAATAACGAATAGTAAAACTAAAATAGTACATGTGAATAAATTAAAATTAGCCCATATTAGAATAGATGAATAATTTGATGGAAGAAGAATAATTTGATTTTAATGAAAGAAGTTAATCCCAGAGGTCTTACCTTCTTTTAGTTGAGGGGGGAGGTGTTATGTGCTGGCATTCGTTGCGAACTTAATTCTGTATGAACATAGAAGAGGTGAAACATATGTGGCGACATCTATTTCCGGCTTGAAAGCGCGGCGGAAAGTGCATTTCCGCGCGTAGGAGAGGCCTATTCTCTCGTGAAACGTATAGGTGAATAGACGTATTCTTGCAGTTATATATTTTTGTTAATCCTGCGAATATCCTGTAATAGTGTGCGATTCGTGTGTTTAGACTTTTATAGCCCGCACTATTATATCACAACTCATCATTGTTAATTATATTATTAAACTCTTATTGTTGAATTTAAATGCAGTGGACTTATTTTACTCCTGGACACGTCGATAAAGTAGGGATTGCTTTTCCCGAAAACAGAACTCTACAATTGGTGACCCCGACGTGATTGAAAACGAAAACGAGAGTAAAAAATAGCATATATCTTCTGTCGTGGCCTTTTCTTTTTCCGGCTCCACATTCTCTTCCACAATTTCCATCAGCATATAAAACGATTTACTTATTTTTTTACTGTAATTACTATCATGTAATAATATTATTTTCTTATATTCATAATGCTATGCAAAGCTTGTTTGATGTGGTCGTGGCCACGGCTCAGCTTCTAATGACGAACAAATGATTATTATCGCGACCGATGGCGTGTCCCGATCATCCACATACATATGTATACAAGTACCGAGAAATAAACAAATGCCTTCTCACCAAGCATTCTCCGACAGAAAAAAAATATATCGCAGTATAGTTCGCGACATTTCACTGCAACAACGTACAAAAGTACAAATAAGGTTAAACGATCGCGAATTATAATATTTTTTTCTTTTTTTCTTTTTATTACGCTGTAAGTGTACACAACTGTGTGTCTGAAACAATGCGTGAAAAATTGTGAGAAAAGTTTGTAATATGAACACGATAAAGTGCATTGCCGAAGGCGAAGAAACGGTGGAAAATGTAAATCGCAAATAACTAAAAGCACTTTCAACCCTTTCCTTTCTTATAAAGCAGGGCTCGCAATTAGTTGCACATTTCGGAGCGACTCCTGATTAACCGCCCACCGTACCCACACTATCGCTTTAGACTGCTGTGTGACGTCGTTTTCCAGGGGCATCGTTCGATAGATTTGTCAGGATCCATACGTAAGTAAAAATTTTGCCTGCACTGTTAATAATTTTTATTGTTACAGATTATTAAAGTAATTAATGCTATGTTTAATATAAATATCTTCTACAAATATCTGTAATATACAAATATCTTCTATAAATATCTGTAATATATAAATTAAATTAAAAGAGACACAAACTTTTTTACCCATCAGGCACATTAGTCGCGGATCGGAACCGTAATGACGTTCCTTTATCATTTTTCGTTCAAATTTCAAAGTTTGAGCCATCGGGTCATAGGGAACAACGAATCGGAGCGATTTGAAACTTCGCATACATTTAGTGGGATATATGGGCTTAGAAAAACACCTAGGCGTAATCATTACAATGCTGATTTTCAAAGATACCGTAACTTTTGTAATTTGGGGAGAAAACACCGTTTTTTGACATTTCTTACATCAATATTAAGCATAGAAAAAAAACATTTAATCAAAAACTCCGCTTTCAGGAACCGTGTTCACAATTTTTGTTGGATGTTGAGTTCATGAGATACTGACTAACAAAGGAAAAAGCGTCATTTTGGCTTTGGCAGCTCATAACTTTGTAACCGATCATCGAAACGAACTTCATGGACGTGCAAATAATGGAGGAAGAAACAGGGAATAATGGCATAGAAGTGGCATTAATCAAAATAATTTTTCTGTGACAGTGCAAACCGTAAAAAGAAGAAAAAATATTCTAAAATTTTTACATCGCGATTTTTTGAATATTTTATTAATGATAATAGGCTCATCAAATTTTTGAGAAAAAGGGTCGAAAACTAGAGACCCGAAGCTTCAAAACGGCTATTCTGGAATTCTTCTGTGATAAATACCAACGGAGGTAGAGCAATCTGAAAATGACCTGAAAATTTAAGGAATTTTTTTGAGTAGTGTGGATTCATAGAGTATCTGACAGAAAGACTCGATCACTGCATATACTACAAAGATAGAGCCCATCTGCCGGAAATTTGGTAATTCTCGCGTCGTGGGCTCTGTTTATAGGTTCTTAGATCTATGGCTTTCAAACGGATTTATTAACTTCGAATGCGCCATACCACAATCAACTGGTTAGTCGCGTGTCAGAGCGGTAAAGCTTAGTTAGTGTTTTGGGACAGTGCATTGTGATTGCCTGTTTTTTGGTGTTCCGGTGCATAGCTCTTGGCGTTCCACTAATGTTAATAATAATAGTTTTTCGCTAATATCTTGAAAGTAAAAGTTTTCCGTGAAATTTGTATGTGAACAAAATTGTACAGAATCATGTCCGTGAAAAGATACTAAAAGCGCACTAAAATCGAGAAAAGTTTATTTCGAAAGTTGCTGGTTTTTCTGCAAAAAAAATTCTTTGCAACTAAAAAATGAAAAAATTTTTTAATATTGGTGCCAATGGGGAGTCAGACCCTACCAGATGCAAAAGGTTTCGTTCCGATTGGTGCACCCAGTTAGGAGTAATCGGCGAACATACATAGAAAAAGTTGATTTAAAAAATTAACAACAATTATCGCTGATATTTCGAAAACTAAAGTTTTTCCTGAAATTTTTATATGACAGAGTTGTTCAGAATCATGTCCGTGATAACATATTAAAAGCGTATTGAAATCGGAGAAAATTTTTTTCAAAAGTTGCCGGTTTTTTGCAAAAAAAAATACTTTGCAACTAAAAAATGAAAAAATTTTTTAATATTGGTACCAATGGGGAGTCAGACCCTACCAGATGCAAAAGGTTTCGTTCCGATTGGTCCACCCAGTTAGGAGTAATCGGCGAACATACATAGAAAAAAAAAAATATATACAGGTCGAATTGAGTAACCTCCTCCTTTTTCGAAGTCGGTTAAAAAGGTACCGCTAATGAGCCGGTCGCGCAAGATACCACATTAGGTTGGATTCTTTCCGGTCCTGTCCCTACGATCTCTGAACATAGTAATCCTTCTTCCAACATTTCCATGCACCATTGTGCAACTCTCGAATCCGTGGATTCTGCTATACGACGATTTTGGGAAGTTGAAGAGTTACCCTCTCGATCTCAGTTAATTCCTGCTGAAACAGTCTGTGAAAACCATTTCGTTGCAACTCATAAGCGTACTGCAAGCGGACGATATTGTGTTCGTCTGCCCTTCGTCCAAGGACCTCCGATCGACATCGGAACCTCTTTTCCCACTGTCGAATGTATGTGGCACCGTCAAGAACGTCGCATTCATGCGAATCCGTCTCTAGCCGCTGAATATGTTCAGTTCATGCAGGAGTATGAATCACTGCAACATATGTCAGAAATAAGTGACACTGACTCGATTTCATCCCAGCATGTTTATATTCCGCATGGCGCTGTAGTGCGTGATTGTAGTATTACCAGTCGGCTTCGCGTTGTTTTTAACGCTTCGTATCGAACATCTAATGGTACCTCGCTTAACGACCACTTGTATATCGGTCACAAGCTCCAAATGGACTTACCTGCTATAATCCTGCGTTGGCGATTACATAGATATGTGTATATTGCAGATATCGAGAAAATGTACCGTCAAATCTTAGTCGATGACCGTGACGTTGACTATCAACGAATCATCTGGCGCGCTTCTCCGACGGAACCACTCCGTCATTTCCGGCTTCGAACAGTCACATACGGGACTGCTCCAGTTCCATATCTCGCGCTTCGAGTACTTCAACAACTCGCCGCGGACGAAGGATCAAAGTATCGGTTAGCGCTTCCCGTGTTGCAATCCCAAGTTTATGTTGACGATTGTGTTTTCGGTGCTGACGATCAACAACTCGCTATTCAAACGCGAAATCAGCTCATCTCATTATTTAAATGTGGTGGTTTCAACCTTCGGAAATGGGCAAGCAGTTCCCCTGCTCTTTTATCCGATCTTAACTCCATTGATAGTCCTGCTCATAGCAAATTACTCCAACCAGACGAAAATGTAAAAGTCTTAGGAATTTTATGGAATCCAACTTCCGATGCATTCTATTTTAACATTTAACCAGAGCCAAATATTCCACAAACCAAAGGAGCAATTTTATCAATAATAGCTAAATTTTTTGACCCGCTCGGTTGGGTTACTCCGGTCATTGTCGTTGCAAAAATCTTCATGCAAAAGTTGTGGCGTCTTAAGTGTAATTGGGATGTTTATATTCCTTCCGAAATCTATAACGAATGGTCTATTTACTATGAACAGCTCGTTTGTTTACGTGAACTGTCACTAGCGCGATGGTTAGATTACGGCTCACACGTACACAGTTACGAATTACATGGGTTCGCGGATGCGTCCAACGCCGCATACGCCGCTGTTGTGTATATGCGTACAGTTTCGGTATCCGGACACACCACAATATCCATTTTAGCAGCCAAATCCAAAGTTGCACCAATAAAGACCATAAGTATACCGCGACTTGAGGTTTGCGCTGCACTTTTACTCTCTCGTCTCGTGAAGTTCGTACAAACATCTCTCGAAATTAAACCTCATTCACTTCATGCTTGGACAGACTCAACAATTGTCCTTGCTTGGATTGCACAACACCCATCGCGCTGGAAAACATTTATCGCTAACTGTGTTGCTAAAATTCATACTAACCTCCCAACAGTAAAGTGGCATCATGTGCCTACCGAAGATAATCCCGCGGATTGTGCTTCTCGTGGAATGAGAGTGGATCAATTATGCCATCATTCGATCTGGTGGAATGGTCCATCTTGGCTCATTCTCGGTCCGACCTGTTGGCCACAGACAGTTTTATCAGACGAGTCCGTCAACCTCGAAGCTCGTACTTCAGCTCTCGTGCATTCAGTAAACCCTCCTCGTCATTGGGATCTTGCTGAGCGATATTCTCGTTGGAATAAATTATCAAAATCATTCAAATCTTCCAATGACGCAAGCACTTCATCCAGAAGAAATAAATCGAGCTCGTACCTTTTGGCTAGTATATATCCAAAACCATGTGTTTCCGAACGAAATGCATTGTTTACAAACCTCTCAACCACTTTCGAAGAGCAGTGTGCTTCGCTCGTTGAATGTTTATATTGACACCGTTGGATTGATTCGAGTCGGCGGACGATTGCAGAAGTCGGCGTTATCAGAGAACGCTAAACATCCTATTGTTATTGCCTCTCATCCTTTAGTGAAGCTGAATCCTCTCCGTTCACCTCCGCACACTCCATGGTGGACCACAGCTCACCCTCTCCACACTCCGTCAAGAATTTTGGCTTTGTCGTGCTCGACCGCTCATTCGTTCTGTATTGTACCGATGTATAACGTGTGCTCGCGAAAGAGCAGCTCCTGCCAACGAATTAATGGGATCTTTGCTCTCGCCACGTGTTAACCGTGCGCCGTTATCCGATTCCGCTGACGATTATGACACGTTGACTCCTGGTCACTTCTTGATCGGATCTGCAATTAATACTGTTCCGGACCCAACCTTGCTCGATATTCAAGAATCGCGACTGTCTCGGTGGCAATTGCTTCGTCAAATGTACGAAAGTTTTTGGAAGTTCTGGTCAACCGATTACTTGCATACCTTGCAGCAACGCCCAAAATGGCGGACAATGTCCAACCTTGCACAGCCAGGTCGCTTAGTGCTACTTCGAAATCCATCCGCACCACCGTGTAAATGGGAACTCGGACGTATTACACAATGTCATCCCGGACCCGACGGTCTTTCCCGAGTAGTTACTGTTAAGACATCGCGCGGCGAATATCGATGACCAATCACAAGGCTCTCCTTTCTACCAGTCGACATTGAAAATTGTAACGACAAATTACCGGTCACGGAAAGTGATCCTGCGTCAAAACCATTGCAATGTGTCGCATGGGGGGCGGCACTTAGATTGAGTTAGTTATCCTACAGTTAGATTTATCATGTATAGTTCGTTAGATCATTGTAATGTGTATTGTAAATTTAATTTTATTCGTTTGCGTTCCCGCTAGTTTATATTGTTAGCGTTATATTGTCCTTAATTCGTCGGATTCATAAGATCCGAGGCGGGCGGTATGTTCCGAAATAAGAATAATAAGCCTAGGCACGTCTAAGCCTTGTTACGTCGCTGCGTACACGCGTTGATCCCTCCCGCATGGGATTAGTCTTATTGCAACGCCATCGATCGGATCGATGGTTCAAACGATTACCGTTCCGATTTTAAAATTCAGATCTTTGTGAACCTTCAGCGAAAGCAAACGTCTTAGCGAATTTCAACCTAAATTTCAACCGCTTTGCCTAGTGTTTTAACCAATTTGTTATTACCGTTATAATTGTCCATTGTACCGGGGTGAGCGTGTGTGAGTCGTGTTTAATAAATCGTTTTGTGAACATTTAAATTCATCTCTTCTATTCTATTTTAACAAATTCACGTAACTCTGCATAAATATCCTGTGCTCCGTATCCTCGCTAGAATAGAATTAGCGATCCAAGTATCGATCAACCGACTCGAGAAAACTCGTCGGAAAGGGTGATCACGAAACAATTTGTATTTTATTGTTATTGTAACGTGACTAGTTGTTTAGTTGTATTAAATTGGAAATACAACATTCAAAGAACAGTGCCGATTTTCCTCCTCGAAATCCAGCGACTATCCCATTCTAACGTGAACCAGTGATTCCATACGGACGGGTGTTCCCATATTTACCGACTCACCACACCATCCGAAACAACTTTGAATTTTTTGTCTAGGCCTCATAGTTTCCGAGATATTTGCGAAAATAGTTTTTTCAACCCCAACTTTAAGGGTTATCTTCACCACTTCAGAGTGGAAGTTTGCCGATAAAAAAAATAGGTGTCAAATATTTTTTCGAGTTCTATAACATATAAAAATTTCATGAAAATCGGCGTGTATAAATTGGGTGATGTCCCTTGTAAGTGAAATATGTGTATATACAGGGTGTCCCGTAACTAGTGTTATCCCCTGAAAGGGGTGGTGAAGGACGTCATTCTGAACAAGATTTTCCTTTGCGAAAATGGGGTTTGAAGCTTCGTTTTTGAATTATTGATGAAAAACGCGGACCAATCAGAGCACGAGGATTTCGCGCGTGGAGAAGCGGGAGCGACAGCTTGAAGTCTAGCGGCTGAACGTGAACGCGATCAAGAGCCTTTGTCTCGGAACAGTCTAAACATGCAACGCGAAGTCTTTACATCGAAACTCAATTAAATAACGAACAGAATAATTAAAAGTATTGTTTATTTATTCATTCATCATGAGGGAGGAACGGAATTAGTTATGCGTAATTAATGCAAGTTATGCAAATGAAATTTATTGAATATTGCCATTCGTTATCGATGAAGAATGTGAAATTAAATATTGAAAGTTTTTTATTTTGCTTCTAACAATAATATTAATCAATGAATTTACTCATTTTAATGGAAAATAATTATTGAGTTCGCAAGAAAAGAGTTTCAATGTGATATCTAATAAATGTATTAACCGGTCTATCTTACATTCACAGAAAATTTATTAAAATAGAACTCACCCATTGTTTGAAAATAATCCTATTTGAAAAAATCCTTTAATGAAAGCGAAGGGGGGGGGGGGGGCTGAATCGTCCCGTCGATCATGACCTGCCGTAACATCGGCACCGTATGCCACAGCTGATAGCACTCAGAGGTCACTGCACTGACTTCAGATCACAACACGGTCATTTTCACTGTCACTTTTAAGCAAATCTGCACAAAGTAATGTAATGTAATTTTCGCACGCGAATTGAGGGGCGGCGGTGAAATGAAGGGATGAGAGTAACACTAAGGGGTAGTGGTGAAACTGAGGGATGGTGGTGGAACTGATTGATGATAATGGAACTGATGGATAGTGGTGGAAGTGAGGGATAGTGGTGGAACTGAGGGATAGTGGTGGAACTGAGTGATAGCGGTGGAACTATCACTCCTGCGAACTATATAAATCGCGCTCTCGCTCTCTCGCTCCCACCTCTTGCACGTCTCTTTGTTATGAATCGTACTACGAGGTGAGGGACGCGGAGAGCGAGACGAGCTACCTCGCGAAAGATCGCGAAGGCCCGCTCGACGCGAACCTTCGCGGTCGGTCGCACTTATTTGTAAATATTGCGTCGAGAAGGTTTGGATTCCAGAACTATCGACCACCGCATGTTTATATACGCGACGATTCTCGGAAACATGTCAGTCTATATTACACAACGATCAGCTGTGCACTCTCTAGCTCTAATTTGACGTGGCGAACCTTTTTTAATAAACTTGGACCTAAGCTATTCTCGTGGTGACTTACACCTTAACCTCTCCTTCTTTTACGCGTACGAATCGGACACGTTCCGGACCCCTATCTTTCTGCGTCACGAGATTTAACCGAACAAACTCAACGTTTCGGCAATCAAGTCGCACAGATGGTGTGGGATGCATAGCTTCGAATTCCGGCATCGATCGTCGATCCAGCAATTGCAAATTGACCATGGACAAAGTAATATCTCTGAAGAAAATTGTCGAAGAAGTCAGTAGTTTTGTGTTTAATGACACGCGTACGATATCTTGCCAATGTTAATTACAAATTTACAATATGTAAATTATTTCTTTCTAGATGGAAATAGTTACGAATGAGAAAACAGAAACGAAGGAGGAGAAAAGAAAGGAAGAAGAAGGAGATTCAAAAGAAAAGAAGTGTAAAAGAAGAGAGAGAGAGAGAGAGAGAGAGAGAGAGAGAGAGAGAGAGAGAGAGAGAGAGAGAGAGAGAGAGAGAGAGAGAGAGAGAGAGAGAGAGAGAGAGACCGATGCTTTTGGTACAAAGGAAGGACGTCAATGAGAGAATATGCGTAGACTATAGGGCACTAAATGTTAACACCGTGAAAGATCGTTATCCATTACCTTTAATTGACGACCTTATTGACCGTTTAGGTGAAAGTATTTATTTCACGAGTCATGACATGGCTACAGGTTTTAATCAGATTCAAATGGATGAAGAGTCTATTGGTTAAACAGCCTTCGTTACCCCACAAGGACATTATGAGTATTTAAAAATGCCTTATAGCTTAGCCAACGCGCTAGTCATTTACCAGCGTATAATGACGAAAACATTGCGACTATTCATCGACTCTGGACGTGCTTTCTGTTACATTGATGATGTTCTAATACCCAGCATTTGACCACTGCTGGTTTTTCTATAAATTTAAAGAAATGCACTTTTTTAGCTAATGAAATTGAATACCTCGGCAGAATAATTAGCAACGGTCAGGTTAGGCCGAGTCCTTATAAGATACAAGCACTGGTTAAGTCACCACCTCCTGCTAACGATAAACAGGTTCGGCAGTTCTTAGGGTTAGCTGCGTATTTTAAACGCTATTTCCCGGGTTACTCAGTTAAAACTGCTTGTATAGCAAAACTTCTGCGCAAGGGTATCGAGTTTAAGTGGAGTAACGAACAGGAAAGTGTTCGCCAGGACATCATCATGCGTTTAACTAGTGAACCAGTTTTAGAGATTTTTAATTCCTCATTATCAACACAAGTGCATACTAATACCTCTACTCTAGGATATGGAGCTGTGTTATTTCAGACACATAAAGACGGAAGAAAACGTGTCATTGGGTACTTCAGTAAAAGTACACAGGGGGCAGAGTCACGATATCACTCATACGAGCTGGAAACACTAGCTGTTGTTAAGGCATTGCAACATTTTAGGCACTATCTCATTGGTATACACTTCAACGTTATAACCGACTGCAATGCTTTGAAGCTTACCCAGCGTAAGAAAGATTTGCTACCGAGAGTGGCACGGTGGTGGATTTATTTGCAGGATTATGATTTTGAGCTTGAATACCGCAAGTGCTACCTCATGCTGATCATTTGAGTCGTAACCCTGTAAATATATGTGAAATTCGGAGGCCACAAAATTGGGCACAAGTTGCACAAGCCGCCGACGGAGAAACTTCGCCTTTGCTACAAAAATTGAATGATGGTGAACTGGACAACCCTCGATACCCGAAGCATAATGATGTCTTGTACTACAAGTATAATCAAGTTGGCGAAGAACCGCGTGTACTTTGTTATATACCTAAGGGACATCGTCTGAGTCTGTCACGTATTTTTCACGACGAACACCAATATATTGGCGCAGACAAAACAATAAATTTAATTTTGAAACATTTTTGGTTCCCCGGTCTTAGACAATTTGTGCAAAAATATGTGCAACATTGTATTGTGTGCTTAACGCATAAACAGCGCCCCAGACAGCCTGTACAACCGATTGAATCATGGCACAAGCCAGACAAACCTTTTAAAACGGTACACAGTGATGTTTTGGGACCATTACCTACTTCAAATGGATTTAAATTTGTCACTCTAATTATAGATGCATTCACAAAGTATTGTTTGCTCTACCCAATCTACAAACAGGATGCCACCAAATTAAAACGCGTTTTCCAAAATGCTATCTCTTTATTTGGTACACCAAAACTAATTGTGGCTGATAGGGGGCGAATGTACGAGAGTGTTTTATCTAACTGGGTCAAAGAGTTATTTAGCAGTTTATATTTGATTACACCAGGTATGCACCAAAGTAATGGCCAGGTGGAGCGATACTGTAGAACAGTATTAAATATGATTCGAGTGGAAGCTAATTTTCGACAGGAAGCCTGGCCTGATATTTTATGGAAGATACAGCTCACCTTAAATTTTACAAAACAAAAGTCAACTCAATATTCGCCTTTAAATTTGTTGACGGGTCACGAAGCCGTAACACCCATCATACAATCTGTAGTGCGAGATGTGGCTTTGGAAGGAAAGAGCCCGAATCAAGAATCATTACGTGAGCTTGCCCGACAACGGGCTTCAAGTTCTCTAGACAGGATGCGCGTGTAAATGATAAGCGAAAAAGGCCCCATTCTTTTCAAAAAGGGGATATAGTTTTTGTACTCAGAAGCAATCAAACGACTGGTAAATTGGATTCGGGTATGAAAGGGCCCTATAAGGTCATAAATGCCTTGCCGCATCATCGATATGAACTGAAACTATTAGCTGGATCATATGGAAAAGTTACACAAGCAGCGGCCATCTATATGATGTTATGGCATGGCGAATGGACCCCAGATGTATGTACATCTTTCTTTGAGTGTAAGTATGAGCAACATGAAAGATGATCTTGTTTCCTTTGGAGCATCCCGAGGGCTCTGCTCACTGTGTGTTGATTTGAGACATCCTGAGGGCTCTGTCTTGGGAGTATCCTGAGGATTCTACTCCGGTGGCCTGGTTGAAAGACATCCTGAGGGCTCTGTCTTTTGAGTATTCCGAGGGCTCTATTCTTTTGCTTTTGTTAAAGGATATTTTGAGAGGTTGGTTTCTGGATGTATTGAGGGTTTAACCCCAACATCTTGTGAGGTAACCTGAGAGATCTACCTTTAAAGTTGCTTGCTAATTCAAAGGGTTTACTAATCGTGCAAGAATGTTCAGTTGGAGCTGAAATTGATTAATCCGTGCTGATGATGATATTTCAGGTGATGATGAAGATCCCGAAGACGATGTTGTTGCAGGCCCGTCATATCATACATACAACCCTTTGATGCAACCGGAAGAAGAAGCGGGCGAGGACGCGCCGCAGTCAGGAGAGGCCGTGTTGGAATAAGAACGATAGACAGTAACGAGGAATATTTAACAACAGAATAATCTGCCATAGCGCGACGAGGGGTAAAGAGTACCCTTCGAGACAAGAAGCAGTGAAGAATTCATTCTCTGTCGAGTGATCGGAGCGAACAGATGTTTATATACAATAGTACCGAATAAACGAAAGAGAGATTGAAACGTAGAAGTTATTTGACAAGCCTAAATTTTCATTTATAACTTTATTTTTCTAATAATATGGTATATTGAGTTTATCTCTCTGTAGCTGGAAGTTAGCACTTTATTTTATTATTTATTATATTAACTTAAGGTTCTATATCTGTAATCTATAATGTTAACGCTATATTATAAAATTGTAAACTATTTGACCATAATATTAATCTACGTTTTGTTGTTATTGTTGTTCCAAAATTGCCATTTCCCAGTACAAGACCCTGATCCTACTCTCGCGTTTCTCCGTTACTCCTATGATCCACGTATATATATACATATACAAATAAAATATTTGTATACATATATATACATACACATATACACCTTTTCCCTATCTCTCTCGCTCCCCCCCCCCCCTCTCACACCAATATGAATATATCTCTAATGCCTCCTCTGGGGTATCGATACGTCAGTTGTCTGTTTTATTGGCTATGGGTACCGCCGTAACGCTTGATATACGGAACCTACGCCATCTATGGGGTTTAGTCTCCCCGCCTAACAAAAAGAGTCTTTCTTCAAATAGAGACGATAGGTGACAGCCCTGAATATTAAAAATAGATATTACGGAATATTAAATAGCAAGACCCATCTCCATGGAGTTCTACACAAGAGGGCTCAGTGGGGGGGGGGGGGGGGGGGACATATTCCGAATAAATTAAAATGTGTATCTGTTCCTTCCGACCTCCGAAGATTACCTGTGCTGGTAACCTTCAGTGGTCGGTAACGTAGGAAGGGTTCTTATCCCAATTAATGCCTCCCTTAGGTTATTATAAATCCCTTATTCTTATTAAAAACCTTCTTACTTCCTCGCGAGTTCTCGGAGGTCAAGATAAAACAGAGGCTAGGATAGGAGAGACCTTGGGATCCCCTTTTAGCGCCCCTCACTATGAGCCCCGCTACACATTTTGAATATTAGATATATTATATTAGATATTTACCAATCTCATGCAGACTAATTTCTGTCAGATTTCAAAATCTAATACCATCTATAGGTCGGTAAATTGCCGACCTGGGATAGTTCTCTTTCGTACCTACATGCGCGGCCAGGAAGAGTAATGCGTGTCTATTAACCACAGGTAATTTAGCGAAAACCTCCCACAGGGTCTTATCCTAATTTACATAATTTATGTTGGTCTAGTACCCCTTCTCTATATCGCCCCTCTCTTTCCTTTCGATAATGTCACTCGAAAAACTCGCGAATTTTTCCTCATTTTTCCTATCTCCCAGACGGAAACCCTGTAGACGAGGGAGAAGTTCATCCTCTGCCGGAATACCATATTGTACTCTTAGATCATCCCACGCTACACAATAGAAAATCGAGTGTTCAACATTGTCAGCTTCCGCTGTACAATAACTGCAATTACCTCTTTCTCACCTTCCCCTTTTCATTAAGAACTGCTTAAAAGCCCCGTGCCCCGACAGCACTTGGGTCAAGAAGTAATCAACTTCGCCATATTTTCTATTCTTCCATCTAACTAGATCCGGTATGATTCTCCTAGTCCACGCACCGCTGTCCCTTGGTCCAACTCTGTGCCATATTTCCTGCCATTTTCTAAGAATATGCTTATCTAAAGCCTTTCTTTTTTTATTCTTAAGTGCTGGAATCAGTCTTTTGTCTACTAGTTGACTCAGGTTTTTAACCGACTTCGAAAAAGGAGGAAGTTACTCAATTCGACCTGTATTTTTTTTTTTTTTTTTAATTGCAAAGTATTTTTTTTGCAGAAAAACCAGCAACTTTCGAAATAAACTTTTCCCGATTTTAGTGCGCTTTTCATATCTTGTCACGGACATGATTCTGAACAATTTTGTTCATATACAAATTTCACGGAAAACTTTAGTTTTCGAGATATTAGCGAAAAACTATTATTATTAATATTAGTGGAACGCCAAGTGCTATGCACCGGAAAACCAAAAAGGGCAATCACAATGCACTGTCCCAAAACACTAACTAAGATTTACCGCTCTAACACCCGACTTCTGCAGCAAGATTAGTTTACGTTGACGTTAGCGTATTATACTTAATTATGCTCATGGCATTTACGCAGACAAAAAAAAGCCCTGAAGAATTGTCTTACACTATCCTATACAATTCTCCCCATTCCACTAAAAAGCGTGAAATAAAATAATTTTCAGAAAAAAAATACACCGACTTCGAAATGCACTAAAAAGTATAAAATAATTTCTATTTCCTCATGAAGTAATTTCTATTTCATTCAATCATACAATTACGTAACATATATGAATGAAACCTATTTACTCGTTAGGTAGTATATTAAATACTACATAATATTTCAACCTTTTCGGAGGCGGCGCAAAATCAAAAATACATCAGTAAACGTTGCTGCCAATAACTAGTTGATTGTGGTATGGCGTATTGCATATTAATAAATCCTGAGGAAGAATACGAACCATTATAGATATATCTGGTAATATACGCAAATGTAACGACTGAATCTTCATTTCATAACGTTTCTGATATAAATAAAACTGAATCAACTTCGTTCGCATGTGGAAGCCATGGATCTAGGAACCTATGAACAGAGCCCATGACGCGGGAATTACCAAATTTTCGGCTGATGGGCTCTATCTTTATACTATATGCGGCGATCGATTCTGTCTGTCTCATACTCAATGAATCTAGATAGACCATAGTTACATTCTATACGCACTAACACCTACTTCGCGGCGTACTGTCGAGTTATTTGTATAGAAAAAAAAATAGCTATTCAAGCTTCGCCTATGTTCGACTGCCCAAAGGTTGACATGTTGAAGAAAACCTTTTAATTTTGCGCCGCCTCCGAAAAGGTTGAAATATATTTAATATACTACCTAACGAGTAAATAGGTTTAATTCATATATGTTACGTAACTGTATGATTGAATGAGATAGAAATGACTTATTTAGGAAATAGAAATTATTTTATACTTTTTAGTGCATTTCGAAGTCGGTGTATTTTTTTTCTGAAAATTATTTTTTTCTTGCCAGTACCTCTTCTGTCCATACCGGGGCTGCGTACAGAAAAATGGACATCACCACCGAGGCCAGCAGGGCCCTCTTTTTGGCTTTTGGTCCCCTAATATTCGGCGTGATCTTGGCTAAGCTATCGAGGGTAGATTCCACCTTAGTTTCCACCATTTCCATATGGTCCTTAAAATTTAAGGCCGTATGCACTTGTACCCCAAGGTATTTAAGGGATATCTTTGGTTTAATAATATCTCTCTTAACCTTAATTGGTTGTTTAAGCCAGCTGTTCGAGGTTAAAAACGTTTCAAAGGTAATAGCCTCTGTTTTATCTGGCGAGATCTCTAACCCTAGATCTTCGATTAATCCTGTAATGGTTGAAATTGCCTCATTGATCTTTCTTATTGTTTTGCTTGCGTCTCTACCCGAGAGAAGGATCAGGGTATCATCTGCATAGCAAATGACCCTGATCCCATCCGAGAGGCTCGCTTTCAAAATCGCATCGCATGCCAAGACCCACAGCAGGGGTCCCAAAATAGAGCCTTGCGGAACGCCTCTGCTGACCCCGAAGGCGTAAATGCCATCTTCCAAAAGCACCATTCCTACCCTATAACTTAGGTATGAGTTAATCAGACCCCTAAGGTACAGCGGGATTCCCACCCCTTCCAGTGCCCGTTCTATCGCCTTCCAGCTAAGGCAGTTGAAGGCGTTTCTAGTGTCAAGAGCCACTGCCACAACTTTTTCTTTTCTTTTTTTGCAACCGGAAACATAGCTTTTAAGGTCCAGCAGCGCGTGGACCGTCGACTTGCCCCTTCTGAAACCATATTGACTCTCATTTAGATTGTAATTCGCGTCCAGCCATTCCTCCAATCTGCCCACAACAATCCTTTCGAAAAGCTTGCCAAATTCGCTGATTAGGCAGATTGGACGGAATTTTCTCTGATCATTCCCTGTGCCCTTGGGAATCAAAACTACCCTGGCCTCCTTCCACTTTCCTGGAAATTTCAGATTGTATAAAGAATAGGACAAAATTTCGGCCATTTCCTCTCCGCTCCGAATGGCCAAGGTCTTGATCACTTTTCCCGGAATACCGTCAGGGCCCGGAGCCTTACCAGATTTCATCCTCTTAGCCGCCCTAATTATCTCATCCTTACTAATTTTTAGGACCGCGCTATCTTGGTTCCTAATACAGTAAATATTCGATATCTGCGACTCTCTCGGGTCTGAACTGTTGCACATATCGTACAGGTCCTACATTGATTGATGTTTTGCCGAACGTAGAAAAGGACAGAAGAGAAAAATAACACGGGCGCCGGTTGCAGATATCGTAAAGGTACTACTGTGACGTCGTCCGACGTTGGAGTTAGTCATGTGACGTCATCCAACGTTGGAGTTAGTTATTAAGTTAGTTATTAAGTTAGTTATTAAGTTATATTCATATACTTTCGCTACTTCGAGCTTCTCGCGCTTTGCGTTACGCATATAACCTACCGCCAAATCAGCTATGTAATCATAAGTAACATTAGAACTACCCAGATCACATCCTATAAACCTTATTCCCACCCCTTAAGTCCTTTCGCCGAATCAATATCTCTGACATAAACATCCTTAGTCCCAACTATCTTATCTCATAAACATCCTTTTCAAAAGACAAAACAACAGATAACAACTGACTAAATTCTTTCCCCCTCCGTGATCAATAGGCAATATAAAAGGGCCTGGAGATCGCACAGTAACGATTCCATTCCGATTCTTTCCGGTGCCTGGATCATTCCAGTGCACTACTCCGTCACGGGACCCAGCCCCGATATTCCAAACCACGGGTTCAAGCCCCGACAAGTCAGATTCTCTAACTGTTACTCCTGTCCCTACTCACCTCCAACTCTACATTATTAAGTCGCGCTAACCATTAAGTATATCTCTGTAAAATTGGTCATATTTCGTTTTCAAGAATATACCTTTATTTTATTTTATCTTTATCATACAGTTATTTGTGCCTCAAGAAACCCTCCTATTCGTACAATCCCTACGAGCATTATATTCTAGAGCAGTTACCTTGATTTAGTCGAGATCGGTGGTACGAGAATCAGCCGCACGGGTCTCCTAGAGACATAATCAAGCTACTTCGGTCCGCACGATACGGTGGTGCGAGAATCAGCCGCACGGTATCAATAGTGTGTTTGACGTCTTTGCATTTATTTTGGCTCATGGAAAGAAAGCGACGAGGAGGGCGTAGATACCAATTACGTAAGCTAGTAAGATCCTTCCATCTCCCAATCCCAGTACAAGTCGCGCCGCTTACTCATAACCGCGTCGGGAACATAGAGTAGAAACTAATACCAATCGATGTACTAAATCAATAATCAACGGGAAGTATCGAGAGTAAGTCACTGTGCTACGTTAAAACACCCGGGATCCCTGGCAGATGACGGGCGTACGTACCGCATGACCAAAAAGATTGTACAATTAGCGTCAATACCGGTGAGTTCCTCTCCTATTTTACGTGAACCGCGATCCGGGACGTAACACTACATTTCGAGCGAAGGAGACTGAACGTAAACAAACAGCGACCTACCAGAAGGACACTCCTAATGCAAGAATAAAACTATTTTATTTTTAATTTTTTTTTTTGAAATTTTTTCCATCATATTTGTAACATTTTTCTCATTAAAATGAGACCAAACACGATATACTTTGGGACATATTTACTTGTAATTTCAAATGTTACGCGTACATCGATGACTTTACTAGAATAAGATATTGTAAGTAAATATAACTCAAATTACGTCGTGTTTGGTCTCATTTTAATCAGGAAAATGTCGCGAATATGATGGAGAAAGTTATATAAAAATATGGATGAAAAATACAAAAATTAGCAATGCCCAAGTATTGCAAACAATTGAACAGACTTTTGATCTTTGCCGACTGCCACGATCGCAGCGTCTCTTTCTTTTTCACTCGCTATCCTCCTCTGCGTCAGAAACTTTTATCGTCAATTAAACCAATAAATATAGTCCAAATTATATCGTGTTTGGTCCCATTTTAATCGGAAAAATGTCATGAACCGATTGGTAAAAGTTTGATAACAAAAAAGTCAAAAATAAAGAAGTTTTATATTTGCATTGGTAAGGTAAAGGTACCAGTAGTTGACCAGTTAAGAGAAATTTTCTACGGAAACAATGGTAACCCTTTACTCTATCAATAAATGGTGAGAATCAATGCATGGAGACGTTCATTAAACCCTTCAGATTATGTACTAAGACCACTTTTTAAAAAAAGTTAAGTTATACAAGTTTGGTAAATATTTTTGAGAATTCGGAAAATGACCCAGTAGTTGACCACTCTTGAAAAGGAAAAAACTAGTAATTGACCACCTCTTTTCGTTAGTAGTTGACCACTTATATTCGAAGCAAGGTTAAAAGACTAATGCTGGAAATCAGTTTATTATCGTTTAATTTTAACAATTAGCAGTACAAATCATATTTAAACAATAAAACGAAAAAATTAACCAAATTCGAACTTTGACCAACAGTTCTATTCGCATTGTCGATCAACAGCGATAGATTCGTATTATCGTCGGTAGGTTGCTGATTTATATTGTTATGGCTCTCCTGAATCGGTACTGTTGAAATAATGTTATCGTATATAGATTCTTCATCTGGGATGGTTATATCAAAAACGGAGACGGGTTCATTATTGTCCATGTTGACAAGGTCTCTGACTTGACCATGTGGTCATCAACTAGATGCCAGTATGCTATAACATGCAGATTTATATTTTGTGTTTCTAACAAAGTGAGGTGTAAAACGAATACATTATAAATCGTGAACAAATGTAAATGAGTAATGTTAATAATTGAGCATGCCTGTCAACTTCTGAAAGTTGTACATTAACAATACCCAAAAATTGACCATTAAAAAACTATTGTTTTTTAAAATTAGAACGACAAAAACATTACTAATGTATTTATTAAATTGATGGAACATTATAATGTATTTATTAAATTTAAAACTGTAATAGCTTAAGTTACAAATTAGTTGAATAAATTCTAAGTGTTAAGTTTAACTCATCAGCAATTTTTACCACCAAACAAAACTTGTTCTCACGACATTAAGTTGCCGTCAAGAATAGCGATCGATTCGGGTTCAATTATTTAAAACCATCACCACGTGAATCCCCGATCGTACACCATAGTTACATTCTATACGCACTAACACCTACTTCGCGGCGTGCTGTCGTGCTATACGTATAGAAAAAAACAACTATACAAACTTTGCGTATATTCCACTATCCAAAGGTTGACATGGCAAGAAAACCTTTTAATTTTGCGCCACCTCCGAGAAGGTTGAAATATATTTAATATACTACCTAACGAGTAAATAGGTTTCATACATATATGTTACGTAATTGTATGATTGAATGAAATAGAAATTACTTCATTAGGAAATAGAAATTATTTTATACTTTTTAGTGCATTTCGAAGTAGGTGTATTTTTTTTCTGAAAATTATTTTATAATCTTTAAGAACTATCTTTTCAAATAAAACTTTTCTAAATAGTGGGACAACTATAGAATTTATTCAAACGGTAATTGACATAATATATGTAAAAATGATTTATTTAAAACTTATGAAATAATAATATTCTTGAATCTTTCTTTTGTTCGAAATCAAATTTCAGTGGATATAGAAAATTTTCAAATCTTTTGAAATTATAAAAACTAACTTTTAAAATAATTTGTTTGTGCAGTGCTCTCTCTAACAGCTTGATTTCGAATAACATGGTTCTGATTATGTCAATATATTTTTTTAAATTTCTCTTTTTGTTTCTAACCATTTTGTTTAGTTTGCCTTCATTTTTCCATTGTTCTAAATAAGGGAATGGCGAAACAGTTAATGTAAATTTGTTCGTATGTATTCATTGCTCATTGTAGACAAGTTAGTGACACCGAATTAGAACAGTTGACATTGTCGATCTTTGAAGAAAAATCTAGCGGCCAGAATGTTCTTGCAAGCTATGTACAAATGAATTCTTATAAACAGTTCGTCAACTGTTAAATTTGATATTGCTCGATGTACATGGTATAGTATTATATGTGCGTCGTGGAATATTCCGTGACCAGTAGAAAGAATTCCGGGAAACGACGTCGCCGTTCGGCAACGTCATCGAACAGTCGAACAGCGGGGTAGTTCGTTGTTCGGCAGTCAGTGTCAAACGATCAGCAGGATCACCTTATGTTACGCGATTTACATAGTGATTATTTTTCTTGCACCTGACATAACCTACTACAGCTTCAGAAGTGGGATCAGACAAACGTGCAATATAATTTTACAAGCTTTATAATAGTGGTTCAGACAAACGTGTTGTGTTTAATAAACTTTATTATAGTGATCCAGACAAATGTACTGTGTAATTTTATAAAACTTTATTGCAGTGATTTAGACAAACGTTATAAACTTTATTGTAGTGACTAAGTGACTTTTTGTTAGTGGTAAGTGCGTTAACTAGTTAAGTGACAATTTCAATTAAATTTAAGAACAATGACGACATTAAATGACATTCCAATTATTTGCGAGAACTTCCGTAAAGCGCCAACAGAGGCAATTCGCGCGTTATATAAATTTATTCGTGGTGACGAAGGCGACCGTAACAATCGGAAATATTTGCGTAAATTTTTGGGACTAGGATTCGAAACAGGATCCACAGAATCTGTCGAGAAAGTGGTGTGGGCTGTCACGCCATTTAGCTTAGGCGAATTAGTGGCTATATATACGGTGTTGAACATTGATTTTGCGGGACAGAACGAGGAAGTGGCCCATCGAATTTGTGTACATTTGGTGGATCCAAATAGATTGAAGTTAGATCGCGCATCGACCGTCTCAGAATCGGAAGAAGATTCTGAAGACGAGGCGATGGATGAAACAATTCGATTTCCTTCGAACACAAGTGCGCGACTAGTGCCCGCGAGAACCCGTTTACTGATAGATTTAGCGGCACAGAAACTTGTGTTAAATTTTCGGGACATTGAGGACTCAATTCGACAGTTTAGTGGATCGGATGGTTATCCAGTGGAAAGTTGGTTCCGAGATTTTGAGGATAATGCCGAGCTGCTTGGATGGTCGGATTTGCAAAAGTTATTGTTTGCGAAAAAGTGCTTGACGGGTCTGGCAAAATTATTTATGCAGGGCAAGCGAGCCATTACTACGTGGACAAAATTTAGATCTCTCTTATTGGAAGAGTTTTCGTCCAAAATAAACACCGCACAATTGCATCAAATGTTGCGTGGCCGGAAGATGCGACAAGCTGAGACCGTCCACGAGTATTTTCTAGTAATGAAGGAAATCGCCGCGAGAGGGTATATTGAGGTCGAAGCATTAATCCAGTATATCGTCGACGGGATTCCAGACGATCCTGTAAGAAAAGCTCAGGTTTACGAAGCAACGAATTTAAGTGAATTAAAGAACAAATTGAAAATTTACGACAGGAGCCGTAGTTTGAGTCATCCGCCTGCGATGTTACACCGTCATACTCAGAAATTATGAACAAACCGGCAAGCAAGACGCATTACCCGCAAGCAGAATCGAAGCCACCCAGCAGGTGTTTTAATTGCAATGAGACACGACATTTGTACGCAGCGTGTCCGAAGTCGAGGAGAGAAAGAGAGACGTGCTATCTATGTGGAGCGACGGATCATAAGAAGCAACTGTGTCCTAAGTGGCCCATGACAGCGAAGGAACGGACCTCACCACCTGCGAGCTCATCAACGACAATGCATTTCGTGCAATTGAACACAAGTGTGGTACCGTGTTACGTAATCAAGGCAACTTTGAACACTGTGGGTAATGTAGATGCTGTTGTAGACACGGGTAGTCCGGTGTCATTCTTAGTAGACTCTTCAATTAAGCCAAGCGTATCTATTAGACCTTATCAAGATGACGTCCAGTTCGAGGGCGTAAGTCGAAGTAAGATAAATATTTTAGCTCGTTTAAAACAAACACTTTTAGTAGCGGACTGCGAAATTCTGATTGATTTTTATGTTATCGCAGAAAACACGATGAGTTGTCCTTGTTTATTAGGTCGTAACGACTCTGGAACCTAGGCTCAGATAGTTACTAGCGCTAGTAAGGTAAAGAGCGGCTTTTACCAACTGAACGACTCGTTTTGGAAAATTAACTAATCTAAGATTGTGGGATTCGTGTGGTGTGCGGTTAACGAGTGAAATCCACAGGTCAATATCTTTCAACAACAAGATTTATTCAATAAAATGCTAAAACTAATAAATATAACAAATAACAACAAAATATGAAAAGTATATTAGCTTGATAAAACGAAACTGAATGGATCTTGATATAATATTAATAATAGAAATAATAAAACTTGGTAAAATAAACAATATGTAATAGATAATCTGATTTCTAATTAATTCTGATTTCAGACAAAACTAACTTCGCTTTCGCAAATAAACTAAATTCGATATTCTATGTTATTTAATTCTTGTTAGAACGCTAACGCAATTACAATATTTCATTCGCGGTCGTACCGCCTAAGTGATTAGACGTGTTTATAGTGCCGATCGCGTGTTCCAAGTAAACAGTGAAAAGTGCAATTACAGTGCCGTTCTCGGCAAAGTTATAAGTGTATTGTCTCACTTATGTGTGACGAACACTCACTCAGCATGGAAACTACTAAAAACCACCAAGGAAATGGAACTGCTGAGAATGCAGGTTCCTTCACTACCAAATCCACCGAAACCACCAAAAACCCGGCCAGTACAAGTAAACCAACCACCTCATATGCTAACGCCACCAAGTCCGAATCTTTCCCTACAAAAGACCAAGCAATAATTCTATCGGCTGTAGACGGTACCATTATTAAAGAATATGCATGTGCAATGGGCAAAATAATAGGTCCTAAAGCTATCAAATACATCTCCAGAATCTCAAACAATAGAATTTGCATCTACCTTGACAAAAAAGAGACAGTAACTACCCTAACAAAAAATTACAAATCGATAGAAATTAATAGCACCAAAATAGAAATAAGACCAACCAGTAATACCCAACAAATCTATTGAAGACATACCGTCTAGAATCATTTACACGAATCGAAACATAATTTGTCACTGCGATAATTTCAGAAACGAGAACCGAACATATATAATTATAGATTTCAGTTAGCCTTAGATACAAGCGAGTATCTTTCCAGTTCTCACGATAATTATTATTTGATTTATAATTTGTTAGTTTCTCAATCGTTTATTACGTACCGTTCAATTGTCAATTTCTATTATTCTTCATTATTATTATTATTATACCAAACTTACTTAGTTCTTCAATCAAACATTTATAATTTATTATTTCGATATTATTGTTATTTGTTAGTTTTAATTTCCGTTCTTGAATAAATTTAAGTTATTGAAAGATTCTGATCTGTGGATTTCACTCCTTAACCGCACACCACACGAATCCCACAAACTTTATTAGGAAAACGAGTCGTTCAGAGGGTAAAAGCCGCTCTTTACCTTACTAGCGCTAGTAACTAACTAAACTTAGGTTCCAGGGACGTTACACAATTATGTCTCAATCTTAACCAGTAACACGAATATCAAGGAAATTTGGAACAAAATAAATGCAATAAGAGGAAATAAGAAAACATCTTGCACATCAATTCTAATTCATAATGGCAATAGTATAATATCCGACCCACAAGAAATTGCTAATGCCTTAGCATCGTCTTTTGCAAAAAACTCTAGCTCCGAAAATTATTCTGACGATTTTAGACAGCTGAAAGCAATTCAAGAAGGAAAAACAACTGCAGAAATAATAAAATCCCACGATTCATACCTCAACACTCCTATCTCGCTACAAGAACTTAAAGAAGTGCTTAAAACCGTAAAAAACTCCAGTCCGGGTCCTGATAATATTCCCAATAAACTAATTAAAAACTTACCAGAAATAGGGATCCAAACACTTCTTATTATTTATAATATATGGGAGAACAATATGTTCCCAAAAAAATGGAGCGAGGCTATTGTTATTGTTAAATTATTAATAAATTTAGCATATAGCGACATCTTTTAGTATTAGAAATGATGTACGATGTTAGTAACAGAATAATTGAATATTGTGACTTCCGGTTCTTGTCGTTATGAAAATGTAAACGTTTGTGATATGTTTGATAAGAAGAAAAAGTAATCCTTGTTTAAATGGTTGATCTTTAAGTTAAAATGTTTGTTGTTTGTGTTCGGTATTAAATGGTTTGTTCGTGTTTGAAAGTGTATTATTAGTTTTGTTATGTTCCATAATTCTGATTTTTTAACAGTCATACCCATACCAAAACCCAGCAAGGACCTTACCAAGGCCGATAGTTGCAGACCAATCGTCCTTACGTGCAATATGTGTAAAATACTGGAAAAGATCATAAATGCCCGGTTAAAGTGGTTCCTTGAGCACAACAAACTGATCTCTAACAACCAATTTGGATTTCGGGCAGGCCATTCCACTACGTCCCATCTAGTCAGTTTAGAAACGAATATCCGTGAAGCTTTTGCAAACAACCAACACGCACTCGTTGTCAGCCTCGACATTGAAAAAGCCTACGATATGGTCTGAAGACATCAAATCTTAAACAATCTTAAAAAAATAGGAATTACTGGCAATATGTGGCATTTCGTAAAAAGCTTCATTAATAACAGAATCATACAAGTTCGCTACAATGGTACCATGTCCCAAAAAATAGAAATCGAGAATGGTGTGCCACAGGGCTCAGTGTTAAGTGTAACACTGTTCTTACTAGCCATTAACGATGTAGGCAAAATCATCAGAATGCCCGTTATCACTAGAATATTCGCCGACGACATTACCATTTTGTGCAAAGGAAAGTTTATTGATAGCAGCCAATATTTCACCCAAATGGCCCTCGACGAACTTTATGAATGGTCCAACAAAAATGGTTTCAAATTCTTATCCAACAAAACCGAATGTATACCGTTTTCTAAACACCACGAATCCCGAACACCCATACTAAAACTGGGCACAAATATACTAAGATTTGTCACATGCACCAAAATACTCGGTGTATTTTTTGACTCCAAACTCACATGGAAAAATCACATAGAATACCTTACAAACATTTGCAAGCAAAGATTGAAACTAATTAAATCAATATCACACAATAACTGGGGTGCCGACAAAGCTGAACTTTTACAAACCTACCAAGCAACCATTCGATCCAAAATAGATTATGCATCAGTAATATACGATTCAGCAAAGACAAATATTATCAAAAAACTTGATACAATTCATAACGCAGGACTGAGGATAGTAACAGGAGCCTTCCATACAACCCCCATAGGAAGCTTACTAATTGAAGCTGGAGAAACATCGCTTAAACATAGAAGGAAACTCTTAAGTTTAAAATACGCTGTAAAGGCATTAACATCCACGAACCCAATTATCCATTCAGACATTTTTTCGAAGGTTACACACCAATCACATTATCAAACTGGAAAATTCCTACTCCACCAGAGAATTAAAAACTACCTGAAAGAACTCCAATTCAAGCTACCAAATATGGAAAAGACCAGACTGCATAAAATACCCCCATGGACATTACAGATACCTAAAATTGATATAACACTAGAAATTTACAGAAAAGAAAACCTATCTAAGGAGAGAATCAAACAAATATTCAATGCCCTCTGCAGTAATTACCCTGATTTTACCCACATCTACACTGACGGATCAAAAAACAACTACGGAACAGGAGCCGCCGTTTTCACCCAGGAAGGAACATCCATTTATGCTCTACATCCTTACAATAGTATCCATACAGCCGAAACATACGCTATCCTTTCAGCGCTCAATCTTATAAACAGATCTCCCCAGTCTAAATTCATTATCTTCTCCAATTCCCTCTCCAGCATCTGAAAAATTAAAAACATAAAATGCACCACTGAAATGCATTTAGAAATTCAAGAAAAGTATAATAAACTAATTAAAGACAGCAAAACTATAATCATAGCATGGATTCCCTCTCACATGGATATTTACGGAAACACCATGGCAGACCTTCAAGCAAAAATCGCAATGATTACAATCACTGAAAATCAGCCAATATCAAACACTTCTGCGGACATCAACAGTCATGTCGCGACTCTACTGGAACATTTATGGAATTCTACATGGAAAAAATACAAAACCAGCTCAGTCCATCAACAGCTCAACAAATTCTACGACCTAAAAACCAACCCTACACACAATAGAAAATACCAAGTGGCAATAACCCGAATTAGGACCGAACACACCAAACTAACTCATTCATACATACTAGAAAACGTTCCCCCCAGAAGGCGCGACACATGTGATACAACTATAACCATCAGACACGTAATCTTGGAGTATAGAAAATATAACGAAGCCAGAAGAAGACTCAACATCACGAACAATCTCACTGAAGCAGCTACATCAACAGCATACCAAGATACATTATTAAAATTCTGTAAAACCATAGGAATCTTCACTCAACTTTAAAAAAGTCATGTAAAACCATCCACTTCCGACCATAATCTTATTTCCGTAAACTGGTCAACGGTCGCTAATAACCTGAGTAGTTGATGCGACTTTAAACCACTATTTAAAAAAAAAAAAGATTATGTGTAAATCATCAATATTCGTAAATTTCATACAGCATGAAAGGCCCCGTGACGGTGCTTTATATCCTTTCGGACCTTTTGCGTGGGAATCAAACAACCAATAGCACGGACTTTCAGACTGCTTGCTGCACGATACAGCGACTGATATAAAATTCGCGGTAAGAATTCCGTATGTATACTGTTGGAAAAACATAATTAAACCGTTCTCTAAATTTGGGAATCCTTTATTACCGTTATCAATTTCAATATGACCATTTACAGCCATTTCATAGCCAATTTCAACACCGACTCTGGTATTATTAAACAATAAGTGTGGCAATAACTCAGTTACAGCTAAATACTGTACATTGACTTCTCCGGGGTCAAGGTTATTTCGTGATTAAATGCAATCACGGTAATATTTTTCTCCTACTAAAAGTACATAATCAACATCACTAGTACACCACGTACTAGGATCGAGCAAATTAAACGCAGCACAAGCAAGTAAAATAGCTACATTATAGCCTACATGCACAAATTTACTTTTTGATTCAGTGCTTCTTTGTGCAATTTCAATTAATTTTGGTACAATAGAAAGCTCTTCAGTGACATGAGTTATTTCAGAAATGTTATTTATAATATTAGAAAAACATGCTCGCACATCTTTGTACAAAGCATTATTTTGTAGCAGCCATTCTAAAGCTCTTCGAAGTTTACCGACGTCTATTTCAAATTGTCTCCATCGTTCCAAATTTTCTAGGCTTTCTACGACAATCATTATACCCGTCTGGTTTAACCTAAGTGGAAGTTGTTCGGCAACTTCGAATACATCACGGGCAAATAGGACTACCTGACCTTTGCACCAATTCTGACTGAAGCGATTTTGAATTTTCATTATTTTAAGGAACGGGACTATTCTGCACAACATGTGCTTTTCGATTTCCGATAAATCTGATATCTCCTGAGGTATGTGCATTACTTCCATTTTATTCCAGAATGCCTCCGATGGAACTTTGTGTTTTTTAAGATGATGTAGGCACCGAGAACATGTTGTTATCTTCTCTAATTCTATCAGATTTGTAGGAATTAGATGAGACAGAGGCTGCGTGTGTAAAGCATAACGTTGCTGCGGATATAATGTTCTGCAACACACCGCACACGGTACATCAGCGAATACATTAATAGCCGATTTAAAACTGTCTGCCTGAAGAAGAAGTTGTTTTCTTCGGTTTGTAGCACGTTCACGCATATCCTTCAAACGTGTATTTCTTGATTCGCTAGATTCTGTAAGTAGCACTTCCCGCATACGATTTCTTGTGACCATTAGACGTTGTGAACGTTATTTCGTAGATTCGTTGTCTAATCGCCGACGGATTAATCCGATCCGACGTGATCGTTCCTCGGCCAATTCGTTTGCTAATCGCCGCCGGATTAATCCGATCCGACGTGATCATTCCTCGGCCGATTCATTTGCTAATCGCCGGCGGATTAATCCAATCCGACGTGATCGTTCCTCGGCCGATTCGTTTACTAATCGCCGGCGGATCAATCCGATCCGACGTGATCATTCCTCGGCAGATTCGTTCTTCAAACGGTTAGAAATTCTACTTAGCCGCCTTTTTTTATCAAATGTTGTTTCGCGTGACATTTTCGAACGTGCGTATTTCCGCATTGCAGATAATCTCGAACGGCGTTCATTAATAGTTTCTTCACGCCGTGTCTCTGCATTTCTTTCACGATTCCTTGACAGACGTAATTCTTTAACTTCGTGCGATTTTTTCGCTCGATTCTTTTTCCTTCGGGATGCATCTTTTGTCCGTCTGCCCATAGTTGTATATAGGAGACTTATAAAAAACTGATTACTTCAAACTACAATTGGGTCGCTTGTTTTCATTCGATGAAAGCAAAATTTGACCGTTTTATGGAATTCGCTAAAAGCAGAATTGGACGGTTCTTTTCAATTCGCTGAAAGCAGAATTTCACCGTTTTATTGGAATTCGCTAAAAGCAGAATTTGACGGTTTATTTCAATTCGTTGAAAGCAGAATTTAACCGTTTTTTGAAATTCGCTAAAAAAAAATTAGTACGTTTATTTCTTATATTTGCGGAAACAAAACAATTGGTCCGTATTTTTTTTTCATAGACAGTAATTCCCTGTAACCTGAGTGGGACCCTTTTTATATTTTATCTTACTTTAACTTATTGAAATATAAGAAAAAAAAGTACTTTTAATACCTATTACGCAGTCTTCAAATTTACCAAAAACTACGTTGATAAGTAGAAAGCGTAGCGCGATGATTCTTACAACGACTACTGTTTGCTCGTGGCCCACAATACCATACACAGACTTGTAGCCGTAATCTGTTACTGCACGAAGCAGTTACATCTACTGAGGTGTGCGTAAAATAAATGAATCTATTTTATCAAGCCGAGCGGAGTCTAGGATCAGTAACCGTGGAAAAAGAATACAAGTTACGAAAGAGAGCGAGGTACAATACAGCTCATAAGTATATGAACACTTCTTCAAATACTTAAAATTGGCGAAAACATTATGATATCTTTGAATTATTTCTTTATCGTGTATGTATTCCACTTTCTACACTCTTACAGGACATATTGTTATAATAATTTGTTAAATATCTTACTAATATTGATGAAATATGTTTACATTTTTTCTTTTCGTCAACATATCCACCGCGTGATTTAATTATCACATATTCGTGTCGTAAACTTCATTCACACAATATTCAATCCTCATAGTTTTATTTACGAAAATCATGTCGTTTATCGAACACCAATGCAATGTGGGAAGAAGACGAGGCGATTTCGTAAATTCAAATATAACGTTTCAATCAATCGAAAAATGAATTTTTTACGAGTACAGCAGCCATCAATGGACTTCCGTACAAGCCGTTCTGCTTGTTTTTACATAGTATACTCTACACAGAATAAAGTACAATTTTCGAAGGTTCATAACTGAGACAGACGCAGATCTATGCAAGCAAGATGGCCGTAAGCCGTAAAATTATCCGATTTCAACGAGAGTTTAATTTGTAATAAAAATACGAAACGGTCGATAACTGTATATACTTTTCACAACTACGCTCATAATATATTTCAACTGTTTTGCGAAATGTACATATACAGGTTGTTCGGCTACAGGTGGGAACCCTCTTAAAGGGTTGTAGCTGGGGTGATTCTGAACAACTTTTTCCTTTACCAAAATGCTGGTTAAAGCTGAGTTTTTGAATTATTAATGAAAAACATTGACCAATCAGAGGGCGAGAATAGCGCGCGCTCGGATGCGAGAGCGACGGGTGCAAGCGTGACGATTGACACTGGTCGTGAACAAACAAACGGCAGGGGACAACGCGGTGGAAGTTGGCTCGCAAGAGGAGGGGGAAGAGGGGGATGCCCCATAAATGTATTTGTAGCGGCTGGCTTCGTGATTTTTAAGCGATCATTGTAAGTGCAAAAGGCCAGCACGGTTTACGACGTATACGGTCAGAACGGCTATTTTTGAGGATACCGTGAGATTTTCTTTACGCATGTTTTGTAGTTTTTCGTCAACGGTTTCAATAGCTACGTACGGCATCGTAAACCGGGGATTTCCGAAGGGACCACGGTTCTGGGCCTGGCGGTCCCTGACCGTCCAGGGGAGCGGTGCGTAGTCACCGGGAAATCCCGCTGCATTGCCAAATTTATCGTTTGGAAGACACCCCCACGAAGGGATGTCCGATGTGTTGAGAAACGCATCAGGAGTGTAGAAAGTTAGTTACCAACAGTTCTTCATACTAAACACTTCATCCCTTAATAAAGAATCGTTCCTCGAGTAAAAAGTCTTCAACATTTTCATTCACGCACCAAACTCCTAAATATTTTAATTTATTACAAAACATTAAAAAAAAGAACTAGAAAAAAAAACCGGAAGAACTGTCTCACAATATCATACACAATTCTCAGCATTTCACTAAAAAGCGCGAAATAAAATAATTTTTAGAAAAAAATACACCGACTTCAAAATGCACTAAAAAATATAAAATAATTTTTATTTCCTAATAAAGTAATTTCTATTTCATTGAATCATACAATTACGTAACAGATATGAATGAAACCTATTTACTCGTTACGTAGTATATTAAATACATTTCAACCTTTTTAGAGGCGGCGCAAATTTTGTAATTCCCGCGTCGTGGGCTCCGTTTATAAGTTCTTACTTAGATCCATAGCTCCCACATACGAACCAAATTTGCGCATACATAGAAAAAAAAACAAATATACTGATCGAATTGAGTAACCTCCTCCTTTTTCGAAGTCGGTTAAAAATAAGAAAGTTTTACATTTACATTGGTATTGTCTCATGAACACATACGGATCAGTTACACGTTATATGTACTTCTTGGCAATCGAGCTTCTGGTTTTGCGAGAGGTCTTCCCCCAGTGGGGGGGATAATTTTTTTATTATTACCCTTGTTCCTCAGTATTGTTCTTTTTATGCGCAAAAAACTTTCCTTTACGACTGGAAAAGCGCCCTGATATACAAAGTGTACATTTTTTTTAACTATACAGAAGATTGAAAAAACAGCGAGATAAAATTAAATTAAAAAAAAATCGTGAGAAAATTTTCTACAGTAAGAAAATTGTAAATTTTGTCCCGAATGACCGTATATGTATCATAAACAGATGGTACCAGTTATAAAAATAAAAATGTCATTTCACTTTGTTAAAGGGAAACCAATGGAACACACTCAGTTATTTAGTGTATATAACTATTAATCAACGACATTTATTATAATTAAACTAAACGAAATGGTATAATATGTATCAAAGCAAAATATATATATAACATGGCTATCACGTGCGTCCGCCCAAATCGGTAGTTGCCGGAAGAAAGGACGATTTTACAAAAACGCCTTGCCGCTAGGTTCGCATAATCGAAAGCGCGAACTTCGAAACGCCAATCCAACACTCCCCCTTTCGAAGTACGCTTTTAATTTCGCTCGCACTTATATTTCATTTATACATATACACGTATGTTCGCTTATATTTAGTAAACCTACGCATCTAACAAGTTTTTTCTTTGGCAAAGATTTAGTTAACACGTCCGCTATCATATTATCTGTGCTTTTATATTGTACATTTATGTTTCCATTTTCTTGCATCTCTCTAGAGTAATGATAACGTATATCTATATGCTTACTTCTATGATGATATGTACTATTTTTACTTAACTCTATCGCGCTTTGGTTATCGCAGTAAATACTAATAGTCTTTGGCGCTAAGTTGAACAGATTTAACTGTGTTAATAACCCTTTTAAATACATTGTTTCCTTCGTAGCTTCTGATAAGGCCATGTATTCTGCCTCCATTGGTGATAAGGCGACTGATTTTTGTTTTTTCGACTTCCAACTCACAGGTCCTCCCGCCAGCATGCTCACGTATCCTGTACGGGATTTTCTGTCATTTTCATCACCTGCCCAGTCGGAATCGACGTATACCTCAATTGGTTTACCTGTAGCCACATAATTTATTTCATAATTCATAGTACCCTTTAAATAACGTAAGACATGTTTTGCTGCTCTCCAATGATATTTTGTAGGATTGTTATTGAATTGACTGAGTACATTAGCAGCATAAGCTATATCCGGACGTGTTGCATTTGAAATATATATATGAGCACCTATCAGTTTTCTGTATGGAACTTTTGTCATATCTTCCTCCTCCGTATTAGATAGATGATTGAATTTTTCGTTCGGCACCAATGGTGTGCTCGTTGGTTTACAATCTGCTACTCCAAATCTGTCTAATGTTTCCTGTATATACTTGCGTTGATTTATTTTAATCGGTTCCGTGTCCGTTTTTCTTTCAACAGACATAATATATCTGTAACCCTACCTAAATCTTTTATTGAAAGCTTCTCTTTCAATTTCCGCTTCAATTTCGTTAATTCCTGCAAACTTTGACATGCTATTAATATATCATCTACATATATAATTAAAATAATACTTACATTGTTTATATTTCTAACATATACGCATGGGTTAACTTGAGAATTTTTCATCCCTATACTATTTAAGTAATTATTTAAAGTTCGGTACCACTCCCTACCTGCCTGTTGTAACCCGTACAATGGTTTCTTTAATTTACATACTTTATTCTCCTTACCGGGTTCGATAAACATTTCGGGTTGTCGCATATACACAGTATCCGTCAATTTACCTTGTACGTATGCGGTGATTACATCCATGTGATGTACATGCATTTTATTTTCCACGGCGCTTGCTAGGAGTGTGCGGATTATGTTGTATCGAGCAACGGGCGCAAATACCTCGTTGAAGTCAATACCTTTCCTCTGTTCGTTTCCCCGTGCTACTAGCCTTGCTTTGAATTTATTTACTGTGCCATCTTGATTATTCTTTATTTTGAAAACCCATCTATTTGTAAGTATCTTTGCGTCTTTTGGCTTGTCTACCAATTTCCAGGTTTTGTTCTGCATTAACGACTGATATTCCTTTTTCATGGCTTCCAGTCATAACGTTTTTTCGGTGCTTTTCATCGCTTCTGCAACTGTTCTTGGTTCCGTATACTGGGCTACATTTGCTGTGTGTTGGTATATCTTCTTCGGTCGGCCGGGTTTTCCTGTTCGTAATAATTTTGGCCTTCCTCTTGATATCTTTATGTTAGATTTCTCATTCATATCATCACTTTCTGTATCCGAATTACTGTTGCTTGCTATTATTTCAGCTTCATCAGCTTCTTCTTCCTCTTCTTCTCTTACTTCTTGCAATTTTACATTTGTTTCTCCTCTGCAGGAAAGAGGTAGATTAATTGTATTTTCTTCATCATTTATGATTTTTAATGAAGCTGCTTCATCATTATTTATGTATTCGTGGAATCTTACATCCCTTCTTTTGATTATTGTTCTTGATCCATGCTCCCATAATCTATATGCCTTTGATTCTTCCGAATAACCGACTAGAATATACTCTTTTCCTCTTGACATAAATTTACCTCTGTTTCTTCCTTTTTCTAGTGCTATTGCCTTACTACCAAAGATTCTTAAAAATCCAATGTATGGTTTTTCGCCCGTCCAAGCCTCATATGGTGTCATTCCTGTTAATTTCTTTGTGAGGCATCTGTTTCTTATGTATGCGGCCGTATTTATTGCTTCTGCCCACAACCCTTTAGGTAATTTTAAATCGATCAACATCGTGCGTACCATTTCTACTAATGTTCTATTCGCTCTTTCTGCAATTCCGTTTTGTTGCGGAGTATATGGCGTCGACAGCTGCCTTGTTATCCCTTCCGCTTTAAGATACTCAGTAAACTGTTTAGATAGATATTCTTTGGCATTGTCGCTTCGTAATTTCTTTATTTGTTTTTCAGTTTTCTTTTCAACGCGAGCTTTGTATTCCTTAAATGCTGAAAATATCTCAGATTTTTCTTTCAAAATAGCAATTTCAATATACCTTGTTTTATCATCTATGAAGGTTGCAAAGTATTTTGCTCCCCCCAAAGATTGCACATCCATTGGACCGCAAATGTCAGTGTGTACCAATCCCAGTACCTCTTCCTCCATTTTATTTGACTCCTTGTATGGTAGCTGGTGTATCTTGCTTAAATCGCACGTTCGGCATTTTGGTATACTAACTGTGTCTTGATTTGACAATTTCATTCCTTTAGCCATGTCTCCATTCTGTAACTTTTTAATATCATTGAAATTTAAATGACCCAATCTTTCATGCCATCTAATAAATCTATCACTAGCAGTCTCTGCTATCAGGGCTTGGTCTCTCTCTGGTATAACTGCATATAGTCCATTTTTCTTTTCTGCTGTTAATCTGATTTTGCCTTCTCTATCCTTTACAACCGCATACTTGTTATCAAATGTTACAGTAAAACCGTTTTCTGTTATGTTTGATACTGACAATAAGTTATTCCTAAAATCTGGTAGCCACATCACTTCCTTGAGTTTTATGTTACTTTTTGAATATTTGTTATTAAATAAATTTATACTCATCTTAATTTCTCCTCTTCCTTGTGACTTCGTACTGTTGTCAGTTGCTGTGTAGATTTCTTCTCCTTGTGTCTTCTTGAGGTTTTGAAATTTCCTTTCATCGTTGCACATGTGCATGGTTGCTCCACTGTCTAAATACCATATATCTGATCTCAAACGATTAGTGTTTAATGCATAGGCTATTATTGTGGTCTCTGAATCTCCTCTTTGATGTGATGGTCTTTGCTTATTTCTACAATACCTGGCTACGTGACCGACTTTCCCACACTCAAAACATTTTACATGCTGTTTTATATTTGGACTTTTTTCAAATTTCTTGTGATCATACCTGCCACTTGACTTTTTATGCCACTGATTTCTCTTGGATGACAGTAGTGCCTCCTCGTCATGGGTAGACTGCTCTGTGTCATGGTTTATTCTTCGCTGGTGACCTTTCTTCCTTATGTCTTCTTCTAATAGTTTCGCTTTTAATTCATCCAAAGTTGGTAACTTATCTCTAGACTGTATAGCTATGCAAAAAGATTCGTATTCATCTGGCATGGATAAAAGTAGCATCATCGTATATACCTCTGGGGGTAGTTTTACTCCAGTTTCTTCCAATTGCTGTACACTTGTGTCAAACTCATCTATGTATTGAGGCATGCTCTGATTTGCTTCTTTTCTTAATCTGTACAATCGAGTAAATAATGTACATTGCCTCATTGGAGCTTGTGATTCATAAATTCTTCTAAGTGAATCCCATGCCTGCTTTGACGTCTCTGCTTGTTTTATGTGATTATACTGGTTTTTATTTAAACTTAATATTATTAAATCAAGGGCCTTACTATCTTTGGCTTCCCATTGGGCTTCATATTCAGGTTTCTTCTCCAGTGTTCCTTCTACGAATTCCCATAGATCATTAAAGCGCAATACACTCTTCATCTGCGCTTTCCACGATTCATAATTTGTATTATTCAATTTTTCAATTTGCTGCAGACTGGGGCCGTTCATTTTTAGAAATGTTTTTGCGTTTTATACTTTGTTTTACTTTATATGTAAAAAAAACACGTGGTCGCAAAGCGTACCTAACCTTACTTTTTTTTTCTGCGTCTATATCTGGGCCCATAACCTGTTAAAGGGAAACCAATGGAACACACTCAGTTATTTAGTGTATATAACTATTAATGAACGACATTTATTATAATTAAACTAAACGAAATGGTATAATATGTATCAAAGTAAAATATATATATAACATGGCTATCACGTGCGTCCGCCCAAATCGGTAGTTGCCGGAAGAAAGGACGATTTTACAAAAACGCCTTGCCGCTAGGTTCGCATAATCGAAAGCGCGAACTTCGAAACGCCAATCCAACACACTTTTTATTTAGGTCATGGGTGTGTTCGAAATTTAGATTTTGTTTGAATGGGAATGGCGAGAGCGGCCCATGTGCGGTGTCTCAGGGTGCTTCCTGGTCGCAAGCAAAAGTTTTACGAGGATAAAGGGATAATGAATAGTCATCATGGACCATGGTGACGTTAGCGCCCTTGCAGCTAATGTTTTGCCAAAAATCTTCTTGTTCAGAATAAACGAGATGTTTTACAAGTTTGAAATAACATAATCACGTTCACTCTGTTTTTTTCTGATCTTTCCTGTAGGTGTATAAAATAAACGAAACATGATGCTACTGAAAATATTTTAGTATTTTTAACTCATCATTAAACAATTTATGTGCTCATTTAATTGCTGTGTTTTATGGATTTATAATAAATGGTGCAATCATGATCGTCACTCCGCCGCCTCCTCGGACTTCCTTACAATTCTTTCTTTTGCGCTCGCTACAACTTGCAAGCTAGGCTCGAGACCGTATTCCTACGATTTCTTGATGTATATAAACGGATGTGATACATGTGGCAACATAGTAACGATCTGGCAACACTGTCCCCGTCCAATTTCTGCGTACTTTCCTGTGTGTTTGATTGTCTAATCAACGTCATTTCTCCGTTTTTGACAATTCATTCAGCTACATCAATAAAATCAAAGCCAAGGAGTACCCCGAAATCCAAAACTACATTTTCCACGACACGTAACGTGACCTCACGAATTTCGTCCTCAATCAAAACTTCCACGTTAAATTTACCCAATGTACAGTATTCCTCCTATATCACGGTACACAGTTTCGCGAATTAAAGATATGTCACTTCCTGTATCTAAAATGGTTACCGCAACGCACCCGTTCACACGAATATCTTTTCGATATGTACCTTCCGACGATACCGCGACAGCGAGAACGGTTTTAGCGCATAATTTTTTTGTCAGGCAGTCGCGAGAAATGTGATCATATTCATTGCATTGAAAACACTTACGACCTTTGTTTCCAGTAGGGCATTTCGATGTAGAATGTCCCCGTTCGCCACAGTTGGTGCATTTCTCAATTGCGCTGTTCGATGGACCCGCGGCTGTGGATCCCGTTGTTGATCCTTCTCAGACTGCTTGAATTGTTCTTGTCCGGAGAGTAATCCTGCCAAACACCTCCAGAATATCAGCATTTATCTTCAAACGTTGCAGACCTGGAGAATGGAATCAGAAATTCCATCGATGACGCAATCCATGAGCTCTTCTTGGTCGATGGAGATGTGATTCGCCAGAATAACCTTCTGGTGGCGATAAGAGGGCAAAGGTTTCTTCTCGATACCACGTCCTTGCCACAAACTGTCGCCTCGCTACCAGTCGATTCGTCCTGAGGTGAATGGCCTATATTTCTTTCAATAGGTTCTCGATTGGCAGCTCTATGTGTTCCAGCCGAGAATGAAACCAGTCTAAAGCTGTTCGGAATAGAAAGTTAGGGACCTTTCACACAGACACGTAAAATCTCTGACCGGCCGTCGTGGCGTTTCGTCGATCGCGGTTCCCCCACTTCCGGTAGATCCTAGTTAAAAGGCGACTCGCGAGAACCGAATTCACCTTTTTGAAAATTGTATCAGAGCGAGGAAATTGAGTGAATTGGAAAAAAGGAGCGAATCAAAGGCGACTTTCATTGCATTAAAACAGTTTGGATTCTTACAAATTGTAAAACCATTGTGATAAGTCAAGTTTTACCTGACATATTAAAACCAAATAAAGCAAAATTTTGGTTGCCATAAAATATATTCTGGTTTCTCAACTAAAAAACAAAAGCCTTTCCTCGCAGTTTCAACGCTATAACGATGCGGGTAGTGTTGTCTCGCAACCCATACATATTGCGTAGGAATTGAAACTGCTTAAACCATATTTCAAAAACTCTTCCGGAACCGTCAAAATAATTTAATAAATCGGAAATCGCCGTAATACTCGCGCGAGGCTCTACTCGTGAGTGTTGCTTCTGATCTCAAAGGTTGCTGCCGCGCTTGTATTATTTCTAATTCACGTTTAGCGAGCTCGGCCTCCCGAATAGCAATGTCCTTTTCTCTTTCCAAGAGCTCTAGACGCAGTCTCATCAGCTTCACTTCAGATACTTGCTACTTCTTATGTCGCACAGTGGGGTATTTGCACCGAAAAGCCGGACAGAGCTAATTTAAAATTCGCATTATTTTCAAATTCTCATAACTTTGCTTGTAATAATCCGAAATTGATGAAACAACAATGATTGTAAAGCGTAAATCTTCTACTTTTTGATTATTTAGATATTTTGTACAAAACTCACTATTGAAGCTACAATACACATCTAAAATCTTATTGAAATATATGAAATATAATGATATATGTAGATATGATATTCAAAAAATATTTTTTTATATACAATTGCAATACTCACAATTCGATGAAAATTACTTTATGAAAATAGTCTTCTATTCTCTTATTGTAATAAATATTCTAATCCTCATCCTCGCTTTCATCGTAATCTTCATTTTCTTCTTCGCTTTCGTCTTCGTCTTCACTTATTGCGTCAGGTAGAAGAAGCAAATTTAATGTCAAACCTCCTCCTCGAAAAGTCATTAGAAAACGAAATAAGTATAAATAGAATGAGAAAATCGGGAAACTGGGAAAAACCTAGAAAACCGTTGTGAAATACGAAAAGTGACACACTCAGCGGAAAAGTGTCATAAAAAAGAAAGTGTAGAGGTTCGCAAGGGCCTAAGAGCTGACATTAACCAGGCCCAGGCAAGAATCTGCAGAAAGAGTGAAAATAGAGATCATAAATCTAGAGAAGATAGAAAACAGAAAAAAGGACTTTAGAAAATAGTAAAGATATAGAAAACAGAAAAAGTAACGCGTATGTGGTACAATGGGCGCAGAACATTTCGCTTTTTAGTCTTCGATTGTATTGTTATAACTGAATGCAATCAAAAGACAAATAAATTAATCGCTTATCTGCAGCATATAATAAACATTTAAAATGTCGATAATCTAAACAGTTCTTTCGGCGAGATTCTTAGCATTCAAAGGGAGGCCCGTTGACCGCAAACGTAAAAGTAGGCGTAGACCGCGCGCTGCAATTCTCAAACATCATCTACCAAAATTAGCTATAAAATTTCTAGTCAGATCGAGTCAGATCCAATTCTTTTTGCACTGTATTCGTCAATCTTTATCGAATAGAATGACATCAATTAGAACACGGGGACTCACTGGGAAGTGTAACAAAATCCTTGATGAATTTTTAAAATCGTAAAAAAAAATTACTGAATTATTGATTATTTTTAAATATTAATTAAATGCAGAAATATACACAATAGCGAAATAAATACTGTTTCAGAGTGTAGTATTATATACCTACTTGAAAATCCATCATAGCAAAATGCTTTACATTGTTCCCTTAAAATGTGTAAAAATTACTAATGACCGAATGATGCTTCAGAGAGTGGTTACATAAGAAACGCGTACTACATAATCTCAACTTTAGAGAAAGCATATTATTTTATGATTACATATATGAAAAAATGAACCTCAGAACCTCATTGTTCCTCAGTCATTTAAGTACCTTAAAAAGAAATAATATTACAGTTTATACAAAGTTTAAAAAATCGACTTTTGTCCGGCTTTTCCGTGCAAATACCCCACTGTGTGTCGTTTCGTTGGGCCTGCTCCATTCTTATGTATAAACATATAATATTTTATTTATAAGAATTAACCGTAAAATAACGCGAATGATCGCTCAAGACGTCAAATACTGAATGTCTCAGAGTCCACGCCCGTCGCCATACGTACCCTTACGAAACACTTCCACATCACTTCTGGCGTAACCGATTTTGGGAATATACTAGTCAGAAGAGCATCGTGTAAGGGTTACATGTGGAAAAATCCACAGCCGAGACAAAAAGACTTACAGTGACCGTAGGTTACAAGTTGTACGTTTTCCTTTGTAAAACTGAAATTATTGTTCCATTGTCGAATGTATAGCTATGCCCGTTTAATTACGGAAGCATGTACCCTCGGTAACGTGTTTTGATTTTTTGATTCCCTAAATATGCATTTAATTGCTTATACTAATTGGTTTGGACTTTGGATACCATTGCTGTATATTTTTTCATTAATTTAGTTTCATAAATAAAATAGCACATATGTAATATTTGATTTACATTGAAATGTAATATGTAATATTTGATCATGATAGCCAACCAATCATCCTCCACGTTTTATCCAGTAATTATAATTTTCCCTTAGAAAACATCTGACTTTTATGCCGAAGCGTAGTGAAGTATAATACATACATTACTCGACAGAAAATAACATTGTCATAACAACAGAGGACTGTAGTAAATTTTCAAACGATTTATTTCAGCACTAAGCCGGGAGTAAAAAATCTAGTCTATATTTTCCATTTATTTTTGCATAAGGAATTATGTGATATACGTTTTTATGTTATTTGTCTAAAATTTATATTACATATTGTAAGCATATAAATGGTAAAAAAAGTAATATGCTAGTAAAATATGTGATTAGTTTGAAGCTATTATCTAAATACCAGCAGAAATTGCACAAATTTTGAATAGAACAAAAATCATTATAGGGATAATATTGATTATGGTAAAATACATACATAGTTTTAATCGTAACTGTCTCTCACTTTTTTGGTTACATTATATTAAATTCAGTATTGCACTGAAAGATTTTTTATATTCTGTATGCAAGTAAATGTTTCGTTAATCATCTTGTAGTATTAATGTACAGCTGTAAATATATAGATATCATTCAATTTAACGTACATGAAAATGCAAATCACGCTTTCGGTGACAAAATGGCGGACGAGGAGAACAGGTTCGAAGTTCATAAATACTCAAAATTACAAAAGTACTGTCCAGAGTACGAGAGAAAACCAGCGGGAGCACCTAATCCCCACTTTTCGACTCACGCGTAGCTCCCACCGTAATGGTATGGTTTCGCATAGGTATAGAAACAGATGTTGCTAATATATGTTAAAAAACTCTATCTTTTTCCTTTTATGCGATGCATAAAACTTTTGGATACTACGACAATGGAATGCCGCTCGACGCATCGCTCGTTCCGTCTCGCTTGTTCTACATACATATATATGACGCACTCGCCGCGTCATGCAATCGATTAGTGTATGTGTGCACCTCGCAAATAGCGTGTTATTGCCGAAAAGCGTGTGACAATAGGCGGCAACGCTACGATCTGGCCACTGAGATACTCTTTTCGTCCCTCTAGCCCCGTTCCCGTTCCGCTAGTTTTCTCTCGTACTCTGGACAGTACATGGTCACTTTGAAAAGAAAGCTATTTTATTGTGCACTTTAAATTTCAGAAAGGTAATTCTAAGAGCTAGATGAGAACGTAAACTAACCTTCTTTATGATTTTATATTGAGATTTACAGTCATATCACATATGTGTAGATACTACAGGTTTGCAGTTTTGCATTTCTACAAGAAGTACTACATTCTTTCTACTCTATCACACGCAGAAACAGATAGCGACATAAAAGCAAAGAGAAATCAAAATTTTTTATTTTTCGTCAATGAAACTTCTATCATCGCAGTCGTCTTGTTTTTTTGATTAAAATGATACTAAACACGATATAATTACGAATTACTCTATAGCAAGCCATTAGGAGGAATTTGTATCTCTGCTGTAAATGTAAAGCCTGCCATAAGTATAAAAGTTCGAAACATTCCTGGTGTGCTAAATAAGTAAGTATAATCATAATTATATCTTGTTTGGTGCCATTTTAGCCAGGAAAATGAGACAAATGCAATAATAGAAGTTTCTTGAAAAAATAATATGAAATAAGAAAATTGAAATCTTTTCAATTTTCTGTTATTCCACGTCAAATCCATCACTTTTGGATCTTACTATCTATAATTTTGCTTCAATCAAAACATGTAGTTTATGTGAAATTAGGGGGGATTTAAGTCATCATTTTGCCGGTTTCGAAGTTGTTAAGAGATAACAAGCCTTGGAGGTTTGCAATTTTCGCCCGGGGTAAATAGGCTGCATTTACGAATTTTTCTCAAAAACGACTCATCCAATTTAGCTATATTTTTATTTTATTTTATTAATAAAGGATTGGATTATTATAAAATATTTTTTCGACTTCGTCAATTTTTTGTATAATATCGACAAATTTTAATAAATCCTCCTTTTGCCTTTTTCTTAATGTGGAGCTTAAAGCATTTAAATTAAAAAAAATATGGTCACATTCGTTAAAATTTACGCTTTAAAATGAGCCCCTCAAAACGATGAAGCTCCGAAAATTGATGTTATCGATTGGAAAAGGACGCGGTGTTTTTCCGTCTCAGGTAGGGGAGTTGTGGACAACGAATGGCGCTTTATATAGTGCAAGTCGGATCATCCACCTCCTCGCGGTGGTGTCTGGGGAGAGTGATACCACTCAATGATATCTCTCTCGCTGACGGAGGAACGGCGCAACCTTAAGAGTTACAAGCTGCGTGAAAACACTTGTAACATGGGGGGTAGCGGCCCCAGGGTATCTGAGCTCTTTGTATACCGTAAACTTGTGGTAAAGTTTCGCAGGAACGGGGGCTTACCTTAGCTGGTTGGACCGCGAGGATGATAACCTCTCTAAAAAATCCCTAATCCCAAGTTCTGGCTGCGACGAAGAGGATGCACATCTCCCACAGTCAGGCTCTTACTGACTGTGCGCGGATGTGTGGTTGATGGGCGCATCAACCGCTAGCATGCCACCTCCGGGGTACCTGCCGTCCCCCCGGCAGTATAAAGGCCTCTCAGTATATGGCGGCTCTGTGCTGAGAGTATAACGACCGACCAACTCGTGGGATCCATATGGAGAGTAATAATAATAACAATAATATACTTAACCCAAATAACAAAAACACTAGTAATAATAACTCTAATCACTCAAAAACTAAACCTAAGATTTTGAGACAGGAAAGGTTGGAGGGTGAGAACCTGGAACAGCTTAGAAAAATGTTGAGGAGCGGCGAATGGAGTTCCAAAGATGACAGCGGTATTGATTATAAAATGACGGAGGAAAGGGAAGAGGCTGAAGAAAGGGACTGGCCCGCAGAACTGTGATTGAATGCACAGAACTGGGACGAGGAGAGGAAGCAGGTAAAGGTGAGTGGGACAGATGAAAGGGATAAAGAAGTTGGTAATTATGAACAAGGAAGTTTAATCAACATAAGAATCGGATTAACTAGCGATTACGTATCCCCTACTAACAAAAATATTAGGAATAAAGGCACTGATAGAACAGGAGGTCTAATAGGAGAGCCGGGTAGTGGAGAGATAATAACAGGGTCTCAAGATTCAAGCACTGGCAAGGATGAGACCGGAATAGACAAGGGAAGCCAAAAGGTAACGAGGTTATTATTATTATCGTTTATTGTTGCAGAAATTAGTGTTCTTAGTGAGGAAATTAGTAACATTGTAAGTACGAGTGGTAACCTTAAAAGAGAGGTTAAGCTGGGGTGTTAACAATCCTGAGGAAATCACGGGCGGAGATAGTAGAAACGGAAGCCGCAAAGGATGAAGTTAGCCTGCTTAAAGCTATCGTTGAGTGGAGGAATAAGGCTGAAGGGATAAGGAAACTCCTAGAAAATACTCTGAGATTCAGTAGTGCTAAATTAAAAGGAATCGAGGATCTATTAAAAAAGGGTTACTCTCTTATTTCACAGGTTGAGGTAGAGGGCTCAAATAATAAGGAATATATTAACAAGGAAGAACAACAAGCACTAACACAAAAAGAGCGGGAAATAGAAGACAAGGAACTTTTACAAACTACTATTAAAAAGAGGAAAAGGTTAACGAAAGGCGAGTCAAAACTCGCAGATAGTGACAGTTCTCCGACAAGCTCAACCAAGCAAGTAGCTAAAAGAAGAACAACGACAAACCTAATAACAGAGAAGATAGCGAAATTCAAGGACCGTTTCAGACACAATAATGGCAGATCTAGTACTAGGCAAAAGGAGAAAGTTATTTATTTTAGATATTGAATTGGATATGGAAGAACAGGATGTTAAAGATATTCTAAAAGATGAGTATGGAACTCAAGATTTTAGGATGATATTCTATAAGAAGGCATCAAACGGAACTAATATGGCCTGCATCGAGTTTGACTCGGAGACAGCCGAGAAATTTATTCAAGAAAAGAAGATCAAAATCGGCTGGACCCAGTGTAGGATTATAGATTACATTGATAGAAGGAAATGCTTCAAATGTGGAGCAAACACACATTAGGCGTGGCATGCAGATTCAGGAAAGGAATTTGCTATATTTGCGGAGGCGAAGACCATATAAGCAAGGAGTGTTTATATGATAGAAAAGACGGACAAAAGAAACCGGGGAACCAAGAAGGAGAGGGCTTGGTAGGAACCTTTACCACAGGTGAAATAGATAATAGGAGGGTATTAAACCAGAGACAGGAAGGAATTACTGATAGGTTTTTTAATGGAGACAAGGAATTAACTGGACTTGAAGGAGACATCATTTGTGACAATGAGAGAATAATGATGGAAAAAACAAAAAGACAGAGAGAAGATGGTGTCACCCAGAAGGAGAAATGGACTAGATCAATTGGAACACAGACAGATATAACTTTTAATATGATAAATACTACTTGGAGTGAAGTTGTAAGGAACAAGAACAGGACTACAGGGGTTGAAGGGGGAATTATAACAGGTAAAAGAGGGAGGCAGGAATGGGTACAAATACCTAACAGAGTACAGCAACATCGACGAAGGAACGACACAGAGATCAATTATAAGGCGTTCGCCGAAGACAGGAAACAGGCAAAGATAACTCAGTCCTCTAGATTTAGAACGCACAGAGGGAATGCTATATACAACCAACCCTCCTATAACGCGGTTTCCATATAACGCGGAGCTGAAATGGCGACAGCCCTCCTATAACGCGGTACTCTTATAGCGCGGTATCCGTTCAACAACGTCCCATCAGTTCTTTCCGTGCACCCAATGAATGGTTAATGAATGGTTTTAACTGGATATGTTTTGTAGTAGATTAGGTCAGGCTCAAGCATAAAGAAAAATCAGTACATAATTCGCTTAACATAAGGATACTTTATTTCGTAATGGTCCTGCCGATCGTACGACACTAACTGCCGAACGACGAACTACCTCCTGCTCGACTCTTCGACGTTTCCGAACGGCGACGTCGTTTCCCCGAATTCTTCCCTTTACCGGTCGGTGGAATATTCCACGACGCACATATAATACTATAGTTTATATAAACATTTACGGCATCGGTTTCAGTCGTCTCAGAGCTCTTTCACAGTACGTCTCGTTGGTGACCAATTCTTTCTAAAATTTTGTCTGCACCATCCATTCGTTTAGATTTTTGCTGCTAAATTTGTGATTTATAATTGCACAACATTACACAATACTGTAAGTAATATTCTTCATTTGTTCTAATATAATAATAATAATTAACCCTAGATTTACATCATGTTAAACACAAACGAAACAAGGAAAGGATTATATGAACTCTTCAATTCAGTAAAAATAATTTATAATTTATCTTGTCTTTTGTATTTATTGGTCTCCATATAACGCGGTACGAATGATGTAATTTGTACTAATTCTGAGTTCCTTATAGCGCGGTTTGCATACAACGCGGTAGACGGTTTCCATAGAACGCGCTACGAATTAGCCTGGTTTGTACGGTTAAATCCGAGTTTCTTATAGCGCGGTTTCCATATAACGCGGTACGCACTCACCGCGTTATAGGAGGGTTGACTGTATTGCTACCCGGGATATCGCGGCTAGCTCGCGTGTTTGCCCGCGACCCCGTTTCGCCCGCGAATACTCGACTGACCCTCCCTGGTCTTGCCCGCGACTATGACCGTCGCGACGCCTCCGCGGATCCGCGAGCGAATAGCACTTCGGCGCCCGATCCGAACCCGTTCAGTATCGCTTTGTTTTATTTGTTATTTGGGCGCCAGACGCGTTTCCGCGTCGCGATATAGAACTTAGACGCGAGATAGATTTCTGAGCGGAAAAATAGGAAAATCGTTTATGGCGATTCCGGGAAAACGCGGTAGATTCGAATCGGCGGCGGAACAACTCGGTAGCTCAGTAACCGAACGCAATGGTAGAGCGGCGGGATTCTTAAAGGGTAAAGGAGCTAGACGCGGAGGCGTACGAGAAAACGTAACTCGGGGAAATTTGTGAGAAACCTTGATTGAACAGTATTGGTTAAAACAGCGGTGTTTATTCTAAATCTAGTTTGACTTCAACGTACCGGGTGATCCGGTATCGTACGGTAATTCGATTACATTTACACTCGGCAAAAGGCCGGAAAACTCTCCGCGAGATTTTAATCACGGAACGATAGTTGCCAGTTCCTAAGCGGAATACAATCTTCGAATTTTCCTCGATACCCGAATCGATACGCGACGCAATGGAACTTTAACGTAATACGGTTTCTTATACAACGAGACGCAATTAGACTAACGCGACTAAATTATTCTAACGCGACGGAATTCTTTCAACGCGACGAAATTATCCTATCGCAACGAAACGCGGCGTACACGACGAAACACGACGAATTCGGCGGAACGCAACGGAAACGCAGTTACTCGGAACGCAACGGAACTAAACGCACTTAATTTTACATGCGACGCGACTTAATCTTTTACGCAAATCGATTCTGTATCAGCGACCGTATAGAGAGAGAGAAAACGGGAAATGGCGCGACAAACACGAAATATCCGATACGATAAAACATGCACTTATGTTCTACTTCTGTATTAAGAGTTCGCGAAATCGAGACGTGGGAGGGCACAATATTGGCAAAGGCCTACTCGAGACGATACGTTGATTGTGGCTTACGCTGTACCATCCCCCGGTGCAGGTTCGGTGATCCAGCCGAGTGGCAATCCGAGAGATCGAGAAGCGATCTCTCGAACCCGCGAAAAATCCAAACGAGTGGCCCCCGGGTTTTATCCTTCTAACTTAATCTAATTTCCCTACGACAATAAGCCACTCCGGTCACACTTTGCAGATCCTGCCCGTGAATGGCAAGCCAGGTACGATATTATACGCGCTTCGTTCTCTCTCTAGACGGTTCCTGCCTACGATCTATGACCCGTCCGGTCTCCCGAGGAGGCTCCTTGTGACGGGTATAAAATACCACGTCACAACTCCCCCCTCCTCCTTACGGAAGACCGGAACGGTCTAACGAAAATTGAGCAAAATAAACTAAACACACCGCACCGAGCAAAGAACCCGGCACCTGTGCAGGACAACCTGATAGCCCCTGTCGGAAGAGAACGATAGTGCGGTAACGGAATTATTTTATCGGACAATCACAATAATTAATTAGATAAAAGAAAGAAACGTACCGGAAGTACCGGATGTCCGAGATAGTTACAATACATTAATACATCACTTACCGTGTTTGTCTGCTTATCCATTATCACGTTTCTCTGCTCTCCTACCTGTCGTTCGCGATTTCACCCGGTATTACCTAATCTAACGCTCATACATGCTACGGAAAAAATAAGAGGGAGTATGGGGCAGCAGTACCGTTGTACCAATATTGTTATTATAGACCGTATGTATTAATATAAACGAAAATCTATTTTATTATTGTGTAAATTTGTTTCTCGTCCCGGAATGTTATTTGGTCGATCATGTTCTTACGCGACGGAATGTCGCGGCACGGTAAAGGACGGGAGAAAACAAACGAAATGTCCCTCGTGACGGCAAGTCACGGCACTTTAAAAGAAATGGTCTTCTTTTTCTATTTGGGGTGGCGGCGGCGGTATCCTTCTTCCTCTTTTCTCCAAGTTGGGGGCGGGGCTCCCCTCGGTAATTCGCCCCGGAAGGTGCGGGACGGTCTTTCGGTAGATGTTTCGCGCCGGAATGTGGCGCCTGGCGTCTCACCGAATTCTTCGCGCCGGAACGTGGGATATCTAATTGGCGACTGTTCGCGCCGGAATGTTCTTGGCGCCTCCTCGTTCTCTTCGCGCCGGAATACCCTCAACGCCTCCTTGGTGGTTTCCTCCTCCACCCACTCTTTGGCGCAACGGGGGCAGGTGCGTAGGGACACCCCTTTACGGCCGCACCGGTAGCAGTATACGTTCTCTCGGGGTTTTGGGCATCGGGAATAGCGGTGTCCGACACCTCCGCAGTTCCAGCACTCCGCGGACTCCTTTTTCAACGGGAATATGGATGAGCTGCCCGCGGACGTGCTGGGCGCTGGCTGGTCGGTCGTCTGGCTGCTATGGAATCTGCGGGGGGTTATTACCCGCTCTTCCTCCCCCGTTTGTACTGCCCGGTCGACTGTAGGGGATGCCGGCGGCGTCTGAGTCCCCTGGGTCGTGGGCTCCATCATTGGGCATGTTTGAGTGGACTCGCTTCGGTAAGATCGCCCCGGAACGTTAGGGCTACCACCCCCGACATGCAACCCCACTGTTCTCGTTCGTGGCGGTAGTGTTTGCGTGGACGCCTTGGTATGGGGCGGGACTTCTCGTACCGTCGCCCCTCTGGTCGTATAAAAGAAGGCTCGGGCATCCTCGGCTGCCTGGCGGAGGGCTGCCCACGCTGCGGGATTTTGTCGTATAAATCTTTGATACGCCCTCATGTGGGGGCGGAGGTGGTCCCAAGGGTTCGTCGCTGCTTCTCTTCTCATTTTTTTTTTTTTCGGAAATTTTCCTCGGTATAGCGGTAATTGGTCGGTACGGTACTGCTGAAATGAAAGATACGTTACAGCTTATATTTCTTTAAATCTTGTATGTGTGTTTTAACCGGTTGGCGATCCGTCGCCCCCTGTATTTCATAAACTATCGGTGAAATCTTTCGAACGACACGGTACGGGGCTAGGAACTTCGGCATTAATTTAGCGGCTATATTTTTTTTTCGCTGACGTCGCAATACGAGATCACCTACGCGGTACTGTTCATCTCTGCGTCTTAAATTATAACGCGATGCTTAGTTAACCACTGCTCTATCAAGGTTTTTCACGACCCAATCTTGAATTAACTTTAATTGTTTCAAACATTTTTCCCACGCATCGCTGGTTGACGGTACTATCTCCTCAGTTTTTGAGGATGATTCGCGGTAACAATTAATTGGTTTTGGTTCTCTGCCAAAGTTCAGAAAAGCGGGAGAAAATTTAGTGGAGCTATGGTGAACGGTATTATAAGCGAAACGGAAATCGGTAAGGTGGCGGTCCCACTCTCGATGGTCTTTTCCTATGTACGATACTATCATCGTTTTCAAAACTCTATTTACCCTCTCCACGGGATTGGCTTGTGGATGGTATGGGGGGGGGGGGGGGGGGTAGTCGATTGGAGGATACCAAATTGCTCCGCGAGTTCGGAAATTTCGCGATTTTTAAACTCGGTTCCGTTGTCGGTAATTAATACTCGCAGTGCACCCCATCGGCATAGTATAAGCTCTTTTAACGCTTCTTTAACCTTTTTTCCGGTCGCGCTCCGTAAGGGGCAACATTCAACCCATTTTGTGATTAAATCCTGAACCACCAGTACGTACATGAAGCCGGAAAGACTTCGCGGAAATGGACCCATAATATCCGCGGCGATAATGTCCCACGGTTTTTCGACAATACGGTATCCCATCAAACCGGTCGGAGCCAATTGTTCCACTTTGGCGCTTGGGCAAATTGTACAGCGTCGTACATACTCCGCGATATCTTTATACATTCCCGGCCAGTAATATCGTATGGCCACGCGGTCATAGGTTTTCTCTACCCCTAAGTGTCCGGCTTGAGGTTGGTCGTGTGCCTCGCGGTATATTTCGAGTCTTTGATCTGGCGGTACTACTAATTTCCACTCATCCAGATCTACGGTAATGTCGGAAATATCGGTATTGGGCTTTTTCACGTATAACTGGTTGTCCAGAATTTTCCACTCCGGAAAGCGGGACGGGAAGTTCTTTACATCGGTAAATCTTCTAGAATACCAATCCGGGGTATCGATAATTGCGGTAAGGGTTTCGGCTTCTCCAACCGACTCCTCATACATTCGAGATAAAGCATCGGGGACTTTGTGTAACGTGCCCTGACGGTAAATAACTTGAAAATCATACTCTAGAAGGGACAAGGCCCAGCGTGCTAAACGACCGTTGGGATTTTTCATTGACCTTAGCCACCGCAGGCTACTATGGTCGGTGATAACCGTGAAACGATAACCTTCTAAGTAATGGCGAAATTTTTCTATTGACCAGACTATTGCTAAACACTCTAGTTCGGTAGTGGAATATCTTCTTTCGGTAAACGATAATGAGCGGCTCGCATATGCTATCACGCGTTCCTGCTCGTCTATTTGTTGGGTAAGAACGGCACCGACCCCTACAGTACTTGCATCCGTGGCTAATACGAAAGGTTGATGGCCAGCCGCCGCAGTCTTCAGTTAGTGCATCGACTGCAGCGGCGGTTGGCCATCAGGGTCATAAGGGGATACCGCACCATCTCCTACGGGGCGGCGATGGCTCTGGCGGGACTTATCCCGTTCGAGTTCCTCGCGGGGGCGGATGCGTCGTCATACACGCGCATCCGTGCCCTGCGACGACTCGACGGCGTCCCGCCGGAGCCTACGGCGATCGAAACGATCAGGCGCCAGGCCCGACAACTGGCTGAAACACGTTGGCGTATCGAGGTCCGCAAATACGCCAACAAGCCAGTTGTCGGGGCTCTCCTGCCACATCTGGAGGAGTGGCGGGAGAGAGGCCATGGTAGACTCACCTACCGTATGACGCAGGTGTTCACCGGGCACGGATGCTTCGGTGAATACCTGCGTCGAATTGGGAAGGAGGCGACGGCGGCCTGCCACCATTGTGGGGAGGATTTGGACACGGCGCAGCATACGCTGGAGGTTTGCCCCGCCTTTTCAGCGCTGCGCCGTGTCCTCAAATCGGAAATAGGGCATGACCTCTCCCTGCCAGCAGTAGTTGGGGCGATGCTGGACAGGGAGAGGAACTGGAGGGCCGTGGCCTCCTTCTGCGAAGAGGTGATGCTGCAGAAGGAGGCCGCGGAGCGGGTCCGAGAAGCGACCGTTAGAGGACGGGGGAGCCGCCGTGTCCGCCGTGGGACACGGCCGGACTCCCCCGGATGAGGAATGCGGGCCGGCGGTACCTCAAAAAAAAAAATGGGGACCGCCGGCCAAACTGGGTCATCGGATCCGGCAGGGTAGCGGCGGCTCCGGGGAGGCCTGACAGCTCCCCAGGTAGAGCCGCCGCAGGGGCAGTCGGCGTCCTGGGTGGGGGCCCAGGACGCCATTGAACACTGCCCCGGGGGGGACGGCGGCGCCTCGGTGGTCCGGGCGCCGTCGTAAATGGGACGAGCATGGGGGAGGTCCTTCCGGCCTCCCCCGGGATGGGGCCAAGGCGTGGGGGTCCCGGTTGTGTTCTGACAGAGTTCCCGGGGCCCCCTTCCATGCGCCGAGGTAGGACCACCGTGGGGGTTTTAGCCGGTAAAAATCCGGCATAACCCCGCGCCCTCCCCCAGGGGTGCGGGGTATCTTTCGAAGATTTCCCCCACGTAAAAAAAAAAAAAAAAAAAGGCTAATACGAAAGGTTGGGTAAAATCGGGACACGATAGTATCGGAGCGGTAGTTAAATGGGTGCGGAAGGAATCAAACGCTTTTTGCTGTGGCTCCCCCCACTTCCACGTTGCATCTTTACATAATAGTCGCGTTAAGGGCTCCGTTATAGTTGCGAAATGCGGAATAAATCGACGATACCATGAGCCCATCCCCAAAAATCTCCGTAATTGTTTAATGTTTTTCGGTACGGGATACTCCAACACCGGCGCTACTTTCTCGGGGTCGATTCGGAGACCTTCTTTACCGATAATGAAACCTAAATAACGAACTTCGGAACGGCAAAATTCGCATTTTTCGGGATTGATCGATAAACCCGCGGCAGTAATTTTTCTGAGTACGATTCTTAACCAGTGTAGATGTTCTTCAAACGTTTCCGTCACGATAATAATATCGTCTAAATACGCGAACGCGTGTGGTTCCATTTCTGGACCGATTAATTTGTCCAATAAACGTTGGAAGGTTGCGGGTGCTCCCGTTAAACCGTACGGCATACGAACAAAGTGGAAAAGACCTTTTCCCGGCACGGTAAAAGCAGTGATTTCCCTACTGTCTTTTTCTAACGGAATCTGAAAATATGCCTGACTCAAATCTAGTGTGGATAAGTAATGCGCGGCACGTAATTTGCCTAATATCCCCGTCATGTTCGGTAAAGGGTATGCGTCTTTTTTAGAAACTTCATTCACTTTTCGGAAATCTAAGCAAAACCGATATTTCCCCGTCGATTTCTTGACCATCACGATAGGGCTTGACCACTCGCTATGCGATGGTTCGATAATTCCATCTTCTAACATTTTATCTACTTCGCTATAGATAGCCTGTTGTACTACTGGCGAAACGAGGTAATTCCGTTGTTTGATCGGTCTACTATTTCCTACATCAATCCGGTGTTCCGTAAGTGTGGTGCACGAGGGACGGAGAGGGGGCGGAGGTAGTTCGGTACTTAGAAACTGATCAAGCTCTTTTCGCTGTGCGGGAGTGATTTCGAAAATTCCAACACATGAAGAATCGGAATCGAAACGTTGCGCGTTATCTTGTACATCAAACGAGAATTCGACTTCGGGATTGGAAGAAAAGTACCACGTGGCGCGAGCGAAATCTACTACGATACCAAATAAATTTAGAAAATCCATTCCTACGATATACGGAACGGCAAGGTCGTTCAAAATGTATATTTCGAGAATGTGAGTTTGATTTTTGAGTTTAATTGACGCGGTAATACTGGTATTTGTTTCTTCCACCTGGCCCGTGGCTGTCATGATTCGGCACGTACGAGAAGTCTGTCTTGCGAAATCGGTCATTGGTATAGCGGTATTTCTTAAAAATGTTCGGCTCAAACCGGAGACTAGTAAAGCGCAAAGAGAATTTCGCTGAACTTGTAGCTCGATAAAATACAAAAAATTAGAAGCGGTATGCGCGAAAGCATTGTAGAAATATTCTGGGGGGTCGGTAACGGAAACTGGGGCTTGTTGGATATCTACGGGTGGAGTCGCGTGGGCCCCTAGCGGCGACTCCGTCTCGGGTTTCCCGCGCACTTCTCACACGTTTCTACCGTCTCGTTCTTCTTTCCGCATCGATAGCAATAGCGACGTTGCGGAAGTGGAGAGTCGGCTGCTCGATGCCCCGTCTTCTCACAGTTCCAACACTTCCCCCCTTCGTTTTTCGCGGTATTATCGGGTGGAGGGTTCGCGCTACTACTACTAGGATTTATGTTTCGCGCGGTATCTCGCGACGGGACCTCTCTTCTTTGACCCATACGGAAAGTATTCTGTTCTACTCGCCTACTCTGATTTCGGTACGAATTTTCACGGCATTCGGGACGACTGCTATACGATTCGGTATACGCGCCGGAAGTCATTGGCGCGGGATCTTCCTCCCATGCGGCATAGACAGGGTGGTATCTTGTCGTGGCGCGAGAGCTCGGACACGCTAAGGCGAGATACAGCGAACGTTCCGAGGGTGGAGGAAGTCTATAGGCCCTCATGGCGCTCTGCGTTTGCTCCGCGGATCTCGCCGCAAGAGTTAAACTCGCGAAATCGGTATATACCTTTCGGGACACGGCTTGTTGCAATCGCGGGACCATATATTCGTGCGTGCACGTCAATTGGTCCACTAAAGGCCACGGTGGTCATAATCGGTTCAATAAGGCGCGCATACAAGTAATATAGTCTACAACCCGTTCGTGTTCACCCTGCGTTCGATTCGCGATCTCGCGCCGTAAAGCGCTTTGTAGTTCATGGTCGATAAATCGCGCCCGATAAGCGTCCTTGAATTCTTCCCACGTGGTCCAATTCTCATCCCGAAATTTTGTGAATGTGCTATCATTTCGCCGCCAGTATTTGTATATTTCTTCTGCTTGCTCAGGAAGCTAGCAAGGTCAACCATATTTACTAAGAAGTTCCTTCTCTCTGCAATGTAACAATTAGAACGGTATGTATTATATTAAAAAATTCTAAGTAGCTTTCAAGAAATTAAATATAGCACACATGTGCTATATTTTTGTCCGGGAGTGTAATATATTTTCTACTTATATTCAAGATAAATGTATGATCGGCAATAATACAAAAGCAGGTAAGTGTCTAATTAATTATAAATTAATAAATAAATAAAATACTAGCTTAATTATCTAAATGGGTAAGTAAAGCGGTACTCCTGGTTTAAGAAATTAAGTCTATAAGTAAACTAAGTCTATCAGTAACTTTAAAATCGTTCAGAAGTATGTGTCAATAAATAAAACTAGTCAATTACCGAGTTCTTGTTTCTCCCTCCTTACGGATCTACTAGACTACAATCGGACATATTGTCTTTGTCATCATTGCTGTCCTTCGCCAGCTGGTCAATAACTTTTAAAGCCTTCCTTGCCCTCTCCAGTTCGTGCTCAAAGAAGTTCGACTTACCGGCCGTCGTCTTCAGTACCTCTGAACTTCCCTCCTCTTTCCTTGCCTCTCCTTCACTTATTCCTTCTCCTATCTTTCTTGCCGTAACCGTCTCTCCCTCCATCACTCCTTCTCTTAGTTCCAGCCTCTTATCCAGGTGTATATCCTTGATCGTTCTAGGTTCCTTTCTTCTCCTGCACTCTTCGGTGACATGACCAGTGCCTCCGCAGCCCCCACACTTAGCTAGAATTTTTGAATATTTATTAATTACACAATTGGACCAACCTATTTTAATAAATTTCTTATCAATTAGAAAATTAGCATGTTTAGTCGATACTTTAACCCTTTCGCGGCGAACAGCGCCATATGGCGCTCAGCTATAGATGCTCATTCTCAGCGAACAGCGCCAGATGGCGCTCAGATATAGATGCTCATTCTCAGCGAACAGCGCCGTCCGGCGCTCAGGCAAATTTACCAGCGGCGGAAAAACATCCGAAGCCGCTCTCTTCGTACGAAGGCGCTGTTCATTTGTTATCAACAACTGCCATTAATGCGTTATTTTTGACGTGCTAGTAGCATACGCTTCTTGTGCAAAGATTTTTTTTACATAGTCAAATATAATTATCCACAAATGTATTTTGTCCGCGCGGTCGATCTGGCATCGGCTGCTTAGAGCGCAACTCTTTCCAGAGCATTCCGCCGCGAAAGGGTTAAGGAGTGCTGTCTGATATCCTCCAGTTTCCCTGAATAGCCTAACCAATTCCACCGGATCTGCCCTATTTTCTTTATTTAGTTTTATGTTTTTAAGCTTTTTAAAATTTCAAGCCTAATTTCTTCCTTGTCAAGCGTGGGATCTATCATCCTTATTCTGAAGCCTTTCCTTGGCTCCAACTTCCTAATCCTAGCCCTGTCTCCTATCTTAGTAGATATGTGGTTTATCCATTTGTCCACTTCTTCGCTCTCGTTTACCTCGACCAATATGCCCCCTTTTCTGGCCATTCTAATAGCTCTTATATCAACCCCTTTCGGAGATTCAAACGCAGATTTAAATATATTGATATCCCTTACTCCTTCACTGTTATTACATTTAATATACTGTGACGTGGTATTTTATACCCGTCACAAGGAGCCTCCTCGGGAGACCGGACGGGTCATAGATCGTAGGCAGGAACCGTCTAGAGAGAGAACGAAGCGCGTATAATATCGTACGAACAAAATCTGTCGCCGTATTATTTTATATGTACCGCCGGAGAATGACGTCACAGCCAACGAGGGAACGACGTACGTCGAGGGAACGAGCCGCTGTCCTGCCGCTACCCCGCTGAGACCCTTCGATAGACCAGGAGAAGGCGCGGGGCAAGGAGAGAGAGACCGGCGAGGAACCGACGTACGCCGAAGGAAAGTGCCGATTCCCTGCCGCCCTGTGTTGGACATCTTGGTAAGTCCCCTCACGTATCGAATTATTTATGTAAAAGAGCGCGAAATCGAGATTACCATATCGCGGGTTGTCGACCACCTGGCTTGCCATTCACGGGCAGGATCTGCAAAGTGTGACCGGAGTGGCTTATTGTCGTAGGGAAATTAGATTAAGTTAGAAGGATAAAACCCGGGGGCCCCTCGTTTGGATTTTTCGCGGGTTCGAGAGATCGCTTCTCGATCTCTCGGATTGCCACTCGGCTGGATCACCGAACCTGCACCGGGGGATGGTACAGCGTAAGCCACAATCAACGTATCGTCTCGAGTAGGCCTTTGCCAATATTGTGCCCTCCCACGTCTCGATTTCGCGAACTCTTAATACAGAAGTAGAACATAAGTGCATGTTTTATCGTATCGGATATTTCGTGTTTGTCGCGCCATTTCCCGTTTTCTCTCTCTCTAGACGGTCGCCGATACAGAATCGATTTGCGTAAAAGATTAAGTCGCGTCGCGTGTAAAATTAAGTGCGTTTAGTTCCGTTGCGTTTCGAGTAACTGCGTTTCCGTTGCGTTCCGCCGAATTCGTCGCGTTTCGTCGTGTACGCCGCGTTTCGTTGCGATAGGATAATTTCGTCGCGTTGAAAGAATTCCGTCGCGTTAGTATAGTTTCGTCGCGTTAGAATAATTTAGTCGCGTTAGTCTAATTGCGTCTCGTTGTATAAGAAACCGTATTACGTTAAAGTTCCATTGCGTCGCGTATCGATTCGGGTATCGAGGAAAATTCGAAGATTGTATTCCGCTTACGAAATGGCAACTATCGTTCCGTGATTAAAATCTCGCGGAGAGTTTTCCGGCCTTTTGCCGAGTGTAAATGTAATCGAATTACCGTACGATATCGGATCACCCGGTACGTTGAAGTCAAACTAGATTTAGAATAAACACCGCTGTTTTAACCAATACTGTTCAATCAAGGTTTCTCACAAATTTCCCCGAGTTACGTTTTCTCGTACGCCTCCGCGTCTAGCTCCTTTACCCTTTAAGAATCCCGCCGCTCTACCATTGCGTTCGGTTACTGAGCTACCGAGTTGTTCCGCCGCCGATTCGAATCTACCGCGTTTTCCCGGAATCGCCATAAACGATTTTCCTATTTTTCCGCTCAGAAATCTATCTCGCGTCTAAGTTCTATATTGCGACGCGGAAACGCGTCTGGCGCCCAAATGACAAATAAAACAAAGCGATACTGAACGGGTTCGGATCGGGCGCCGAAGTGCTATTCGCTCGCGGATCCGCGGAGGCGCCGCGACGGTTGCAGTCGCCGGCAAGACCAGGGAGGGTCAGTCGAATATTCGCGGGCGAAACGGGGTCGCGGGTGAACACGCGAGCTAGCCGCGATATCCCGGGTAGCAAACTCCTTGAGAGAACTGAGTAGAGAGTCACTTTCATGGGAGCAAATTGAGAGTAGGCTTAAAAACAGCAGAGGAAAAGTTTGTGACAGAGTTCTAAAGAAAATTAGAAGCAACAAAGGTAGGAAGAGGGAAAATGCGTATTGGTGGGACCATGATGTAGAGACAGTTTGGAGAAAGTGTAACAAGCTCGCTACAAGGGTATCCAAACTTAAAAAAGATAGGGAGAGAAGGGAGAATGAATATTGTCAGGCTGAATTAGAATATGGAAGATGTAAAAGGGAACTTAGATTAATTATTAAAAAGAGAAAGATTATCTGTTGGGAAAAGCTCATTAAGGAACTTGATCATGACATATGGGGGCTGGCTTGTAGAATTGTATGTAAGCATTTGTATGTATTGCATTTAACTCACTGAGTTGGAACGCCATTGCAAGGGCTTTGGGGGTATGGGGATCCCGCTGTACCGCCAGGCCTTAATTAATTCATACTTAAATAATCGGGTAGGGAAAGTTCCTCGGGCCTCTGCTGTGGATTCTAGTATATGATGCAGTCCTAAAGGTTACCCTCGCGACAGGACTCAGGGTGATCTGCTATGCGGATGACACCCTGATCCTGTTAGCAGGAGACGATTCATTAAAAACGATTACGACCTTTAATACAGCACTCAAGAAAATAATTGATTTAATTGAAAATCTAGGCTTACAGATTTCGACTAATAAAACTGAAGCGATTATTTTTGGTACAATATCTACCAGTAGGAAATGGTTAAATCAGCCGATAAAAGTCAAATCTGACATTATTGAGCCTGAAAAACATCTTAAATATCTTGGTGTGCAGCTGGATACAGCTTTTAATTTTAGACAACATATTGAATATGTTGAGAACAAGGTCGAGACCACATTAAATAGCCTTGCTAGAATGACACCGAATCTTAGGGGCCCGAAGACCAAGAAAAGGGCCATGCTGGCCTCGGTGGCGACCTCCATCCTCCTGTACGCAGCACCAATATGGGCGGATATAACCTTAACAAGAAGGAAAAACCTAATTATTATAAATAGGATACATACAAAATGTGCACAGCTCATTGCGAGTGCATATCTAACCACTTCTGGCCCTGCAGCGGGGGTCATAGCGGGATTTCCACCCCTCGATCTGGTGGCTTGGGGTAGAAAAGTGTTTTTTGACTTCTGTCAGAACATCCAAGGTACAGACGATTATAAACTTCGTAACGCAATTAAATCTAAGGAAAAGAAAAAGATAAGGAATGAAATAAATAGAAAGTGGCAGGATAGATGGAAAAACAGAAGCTACAAGGAAGGTGGAGCGTGGACGAGATTGCTCATTCCCGATGCTATTAGTTGGAGAGGGAGAAAACATGGAGAGATAGGATACTATAATATATAACACAGGCCCTTACAGGCCTGTAATGATTTTCTCAAGAAGATCGGGAGGAGGGAAAGCAGCGAATGCTACTTTTGTCATTTTCATAGGGAAGACGTGGAACTTACCATTTTCTACTGTCCTTTCTGGCAAATGATCAGGGACAAATATAATATACCTCCGAGAGAGATTATTATTGAAGATTTACAGACTTTTCCCTTAGAAAGAGGGGAAAAGTGGTCGGCTTTCTCGTCACTTATTAGAGAAATTTTGACAGCAAAGGAGGAGCTAGATAGAGAATTGTGATACTAGAAGCATAGGAGTTACAGAGACGAGGAGTGTCCTCCATCCCTACGGTCTACGTTCTTTCTTCTCTCACCCTTCTCTCCCTTTTTGTCTCTTACTCCTTTTCTCTTCTTTTCTTTTCTCTTCGTTTCTTCCCCTTCTTCTCCTTCTATACCTATTTTTTAGTAGAACACTTGTTATCTTAGAGTAGGGTATAATACATTATATTATTTCGCTTCTTGCTTAACTGTATAAGACAGGATTGGAGAATCTAACTACTTTAGTTAACGTAGCACTCATCTTTGGGTAGGAGTTTAGATGCAGGATAGGACGAAGTAGGTCCTCCTCAAGGGCATAATTACAACAATTATAAAATAAATAGTAGCTAAGAAACGGATAATGATGACTTCTCAGTGAATTTTGGTGGTTCACACACTGTAGCGTTGAACTAGGCATAGTTTATAGAACTATAAAATAAATATATGATAAAGTAAAATGAAGTAAAGGAACTCCCTTAGTGGAGGTTTCTTATATAAGTACAACTTTGGCTATGAACTTAAGAAGGGCCACCCTATCTTGATAAGACCTAATGATAACGCCGACGTGGAGTTATTTGTTTCTCGTTTCCCTCTGCCCACTCTTTAGAGAGAATGAGGGGGATGTCCCATTAATTAGACAAAGCTAGATTTAACAAATCGAAAGAGGCGAAGGGAAATAAGGTGATGGATAGATAAAAGTAGATAGCGATATTATCGATGTACATATTTCTCTAACTTACCGATCGGCACCCCAGACTTACCGATGACTAGTAAAATAAACGCAGATTTTGTAATAAGACAAGTCCCGACCGGGGCCTGTCTACTAGCTGCGACGGAGTGCTATAACGCAAGTGGTAAACTAAAAGGTATAACTTATTATCATAGGATAAAGGTAGGTGAGATCACAAATGCATGCGGAGACAATAAATTAAGGGTGTGGCCGACGGTTAGGTTAAGTTAACTAAATTAAATTAAGTTAAGTTAATCATAAGTTAATTAAAAGTAAATTGAATAACTGGATAACAATAAGGTACTGATTGTTGTGATGTCTGCTAAGATAGGTTCTCAGTGGAAGAGCATAATCGAACTTAAAGCTTTTTTGTCAATCTGGTTTATTTGTATAGATATTATTTTATTAATTCACTTAGATATGTATTTAGGGACATAGGTAGGATCATAATAAAAAACCTCTCATATGTTGCCGTGGAAGTAACCATGCTCCAGCATGTGCAGGGGTGGATTTAGTAGGCTGAAAGAAAGATAGAACCTCGCTTAATTGAGTCACAACGGGAGTTATTTCAGGAGCTTATATCATAAAGAAGTAGAGACATACTTACCTTCAACGCTGGTCCGAACTGTCAGGTGCCAACGCACTGGGAGTATGTAATAGGCAAGTCATGAAGACATGATAGCCAATCCACTGGGCAGCGACCTGACACACGAGGAAATGGCGGTCGGGGCGCCATCTGATGGAGCCGGAAAGAATCTGCCGTTGAGTTGGCAGCTCTGATCAAGGAAGCTGAAAGGTGGTGTTGCGTTTACCGTTAGCGGTCTAGGGATTTTAGGATGTGGGTAAGTTAACCCGTGGAGTGCTGAGGCACTCTGCTCGCGGTGTGTTGAAATAAATTCAAACAGATTGACTATGGAAAAATTCTAAGTCCAACTATTTATTTTAATAATCAACAAGTACTTTTTATAAGAGCGAACCGAAGCGTAAGGGATACAAAATTAGTCTGATCGATCTGCGCTTGGCGGAGAAGATCTTCGGTCGATGCGGATCGATGCCCCTTCCTGGCTGGTTCCTAGATCCTCCCTCAGGATCATTCCTGGTCCAATGGTGGAGGAGTCCACCCCGTCCGATGTAGACCCCTTCTCCTGGTTGTGGTCCACCCTCAGCCGCATGGTGGTGGAAAAACTCCGCCAAGACACGAGAACCTATCAGCGCACATGTGTTTAGAGAAAGCGTGAGACTCAGAGAACAGAAAACAATCAAGCCCTTGAACTAGCGAAAACTTACAGTCGAGAAAATTTACGACCCTTTCAGAGTGCATGAAAAGACAAGGTATACGTTGGAGATTGAAGCTATCAAGAACTGTACGTGATTTGGTCGAAAACAACGAATTTGACACGGTACCTAATAAATTTATCTTTTAAAACACTCGAAGTGAAACTATGTTTATTCTCTGAGTTCCCAAACTTTTCTTAGCATAGACACCCACGTCGAGTGGCTTTAACAATATTGGCTTTGTCTAATATACATAAACGCTCGCTCAGATGGTTTGAATTTCGCTCTTAATTTATGGCCATCGATATAACAAAATACAGACATGCTCGGTAAATATTCTCACGGCCTAATCACCATATTACATTAGCTATGTTCAGGATACTAACTACGTACGTTCACGTTACAGTGGTATAAGCTAGTGGTCACAATGATTAGTGAAGGTGCCTGCATAGACTACAGCCTTTAGGTGAAGTATTTACTAGTTGGTTCGACATCTAGGTTCATTTCATTTCATTTCATTTTTTTATTTACTTCCACGGAAGATGGCGTTTTGGCCACAATACGGCTCATTCCGCCTCGCTTACAATATTTACTTCAGCGCCACCATTGGCTTACAAAGGTATCACCCAAACATTTCCACACTCATACTCCACATTCTCTCCATCTAAGACACTCCCTATACTCCTACTCCCTCACTCTTCTTCTTTTTCTTACAATTCTCCTTTTTTTTTTTTCTTTCATTAGTACTTTAACATTTTAACGTTTCCACACTTATAATCTTACACCACATTTCTTAAAAAAGGCACACACAACCCGTAACGTCCTCGGTTCGCCAAATTCTTTACATTCAAAGAAATCACTCCCCTCAATCACCCCACACCGATTCAGCCTCCGCACAAAATCTCCTCTCTCATTCTCGAATTTTTCACACTCCCATAAAACATGCTCAATATCCTCCAATCTATCACACACATCACAATATGGGTCATTTATTATAAATTTTCTAAAAAGCGACCACTTTAAATTATAGTGATTCGCCCTAACTCTATTCAGCAAACATAAAGCCTCCCGTCTCAAATTCCCTATTCCTTTAAACCATGGAAATTCCTTCCCCACGTTATTCCACTTTGCCTCAAAGTATTTCCTATCTTTAAATTCCCCCTGTCTTAAATGCTTCTCAATCGATCTTCTCCATCCATTATCTCTAATCCACCTTTTACAGTCCTTCAACGTAAACCTCACCCACGGATCAACATCTTCAAAAGTAGCCTCCTTCGCTACTCTATCCGCCTTTTCGTTCCCCTCGATCCCTACATGTGCAGGAATCCATGCCATTGCAATTTTCCCTATCACTTCTGTACCTCCTCTGACTCTAAAATTTCTCATCTTAATCCTATTCCTAATCTCATCCAACTCCGTCCCCTCATCCATCCCTCTATTATCATTACTAATCTTCCTTATCGTACTCAAAGAATCCGATAGAATTAGTACATTTCTATCCACAAAACTCTCCTCCGCTACCTCCACTGCTTTTCTAATAGCCAACATTTCGATAGTAAAAACCGAACATTGTCTAGGTGTCGTAAAACCATACTCATACCAATCCATCCCTCTTCTCCTATACACCACCGCTCCCCCACCGTTACCCCTACCTTCTATCTTCGACCCATCAGTATATATTTCCACCACCTCACTCGCCCCCTTAAAAAACTTCTCCCTAAACTCCCCTAATATTTCTACTTTCCCACATCCATTCAATTCGAACAAATTTCCAATTTCATAATCCACATAATCTTCAATTCTAACTCCCCTCCATAAACCCTTATAATCCATTTCCAATTTCCTACTCATACTTCCTTTAATTTCTTCCACCCTTCGCCAAGCATCTATCATTATGTCCTTTCCGTCCTCAATTTCTTTCGGTCTACAGTTCCTTATGCACTCCTCTAACGCCCCTATTACCTCCTCATCTCTCATCCAATATTTTTTGGCTATATACCGCTCAGCCAAAGTCTCTATCCTCGAAACCATATCCATAATCCCCGCTTCCACCTCCATAACATTAATTGGTGTGGACAAACGGTATCCCATAGCGATTCTCACTCCAGCATTGTGAACCTTCTGTATCTTTTCTCTATTCTTCTTATTGTTCAGATAAAAGAAACCTCCATACTCTATTATCGATCTCACCATCGCATAAAAAATCCTCATAACCGTCTCCGGATCCGTGCCTTTCTTAGCGCCACATGTACATTTTAAAATATTTAATCTCTTCCTCACGTTGCTCTGAATATACTCCGTATGCCTTTTAAAATCCAATCTCTCATCTATCCACATTCTTAAAAATTTTGCTGGCCCCACCACCCTAATCTTTTCCATACCTACTTCCAATTCCTCCCTAACCCCTCTACCCCCTCTTTTACTACTATTAAAATTTACTATTTGCGTTTTATTTGTCGCAATCTCTAATCCAATATCTTTAGGATTATTCCTTAACTTTCCTAGCGCCTCCTCCATTTTCTTTTTTCCTTCCCCTCTCCTATTATATTCTACAAAGACCACTGTATCATCCGCATACTGTAACATTCTAACTCGTAGCTCAGATAAACCTCCTCCTATCCCATACGTATAAAGGTTATACAGAATCGGGCTAAGAACCGACCCCTGCGGTAATCCCTTTAATAACTCCATCCTTTCCACTCTGTTTCCCAAACACTTCAACCTAGCTTCTTCAACCAAGCTTCCATATACCTCCTAATCCTCTTTGGACATCCCAAATCCTCTAATTCTTGCAGAAGCAAAACATGCCCAACATTATCATACGCCGACTTAACATCCACAAACGCTGCCATTACCTTTTTTCCTCTACCCCACTTTCCCTTAATTTCGTTCACGAAAATACTAATGTTATCCATTGTCGACCTCCCTTTTCTGAAACCATTTTGGCTATTATCCATCCTACCTTCCTTTTCTGCCCATAACCTCAACCTTTCATTAACCATCTTCTCAAACAACTTCCTCAAACAATTCATTAACGAAATTGGTCTAAGTGCCTTTTTCTGAGGTTTGGGAATAAACTTCACCACCCCCAATTTCCACTTCCTTGGTATTTTCCCTTCCGTCCATACTTCATTATATAATTTCAAAATTGCCACTCTCCATCCTTCAGTCCACATTTTCAAAAATCCATACCCAATACCGTCCTCTCCTGGCGCTGATTTTCCCTTCGTATACTTCAACGCGTTAACTAACTCCTCCATCTCAAAGTCTCTTTCTATCCATAAATCACCCTGTATCTCCCCTTCTGCCCACCCTTCCGGTCCATATCTCCTTTCACTTATCGCCCCACCCAAATCTACCCCTTCTTCTTCCACCTCACACCTCTCATCCAACATCTTACGACAATATCCCATATCCTCCAGTTTCCTAACCTCCTCCTCTTCCAGCTGTTGCACCTCCGATGTCCCTAAACATCTTTGCTCCTCCATACTGATCCCCTTCACTAAACTTCTCACTTTTTTCCACATTTCTCCTACATTACCTTTATAACGTATGCTCTCCATAAACTCTTCCCACGCTCCTTTCTTCTTTAACCTGACTGTCTCCTTCATTTTTCCTCTAATTTCCTTCAATTTCTCCCAATTCTCCACCAAAGGATTTCTCCCCATTTCCCTTAAAGCTCTTTTCCTGCTTTCCTTCAACTCCTCACATTCTCTGTCCCACCACGGCTGTCTCTTAACTTTTCTACCACCTACATTTCCCCTTCCGCTTCCAACCCTATTTCTACCATTATCTCTTCTTTCTGAAACCTTGCAGCAACTCTTAATACCCTTACTCAGCATCTCCACCACTCTATTACTCTTCGCCTCTATCCCTATTTCACTACTAACTGCTTGCAATATTTCCTCCTCTTTCCGCAACATCCACTTCAAAAACTCTACCTTATCCAATTTCTCCAGCTTAAACCTTCTACTTTCCCTTCTACCACCCACCACATCAGCATCTCCCGTCCAACAGAACTCAATAATTTGATGATCAGATCCCAAAGTTTCCCCTGATTCTCTTACTAAAATATCTAGAGCTATCGACCCCGGCGCCACTATCAGATCAATATTAGATGGACTCTGATCCAACCTACCCAATCTCGACACCGTACCAAAATTCACTACTACCATCCCTTCTTCATCCAGCACTTCTTCTAATATCTCCCCCGCAGCATCTCCATTTTCACAGTTCCAAACCCTACTTTTGGCATTAAAATCCCCAATAAAATACCTCTTCATCCCCTCACGTCCACCTCTAAATAACCTCCTACAATCCTCCCTACTCAAATTAACCCCCGGCTTCCTGTATACCAAAACTAACTCCAAAGGGACTCCTTCCACACTTATCTCTATGTACATATTTTCCCATTTATTGTCCTCCTCCAAAAATACCCCCTGTTCGAGTTCGCGCTTAACGCAAGTGTCTGTCGCCAGCGCGCTTCGTCGGCGACATTCAGACCATGCTCGCGGGCATGCGCGTTACCAAAACAAAAACGATCGTTCGAACGCCCGTTGAATTCGATCGGTAGAGTTCGATCCTAACCATCGCACTGCGCGGTTCGTGAATTTCCAAACCAATTCCTTAACGAACAATCTTGTGTTAATACCAAATCATTCCAAAGACAATTTTGTGTTTTAAAGACTCTTTTTGTGTTAAATTACTTTATTGATGTTTGTTAATTAGACAATAAATCCGACAATTCATTTTGAAGCCGTAATTTTTGTGTTGTGTTTTTTAATATTAAAATATCGAGTCTCCTCGGAGGTCCTATCCATTCAACAAGGAGTTCCAGCTCCCATTCTTCAAATATCCAACATTTTGGTCCTTCGAGCCGGATAGGAATCGAGGAAGAAGACTCGGTAAGAAGCCGACCTAAAAACACAAATTCGATTCGTCAAAATGAATTCGATTGAAGAATTGCTTCAAAAACAATCTCAAGCGATGCGTTCAATAGAACGCGCGCTCACGAATTTTAAAAAATTGGGTCAAGCGAAAATGACCATCGTCACGACACAGAACCGCATGGCGATGCTCAAGGATACATTTTCGCAATGCCAAGATTTGGATGCGAAAATCGCAGCCGCGGCCGACCCTAAAATGAAAACCACATTACCATATTTCATGGAGGATTGTTTCGCAACCTGTGAAGAAAATTATCAAGAAGCATTGGATTTCATGGCGGAGGTCTTATCAAAGGTTTCTCCTCCACCGGATCCAGCACCCACCAACGGAAACAATTCAAACGCTGTGACGTCACAACCAACGGTACACCTACCAAGGATTCACCTTCCAATCTTCGAAGGAGGGTTCGAACAATGGGAGAGCTATCGTGACCGCTTCACCTCTATGGTTATAAACAACGCATCTTTGTCCAACGTTGAGCGTCTACATTATTTGTATACATCGCTGAAGGGCGACGCGAGCCTAGCGGTGAGTCACTTGCCTGTAACAGAAAATAATTTTGAAGTCGCGTGGAAAATAATAACGTCGCGTTACGAAAACAAACGCCGGCTTATTTCGACCCATTTGTCAGTACTGTTTTCGTTACCAACCGTTTCGTCAGAAACTCCAATTGAACTGCGCGCGTTACGCGATAAAATAAACATGTCTTTGCAAATGCTCCGCAACCTTGACAGGCCAGTCGACGCTTGGAGCGACATAATCGTTTTCTTCGGCGTGCAAAAATTAGACCGCGCGACGCGAAAAGCATGGGAATTAAATCTGGGTGACACTACCGATTTTCCATCTTATCTTGAATTTGACGCGTTTCTCGAGAAAAGAATCCGAGCGTTGGAAGCGATTCCGGTTACTAAACGCGACAAACCAAGTGAGCCCGAGAAGATAAAACCCTTCCCGTCGAAATCGTTCCATACTCACGCGACAATAACTAGAAAAATTATATGTTCGATTTGTAAACAAACTCATTTGTTATACCAATGTTCTGAATTTTTAGGAAAAACACCATCCGAGCGCTATAAAATAATCAAACAGCAAAACCGCTGCGTAAACTGTTTTTCAGTGGGCCATTCAGCAGCACAATGTAAGAGCCCGCACTGTTGTAAGGAGTGTCATCAAAAGCACCATACTTTGTTGCATTTTCCAGTCCAGACTGAAACCGTTGCCCCACAGACTAGGACAACTCCTATCGATTCCGAAAACCAAGTAGAAATTATTTCAAATGTCGCTTCCAATTCCCAAATTAAAATTAATGTTCTCCTGTCAACAGCGCGAGTTCGGGTGCATTCACATCAAGGCCGTTGCGTCATTGCGAGAGCGCTTCTCGATCAAGGATCAGCAGCAACTCTTATATCCGAAAATTTGGCGCAGCTGCTTCGACTAGAAAAGACGAAACAACACACGCGAGTTAGCGGCATCGGCGAGACACAAACACTTGCACGTCATGTAGCTTCAATTATAATAACACCAGCGGATAATAGTGAGCCTGCATACTCGACGACCGCAATAATAATGCAAAAAATGACCAGGTATGTACCATCATGCCAACAAACCGAAATAAAATGGCCTCACCTTTCAGGGTTAAATCTTGCCGACAAGGATCCCATGAGTTCCGATCCAATTGATATCATCATCGGAGCAGATCTATATGGACAGTTGCTCCTCCAAGGGCTAGTAAAGGGCTCAACGTGTGCACCTACCGCCCAACAAACTACATTGGGTTGGATATTGTCCGGTCCCGTGCAAACTGCCTCCAGTCTCGATCCTGTTAACATCCTTCATATTTCTATCCTAGAAAACCTCGATCAAACTCTCCGAAAATTTTGGGAAATCGAGGACCTTCCTACTCCAACGATGTTGACACCTGATGATCAGAAATGTGAAAATCATTTTAACGAAACCCATTCGAGAACAATTGACGGTCGTTACGTTGTTCGACTACCGTTCAAAACCGACCGACCAATTCCACTGGGGGACTCACGTCTTGGAGCTTTAAAAAGTTTGTATCGGTTAGAGAATCGGTTAAGTAAAAACCCCGTAACTCAAAGGGAATACCGGGAGTTTCTCTCCGAATATGCTTCCCTCGACCATATGAGAAAGGTCGATTCGTTTCATACCCAATCTTCTCATCAAGTCTATTATATACCCCATCACTCGGTTGTCCGCCAAACCAGTACGACGACGCACCTTCGCGTTGTCTTCAATGCTTCAAGTCGCACTTCAAACGGCCAATCATTAAATGACCATTTATATAGTGGACCAAAATTGCAGCAAGATATCACTGCGATATTGGTTCGCTGGCGCCAATTCCAGTTTGTTTATTCTGCCGACATCGAGAAAATGTATCGGCAGATCCGTGTACATCCCCAAGATGCCGATTTTCAACGGATTCTTTGGCGCGATTCTCAATTCGACCAGATACAAGAATACCAACTTCGTACTGTCACATATGGGACAACTCCAGCACCGTATCTTGCTCTTCGCGTTTTGAAACAACTAGCCAAGGATGAAGGTTCCGCATATCCTGATGCTCTTCAAGTTTTAGACAACCAAACATATGTCGACGATTTCCTTTTTGGTAGTGACAGTATTACTTCACTGCGCCGAATACGAAACCAAACAATCCAATTACTCCGAAAAGGAGGGTTTTCGCTTCGCAAATGGGCGAGCAACGACCGTCGATTATTGTCAGACATTGACGAATCAAATCATGGTTTAGCCGTGAACAAATCGCTTCTCACCCATGAAAATATTTCCATTCTTGGCCTCATGTGGAATCCAGTCACGGACCAATTCCAATTCCAAGTAGCGATGCCACAGTGTCACGGTTTCACCAAACGCGAGATTGTGTCCTCAATCGCTAAGTTATTTGACCCAATGGGATGGGTTGCTCCCTTTCTCATATCAGCTAAAATCCTGATCCAACAACTGTGGTCCCTCAAATGCGAGTGGGACGACGTTGTACCACCAGAATATATTAATGAATGGCGCACTTTTTGTTCTCAATTCTGTGAGTTCCACGAATTAACCATTCCTCGGAAAATTTCGCCAAATATCTTCACCACTCAAACTATTCATGGTTTCTCAGATGCGTCTACAAAAGCCTATGCGGCGGTTGTCTATCTTCGAAATGTTCTCGAAGATGGTACAGTGCGTACTGCCTTGCTTATGGCCAAGACTCGGGTCGCCCCAGTGAAAACGGTCAGCGTTCCGCGCTTAGAATTGTGCGCAGCCCTACTTCTCGCGCGCTTGATAAAATTTATCAAAACTTCCTTAGCCGACCGGCAGCTGGATTGTCACTGTTGGACGGATTCAAGTATAACACTGACGTGGGTGAGCCAGTCACCGTCACGTTGGAAGACCTTTGTAGCAAACCGTGTGGCAAAAATACAAAGCCTCCTACCTAAGGCAAATTGGCATTACGTTCCAACATGTGACAATCCAGCCGACTGTGCTTCCCGGGGAATTTCGTTGAGAGAATTAAAATCTCACCGATTATGGTGGCTTGGACCTCAATGGCTTCTTAAGGATCCAATAGAATCGCCGCATTCAAACTCTGAGGCGCCCTTGAACTCATCACTAGAAGAAAAGGTTAAAACCGTTAAAATTTTTGTCGCTAATACAGCTCCCTGGGAATTAGAAAATCGATATTCTTCCTGGCCGAAATTACTCAGAGTAACCGCGTATATTAGGCGCTTTTTTGAAAATCTCCGCAAGCAAAGAAAACCAAGGGATTCACTTACCGAACAAACTCAAACAGCCAAAGCATCTTCGCTCACGTTGCATCCCGATGAGATTCACCGTTCTAAAATATTTTGGTTGCGACGAATACAACGTGAGGTCTTTCCAAACGATATAAAAGCATTAAGTGATGGTCGAGCGGTTTCAACATCGAGTCCTTTGAAATCCTTAAATCCATTCCTTGACTCCGATGGGTTAATTCGTGCAAGAGGCCGACTCGCAAACGCCCAGTTAACTAAAAACGCCAAAACACCAATTATTTTAAAATCCCATCCTCTCGTCACATTATTGATTCAGAATACCCACTGTAACCTTTTACACGCCGGTTTGCAACTCACCATCGCTCACCTCCGGAACCAGTATTGGCTCATACGAGCAAGAACGACTATAAGAGCGATCCTTTATCGGTGTGTAGCGTGCACACGTGAAAGGGCTTCCTTACCACAAGAGCTCATGGGAGACTTGCCTGCATCTCGCGTCGAAAGGGTAGAGCGCCCTTTTATCAAAACCGGCGTCGACTATGCAGGCCCAATTCAAGTACGAACAACACCGGGCCGTGGGCACAAATCTAAAAAGGCGTATATTGCAATTTTTGTTTGTTTAACGACGAAAGCTGTGCATATTGAACTCGTAAGTGATTATAGTTCAGCAGCCTTCCTAGCAGCTTACCACAGATTTGTATCTCGCCGGGGTCTCCCAACCGCGATGTATTCGGACAACGGTACCACTTTTCATGGAGCGAATCGCGAACTCGCTTCTGCCCACAAAACCGCGATAAAGGATCCAAATTTTTGTAATTCGTTAGCTGTTAAAGGTATCTCTTGGCACTTTTTACCCCCGAATGCGCCGCATTTCGGAGGCCTGTGGGAGGCAGCCGTCAAAAGTCTCAAGCACCACATGAAACGCGTCATCGGTACTCATACGTTAACGTTCGAAGAACTCACAACGCTTTTGTGCCGAATCGAAGCTTGTCTTAATTCCCGACCAATAGGAAACATGTCAGACTGTATCGAGGATTATTCGGTTCTAACACCAGGCCATTTTTTAATCGGCGCTCCGCTCATGGCTCAACCCGAGCCAACGGTCCTGGACCTAAATGAAAACCGATTATCTCGATGGCAGCTTCTTCAAAAATTAACCGAAAGTTTCTGGAAATCGTGGCAAACCGATTATTTACATACACTTCATCAGCGTCCGAAATGGCAAACCGTAAAAAACCTTACCAAAGTCGGGCAACTCGTCCTTGTTCGAAATCCAAATCTTCCCCCGAGTCATTGGGAACTCGGTCGCATTATCGAGTGCCACCCAGGAAACGATGGTTTAGTCCGCGTCGTTACAATTAGAACCGCACAATCCGTGTATAAACGACCACTTTCCAAATTGTGTTTCCTTCCTATTGCGATTAACGCGGAAAATGCAAATCTTACGACCTGATCTCACTACGTGGCCGCACCATAACCTTAAAAATATCGTTAGGCGATAATATTCTAATGTTATAAATGTATATAGTAAATTTAAGTTACCTTAGATATAAGTTTGTTTTAAGAATTAAAATTATACTTACTGCGTGCGTAAACCATTCACAACCATGTACACACAACACTGTCAGTTATTCATGTAACATTAGGGCGCGTCGTATTGTTGTTGAATTAGTTCATTCAACAGGGGGGCGGCGTGTTCGAGTTCGCGCTTAACGCAAGTGTCTGTCGCCAGCGCGCTTCGTCGGCGACATTCAGACCATGCTCGCGGGCATGCGCGTTACCAAAACAAAAACGATCGTTCGAACGCCCGTTGAATTCGATCGGTAGAGTTCGATCCTAACCATCGCACTGCGCGGTTCGTGAATTTCCAAACCAATTCCTTAACGAACAATCTTGTGTTAATACCAAATCATTCCAAAGACAATTTTGTGTTTTAAAGACTCTTTTTGTGTTAAATTACTTTATTGATGTTTGTTAATTAGACAATAAATCCGACAATTCATTTTGAAGCCGTAATTTTTGTGTTGTGTTTTTTAATATTAAAATATCGAGTCTCCTCGGAGGTCCTATCCATTCAACAAGGAGTTCCAGCTCCCATTCTTCAAATATCCAACACCCCCATTCTACCCACCCTAATGTTTTCCTTTACTATAAAACACAAACCTCCTCCCCTAAACTCCCTTCTTCCATCATTTCTAAATACTTGTACCCCACCGAACCTAAACCCCTCATTCTCCCTTAGCCATGTCTCCGTAATCGCCATAATATCAAATCCCTCCATAGCCCTCCTAATTTCTTCCTTCCTATTCCTAACACTTCTCGCATTCCATAATCCAACTTTCATAAATAACAGGCCACCACTACCCTCCCATATCCCTTCTTCCGCTCCACATATCTCTTTCCTTCTACCCTACTCGAAACTCTAAATTCCTCCCCTCTACATATTCTACCTCCTATATCACCTGTTATCCTCACCCTCCTAAAACTCTTAATACAACAAAATTCTCTATTATTATATATCTTTACACCTGAACCCATATTGTGAAATAACTCCCAAACACCTCTTATCTGGCATATCACAGCACAAATGTTTTTTATTATTCTAACAAATTTTTTATTTTTAGCAAAACCTCCTGCCTTAAAAAATTCCATAATATCAAAAATACTATTAATCTCAATTGACACACCTGCATTTACAGCATTCCTCATTCCTCTCCACATACCCCACACAACGCTGTCCCCTCCTCTCCAACATACATACACACACACTCTCTTAATGTTATATCCTATCAAAATACCACTTACAATATCTAATTCCTTTTCAGTCTTATACTTTGTACTTTTACATATTTCAAAGCGTCCTACAATACTATTTCGACTTAACAAAGTAAACTGAGCAACTCGATTCTCTCTAAACATTAACATAAAGTTACCTCTCTTCTTTTTACCTCCGACCTCCACATCAAACTCTTTCATCTTAGCTCTATTCCCTAAACCAGGGATCGGCAACCTGCGGCTCGCGAGCCACATACGGCTCTTTGGATGTAAAGCTGCGGCTCTTCAGTTCCATACGCAAATATTATTTATTTTATCAAAGAAAAACTTATTATCTAATATTCCCAAGCGCTGGAATCGCAACGCATCGAATTACCACGCGCTGGAATTCCAACGCATCGAATTACTACGCGCTGGAATAGCAATGCATTGAATTACTAAGCGCTGGAATTGCAATGTATTAAATTACGAAGCGCTGGAATCGCAACGCATCGAATTACCACGCGCTGGAATTGCAATGTATCGAATTACCACGCGTTGGAATTGCATTGCATCGAATTACCACGCGCTGGAATTGCAATGCATTGAATTACCAAGCGCTGGAATTGCAATGCATCAAATTACCACGCGCTGGAATTCCAACGCATCGAATTACCACGCGCTGGAATTGCAATGCATTGAATTACCAAGCGTTGGAATCGCAACGCATCCAATTACCACGCGTCGAATTACCAAGCGCTGGAATTGCAACGCATCGAATTACCACGCTCTTCAGTTCCATACGCAAATATTATTTATTCTATCAAAAAAAACTCATAATCTAATATTGCCATATATATATTATCTACTTTGTTGTGAAAAACACTACTTTTATATGAAAAACTAGATTATTTTTTTGATCAAAAAACTTTATTTATGCGAGTACTATTTATTGTTGGCAAAAAAAATTTGTGGTTCTTTAAAAGTTTTGAAATTTTGTAAATTGTAATTTTTGACTCTTTCGACTCAAAAGGTTGCCGACCCCTGCCCTAAACCAATCCCTTCATTCAGGGTTACAAACACAAACAGATCCCCACGCTTACCTCCAACCTTACAAAATATCTTACAAACTATCCCGCTTCTCCACATCATTATTATTCCTATCACCATCACCTTTTTCCTTTTTGCCCCTCTTCACATTCCCTTCTCCCCTTTCTTTCCTCTCCCCTGCTCCACCTCCAGCTATTTGTTCTACTTGGCTCTCTCCTCTCCTTCCTTCGGTTTCTTCTTTCTTCTTCTCCTCTTCCCTCTTCTTCTCCTCCTCCCGTTCCTTCCTAGCTACCTCACGCAAATTGCGGAAATATTCCTCTTCTTTCTCTCTTTCCTCCTTCTTCTTTCTAATCACCTCTCTTTCCTTCTCTGCCCTTCTTTCCAACCTCTCCGACGTCCTTCTGTCTATAGTGATCTCAAAAGACGGAGCAGAAATCGCGTTCCAATCCTCTTCGGGATCCGGCAAGACCATTTTACTCTGCCTATACTTTCTACTCCTAATAATCTCGTGGAACTTTCCTTCCAAGTTTTTTTCCTGCAACAGTTTAATCAAGTCTTCCAACAAATCATCGTCCCTTTTCTTTTCCATCCCCACCAACCAAGCCCTATTCATCTCTTTCTTCTTCCTGATCCTCCTCCTCTCCTTTTCCATTTCGTTTTTATTCAAGGCTGAATATAAAACTTCGTACTCGCAATCTCCATCTAGCTCCTCTCCTACCATAAGATGTGGTAGCGGGATTCTCCTTAGAATCTGTAACTCCCCCTCTTCTCCTCGCTCCTTCGCCTCCCTCTCCTTTTCCTTCATTTCATCCACCTTCTTCTTACACTCTCAACATATATATCTGCTCCCTATCATAAATCCATCTGATTTTTCATTATAGCACGCTGGGATCCCTTGACTCCTTTCTCTCCTCTCCTCTCTCCTCCCATTACCTTCTTCTCTTCCTCTCGTTCCACTTATCACCTCTTCACTTACTTGACCCCAGTCTTCCTCCTCCAAAAACGTCTTCCTCTCTACCCTCTTCTCTACCACCTTACTAAATAATCTATCATCTTCTCTCCCTTCATCCTTCCTTTCCGTTCTTTTACCTCTACTCTCATCTCTCAATGTCTTAATTAACTCTATTTCTCTTGCAATGGGAACCTCCTTGTTTTCCCACACCTCCCTTCTTTGTATTGGCCTCATTGCCGGGAACTCCTCACAATCAACCAGAAAAATACCCTCCCTTTCTTCCATATCCACAACTTCCATTCCCACCCATTTTGAGACAATGTCTCTCGCTGTTTCAAACTCCACATTTCTATACGCCATTATCTTCCTAATCGCTGCTTCCCTTTGCCACATCCAGCATTTCCTTGTTAACGCTCCATGTTCGCCACCACAATTCTTACACCTCGCTTTCCTATCACACGCCCCTTGCTTCGCCTCCCCACAATTCATACATCTCTTAATCTTCTCTCTGCATACCGTCTGGTAATGCCCAAAACCAAAACACCTAAAGCACTGCTTAACTGCTCAATATACGGTTCAATTTTTATACCCACATGACCCTGACCAATTAACAAACTCGTAGGTAATACGCTACCCCTAAAAGTTATTAGAATTGCTCTCATCGGTACAAACTCCACCTTTCCATCCACAATTCTCCTTTTCTTCATCCTCTCCAGCCAAAAATCTCCTTGCCCCTTCATCGCTTCGTTCTTCAAATCCTCCACCGAATCCTCCCATTCATATATGTTCGAGACGAATCATCGAATTGTTAAATTTTGATAATAAACAGACGAGCGGCCCCGTTGGGCTGTCGTCGCCCCCTTCCCCGTGCTCCTCAGGTATCACGGGTGGACCGAGTAGCTCGTCGCCTGGGGGGCGCGGGGAGGCGAGGTCTTATTGTCTCGCGACGATAGACGTACAGTTCAACGGTGACTCGCGACTTGCGATATTCGAAGAATCGAACGTTCAATTTATTACCCCGATTTCTTTTCGGCTCAGCCTTTCCGGCCACTGTTCCCTCTTCCGTGTACTTGTGTTTTAATAACACATACGTCCCTACGCGGTCAGGGTTAACCAATCCCGGGAGGCGCGAATCAAAAAGCATAAAGGTTCCGGTCAACAGATTCGCCCCGAAAAACAACGGGAAATCTAAGACATTTTTTGGTCCTTCGAGCCGGATATTCGATATCCGGTGCATTTTCGATAAACTGACCATTTAAACACCGACGATTTACTTTCGGAGTCGTCCTACTCGCGACCGTTAAATCCGTTGATATCACGCAACCCGTTTTGATACGTGCAGTGCAGTGCGAGTGAGGGATTGTGCCCGGGTTTAACGGAACGTTTTTGAATAAACCAAACTCGATTAGTGTAAGTTTTATTAATAGTTTATTTGCGTAGCTTAAATATATTTTGTGTGAACGTTTTGCGAACATTTGAACTACTTTGAACAGTGTCGGTTAAACGGACTCGATCCGCCGCGTGTTGACCTTTTTTTTCTCCGACTCTTCGTCACCTCTAGCGTGTTTACCATGGCTCCAGCTGTGGCGGAGTTGCTGCAAAGCCAAGCGGATTTGTTTACTCGCATCGACAATTTCAAACGTAACACTGACAAGTTAGGGAAGGATAACCTGACTGTCACTGTTTTGAAATCGCGACAGCGCCTTCTTCGCTCTTATTGGGAGAAGTTTACTAACAACCACGATGCAATTGTGCGTCTACCGGACTCCAAGGCGACCGAATACACCATGAAAGGGGTATACGATGAAGTGGAGGCGCAATTTGTGCTTCGCGATTCAGAACTGAGCGATCTGATAGCCGCTGCAGAGCGCGCCAATGGGACCAGTGCATCCTCGGGCTCGTCAGCTGCAGTGCATAAATCCCCGGAAGTGGTACTCCCACCGATTACATTGCCGACTTTTTCTGGAGAGACGCTCGAATGGGAATCGTTTCGCGACCGGTTCCGATCGTTAATCCACGACAACGATCGTCTGTCGGAACTTCAGAAGCTCCAATACCTCAAGGGAGCGTTGCGAGGCGAAGCTGCAAGGGTGGTGGAGGCTACGCCAATTATGGAAGGCTGCTATGCAGGCGCGTTCGAATCACTCGAACGTCGATTCGGTAATCCGCGCATGCTGTCGGCGGCTCATCTTCGTCGAATAATTCACAGCAAGCCAATCAGCAAGGCAACACCTCAAGACTTCAAACGAATTCTTGACGAATTTCGAGGGTCGCGACTTGCTCTGAAAGCACTGGGTAGGCCGGTAGATCACTGGAACGAGCTGTTCGTCCACCTGCTCTCGGAGAAGCTCGACACGGCTACGCGGATATCCTGGGAATCATCGTTAGATGATCCCACGAGAGTTCCTGCCTTCGAGGATTTGGAGAAGTACCTGGAAACTCGTGTCCACGCTCTCAGCATCGCACAAGAACGAGAACGATCGTCTCCATCGGTCACCGTCAAGGATTCAAAAAGCCCGACTACTGTGACCCGCCGGGAACGGTCTGCCCTTGCAGTGCAGGTAACCAACGAGCCCTCACCGAAGTCGAAGACGAGTCGCGTTTGCCCAAAGTGTTCGGGTCCCCATCAACTGGGTTTTTGTCCCCGGTTCAAGGCACTCAAACCCTTGGAGCGGAGAGACTTCGTCGATGCACATGCACTCTGTAACTCGTGCTTGAGCCCTGGACACGCCTCGAAGTTGTGCAAATCATCATAACGGTGTATGGCCTGTCAAGGGAATCACCATACTCTCCTACACGATGCCTACCTTCGCGGCGCGACGTCATCCATCGACGCATCGGGATGCACTTCAGGACCCTCGACATCTGCGACCACTCACGCCGTGCGATCGCATAGTAAGGTTTTGCTCGCGACCGCTCTTGTGCGTATGACCTCATCAAGTGGTCTCAGTGTTTCGACCCGTGCGCTACTCGATCCCGGTTCGGAAACGTCGTTCGTAAGTGAACGTCTCGCTCAAACTCTGCGCCTGAAACGCAAGACAGTGCGGGTCACTCTGAGGGGTTTGGACGAACAGCCGTTAGGGGAGGTTCATCACGAAGTGCAAGTGTGGCTTACCTCCGACAAGGACCCGGCATTCCAAATCCGGATGGAAGCTCTCGTCACCAGGAAAGTGACCTCTAACACACCGTCGCTGCCCCTGGACTCCGCATGTTGGGACTACCTCGAGGGATTCCCTTTGGCCGACGAGAACTTCAGGGTACCGTCTCGGGTCGATGCTCTCCTGGGCGCTGACGTGTGCGGGTTTCTGTTCCTGGAGAATCGCGTGGGACCACCAGGTGCTCCTCCGCTGGTGCGGACTCCCTTTGGCTGGGCCCCGCTGGGACCAGTCCAAGCCCCGCCTGCATCGTCCATATCAGATCATTCGAGGATACTGCACGTCCGTCGAGATGACGATCTTCATACCTCACTGCAGCGTTTCTGGGAGATCGAAAACGTCCCAACGTCAGCGCCCTTGCACCCCTCCGAGATTCAATGCGAGGAACATTTCTCGAAGACTCACTCGAGGGACGATACGGGTCGCTATGTGGTACGTTTACCGTTTTCCTCTCAAACGACCGAAAATGTTGGGGTGACGAGAGTAACAGCCACCCGAATGCTGCTAGCATCGGAACGACGCCGAGAACGTGACCCGCGACTCCAGGAGAGGTACGCTGCATTTCTCGACGAATACCTAAAGTTAGGACACATGGAACCGATCACCCAGCCGTCCAGATATACTCCACGCTGCAGTTATTTACTTCACCATGGTGTTTGGAAAGGAGCAGGCGACGACGCGAAGATCCGTGTGGTTTTCAATGCATCGTGTATCTCCACGGGTAGGTTATCGCTTAACTCGGTTCTGTTGCCAGGTCCCAAGCTGCAGAGTGAGTTATGGATGGTTCTCACGCGCTGGAGACTCTTTCGATGGGCCTTTTCTGCGGACATTGTTAAGATGTTTCGTCAGATACTAGTACACGCCGACGATCGTGATTGGCAGCGCATAGTGTGGAGGCCAGTACCCACCGAAGAAGTGCGGGACTTTCGCCCTACGACGATGACGTACGGAACCACCCCCGCACCCTTCCTGGCTCTTCGAGTTCTCCAGCAGCTCGCCGATGATGAGGGCGAACGTTTCCCACGAGGAGCGGAAGCGTTACGACGTCACTCCTACGTCGACGATATCCTGGCTGGAACGGATGAGATCCAGGAAGCAGAGGAGGTCCGACACCAGCTGGTGGAGCTCCTTACGGCGGGCGGGTTCCCTCTGGATAAGTGGGCGGTCAATTTCGACTCTGCGTTGTTTGGCAATCGTTCTACTGAGAAATTGTTGCAGGTCAATGACACTGTAGGAGCCTTGGGGCTTCGATGGGATCCCAAGGTTGACATGCTTACGGTGCGAAGTCACAGACCAGCCGATGGAACTTCTAAGACCGTTTGGACCAAGCGCGAGGTCGTTTCCGAGACGGCCCGTCTTTTCGACCCCATGGGATGGTTTGCTCCAGTATTGATTCGGGCCAAGGTGCTGATCCAGGATCTTTGGCTTGCGTCACTGGACTGGGACGAACCTCTAACGGAGTCCATCGACAGGAACTGGGCTAACTTCCGGCGTGATCTGGAACGATTGGAGGCTCTAAAAATCCCTCGTTGGACTGGCTCGGAATCCAAGGATGCTTTGGAGCTCCACGCGTTTTGCGATGCTTCCGAGCGAGCGTACGCAGCCGCTATTTACCTGCGAGTTCCGCATTCGCATACGGCCGCTGACGTACACCTTTTGGTCAGTAAAACGAAGGTCGCTCCTACAAAGCAGCAGAGTGTGCCTCGCCTCGAGCTTTGCGGGGCGCAACTCTTGGCGCGACTGGTCACCGCTGTGCGGAACTGCCTCCAACCTCGCCCTGTTCGGCTGTTCGCTTGGACAGACGCCACTGTCGTATTAGCGCGGCTTCAAGGACATGCTTTGAGGTGGAAGCCCTTCGTTGCCCATCGAGTCGCGGAGATCCACGGTCTCCTCCCAGAGGTGCAGTGGAGACATGTGCGGACTTCTAATAACCCCGCAGATCTAGCGACCAGAGGCGTGTCCTACAACGAATTGGAGGGAAACCAATTATGGTGGTATGGACCCACGTTTTTAAGGAATTCTCCTGAACATTGGGAAAAGTCTTCAGCAACAATACCTAGTGACGCCCCGGAACAACGATCCGTTGTGCTGCACCTCTCCGCGACTCAGATGGAGCCCAACGAACTGCTGGAGCGCTGGTCATCTTTCACTCGCCTAGTCAGGGTCACCGCGTACCTCCGCCGATACATCCATAACTGCCGATCTTCTTCCTCTCGCCGAGGTGGTTTTTTGTCAGCGCCGGAGCTCGAAGAGGCTCGTCTCTTGCTGTGTCGCTTGAGCCAGGCTGACACCTTCGTGCATGAGATTAAACGCCTGAAATCAGGTAAACCGCCTTTGACTTCTTCGTCAGTTTACGCTTTACATCCGTTTTTGGACGAAGGAGGAGTCTTACGCGTGGGTGGTCGGCTGTCTAACGCCCCGCTATCCAGGGATCAACGTCACCCCATCATCGTGGACAAGCGATCGCCGTTGGCCAATCTCCTAATTCGGGCCGCACACGAACAAACATTCCATGGAGGATTGGATTTAACGCGTTGCACCTTGATGCAGCAGTATTGGATACCGAGAGGAAGGAGCTTGATTAAAAAAATCCTCCGACATTGTCTACGGTGTATACGACAACGAGGTGCTACTGGTCAACAGCGGATGGGAGATATTCCTCCGTGCAGACTCCGCCCGGCGAGGGCGTTTGCACGGAGTGGCGTCGACTACGCAGGGCCGATCACACTTCGTCTGGCCAAAGGGAGAGGGCAAAGGACAACGAAAGGGTATCTGGCTGTCTTCGTCTGCCTGGTCACCAAGGCGGTGCACTTAGAAGTTGTCTCCGACTTGACAACTTCCGCCTTTATCGCGGCATTTCAACGCATCGTGGCTCGTCGTGGTCGGTGCGGTCAACTTCTGAGCGACAACGCCACGACGTTTCGAGGATCGAACCAGGAGCTCGGGAGACGTTTTCGAGCAGCCACGGCGTTTTACAAAGATGCAGCCGAACACCTAGCCAACGACGGGACGGAGTGGAAATTTATTCCCCCGTACGCTCCTCACTTCGGGGGGTTATGGGAGGCCGCGGTAAAGTCTGCAAAGACTCACCTGCGACGTTCCATCGGTGACCACATCCTGACGTTTGAGGAGTTGTCCACGCTAATGTGTCGTATCGAAGCCTGCCTCAATTTACGTCCTCTCTGTCCACTGTCCGATGACCCGATGGACCTCGAAGCACTCACTCCCGCACACTTAGCCATCGGAGAGTCACTGTGCGCGGTTCCCGAACCTCAGGAACCTCCCCCTCACACCTCGGCACTTTCTCGATGGCACTTAATAACACGTATTCGCGATTTGTTTTGGTTTAGATGGAGCAAGGAGTATATTGCGCAACTCCACCAGCGTCCAAAATGGCGGACACAGCGTCCTAACCTCGAGGAAGGCGCGCTTGTGCTCGTAAAAAACGAACTCACCCCACCAACAAAATGGCCGATGGGACGAGTGACTAAGGTGCACAAAGGTCCGGACGGATTGGTTCGCGTGGCGGAAGTCCGTATGGGAAACAAAGAAACAACGAGAGCTCTTACAAAACTGGTGCAGCTACCAATCGACGTCACGTGCTAGAGCTATTCCTTCACGGCGGGCGGCACGCGACGATCTGATCGGCAATCCTCCACCACTACCGAGCGGACCGCCGAAGTAACTTCGGATTTCGTCGCCAGCGACGAGGTGGGCGGCATGTTCGAGACGAATCATCGAATTGTTAAATTTTGATAATAAACAGACGAGCGGCCCCGTTGGGCTGTCGTCGCCCCCTTCCCCGTGCTCCTCAGGTATCACGGGTGGACCGAGTAGCTCGTCGCCTGGGGGGCGCGGGGAGGCGAGGTCTTATTGTCTCGCGACGATAGACGTACAGTTCAACGGTGACTCGCGACTTGCGATATTCGAAGAATCGAGCGTTCAATTTATTACCCCGATTTCTTTTCGGCTCAGCCTTTCCGGCCACTGTTCCCTCTTCCGTGTACTTGTGTTTTAATAACACATACGTCCCTACGCGGTCAGGGTTAACCAATCCCGGGAGGCGCGAATCAAAAAGCATAAAGGTTCCGGTCAACAGATTCGCCCCGAAAAACAACGGGAAATCTAAGACAATATATAACTCCTATTCTATAGCTCATTCTCTTTGGAATAAAAGCACCAACAGCTCCCTCTCTTGTTCCAAACCGTCTTAACAGCTCGTTTGCTTCTTCCTTCTTCCTCGTTGTCACCTCCGCCCTATTAAATCCAATCATTTTAATAGACACTATCTTAATTCCGCATCCTTGCACTATTCTATATATTTTAATTAAATTATTCCTTTTGGAAACCCTAACCACATTTTTTTTCCTCGAGACTATCATAACTACATAATTTCTCCCTTGTAGATCCTCCTCAAATTGATCGATCTTCCATTCACCCAAAACTCTTTTCTCCGACCTTTTTTTTTTTTTTTTTTTTTTTTTTTTTTTTTTAACGTGGGGGAAATCTTCGAAAGATACCCCGCACCCCTGGGGGAGGGCGCGGGGTTATGCCGGATTTTTACCGGCTAAAACCCCCACGGTGGTCCTACCTCGGCGCATGGAAGGGGGGGCCCCGGGAACTCTTAACCCTTTCGCGGCGGAATGCTCTGGAAAGAGTTGCGCTCTAAGCAGCCGATGCCAGATCGACCGCGCGGACTAAATACATTTGTGGATAATTATATTTGACTATGTAAAAAAAACCTTTGCACAAGAAGCATATGCTGCTAGCACGTCAAAAACAACGCATTAATGGCAGTTGTTGATAACAAATGAACAGTGCCTTCGTACGAAGAGAGCGGCTTCGGATGTTTTTCCGCCGCGGGTAAATTTGCCTGAGCGCCGAATGGCGCTGTTCGCTGAGAATGAGCATCTATATCTGAGCGCCATCTGGCGCTGTTCGCTGAGAATGAGCATCTATAGCTGAGCGCCATATGGCGCTGTTCGCCGCGAAAGGGTTAAAGAACACGACCGGGACCCCACGCCTTGGCTCTTCAGAGCCCTTCCCGGGGGAAGTCGGAAGGACCTCCCCCAAACTCATAACTCTCATTACGACTGAGCCCGGACCACCGAGGCTCCGCCGTCTCCCCCCCGGGGCAGTGTGCAAGTTGTCCTGGGCCCCAACCCAGGACGCCGCTGCCCCGGCGGCGGCTCTGCCAGGGGCGACGTAAGGCCACCCCGGAGCCGCCACTTAACGAGGTGCCACCGGCCTGCCTACCTCAGCTAGGGGAAGCAGGTCGGAGCCTGCGCTGGCCTCGACCGCTTCCCCTTCCTCTTACTGGAGCAGCCCCCGTGACTGTCGTGCCACGGGGAGCTGCAACGCCTCTTTGGGGGCGAGCCGCCACACCACGGCGGCTTCGCCCCCTCGCTCGACGAAGCGGGTCCGATTGTTCGCGGACCCGCTCCGCGGCCTCCTTCTGCTGCATGACTTCCTCGCAGAAGGTGGCCACGGCCTTCCACGACCTCTCGCTTGCCAGCATTGCCCCAACTACTGCTGGCAGCGAGAGGTCATAACCCACTTCCTGAATCAGGACACGGCGCGGCGCTGAAAAGGCGGGGCAAACCTCCAGCGTATGCCGCGCCGTGTCCTCCGGATCGCCACAATGGTGGCAGGCCGCCGTCGCCTCCTTGCCTATTCGCCGCAGGTACTCCCCGAAACAACCATGACCGGAGAGCACCTGCGTCATACGGTAGGTGAGCCTACCTTGCCGCCGCTCCTGCCACTCTTGAAAATGTGGCAGGAGGGCCCCGACAACCGGCTTGTCGCTGTATGCGCGCAATTCGGCTTTCCAGCGCGCTACAGCCAGTTGCCGGGACTGGCGCCTGATCAGCTCGATCGCCTGTGGCTCCGGCGGGACACCGTCGATTCGCCGCAGGGCACGGACGCGCACGTAAATAAGCGCGTCCGCCCCGCCAAGAATTCGAACGGGACTAGCCCCGCCAGAGCCATCGCCGCCGCGTAGGAGATGGTGCGGTACCCTCTCACGACCCTGATGGCCAGCCGTCGCTGGAGCCGGTGCACCCGGATAAGGCTGCACCGGCTGACCATCAGGGCCCCCGCCCAAACTGGGCTTCCATACAGTACCATGGACCGCACCACCCCCACGTAGAGGCGGCGAACCCTCACTTCCGGCCCCCCGAGATTAGGCATGAGGCGGCCTAACGCGGCCGCCGCCTTCTCCACTCGGGGGACCAGGCGATCGAAATGCCGATCAAAGCGCCAGTGGCTGTCGAGGACGAGTCCGAGATACTTCATACTCGACCCGACCTCGACCCAGGCATCACCCACCCGGATCCACGAGGGGGGAGGACCCTTTGACCGTGGCCTGTTGTGAAAGAACATGGCCTCGGTCTTTTTTGGGTCGATCCTCAACCCCAGCTCGTGGATCCGTCCGGCGACGGCGGCCACAGCCACCTCGACCAGACGGATGGTCGTCTCGAAGGTCTCCCCAACGGCAAGAATATACGTATCGTCTGCGTAACAGACGACATAAGCGCCGTCGGGGAGAGGGACCCGCAGGACGCGGTCGTACCCCAGGTTCCATAAATCCGGTCCCAAAGCGGAACCTTGGGGTACGCCGCGATTCACCTCCCTTCGCACATGTCCGTCCCGGCCACTATACTCGATGTACCTGTCACTCAGGTAGGACCCGATCACCGCCCTGAGATAGGGAGGCACCTGGTGGAAAACCAGGGCCTCCCTGATGGCGGCCCAGGGCAGGGTGTTGAAGGCGTTTGTAATGTCTAAAGACACAGCAACGCACACCCCGCCCCGGGATACAGCTGCCCCCGCGAGGGACTTGACGCGCATGATCGCGTCTACTGTCGATCGCCCCTCGCGGAAGCCGAACTGGCTGTCCGCCAGATCAGGTCCTACCGAGGACAGGTGCCTGTGGAGGCGGGAAGCTATAATGCGTTCTAGCAGCTTTCCCGCCTCGTCGAGCAGGCATATTGGCCGGTACGCGGAGGGAGAATCCGCGGGTCTTCCTTCTTTCTTGATGAGGACCATCCGTCCAGTCTTCCATTCCTTCGGGAATATTCCCGCCTTAAGACACTCCGTGTAGAGGGCCTTAATCTCCGGACCAAGGACACCCGAGGCCAAGACCAAGGACTTACCTGGCACGCAGTCGGGGCCCGGGGCGGTGTTCTTCGCCCCGAGCCTCCTCAGCGCGGCGAGGAGCTCCTCGTCCGTGACCCCCAGATCGTCGGACCAATCGACATGGTCCGACGCCCCAGCCGCAGCGGTCCCACCCTCCACGTCCCCGGAAGGGGGAAAGAGGGCTTCGACCACGCGACTGAGGAACTGGGGGTCCAGAGTTTCCGTCACGGGGGGCGCCCACGGTCGTAAGCGACCAAGTACGATCCTGTACGGGCGCCCCCACGGATTTTCCTCCAGTCTGTTGAGGAGCTCCTGCCATGCCTCGGCCTTGGCCTTTTTGATGGCCCGTTGCAGCGCTGTCACTCTCTCCCTGTACAGCGCATACAGCTCCGCCACCCACGTCGCGTCAACGTTCCGGCGTCGACGGGCACGCGTGTACCGGCGGCGCGCCCGAACGCAGCCGCTACGCAGCTCCGCTATCTCGGGCGACCACCAGTACACGGCCTTCCTCCACGTGGGACCCGCTCTAGGCATCGCCGCGTCGCATATGAGTGTCATGACGCGGCGAAGCCAGCGGGCCCCTTCGTGCCCGCCGACGGGCCTGTCCATATTCCAGGCCACGACGTGGGCGGCGGCCATCAGGGCGTCCTTGTCCAATCGCCGTAGCGACCACCGCGGTGGTGGGGCCGCTCCCTCCTGAGGGCGGCCTCGGGGCGGCACACCTTCGGGGGCGGCGGAGAGGACCATCGTTATGTAACGATGGTCAGAGAGTGTTTCCACCTCCTCCGCCACCCTCCACCCCGAGATACGGCGCGCGGCAGCTGGGGTCGCGAACGAAAGGTCTACGATCGACCCGCCTTGCTGCCGCACGCACGTATGGACGGAGCCCGTGTTTAACAAACGGAGCTCCAGTCCAGCCGCCTAATCGAGCAATGTCTCGCCCCTCGCGTCAGTCCTGGGGGACCCCCATGCCGTAGCTTTGGAGTTGAAGTCCCCCAGGACAATGACCGGACGAGGCCGGCAGCGGGAAACGCATTGCCGGACCTCGTCCAGAACAACCTCGAAAGACGCGAGGGGCCAGCTCGGGGGAGCATAGACACCCACCACCGCGGTGCCACCCCAGTCGACCGCGACATACCCCCGCCCACTCTCTAAGATCGTACAGGGCGGGGAACGCGGCCGACCGGTCCAAACGATGGCGACGGAGCCCCCCGAGTCACCGAACCAATGTGGGTGGTCCGGGACCCGGTAGGGCTCCGCTACTACACCTATACCTGCTTCCCGCTCGGCCAGGGCCTGACCGAAGAGGTCTTGCGCCCTGGCCGAGCGGTTCAGGTTTGACTGGAGTATTGGGCCCGCGGGCCCCATTACTCAGTCTCCATTGGGGCCGCAGGCCCTGCTGCCGCGGAGCTGGTGCTGGGCACCAGCTCCGGAATTCCCTCCGTCTGTGGCGTTTCAGCCACCGGGGCCGAAGCAGGCCTATCTTCCGCGACGGCCGGGGGCGCCTGATCCGGTGTAACTGGCGCCCCCACTGGCGCCGCCGGTTTACTTCCCGCTGGCTCGTGTACTACCGCTGGCACTGGGGCCAGCGGGATTGCCTTAGCCGCCGCAAGGGCGGCGGCTTTATGGCCCCGACGGCTCTTTTCTCCGACCTGTCCTTACTCCCTCTTACCCTATTCTCCTCCACCACCTGCTTCTCCACGCACGTGTTCAACTCCTCTCTTCGTATTACATCTTTTGCACTATTTCTATTCTCAACAACCATCTTCATCTTCTTACTAGCTATGAAATTATTAATATTATCGTTATTATCAATACCTCTTATTTCTTCTATCAATCTTGTTACTTGTGGACTTCCGCCACTCTCTTCCAATCCTCTCTCTGTAATATTACTATCCTCCTGTCTTCCCTTCAAATGGCCGCTATTACCTTCTTTCTCTTCTAGTCTTCCACGCCTCCGTACACTCTTCCCTAGCGCCACCATCGCCTCACCGCTCATCGCTGCCAACCTTAAATCTCCACAGCTATCTTCACCTTCCACTTCCAACCTCTCATTGGCTGATCCTTCTCCAACATTGCCACTTACGTCACATCCCCCACTCTCCTTTACCCTCTTCTTCTCCGAACATCCCTCTCTCTCCCTTTCCTCTTCCTCTCCTTGCACTTCTCTAAACCGTTTTTTACGTTCTTCCTTTTCCTTTCTCTTCTGAGTTTTTTTCCTCTCCAACTCCTCTCTAATTCTCTCATTTAGAAAATCTAACGACCAGTGTTTCGTCAGGACTCTAAACTCTTCTTCCTCTTCTTCACTCCACAATCTCTTCCTCATCCCTGTACTACATCCTGCCCGAGTTTTCTCCTTAACTTTCTCTTCCTTCTTCCTATCCACCTTAAATTCATCCTCCTCAGTCACTTTACCTCTCTCCAACTTTTGACTAGCATTTCCAACGGTTACTTTCCTTTCAAAATCCCCCCCCCCCCTACCCCACTCCCCTCAATGGTTCCCCTGGCTCCTGTTCCACCAGGGGAACACCAACTTTTAATGAAAATATACCCTTCCCAGTGACTTTCCCCTCCACCTAATACAAAAACTGCTACTCCACCTCAATCTGCTATTTTCTCACCAGTTCCCTATATATCACTCCACCTATATTCGTCCAGAATACCAACAAAAAGGAGGAACAAAATCACCACGACCTCACTCTACCGCCGCCATCTTCCTCCTGGACATCTAGGTTAGAATGTGCGAAAGACACTATAGACTTCACCATCGTTTTAAAGTTTGATAGTCTACGGCTGGAAATGCTGACAGGAGGCTGCAATCGGAAGTTCTTGGATATTTAGGAATAAAAGAACGGAGAGTTAATTATTAATGATGATGCAGTGAACTCCGTAAATTAAGGCTTCGGCGCAAGCGATTAGGTATATATGCATAATTAAGGCATGACGAAAAATGTTGGGGAGAAATTAAAAGTGACATTTAGTAGGCGTGATAAAGTGACAGCTGCTAATAATATAATTAATAACTAATAAAGTGTGTAGGTTAATTAAGTGCGCAATAGTAATACTATAGAAAAGCGGAAAGAACTCGGAAGGTTGGCGTGTAGGAAAAAGGGTTAATCGACGAACAACATACAAGAATTGACAACGATTTAGGTTAATGAAAGGGGATATCTGTATCTTGTGCCACTCACCAGATAAAGAAGAAGAATAAGGCTGTGTGAACTGTAATAATATAATGAATCTGATAACCTTAAAGTTTAAACAAAAACATAAATATATACTGTATGTTATTATACTATTTTAATATATTACTAGTCTAACCACGTAAGTAAGTATAAACAGAGAAAGGACAGTGAGTGTACAGGAGAGAAACACAAATATGCCTAGATAAGGGAGATTATAGGGTACCAAGCGGTAAGATATTTTGGGAAAAGATAGGAATTAACAATTACTTAAAACAATGAGACTGGTTTCACATAAAACTGAAACCAGTCGAGATAATATAAATGCATGTGCATGCTCACAATATGATGGAATGTAGTGTGGAGAAATAAGTAATCTGTTAGATCCAACTAAGGTACTTTAATAGATAATAAGTGGATTTAAATACTCAGCACTATTAAATAAGGAATATTAAGAATATTTTGACATGTGACGGTGATATTAGTGATGCAAAGAAGTAGTTTTAATTATATAGGTCATTAATAGTAGTAGACTTTACCGACTTAATTGACCTGAAAGAGAAAATAAGGTTATTATTAACCTAATTATTTTCTTACCTTGCAGAGATAGTCCAAATTGACCTGAAAAGAGACCCGGCACATGTAACATAGCTAAAACCAACAGGATAATGGAAGTTAATACCAAATAACAGCATGACGTGAGCTAACGAAAGCACGAATAATGGAGATTAGAGTTACAATAAGAATGCGAAATGGATTTTATGGGTCAAGGTGATAAGACGTGGAGATAGTTGAGATGTTTCAAAGGAACATGGATAACAGTAGTGGGTTTTAGGCTAATACTAGCTTAAACTTTTTTTTTTTTTTGGGCCGAAACCATCGCCAAGTTGGGGTGCCTTGGCCCGGGTGCGGAGCGTTCACCTTTCGGCATCTCTTCCGCACCCGGCGTTGGATGGCCAGCAGGGGGCTGAAGGTTAGCTTAGGTTAGGCCCCTCTACCTTTCTCAACCGGGCTTGGGACCGGCTATGGCGGTTGCCCCCAGGAAGGGTACGCACGCCTGTGGGGACGCAGGCGGCCCCACCTTCTAGGGCGAGTTAGATTAAGCGCTTTTTTTTTTTTTATATACAATTTCCTGTCAAGAGATAAAATTTTATTACTCAATAACAAATACGGTAAAGTCTATATATAGTCACGAATAACATAATTTACCATAGAAAGAACAACACCACGAAAACAAGAGACATCAGTACAAAATTAACACATAACAAAAACTTTAATGTTTTTAGGAAACCATCCTTTCTACATCCAAAATGTACTACTAATTAAAGGTCACACGGCTACTTCAGAATATACAGTCCAAGGGTCAAAATCCTCCGTTTCCGAGGTTTCCCTCCGTTCCACCCGGGCAGGGCATCTATCTATAAAAGAAACATATAAAATATGTAAAAGTCGTGCAACCTTCTAAAAATTGAATTAAATTAATTAAAATTAGCTAAAAAAGGACCATGCAAAATACCAAACAAGCAAGATCCATCAAACAAAGTGCAAATAAATATATGATTAATGTATATAGCTTTAAGCTTAAAACCCCAAGTTCCTATCATCGCTTTCCTTCCTACTTAAAACCGTCTTGCAGAAGGCCTCAAAATTATCCCAGTTCTTTTTACAATTCAGGAGGTAGGTACCCAACCCCTTTGGGGAGAGAAGAATCTCACTCTCCGGAACCCCATATTCTTTTCTATATATTTCCCACATCTTACATGCGAAAACTGTGTGCTCAACGTCATCCCACTGGCACGCACAATAATTACAACCGGGATTATTTCTTCTACCTATCTTAAAAAGGAAGGCGTTGAAGGCACCGTGCCCAGAGAGGACCTGCGTCATATAATACCCTACTTCTCCATATTTCCTTCTCCTCCATAAAATTACATCAGGCAATAACTTTTTGGTCCACGTAATTCCGCTCCCAAGTCCACTAGTAGACCATCTATCTTGCCACTTCTTGTCTATTTCAATCTCTACGCTCTTTTTAATCTTTACTTTATTTGTTTTCCTATTCGTAATTAAGCTAGCCTGACTGTTAAGAGCCTCAATTCGCAGGAAGGAAGTTCTTCGACTATTCGCAACCAAGTCGAGGGGCGGAAGTGCCGCAATAACCCCCCCCCCCCCCCCCGCCTCCCCGGAAGTTGACCTATATGCGCAGCTAACAATGTGAGCACATTTCCTACAGACCCTCTTTATATATTTTATGTTTTTTCTACGTTTCAGTGTCTCAGCTCAGACAGGGGCCGCGTACAATACGATAGAGTACACTACCGAAGATAACATTACTCTTTTCTTCATCCTTGGGCCCTTAATGTTGGGTGTTAACTTGGCCAGGCCGTTCAGAGTGGTTTTGACCTTCTTTTCCACACGATCCAAATGCCCCTTGAAATTCAGAGCTGGATCTAGCCACACTCCCAGATATTTAACACCTTCCTTAGGCTTTACGACATCATTCTTAATAATAAGGGATTGCCGCAGCCATTCCCTGTCACTCGCATTGGCGCCGAAAACAATCGCCTCTGTCTTTTCCGTAGATATCTGTAAGCCAAGGTCTTCGATGTTTGTTATAATTTCGTTTAGCTTAAAGCACAGGGCGTTGACTGTGCGTCTGGGATTTCTGCCCGACAGCAGGACCAGGGTATCATCTTCATAGCAGATCACCCTGAGCCCCACTGCCAGGAATCTCCTGAGAATTTGATCGTATGTGAGATCCCACAGTAAGGGCCCAAGGATTGATCCCTGCGGCACACCTCTGCTCACCTCAAAGACATAACTGCCACCCACCAGGTTTACCACGCCCTTTCTATCCCTCAAATAGGAATAAATTAGCACCAGGAGGTACTGCGGCACCCCCATCCCCTTCAAAGCATTAATAATCGCGGGCCAACTTAGGGAATTGAACGCGTTTTTAATATCTAAGGCCACAGCGACCACTTTCTCCTTCCATTCCCTTTTCCTCTTCACGTACCCAACTAATTCTAATAGTGCATGGATCGTAGATTTTTTCTTTCTAAAGCCGTATTGCTGCTTGGCTAGCCCGTAATATCTGTCAACCCACTTCTCCATTCTGCTAGCAATCAGTCTTTCGAAAAATTTGCCCACCTCACTTATAAGGCATATGGGCCTAAATTTCTTTGTTCCTACTTCGGCATTCTTGAGAATCAAAACTACCATCGCTACTTTCCAATCTCTTGGGAATCTTAACGTTTTTAGAAGCCCCGTGAAAATAGCCGCCATTCTATCACTACATTTTAAAGCTAATAATTTAACTACCTTGCCCGGTGCCCCATCTGGGCCCGGCGCCTTACCCGTCTTAATCCTTCTTGCATTTAAAATCACCTCCTCCTCAGTTATCCTAAGCTCAGTATAACATTCCTCTCTAATTTGTTCTAATCTATTTATCGATAGCTCTGGGACTAAGTCTCCCTTCGAAAATAATGTGTCTATTACGCTCACCCCATCCTCCCAGTTAAGGAGGGGATTCCTTTTCCTAAACATCTTAAAAATAATCTTATATGCGAGACCCCAGACATTCCTGTCCAGATCCCCAATTAACCTTTCCCAACACCTTATTTTCTTAATCTTGATTGTCTTTTTAAGTCTCGCTTTACATATTCTAAATTCCTCATACGCAATATTAAATTCTGTCGGTCTGATCTCTTTCTTTTTTCTTTTTTTAGCTAGTCTCCGTGCAGCTCTGTTACATTTGCACCATACCATTTTAACCTCCGTATCCCACCAGTAAACATGCTTCTTTTTGTAATTACTGCCCGATCTCCTCCTTTTTAGAACCCTGTCACTGATCATGCCGAAGAAAGAGTTCATCCTAGTTTCAGTCCATTCCCAAGTAACACCGTTGCTAAATTGTTCTCCCATCCGTTCCGCTTCCTTTATGAATTCCTTAGTTAATTTTTTCTTTTTATGTTTCAGGTCCCCCGTGATCCAGCCAACCGGAGCCGAGGCCCTCACATCGGAGAGTCTTCCAACAATATTAGGTATGCAAACATTCCCTATTTGGAAGATAATGTATTTGTGGTCACTTAACGTAATTTCCTGTTCCACCTTCCAAAAATCCATATATTCATTTAAGTTTGTTGATATAAGAGTGATATCTATGCTCGTGGCGCCCCTTTTATTCTCAAAGGTAATCTCATTCTTTCTATTTACACAGACAAAATTATGTCTGTCCAGCCAATCCTCCACCACTCTACCCCTCGGTAGAGGGTCCACTCTCCATTTTGCTACCTTTCCCCATCTGGCCGAGTGCGCATTCAGGTCCCCAGCAACCACAATGCCTCTCACATTTCGTCTTTTCCGCAGATCTTTGACCATATCGCCCAACTCGTCCATAGTTTCACTAAAAGTTTCAATCTTTACCCTAGGGGAAACATACATAGAGATTAAAACTAAATCACCATATATGCAGGCTACAAAGGCCTCTCCCATCACCAAAGGTTCAAAGTTACGATCCAAGTTCATGCCCAAGGCTCCAGCACCACCATTTGTACTCCGTATCATAAGGTTACTTCCCACATTCTTCGGGGGTTCGCTTATCAGCGCAATACTAGTATCTTCCCTCTGCATTTTATCGAGTAAGAGATCTAAGGCCCTAGGTGCCTTATTCAGATTGATCTGAATGGATCTTACAGGTTTCACGTATACTGATTAATAAATAAATAAAGAGAAAGCTACAAACTTATAAGTAAACACTAAAAGCGGAGAATCACTATCGTACGTCAGTAACTATAAAAATAAAAAGTATAAAAATAAATATTTCAGATTTCTCTATTTTCCTATTTTTAACATTCCACCTTTTCCATCATCAGGATCATTGCTAATTCCCCCGGCAACCGCCAAATCCTCCAGGTCATAAACCGCATTTCTCACCCTGTCGCACTCCGTTTCGTACGAATCCAATCCATTTTTGGATAGCCCAGTTTCTGACCTATCAGATTCCCTGAATTTGCTTTCTCCTATCCTTCCTGCAGACCCTTTCCTGCCCTGTCTCACTTGGTCCTCCTTTATATCCATCTCTCTTACTACCCTATTACATACCTCAGTGGAGTGCCCGGTTCCACCGCATTTCCAGCATCTAATCAGTATTTTATCATATCTATTTATGCTGCAGATTGACCATCCTATTTTAATCGGCCCCTTATCAATTAACGGAACTGCTAGTCTAGTTGGGAGTTTTATCAAGGCAGTTTGATGTCCTCCATATTCAGTGAGGACTCTTACTACCTCGATGTCCTCAATTTCCTCGCAATTCAACCCCTTTAATTCGCTTATAATCGTTTCCTTAATTTCCAACTTATCTACTGAAGGATCAATTTTCCTTATTTTGATCCCCTCCCTTGGTTCAAGCTTCCTGGCTTTAGCTTTCCCCTCAAGTTTCTTATTCATATAGTCCACCCAATCTCTGACCTCTTCCTTCCCCTCAACCGCCACTAAAATCCCACCACCTCTGGCAGTCCTCATAGATATGATTTTTATGTCCTTCGGTGTGCCAACTGTCCTCTTAAAATCCCCAATGTCTTTCACACCTTCACTACTATCATATCTGTCGCGAGGTAGGTAGTGTAACATCCCTGGAAGAGTTTTTTTCTTTTTGGCAGTTCTATGTTCAGTTCAATTGCCCACCGTGAAAATAGTTTAGTTACCGACAGTATATTATGTATTTAGTTCGACGGTCGGTAATCAAGTATATATATGTATATATATTTATTTTCAATAATTATTTTATGTTTTCGATTTAAAAAGAATAATATGTTTCTCTAAATTAATCAAATGTTAAGTTAATTTATTTTAAAAAAACAAAGTTAATATATTATTTTATAAGCTATTGTAATAAATGTATTATTCTATAAGGAAAACTCCGCGATGCTATGTGCCTACGTGCCGCGAAGCTAGCCCCGAATTTCCTGGAATTCTTGCGTTACCCTAGAAAAGGATAGCAATACATTTTAAAATTCGGACATTATTAATTATTAAAAACTATTAGTTAAACAAATCAATCAATACAGATCAAGCGTACTAATATTATGTTATTCGGAACTAAAGTCAGATATTAGTTTAGTGTAGTATATATTGTAAATTATAATATTATTCAATAGAATATTCTAGAAGCATCGTACGCTTATACATCTAGCTCTGATCCGTATAGAAGTCGTGCGTAGTACATAGAAAAAGATAGAAAATGCAATTTTATTAAAACACTACTAAATTACTATTTTATTATCAGAAATATAGACCATTATGTAGAATGCGATATTAATAATGTAATTTAACCGATCGTTTGCTCAATTAATGTCTAATTATGGATTTATATGACAATTATATATTTCGACGTTATGGGGGTATTCCGAGAATTTGCCAGACTGGCGAGTATAAAAGCCGGAGCGAAACTCGCTCAAATCGCAGAACAGTTTTCGAAGTCGAGCCAGCCAGAAGTCTTCAGATAAGTATTACCGGAACAATTTTCGCTGTCAAGAGCCGCAACGAGTCTTAATACTTGACTGGTAAAGCGGGTATACGCCATTTGGATACTTGGTCGTGGGTCGTTCTAGTAGCCAGTGAACAACAGGCTCCCCATTCAAACGGTCTCGTATCTGAAACTCCGTTAGGAGAGTGCTATATCTAGCGCCAAGAAAGGCTAAGATATCGAAACGATAGCTCTCAGCTACTCATATTTGATTTTTGTCGGATTGCTAACGCGCCGTCAGATTCTCGGAGTTCGTTCTGGGTAGTTTCGTAGCCAGCTAACGCAGGCTCCCCATTTGAGCGGCTTGGTCTCTGAAGCCCGTGTCTTTTGGGTGGCAGTTCAGCAATTACGAGTTATATTAGAATCAATTGATTTGCTACCCTGTCGAACTTATACTGTTCACCCTTTTCCTGTATCGTTGGGTCGTTCTAGTAGCCAGTGAACAACAGGCTCCCCAATTAAGCGATCTGGTCTTGGCTGTCAGCGTTCGTTTTGACAAAAATGATCATGTACAATTAGTTGTTGAGTCAGACTAAAAGAGTAATTGTTCCGAGGTAATAATTTATTAAATTCAGACAAATCTTGAAATTTTGAATTAAGGAAAGAATATTGTTCTGTCATCAGCGTAATTTCAGTAGTGGACTACACCGCGTTAGATATCAGATAAAATTGTTAATCTGTCTAACTTTGCGAAAGCGTATTTAGGTACACTTAGAGAATCACACTTAGGTCGTGTTCCTCGCTGCGGTAGACTATCAAGCGCTAATATTATTAATAATTTCGTAAAAGATCTTTTTCATTATACAAACTACAAACGTATTAATCAATATAAACTCTGTAATTGCGATAGCGTTCGAGACGAGAACCGAATAATATAGGATATCGAATTCAATTAATTATATAAAAGCGAAGTTAGCTTTATACGAAAACAGACTTAGGTACGATCTAATATAAAGTATTACCTAGCGAGAGTCATTTAGTTAGATTCATAATTATCTATTGCGTATTGCTTAATTTGTCAAGTTCCATTATTAATGTTATATCAAATCTATTTAGTTTCTTTAATCAAACCAGTATACTTTTCATATTTTGTTATTTGTTACTTGTTATTTGTTAAATTCATCATCTTCGTTATTTTATTGAATAAACCCTTTTTGTTGAAAGATATTGACCTGTGGATTTCACTCCTTAACCGCACATCACACGAATCCCACAATCTTTAGATTTAGTTATTTTCCAAACGAGTCGTTTAATTGGTAAAAGCCGCTCTTTACCTAACTAGCGCTGTTAACTTCTGAACTTAGGTTCCAGAGTCATTACAGTAGGGTAAATAAATAAATATTACTCGCAACAGTATGTTTGCAAGAGGTGAGATGTTTAATGAAAGCTATGGAAACTATATGTGATGCTATGAAAATACAATGTGACTGAAACGGAGGCTCGGCGGATAATCTCTGTTTTTGCGCCTTTCCGCAGTATATATTAATTCCTGGAAAAGGCGTAACTCCTTAGACATTAGAGGGTGGAGTTTATTTTCCTCGCAGAGTCCTCCCATTTTCGGCGGGGGAAAGAGTACTGTAAATTACAAATTCGTCAACCGAAAATGTCCTTCCGGCCCGTGTTGACCATGTGGCCTAATGAACCGTAACGGGACATGGCTGGCAGCGTTTATGGTAGGGTAGCCTATTGAGCTACGCACGTCTAAAAAACATAAAATAATTTCGCCAACTTACAGACTTTAGTGTAGGCTTAACTGCCTACACCTAAACATCTGTAAATGGTCAATGCTAACTTTCTACCAACGCTGCGAACCATGTGCCGCTACACTTACTTCTTTGTAACATGTACGCCTCCTTGAAAGCCATTATTAAACTAACATTTTCCACGACCACCAGCTCATACTTGAGCTTTTATAACATATTCGTCTGCATCTATAAAAAGAAATTGGATAGAATAGCATACTTAAATGAGCATGTAGTATAAACATAATAAGCACAAAAAAAGATAAAAACAGATGTTTTTGTAGTACAGTTCAGGAAAAGTTTTCCTTTATTAATAAGTATAACTATCACAAAAAGTCTGGAATTTAAAGTAAAATAAAATTATTTTATACTTCAAAAGTTAAAATAAAGTTTCTCAAACAAGCTTTAACAATTTCTTATTTAAATTTTGTAAATAAAGAATTGAAAACATTTTTCTATTTTTTTTATTTTGTAATGCAACAGATTCAATGCAGTACTAGAAACATGCACATGTATTTAAAAATACAAAATTGCATTTTGTTAATACAATGAATTTCCTATTAGATTACATAAAAAAGTAATAAAAATAACTTATATAAAACACAATACCATAGGACATGTGTAGGATAGTTGTACAGTAGCAAAATAAAAATTACAGAACATTATTACCAGACATTTATTAATATATTACAACTCTGTACAACAAAGCAGAACAATAAAATAATTACATAAATTTTACAAATAAGACTTGAAGTAATTACACAAATTAAGTATGTGAAATATTAAATAAAATACTAACGTAATTTGTCTAAAGCAGAATTTGTTTTTATTGAGGATCTCTAATAATAAGAATACTCAATCGCTTAGAGTAAGAAAATGTTTATTAAAAGTGAATGTAACAAAAGCGAAACCTTGTGGGTGAAATGTTACCGTAATAGAGGTTGTCGCACGACTGACACGAAAAACGGAAAAACTGCTGTTATATAGAATCGCCCCATGGTCCGCAGGCCCTTGACTTTTATTGCCCGACCTGAGTCGACTTCTAAGACGCAACGGAAAAACACGCGGGACAAAATTCAAAATATAATCTAATTTCAATACTCCCACTTATTTTGAATGTCCGTTGACACTTAACTTTTCTCTCAAATAACAAAATTGTTGCTTTTGCAGTGGTTTAGTAAATATATCTGCTAATTGTTCCTTCGATTGAACATACCGAATTTCTATTTCGCCGCGATTAACAACGTCACGTGTAAAATGGTACTTTACATCGATATGTTTCGAACGCTTATGATTTTCAGTCTTACTAGCGATTTTGATAGCTGCTTGATTATCAACAAAAACAGGAACAGTATTACATCGAACATCCAATTCATTCAGCATACGTCGCAACCAAACAGATTCTTTCGCGCCATGAGCTAACGCAATATATTCTGATTCAGCGGTCGAAAGAGCAACAACCTTTTGCAATTGACTAGACCACGATATTGGCCCGCCATTTAACATGAAAACAAATCCACTCCTAGACTTTCGAGTCTTTATACATCCGGCATAGTCTGCATCTGTGTATCCCGAGAGATCAAGTGTACTCCCACTGTTTCCGTAAACTATTCCATAATCACGCGTTCCATTTAAATAACGCATTATTTTCTTTACAGCTTGCCAATGAGTGTCGTTATAACAACTCAAAAACTGACTTGCACAATTAACCGCAAATTCGATATCTGGACGACAAACTCGCGCAGCAAACAATAATGAGCCTATTGCTTCACGATATGGCAATTTACTATCAGGTACAGATGTTCCATTCTGTAGGGACGTACCTGGTTCCGCAGGAACGCTACATGAGTTCGCTTCGAGCATATTAAATTTCTCTAATACCTTTTTAATATAACCCGATTGACAAATTTTGAAAAGCCGATTTTCGCGATTGCGTTTAATTTGAAAACCAAGGAATTCATCAGCATGATCCACCGTGATTTTAAGATTACTTTCCAGATAATCTAGCACACTCTTTATCGCACTCTCGCTTTCACTCATTATCAACCCATCATCCACGTACAACGCAAGGTACACTTTTGATGTTTCCATTACACCAACAAACACACACTTGTCACTTGCAGTATTCACAAGATTGAATTCATTCAGAAATCTCGTAAATTTTTCGTTCCAGCATTTGGGTGACTGCTTAAGTCCGTACAGGCTTCGATGTAGTTTGAAGACTGCATCCGGTTGATCTTCGCTCGTGAATCCTGGAGGCTGCTCTAGATAAATTTCTTCTTGAAGATCACCATACAAAAAAGCGGCTTTGACGTCGAACTTCATTATCTCGTAGTTTTCTTTCGCTGCTATTGCAAGGAAAATCCTGATGGACTCATATCGCACAACAGGTGCGAATGTATCAAAATAATCAATTCCTTCTCGTTGTCTAAATCCTTTAGCTACGAGCCTTGCCTTATACCTTTTTGGATTTCCATTTGCATCATTTTTAATAGTGAAAACCCACTTGCATCCAATTGCTCGCTTTCCTTGTGGTAATGCGCAAAGAGTCCATGTGTGATTTTCTTCAAGAGAAGAAATCTCTTCGTCCATGGCTTTCTTCCATTTATTGCTATCGTCACTTGACATTGCCTCGGTGTAGGTCATAGGCACTACGTCAGCTAAAAAAGCAACAGGGACACCATAACGGTCAGGTGCTTGTATATTCCTCCTATCGCGCAATTGTCTTCCTTCTCGAGCATTTTCACTGCCGACTACCTGCTCAGTTGCTGGGGCCGCTGCATCAAACCATTGAATGTCTTCACCTTCCAGCTCTTGTATTTCGGCATCATTGTCAATAGCTGGGTCTTGATGATCTGCTGCGTCTTCTGGTGCAGAAATTAACTCCGCTTCATTCTCAACACCAAACTTGATTGTGACTGTATCAGTCCCTGCATCAGTTTGGATACTTGATGGAGCACTTTCACTGAAAGTTACATCACTGCTTATCAAAATTTTCTTCAGGTCATCGTCCCAAAGTCTATAATTTGTAGACTCCCTGTCATACCCGACAAATACGACCTTTTTGCTTTTGGAGTCGAACTTTTGCCTTTTTTCCTTCGGCACATTCACGTAGGCTGCCGATCCAAACACCTTTAAGTGTTTTATTGCAGGTTTACGCTTAAACCATTTCTCGAACGGAGTTACTGTGTCCCCTGGCTTTAGGATGGTCCGGTTCAAAATATAACACGCGGTGTTTACTGCTTCCGGCCATAACTTTTTGTCCACGTTTTTTGCATAAATCATGGATCGAGCACTTTCAACGAGCGTACGAATTTCACGTTCAGCGCGTCCATTTTGCTCATGAATATAGGGTGACGAACATTCATGGATAATACCTTTTTCTTTAAGGAACGCCTGGAATTGGCTGCAGGTATACTCAGTCCCATTGTCTGAGCGCAAGACTTTAATTTTCCTTCCTGTTTGCGTCGACACGAATGCTTCGAACTCCTTGAATTTAGTGACCACTTCAGATTTATGATGCAGGAAAAATACTTTTCTAAAGCTTGTGTTCTCATCCTTGAGCACTAAAAAATATCTCGTGCCACTTGGCGAACTTACATTTACAGGACCGCACACATCTGTATGGATTTTCTCTCCTGGTCCATAACTGCTTTCACTCCCGATGCTTGGATGCGGCCTTCGGGACTGCTTGCCCATAACACACCCTTCACAGAAAAACTTGCTTTCACTATTTCCATTGTCAATCTCACCAATGCCGAGTTGCAGACAAGTGTGTTTTACAGCACGCATATTTATGTGTCCCATCCGCTCATGCCAAAGTTTCAACTCTCCTTGGCCATCTGTTTTTTTTAACAATTTGCAGTCAACGGGCACTTTCACTTTGAAGCACATTTTAAACAATGTTCCACATGGAATTCCGCATGCGGCGAGTTTTCCACTATTGTCGCGCACTTCACATCTATCTTCAAATGAGTGAAAAGAATATCGTTTCTTATTCACTGATCCTATAGAGAATAAACTACACTTCAACTCAGGAACATAGAGCACATCTTGTAACTCACGTTCGTACAGCACCCCCTCAAGCACTTCTTGAATTTTAATAATCCCAATACCAGCCGCTAAAATGATGCGATCATCTGCTATTTTCACTGCATAGCTATTTGTATTTGGCTGTAACACAGAAAAATAATCCTTCCGAAAGGTCATGTACATTCCTGCACCCGAATCAGCAATCCACACATCACTGTCCATTTCACTAGTGCACTTATATGTTGCAACAATATCACACACTAACGCGGACGCATTTCTCGGTGAACTACCTGATAGTCTTTCATCTTGATCTTTCTGCTTCCTAGGACATTCGCGTGCCCAGTGACCTTTTTCTTTACACACCCCACAACGCGTTCGTTTTTTCAATTCTTCAATATCTTTCTTGGGGCGTTGCTTCTTCTTTGCATTGTTCACGGACGTTTTCTGGACATGAAGCGCGAGCGCTGACACTTCATCCTCGGCAATCCACTTGTCCTCCTTAATCAGTCTGCTAATTAGATTGGATTTCGTCTTTTCCACAGCAGGGGTGCACTCCCATGTATGTCGGAAAATAGGGAACTTCGCCGGTAAACTACGCAGCAGTTTTGTCATGACAGCTTTGTCCGACGGTCTCTCACCCGCATCATGTAGGCGACTACAGATGTTCTCCAGTATTTCCAACTGATTAGCCACAGGTTCTTCTTCATTAATCCGAAAATTATAAAACTGCTCCCATGCAGTTTGAGCAGTGTCCTCACTAGAATCTCCATACAGATCCTTCAGTTTATCCCACATATCTTTTGCAGTGAAGCAATTGTACAAATTGCGGCGTAAATTTTGAGCAATCGTGCTCAGAATTATCATTTTCACTAGCGCTGATTTCTGACCATAGAGCTTGAGTTCCGTTGCTTTGTCTTCGCCAGGTTTAACTACTGTACCATCCACAAAACCAAGCAAATCTTTTGCTTCTAGCGCAATCACTACTTCAAATTTCCACATGGAGTAGTTTGTGCCGTCAAATTTTGTGATTTCCATTCCAACCTCTTTATCGGACATCGTGAAGAAATCACTTACACAGATAGATACACAGTAAACTTGAAAACTTCTATTCACTTAACCAGCGTGGCTTATTAATAAACAAATTCCTCTAACTTGCGCAGTGGAAGCGTGCTGGACCCATAACCTATTGAGGATCTCTAATAATAAGAATACTCAATCGCTTAGAGTAAGAAAATGTTTATTAAAAGTGAATGTAACAAAAGCGAAACCTTGTGGGTGAAATGTTACCGTAATAGAGGTTGTCGCACGACTGACACGAAAAACGGAAAAACTGCTGTTATATAGAATCGCCCCATGGTCCGCAGGCCCTTGACTTTTATTGCCCGACCTGAGTCGACTTCTAAGACGCAACGGAAAAACACGCGGGACAAAATTCAAAATATAATCTAATTTCAATAGTTTTACTTAAATCATCCACGATAACAAATTTTTGCACAGAAACTCCACAATTTCTAAGAAGATCCTTGCTCTGATATTCAAGTAAACTTAAATTTCTCGTTTGTTTGACACCACATGTTGAACTTTTATTCAACAATTTATTCAACAATAACTGACTCGAGTACAACTTTCGATTTACATTTCGTAACATTTTGAATTACTTATATGTTAGATAAAAAAAAGTCTTTTTGATAATTCACGATCCGTATACTTTGAAAGTTCTGGGTTAAGTGCCTTGCTGTCCCTCAAGGTCCGCTTAACGAAGGATGCAATATCCTCCCCACTCTGTGACCAGATCTTACTAGCATACCCTAATCTCTGTGCACGTGCCACGCAGCACCAAGACGTCGGGTCATCGGCCACGAGACACGACACCTTCGGCGATCCTCAAAGAAGAAGGCATCGACCTCTAACCATAACATTCGCGACTCTTAGAATTCGTCGCGGTCCCTAGCTATCGGTTACCACCGATCCTTAACTCGATGACGGACATGAGTTTATATTATTGTCATCCCAAGACCCCTGAGAACCGGGTCAAAATCCGGGATACGATGACCCTGACACGTGTGCCACCTTTGCACACGGCTTGACGCTAACATATAATTCCGCAAAACAATACAAAATCTCTTACTAAATGCTTAAAGTTATTCACGATACACAGTAATCGCTATCAATGCAACACATGGTTCATCTCTAAACGCACTGTTGTTTTATTATCAAGTTTCCGTTACAACCGTATTATTTATGGAACGATTCAATATACAATTACACAGATAAGAAAATAATTCATAAATGATACAAACAAATTTCTCGTATGAACGCCTGATTGTTCGTAACACAAATAAAAAACTACTTCATTAGACGTAAACCATTTATCAAAAAACTGATACACACTGTATTATATTAGCGTCGGGTACAACGTTCGTGAAAGTCCAATGATTAACTTCCATAAGAGTAGCTTGATCCACATTCGAGCATTCTAATGTTGTTTTTCCCATCTTAAGTAAGGAAATGTACAATTCTAGTTCACGGTTAAGAAAATAAACTCCAGTTTACAGTAATTGGATCTTTTCCGCGCATCTTGAATGAACTCACAATGTTCACTACTGCCTTAGTAAATATATACGGTGGTTAGTAATGTATGAGTGTACAAAAGGAACGATCACTAACAAAAGTATACATATAGAATCGCCATAAAACTGACGCAAGTGCGCATGCGCGTTACTCGTAGTTACGGATTTATTAGAACCAATAGAACCAACCATGCGCAACACGAGAAATTCGTAATTTGAACGATTCGATCATTTATGAAATTAACTGTTTACTTAAAAAGTGGTATATAGATATGTATATTGCTATGTTGTATGTATTATTTTCACTATTACTATATTATTATTCACGGATTCTAGATATCAGCCGCGTTGAAAAAACAAGGCAGATAATATGATAAATTGTAGGCAATGATTGTACGCTGTGGTGACTAGAATATTATGCATATGCGCTAGTATAAAAGGCGCCAAATTCAAAAGCTTCATGTAATAACAAGTGCATTGGTTCGTTAAAAATATTAATAAGAAATACATGCAGAGTTGAAAATTTATAAATTTGGGAAATAGGTAAAAGATTAATAGGAAATAAATATAAGAAGTAGAGAAGGAAAAACTCGTATAGTGTAAACAAGGTGTAACGTCCCTGGAAGAATTTTTTCTTTTGAATATGGCAGACCTATGTTCTATTCGTTTACGCGCTAATAATTTAGTTACCGACGGAATTGGACAATTACCGACAGTATATAATATACTTATGTATAAATTTCGACGGTCGGTAACTGATGTTATATACATTTTGATTTATAACAATTATTTTATGTTTTTCATTTAAAATAGATAGTATGTTTCATAAAGACAATCAAATGTTTAGTTAGAATAGTTAAAACAAGATTTATGTATTATTTTATAGTTATTCTAATAAATGTATAATTCTATATGGAAAATTCCGCGATGCTATGTGCCTACGTGCCGCGATGCTCACCCCGAATTTCCTGGTATTCTCGCGCAATCTTGGAGAAGGATAGGAATACATTTTACAATTACGATATTATTAGTTACTAAAATCGTTAGTTAAACAAATCAGTTAATACATATCAAGTCTACTAATATAATGTTATACGGAACTAAAGTCAGGCAATAGTTTATTGCAGTATATATTGTAAATTAGAATATTACGCTATAGAATGTTCGAGAAGCATCGTATGCTTATACATTAGATTCAATCCGAATAGAAGTACGTGCGTAGCGTATAGAAGAAGACAGCGAATGCAATTTTCATTAAAACACTATTAAACCATAATTTTTGTATCAACGACATAAATCATCGAGTGGAGTATAATACTAATAATGTAATCGAACCGTTCGTTTTCGTAAATAATGTCTAATTACGAATTTATACGATAATTATATATTTCGGCATTATGGGGGTTTTCCAAGAATTTGCCAGACTGGCAAGTATAAAAGCCCAAGCGAAACTCGCCTAAGCATGCAGAACAGTTTTCGAAGTCGAGCACGCTGGAAGTCTCCTGGATAAGTATAACCGGAACAGTTTTCGCTGTCAAGAGCCGACACGATTCTTAATACTTGACTGGTAAAGCGAGTATACGCTATTTGGATACTTGATCGTGGGTCGTTCTAGTATCTAGCTAACGCAGGCTCCCCATTCAAACGGTCTCGTCTCTGAAACTCCGTTAGGAGAGTGCTATACTTTGCGCCAAGAAAGGCTAAGATATCGAAAGGATAGCTCTCAGCTACTCATCTTGACTTTTGTCGAATTGCTAACGCGCCGTCAGATTCTCGGAGTTCGCTCTGGGTAGTTTCGTAGCCAGCTAACGCAGGCTCCCCATTTGAGCGGCTTGGTCTCTGAAGCCCGTGTCTTTTGGGTGGCAGTTCAGCAATTACGATTTTATATTAGAATCAATTGATTATACTGACTTATACTGTTCACCCTTTTCCTGTATCGTTGGGTCGTTCTAGTAGCCAGTGAACAACAGGCTCCCCAATTAAGCGATCTGGTTTTGACTAAAAGGGTCATGGACAATTAGTTGTCGAGCCAAATTAAAAGAGTAACTGTTCCGAGATAAAAATTCATTTAGATTCAAATAGAATTTGCAAAACTTGAATTAATAAAAGAATATTGTTCTGTCATCAGCGTAATTACAGTAGTCGACTACACCGCGTTAGATATCGATTAAAATCATTGATCTATCTAATTTTGCGAAAGCGTATTTAGGTACACTTAGAGATCACACTTAGGCCCTGTTCCTCGCTGCGGTAGACTATCAACGCGCTATTATTTCTATTAATATCATAAAAGAGTATTCATTATGTAGATTCTATCTTTATTAACCAAAATAAAAATTGTAATTGCGATAGCGTTCAAACAAGAATTAAATAATATCGAATTTAGTTTATTTGCGAAAGCGAAGTTAGTTTTGTCTGAAATCAGAATTAATTAGAAATTAGATCATCTATTACATACTGTTTAATTTACTGAGTTCTATTATTTCTATTATTAATATTATATCAAGATCCATTTAGTTTCGTTCATCAAGTTAATATACTTTTTATATTTTGTTGTTATTTGTTATTTGTTAAATTCATTAGTTTTAGTAGATTTATTGAATAAATCTTGTTGTTGAAAGATATTGACTTGTGGATTTCACTCCTTAACCGCACACCACACGAATCCCACAATCTTTAGATTAGTTATTTTCCAAAACGAGTCGTTCAGTTGGTAAAAGCCGCTCTTTACCTAACTAGCGCTGTTAACTTCTGAACTTACATAGGTTCCAGAGTCGTTACACGTTTAGGTTAAGATAAAGGTGTATAGCAGGATGTTTAGGTTAAGATGAAGGTGAACTGGAGGACTTAGGAGTAACGTAATATGAAACTTATGCTATCTTATTTATAACGCACGTGGGACTGTGCCTTATAACTAGGTATCTCAGAAATGCAATATATTTAACAAATAGTCCTTAAGCAACTAGATCAAACGTCGTCGCACGACGTCACGCCATCGAATGGAATATTAGTATTAGCTGAAAGGACTTGAAGTTTCGCGACAATTCCCTTTTTATGAATTTCGAGATTTATCTCTGTCTCACCTAGAGTATTGATAGGTGAATTAGACAAAATGCCATTTAACGAGATGGTCGTTGAATCTAGAATTTCAGAACTTTTTAAACTAGATGCTTTAAGGGCCACCCCACCCCTGAGACCCGAAAATTTTTGCGAATTTTTGGGGGGAAAATGAATATCTTGATTAGAATGCCAATTCATACCTTTCGTAAAACGGTGGGCTTGATAACTCAAAAGGTTTCCATCCGATTGCCTTCAAATTTTGAGTGAATATTCTTAGCAATATTCTTTACCGGCCATCATAGGATTTTTGCAAAATATTTTGTAGTTTTTTTTAAATCGATAATTAAAAACGATTTTTTTTTTTTTCGAAAAAATTGTAACTCTTCCTTAAACCGTTACCATTTCAAAAGAAATCAATATTTTTAAAAATGCCCATGATAGCCGATAACTAGAACAGTGTAGATGATGCTGTTTTTTTGGCATTTGCCTAGGTTGACCAGTTTTGTCGAAATCAGGCCCACCGGTGGAGCCCGTTCTACGAAAAGTGTTCCTCTAATTGGAACGGGATACCGCCATTTTGTGGTGATAATCAAATAAAAAAAATATTTTTTACAATACAAAAGACGTACAATAAAACCCTTGAATTGACATTCTAATCAAGATATTCCTTTTTAACCGACTTCGAAAAAGGAGGAGGTTACTCAATTCGACCTGTATATATTTTTTTTTTTTTTTTTTTTTTTTTTTTTTCTATGTATGTTCGCCGATTACTCCTAACTGGATGGACCAATCGGAACGAAACCTTTTGCATCCGGTAGGGTCTGACTCCCTATTGGTACCATTCTTAAAAAATTTTTCATTTTTTAATTGCAAAGTATTTTTTTTGCAGAAAAACCGGCAACTTTTGAAAAAAATTTTTTCCGATTTGAATGCGCTTTTAATATGTTATCACGGACATGATTCTGAACAACTCTGTCATATAAAAATTTCAGGAAAAACTTTAGTTTTCGAGATATCGGCGAAAATTGTTATTAGCCTTTCAAATTAGTTTTTTTTCTATGTGTGTTCACCGATTACGCCTAGGCGAGTGTTTGAACGATTTTAATATTCTTTTAATATGTTATCTGGGACACGATTCTTAACAACTTCTTTCCGTATCCGCTATTAACGGGAAGCTTTAGTTATCGAGGTATTAGCGAAACACTATTGTTACTAATATATTGAATTCGACGTATGCCTACGTGTCTCTGCTTGTGTATGAGTCAATATGCGGGCGCCGATTTTCTACTGTTTCTGCGTATACGTCTTGTCAGTCGAAAATTAGTATACATGTATAATAACTATTATTACTGCAAAATCCTATTCTTTGCTACTGTTTTGTAAGAAATGCACCGATCGCAATGAAACTTTTCGAACATCGAGGACCTTTTCACGATGATCTCATTTGGAACAGATATTTATGGGACTCGTTAATTGTTAATAACTATTGTTATTGCAAAAGATCTACTCTTACTCTGAAAGAAATATGGCGACTGTGATTTTTCAAAGTTGTTCTTGTAAATAGATTGCGTTACTTTCTTTATCAATTGGCCGCAAATAAAAGAGAAGGAAAAAAACCGATTTGGCTCGTTTCTTTACGTGTCACTCGCTGGTAGCTGATTTGTAGTGTTTGTTTGCAAAAGCAAGCGTCGTAATCTTTCCATTTCTGCGAGTGCTTTCTCGTCATGTGGTTTGACGAGGACTTTGTTTGGCGCTAAATCAGATAACACTAGACCATCTATACTTTTAACACGACTAAGTGCAACGTAAATTTGACCTTTCGCAAAATTCCTTTTGCCAAGATCAATTACAGCTTTGTTCAGTGTGGTTCCTTGTAATTTGTGCACCGTCACTGCCCAACTTAAAATAAGTGGTAACATTCTGCGCTCGACGTCCCCATAACCTTTTGTCGCTTGAAACGTTGCTGAAACTGGAGATATTGGAATGTAGCCATCATTATCCTTGAACCTATTTCCAACGGATTCGTCGTCAAATTTTATAAGAACTGAATCCGGCAATTCTCCCTGTTCTAGTTGGTCTCTCCTAAGTGCCGGCCATTTAAATTTCTTAACTATTCCCATTGTACCGTTTGTCAAACCATCAGAAATTGATATATTTCGCCGCAGCATGATTCGCGATCCTTCGGCTAACGTTACTGTATGCAACAGTCCGCCACAGTTATTAACATTTGTAGGAATAACATTTTCTGGTGGCCTTTTTCCATATGTAGCTGGCTCACGGGACTCGTCTACTGCATCAATGATGTACATTCGATGTGATTTTGCTAATTTATCGGTCATTTTTGCATTATATTCATCGACTAATTTTATGGTTGGAAAAATTCTTACCGCTTCTCCATCCTCAAACTCTCCAGTTAAGGGAACTCTTCTTCGTTCGCATAGTATTTGTAGTTGAGAGGTTGTCACTTCCCCAAACCGTAGGTTATTCAATAAGTCGATAAACTCAACGTCATCCCTTTGTCGCATATTAATGGTGAGTTCGCAGAATGAAAATTGGTGCCATAAGTTAATTTCTGCGCTACACCAATGTGGCTGTATAAAACACCAGTGTCCTTTTACCGGAGGCAACTGCATGATATCGCCAAAAAGAAGTACATTTACGCCACCAAACAGTTTATCATTCATTTTGAATTCTTGCAATCTTAAATGAATTATTCGCAAATTCTCGTAAGATACCATTGATATCTCGTCAATAATCAACCACCTTATGTATCGCCACTTTCGTCTCTCCTGTTCGAGTCTTTGTCCAGTCAGTCGCCGATAGGTCATTGCAATACCTTTTTCAATAGGCAACGAGAACAAGGAGTGCAGAGTTTTTCCGAATATTTTGCGGGCAGCGACGCCAGTCAAAGAAGCTACTTCTATGAACGATGGTTTTATCATCATATCAACTGTGGGATTATAGCAGCGTTTAATATGTTCAACAAGTAATTTTAAAATAAAGGACTTGCCACTACCAGCTCCTCCCGTAATAAAGAGTAACATTTGTTCCGTATCTTCATCATCATTCTTTTTAATATCTTTCTCAATTACTGAGGAAACTGATTTCAATAAATCTTTCTGTTGAACGTTAAGACTTCGAATACTATTAAGGAACACGTCTTCTGGCATTGCAAGTGTTTCTTGCTGTTGATCCTCATACAAATCTACTTGATCGCAATATACTGTTTCGTCGGCATGTATGCTGACTGGTTCTCTTAACTGTTCATTATTAGTTTCCCCTTCGCGTACAACGTTTAAAGCAACGGCCTGGGCCAGTGCCGCTTCAATAATTTGTTCTACGTGAGTAAATTGTTCAACGGTTGCGTTTCCTAACATAGGTTTCAATTCGTGTTGGCGTCGAAAAAAACATTGTTCGGAAGACTCGTTTTCGGACTTAAGTGCACTTTCATCACGAAATGGAATGTGACACACTATCAAGTTATAGAAATATCCTTCTCTATCGCCGTTCAAGGTATAATATCGGTGGCGGAGTACAGCTGGTTTATTTCTTATTCGCATTCGAGTATTGTCCTTCAATTTTATAAACCTCGATCTCGATGTCTCTTCATCGTCATTTCTAAGTTCTGCGTCTCCATCCTCTTCTGTCCACATTGCACTTGAAACTGTTTCATATCGGACAGCAAATTCAGCTAAGCTCAAATTCTCTAGACTGTCCGGTCTCTTTGCGTAACGATCGAATATGTTATTGAAAAATGATGTTTCATATCCTTCGAAGCGCAAAATTCTGTATCTCTGCTCAGGCCGACAGCTGTTTATAAATACAGCTTTTCGCGAGCTCATTTTAAGAGGCAGATGGCATAATCGATAAGCACATTCTGCAGCACTGACCATTCGTTGGGATAGAATTGCCATAGATACCGAAAATAATTGATTCCAGACGCTACCGCCGAGGCGTTTTGCACGGGAAATGGCTTCTTTAATAACGTCTCCTGTATCCTGCGGCTCGCATTTACTTGCGTATTTAGCAATATAATATGCAACTGCTGTAACATTTCCGCATGGTTGAATATCCATGTTTGCTTCCCAAAGCTTTAAAAGAGTTGGATTGTAATTATTTACCATAACTTCATTTACGGTTCTCTTAAGTACACAGAAACGTCCATTGTTGGCAAGTGTGTCATCTGGACCCAAGCACATTGTTGTTTCACTAATCGGTCTAGGGAATCCGAAACGACAACAACGATTATTGCGATCTTTGTAACATGTATCGGAATGTTTATGAATTTGGACTCTTTGTACTATGTCGCTCATATCTTGGTCTTCTGCTTCCAATGAACAAGATACAACTTTCTCAATAACGTTGCGGCCTTCGTTGGTAAGGAAATCGGGTACATTTTCACACCAAATCAGCATGTGTAAATGTGGACTTCCCCTATTCTGAAATTCAATTCTATACCAAAAATCGATAACAGCGCTATCTAAGCAACGAGAGTTTTTTAAATGCTGCATCAACGCGTTTACTCGTACCGTAAATTGTCTTGCTATAACTACTGGATATTTCTGAACCAACTGTAGTCGATCCGCAAAAGTTAGGTTTTCAAATTCGCTAATGGGACGACCATCGGATAACAGTAACGCTTTCAACATATCTGGCCAGTTTAGATCATTGCAAGAGAAGGTAGCAAACCATGTGGGCGGTCCAAGACTTCGAACCATGGCGATCAACTCCGAACAGCAACGTTTCCAGTATGATACCGATCCTCTTATATTTCTCATCGTGAGGTGGATATTGTCTACTAATCGCTCTGGAGTATGTTCTTCTTGGCGCATTCTACATGATACTGAAACGCTAGCTTTTGCGCGGTAATATTCAACAACAGATAACGCGAAGAACAAATAATCTGTTCGTTGAAATCGTTTGTCATTGCTTAGAATACGTGCTTGGAAGTAATCCAGTGGTGTTATTGAGATATCTCGGTGTTCTCCGAAACCATTTTTTCCATCTAGAAAAAGAAAGAACCAACACAGTTCTTCCATTCTTCTTTCCCTCTCTAGGTTCAAAGGAGGCGCAGTTTTTCTGTGTATATTCGCCAATCTTACCGGGTCATTTTCTGTGTTCTTATTATTACCGATAGAGACGATATTATCGATATTGGGAATATCGACATCAATCGAACGTAACATACTTGTCGCGAAAACAACTTGTGTCTCGCTGGACTCTGTATGAGTAGTTGCAACATGTGATTGCTGTATCCTTTCTACTTGTGGGGATCTATTCCTTTCAGGCACAATTGCTAGAGGTGTTAATGAGTAGATATTTAGCACATTGCTATTGCCTCCTTTAGTATATAAATTACGACGCAGGATTATGTGCAAATCATCAATATTCGTAAATTTCATACAGCATGAAAGGCCTCGTAACGGTGCTTTATATCCTTTCGGACCTCTTGCGTGGGAATCAAACAACCAATAGCAGGGACTTTCCGACCGATTGCTGAGTGATACAGCGACTGATATAAAATTCGCGGTAAGAATTCCATATGTATACTGTCGGAAAAACATAATTAAACCGTTCTTTAAATTTGGGAATCCTTCATCACCGTTATCAATGTCAATATGTCCGTTTACAGCCATTTCATAGCCAATGTCAATGCCGACTCTGGTATTGTTGAACGATAAGTGTGGCAATAATTCTGTTACGGCTAAGTAGTCTACATTGACTTCTCCGGGGTCAGGGTTATTTCGTGCTTCAATGCAATCACGGTAATATTTATCTCCTACTAAAAGTACATAATCAACATCACTAGTACACCACGTATTAGGATCGAGCAAAGTAAACGCAACACAAGCAACTGCAGCTATGCCTGTGCATTGCTTACCGCGAGATTCGACACTGAAGCGATCGCTAGCTTGATAGCACGTGCCTCGTAAAATAGCTACATTATGGCCTACATACACAAATTTACTGTTTGATTCAGTATTTTCTTGTGCAACTTCAATTTCTTTTGTTACAACAGGAAGCTCTTCAGTGACATGAGCTACTTCCGAAATGTTATTGACAATAGTTGAAAAACATGGTCGCATATTTTTGTACAAAGCATTATCTGTGTTGATATTATTACCGGTAGAGACAATATTATCGATATTGGGAATATTGTCATCAATCGAGCGTAACATACTTGTTGCGGAAACAACTTGTGTGCCGCTGGTCTCTGTATGAGCAGTCGCAACAGGTGATTGTTGTATCGTTTCTACTTGTGGGGACCTATTCCTTTCAGGCACAATTGCTAGAGGTGTTAATGAGTAGATATTTAGCACATCGCTATTGCCTCCTTTAGTATATAAATTACGACGCAGGATTATGTGCAAATCATCAATATTCGTAAATTTCATACAGCATGAAAGGCCTCGTAACGGTGCTTTATATCCTTTCGGACCTCTTGCGTGGGAATCAAACAACCAATAGCAGGTACTTTCCGACCGTTTGCTGAGTGATACAGCGACTGATATAAAATTCGCGGTAAGAATTCCGTATGTATACTGTCGGAAAAACATAATTAAACCGTTCTTTAAATTTGGGAATCCTTCATCACCGTTATCAATGTCAATATGTCCGTTTACAGCCATTTCATAGCCAATGTCAATGCCGACTCTGGTATTGTTGAACGATAAGTGTGGCAATAATTCTGTTACGGCTAAGTAGTCTACATTGACTTCTCCGGGGTCAGGGTTATTTCGTGCTTCAATGCAATCACGGTAATATTTATCTCCTACTAAAAGTACATAATCAACATCACTAGTACACCACGTATTAGGATCGAGCAAAGTAAACGCAACACAAGCAACTGCAGCTATGCCTGTGCATTGCTTACCGCGAGATTCGACACTGAAGCGATCGCTAGCTTGATGGCACGTGCCTCGTAAAATAGCTACATTATGGCCTACATACACAAATTTACTGTTTGATTCAGTATTTTCTTGTGCAACTTCAATTTCTTTTGTTACAGCAGGAAGCTCTTCAGTGACATGAGCTATTTCCGAAATGTTATTGACAATAGTAGAAAAACATGGTCGCACATCTTTGTACAAAGCATTATTTTGTAGCAGCCATTCTAAAGCTCTCCGAAGTTTACCGACGTCTATTTCAAATTGTCGCTGTCGTTCCAAATTTTCTAGGCTTTCTACGACAATCATTATACCGGTCTGGTTTAATTTAAGCGGACGTTGTTCGGCAACTTCGAATACATCACGGGCAAAGAGGACTACCTGACCTTTGCACCAATTCTGACTGAAGCGATTTTGAATTTTCATGATTTTAAGGAACGGGACTATTCTGGACAACATGTGTTTTTCGATTTCCGATAAATCTGATATCTCCTGAGGTATGTGCATTACTTCCATTTTATTCCAGAATGCCTGCGATGGAACTTTGTGTTTTTTAAGATGATGTAGGCAGCGAGAACATGTTGTTATCTTTTCTAATTTCATCAGTTGTGCAGGAATTAGATGAGACAGATGCTGCGTGTGCAAAGCGTGACGTTGCTGCGGATATAATGTTTTACAGCACACCGCACACGGTACATCAGCGAAAATATTAATAGCTGATTGAAACCTGTCTGCCTGCAGAAGAAGTTCTTTTCTTCGGTTTCTAGCACGTTCACGCATATCCTTTAAACGTGTATTTCTTGATTCGGTACGTTCTGTTAGTAATACTTCCCGCGTACGATTTCTTGCGACCATTAGACGTTGTGAACGTTGTTCCGTAGATTCGTTCTTTAATCGCCGGCGGATTAATCCGATCCGACGTGATCGTTCCTGGGCCGATTCGTTTGCTAGTCGCCGGCGGATTAATCCGATCCGACGTGATCGTTTCACGGCCGATTCGTTTGCTAATCGTCGGCGAATTAATCCGATCCGACGTGATCGTTTCTCGGCCGATTCGTTTGCTAATCGCCGGCGGATTACTCCGATCCGACGTGATCGTTGCTCGGCCGATTCATTTGCTAATCGCCGGCTGATTAATCTCATCCGACGTGATCGTTTCTCGGCTGATTCGTTTGTTAACCGCCGACGGATTAATCCGATCCGACGTGATCGTTCCAGGGCCGATTCGTTTGCTATTCGCCGGCGGATTAATCCGATCCGACGTGATCGTTCCAGGGCCGATTCGTTTGCTATTCGCCGGCGGATTAATCCGATCCGATGTGATCGTTCCTCGGCCGATTCGTTTGCTATACGCCGACGGATTAATCCGATCCGACGTGATCGTTCCTCGGCCGATTCGTTTGCTACTCGCCGGCGGATTACTCCGATCCGACGTGATCGTTCCTGTGCCGATTCGTTTGCTATACGCCGACGGATTAATCCGATCCGACGTGATCGTTCCTCAGCCGATTCGTTTGCTATACGCCGACGGATTAATCCGATCCGACGTGATCGTTCCTCGGCCGATTCGTTTGCTACTCGCCGGCGGATTACTCCGATCCGACGTGATCGTTCCTGGGCCGATTCATTTGCTATTCGCCGGCGGATTAATCCGATCCGACGTGATCGTTCCTCGGCCGATTCGTTCTTCAAACGGTTAGAAATTCTACTTAGCCGCATTTTTTTTTTCACCTGTTGTTTCGCGTGACACTTTCGAACGGGCGTATTTTCGCATTACGGATAATCTCGAACGGTGTTCATTAATAGTTTCTTGACGCCGTATCTGTGCATTTCTTTCACGATTCTCTAACAGACGTAATTGTTTAACTTCGTGCGATTCTTTCGCCCGATTCTTTTTCATTCGGGATGCATTTTTTGTCGGTCTGCCCATAGCTGTATATATAAGACTTCTAAATAGTGATTACTTATAAACACAATTGTCCTGTTTCGTTTGATTCGCTTAAAGCAGAAGTGGCCCGTTTCGCTTGATTCGCTTAAAGCAGAATTGGCGCGTTTCGCTTGATTCGCTTAAAGCAGAATTTTCCTTTTTGTTTCTTATATTTGACGAAACAAAACTTGTTCAGTTTTTTTTCATAAACAGTAATTCTCTGTAGCCTGGTTGGGATCCTTTTTTTTATTTATTATCTTACTTTAGCTCCTTAGAAAAAAAAAAGAAAAAAAGAACTATTTAAATTTAGCTACTTAAAATGAAAAGAAAAGAAATAAAAGAGGAAAGGAGAAGCTATACTACTAATACCTATTACGCAGTCATCAACTTTACTGATATCGCGTTGAGCTCAGGAAAGCGTGGCGCGATGCTCGTTACAATTGACTGCTGTTTGCCTTTCCTAAACGTTGGAAGAGGTGCTGATCTAATTGATCGTGTCCCACAATAACACACAGACTTGTAGCCGTAATCTTTTAGTAGACGGAGCAGATACATCTACTGTCCAGAGTACGACAGAATACTAGCGGGACGAAAACGGTGCTAGAGGGACGAAAAGAGTATTTCAGTGGCTAGATCGTAACGTTGCCGCCTATTGTCACACGAACTTTCGGCAATAACACGCTATTTGTCGAGGCACACACATACACTAATCGGTCGCATGACGCGGCGAGTGGGTCAGATATATGTAGAAGAAGCGAGACAGAACGAGCGATACGTCGAGCGGCATTCCATTGTCGTAGTATCTAAAAGTTTTACGCACCGTATAAAAGGAAAAAGATAAAGTTTTTTAACATATGAGCCGTTCAATGCACAAATCGATTAACTCCACAAAACAAAAAAGCGAAGAAATCTGATGAAATAATGTGCATAGGTTTTTAAAATTCCATTGGTAATATTAATTCAAATAAAGTGTGCAGAATGCATAAATACAAATGTGGCTATCATTTAAAAGATGTAAAATTATAATAAAAACGATTAGAAAAAATTTATTTCGGAATGGCCTCTGAAATATGTTATTTATTATTCAGTGGCCAAAATAGATATTGTCGTTCAATGGTGTTAATCGTTTATGTTTGGAAAAGTTTGTATAAACATAAAAAGTTAGCATTATACCAAGTGCTTTTACACTTAAATTTAAGATTTTTCAAAAAATGGAGTTAATCGATTTGTGCAGTGAACGGCTCATATATTAGCAATATCTGTTTCTATACCTTTGTGAAACCATACCATTACGGATGAGAGGTGGGAGCTACGCGTGAGTCGAAAAGTGGGAATTAGGTGGTCCTAACGGCCTACCCTCTTTGCCCCCTTCACGTCCCGCTGATTTTCCCTCGTACTCTGGACAGTACTGAGATGTGCGTAAAATAAATGAATGATTTTTCTCAGGACGAGCGGAGCTTCGGATCAGTAACCGGGAAAAAAGAACACGTGCTACGAAAGAGGGCGAGATAGATATATTTCAAAGAAATACTGCGAGTATAAAAAAACAAATCAACATCGAGTAAAGAACATTTCCTTTGCATTAATTTTCCTGTTACCTTCGAAAAAATGTTTACCACGATATTACTGATATTTTTCTGTTTAAATTGATACCAAACCCGATGAAATTCGGAATATATGTATTTGCAAGAACTAATATTGTGGCAGTAACTGAATAAAAAATGTACACGGTATATACGGTTCGAATTATATCGTGTTTTCGCTTATTTTAAGCGAATCACAAATTTGTCGATGAACGTTTCATCACAAAAAAAATATAACAATTATCATTTTTTGCATTAGTATTGTTTTGCCGACGTGTACTCATTTGTTTATGCTATGCCTTTTTTTTCAATCGCTGTCTTTACGTTCGATGCGGTCGGCAGACTTTAAAGAATGTAGGAGCTGACGAAGAGTGGAACGGCTTGCTTCAAAGCGTATCTCACTCTTGTAGTGTATTCTACATTTACAGTCTAAATGAAATGACAACGAATCGTGTAAACAAAGTATGGAATCCTGGAATTTGCCCCACCAATCCTCATCCTTCGGAAGTCACATACCGCAGATATTTGTTCAGTTTAAGTTCAGCTACCTGAGTATAAACTTGTAAGTACTATTTCATTTCATACATATGTTATATATGAAATAATATACATTAATTTAATCTTTAAGGCGAGTGTCCCGTGGTGGCTATTTTGCATGCATAGATCAGTGTCTGTCTTAACCATGCACCTTCCAAAATTCAACCTCATTCTGTACAGACTGTTTATTACTATTTAAAACGACCAGAGCTGCCTGTAGGGAAGTCCGCGGATAGCCGCTGTACTTGTCAAAACTTCATTTTCGCAATATTCAAGCGTTATAATCGAATTTACGAAAATCGAGTCGTTTCTCTCACACCAATGCGATGTGCGAAGAAGACTAGGCGATTTTCTAAGTTCGACTATAAAGCTTAAAAATTGCGAAAATGAGGTTTGACGAATACAACGGCCATCGGTGGATTTCCCTATAGGCAGCTCTGGTTGTTTTAGATAGTGATAGATACTCCGTAGAGAATAAAGTTGAATTTACGAAAGTGCATGAGTGAGACAGACACTGATCTTTGCAAGCAAGATGGCCGTAAGCCGTGAAATATAGTTCAACGATTATCCGATAACAACGCTCATAGTATTTTTCACCTATTTTGACATTTTTGGTCAAGTTACCTAGAGCGTCGGTAAACATACGAAACGGTCGATAACTGTATATAGTTTTCAGAACTGTGCTCGTGATATATTTCAGCTGTTTTTCTAAATGTAGATATATGCATCTGTGTATACCAATTAAATTACCATGTAAATTACTTTATTCATTTGATAACGAATTAAAAATACCCAAATATTTTCAATTGCATCATGTCCTGTTTATATTTCGTATATTTTATCGCGATAAGCAGTATTGTTATGAGGGCGGGGTACGAGATAAGAATTTTTGTGCGGTTTAAATCAAAGCGAGGTGCGAATAAAGAGTGTTTAGATGGATTACAATGTGAATGAAGAGTGTTTGGATTGGGTGACAGTTCGTGTATGTTCGTGAATGCGTGTATTATTGTCGAATCTCATTTATGATACAATAGTATGGACAAATCTAAAAGAAAAGATTCGTATCGTCGCTTCGATCGATTCGAATGTAAACAAAAACAGGACACTCCTCTTAACGGTTGGTGGTTTGGTTGAACATACTTCTGAAAATCGCTCATCCCCGGTTGTCTTGAATTATTGAACCACAGTTATACGTTGCTGTCACGGTTCTTTTTGCAGCCACTAAATTTCATTATGATACTCCTATTCAGGATATAAAAACAAGAATATTAAGCTTCAAATAAAACTAGGGGATGAGTACTATTCGGAACTTTATTCACAAATGCAAATAGATTACTTTTTTAATAATATAAATTTCTCTGCAGAAATATGGAAAGTGAGGAGCAAAATACAAGTAAGTAGAATTAAAATTTCAATGAAAAAATTAATATAATGCATGATTCAAGAAAATGTACGTAAAATATATATTTTCTTTTTCTGTCTCTTAAACGTAGCGTTTACGCAACTGCTGCAAGCTGTTCAGCTGCAGCAGCAGCAACTGCAGCAGCATATGCAGCAGCAGCAGCAGGTGCAGGAGCAGCAGCAGCAACTGCACCAGGAGCTGCAGCAGCTGCAGCTGCAGCTGCAGCTGCAACAACAGCAGCAACAACAGCAGCAGCAACAGTCGCAGCAACAGCCGCAGCAACAGCCGCAGCAACAGCTGCAGCAGCAACCGCTGAAGGAGGGAGGAAAGAAGCCCTGTAGTAAGCATTATAGATTCCATCACACAGATGATTAACATTATAACTACCGAAGGGGTTAAAATTAATTGTTTAAAGTTTCTTAGTTTTTTAAATTATAAAACTTGTAAAAATTGTTTTTTTTTTTCGAACATACGCTGATCCTAGTGTTGAAATAAAGAACTACGGTATGTGGAACGGTGTGTTTATATTTCATCCTTTGTTTTGTTATTTCATTTCCGATTTGAAAGTCATGTACATTGAACGCCGGTAGTTCTAGTGTTAACCAATCTGTGTCGTAAATAATAAAGATTTGATTCTAAAAATGTATAACATATGAAACTGTTCATATTTTACTTTGCAGCGCGAGGAACAGCCGCCGGCACAAGGCGGAAGCCATACCGCGGGCGGAGGCGGGGAGGAGGAGGAGGAGGAAGAAGAGGAGGTCGAGGAAGAGGAGGGGGCGGCAGGTGGGGCCGTCGTGGGGTGGGGGGGCCCACCAACGTATTTAATTTTATTAATTAAAAATAAAAAAGAAATAGAAAAACAAATATTCATGTTGTCTTTTACTTAATTATGTCCACGGCATTTATGCAATCAAAAAAAAGCCCGGAAGAACTGTCTCACAGTATCTTATACAATTCTCCCCATTCCACTAAAAAGCGTGAAATAAAATAATTTTCAGAAAAAAAATACACCGACTTCGAAATGCACTAAAAAGTATAAAATAATTTCTATTTCCTAATGAAGTAATTTCTATTTCATTCAATCATACAATTACGTAACATATATGTATGAAACCTATTTACTCGTTAGGTAGTATATTAAATATATTTCAACTTTTTCGGAGGCGGTGCAAAATCAAAAATACATCAGTAAACGTTGCTGCCAATAACTAGTTGATTGCGGTATGGCGTATTGCATTGTTAAAATCGTATGTACTGGTGTACTGAATTTTAGATGATGTAGCAAATGCTCACTTTGCGTTCCTACTAAAGATTTGATTTATTCAGTGTGTTGCCTGGTTGTTACAAAAATTCTGTCTTAAAACTAGCGGGTCTGTCTTTTCATTAACCTTTGGAAGTGGGTGTATATTCGAAGGTGAGGCTGAAACTAAGGTTTTCTTTGGAAATGTCGGGGGGTTTTCTTCCCTTTCCTCGGGGTACGTGTTTGGGAAAACCCAAGTTGGCGTGCTAGTAGAGAATATTTTTACCGATCGTTTATGGGGTGGTTCATTGCGGACGATTATGACTGGGAAGTGATTAAGTTTTGAAAAGTTGACCGTAATTTAGTTTTTTCCTTGAAAAATAGATGTGGATATAAAAATCAAAGTTAAAGATTTAAAAGAGTCCCTTCTTGCTTATAACCTAACGGCGCACTTAACAGCATATTAATAAATCCTGAGGAAGAATACGAACCATTATAAATATATCTGGTAATATACGCAAATGTAACGACTGAATCTTCATTTCACACCGTTTCTGATATAAATGAAACTGAATCGACGTCGTTCGCATGTGGAAGGCATGGATCTAAGAATCTGCAAACGGGGCCCACGACGCGGGAATTACCAAATTTCCGGCAGATGGGCCCTACCTTTATTGTATATGCGGCGATCGAGTCCTTCCGTGCATACTCTATGAATCTAGATAGACCATAATTACATTCTATACGCACTAACACATATTTCGCGGCGTGCTGTCGAGTTATATGTATAGAAAAAAAAATAGCTATACGAGCTTTGCCCATGTACGGCCGTCCAAAGATTGACATGTTCAAGAAAATCTTTTAATTTTGCGCCGCCTTCGAAAAAGTTGAAATATATTTAATATACTACCTAACGAGTAAATAGGTTTCATTCATATATGTTACGTAATTGTATGATTGAATGAAATAGAAATTACTTCATTAGGAAATAGAAATTATTTTATACTTTTTAGTGCATTTCGAAGTCGGTGTATTTTTTTTCTGAAAATTATTTTATCCCCCTAAAAATTCATAAACTTAAGGCGGATTTTTGGGTCTCAGGGGTGGGGTCCCCCCTTAATAAGCGATACAGAGGCGCCAGTATCGTTTAAAAATTGAAGAATTTGTTCGGGAAAACCCGGAACCTGCGAACTATCTAAATCGCTCTCTCGCTCCCACCTCTTGCACGTCTCTTTGTTATGAATCGTACTACGAGGTGAGGGACGCGGAGAGCGAGACGAGCTACCTCGCAAAAGATCGCGAAGGCCCGCTCGACGCGAACCTTCGCGGTCGGTCGCACTTATTTGTAAATATTGCGTCGAGAAGGTTCGGATTCCAGAACTGTCGACCACCGCATGTTTATATACGCGACGATTCTCGGAAACATGTCAGTCTATGTTACGCAACGGTCAGCTGTGCACTCGCTAGCGCTAATTTGACTTGGCGACCCTTTTTTAATAAACTTGGATTTAAACTATTCTCGCGGTGACTTACACCTTAACCACTCCCTCCTTTCGCGAACGCATCGGACACGATCCGGACCCTTCGTTTTTGCGTCACAAGATTTAACCGGACAAACTCAACGTTTCGGCAATCGAGTCGCACAGAATTTTATCCTCAGACTTTGACGAATTGGACTCGAATAGCACATAAATCAAATCACCCTCATAAGACGTACTATTAATTTTTAGCAAAGGAAGTTGTTGAATTCCTGAGTAATTTGATCTACCGATGAGATGCTCGTTGTTTGAGGTTGCGACATGCGTGGAGGCGGGGAATTGTGTTCGTGACGGACTTTGTGAAAATCCTGATTTTCAAAATGCACATTTCTATTGTTTACGCTAGGATTATTGATATTATTCGATAATGGAACTTGACGTCTGATATTATTATTATATTGCCTCTTGCGACATTCATTAATTAGATGCCCGAAGTTTTTACAATAATTGCATTGTGTAACGGTAGGATTTGGAGCATGATTAAATCTTTGTAGTTGGTGGTATCTTTGAGGTTGATTAAAATGATTGATTGCCCCTGACGTACTCCTAAATTGCTGATTCGATCTATAAGAATTATTTGAATTTGCTGGTCTCATATGGTTACTATAGGTGATTCCACGTGGGGTATGATATAAATTATTCTGACCTTCATTTTCAAAGCGAGGTTGTGACTGACCGTAAGACATTCTTAAAGCCTTCTCCTCCATAACTGCGGCCGTAAGAGCATCATTGATTTTATCGAACTGTCGATATCTTAACATTTGCGAAATGGAAGGATGACTATGATACACAAATCTATTTAACGTTAACTCCCCTATCATTGCTAAACGACCCCTTAATGTGTCATCATTAGAACTATTTGCATGAATGGAACCTAAGATTCTAGAGGATAAATCTTCCAATCTCTGATAAAACTGTGAAACACTTTCATTGCACTCTTGCCTAATGCTGCTCAATTCTTCGAACATTTGATCAGCTGATTTCTTATCCTGATATGAACGCATTAGTAACCCCGAAATTTCAGCCCAGGTAGTTAGATTACAATATACATCAATCTGTTCCCTAGCTGTACCAATTATTCTACTTTTAATAAATAATATTAATGCTGCATGTTGTTCCGGTCTAGCTAATTCAAATACGCCATCTATTTGTTTAATAAAACTACGGAGCTTGAATCTGTCATCATCAAAGGTATCCGGAATTAAACGAATCAAAAATTCTAAACTGAGTCTCTCCGATTCTTGAACTAAAGATGTCGATGGTGATGTCATTTTGAAATTGCAGTTTTACACTTGAGTTTACTTAAACAATTAGAATTCGACCTTACTTTATAGGATTTGGAAAAGGATTTTAAATATCGACCTTGCAAATGCCAGAAATTGAAGAAATATTAGAATTCCAGTACTCACTGTGCCAATTCCTCTTCTTATCCGATGTTGCAACTGCCGCTGGATAGTCTCTGCTCTCCAGGAATTCCCTGACAATTTGCAGTCCGTCTTCGAAGAGTCCTCTTGGATGAGCAATCAGCTTTTGTAATTAAAATTGCCTCTCACGTACAGCGATGAATCCACGAATTAAAAAATTGCGACTGTCTACGCGAGTAATGACCGAGTATCCCACTTTTGACACCAAAAATTATGTTGGAAAACCGGGTTCAGATAATTCGGGATTAACGTATATAATAGTTAATTTATTTCCACGTAATAATCTTACAACGGTTTACAAACAAGTAAATGAACCAGCACGGTTGAGTTGCGAACGAATTCTAACAAGACAGAACAGAGTTCGTGAAAAAGAAACCTTTTATGAAAATGCTTATTGGTTGAAATTAGTTAACAAGGAAAAGAACAGGGATTGGACAAAATATTGAAGGAAAGTGGATTTCGGGAAGTGGTAATTTATGGGTACTTGAGTGGATTGGGACTGATGACAGGAAAGGACCCAAGCTTAAGGATAAGGAAATAGGAACAGCATGGTAAAGAAAGTATTTTGCGAAGCATATGGTTGGGATCTCCAACATCATTTAAGAGAATTAATTATATGGTGACTTGTAACTTGTAATTTGCAATCTGTGAAATTTGACTATTAATTTAATTGTGCAAGATCACACTAGAAAAAAAAAATTTTTGTAAGATTTGTAGAATACAGAAAATGTAATAAATAGGATGAGTGGTGGGAGAGCCTCTGGTGGATCGGCGATTTATAAACAGAGCGAGGAATGTGAGTCGAGATAGTCGAAAATTGGCAAGTTTGGAACGAGCGTGCGTGCGACAAAGGATCGGCGAGCCTGTCGATGAACAGAGTGCAGATTTTTGTATATTTGCTAATTGTAAATTGTTGAGTGAGAACTGTGAAAAAATACTTTTGTTTTATATAAATCTTACATTTTAGTTTCTATTATTATAAGTTATTGCATATTTTACAATGAATTTTGGAATATAAATAGTATTTTATGTTACGTTCACAAAGAAAGCCATTTGCATTTTGTTGCCATTCATGGCGCCACTAGTATTCATTTAATCATCTGTGTTCTAAGGATGTTTTTATTTTACCCATTTTTACTTATTGAAAATAATTACTGCGGCTCAGCATTGTACTTTTGACTCTTATAAATAAGTTCACTTATTTCCTAAAAATATTAATGAAGAACTTACCTGTCAGTGAGATATTTTCTCTTGAATTTAAGTATAAAAGTACTAGGTGAGATAATAAATCTTGAGATAATAATCTTTAAGTGGAATATTAGTTAAATATCTATAATTTTCTGTCGGAGTAAAAAATAAATATAGAAGAAACACTGACAGTTGATATTACCTTTTTTCTGCAAAGTCAAAGTGATCTATATTATAATAAAAAATTTATTATTATTTCAAATAAATTTGTTCATAATATAGTTAAGAACTTATAATAAAGATTTTTCAAAATTTGATTAAATTTTTTTATTACAGTTTAAGTTCATTAAAAAAATTTAACTATATTTAAGATCTGCAAATAGAACAAATTTATCAAATAATATTTTGCTCTTTTCAGCATTAATTTCTCTTGCTAATTTGTGATGGATTTTTAATAGTGAATACAGTTTATTAATAATAAAACACGAAAAAATAAATTACATCAAGAAGATGCCGGATATGGTAAAGACGTGAAGTTAAAACCATTTACAAAAATCGCAACACGCTGCACGACAACCAAAACAGAACACGAAGGACCGCGAATTTCCTCATTTAAGAGTTTTACAAACCGCGTAAATTCAAAACTCCAACAATTTGCATTGCATTCATATGATTAAATATAAGCTATTAGTGGTTATAAATTATTAAATTCAATATTTGAATATATTAAAAACATTGAATTATTAAATTCAATTCATAGAAAAATATTCACAAAAAAATACAAATATATTAAAAATTCAATAATGTAGACTGTTAATTTTGATTATTTTTAATGAACACTTCTAATACATCCTTGTTGGTTCTATAAATTAAACATTTAATTTTATCTTATTTGTAATAATCTTGTTTTAAGAAATAAAAAAACAACATAAGATTATGTAAAATCTATACTTTTGCCATACTTGCACAATGGTAGCAATTTTATTCTCATATCGCCTCTATATTTATTCCAAAATAATTGTCATTTCCCATTTAATTTCAAAATTAAGTATTAACAAATAGTGAAACAAAAATATAAATAAATATAATTGCTGTTATAATGATATATTACATTAGTTGTAGCGACCAGAGTCGCCACATGAATTATATAGTCGCGCCATCTAGTTGTAGTCAGGTTAAGTTTCTTTGTAGTCAGTAGCTTGTAAGTTTTGTATATAGTAGTTGGTAAGCTTGATTTTAAAACGGTCCGATCTTCTTTCGATTCGGGAAAAAACGTTAGAGTAAAAAGAGCACGCGTCGAGTATAGAACGAAAAAGAATAAAGTCTTCGGATAATAGTGGAAACAGTCTCATTTAATTTCCCACACGAACGAGTACGCCACATAGTACTGTTGCGTTTACCGTTAGCGGTCTAGGGATTTTAGGAGTGGGTAAGTTAACCCGTGGAGTGCTGAAGCACTCTGCTCGCGGTGTGTTGAAAATAAACTGATTAGTTTCAGTACAAATTGATTACTTCTCACACAATTGAACACTTCCCATGATTGATCATTTCTCAATAAAACCACATCTCAAGTGTTTTTGTAAGACAAGTTTCAATGAAACTCAAGCGCCATCTCGTGAAAAGAAAAATAAAGTAAACATTTCGCGAGTGCAAAACATAAAGATTATTCAAGAACTGTAAGAAGAGTTTCTGCGACAGAAAAGATCGAGCGTTCTTTTCCCTTGAAGATTCGATAGAGTATTCCGCGCACGATGCAGGACAATGACTACAAGATCTAGAATTCGAAAATTTAAATCTTGCCTTGCGACTCGATTCACCTAACCGTTCTTCAGCCATCTTCTCGGCAAATTAGGTTTTCCGCTGTCGTTAAAGAAGGTAGAAGGCATTAACGAACGAATTCGTCAAACAAGCAACAAGTCTTTTTAAGAGATTTCTATTCTTTTCCATTTTTAACCGACTTCGAAAAAGGAGGAGGTTACTCAATTCGACTTGTATAAGATTTTTTTTTCTTTTTTTTCTATGTATGTTCGCCGATTACTCCTAACTGGATGGACCGATCGGAATAAAACGTTTTTCATCTTGTAGGTTCTGACTCCCCATTGGTATCATTATAAAAAAATTTTTCATTTTTTAATTGCAAAGTATTGTTATTGCAAAAAAACCGGCAACATTTGAAATAAACTTTTCTCGATTTTAGTGCGCTTTTAATATCTTATCACGGACATGATTCTGAACAATTTTGTTCATATGCAAATTTCACGAAAAGCTTTAGTTTACAAGATGTTAGCGAAAAATTGTTATTAACTTTCGAAATCAACTTTGGATGATTTTAATGTCCTTTTAATATGTTGTCAGGGACACGATTCTTAACAACTTTTTCCTTATCCGCAATTAACGGGAAGCCTTAGTTCTTGAGTTATTAGCGAAACACTATTGTTACTAATATATTGAATTCTGCGTATGCCTACGTGTCTCTCTTGGTGTATGAGTCAACACACGGTCACCGAAAATCAGCATACATGTATAACAACTATTATTACTGCAAAATGCCATTCTTTGGTATTGTTATGTAAAAAATGCACCGATCGCGATGAAACTTTTCGAATATCGAAGATCTTTCCAAGATGATCTCATTTGTAACAGACATTTATGCTACTCGTTAATTGTTAATAACTGTTGTTATTGCAAAAGATCTTTTCGTACCCTGCAGGAAATATGGCGTGTAAGTAGACTTCGTCAATTTCTTTATCAATTGGCCGCAAATAAAAGAGAAAGAAAAAAAAACAGACTTGGCTAGTTTCTTTACGTGCCAGTCGCTGGAAGCTGATCTGCAGAGGGCGGAACAGGGGGAGCCTCCACTAACGTATTCAATTTTATAAATAAATAAAAAAAAAATATAAAAACGAATATCCATGTTGTCTTTTACTTAATTATGTCCATGGCATTTATGCAAACAAAAAAAAAGCCCGAAAGAACTATCTCACAGTATCTTATACAATTCTCCCCATTCTACTAAAAAGCGTGAAATAAAAAAATTTTAAGAAAAAATATACACCGACTTCGAAATGCACTAAAAAGTATAAAATAATTTCTATTTCCCAATGAAGTAATTTCTATTTCATTCAATCGTACAATTACGTAACATATATGAACGAAACCTATTTACTTGTTAGGTAGTATATTAAATACATATATTTCAACCTTTTCGGAGGCGGCGCAAAATTAAAAGGTTTTCTTCAACATGACAATCTTTGGATGGTGGAATATAGGCAAAGTTTGTATAGCTGTTTCTTTTTCTGTACAAATAACTCGGCAGCACGCCGCGAAGTAGGTGTTAGTGCGTATAGAATGTAACTATGGTCTATCTAGATTCATTGAGTATGGGACAGACAGAATCGATAGCCGCATATACTATAAAGATAGAGCCCATCTGCCGGAAATTTGGTAATTCCCGCGTCGTGGGCCCCGTTTGTAGGTCCGTAGATCCATGGCTTCCACATGCGAACGAAGTCGATTCAGTTTCATTTATATCAGAAACGTTGCGAAGTGAAGATTCAGTCGTTACATTTGCGTATATTACCAGATATATCTATAATGGTTCGTATTCTTCCTCAGATTTATTAATATGCAATACGCCATACCACAATCAACTAGTTATTGGCAGCAACGTGTACTGTTGTATTTTTGATTTTGCGCCGCCTCCGAAAAGGTTGAAATATATTTACTATACTACCTAACGAGTAAATAGGTTTCATTCATATATGTTACGTAATTGTATGATTGAATGAAATAGAAATTACTTCATTAGGAAATATAAATTATTTTATACGTTTTAGTACATTTGGAAGTCGGTGTATTTTTTTTCTGAAATTATTTTATTTCATGCTTTTTAGTGAAATGGGGAGAATTGTATAGGATAGTGTAAGAATTCTTCAGGGCTTTCTTTTCTCTGCGTAAGTGACATGAGCATAATTAAGTATAATACACCAACGTCCACGGGAACTCATCTTGCTGCAGAAGTCGGGTGTTAGAGCGGTAAATCTTAGTTAGTGTTTTGGGACAGTGCATTGTGATTGTCCTTTCTTGGTTTTCCGGTGCATAGCACTTGGCGTTTCACTAATAATAATAATAATAGTTTTTCGCTAATATCAAGAAAACTGAAGTTTTCCGACAATTATACATAAGAAAAAACACGTTCAGAATCATGCCACTAATAACGTATTAGAAGGAGACAAAAATCGTTCGAAGTGTTTGCAAAAATTAACAATTTTCGCTAATATCTCGAAAACTAAAGTTTTCTGTGAAATTTGTATATAAACAAAATTGTTCAGAATCATGTGCGTGATGACATATTAAAAGCGCACTAAAATCGGTGAAATTTTTTTTCAAAAGTTGCTGGTTTTTTTGGAATAACAATACTTTGCAATTAAAAAATGAAAAATTTTTTAATAATGGTACCAATGGGGAGTCAGACTCTACCAGATGCAAAAGGTTTCGTTCCGATTGGTCCACTCAGTTAGGAGTAATGGGCGAAAAAAAAAAAAAAATATATACTGATCGAATTGAGTAACCTCCTCCTTTTTCGAAGTCGATTAAAAACGCGGAAAGGTGTTAGCTGTTTGTCGACATTTTTTCTTGATTTTCATGGAAAATCATGGTAACAGGATTAATATTAATCGTCTTGTAAACACATACGCGTACACATTCGATACTAGCCAGAAAATAATACAAACGATCTAGGTTTCATTCATAGGAAATTAATCACCATAAAGAACTATTTCATTCAAGGTAACCTTTCCATAATGTAAAAATCCCCTTATTATTGTTAAATCTTGAAAGGCAGAGTTTAACATAAATTAATTAAAGTTTAATCGTAGTAAAATATATTATTATTTGTTTGGACAACTTTCAATTTTTATTTTTGTTATAGGTGAATTTTGCTTTTCAGATGGTTAAATATGTAGAAAATTATCATAATTATATTTGTGGTTGTTAAAATGAAAAGTAAAGATACAAATTTTTGTGATTGAGAAAAATAAAATTGATTTTTAATTGTATACAATTTTTGGAAAATTGCGAAGTACAGCATTGAAACTTAAGAAGTGATGCATTTTTAAATTAAGGTTTTTGGAAATTTGAAAATTTTGAAAGGTTGAAAGTTCATGAATTTGATTTTTAGAAAATTATGTGATTTAAATATTCGGCGATTTAAAAATATAGGGATTAGAAATTTAGGAATTTGATAACTTGATTAAAAAATTTTGAAATTTTGAAATCTGTGGTTTTAGGAATTTAAAAATGTAGAAATTAAGAAATTTAGGAATTCAAGTAGTTAGCAAAACAGTTATAAATCTTCATTTTCACATTATGACAAGTAGATATAAAATTGCACTTAATACATATATCTATGCGAAGAATGAAAAGTTGCTCTAATTATATTTTACTATTCAGATTTGTAGGTGATATTTTATGTTGTTGGAATATATATATATATATATATATATATATATATATATATATATATATATATATATATCTCGTTTATAAAAATACATCGAAATTAATCAAGCTAATACCGTTAAATTTTATTATTTGTATAACTTGTATCTCTTAATTGCAATTCACCATCGTGTACAAATTAAATTTCGCGGTATAGATTCTGTTGAAAAATGGCGGCATTCAGAAACAATAGATTCCATTATTTCGTGAATTTCATTAAATCCCTAAAAATATATAACATAACTTATTTATTTTTTATACCTATTTATTTTTTAGATTTATTCGCATATTTCAAACTTAACCTAACCCGTCATTTTATGATTCAAATCTATCTAATCTTATTTGAAATTCAAACAAGGTCTTATTTCAACGAAGTTCTTGTTTGCACTTTGAACACGTCTAAAAATAGACTTGAGTGATAAGATTACATGTTAGGTTAGGTTCGATATTCAAACTAGAATATACAAATAAATTTGAACGACAAACTTTTGCGTTAAATTCTGTTTTAGTCATTTTCATTCGTTTAGTAATTTAAATAAAGAATGCAATAATAATAGTTATTTTGTTAGAAAACGAAATTTATTTTGATAATTTACTGTAATACTTGTGTTCACTGTCCTGGTATATTTTAGGTTATGAAAAGGAAAATTAAAATACTTTGTATTTGAATTGAAAAACAAATTTACTTCAGTTGTCAATTTTAATTTCAATTTAGCTGAAAATTGTATATCTGATTACATTAGATAATCATGTAATAATTTCTCGAATTATTAAAACTTAAAAACTTTAATTTATTTTTGTTAAACAGCTCACTCAACGGCTTGAAAGGATACAGACATTAGCTCTTAAGATAACGTTGGGTTTGAGATCCTCTACTCCTTCCAATGTGGTACTGGCGGAAGCCAAAATTCCAAGGCTTGTGGATAGGGCCAAACTTTATGGTTGTAAAACAATTCTCAATTTGTGTGCAAATATGTCAAACCCCTTAATTAATGAGCTAGAAGAGCTATTAAGTTATTATACAAGTCAGCCTAATCTACAAAAGTCCAAAAAGTACAGCAGAATAATACTTCAAAGCTGGGAAAGTATCAAGCCACTAATTCAATTTGTGGAGATAAACGACTCCTTACCATACTACGACGCAACAATAGAAACTCAGTTGCACAGAATTGATATGGACATTTGTTCCGGTAAAAAGATTAAAGACTCACCTGAACCAGTATTGGAGTTTACTGAGTTGATCATGGAGAAATATCCACACCATACCCTAATTTTTACAGATGGGTCCAAAATGCAAGACGCTTCAGCGGTAGGAGCTGCATGTGTCATGCCAGCTTCAAATTCCAGAACTGTAAAGAGTTTAAATAACCAGGCTTCCGTATATATAGCAGAATGTGCAGCTCTTTGCATGGCAGTGGAGCAGTCACTACAAGATACGTCCCATAAATACCTAATCTGCACAAATTCTCTATCAGGCTTACAAGCTATCAATGGAAAGATCTTTGGAAAAAACACAAACCAATATATTAGAAAAATAAAGACCTATCTAGCCAACAATACTTCACAACTGTCTATTACCTTTATGTGGGTTCCCTCACATCAAGGTATACCAGGCAATGAAATAGCAGACGTTGCAGCTAAGGAGGCAACAAAATATATGCCAGAATTGGAGGAGAAATTGCCTTATTCGGATATTGTCAGCCTGCTGAAACAGGAGATGTGGAGACACAGCGAAGAAGCATGGCTAGTTGAGGCGAATAACAAAGGGATCAAATATTTTAATACCTACTTTGAGAGAAGGCAAAAACCATGGTTCGATGGACATGACCTCCCTAGATACACCACATCTTGGGTTACCAGATATAGGGCTAATCACTATAATTTAAAAGCCTCACTGGCAAGACTGAGAATTCTTCCTGATAGTAATTGTGATTGTGGAAATTCCTGCCAAAATCTCAACCACATTTTATGCGACTGTCCGTTACTATCCAGGCAGCGAGACAAAATGCTATCCACACTAGCCAAACATCTGTAACGACTCTGGAACCTAAGTTCAGAAGTTAACAGCGCTAGTTAGGTAAAGAGCGGCTTTTACCAACTGAACGACTCGTTTTGGAAAATAACTAATCTAAAGATTGTGGGATTCGTGTGGTGTGCGGTTAAGGAGTGAAATCCACAGGTCAATATCTTTCAACAACAAGATTTATTCAATAAATCTACTAAAACTAATGAATTTAACAAATAACAAATAACAACAAAATATAAAAAGTATATTAACTTGATGAACGAAACTAAATGGATCTTGATATTGTAGTAGGTTATGTCAGGGTTTTCTCAAAATCAGGATCACTAAAGTACATAATGATTCTTTTATTTTCTAAAACGTAATGAATTGGTCGATCGTTCGTCATCGACCCGAACGATCTCTCCCCTACTCGACTGTTCGACTTTTCGACGTAGCGAATGACGACATCGCTTCACGAAATTCGCAACACGCATAAAATACTATAATTCGGCCTATCCTGACCTTCGATTGACCTCAATCGTCACGTCATGTCTGTTCAAACGCATAAATATCTGTAACATAAATCTATAACATAATGTCATAAGGTAAATACATAAGGTATTCATAATTCGTAAGATGAACATAACAGACTTTTCAGCGTAATGATAACATAAGGCAGATAGCTACATAAGGTGGAAACATAAAATAACCGTTAATAATTTCAGGAACAGTCGAGCTTCTTACAACACACTTACCAAACTATAACAGATTAACATTTTACAACCTATATCTAACTTACAACCTATAAAAATATATACACATATGAATAAAATAAGTGGAAAGCGCAAATATGTACACTATATACAAACACACACTCTCATTCGTCATTATCGTTATCCCCCTCTCTTAATTTTGACCATATTTTCATATTTTCCGGAGAACAGATACCTTCGAATGGTAATTGTGTTAATTGATGTCCTTCCGGATCTCGTATGACATAACGATTTTTATCCAAGACTTTAACAATTTCGTATGGACCTCTAAATTTAGGTACTAATTTTTTATTAACTCCGGGTGTGACATCAACGTTTTTAATGACAACATAATCTCCTACCGCATATTTCGTCGGCGATTTGTGCCTCTTATCATAATACTTTTTATTATACTCGTTTGATGCTTGTATTCTCGCAGCTGCTTTTTCTCTAATAACATTTAAATCACGCTCGTCGGTGCCTTGTTCTTCTAAAATTACGCGTAAAGCATCATGAATATTTCCTAATTGATTTATACCGAATAATAATCTACTTGGTGTATCTCCGATGGCTCGATTTATACTATTATTCAACGCATATTCAACATCTTCCAATACCTGATTCCATGTACTGGTATTGGTGCTTAATTTTGCTAACATCGGTGTTAAAGATCTATTAATCCGTTCTATTTGTCCGTTAGCATGCGGAGTTGCTGTTGCAATTAAAATATGCTGTATTGCATTTTCGGCTAAAAATTCTTTAAATTTATGAGAAGTGAAGGCACTCCCTCGGTCTGATACTATTTTTCGCGGTTTGCTATAAACTCGAAAATATGTTTTTAAATGTCTAATTGCTTCATCGGAATTAGTCGTAACTGCCGGGTAAAATTTTACGAATTTCGTATACGCATCGATAATTTCGAATATGTATTTTTGACGATTTCTAGTACGTTCTAAAGGACCATAATAATCAATATGTAAGCAATAAAAAGGTAGTGAACCTTTATCCGGACACTGTAAACTTCCTTCAACTCTGTTTGCAACAGTAGAATACGTGATACACTTTATACAGTTCATTATAAAATTTCTTACTTTTCCTTTGCTTCCGGGGAACCAATAAATTCGAGATAAATAATCTAATGTTTTGTTCACGCCTTGATGCCCAATTTCTTCATGGTTTGTCCGAATTATATTATCCTCCATCGATGAAGGTACATAAAATAGCAATTTATTATTTAATTTTCTATAAACAATTCCGTTATTCAGTTCGAAAAATTTATGTTCTGTATTTTGTAATTCATCCCGTAATTTCTTAATTTGAGGATCTTGATTCTGTAACACTGCTAAGTTATGTTCAAAACTATTTTCTGTAATTATAAATACACTAAACTCGCGACTTAATGCATCCGCATGTTTTAATTTATCTCCTGGCCTATGTTCTAAGGTGTATTGATAATTTCGTAAAATCAAAGACCATCTTAAAATTCGTGGATTTATTTCTTTCCGTTCTAAAGTTTGTTTCAGGCTGTTGCAATCTGTGATAATTTTAAACGTAATTCCTTGTAGGTAAATACGAAAACGTTCTAACGAGTAAATTATTGCCAGTGCTTCTAATTCGAAACTATGGTATTTTGCTTCGGTTTGTGTTGTTCTTTTACTAAAATAACATATTGGGTGAAATTTTCCATCTAACTGTTTTTGCAATAGTACTGAGCCAAAACCATGCGTACTTGCATCACAATGTAATTCCGTTTCCGCAGTCGGAGAATAAATTGCTAATACTGGTTCAGACATTAATGATTCTTTTAGATTTTCGAAACATTTTAACATTTCATCATCCCATCGAAATAAGACTTTCGACTTTAACAAATCATATAAGGGTTTCGCTTTTAACGCAAAGTTTCTTATAAATTTACGAAAATAGGAAACTAATCCAAGAAAACTTTGTAACTCCCGGTAATTTCTCGGTATTGGATAGTCACACACTGCTTGAATATTATCTTTACTCGGCCTAACACCCAATGAATCTATACAGTAACCTAAATAAACAATTTCACTTAAAAGAAAAGCACATTTCTCTAACCGTAATTCTAAACAATTGCTGACAAGAACATTCAATACTTGTTCCAATATTTCTAAATTTTCATCAATTGTTTTCGTGGCAATTAATATATCATCTAAGTAAATTAATATTTTCCGTTCATCTAATAATTTCCGAAAAGCATTGTTAATGAACCGCATAAAAAATGATGGACCATTCGACAAGCCAAAAGGCATACGCACATATTCATATTGTCCCATAAATGTAATGAATGCAGTAAATCGAATCGAATTTTCTTTCATATGAATGTGGTGAAATGCGTCTTTCAAATCTAACTGGGTAAAATAATTCTTATGCCGTAATTGGTCAATTTGATCATCTATTCTGGGAATTGGAAAATGATCTCGTAACGTTAGTTTATTCAGATCTCTGTAATCAACAGCCATTCGGTATTGTCCCGACTTTTTCTTAATTAATACGATCGGACTACAATATTCGGACATACTGGGACGAATAATTCCCCTTTCCAATAAGTTTTTAATAATTTCCTCAACCGCGTTCTTCTCACAATATGATAATCGTCTGGGATTATAATAAAATGGTTGATGATTCGCTTTAAGAACTAATTCCATTTCTAATTTTGTAATTGGTGACTCTGGTCTTTCTGGTTTTACATAACATTTATCAATAAGATTTATAACTCGAGTTTTCGATTCCCAATCTACTTTTCCATCAATACTAAGATTAACTGGTGGGTCGTTCTCAACTGCATCAATTTTCAATATTTCGGATATCGGATAATCATCGCTTTCAGTTTTACACTTACGTTGAACGCGCACGGTTTTTCCTAACGTTATCTCTATACTATCGTTAGTAATAAAATCTCTACCTAATAAACAAGAACAACTCATCGTGTTTTCTGCAATAACATAAAAATCAATCAGAATTTCGCAGTCTGCTACTAAAAGTGTTTGTTTTAAACGACCTAAAATATTTATCTTACTTCGATTTACGCCCTCGAACTGGACATCATCTTGATAAGGTCTAATAGATACGCTTGGCTTAATTAAAGAGTCTACTAAGAATGACACCGGACTACCCGTGTCTAAAACAGCATCTACATTACCCACAGTGTTCAATGTTGCCTTGATTACGTAACACGGTACCACACTTGTGTTCAATTGCACGAAATGCGCTGTCGTTGATGAGCTTGCAGGTGGTGAGGTCCGTTCCTTCGCTGTCATGGGCCGCTTAGGACACAGTTGCTTCTTATGATCCGTCGCTCCACATAGATAGCACGTTCCTCTTTCCCTCCTCGGCTTCGGACACGCTGCGTACAAATGTCCTGTCTCGTTGCAATTAAAACATCTGCTGGGTGGCTTCGATTCTGCTTGCGCGTAATGCGTCCTGCTTGTCGATTTGTTCATAATTTCGGAGTTTGTCGGTGTAGTTTTCTTTGCTGGCTGATAACTCAAACTACGGATCCTGTCATAAATTTTTAATTTGTTCTTCAACTCACTTAAATTCGTTGCTTCGTAAAGCTGAGCTTTTCTCATAGGATCGTCTGGAATCCCGTCTACGATATACTGAATTAATGCTTCGACCTCAATATACCCTCTCGCGGCGATTTCCTTCATCACCAGAAAATACTCGTGGACAGACTCGGCTTGTCGCATCTTCCGGCCCCGCAACATTTGATGCAATTGTGCGCTGTTTATTTTGGACGAAAACTCTTCCAATAAGAGAGATCTAAATTTTTCCCATGTAGTAATGGCTCGCTCGCCCTGCATAAATAATTTTGCCAGACCCGTCAAGCACTTTTTCGCAAACAATAACTTTTGCAAATCCGACCATCCAAGCAGCTCGGCATTATCCTCAAAATCTCGGATCCAACTTTCCACTGGATAACCATCCGATCCACTAAACTGTCGAATTGAGTCCTCAATGTCCCGAAAATTTAACACAAATTTCGGTGTTTCATAATCAATTTTCGTATTCCGTGCCGCGGAATCTATCGGTGAACGGGTTCTCGCGGGCACTGGTCGCGCACTTGTATTCGAAGGAAATCGAATTGTTTCATCCATCGCCTCGTCTTCAGAATCTTCTTCCGATTCTGAGACGGTCGATGCGCTATCTAACTTTAATTTATTTGGATCCACCAAATGTACACAAATTCGATGGGCCACTTCTTCATTCTGTCCCGCAAAATCAATGTTCAACACCGTACATATAGCCACTAATTCGCCTAAGCTAAATGTCGTGACAGCCCACGCCACTTTCTCGACAAATTCTGTGGATCCTGTTTCGAATCCTAGTCCCGAAAATTTACGCAAATATTTCCGATTATTACGGTCGCCTTCGTCACCACGAATAAATTTATATAACGCGCGAATTGCCTTCGTTGGCGCTTTACGCAAGTTCTCGCAAATAACCGGAATGTCATTTAATGTCGTCATTGTTCTTTAATTTAATTGAAATTATCACTTAACTAATTAACGCACTTATCACTACCATAAAGTCACTTAGTCACTACAATAAAGTTTATAAAATTGTACAGTACATTTGTCTGAATCACTACTGTAAAGTTTGTAAAACTACACAGCACGTTTGTCTGAATCCCACTTCTGAAGCTGTAGTAGGTTATGTCAGTGTTTTCTCAAAATCAGGATCACTAAAGTACATAATGATTCTTTTATTGTCTAAAACGTAATGAATTGGTCGATCGTTCGTCATCGACCCGAACGATCTCTCCCCTACTCGACTGTTCGACTTTTCGACGTAGCGAATGACGACATCGCTTCACGAAATTCGCAACACGCATAAAATACTATAATATAATATTAATAATAGAAATAATAGAACTCAGTAAATTAAACAGTATGTAATAGATGATCTAATTTCTAATTAATTCTGATTTCAGACAAAACTAACTTCGCTTTCGCAAATAAACTAAATTCGATATTATTTAATTCTTGTTTGAACGCTATCGCAATTACAATTTTTATTTTGGTTAATAAAGATAGAATCTACATAATGAATACTCTTTTATGATATTAATAGAAATAATAGCGCGTTGATAGTCTACCGCAGCGAGGAACACGGCCTAAGTGTGATCTCTAAGTGTACCTAAATACGCTTTCGCAAAATTAGATAGATCAATGATTTTAATCGATATCTAACGCGGTGTAGTCGACTACTGTAATTACGCTGATGACAGAACAATATTCTTTTATTAATTCAAGTTTTGCAAATTCTATTTGAATCTAAATGAATTTTTATCTCGGAACAGTTACTCTTTTAATTTGGCTCGACAACTAATTGTCCATGACCCTTTTAGTCAAAACGAACACTGACAGCCAAGACCAGATCGCTTAATTGGGGAGCCTGTTGTTCACTGGCTACTAGAACGACCCAACGATACAGGAAAAGGGTGAACAGTATAAGTCTAACAGGGTAGCAAATCAATTGATTCTAATATAAAATCGTAATTGCGGAACTGCCACCCAAAAGACACGGGCTTCAGAGACCAAGCCGCTCAAATGGGGAGCCTGCGTTAGCTGGCTACGAAACTACCCAGAGCGAACTCCGAGAATCTGACGGCGCGTTAGAAATTCGACAAAGATCAAGATGCGTAGCTGAGAGCTATCCTTTCGATATCTTATCCTTTCTTGGCGCAAAGTATAGCACTCTCCTAACGGAGTTTCAGAGACGAGACCGTTTGAATGGGGAGCCTGCTGTTCGCTGGCTACTAGAACGACCCACGATCAAGTATCCAAATGGCGTATACTCGCTTTACCAGTCAAGTATTAAAAATCGTCTCGGCTCTTGACAGCGGAAACTATTCCGGTTATACTTATCCAGGAGATTTCTAGCGTGCTCGACTTCGAAAACTGTTCTGCGATTTAGGCGAGTTTCGCTCGGGCTTTTATACTCGCTAGTCTGGCAATTTCTTGGAAAACCCCCATAATGCCGAAATATACAATTGTTGTGTAAATTCGCGATTAGACATTATTTATGAAAACGAACGGTTCGATTACATTATTAGTATTATACTCCACTCGATGATTTATGTCGTTGATACAAAAATTATGGTTTAATAGTGTTTTAATGAAAATTGCATTCGCTGTCTTCTTCTATACGCTACGCACGTACTTCTATTCGGATTGAATCTAATGTATAAGCATACGATGCTTCTCGAACGTTCTATAGAGTAATATTCTAATTTACAATATATACTGCAATAAACTATTGTCTGACTTTAGTTCCGTATAACATTATATTAGTAGACTTGATATGTATTAACTGATTTGTTTAACTAACGATTTTAGTAACTAATAATATCGTAATTGTAAAATGTATTCCTATCCTTCTCTAAGATTGCGCGAGAATACCAGGAAATTCGGGGTGAGCATCGCGGCACGTAGGCACATAGCATCGCGGAATTTTCCATATAGAATTATACATTTATTAGAATAACTATAAAATAATACATAAATCTTGTTTTAACTATTCTAACTAAACATTTGATTGTCTTTATGAAACATACTATCTATTTTAAATGAAAAACATAAAATAATTGTTATAAATCAAAATGTATATAACATCGGTTACCGACCGTCGAAATTTATACATAAGGTAATAGTATATTATATACTGTCGGTAATAGTTCAATTCCGTCGGTAACTAAATTATTAGCGCGTAAACGAATAGAACATAGGACTGCCATATTTAAAAGAAAAAATTCTTCCAGGGACGTTACACCTTTATCTTAACCTAAACATCCTGCTATACACCTTTATCTTAACCTAAACATCCTGCTATGCACATTCCTATCTAATTCCGTGAACCCTTATTTACATCATGCAATCTCCAGACAATATCAGATCATAACTAATCTCCCTTTTATCTTCCTTTCTGACACCAGCGAGCAGTATAAAAAACCCAGTTCGAATAACTTCGACGCAGTAGCAGTCCGACTAGTCACAAGGTTCGTCCCCTCGTGCAGGACTCTGCTAGTTCCCATCTTAATTTCCTACCAACTCCAAACTACGCGTTTCATTTATCTTACAAGTCTAAGTTCATTTGTATCAGTTTATATTCCGACATTATTCTCAGTATTGAATATATTTTATATTTAGTTATATTCGCCTTAAATCATTTCCTATAAACCCAAGATCTGTTTAAGAGCTTTTAATCATTTAAAATACCTACCCTGTCCAGCTCCTACTCTGCGACCAGTTATCCGCGAAGTTAAATATTGAGTTATTACGTATTGAGATACCTGTAAAGAAGATCACCGCGAAGGATCTACTACCTAAGGATCTGAGACGAGAAATCTATTATAGAATTTAATGAGGAAGCTTCGGGTAAGTACTGCGTCATACTTGTACACTCTGGGATCCCTGACATACGACGGGCGCACGTACCGCGTGGTCTAAAAGATTGTCAAATCAAGAGCGATTCCGGACCTTCAGGCTGATATAAGCAAAGGTACCATCCGGGACGTAACATAGCACTTAACATAAATTCGCTAATATCAAACCAGAAAAGATCCAATCTCCTTCAATTAACAAGGAAACATAACCCAGACATCATCCTCTTAGGAGAAACTAAACTCAATAATAAACACAAAATATCATACACTAATTTCACAATACACAGAACAGGCAGAAAAAATGCCATACAGGGAGGAGGGACATCCATACTAATCAGGAACACAATCGAACACAAAAAGATACACTTTCCATGGAGTGAAAACAATAAAGTAATTGAAGCAACAGGCATAGGAATAGTTCTCCCGAACCAAGAAAACCTAATAATAATATCAGCTTATGCTCCCGGGGACCAACCAAATAGAATTCATACAAGAACTAGAAAACCTAATCACTAAACTAAAGTTATCCAACCCGAATACCTACCACCTAATAGCAGGAGATCTTAACGGTAAACACACATCTTGGAATAATGCAACAAACAACACCAGAGGTATTCATCTCAAAAAATGGCTAGACTTAAACACAATAAAGCACAACATACAATTACGCAGTTCAAACCTCCCATCATATCCCAGCGGTAACTCCTACACAGACATATGCCTACACGACGCAAGAATTCAATTCCACAATCTAATCAATCAAAAATTATTAACCGTTCCTTTCGATAGCGATCACAACGCACTCATTTTCACCATATCCATAAACAATATCACACTCCTTACACACACATCGCCAGAAAAACGGACTAACTACTCTAAAGCGAACTGGCAAAAATTCAAAAAAGCAGTAACACGCGAAGTACAAGACTTGAAAATACCACATGACAAAAACCTATCCAATCAAGAAATTGATGTGTATTTAGAACAACTAGAAAAAGCAACACAAAAAGCAATAGACAAGTCCATTCCAACAAGTAAAACACCAAACTCTTCAGAAATATACCTAAATAAGAAAATAAAAAATCTACAAAAAAACAAAAACTACCTACTAAACCAATTACACAAAATAAATCATTTCAAGAATCATTCATTCATTCAACTAAAACATACGATCCAAGGCATCCTCAAAGACATAAAAACACAAATAGGAGCAGAATTTAAAGAATCAATTAACGCACACTGAAAAGATAAAATCACACAAATTGCCCTGAAAGGTTCCACAAATCCTTTCCAGCAACATATTTAAAACAAAAACACCACCTCTCAAGTAGAAAATCTTACAATCAACAAAAACAACCAACTCCTCATACAAACAGCAGAAATAGATACTACATTACTAACACCAAACAATAACACTTTCACAACACCAGATACACAAAATAAACTCAATGTACTAGGAGCCCACTTCGAAATAACGCACAACCAAAACAACCACTTAGGCAACCCTCAACTTAAATCAATAATAGAAAATAAAACAGACACCATAAAAAAAAATCTTATGGAAGAGGCCATGACACAAAAAACCTTAACGACCTTCTCAACGAAATCACCAGCATACAGTCTCACATCCGAAATCCCCACAAATGCCTTCACATGTCAACTTGAAATAAAGAATATTCTAAAAAAAAAACGAATAACAAAAAATAAGCCAGGTTTGACAGAATTCCTAATACAGTGCTCAAAAATCTGCCAGGTAAAATTATATTCCTATACACTATATTATTCAATAATGCAATAAACAATGGATATTTTCCAGTAATCTGGAAAACAGCAAAAACAATAGCATTGAAAAAAAGAGGAAAAGATACAGATAACCCTGCTAACTACAGACCTATTAGCCTACTCCCTAATATAAGTAAAGTTTTCGAAAAAATTCTACATAGACAAATATCAGCACATACGGAAGCACACAACATACTACCGCCATACCAATTCGGATTCCGAAACAGATCATCCACGATTCACGCAATACACAAACTAACCACTGACATCAACGAAGCGCTAAATAACAACCTATGTGTAGGAGCCTGCCTCATTGACCTGGAAAAAGCTTTTGACACGGTATGGCACAAGGGGTTCCTTTACAAATTACACAAATACAAATACCCATCACACCTGATCAAAATCATCTGGAGCATGATAAACAATAACAAATTTATAGTATAAGAAGGTAAACTCCAATCAAAAACTTTTACAATCACGAACGGACTACAGCAAGACACAGTAACTTCACCAATTCTATTCAACATTTACACAGCTGCACTCCTAAACTTATTCACTCTTAACACAGAAAACCTAAAAGCCATAGCCTTCGCAGATGATCTAATCATATACTTCATAGGAAACAAATAATTTTCAGAAAAAAAAATACACCGACTTCGAAATGCACTAAAAAGTATAAAATAATTTCTATTTCCTAATGAAGTAATTTCTATTTCATTCAATCATACAATTACGTAACATATATGTATGAAACCTATTTACTCGTTGGGTAGTATATTAAATATATTTCAACTTTTTCGGAGGCGGCGCAAAATCAAATACAAGTCAGGCAGTATTTATTACCCTTAGAAACTGGTAATGGCCCTACGATGTCCAGATGGACATGGTCAAACCTACCACAATTTTTAAAATCGGTAATAGGAGTTCTAACGTGCTTATTGACCTTAGCACGCTGACAGGAAATGCAGTGTTTAGCCCATTCACGACAATCCTTATTTATTGCTGGCCAAACGTATCGGTCTGTTAACAGCTTTTGTGTAGCACGGATTCCAGGATGAGAAAGTCCGTGAAGAGATTCAAAAACTGTCCTACGCAATGTAGATGGGACAAAAGGTCTAACAGAACCACTCGAAACATCGCAATACAGGAAGATGTCGAAGTCTGGGAAGTGTACTTTCTTAAGCTGAAGGGTACAAGTTTCGCTTTCTAACATCTGTTTTAACTCTAGATCTTGTTTTTGTGCTTGTTCAAACGTTTTGTAATCAATAGACGAGGAAATAGTCTCTACTCGAGATAACGCATCTGCGACATTGTTTGCAATGCTTTTTATATGTCTAATATCTGTACTGAACTGGCTAATATAATCTAGATCTCTAAACTGTCGCGGTGAACACTTTTCTAACTTTTGTCGAAATGCAAATATTACCGGTTTGTGATCGGTGTAAATGATAAAATTTCGTCCTTCTACAAAATATCGGAAACGTTTAATTGCGGTATAAATGGCAAGCAACTCACGATCGTACGCACTATATTTGCGCTGTGCAGCAGAAAGAGCCTTTGTATAAAAAGCAAGGGGTTGCCACATATTATTATTAAATTGTTGCAATACAGCTCCTACAGCATAATCTGATGCATCTACAGTAATACTAACTAGAGCATTAGGTATTGGATGAACTAATAAAGTAGCGTTTGCAAGACCCTTTTTAATATTCGTAAACGCTCTCTCAGCTGATTCTAACCACGGTACAGGTGTATTACCTTTTTTCGAACCCTTTAACAGGTCATTCAAGGGTTGTAAGAGGTGCGCCGCGTCAGGTATAAAACGTCGGTAAAAATTGACCATTCCTAAAAATCTTCGCAGTAATTTTACAGTACTAGGTTTCTCAAAATTCGAAATTGCTTCAACGCGTTCAGTCATTGGCTTAATACCATCGCGATTAACAGAATAGCCTAAAAACGAAATTTCGCTAACACCGAAAACGCACTTCATCGGATTTATTACAATACCGTATTCGTTCAAAAGTATTTTAAGTTCAAAAAGTATTTTAAGATGCTTTTTATGCTCTATTTCATTCTCAGAAGCAATAAGAAAATCGTCAATGTATGCATAAACGAAATCTAAACCACGAATAACATGGTCTACGAAACGCTGACAAGTTTGCGCCGCGTTCCGCAAGCCGAACGGCATAAAAATGAATTCAAATAATCCGAACGGAGTAGTTATAGCCGTTTTTTCGCAATCTTGTGGCGCTACCGGAATCTGATGAAATGCGCGGACTAAATCTATTTTTGAAAACACACGCTTGTTGTGTAATGTCTGTGTAAAATCCTCAATATGTGGGGGAGCATACCTATCCGGAATCGTACGGACATTAAGTGCACGATAGTCACCGCATAGCCGGAAGTTGTTCTTGTCCTTCTTCGTAACCATGGTAAAGGTGAAGCCCACGGACTCTTAGACGGCCGAATGATTCCCTGTCGTAGCAGCAGGTCAAATTCCGCCTTAGCCACCTGTAAACGGTCCGGTGCAAGACGCCGAGGCTTGTTGAAAACAGGTGGGCCTGGGGTCGTCTCAATAAAATGCTGAATGTCGTGCTTGACCGTTTCTCTGCGAAACACGGTCGGCCTAGTGAGGTCCGGATAATCTGCCAATAGTTTGTGGTAAACAGAATCACCCACTACAGTTTTAACAGTTACCGCACTATCATTCACCAATCGACCACTCACGAATAAGTTTGTCGTTGCGTCGATTAACCACTAATTTATTTCGCGGGTCCACTAAAAGGTTGTAATGCGACAAAAAATCAACTCCGATTACCGGTCCTTCCAAGTTGGCCACTATAAATTGCCACGGAAACTCGCGTCGTAACGATAAGTTAAGAAACCTCGTAATTGTGCCATAAGTCGTGATAGGAGAACCGTTGGCTGCGTATAGTTCATAGTCACTCCTATGCGATCGGCCACGCACACGCGAGCGCGGAAAAATACAAATGTCCGCATCACTATCGATTAAATATTGTATTTTCGAAACCTGGTCCGTTACATAAATGCGGCCTGACTTAGGACCGCCGGGTACTGCCGCTTTAACGTGCGACGGTCCTACAAGTTTCCCGGCTTCGGTCCTGACCACGAACACGGGGGTATACACTTCGCAGCTTTCTCGGCGTAATTATGATAATACCAACACAAATTATGCGGTACACTATTCGATCGCTGCCGATTCTTACTGTTTGACCGCTCACGAGACTTGAAACCTCCATGGTTTGCGATTACGTCGTTCATCGATCAAAGCTTTTAATTGAAGCTGTACTTGCTCTAAACTTTGGCGAAGCAATTGAATCTCTTGCGAATTAGTCGTAGGTATTGTAGATGCCGAGGTGGACGCTATTCTATGACGGGCTGTCGGAATCTCATGGACACGATCCGCAATTTCTGCCAATTTGGATCCTACCTTATCAGAAGTCGCAGCAAGAACAAGCTGCGCATTGGTAGGAAGGCGATTCTTCCAAATTTCAACGAGAAATTCCTCATTCACCGCAGAGCCTGCTAAGTCCTTTAAGTGTCGCCAAAATTGAGTTGGCGTCCGATCGCCAATTTCTTCGGTTTCCAATAATTTCCGAATCCTCATTGTGTCCGAATCGGATAGTCTTTTTATTAGTTCCGCCTTAAGTGTTTCATACTTTCGGGCAGGTTACAAATAATATCCTTGACTTCCACGGCATATTTTCCATCTAACGGGGCGATCAAGTAACCAAATTTTGTTTCATCTTTGGTAATACGTCCGATAACAAATTGCGCTTCAAGTTGCTGAAACCACAAAGCAACTTTTTGTGGCCAAGAAGTAGGAATTCGGAGAGTTACAGAGGCAACATTTATTGTCTCCTTATTGTCCACAATTTCCTCTTGGTTTGCCATGATCACAAAAGTCTAAAAATGTTCACTTTGTACGCGTGTCACTATACAATCACTATCCAGGATACACGATCACGTCGGCGGTCACCAATTTAGGATAAAGGTGACGTAATTGTGACACTGGGTAACAGACAACAAATATATTTGACAAAACAATAACAATAACAATAACAAATAACAATGATAAGACTGTTAACAAAAATAAGTACTAAACAGTGAACTGAAACTCTGATCATAAACGTTGTTTAAATGAGTGCGTATACTTCAACGGTCAGGACTATTCTGTCGAATTTCCCAACGGCTCCTAACCAGGAAGAAAATGGCCACATGGCCCTAAAAGGGCTTACGCGTCAAAACGTTTGCACTAGCTTAGGTCTTCAAGGACCTCGAAAACTTTCGACGCTATTTATGGCATTACTGCCACAAGTGGAATGGGGAGAATTGTATAGGATAGCGTAAGACAATTCTTCAGAGCTTTTTTTTTGTCTGCGTAAGTGCCATGAGCATAATTAAGTATAATACACCAACGTCCACGGGAACTCATCTTGCTGCAGAAGTCGGGTGTTAGAGCGGTAAATCTTAGTTAGTGTTTTGGGACAGTGCATTGTGATTGCCCTTTCTTGGTTTTCCGGTGCATAGCACTTGACGTTCCACTAATATTAATAATAATAGTTTTTCGCTAATATGTCGAAAACTAAAATTTTTTGTGAAATTTGTATATGAATAAAATTGTTCAGAATCATGTCCGTGATAACATATTAAAAGCGCGTTAAAATCGGAGAAATTTTTTTTCAAAAGTTGCCGGTTTTTTTGCAAATAAAATACTTTGCAATTAAAAAATGAAAAATTTCTTAAGAATTAGTACCAATGGGGAGTCAGACCATACTAGATGCAAAAGGTTTCGTTCTGATTGGTGCACCCACTTAGGAGTAATCGGCGAACATACATAGAAAAAAAAAAAAAAAAAAAAATATACAGGTCGAATTGAGTAACCTCCTCCTATTTCGAAGTCGGTTAAAAAGAATTGTGTATAGAAATATGAATTTTCCAGGAAGATTTCTTAGGACTGTGTTAGCGATTCTATCTAGACTGGCAGATTTTTTGTTATTAGATTTTTTGAGAACGTGGGCTAGCTCGATTTGTGATGTGAAGATATTGGTATTGAGTTCGGATGAGGGTGCATAGGCTGGTGAGTTTGTGGAGAACGTGGTTATGGGATCGTAGGGAGAAGTGTCGTGGATTAACTGTTCTTTTATGATGGAAGTTTTGGAAATAACTATGTTCGCGAGGTGAGGGCTACCCATGTGGGTATTTTGTTTGTGAGTCAGCTCAAAATGCGCACCTAATGTGTTTAATTTGATCGTGGGATCTGTAATTGTTACTGTGTTCTCATTTTGTTGTACCGATTGAGTGTCTATACATGCTGTTTGTATGAGGGGATGGTTGTTTTTATTAACTGTTAAGGATTCTATGTGCGAGGGTGGGTTTTTCGTTTTGAAAATGTTATTTGTTTGTTGGAATGTGTTTATCGGTCCTTTTGCCGCGATTTGAGTTATTTTCTCTTCCCAGAACGCATTCACTGATTTTCTAAATTCCGTATCTAACTCTGTTTTAATATCTTTTAGGAGGTTCAAAAGTGCGATTTTTTTTATTATGGATGGTTTGTCGTATCTAATGCTTAGGTTATTTATTTGTCTGAGGATATAGTTTTTGTTTCTCTGTAGGGCTTTAATTTTTTTATTTACAAAATTTTCCGAAGAGTTTGGGGTTTTGGATTGTGGTATAGCTTTGTCTATGGCCCTTTGTATTGATGATTCTAGTGTATCGAGGTTCCTGTCTATTTCTTGGTTATTAACACTTTCACGACCGCATCTTTGCGCAGTTAAACGTCGCCATGAGCCGGCAATATTTTTGACACCACGTGGTAGTCAACGTTCAATTGCGTAGACCTATCCATGACACCACGTAAGTGTCACCGGCCAACAACGTTTGGCCTGCCTATGGCACCCCGTTGGTGTCACCGGTTGTGAAAGTGTTAAGGTTCTTGTCGTGTGGGATTTTTAGGTCTTTTATTTCTATTGATGCTATTTTTTTGAATTTTTTCCAGTCGGCTTTGGCGTAATTGGGTCGTTTTTCTGTAGGTGTGGAACAAAGATGTGTTATGTTAGTTATGGATGTTCTGAAGGTGAGTGCATTGTGGTCGCTATCGAATGCTAGGGTTTTCAGGTTATCGTTTTCTAAGCGATGGAAATTTATTCTGGCGTCGTGTATGCAGAGGTCTATGTAGGAATTCCCGCTGGGGTAGGAAGGGCGGTTTGGGCTGCGTAAGTGACCGTTATAGGTTATTGCATTTTGGTCTAGCCATTTTTTAAGATGTATGCCTCTGCTGTTATTTGTGGTATTTTTCCAGGAAGTGTGTTTTGGTTTAGGTCTCCTGCTAGAATGTAGTACGTGTTGGGTCGGCTAAGGTTGACGTCTGTGAATAGTATGTCTATTTCCGAAGTGAATTCCATTTTATTGTTACCTGGGGCGTAAACTGAGATTATTATTAGCTTTTCTTGGTTAGGGAGATCAATTTTGATTGCTGTTGCTTCGACTATTTTGTTGCTTTCGCATGAGTTGGCCCTATTTTGGTTTGATATCAGTGAGTTTATGTTTAGTGCTATGAATTTGATTTGTTTGTCGGTGGCTGTTGCGGAGGTATTTGTCTTTGTGTTTTGTGCTGGCGACTTATCCATTGAGTGCATTGGGGGGCGGTGTAGTGTATCTTTGGAATAGTAGGTGAATATTGTTGGAATTGGTGTGTACGGCTTGGTGAAGAGCTTGCAATTGATTTTTAATATCTAGCAGGATATTTGTAAAATCTCGTGTGATGGTGTCTTGGTGTAATGTATAGTGTGTGTTATTGGTTATTTGTGGTTACGTTGAACTGTGGTGATTTAGATTTGGGCGTGGACGTGTAGGTGGGGTGTGGTGGGGGGGGTGGGGGTGGGGTGGTAGGTGCAGTTTTTTGAGGTGTGGATATTTCGGGGTGGTGGATTTGTGTGTTTGGAAGGATGGGTAGTGGCTGAGAGCTAGCTGCTACCTGGCTGTACGATCTTGTTGGATTTACAAGTTTTTGGATTTTAGCGATTTTGGCGTTTCTTAAATTTAGTTGTTTTTGTTGCTTTTGAGCAACTGCTGACTTATATGATTTAACATATGGGCAGCCTCTGTAGGAGGCGAGATGACCATTATGACCGCATAAGGCGCATTTGAGTTTGTCTACGTTTTCCTGCGGGGAGGAAATTTCGCACTTGCCCGGCTCGTGGTTTCCTGCGCATTTTACGCATCTATATATTAAGTTGCAGTTTGTCGAGGAGTGGCCTATGTGTTGGCATTTCCAACATTGGGTTAAATCTTTGTTCCTTATCTTTTCCCATCTTATTGTTTGGTGTAGGATTTTTTAATTTGGGACAGGTTATTTATGTTACTATCTGTTGTTAAGTGGGTTATGAACATTGGGAGTTTTTGGTTTTGAGCTACGGATTTCTGGGTTGTGAGTCTACTTATTTTGATGAGTTTTAGCATAGGGATGTTGAGATTGTTTAACGCCTCTAGTATTGTGTCGTAGTCGTAATTCCCTTCTAAACCTTTTAGGAGGATGATTTGTGGTTTTTCGTATTTAGGTGTATATGTGTAGTAGTTTATGATTTTGTTTTTAAGTATGATTAATATTATGTTATAGTCTTCAGGTGTGTCTATGTATAAATTCTGCGCGTTTTCTGACGTTTTTTTTTTGTCCTAAAGTTTGCTATTAACTTAATGCCGCTAGTAAGAATTGAATCTATTGTTTTCTGCGCGCTCGAACCTTGAATAATTATTGGGAGAGGTTTTGTATATCTGGTTTGAGTTTTCTTCCCTTGGGTTTCGCTGGTCTGTGGGTTTCCCTGTCGTAAACCTTTTCTTCTTTGCTGGTACCTCGCTGTCTTCTATTGGTTTCGTTTAGCCTTTTTAGCAAGCTGTTAATTTGAATTTGTTGAGCTTCGTTTTGCTGGCGAAGCTCGTCATTTTGTTTTTTGATTTCTTCCAACAGGTCTTCTAGCGTTTGTATCCTGTTTGCATCTTTTTCTGGTGGTGCTGTTTCCTTGATGGTACTGGTTGTGGAATCTTGTGATAGTGAGGTGTTGCTCCTTGGTAATTTGGTTGCTAGTTTATGTTGTTGTGAACTCTGTTTTCGTTTTCCCGGCATTTTTTGCAGAATATCCTGCATTTCTGCTATTTTAAGCGTGCCGCTTTTTTCTTTTTTTTAAATTTTGTGGAATATCTCTTGAGATATGTTCATTAGCTCTGTGTTTCCGTGGCTTTGTGGTGGAATTGCGTTATCTTCTCTTTCTATCTCGGCTTCTACGGCGAAGCCGCATGGCTTTTTGCTGCAGTGGTGGTCCTCGATGATGGTGGCTGCCGTTGTTGGTCCTTCTCTAACTAATATTTGAGTTTGAATATCCGCTGATGCGGATTTTTCTACGTGCTCTTTCGTCACGTTGCTTTGGTTTTAAGCGCTATGCAAAACGGTTTTTGCCAGACGATGTTACCTGCCCGGCGGTCAATTGCAGACGGTATATCCTGACTAGTATGGCCGTTGGCTGATAGCAATTAATACTAATTTTGTTCTTAAAGCTTGTCGCAGTTTGCCTTGTGTAATGTTTAATATGGTATATGTTTCTCCCCTTCCCGTTTCATTTGCCCGTTCTCACTATTCGGTTACCTTTCGCTTTGTTAGTTTGCTTGTTTGCTTGCACTAGTTTATATCAGTTTTTAGTTGGTGTTCCCGTTAACTGGCTGCAACTTTTTGTTTTATTTGGGAACCGAAGCCACCGCCAAATTGGAGTACTTCAGCCCGGGGCAGGAGCAATCGCCTTTCACCATGTCTTCCACCCCCGGCGTTAGGCAGTCAGTAAGGCGGAAAAATAGGTTAGGTTAAGTTAAGCCCGACGGAAGAAAACCCACCACCTTCTCGTGGTTTCCGCCATGCGGTGACACCTCTAAAATAATAATAAAATAGAAAATGTTGTTTTTTTGAAATAAACGTAAAATAATAAATGTTGAAGTTTGCTGTTATGAAGGAAATATCATTAACTAAGAGTGGGTAATTAACATTTACCAATAATGAATACTAATTTCCAAGAACTAATAATATATCAATAATTTGTTACAGATTGTACTACAGCAAATTTGTGAGGAAAGAATTTTTCCTTTTGCTGTATGGCAGCACAAAAGACATGTAGGTAGATAAAATAAAATTTTATTTTGTTGTTGAAATAATAGTAGTAGTAATTATTATGTATTCATATCATTTTGTCTGTCGCAGATACTCTGTAAATAAAGAAAGCGAACCAAGCAGAGAAGTAATGGCTGATGTGTAACATCCCTAGAACCTAAGTTTAGCTAGTTACTACCGTTAGGAAGGTAAAGAGCGGCTTTTACCCTCTGAGCGACTCGTTTTCTAATAAAGTTTGTGGGATTCATGCCGTTAAAGAGTGAAATTCACAGGTCAAAATCCTTCAATAACTTAGATTTATTCAAGATAATAAAAGTAAAACTAACAAATAACAATACTCAAAATAATGAAACGTAAATAGATTATAAATGCTTGGTTAATTGATGAACTAAATAGGTTTGATATAATAATAATAATGAAAAATAATAGAATTTAACAATTAAACGGCACGTAATATATAATTGAGAAATTAACAAATTATAATTTGCGGAATAACAGTAATCTAGGAAGATACTCGCTTACATCTAAGGCTAACTAAATTTTATAATTTATATTGTTGCGACGTGAAACCAGCTCACGATAAATGCAATGAAGCTAGTCCTGGCTTCAGATTGAAGAGATCCGCGGAACTCGTCAGGCGGGACGAGCGGATCGAGTGGCCAGAACTGATAATCTACTAATAATCTTCGGAATTCTCTCTTCTGTCCTTCCTGCAGGAAAACTGTTAAAGACTGATCATTGTTTCATATTGTAATAAAAGTATGCCAAAGAAAATGTACTCATAAATATTTGTGTTAAAGGCGTATCGTAGATTTTTAGTTTATTTAGTTTTAAGTGAAAATTGTATAAGTATGGGTTATGTGTGTCTGTGAATGTAAAATAACCATGGTTATTAATTGTGCGTTATATAGCGAAATATGCGAATATTATATTGTAAAGCGAACGTAGCGTTAAGTTTATTTTGTATTCGAAGAGCGAAGAGCGAGCGAGATAGCATTTGCAAATTTCTTAGAAACGATGCCTAGCTAGCAATCTCCTTACGTGCACAGGGGTGCTTCGGCTAACCTGGGGCCGTTCAGGCCAACGGCTAGGGGAGGTACTGAATGTATCGCCCGGAGGCTGGTAGTCCCACAGTAGGAGATGTCGAAAATCTCCGGTAATTAGGGACAGTGGACGGAGAACCGCTTCGCGGTTCTTCGGGACCTTTAGGCTGGTCTAGGAGGAAAGCTGCTATGGTAAATAAGGAAGAATTCGAGGAAAATCGAAAAGACCCGAGCGCGTGGCGAACGTTGCTCGAGCGAGGCCCGAATATTCATTATAGATTTGTCTGTTGAACGAACAAGATCTATTTGGCTCGCTCTTACAAGCATATTGTATTCTGCGTTTATATTCGATTAAAGTATTTTTCTGACGTGGTTTTGTTCTTCCATTATTTTATATTCTGTAGATCCTGTAACCATCATCTTTAAATTTCAACTATAAAATCGTACAATTTGTATTCAACATATTTATATATAAATTATTAACTAATCCCGATTTTGCTTTCATTTATTCAATGTTAGTTTAGCATTTAACAAAAACACTGCAGCGCTCATAAAGATTTTGAAGGTATTCAAGAACGGACACCTCCTCTCCTCTTCCTATTAGCGCTGTAAACCTTTCTTCGAAACGCTTCCTCTTCAAGACGACGTCTTGATGTCCTCGAATTCGAAATGTATTCAAGAGGAAATGGACAGGAATGCTTCTGCAGAAAATCCATTCCCAGGATACATTCTTCAACCATGTCTATTAACAGAAAGTCTTCTTCAGTCTCCAGGGTTCCAATACGAACAGGAAAACGTTGTTTCCCATGGATCAATAATCTTTCTCCCGCCGCGCGAACTTGACTTTCTGAGCCCGAAGAAATGTAACTTTTTTTGTCGAGAGGTGAAGTATCTGGGTCACATAGTATCTGAACAGGGAGTGAAGACTGATCCCGAGAAGATCATTGCTGTTCAAGGTTGGCCAGTGCCGAAGAACAAGACGGAATTGCGAAGTTTCCTGGGTCTCTGTACTTATTACAGGAAATTTGTCCGCAATTTCTCATCGATTGCAAAACCCCTGCATCGATTGACGGAAAACAAGATTTCTTTCCAATGAACGGAAGAATGCCAGAGAGTCTTTGAGGAGTTGAAGTCTCATCTTGCCAGGTTTCCTGTTTTGGCTTATCCCTTGTCTGATGCGGATTTTATTCTTGACACCGACGCATCAAATGACGCAATTGGCGCAGTTCTGTCCCAGATTCAAGATGGCCAGGAGAAGGTGGTCGCATATTTTTCGAAGATGCTGGGAAGACCAGAAAGAAACTATTGCTTAACGAGAAGGGAGCTGTTGGCTATTGTGAAATCCATAGAGCACTTCCATCATTACCTCTATGGACGAAAATTTCTAGTGAGGACGGATCATGCCTCACTAACAAGTAAACCTACCCAAGTATCACTCTTCGATTTTTCTAAAATTTGGATATGTTATAGTACATGGAAAATTAGGAGACACGTATTTTTTTTATCTGCGGTAATACATATTTAGGGTATGAAACAACCCCCTAAAGTGTGAGGGTAAAATGGAAAAATTGCGATATTTCCAAGATCAGTGAAGCAATTTTAATGATTTTTGGTATGAAAGTATCTTTCGATAGAGGACAAAAATTGGCCTAGGTATGTTGGAAGGGGAGTGAAAATTAGGGGGTGAAATACCCTAAAGCGACGAATTTCTTGCTGCAAAAAAAGCAGTTTTGATCTGATCGAAATAAAATCTATTAAAACTTCAAGAGGAGAGTTAATTAGGGAACACGTATTTTTTTTTTTTTTACATAAATATTTAGGACGTAAACAACTCCTAAATTACCGTGCTCGTTTGGCACTAGGCATGAAACACCTTGTAAAACTGCATCTTTTAACTGTTCGATCTTTTTAATATATCGGTTTTTTACGTTACTAAATGGAAATCTGAAATCAAAATTCAATATAACGGATCCAAAATGGCGGACGAAAACTCGAAAACCTACTTAAATAGACTGCATCTGTGACATGCGATTTTCAAAATATAATACAATTTCTGACATTTATTGTTAAATGTGTAAGGTGAATCAAGCGTGTTGAGAGCATATTGTATATTGTTTATAACAAAATTGTTTCAACAATTTAGCTTAAAAATGAAATTTTTTAAAATCTGATAACAGCATTCATTGTATGCAAAAAATGTCTATGGAAACATTGATCACATATTTCATTTTTAAGCTAAAGAAATCATGGAAACGCGGACAGTCTCTCTAGGAGACCTTGTGAAGCTTCGCAGTGTAAGCGTTGTTCCCGCCTTGAGGAAAAGGATCACGAACAGGAAGGACGGATTCTTAGAACGGCATGCCGTCCCGCCGAAATAGAAGAATAGGTAAACGTGCAAGAACAGGATGAAGATCTTCATGCTATTAGAAGATATTTGAAGGAAGGAAATAAACCCACTTGGCAGGAAGTTTCGGCTCTTTCCTTTGGAGCGAAATATTTCTGGTCCATTTGGGATTCTTTGGATCTGGAGCAGGATTTGCTGATCCGAAGATGGGAGTCGGTGGACGGGAATCAGATCTCAAAATTACTAATCGTGCCTAGAAGGAAGATTACGGAAGTGCTACAAGAATGTCATGATGCACCTACCGGAGGACATTTTGGAATCAGGAAGACGCTTGCTAAGGTTCGTCAGAGATACTTTTGGCTGGATCACCGAAGAGATGTAGAAGATTGGTGTCGAGAATGTCATCGATGTTCCGCGAAGAAGGGCCCTGTTGAGAAGGGGAGAGGGAACCTGAAGATTTATAACGTCGGAGTGCCCTTTGAGAGAATAGCACTCGACGTTGTGGGTCCCTTGCCGAAGTCTTCGTCTGGGAACAGATTCGCGCTGGTTGTGGTTGATTATTTCTCGAAATGGCCAGAAATATTCCCTTTGTTAAACCAGCAAGCTACAACGATCGCAGAAACGCTACTTCGTGAGGTGATCAGTCGACATGGTGTGTCGCTTGAGTTGCATTCTGATCAGGGTCGGAGTTTTGAGTCCAACATTTTCAAGGAATTAATGAAAATGCTGGGAATTAAGAAGACCAGGACAACTCCTTTACACCCTCAGTCAGATGGACTCGTAGAACGGATGATCCGAACCTTGTTACAGTACTTGTCCCAGTTTGTTGCTGAAAATCAGAAGGACTGGGATAAATGGATTCCAATGTTCCTCTTAGCCTACCGTTCTTCACGTCATGAGGTCACTCAGAATTCTCCGTCCATGATTCTGATGGGAAGAGAACTGCGTTTACCCATGGATCTTCTAAGAGGACTGGCACCTAATTCACCGAAAGAAGAAAATGAGTTCATCGAGGAAACTCAAAGAAGAATCGTGAAAGTGCATCGCTTCGTTCGACAACGTATGCAGATTTGTGCAGAGAAGACGAAGACTTGATACGATTCTGCTTCAAGACCAATTTCTTTTACGCCTGGAGAGAAAGTTTGGTTTTTCAATCCTCGAAGAACAAGAGGAAAATGTCCAAAATTGCAATCTGATTGGGAAGGACCCTATGTGGTTAAGGATCGGTTGAATGAATTGATTTATCGAATAATTCGTCATCCGAAGTCGAAGCCTAGGGTCGTCCATGTTAACCGGCTTGCTCGCTACCAAGCTTTACCCCCTGTTTGAGTAATTACTGGAAATATGATGTCCGACATCTTCGCCCAAGAAGAGGACGCCTCGTCGCAGAAGGCTAGGGTGGGAATTTCTTACTGGCTGCGGGCTCTCCTTTTTCGAAAGTCTTTGCGATTGAGGAAGTGCGATTCTCGTATGAGGGTCGCCTCTCAGTCAGGACTCTATTCCGATGGAGTTTTGACCGTTGGACTTCAAAATCGTAAAGAGTAGTTCCGTGAGGCTGGGAGAGTCCACATCCGAGAAGACTTCAAGAAAGAAATGCGCAAGTCGCAAGAGTCAAGAGGCAGGGCGAGGAACAGTCGGGTCATCATTAACCTGAGAGAAGATTAGAGTTTGGAAGCATCTTCAGGAAATCACCGGCGTCTTGCTCAAGGTTTTTGGGTGGTTTTTCCTTGAGACGTTGGACGAATGTCAAGACGAGAGCTGTCTGAAAAGGGCCACTCAAGTAAATATTTCGATTTGTTTGTTTACTTCCTTTATAGACAGAGGTGAGCAGGTTCCGGCTAATTTCACGAGAGTCCGGACGTTAGAAAGATCGAGCTGAAGATGCTTTCTTACAATGAACTTGCCGCAGTCGGGACGACTGCTTTTGAAGAGACGGGGACAATGTTGCGACGTGAAACCAGCTCACGATAAATGCAATGAAGCTAGTCCTGGCTTCAGATTGAAGAGATCCGCGGAACTCGTCAGGCGGGACGAGCGGATCGAGTGGCCAGGACTTCCGGTAGCTGGGAGCAACCGCGATGTTTGAATAGGAGAACTACGCGAGACTTTGAAAGATTCGGACGTGTCGTTACGTTGTGAATTCAAACAAATCGTTTAAATTCTTGTAAACTTGAGTTTGTGTTTCGTAATTCGAAATGGCTTTGCGTGAGGAAACCCCTCGGCGCAACAATATATTCGATTCTCGCATTTGAAACTATCGTAAAGACGAAATTTATCTCGGTTCGTATAATTGTAATTCTGTAAATGATTCTTGATTGAAATAATTAGTATTACGCTTTGTAATCTACCGCTGCGAGGAATCCGACCTAAGTGCGATTCTCTAAGTGTACCTAAATACGTTTCCGCAAACTCTATCGCGGTGTAATTGATTACGGAATTTGTATGGAGTCAGAACAGTATTCTTTAATTAGGAAAAACTCTAACTTTATTTGAATTTACTTGAAGCTAAATGAATTATATTTTTAGGAATAATTACTCTTTAATTATTTGACTCGACAATTAATGGGTTACGATCCCTTTTGCTAGAATGAATATTAACAGTCCAAAACTAGATGGCTTAAATGTGAAGCCTAGCGTTTGCCAGCTACTAGAATGACCCAACGATACCAGAATCAGATGAGAAGTTAATTTTTGACAGAGTAGCAGATAGATTGATTCTACCACAAAATCGTGAATGCAGAGCTAATACCCAAAAGAACACGGGCTCAGAGAATCTGAAAGCTCGTAGCAATCCGATAGAAAAATTAAATAGGAATAACTGAGAACGATCGCTTCGATATCTTAGCCTTTCTTGGCGCTAAGTACAGCTCTCTCCCTAAGGAGTTTCAGATACAAGATCATTTATATGGGGAGTCTAGCGTTTGCCAGCTACTTGAAGTACCCACGACCAAGCGTCTAAATGGCATATACCCGCTTGACCAATTAAATATAAAGATCCGATTCGATATGTAACAGCTAACTTGTTAATAATACTTCCAACTTGTTCGACTTCCAAAACTGTTCTGCTCTCAGAGACGGGTTTCACTCGCCCTCTTATACCCGAAAATCCAACGAATTTGTGACGTCAGAATTTCTAAAGTTTCGTATAAATTCGTTAACATATATTAATCATAAAATCGGATAGTTTAGTTACATTTTAAATATTGCTCTTTAATTTACGGTTGGTATTTCGGTATTAGAACGTTAGTCTAACGGTGTTTTAACGAAAGATATATTTCCTGTTCTTTTCTAGTTAGCGGTATACGCATTCTACACGAATCAAATCTATTTTGATTTACAATTTTTCCTTTAGCTAATGAAAATAATTTTGGTTGCGGCTATGAATAATTTAACAAACGATGAATTTTCGCATATGAACTGATTTTAATTAATTAATTAATTTAATATCTAATATCGTCGTAAATAGAGATAGTGTTCCTATCCTTTTCTATAACTATCGCTGTCTCAAGCGTTTCAATTGAGCATCGCGGCTCGTAGTTTTATTGTAGCGCAACGGAAATTTCGTACAAATTATTTATCGGAATTAAAATAAAAATAATACATAATCTTTCACTGTAGAGGCTTTCGGGTGTAAGCCGTGTCCTGAAGGAAGCGAGTTCCCAACGTTTCGTCAGCATTGCAGCTAGCTTCATCAGAGGATACACTGATACTCGTGCGACTGGTGTTATGTCGCTCCTTATATCGTGTTGCGATGCTCACGTTCTGGATCGTTGGTCGTTCCGGTTGATTGCTTGCGGACAATCAGAAAGTGGAACCTTTGATTATGCGCATAATTAAAAAACTGGGAAGAGCGAGTGCCAGAACCTTGGGAACTCGCTTCCTTCAGGACACGGCTTACACCCGAAAGCCTCAACAGTAATACATAATCTTTCTCTTATTAATCTAATTCAATATTCCAACACTTTATGAAAAATATTACCTATTCTAAATCAGAATTGTAAGATAATTATTATAAATGAATATATGTATATATGTATGTACTGATTACCGACTGTCGAATTTGATAGATATAGTAATAGATTCGTTATGTGCCGTCGGTAATTGCCTAATACTGTCGATAATAGATCTGAGGTGTCGTAGTGTACAAAAAACGGGTCCGCGGGGCGTTATAGATGTGTCAAATGGGGGACAAGATTGGTAACAAGGCAAAAAGGAGTTCCCCCAATCCTATTTGGACACGCGGCATCAGACAACCAGCGGGTTGACACGCTGACGGCGATAATCAAAAAATGGAATTTACAAAGACGTGAAAAAATATTGTATTGTAAAAAATGTCACTGTGTTCTACATTTCTTTCAATGGACAATAAATAAATATAATTTCTAACAGATTTTATTGTATATTTATTTTATTTTAACAAGGATTAAATGTTCATAGTTCTCTAAATTGCCCGTAACGATTATTTACACTAAATATTCGATGCTATGAATATCTCAGGTGTGAACATTCATTCATATCGTAGAGGTACTGCATGGATTGAGGTTTTACCGAACATAGAAAAGGATAGCGAACGGAGATTGAACATAAACAAAATAATATCGAATGAATCGCTTATTTATTCCCATTCCCAACGCAATTCATTTTAAACGCTCACTCTTCTCGCCCGCTTTAAAACAAACGCCTTATATATCGATACATATGTATAATCGACGTAATCGATACATCATTATGCCAATGAACATTATACGGTGTTAACACTAAAAAGGTGAACAAAGAAATGTTTACAAACATATATTTTAATTAATAATTAGTTGTATTAAATAAGGCACAATGCGCGTACTGCATAAAAACCGCCTGTGGTGCAAGATTTTCTTTTTAACTGCTCCAATTGGAACGGATAATGTTAGGAATTCACACCTCTACCGTAAATGTTACATCTCAAACTTTCATGGCTTGTTACATAAGTAATTATGATTATGTTTGGTGTCATTTTAATCAGAAAAACGAAACAAATACGATGGTAAAAGTTCCATTGACGAAAAACCAAAAATAAGAAATTTTGATTTTTGAATTTAAAAGACAGAACACGCACGAGTCTTTCATGTTTGCCGAATGTTCGAAATTCCATCCCTCATTGTCTTTCGTATAGTTGTCTCTTTCTACGTTCGACACGCCACAAAAAAGTAGTACTTATTCCGTAAATGTTACAATCAAGACCCGCAGAAGTAGCATTTACGGAGAGAATACTGTAATATACCGAAAATTTATTATAAGTATATTCCAAATTCCTAGAGATTGATATGAAATTAGATTTGAATTTCCCGCTCAAAAGACGAAAAATGCCAACAGGAGTGCGCCTCTGGTTTCGTTTCTAGTTTGTGCTCCCGTCAAACTTGTTCCGGTAAAAAGACAACGTTGCCGTTCTATCTATCTTTGACAGGTTAGTCAATTTATGAATTTCTATAAACACAAGTTTTAACCGGTCTTTCGAAAGCACTGATGGATCTCACTGTTGTGTCGTGCTCTTCGCAATAATGTTGAAGGCAGCACGAATGTTGCACCCAATGTGACGGGTGAACTCGATGATGGAGAAGATAGGTTCAAGAAATATTACTCGAATTTGATTTGAAATTTAAAGTATTTAGTCTTCATATATAAGTATATTTGGTTTGTGATTTAAGGTATTCAGTTCGCAGTTTAAAGTAATCGGTTCGCACCTTTTGGATAATCTGACTGTTTCTGCCAAAGCAACTGTCGACGTTACTTCGGGTTCGGTAGGTTGGAAGGGAAAATGTTATTTCATTGGTTACACTTGTTGAAAAGGTTACCGCCCTCGTACGAGAACTGGTCACCCCTAGAAGTAACGTTTGAGGGGTAACGCGCGAAGGATTCCGCGTTTTGGGAAAAACCCATAGCAGGTAATAAGGTGAAAAAGCACTCTGGCCCTGACGACTATGATTGAAAATAACGGAATAGGAAATTAGACATGCTGGTCCCAAGCAATAAACTTGAGTTGCCGACGTGAGGGTATTTTTGCTAATGAAAAATGGTCAATGGCTTCATAAACTTATTGCCTGTACGGTCGGTTCGAAAACCTTGATCTATTGCCTTGTAAAAATAAAAAGAGAGCTGCATCGCACTCTTAGCCGATACAATAAATAATATGCAGACGCTACACTCACTTAAAATGCGTTCAATATATAAATACTGCTATTGGGCCAACATCCCTTTTGAAATTGCATCTCAATTCGTATAACATGGTTAGAAGAATTGCAACCCAATTGCTTTTTTCGTGGCACATTATTGATATCATCTGTGTTATTTTTCTGCTACACTGCATGAATAATATGCTCTGGTATGTATGTGTTAATACACTATTAAATTATTAATATTCTTGAACATTGTTCCTTTAGGTGATAAGCATAGTTATTGTGGATAGAGCTTCAAATCTTGTTATCCAAAATACACAAAAATTGTGTTAGACCACTGTGTTAGCTGATATGATATTAATTGGAACTGTTTTAGGCCACCCAGAGAAGTCGATCAATAGAAAGCAATACTTAGGTATCTATCGATGGTAAAGCACTTAATAATGTCAATATGCATATGTTTAAATCTTTCCTATGAAACAACCACACTCCGGTTAGAATTTACTACATGCTTGGTGATTTTGCTATGTTGTCAAGGAATACAAGTCTTAGCACAGTATACAATATTCTCATTTATTTTGGGCCAGGTGAGTTTGTTGTTGTTAGTCGTCCAATGACTGGGATATAAAAGGTTATGCATATTGTTGAAAATTTGTTTTGTCAATGTTGCTGGCACATATGGTCAATGCTGTTTACCCAAAACTTCACAATAAATAGTTTCTTCTGTGTTACCTAGTCTTAACTCTTTTAAGTGCAGCAATATTTTACTGTGTAGTAATAGAATCAATTTTGAGTCAGTTTTTTGTCGATTAGCTGGTTGCTGGGTATTCAACACAATTAGTATGTGGATCATATCCTACCACAACAAAGCATCACCAACTTCATTGGAGGTTTGTGGAATGTGCATAATGTCTGTAGTAAACTGTCAAGCATAGTGAATTCGTCATAGTTGTCTCAGTGTTACTTTAACCCTTTACGGTCGGCAGATTTCGGTTTTGGGAGTACCAGCAGGTCAGAGCAAATCTAGCGTTTCGCAGTTACTTTTCCGTACAGGATTTAAAGTCAATATGTGGATATTAAAACACACAGAATTTGTTGAAACTGATTTTCTGTGTTTAATACTACTTATAATACATAAGAATACAAAACTTTTAATCTCTGTAATATTCTAAAGAATGGTATTTTGCGAAACAATCACCGATATGAAGTCCCGGCTTTCGTGTACAAGTATCACAGAACGTGTGTGTTTGTCGTCTTTTTCCTGGAGTTTTCCTGTCGGAACATACTGCGCAGTCTTTCTTGCCTCCTGAACGAATTATATGTAACTGATTATTTAATCTATTGTCTACGAATGACGTTGAAAGTTGCGGTGTAGATGGTGTTGGATGCTGGAAATTTCCTACTAACTGGTCGACTAAATATTTCACAAAATTTAAGTGCGTTAGTGGCTTTTCGTTGTTCCGTTGTTTTGTTATTTTATACATTATGTATGAATTGATGACGCACATCTCCATGCCCCAAAAAAATAATTTTCTCCACCATTTAAGAGATTTGCGAAGGAAACAATACGCTTGCTTTTCCATGCTAGGACCAATGTATTGTCCTTCTTATAAGCCACAGTCGATTTTGATGAAAATATTGGTTTTCTTATTGCAGCTGGCAAGTATTTTCGAGTTGGCATTACAGTACCCGTTAAATGGACCTTTAGTTTGAGGAGTTCATTAGCAAGTGGGATACTTGTAAAGTATCGATTAGTGTATAAATGGTAACCCTCAGTACTCGGAATGTTGTTCAGTGGTTTTTTAAATAATGTTAACGGAATTCGAGAGCTAACAGGAAGTTCTGGGTTCTCCAAATTTGCCGTTGTCAAGCTTCCATAGTAGGGCAAAATCGAGTATACATACCCGGTTTCCGCATCCGCTAATACGTAAAATCTTATGCCCCATTTGATGGGTTTCTTCGGGTTATATGTTATGAATGCAATCTTTCCTTTGAACTTGACAACTGATTTGTCGACACAAATATCCTTACTCGGTATAAAATGTTCCGCAAACTTCGTATCTATATACTGCAAAAAGTTGTTTGCCTTTCCAATCCGGGTTCTCAAAGATGTATTAGAAGATGCATTGCCTTGTAGATATAACATCCAGAAAATTTGGCGGAATCGGTCTCTGCTAAATACCTCCGAATAGAAGGGAATTTTACTATTGCTTCTTGTTGTCCAATATTCTGATATGCTTGGAAGTGGCATTGTTCCCATATTGAGAATTACCCCGATGAAGGCCATGAATTCATTATGTGTAACGTCCACCCACGAATGCCAAATAGACTTATTACCCAACTGTTTCCCACGTATTTTCATTTGTGCATATTCATTAGTCGTTTTTACAATTTGGTCTATCAGTAAATCAGTGAAATACAACTTGAAAAAGTCCAATGGTTTTGTTACATTCTGAGATATTTGTGGTCCTACGATTCGCGGAGTTTTGAAATTGAAAGTAAAAGGCACATCGTTTTTTTCTATGACGTCCTCACATTCGTCACTTTTACTGGAGTCTTCTATCCGTCCTAAATGTTCTTCATCATCACTTTCGCTATTCTCCACGTCACTGTCAATTCTTAGTACATTCCGTCTCTTGGGAGGAACTATGTACTCGTCACTATCATCACTATCATCATCAGGTACTGAATCGTACGTTGAATTGTTCATATTTCCATTATATGCTTCAAGTTCCAACCCATCATCATTACTCTCACTATCTTGAAAATCATTTCTAAACCCCTTCATTTTTGGAAATAACACTGTATTTTTAAAATTTTGAACACAAATTTTATTATGTTCGCGGTACCTTTCGATAAAATTGATACTTTTATAAAGTAAGGTGTGTGATGTACACAGTGACTGGCCTTTTAGCAATCTAAACGTTTCTCGATAGCTCAGTCGAAACTGACTGCCTGGTAATTTCTCTGAACAATCATACATTGTTATCTCGCGAGTCAACCAAAATATTTGAATCACGAGGCACAGGGGACCATAGTGTTTTGTCATTTTTGCGATTTTCGAACGTTCCCGCTGCGGGGACATCGGCATCTACGACGATCTAAAAATGTCCCCGCTACGGGGACACCGACTTCTAAGACGATTTAAAAATATCCCCGCTACGGGGACACCGACCACAAAGGGTTATTAGATCTTTGAATGAAATTGTACATAAATGGCTTGTAATTTGACTAACTAGTAAAGTAGCATCCTTTGGTAAAATGCTTCAAATGTTTTATTGCTTTAAAAATAGTAGCAAACTTCCTGTTGTAGGTGCTATACTACTGTTCCTTGAATGTGAATTGAGGGGTAAGCCAGAAGCATTTGTAATTAAAAGTAGTAATATATTAATTTTGGGATGTGCCAGCAAAGCTGCATTCACCATTTCTCCCCTGCAGTTGTCAATTCCATTCGCCATTCTCCTGCTTCTTAATACTCTCTAAACATTTATTTAGAGAGGTTTGTTTTTGTGCAGCATTTTTTATTGTTCATAAATCTTTTAAAAGACTGTGCAGCATTTCTTAGGCCAAAGGTTATTACATTATATTTAAAAATACCAAATGCAGTTATTATGGTTGCTTTCTTCCACTCTTTTTAAGCAACCTCAGTGTAGTGATATACTTTTTCTAGATCCGGAGTTATGAATATTGTCATTCTCCCTAGTCTATGAGAGAAGTATTGGATGTGGAATATTGAATGCGTGTCAGATAATGTGATGCTATTAAGTCTTTTATATTTGTCCCATAGGCTTCAATGACCATTTTTCTTGGTCATGAAGAATTACAAAAGTGACCACAAATCCTTTGAGCAAGAAAATTGTTAATTTTTGTTTGTATTGTTTGCACATTTTGCAAAAGTATCCTACGAGTTTGTTACCGTACAATACTATACTTTAGTGATAATGTGATGTTTTATACTTTGGTACATTTTATTATGATATTGGTTATGTGATCTTAATATATTGTTTTAAAGGAATCGATACAGATTGGAATTGCAAAGCATGTAAGAGAATGTGGCTTCATTAGTTCATGAATTTTCTATTACACGAGTCTAGCATAACTTGTTGGATCTTTGCTACAATAGAAAGTCTAGTTGAATCAGGTAGTCAAATGAGCCTTTAAGGCTGTATTCTGGAATGTAAGGCGTTACTTTAATGAAAATATGGGCAAAGAGGTTAAGAGTCCTTTTTTTTTTCTTTTTTTTATTACGAAGGGAAATCTTCATAGACACCCCCACTCCTCGGGGGAGGAGCGGGGGTAGTGTGAGATTCCTACTCACTAAAACCCCTCGGTGGTTCCCACCCCATCGGTATGGGCGACCGAGGCGACCATTTGTCACCTACGACCTCGGCCGCCCCCGCTGGCGCTAAAGCGCCTCGCCTCAGAACTATCAGGAATAGTTCCCACCCCTGTGCCTAATGCACCGAGTCGGCCACGGAACCACGCCGCAGCCGACTCGCCCCCGGCCGCTTTGAGTGGGGCCCCGAGCCCCCGCTCGGAACCCCTGCAGCCCTGACGAGCACCAGCCAACCGGAGCTGGACTGGTACCCGCCAGACACAACCCGCATGACATAGTCCGGCTGTACTACGCCTTCTTGTCCCTCGTAGGACGGCCGCGACCAGTTCTCTTCTCCTTCAGGTCTTTGCGGGCCTGGACCATTCTTGCCGGCATACACCTGGGCTTCGGAGCACACCCTTTGGCTCCAAGGCGGTGGTCTGCCGGCCGGTCGAGGTCGCGGCATAGGGGAATTGCACCCTCCCTGCGCTGCATTCCTTCGCAATGTGCCCTTCTTCGTCGCACTTATAGCATTTTTGCGACCTGTCTTCGTCGCGGTCGCACATCGCCGCGGCATGCTCACGATGCAAGCATTTATAACAATGCATTGCCCTGTGGGGAGGTTAAGAGTCCTACTTCATAATATGTGCACATGTTTTAGTCGCAGGTTCGTGCCCTGCTGGACTTGGTTTTTCCATGTTATGTTTTTCATTTATTTTTTTTTTTACTTTTGTAATGATATTAGTATTTGATTCAAATTGTTTTTTAATATCAATTCATAGGGTAACAAGTATTATATATACTAGTATATTAAATATCATTCTATATGAATACTATTAAATGTAGGTTCTTTGTACCTGTGGAAATAAAAATGTATAACAATAATTCAAAATCGCTTACAAGTGATAAAAAAAATGAAAAGCGTAACGTGGAAAAACCAAATCACTTCAAAATTAAGGACACATTTGATCATATTCGATTAGAACCATTCTATAAAACTGGATACCGTAATCCGAGTTGCCAATTTGGTTGTCTCCAACATTTCTATGTGCATGCCATTAGCTGTGTAGATCTTAAAATCAGTACGAGGGAATTTTCTTGTTAAGTCTTAAATCTAGTGATAAAAAAGCTTGAACAACTTTTGTCTAACTTAGGTTGTTTCTATTTAGGAATGACAAGAAAAGTAAATATCTAGTTGCCAAAAATAAAAAAAAACATGACATTCCGTCGCCAGTGGAATTTTGAGAAAAGGTAACATTTCCTCATGATTTTCCTTGCAGGCTATTTTCAGAACTCAAATCTAGCTCGATGCAAAGCCCGATTTTGCTGAAATAGTACGTGACAAATTTTCTTCTATTTAAAACTTTAGTTCCCTGTTCGTAAAATTTTAAGGATAAAATAGTTAGCTCGGACTCTGTATCGACATAGATTAACGTTCAAGGCGAATCACATGGAATTTCAAAGAAATCATGGCGAAATATTACTTTTTCGCAAAATACCATCGACAAGGAGAATTCACTGCAGGACGCTGTACACTGAACTACTGATCGTAACACGATTAACATTCTTTGCTGAAAAACACGTGTAAGCTTCTACGTCTTCTTGTAACAGACCCTTGAGAAATTATGTTTGAGACGGGAAAGAGAGAAAAACAAAATGGAATTGAAGGAATCACGCCGACTGTTTAGTTTAGTGTAAAACGTTCGAAACACTACGTTAAGGAAAAATCAATCGTTCATGTTATTTTTGGATAATAATCTTTTACGCCTTTTCGCCTGCTTATCCATCATTATTGTAGTAGGGAGTTACTTAAAAGGGACAACAAAATATTTTAGTGGAAAATGGCAATGAAAAAATGGCAATTATTTCAAACAGTAGGTGAGTCTAATTTAAATTATATTTGCATGTTTTGTGAATTTAAAGTAAATAGGCATTAATACATTTACTAGGTGTTAGATTTAAAATCTTTTCTGATAAATAGGAAAGTTATTTTTCATTCAAAATATACGATTTCTTTATGGATCTTTGTGAGGTGCAAAATTGTGTGTAATTGTGTACAACAATTTTCGATATTTTGTTCCTTATTCTTTGTAAATAACACATAATCAAATTTTTTATTTCTTTTATTTGATGTGACTTTGATGTAGCGGCCTTTTGTTAGCAATTACACAGTCATGACGTAAACGTGCTTGCTCATGATCATGCCTAGTTGTCAGGCTCAAAATTGTTGCCCTAGTTTCCGGACGCGTGCAATTATTGTGCTCTGATTGGTCCATGTTTTTGATTAATAATTGAAAAATGAAACTTCAGTCCACATTTTGGTTGATTTGAACATTTAAATTGCACATCAAAATTTTCAGGCTGTACTTCCAAAAACCTACATGCTCTAAATTTTGGAGCATGAAATTTTGGCAATGGATTTCTATTTAATAAAAATGTTAATTCCGAGTAGCAGTTTTGGTGAGTTGATAAAAAAGTTTGCATAAGTTAGGTGTTACTTTTCCGATGCAATTATTATTGGCAGGATACTTGAGGCAGATTTGAAGGTGATTTTGATGCTGTGAAATATGCTATTTTCAATTTTAGAAAGTATCAATGTATCGAGAGTACTACAATTACAATGTAACACATGATTCATTGTGCTTCGTTACTAATGTATTATATATATAAAAATGAATTATTAATCTCATTAATTTATATTTTCTTGTAAAAAAAATGAGTGACCACGGAAGAGCGTTTGAATGGCTAAAAGAATTAAATTTAATTTCTAGGAAAAAATGGTGTCCAAAACATAAAAGAAAGATGCTTTATAATAATGAAATAGAACGATTAGGCAATTTCCGATGTTAAAGATCAGGAAAATATGATCACAGTATTATAGCTGTTCACAACACATAGTTACGTCTTTTATTAATTAACTTATTTTGAAATTATGCTTGCTCTAGCACTAGTAATTTTCTATATGAAAATTTCGATAAGTTCGAACGTTGTCATTTGAATATTCAAAGTTCAATAATAATAACATATGCTTTTACATGGCAATTCTCATATAATAAGACTCAGCATCAGTTTCCTATCGTTGAAGACGAAAGGGTTTTAACCAAATCAATTGCTGATAAATTTTTATTATGTATAGAATTGTGTGTTTTAGACCTTGGCAGACAATATGAATTAGGAGAATTAATCGGCGGTCCTGGTGTAATCGTTGAAATTGATAAACGTAAAATTGGACGAAAGAAGTTTTACACTTTCAAAGAGGAGATACACTTTCTGTCGGATCTCCAAACCAGAAGTAGGTGGCGCCACACCTTGTAAAGTGAGTCCTCTTTTGATTCAGGACTCCACTTTACCGACTAATGTTAATAGGATAAATAATCATTTATTTATTTAACGTGAAAGAGTTTCAAAAGGTTATTAACAATGTCTGATTAGCTATTTGTTATATTAGTCTTCATATTAGCCTTTGTGATACACAATAACACATTGTTTAATACTACAAATAAGTTCGCGAATAAACACAAGATTCTAGCGTTGCGACACATTTATACTAAAAAGCGTTTTTCGGGAAAGTGAATTTTCTTTCCTGAGGGAAATCCCCTTCCAAGAAGAAACGTAAAAATTTAAGTGAGAGAAAAACCCATCCTTCGGCAGGACGGTTGAGTGGAAATAGGTATCGCCACGAGAGTTCTTTTTAACCGACTTCGAAAAAGGAGGAGGATACTCAATTCAGTCGTTACATTTACGTACATTACCAGATATATCTATAATGGTTCGTATTCTTCCTCAGGATTTATTAATTTCCAATGCGCCATACCACAATCACTGGTTGTTGGCAGCAACGTTTACTGAGGTATTTTTAATTTTGTCGGTATTTTATTTTAATTGTCGGTATCTTCAGTTATAACTGTCTGATTTACCGTTTCTCGTGAGTATTTTCGTAGCATTTTTTTGCACATACAGGTAAAAGATGAAATTTGTCTATTTTTTTTTTGTTCCAGTAATTTGTTTATAAATAATATGTGCGTTATATATTGCAAGATCCAATAAATGAAAAAAATATTTTTTGTGCCACCTTATCGATTTTCTTAGGCAATGCAAAGAACTTAAAGTTACGTCAATTATGTCGACAGCACCCATATTATAATTTTCATCGATAATGCAGGTTGGTCTTTTTTTTAGGTAATTCCATGCGATAATCTACTCGTCGACTTTCAATTATTTCAGCACTGTGGACTGTCGACAACATCCACAGTTCCTTTTAACCGACTTCGAAAAAAGAGGAGATTACTCAATTCGATCAGTATATATATTTTTTTTTTTTTATGTATGTCCGCCGATTACGCCTAGCTGGATGGACCCATCGGAAGGAAACTATACAGGATTTTGTGTGGCTAAATAATTTAATACAAAATTGTTAGAAGTGTAACGAATTTTATTCGCTGCGATTTCAAGCAAAACAAGTTTCTTATTGCTCGCTCGGTCGCTTCGGAGAGAATGAATACCTGCTCCACGGTCGCGAGCCCGACGGAGCGATACGCGATTGTTGACGAACGCTACCGATAACGTCCGAAAATGCTTCGCTCTTCATAGACGCGAAACCTCGCTACTTACGAGCATTTCTATCGAATTTTCTTATAAATTCGAGCAATCGTTTCTAATAAAAATCAACTCCGCCGGTTTCGCCGGTAGCTTAGCGGTCCCGGGTCGACTTCGTCTTCCCGTGCACGCGTGGACCTTCATAGCGATAGATATCTACCCAAGTGAGGTCTATAGCGGCCTCGGAACGATTTTCATCTTTCCGAGCACGCGGGGAGCTTGACGGCCACAGAAAACCCTTTGGTTTTCCGCGCACGCTGGGCTACACCGTTGAGAGTTGACACAATCAGACTTTTCCGATTTTAATGACAAAATAAAATAATTTTCAGAAAAAAAATACACCGACTTCGAAATGCGCTAAAAAGTATAAAATAATTTCTATTTCCTAATGAAGTAATTTCTATTTCATTCAATCATACAATTACTTAACATATATGTATGAAACCTATTTACTCGCTAGGTAGTATATTAAATATATTTCAACTTTCTCGAAGGCGGCGCAAAATTAAAAGATTTTCTTGAACATGTCAATCTTTGGACGGCCGTACATGGGCAAGGCTCGTATAGCTATATTTTTTCTATACATATAACTCGACAGCACGCCGCGAAATATGTGTTAGTGCGTATAGAATGTAACTATGGTCTATCTAGATTCATAGAGTATGCACGGAAGGACTCGATCGCCGCATATACAATAAAGGTAGGGCCCATCTGCCGGAAATTTGGTAATTCCCGCGTCGTGGGCCCCGTTTGCAGATTCTTAGATCCATGCCTTCCACATGCGAACGACGTCGATTCAGTTTCATTTATATCAGAAACGTTGTGAAATGAAGATTCAGTCGTTACATTTGCGTATATTACCAGGTATATTTATAATGGTTCGTATTCTTCCTCAGGATTTATTAATATGCTGTTAAGAGCGCCGTTAGGTTATAAGCAAGAAGGGACTCTTTTAAATCTTTAACTTTGATTTTTATATCCACATCTATTTTTCATGGAAAAAACTAAATTACGGTCAGCTTTTCAAAACTTAATCACTTCCCAGTCATAATCGTCCGCAATAAACCACCCCATAAACGATCGGTAAAAATATTCTCTACTAGCACGCCAACCTGGGTTTTCCCAAACACGAACCCCGAGGAAAGGGAAGAAAAACCCCCGACATTTCCAAAGAAAGGCGATTGGTCAACAATTTCACCCCACCTTAGTTTCAGCCTCACCTTCGAATATACGCCCACATACAAAAGTTAATGAAAAGACAGACCCGCTAGTTTTAAGACAGAATTTTTGTAACAACCAAGCAACACACTGAATAAATCAAATCTTTAGTAGAAACGCAAAGTGAGCATTTGCTACATCATCTAAAATTCAGTACACCAGTACATACGATTTTAACAATGCAATACGCCATGCCACAATCAACTAGTTATAGGCAGCAACGTTCACTGATGTATTTTTGATTTTGCGCCGCCTTAGAGAAAGTTGAAATATATTTAATATACTACCTAACGAGTAAATAGGTTTCATACATATATGTTAAGTAATTGTATGATTGAATGAAATAGAAATTACTTCATTAGGAAATAGAAATTATTTTATACTTTTTAGTGCATTTCGAAGTCGGTGTATTTTTTTCTGAAAATTATTTTATTTTATACTTTTTAGTGCATTTCGAAGTCGGTGTATTTTTTTTCTGAAAATTATTTTATTTTATACTTTTTAGTGCATTTCGAAGTCGGTGTATTTTTTTTCTGAAAATTATTTTATTTCACGCTTTTTAGTGAAATGGGGAGAATTGTATAGGATAGTGTGAGACAGTTCTTCCGGGCTTTTTTTCATTGCATAAATGCCGTGTACATAATTAAGAAAAAGGCAACATGAATATTCGTTTTTCTATTTTTTTTTTATTATTAATTTATAAAGTTGAATACGTTGGTGGGTCGCCCCGCCCCACGACGGCCCCACCTGCCGCCCCCTCCTCTTCCTCCGCCTCCTCTTCCTCGGTCACCTCTTCCTCCCCGCCGCCGCCCGCGGTAGGGCTTCCGCCGTGTACCGGCGGCTGTTCCTCGCGCTGCAAAGTAAAATATGAACAGTTTCATATGTTATACACTTTTAGAATTAATTCTTTATTATTTACGACACAGATTGGTTAACACTAGAACTACCGGCGTTCAATGTACATGACTTTCAAATCGGAAGTGAAATAATAAAACAAAGGATGAAATATAAACATACCGTTCCACATACCGTAGTTCTTTATTTCAACACTAGGATCAGCGTATGTTCGAAAAAAAAAACAATTTTTACTAGTTTTATAATTTAAAAAACTAAGAAACTTTAAACAATTAATTTTAACCCCTTCGGTAGTTATAATGTTAATCATTTGTGTGATAGAATCTATAATGCTTACCACGGTACTTCTGGTCACCCTCCGTCACCTTGCAGCTGCAGCTGCTGCAGCTCCTGCTGCAGTTGCTGCTGCTGCTGCTGCATTTGCTGCTGCAGTTGTTGCTGTTGCAACTGCAGGGCCTGCAGCAGTTGTGCAAATGCTACGTTTGAAAGAGAGAAAAAGAAAATATATATCTTACGTACATTTTCTTGACTCATGCATTATATTAATTTTTTCATTAAAATTTTAATTCTACTTACTTGTATTTTGTTGCTCGCTTTCCATATTTCTGCAAAAAAATTTGTATTATTAAAAAAGTAATCTATGTGCATTTGTGAATAAAGTTCCGAAAAGTACTCATCCCCTAGTTTTATTTGAAGCTTAATATTCTTGTTTTTATATCGTGAATAGGAATATCATAATGAAATTTAGTGACTGCATAAATGTGGTTCAATAATTCAAGACAACCGGGGGTGAGCGGATTTCAGAAGTATATTCAACCAAACCACCAACCGTTAAGAGGAGTGTCCTGTTTTTGTTTACATTCGAATCGATCCAAACGACGATACGAATGTTTTCTTTTAGATTTGTCCATACTATTGTATCATAAATGAGACTCGACAATAATACACGCGTTCCTGTTACGACGAACTGTCACCCGATCCAAACACTCTTCATTCACATTGTAACCGATCTAAACACTCTTTATTCGCACCTCGCTTTGATTTAAACCGCACAAAAATTCTTATCTCGTACCCCGCCCTCACAACAATACTGCTTATCGCGATAAAATATGCGAAATATAAACAGGACATGATGCAATTGAAAATATTTGGGTATTTTTAATTCGTTATCAAATGAATAAAGTAATTTACATGGTAATTTAATTGGTATACACAGATGCATATATCTACATTTAGAAAAACAGCTGAAATATATCACGAGCACAGTTCTGAAAACTATATACAGTTATCGACCGTTTCGTATGTTTACCGACGCTCTAGGTAACTTGACCAAAAATGTCAAAATAGGTGAAAAATACTATGAGCGTTGTTATCGGATAATCGTTGAACTATATTTCACGGCTTACGGCCATCTTGCTTGCAAAGATCAGTGTCTGTCTCACTCATGCACCTTCGTAAATTCAACTTTATTCTCTACGGAGTATCTATCACTATCTAAAACAACCAGAGCTGCCTATAGGGAAATCCACCGATTTCCAATTTTTAAGCAATTTTTTCCAGCAATTTTTAAGCTTTATAGTCGAACTTAGAAAATCGCCTAGTCTTCTTCGCACATCGCATTGGTGTGAGAGAAACGACTCGATTTTCGTAAATTCGATTATAACGCTTGAATATTGCGAAAATGAAGTTTTGACAAGTACAGCGGCCATCCGCGGACTTCCCTACAGGCAGCTCTGGTCGTTTTAAATAGTAATAAACAGTCTGTACAGAATGAGGTTGAATTTTGGAAGGTGCATGGGTAAGACAGACACTGATCTATGCATGCAAAATAGCCACCACGGGACACTCGCCTTAAAGATTAAATTAATGTATATTATTTCATATATAACATATGTATGAAATGAAATTGTACTTACAAGTTTATACTCTGGTAGCTGAACTTAAACTGAACAAATATCTGCGGTATGTGTCTTCCAAAGGACGAGGATTGGTGGGGCAAATTACAGGATTCCATACTTTGTTTACACGATTCGTTGTCATTTCGTTTAGACTGTAAATGTAGAATACACTACAAGAGTGAGATACGCTTTGAAGCAAGCCGTTCCACTCTTCGTCAGCTCCTACATTCTTTAAAGTCTGCCGACTGCATCGAACGTAAAGACAGCGATTGAAAAAAAAGACATAGCATAAACAAATGAGTATACGTCGGCAAAACAATACTAATGCAAAAAATGAAAGTTGTTATATTTTTTTTGTGATGAAACGTTCATCGACAAATTTGTGATTCGCTTAAAATAAGCGAAAACACGATATAATTCGAACCGTATATACCGTGTACATTTTTTATTCAGTTACTGCCACAATATTAGTTCTTGCAAATACATATATTCCGAATTTCATCGGGTTTGGTATCAATTTAAACAGAAAAATATCAGTAATATCGTGGTAAACATTTTTTCGAAGGTAACAGGAAAATTAATGCAAAGGAAATGTTCTTTACTCGATGCTGATTTGTTTTTTTATACTCGCAGTATTTCTTTGAAATATATCTATCTCGCCCTCTTTCGTAGCACGTGTTCTTTTTTCCCGGTTACTGATCCGAAGCTCCGCTCGTCCTGAGAAAAATCATTCATTTATTTTACGCACATCTCAGTACTGTCCAGAGTACGAGGGAAAACCAGCGGGACGTGAAGGGGGCAAAGAGGGTAGGCCGTTAGGACCACCTAATTCCCACTTTTCGACTCACGCGTAGCTCCCACCTCTCATCCGTAATGGTATGGTTTCACAAAGGTATAGAAACAGATATTGCTAATATATGGGCCGTTCACTGCACAAATCGATTAACTCCATTTTTTGAAAAATCTTAAATTTAAGTGTAAAAGCACTTGGTATAATGCTAACGTTTTATGTTTATACAAACTTTTCCAAACACAAACGATTAACGCCATTGAACGACAATATCTATTTTGGCCACTGAATAATAAATAACATATTTCAGAGGCCATTCCGAAATAAATTTTTTCTAATCGTTTTTATTATAATTTTACATCTTTTAAATGATAGCCACATTTGTATTAATGCATTCTGCACACTTTATTTGAATTAATATTACCAATGGAATTTTAAAAACCTATGCACATTATTTCATCAAATTTCTTCGCTTTTTGTTTTGTGGAGTTAATCGATTTGTGCATTGAACGGCTCATATGTTAAAAAACTTTATCTTTTTCCTTTTATACGGTGCGTAAAACTTTTAGATACTACGACAATGGAATGCCGCTCGACGTATCGCTCGTTCTGTCTCGCTTCTTCAACATATATCTGACCCACTCGCTGCGTCATGCGACCGATTAGTGTATGTGTGTGCCTCGACAAATAGCGTGTTATTGCCGAAAGTTCGTGTGACAATAGGCGGCAACGTTACGATCTAGCCACTGAGATACCCTTTTCGTCCCTCTAGCACCGTTTTCGTCCCGCTAGTATTCTGTCGTACTCTGGACAGTAGATGTATCTGCTCCGTCTACTAAAAGATTACGGCTACAAGTCTGTGTGTTATTGTGGGACACGATCAATTAGATCAGCACCTCTTCCAACGTTTAGGAAAGGCAAACAGCAGTCAATTGTAACGAGCACCGCGCCACGCTTTCCTGAGCTCAACGCGATATCAGTAAAGTTGATGACTGCGTAATAGGTATTAGTAGTATAGCTTCTCCTTTCCTCTTTTATTTCTTTTCTTTTCATTTTAAGTAGCTAAATTAAAATAGTTCTTTTTTTCTTTTTTTTTTTTTTCTAAGGAGCTAAAGTAAGATAATAAATAAAAAAAGGCTCCCAATCAGGCTACAGAGAATTACTGTTTATGAAAAAAAACTGAACAAGTTTTGTTTCGTCAAATATAAGAAACAAAAAGGAAAATTCTGCTTTAAGCGAATCAAGCGAAACGAGCCAATTCTGCTTTAAGCGAATCAAGCGAAACGGGCCAATTCTGCTTTAAGCGAATCAAACGAAACGAGCCAATTCTGCTTTAAGCGAATCAAGCGAAACGCGCCAATTCTGCTTTAAGCGAATCAAGCGAAACGGGCCACTTCTGCTTTAAGCGAATCAAGCGAAACGGGCCACTTCTGCTTTAAGCGAATCAAACGAAACAGGACAATTGTGTTTTTAAGTAATCACTATTTAGAAGTCTTATATATACAGCTATGGGCAGACCGACAAAAAATGCATCCCGAATGAAAAAGAATCGGGCGAAAGAATCGCACGAAGTTAAACAATTACGTCTGTTAGAGAATCGTGAAAGAAATGCACAGATACGGCGTCAAGAAACTATTAATGAACACCGTTCGAGATTATCCGTAATGCGAAAATACGCCCGTTCGAAAGTGTCACGCGAAACAACAGGTGAAAAAAAAATGCGGCTAAGTAGAATTTCTAACCGTTTGAAGAACGAATCGGCCGAGGAACGATCACGTCGGATCGGATTAATCCGCCGGCGATTAAAGAACGAATCTACGGAACAACGTTCACAACGTCTAATGGTCGCAAGAAATCGTACGCGGGAAGTATTACTAACAGAACGTACCGAATCAAGAAATACACGTTTAAAGGATATGCGTGAACGTGCTAGAAACCGAAGAAAAGAACTTCTTCTGCAGGCAGACAGGTTTCAATCAGCTATTAATATTTTCGCTGATGTACCGTGTGCGGTGTGCTGTAAAACATTATATCCGCAGCAACGTCACGCTTTGCACACGCAGCATCTGTCTCATCTAATTCCTGCACAACTGATGAAATTAGAAAAGATAACAACATGTTCTCGCTGCCTACATCATCTTAAAGAACACAAAGTTCCATCGCAGGCATTCTGGAATAAAATGGAAGTAATGCACATACCTCAGGAGATATCAGATTTATCGGAAATCGAAAAACACATGTTGTCCAGAATAGTCCCGTTCCTTAAAATCATGAAAATTCAAAATCGCTTCAGTCAGAATTGGTGCAAAGGTCAGGTAGTCCTCTTTGCCCGTGATGTATTCGAAGTTGCCGAACAACTTCCGCTTAGGTTAAACCAGACCGGTATAATGATTGTCGTAGAAAGCCTAGAAAATTTGGAACGACAGCGACAATTTGAAATAGACGTCCGTAAACTTCGAAGAGCTTTAGAATGGCTGCTACAAAATAATGCTTTGTACAAAGATGTGCGACCATGTTTTTCTACTATTGTCAATAACATTTCGGAAATAGCTCATGTCACTGAAGAGCTTCCTGTAGTAACAAAAGAAATTGAAGTTGCACAAGGAAATACTGAATCAAACAGTAAATTTGTGTATGTAGGCCATAATGTAGCTATTTTACGAGGCACGTGCCATCAAGCTAGCGATCGCTTCAGTGTCGAATCTCGCGGTAAGCAATGCACAGGCATAGCTGCAGTTGCTTGTGTTGCGTTTAATTTGCTCGATCCTAATACGTGGTGTACAAGTAATGTTGATTATGTACTTTTAGTAGGAGATAAATATTACCGTGATTGCATTGAAGCATGAAATAACCCTGACCCCGGAGAAGTCAATGTAGACTACTTAGCCGTAACAGAATTATTGCCACACTTATCGTTCAACAATACCAGAGTCGGCATTGACATTGGCTATGAAATGGCTGTAAATGGACATATTGACATTGATAACGGTGATGAAGGATTCCCAAATTTAAAGAACGGTTTAATTATGTTTTTCCGACAGTATACATACGGAATTCTTACCGCGAATTTTATATCAGTCGCTGTATCACTCAGCAATCGGTCGGAAAGTCCCTGCTATTGGTTGTTTGATTCCCACGCAAGAGGTCCGAAAGGATATAAAGCACCGTTACGAGGCCTTTCATGCTGTATGAAATTTACGAATATTGATGATTTGCACATAATCCTGCGTCGTAATTTATATGCTAAAGGAGGCAATAGCAATGTGCTAAATATCTACTCATTAACACCTCCAGCAATTGTGCCTGAAAGGAATAGATCCCCACAAGTAGAAAGGATACAGCAATCACATGTTGCAACTACTCATACAGAGTCTAGCGAGACACAAGTTGTTTTCGCGACAAGTATGTTACGTTCGATTGATGTCGATATTCCCAATATCGATAATATCGTCTCTATCGGTAATAATAAGAACACAGAAAATGACCCGGTAAGATTGGCGAATATACACAGAAAAACTGCGCCTCCTTTGAACCTAGAGAGGGAAAGAAGAATGGAAGAACTGTGTTGGTTCTTTCTTTTTCCAGATGGAAAAAATGGTTTCTGAGAACACCGAAATATCTCAATAACACCACTGGATTACTTCCAAGCACGTATTCTAAGCAATGACAAACGATTTCAACGAACAGATTATTTGTTCTTCGCGTTATCTGTTGTTGAATATTACCGCGCAAAAGCTAGCGTTTCAGTATCATGTAGAATGCGCCAAGAAGAACATACTCCAGAGCGATTAGTAGACAATATCCACCTCACGATGAGAAATATAAGAGGATCGGTATCATACTGGAAACATTGCTGTTCGGAGTTGATCGCCATGGTTCGAAGTCTTGGACCGCCCACATGGTTTGCTACCTTCTCTTGCAATGATCTAAACTGGCCAGATATGTTGAAAGCGTTACTGTTATCCGATGGTCGTCCCATTAGCGAATTTGAAAACCTAACTTTTGCGGATCGACTACAGTTGGTTCAGAAATATCCAGTAGTTATAGCAAGACAATTTACGGTACGAGTAAACGCGTTGATGCAGCATTTAAAAAACTCTCGTTGCTTAGATAGCGCTGTTATCGATTTTTGGTATAGAATTGAATTTCAGAATAGGGGAAGTCCACATTTACACATGCTGATTTGGTGTGAAAATGTACCCGATTTCCTTACCAACGAAGGCCGCAACGTTGTTAAGAAAGTTGTATCTTGTTCATTGGAAGCAGAAGACCAAGATATGAGCGACATAGTACAAAGAGTCCAAATTCATAAACATTCCGATACATGTTACAAAGATCGTAATAATCGTTGTTGTCGTTTCGGATTCCCTAGACCGATCAGTGAAACAGCGATATGCTTGGGTCCAGATGACACACTTGCCAACAATGTACGTTTCTGTGTACTTAAGAGAACCGTAAATGAAGTTATGGTAAATAATTACAATCCAACTCTTTTAAAGCTTTGGGAAGCAAACATGGATATTCAACCATGCGGAAATGTTACAGCAGTTGCATATTATATTGCTAAATACGCAAGTAAATGCGAGCCGCAGGATACAGGAGACGTTATTAAAGAAGCCATTTCCCGTGCAAAACGCCGCGGCGGTAGCGTCTGGAATCAATTATTTTCGGTATCTATGGCAATTCTATCCCAACGAATGGTCAGTGCTGCAGAATGTGCTTATCGATTATGCCATCTGCCTCCTAAAATGAGCTCGCGAAAAGCTGTATTTATAAACAGCTGTCGGCCTGAGCAGAGATACAGAATTTTGCGCTTCGAAGGATATGAAACATCATTTTTCAATAACATATTCGATCGTTACGCAAAGAGACCGGACAGTCTAGAGAATTTGAGCTTAGCTGAATTTGCTGTCCGATATGAAACAGTTTCAAGTGCAATGTGGACAGAAGAGGATGGAGACGCAGAACTTAGAAATGACGATGAAGAGACATCGAGATCGAGGTTTATAAAATTGAAGGACAATACTCGAATGCGAATAAGAAATAAACCAGCTGTACTCCGCCACCGATATTATACCTTGAACGGCGATAGAGAAGGATATTTCTATAACTTGATAGTGTGTCACATTCCATTTCGTGATGAAAGTGCATTTAAGTCCGAAAACGAGTCTTCCGAACAATGTTTTCTTCGACGCCAACACGAATTGAAACCTATGTTAGGAAACGCAACCGTTGAACAATTTACTCACGTAGAACAAATTATTGAAGCGGCACTGGCCCAGGCCGTTGCTTTAAACGTTGTACGCGAAGGGGAAACTAATAATGAACAGTTAAGAGAACCAGTCAGCATTCATGCCGACGAAACAGTATATTGCGATCAAGTAGATTTGTATGAGGATCAACAGCAAGAAACACTTGCAATGCCAGAAGACGTGTTCCTTAATAGTATTCGAAGTCTTAACGTTCAACAGAAAGATTTATTGAAATCAGTTTCCTCAGTAATTGAGAAAGATATTAAAAAGAATGATGATGAAGATACGGAACAAATGTTACTCTTTATTACGGGAGGAGCTGGTAGTGGCAAGTCCTTTATTTTAAAATTACTTGTTGAACATATTAAACGCTGCTATAATCCCACAGTTGATATGATGATAAAACCATCGTTCATAGAAGTAGCTTCTTTGACTGGCGTCGCTGCCCGCAAAATATTCGGAAAAACTCTGCACTCCTTGTTCTCGTTGCCTATTGAAAAAGGTATTGCAATGACCTATCGGCGACTGACTGGACAAAGACTCGAACAGGAGAGACGAAAGTGGCGATACATAAGGTGGTTGATTATTGACGAGATATCAATGGTATCTTACGAGAATTTGCGAATAATTCATTTAAGATTGCAAGAATTCAAAATTAATGATAAACTGTTTGGTGGCGTAAATGTACTTCTTTTTGGCGATATCATGCAGTTGCCTCCGGTAAAAGGACACTGGTGTTTTATACAGCTACATTGGTGTAGCGCAGAAATTAACTTATGGCACCAATTTTCATTCTGCGAACTCACCATTAATATGCGACAAAGGGATGACGTTGAGTTTATCGACTTATTGAATAACCTACGGTTTGGGGAAGTGACAACCTCTCAACTACAAATACTATGCGAACGAAGAAGAGTTCCCTTAACTGGAGAGTTTGAGGATGGAGAAGCGGTAAGAATTTTTCCAACCATAAAATTAGTCGATGAATATAATGCAAAAATGACCGATAAATTAGCAAAATCACATCGAATGTACATCATTGATGCAGTAGACGAGTCCCGTGAGCCAGCTACATATGGAAAAAGGCCACCAGAAAATGTTATTCCTACAAATGTTAATAACTGTGGCGGACTGTTGCATACAGTAACGTTAGCCGAAGGATCGCGAATCATGCTGCGGCGAAATATATCAATTTCTGATGATTTGATAAACGGTACAATGGGAATAGTTAAGAAATTTAAATGGCCGGCACTTAGGAGAGACCAACTAGAACAGGGAGAATTGCCGGATTCAGTTCTTATAAAATTTGACGACGAATCCGTTGGAAATAGGTTCAAAGATAATGATGGCTACATTCCAATATCTCCAGTTTCAGCAACGTTTCAAGCGACAAAAGGTTATGGGGACGTCGAGCGCAGAATGTTACCACTTATTTTAAGTTGGGCAGTGACGGTGCACAAATTACAAGGAACCACACTGAACAAAGCTGTAATTGATCTTGGCAAAAGGAATTTTGCGAAAGGTCAAATTTACGTTGCACTTAGTCGTGTTAAAAGTCTAGATGGTCTAGTGTTATCTGATTTAGCGCCAAACAAAGTCCTCGTCAAACCACATGACGAGAAAGCACTCGCAGAAATGGAAAGATTACGACGCTTGCTTTTGCAAACAAACACTACAGATCAGCTACCAGCGAGTGACACGTAAAGAAACGAGCCAAGTCGGTTTTTTTCCTTCTCTTTTATTTGCGGCCAATTGATAAAGAAAGTAACGCAATCTATTTACAGGAACAACTTTGAAAAATCACAGTCGCCATATTTCTTTCAGAGTAAGAGTAGATCTTTTGCAATAACAATAGTTATTAACAATTAACGAGTCCCATAAATATCTGTTCCATATGAGATCATCGTGAAAAGGTCCTCGATGTTCGAAAAGTTTCATTGCGATCGGTGCATTTCTTACAAAACAGTAGCAAAGAATAGGATTTTGCAGTAATAATAGTTATTATACATGTATACTAATTTTCGGCTGACAAGACGTATTTGCAGAAACAGTAGAAAATCGGCGGCCGCATATTGACTCATACACAAGCAGAGACACGTAGGCATACGTCGAATTCAATATATTAGTGTAACGTCCCTGATACTAGTATCAGGTATTTACAGCACTTATGAAGCAAAGAGCGGTTTTTGCCTACTAAGCGACTCGTTTTACTATAATTAATACTAAAAGAATGTGGGATCGTGGTGGCGTGTGGTTAAAGAGTGAAATCTACAGGTTAATACCTTTCATTAATTAGGTTTATTCAAGTAATTACGAGGAAAAGAATTATAATTAGCAATTTCTTTAGTAAATATGAAAATGTATATGTATATAACTGAATTCTAAACGTAAAAATAGAGTATAATAGACTTGTAATTGTCGCAAATCGCGGAACGGTAGCTAACTATTTCAATTATGTGGTTTTATAATGATATACATAACGCAAAAGTACAACGCAATTTATAATGGATCTAGATCCTAACAAAACTGACAGAACAATATTTGGTTATTTAAATTAACTCTAAAATTCGTATTGGACGTGGAACAGTTACTCTTTGGTTGACTCTAAACTAATTAGATCATGGCCCTTTTTGTCAGAGCACAAATCGACACCCAAAACCTGATCGCTTAATTGGGGAGCCTGCGTTAGCTGGCTACTAGAACTACCCAACGATGCAAGAATCAAATGACGACGTGTGACCAACAGGGTTGCAAATAAAAATGACTCGACGTTAATTATTTATTGAAGTTATTGAAACGCCACCCAAAAGACACGGGCTTCAGAGACCAAGCCGCTCAATGATGGGGAGCCTGCGTTAGCTGGCTACTAAACTACCCAGAACGAACTCCGAGAATCTGACGGCGAGTGAATAACTCAGAAAAATAAGAAATATATATATATGAGTGACTCGAGAGCTCTCGTCGATGTCTTAGTTCTTTCTGGGGCTGAGCATAGCACTCTCCATACGGAGTTTCAGATACAAGACCGTTTGAACGGGGAGCCTGCGTTAGCTGGCTGCTAGAACTACCCAACGATCGAGTATCCAAATGGCTGATACCCGCTGTCCAGTCAAAACTAAGAATCTTGTAGGCTCTTACCAGTTAAAACTGCTCCAGTTCGTCGCTTCCTAAGAGGTCCGGCACGTAGTACTGCAAAGATTGTTCTGCCCTGACAGCCGCTGCTGCACGCCCTTTTATACCCCGAGAATCGTGGGTTTTTCCCGCTCAAAAAGTAGTTATTCTTTTATTACGCTTTATTTAGTAGCAAATATATATTAGTTTGATTAGGAAAAATATGCTTTGATTTACTATTAATTAGTTTTTCACAAGTTTTCCCGTTTAATCGCATTTTTAATAATTTTTATATACGCATATTATAAGTGTTTTGATAGAAGAAATAATTAACCGCGAATAATACATAAAATAATAATTAAAAATATAACGCAATTTATAATGAGTGAATAATTAATAATATATATAATATAAACATTTAAATAATAATTTATGTTAATTCTGTTTCGAAGTATATCTTCTGTCTCTTTCTAACTAACGCGCGCGCCATCGATCGGTGATCTATTCTAAACAATGTTGCACGCGTAAGCTACCCCACCCCATTACCACGCGAATTTTTATGGTACGGTCGGTAATTTGCGGTCGGTAATAACATAGAAAAATTTATTATCTAGAAAGTACTGTCTTTCATTATCGGCCGGAACTGGTCTTCCCCGGGGACGTTACACCTCCCTCCTTGGGCGAGTCTCTTGTCCCCAAGAGACACTTGCTGCATCGTTGAATAGCACATTTGCAGCATCCGCAATTATCAGGATCGTTCCGTGGGGATGTAGCTCCTTCTCCAAACAGCCAAAGGATTTTCCATGCTCTCCGCCTGGGGTCCTTTCTGTCGATTTTCTTATATAAATTCCACGGTGGGCCTGGTACCTCTATTGGTGTGAGGGTCCATGTAGTTTGTTTTTTCATGTTTTGATCATTGGAGGTTTCCTGCGTCTTTTGTTTGTTGAAATAATGAATCTTTGTTTGTTTATGTATCAATATATATATATCTCCCTTTATACCTGCTCGTTTAATTTCCGCATCTTATTTTTGAATTTCCGCACAAATACTTTTCTTCCGCTTCTGCGCGCCATCTTGCTTTTGCTAATATGGCGGTTCATTGCTACTTTTCGTAATATTTTCAAGGTGGCGGTTTATGTAATATGGCGGGTTCGCCTTTGGGGGGGGGGGCATGTGTATCGATGTATTAAGACTTCTCCTTTAAGGTTAATTGTATATGTAGATATATTTAAGAAAAATTCGATATATTATATAGTGCTATACATTATTTTTACTTCTCCCCTTTTTTTTTTTTTTTTTTTTTTTTTTTTTTTTAATTATTATTATTTTACAGTGACGGAAAGTTTTCCATTTTCGTATTCCATTGAGGTGAGTTCAACAATGTTCCAGTCGTCGGTAGCCAACAATAGCAATCCGTCTTTGAACATCTGCTTTTCGTCTTCCGTTGCCTCCGCTATGCTGTTTCGGCAGTGCGTACAAGCTACCGCTGGCCTGATTGCGCTGAGCGGCTTATTGCAAGCCAGGCAGTGCGTCATGTGCATTGCCGTCTCCTTCGATACATAATGGTGGCTGCCTATGTGTTATTATTGTTATTTATTAGTTACATAATTTTATTAAAAGGATAAGGATCTACATAGTATTTTTAATTCCTTGCCTACGTGCCACCACCGGTGTTTTTTCTCCGTCCGGATGCGAAAAGCACACACTCCACATATTCGCTTTAGCACTCTATTGCTTTTACAAGAAAAGACTATCTCGTTATCCTTCACACATATGGCGTTAGTGATTTGCCAGCTTGCCATCTTTATTATTATTTTTCTTTTTCTTCTTGTTTTTCTTCTACCCTTTTCCCTTCTTTTGCTCGTCTTCTACTATGTTCCTTTATGTGAAATTGTTTGTTTGCACGTGGTGCCCTCGTTTCGTTTATAAGTTTTTATAAAGGTGGTAGCAACTTTGTTGCGCGTGTGCAACCCTGCGTCTTTAAGGCTGATTTTTCCCTATTATTGATTCTTGATCCTTTAATGGCATGTGCGCCCTCTTGATACGGTCCTTGTGAACTATTCTTTTCCGGGTTTTCCCCCTAATTTGTATTTCTACATTGTTGTCCCCAACGTTTCTAGATACTATGTGCGGCCCGGTGTATTCTTTCTGTAGTTTATTTTTTCGTGGCGGATTAAGTAAGAAGACATTTTCGCCGGTCTGGTAATATGCTGGTCGTATTTTCCTGTCATAATAGAATTTTTGCCTAAATTTGGATTGCTGTAAATTGTTTCTTGCTGTTTTTCGCAGATTGTGCAGAGTTGTGATTAGATTGTCGACGAAATCCGGGAAGGTGTTAATGTTCTCGTCGACGATGAATTTTGACGGCTGTCTTGCTTTTCTACCAAAAATTAGCTCGTGTGGGGTAAATTTCGTTCCTTCATGTATGCTAGTGTTGTAAGAGAAGAGAGCTTGAGGTAACCAATCATCCCATTCTTTCTGTTCAGTAATATAATACTTAAGGTATTCGATTAATACATGATGACTTCTTTCTAGTGCGCCGTTGGATTGAGGATGAAAAGACGAAGTTCGGTACGTTTTAATTTGAAAAATTCTCGCTAATTTCTTCATTAATGAACTAGTGAAACACGTGCCTTGATCTGTTAATATTGCCTTTGGACATCCGAATTTGCAGATAAAGTGATCTGTGAAAGCTTTTGCTATTTCTTCTGTAGTCAATGAAACAAGAGGTGCTGCGACAGAATATTTTGTTAAGTTATCTTGTACTGTTAATATGTAACTATATCCTTTTTTGGTAAGTGGAAGTGGTCCTAATATATCCAGAGATATCTTATCAAATGCTTCGATGGGGGTATCAGTGATAACCATTGGTTCCTTATTCTTCATACGTACAAGCTTGTTTCGTTGGCAGTCAATGCAGGTTCTAACGTAATCTACTACATCTTTTTTCATGTTTCTCCAATAATAATTATATCTAATGCGCTGGTAAGTTTTCTTGATACCTTTATGACCTCCCAGTGGGGTTTCATGATTTTCTCTAATAATTTCTAATCTATCTTTTTGCAGAGGTATTTGTATTTTCCCTGTACACAATGTAATCTTTATATTTGTATTATTGAAGACAATGCACAAGATCTTTTTGATGTGTTTCCTGTCTGGCATGCTAATTTCTTGTATCTTCTGTTCTTGAAGTAAAAGGGAGAGAGTTTTTAAAGTTTGAGGTAATTCTTCTTTAATTGGTGCTATTACTCCTAGTACTAATTGTTTCTTTAATCTAATTTCTATTATCTCCTTAGCATTGAATTTAGGTATTATAAGTTTCTTTCTTTTTATAAACTCTTCTGACTGTGGGTCAGAAGGATTTCCTTCCTGGTCCGAAAATATTACAATTGTTCCCTTTCTTATCCACAGATGATCTTTTGTTTCTTCTATGTGTGTATGAACTGGTTCTTCTGATATTACTTTTGGTTGTCCTGATTTCCTAACGGTGAGTTGTCCATCTTCTTCTTTTACTATTTTAATGGGAGTTATGGGAGCAGTTTCTGTGAGGTTTGAATCTGATTCTTCTTTTAAATTTTTAGGTCTTGAGGATCCTTCCTTAGGTGTTTCAGAAGAGGAGTCGATTTTTGGTGGATCTTTGAAAATATATTTGGGCAGAATTGTTGCTTCGTCTAATTCTTCTATCTCATCAGCAATTACTATGGGATCATTTCTCCTCAAAACTAATGGCGGAGGAGTCTTTTCCTTGAAATCTGAGGGTGGTTGATGGATTTCAACTTGTACTTCTCTTTCATTTTCCTTATGTTTTTTCTTGATTCTTCGTTTTTCTTGTGATGTGCTTGAGCTTAAGGGCCTTTTCCTCTTGATTTTGTCTGCCAATTCGTCTTCCGAGTCGTCTGTGTCATAGTAATTAGATTCGTCTGAGCTAATATCTTTTGATGAATACTGTTTTTGTTTTTTCTTCTGTGGTAATGAGTCGGTAGTTGTTAATTCTCGTGGTCGTGTAGGATACTGGTGCCACTCTTTCTTCCTTTTAATTTCTTTTGAGCTGGTAGTTGTTGATTCCCGTGGTCGCGTTTTATACTGATGCCATTCTTTCTTTCTTTTAATTTCTCTTGGACTCGATGTAGTGGAACTTCTTGGTCGTTTAACATGTTGATGCCAATATTTCGGTCTTTTTACTTCCCTGCTTTCAGATGTGTTTGTTGAGTGTGATCTTTTCGCATTGATTGGTAGCGTATCAATATTTTGAGTTGGGTTGCGAGATAATGCGTCTGTGTTAGAATTTAATTTTCCTGCTTTGTATTTTACTTCGTAATCATATTCGCTTAGTTTTAGTTTCCAGCGTAACAGTCTAGACGTAGGATCGGCGACTTTGTTTATCCAAGTTAATGGTTTATGGTCTGTTATTAAAGAAAATTTTCTACCATAGACATATGGACGAAAGTGATTTACGGCGTAGACAATCGCTAAAAGCTCTCTTTCAGTTGCTGAGTATCTTGTTTCGGCTTCGTTCAGGACTCTCGAAGCGTATGAGATTGGCTGGTCCTTCCCGATTTCTCCCTGACTCAGGATTGCTCCTACGGCTATTCCAGATGCGTCTGTAGTTATATTGAACGGCTTTGAAAAATCTGGATATGCCAAAATTGGCTCTTTACATAAAGCATCCCTAAGGTGCGTAAAGGCGTCTTCCTGCTGCTTAGTCCATTCGAACTTTCGTTCTTTTTTAGTTAAATCGGAGAGTGGTTTTGCAATTTTGGAGAAGTCCTTGATAAATCTTCTGTAATATCCGCACAAACCCAGAAATTGTCTAATATTCTTCACCGTCTTAGGGACTGGAAACTCCTTGACTGCCTCGATTTTCCTAGGATCCGGCCTCAGTCCATTTTCGTCAATTATGTGTCCCAGATATGCCACTTCTTTTTTCAGGAATTCGCATTTGTCCGGTTGTAAACTAAGATTAGCTTCTCTTAGCCTCTCCATTAATTTGTTGAATTTAATTTCATGTTCTTTTAAAGAGCTTGCATAAATAACTATATCGTCTAAGTACACAAATAATTCTAAACCTTGGAGACCCGTTAATACATTGTCCATTAGTCGTTGGAATGTCGCAGGGGCATTTTTTAACCCAAACGGCATTCTGTTGAACTCATAATGCCCGTATTGTGTAGAAAATGCTGTTTTGTGTTTGTCGTCTGGATGCATAGGGATCTGGTGAAATCCTGATCTCAAATCGAAAATTGAAAAATATTTTGCGCTTCCTAATTGATCCAAGATGTCTGTTATATTAGGCAGAGGGTAGGCATCACCAATTGTTTTTTCGTTTAATCGTCTGAAGTCGATTACTAATCGCCATTTCTTCTGTCCATGAGAGTCTTCTTTTTTCGGGACTATCCATAGCGGTGAATTATATGGAGATGTTGAGTGCTCGATTATTCCCTTTTGTAGTAAATCATTTATTTGTACATTTATCTCCTCCCTGTGGCATTGAGGGTAACGATATTGCTTTACGTTGATTGGTGCCTCATTTGTGGTGATTATTCGGTGGTGTACTTTGTTGGTAGCTGGTAATTCTTCTCCGGGTAAACTGAACCTATCTGCGTTATTTTGTATTAATTGTTTGACGTTATCTGCTTCTTCCTCATTTAAATGGTCCAACCGCAAGGCTTTGAATAATTCTTTTGCTCGGTCAGTACTTTCATTGTGTAGGTTTTTGATCGTTGATTCCTCGTATGGTTGCAACTCCACTTCGGGCATCTGTATTCGTATTGGTTTAGTGGAGACGTTAATAGCGCAGATAAAAGCGATTCCATTTCTATTTGTTACGACTGCGTTTCCAAGGTGCAATTCAGGATGTATTTCTAATTTTGGTACAAATCCTATTTGAAGGTTAGTATTTAATATTCTAATGGGTACGACGTTGCCCTCTCTGGCTTTTATTTCGATAACAGGTTCTTGAAATGGTATGTTATAGTTTTCTATTGTCAAAAGTGATTTTGAATATCTAATGTCGGCTCCGGCGTTTATAAAAAATTCATTTCCGAGTATTCCATCTTGAGTTATGGGTAAGTCTTCTACTATGTGGAGTATGGCTTCTGTGTTGCAAATTCTTACTTTGGTGTATCCTGTAGTTGAAAGTTGGCCTTCAGTTATTCCGTTTAATTCAAATAGAGCATCGGTATGTATATGTGCAGTGGTTGAAAGTATATCTTTTTTGATTAAATTTAAATCTGACCCGGTGTCGATCATAAAACAAGCGGATTTTTGTTGGAAACTTTCGTTTTCTATTTCTATGGTAGGCGGTTTCTTTATTTTGCAGGTTGGTTTTATGAGGTTGGTCCGTTTACATACCTGCTGGTTAGTTTCCTTTTGTCTTTCTTGATAAGCTTTTTTCCGGCATTGATCGACAGTGTGTCCAATATTGTTGCAGTATGAGCAAGTAGGAGGCGGCCTTGTTACAGGTGTATTGTTATTTACAGGTGGATTGGTATTGGGCTGGTTAGGAAAGTTGTTCCTCGGTGGTCCTTGGACAGGGCGATTCCAGGATCTTCCTTGTTGATTAATATTTCGGCAATTTTGTATAGTATGGCCCGATCGTTGACAATGTTGGCAGTACCGTGGTTGCCATTGTATTCTCGCGGTTTGTTGCCCGCCTAAACCCTGACTTGGGCACATACTGGTATTGTGTCCGTACCCGAAGCAATTGCTACACCGAATTGAACGCGTGTAATTTTCCGCCATTTTTAAACGTAAATGATTTTCTTTAACCTCGGCTTCAGCCCTAATTGTTGCACTAATTGCGTCGTCTAAAAATATGAATTCGTGAATACGCAAACGGTTATAAATTTCAGGTCTAAGCCCTGTTAGAAATGCTTTGATCGCGTTGGTTTCAGCTGTTTTGTTATACTGCGGGGCGACAGTCGGATGTTCTGTCTCGTTACAATGTTTTATTTCCGATAAAATAACTGACACGCGACTACTATAATCGACGGCGGCTTCGTTTGGCATTTGCGCGATTTTCGACAAGTCTCCATATAATTGAATCGAAGTATACGTAGGGGCAAAGCGAGATTTTAAAACCGTAATTAAATCTTCTATCGTGTTATATTCGCCACTCAAAACTACTCTCGATGCCTGACCGTACAATTTATTTTTAATTAGCTGTACTAACCCGTATTCAGCGTGAGGTGAAATCATACATTTAGCATTTAAACAATTCTTTGTAAACTGATATATTGGAATATTATGTCCGTCAAAAGGAGGTACTATGTCCGCGGCGTCGCGTATACTAATTTGAGGATATGAGCGAGAAGCGCTCTCGGGTTGAATCTCTACTTCGTCTGTCATTGTGAATTAATTGCGTAAAAATTAGTATAATTAAATATTAATATATGTATGACTATTTTTTTTTTTTCCTTTTTCCTTTTTCTATTCTATAAAAATGAAAGGTTTTAGCCTCCACAGAGAAAAGTTCTCTTGCCACACAGTAGACCAATGATACGTATCTGCAGCTACGATCAGTGATCAATCCTGTTTTTCAACATATCCCACCGCTGTCACCAAAAAATTTATTTTATAATATATAACGTGTAACGTCCCTGATACTAGTATCAGGTATTTACAGCACTTATGAAGCAAAGAGCGGTTTTTGCCTACTAAGCGACTCGTTTTACTATAATTAATACTAAAAGAATGTGGGATCGTGGTGGCGTGTGGTTAAAGAGTGAAATCTACAGGTTAATACCTTTCATTAATTAGGTTTATTCAAGTAATTACGAGGAAAGGAATTATAATTAGCAATTTCTTTAGTAAATATGAAAATGTATATGTATATAACTGAATTCTAAACGTAAAAATAGAGTATAATAGACTTGTAATTGTCGCAAATCGCGGAACGGTAGCTAACTATTTCAATTATGTGGTTTTATAATGATATACATAACGCAAAAGTACAACGCAATTTATAATGGATCTAGATCCTAACAAAACTGACAGAACAATATTTGGTTATTTAAATTAACTCTAAAATTCGTATTGGACGTGGAACAGTTACTCTTTGGTTGACTCTAAACTAATTAGATCATGGCCCTTTTTGTCAGAGCACAAATCGACACCCAAAACCTGATCGCTTAATTGGGGAGCCTGCGTTAGCTGGCTACTAGAACTACCCAACGATGCAAGAATCAAATGACGACGTGTGACCAACAGGGTTGCAAATAAAAATGACTCGACGTTAATTATTTATTGAAGTTATTGAAACGCCACCCAAAAGACACGGGCTTCAGAGACCAAGCCGCTCAATGATGGGGAGCCTGCGTTAGCTGGCTACTAAACTACCCAGAACGAACTCCGAGAATCTGACGGCGAGTGAATAACTCAGAAAAATAAGAAATATATATATATGAGTGACTCGAGAGCTCTCGTCGATGTCTTAGTTCTTTCTGGGGCTGAGCATAGCACTCTCCATACGGAGTTTCAGATACAAGACCGTTTGAACGGGGAGCCTGCGTTAGCTGGCTGCTAGAACTACCCAACGATCGAGTATCCAAATGGCTGATACCCGCTGTCCAGTCAAAACTAAGAATCTTGTAGGCTCTTACCAGTTAAAACTGCTCCAGTTCGTCGCTTCCTAAGAGGTCCGGCACGTAGTACTGCAAAGATTGTTCTGCCCTGACAGCCGCTGCTGCACGCCCTTTTATACCCCGAGAATCGTGGGTTTTTCCCGCTCAAAAAGTAGTTATTCTTTTATTACGCTTTATTTAGTAGCAAATATATATTAGTTTGATTAGGAAAAATATGCTTTGATTTACTATTAATTAGTTTTTCACAAGTTTTCCCGTTTAATCGCATTTTTAATAATTTTTATATACGCATATTATAAGTGTTTTGATAGAAGAAATAATTAACCGCGAATAATACATAAAATAATAATTAAAAATATAACGCAATTTATAATGAGTGAATAATTAATAATATATATAATATAAACATTTAAATAATAATTTATGTTAATTCTGTTTCGAAGTATATCTTCTGTCTCTTTCTAACTAACGCGCGCGCCATCGATCGGTGATCTATTCTAAACAATGTTGCACGCGTAAGCTACCCCACCCCATTACCACGCGAATTTTTATGGTACGGTCGGTAATTTGCGGTCGGTAATAACATAGAAAAATTTATTATCTCGAAAGTACTGTCTTTCATTATCGGCCGGAACTGGTCTTCCCCGGGGACGTTACATTAGTAACAATAGTGTTTCGCTAATACCTCGATAACTAAAGCTTCCCGTTAATAGCGGATACGGAAAGAAGTTGTTAAGAATCGTGTCCCAGATAACATATTAAAAGAATATTAAAATCGTTCGAACACTTGCCTAGGCGTAATCAGTGAACACACATAGAAAAAAAACTAATTTGAAACGCTAATAAAAATTTTCGCCGATATCTCGAAAACTAAAGTTTTCCTGAAATTTTTATATGACAGAGTTGTTCAGAATCATGTCCGTGATAACATATTAAAAGCGCATTGAAATCGGAGAAAATTTTTTTCAAAAGTTGCCGGTTTTTTTGCAAAAAAAATACTTTGCAATTAAAAAATGAAAAATTCTTTAAGAATGGTACCAATGGGGAGTCAGATCCTACCGGATGCAAAAGGTTTCGTTCCGTTTGGTCCACCCAGTTAGGAGTAATCGGCGAACATACATAGAAAAAGTTGATTTAAAAAATTAACAACAATTTTCGTTGATATCTCGAAAACTAAAGTTTTTTCTGAAATTTTTATATGACAGAGTTGTTCAGAATCATGTCCGTGATAACATATTAAAAGCGCATTGAAATCGGAGAAAATTTTTTTCAAAAGTTGCCGGTTTTTTTAAAAAAAAAATACTTTGCAAGTAGAAAATGAAAAATTCTTTAAGAATGGTACCAATAGGGAGTCAGACCCTACCGGATGCAAAAGGTTTCGTTCCGATTGGTCCACCCAGTTAGGAGTAATCGGCGAACATACATAGAAAAAAAAAAAAAAAAAAAAAAAAAATATACAGGTCGAATTGAGTAACCTCCTCCTTTTTCGAAGTCGGTTAAAAAAAACATTAAAACGTATAGAATAACGTATTATTAGAACATTTATACCACTTTGGCACGTTCTGATTCATAAATAACAAAATTATTGAAAATTTCTCGTTCCGCATAGTCGGTTCGGTGAATCGATGACTGATAACCTATATAAAAAAACATTAAAACGTATAGAATAACGTAAAATTAGAACATTTATATCACTTTCGCACGTTCCGATTCCGAAATAACAAAATTATTGACAATTTTTCGTTCCGCATAGTCGGTTCGGTGAATCGATGACTGATAACCTATACAAAAAACCAGTAAAACGTATAGAATAACGTATTGCTAGAACGTTTATACCACTTTGGCGCGTTCGGATTCTTAAATAACTAAATTATTGAAAATTTTTCGCTCCGCGTAGTCGGTTCGGTGAGTCGAAGACTGATAACCTATTTAAAAAAAACGTTAAAACGTATATAATAAGGTATTACTAGAACATTTATACCACTTTCGCACGTCCCGATTCTTAAATAACAAAATTATTGAAAATTGTTCGTTCCGCATAATCGGTTCGGTGAATCGATGACTGATAACCTATTTAAAAAAAACATTAAAACGTATAGAATATCGAATTACTAGAACATTTATACCACTTTGGCACGTTCGGATTCATAAATAACAAAATTATTGACAATTTTTCGTTCCGCATAGTCGGTTGGGTGAATCGATGACTGATAACCTATACAAAAAACCATTAAAACGTATAGAATAACGTACTACTAGAACATTTATACCACTTTGGCACGTTCGGATTCTTAAATAACAAAATTATTGACAATTTTTCGTTCCGCATAGTCGGTTCGGTGAATCGATGACTGATAACCTATACAAAAAACCAGTAAAACATATAGAATAACGTATTAATAGAACATTTATACCACTTTGGCGCGTTCGGATTCATAAATAACAAGATTATTGTAAATTTCTCGTTCCGCATAGTCGGTTCGGTGAATCGAAGACTGATAACCTATATGAAAAAACATTAAAACGTATAGAATAACGTATTAGTAGGACATTTATATCACTTTCGCACGTTCCGATTCCTAAATAACAAAATTATTGACAATTTTTCTTCCGCATAGTCGGTTGGGTGAATCGATGACTGATAACCTATACGAAAAACCATTAAAACGTATAGAATAACGTATTGCTGGAACATTTATACCACTTTGGCGCGTTCGGATTCATAAATAACAAAATTATTGAAAATTTTTCGCTCCGCATAGTCGGTTTGGTGAGTCGATGACTGATAACCTATTTAAAAAAAACATTAAAACGTATAGAATATCGTATTACTAGAACATTTATACCATTTTGGCACGTTCGGATTCATGAACAACAAGATTATTGAAAATTTCTTGTTCCGCATAGTCGGCTCGGTGAATCGATGACTGATAACCTATATAACAAACAATTAAAACGTATAGAATAACGTACTACTAGAACATTTATACCACTTTGGCACGTTCGGATTCTTAAATAACAAAATTATTGACAATTTTTCGTTCCGCATACACGGTTCGGTGAATCGATGACTGATAACATATATAAAAAACCATTAAAACGTATAGACTAACGTACTACTAGAACATTTATACCACTTTCGCACGTTCCGATTCCTAAATAACAAAATTATTGACAATTTTTCGTTCCGCATAGTCGGTTGGGTGAATCGATGACTGATAACCTATACGAAAAACCATTAAAACGTATAGAATAACGTATTGCTGGAACATTTATACCACTTTGGCACGTTCGGATTCATAAATAACAAAATTATTGAAAATTTTTCGTTCCGCATTGTCGTTTCGGTGAATCGATGACTGATGACTTATACAAAAAACCATTGAAACCTATAGAATAACGTATTGCTAGAACATTTATACCACTTTGGCGCGTTCGTATTCTTAAATAACAAAATTATTGAAAATTTTTCGCTCCGCGTAGTCGGTTCGGTGAGTCGATGACTGATAACCTATATAAAAAAAAACATTAAAACGTATAGAATAACGTATTACTAGAACATTTATACCACTTTCGCACGTTCGGATTCGTAAGTAACAAAATTATTGAAAATTATTCGTTCCGCATAGTCGGTTCGGTGAATCGACGATGTGACGTCGGACGACCGACGTTGATATTAGTTATAAGAACGTATATACTTTATCCCTTTTATTATACAATATATAATCATAGCCTGTAAGACGTAATGTTCAGTTTGTAAAGACATATATATATTCCATATACTTATTCCACATGTAACCATAGCTCGTAAGACATGTATAACCTCGTAGCCTGTAATACTTATTCCACACATGTATAACCTCGTAGCCTGTAAGATATATTATCGACGCGCTATACTGTACACGCAGCGGTTAGATTAGGGAACATTATGTAACCACTTAGCATAGGCACTCACTCGGAACTTTCCCATCAAATCACCAGTCTTATTCTCCGAACTCCAATCTGACAAACATCCTTTACTCGAACTCCTTATCTTATAAACATCCCGTCGACATCGATCCTTCCTCCTAACTCCAGTCTCACAAACATCCTCTTCAAACTCCTTATCAAATAGCCTAAACATCCTCCCGATAAACCGACCAAAACACTTCTAAGAACCAGTAACCACAACATCCTCTTGCATCAGTCCAGAACCTTCTAGAACAAATCTCCAATCTCCTTTGTCTCCCAGCTGTATAAATACCACCCCATCCTATCCGCCCGACACAGTTCAGTTCTGCGCCACGGTCACCTCGGAGACAGGTAATCCTGCTCCAGGCCCGTCGATACACAAAACACATCAACCATATTTTCTTTCGGGAGATCGTAACCGACTCCCCTTGGAGATCGAGTGAGTAAAGATTATTATAAAGGAACATTGTACGACATATATATATATATACTTGGAGAATATATACACATATACTTTGAATTACCTCTACTTTGATATCTACGAAACCTGCACGACGCGAAACCTATTCTCCTAATCATCCGAGTGCTTATGCTAATGCATAAGAAAAGACAATTACTTGCTACCCGGTAGAAGAATATTTCGACGTCTCCATACGGCAACCTCACGGACCCAGGGTTTAGACGCGTGCTTAAGAGCTGCGTTCGCCTAAAAGCTGAGTGCAACACAGGAAATAGCGGCCGATAACGCGAGTTGAATCTCGTAATATTTCCTCACGGAAGCCAGGCCGTAACAACGACTGATAACCTATATAACGCATACATTAAAACGTATAGAATAACGTATTACTAGAACATTTATACCACTCTGGCACTTTCGGATTCTTAAATAACAAAATTATTGAAAATGTTCCGTTCAGCATATTCGGTTCGGTGAATCGATGACTGATAACGTAAATAAAAAAAAAACATTAAAGCGTATAGAATAACGTATTACTAGAAAATTTATACCACTTTGGCACGTTCGGATTCGTAAATAACAAAATTATTGAATATGTTTCATTACGGCATAGTCGGTTCGGTGTATCGATGACTGATAACCTATATAAAAAACAATTAACACGTATAGAATAACGTATTACTAGAACATTTATACCACTTTGGCACGTTCGGATTCTTAAATAACAAAATTATTGAAAATTTTTCGTTCCGCACATTCGGTTCGGTGAATCGATGACTGATAACCTATATAAAAAAACATTAAAACGTATAGAATAACGTATTACTACATCATTTATACCACTTTGGCACGCCCGGATTCATAAATAACAAAATTGTTGAAAATGTTTCATTCCGCATAGTCGGTTCGGTGAATCGATGACTGATAACCGACATAAAAAACAATTAACACGTATAGAATAACGTATTACTAGAACATTTACACCATTTTGGCAAGTTCGGATTCTCAAATAACAAAACTATTGAAAATGCTTCGTTCTGCATAGTCGGTTCGGTGAATCGATGACTGATAACCTATATAAAAAAAACATTAAAACGTATAGAATAACGCATTGCTAGAACATCTATACCACTTTGGCACGTTCGGATTCAGAAATAACAGAATTATTGAAAATGTTTCATTCCGCATAGTCGTTTCGGTGAATCGATGACTGATAACCTATATAAAGAAAACATTAAAACCTATAGAATAACGTATTACTAGAACATTTATACCACTCTGGCACGCTCGGATTCTTAAATAACAAGATTATTGAAAATTTTTCGTTCCGCATAGAAGGTTCGGTGAATCGATGACTGATAACCTATATAACGAATACATTAAAACGTATAGAATAACGTATTACTAGAACATTTATACCACTCTGGCACATTCGGATTCTTAAATAACAAAATTATTGAAAATGTTCCGTTCCGCATAGTCGGTTCGGTGAATTGATGACTAATAACCTAAATAAAAAAAAAACATTAAAGCGTATAGAATAACGTATTACTAGAACATTTATACCACTTTGGCACGTTCGGATTCGTAAATAACAAAATTATTGAGAATGTTTCATTCCGCAAAGTCGGTTCGGTGAATCGATGCTGTGACGTCGGACGACCGACGTTGATATTAGTTATAAGAACATATATACGCTATCCCTTTTTATTATACAATATATAATCATAGCTCGTAAGACGTTATGTTCAGTTGTAAAGACATATATATATATTCCATATACTATACTTAGTCCACATGTAACCATAGTGCGTAAGACATGTATAACCTCGTAGCCTGTAAGATATATTCCGTAGTTCGTAAGACATGTATAACCTCGTAGCCTGTAAGATGTATTACGCAACGGTTAGATTAGGGAACATTATGTAATCGCTTAGCATAGGCACTCACTCGGGACTTTCCCATCAAATCACCAGTCTTATTCTCCGAACTCCTTATCTTATAAACATCCCGTCGACATCGATCCTTTCTCTTAACTCCAGTCCCATAAACATCCTCTTCAAAACTCCTTATCAAATAGCCTAAACATCCTCCCGATAAGCCGACCAAAACACTTCTAAGAACCAGTAACCACAACATCCTCTTGCATCAGTCCAGAACCTTCTAGAACAAATCTCCAATCTCCTTTGTCTCCCAGCTGTATAAATACCACCCCATCCGATCCGCCCGACAGTTCAGTTCTGCGCCACGGTAACCTCGGAGACAGGTAATCCTGCTCCAGGCCCGTCGATATACGAAACACATCAAACATATTTCCTTTCGGGAGATCGTAACCGACTCCCCTTGGCGACCGAGTGAGTAAAATAATATTATAAAGGAACATTGTACAACGCATATATACATATACTTGGAGAATATATACACATCTACTTTGAATTACATCTACTTTGATATCTACGAAACCTGCACGACGCGAAACCTATTCTCCTAATCATCCGAGTGCTTATGCTAATGCATAAGGAAAGTCAATTAGTTGCTACCCGGTAGAAGAATATTTCGACGTCTCCATACGGCAACCTCACGGACCCAGGGTTTAGACGCGTGCTTAAGAGCTGCGTTCGCCTGAAAGCTGAGTGCAACACAGGAAATAGCGGCCGATAACGCGAGTTGAATCTTGTAATATTTCCTCACGGAAGCCAGGCCGTAACAAATTGGTGACAGCGGTGGGATTATCGACTCAGCACCGTGAGAACACAGCCGTTGATTCAACGCCTCGAGAGCCGAAGATAAGAGACAGGAAAAGGATCGGGTACGCTTGGCGATAAGCTCCAGACTCCAGCCACCTGCAGCGGGAGATAAGAACGCCGCATACGTAAGGACAAAGGCCCAAGGTTCTTTCCCACGAGTCAGCCAGACGCCACGTGCGTTCCCAGGCTCGGCCGGACCGGCCGACTGCGCGCGCCGATACCCCCACGCGGCGGACCGCCGCGACGCGCTCGCGACTCGCTCATTCAGTCACGGTTCTTCGCTCTACTCAGGCGTCTCTCCACTACGCTCCGCGAACCAGTGTTCATTAATCTCAAGGGAATCACTAAGTTACTCCGACTTCTCAAGGGCCCCTGCGCTCAAGGAGTTGTACCGGCACCTCGTTTAGAAGGAGCCTTGGTGAATTCTCTCAAAAATCCTTCAGGTGTTATTAGGCATCCGTGTCGCGCTCGCGCAATCTCCGCGTAGGTTTCGCCACGGTGTCAGGATACCCTGAGGATTTTCTTTTACCGCAACATATAAATAGAATTTCTCTTTTCTTTTCCTTTCTACCGTGAGCGTCGGAGTATCAATGGGCAAAAAGAAACGTGGCTGTCGCGCGGGGAAACAAGTACAGGCGAAACGACGCCGCATTTTAGAAGCGAAGTTCCTGGAGCAAGTGTTCGGACCAAAAGTGAACGCGTCTATCAGTGATTTGGACACGGGAACTGTGAAACGGGAAGTGCCCCTATTGGATTACGACGTGTTAGACACTAAAAGTGCCGTGACGGTCTATGACCATAAAAGCATACCGGACAAGGTGTTAGTTGATTTTTTCCGATCACTCAACAAAGAACAGTGGTCGTGCCCCGAGTCAGTGAAAAACTTCTGCAAGAATTATGCCGGCACCGCAGGCCGGCAGGCAAAGGACGAGCCCCGTGGAGCATCGTCCTCACAGCCCGGAGGCCACAACGAAGGAAGAGGTTGCACTGATCCAGGAGCAACAGGCAGAAAGGGAACGATGCCTTAGGGAGGAAGCTGGGAGAATTGACAAAGCCAGGCGCGAGTTGGAACGAGTGCGCCTGCAGAACGAGGAGTTATTAGCGGAAATGCGCATTAATAAAGGAGAACCAGAAGCCAGAAAATCGGAGCACCTCGGGGATCCACCCAGAGGCATGGGGACCCCGACCCTCGGCGTCGGAGGAGAACCAGTCGATTACACGTTAGACGAGGCAGTAAAAATGGTGCCCGCATTCAACGGAACAGTGCCGACCTTACACACCTTCATACGCGCATGCAAACGGGCACGCCGGCTGGTTCCTGCTCAGGCCGAAGGAACATTGGTAAAGTTAATCGTCGGCCGACTCACCGGACATGCAGCGACCGCCGTGGAAGACGAAGACCCGACCACGATCGCAGAAATATGCAACCTGTTGAAGGAGATCTTCGGACCACAGAAGACCATCAACCATTATCGCGGCGAGCTGGCGAACATCTACATGAAGACCGGTGAGCACGTATTAGATTTTATAACCCGCGTTAAAGACTTACGGGGCGCGATCCTCGACTGCGATCGAGATACGTCCGATCTAGACGAAATCGATGAATTCACGAAAACGTGTTTTATTGACGGGCTAACGACCCCGCTGCGATTTGACGTAAAACAGGCCGCGTCGCGACCCCTGAAATGCGTATTCAGAGAGGCGATCTCGAGTTTCAAACATCTTGAGCTCGAGAAAACGAGACAGGGTCGCACCGAAGTACGCCGCGTAAATTTCGAGCCACGTGACAGAACGCCCGATTGGCGACCGAATATTAGTTATAAGAATGACAATGTACCACGTCGCGACACGTGGCGCCCGGCGTCCCCTGGTCCATCACGAACTTTCCCGAGAGACGACGGACTTACACGGTACCCGCGTAGAAACGAGGAAAGAAACCCGCCGCGATCTGACCGGTTTTGTCGATATTGTAACACCCCGGGCCACGACCTCTACGAATGTCGGAGGCGGCGGTACAACGAACAAACTCGAAATCCAGGGAACGGGCCTGAGCGCGAAAATAACCCGTACGATGGTATCCGAACAGCTCGAATTAACCGCATCGACGGACAGGGGACAATGATTCCACAGATAATCGCCGAGGCGCCGGAATTCAAAACTAAGTCCACCCTTATGGTCGATACGGGCGCGGAACCCAACCTAATTAAAATCGGAGCGTTAAGACCAGAAATGATCATAAATATAAACGACCGCATGTCAATATCGGGCATCGCGGCTCAGCCCATGCTCACCATCGGCGCAACCGAGGTGACATTGTTCGGGGAAAAGTTCAAATTCTATGTGGTTCGAGATTCTTTCCCGATATCCACTCACGGGATACTCGGGCACCCGTTCCTAACAGATGCGGATATTTCGATGCGCGACCAGTGCGTTCGGCGTAAGAACACAGTAATCCCATTCGACACCGGGAACACTATTAAAATTAAGGGTCGAACGATTATGAATGTTAGAATGCGTGCAATCGGTCCCGATACAGGCTACGTTGCGCGGAGGGAATTGGCCCCAAACGTGCTATTGGGGGACGCATTGGTTAAAATAAAACAAGGCAGGGTTATTGTAAGAATTGTAAACTTCTCCGACCAGGAAGTAGAATTAGAGGAACCTTGCGTGCAAATAGAAGAAGTTGAGGAGATCTCAAGAACCCCATCAGTAATGGGGCCTCACGCGAGCGTAAACACGATCGCGTCACAACCAGCTTCTGATCAGGATCGTGTAAACAAAATCCTGCAACTGATTGATTTGTCCCACCTAAATACCGAAGAAAGCGAACACGTTAGGGAGCTAATCGCCGAACATCACGACATTTTTCACCTTCCGGGAGACTACCTAGGGAAAACGCATGTTCTAGAACACCGAATTCCAACCACGGACAACAACCCGGTGCACGTCAAACAGTACCGATACCCCCCCATTCACAAGCAGGAAATAGATAAACAAATGCGCGAACTCCTCGAGAACGATATAGTGAGGCCTTCGACATCTCCGTATAACTCGCCGTTATGGGTAGTCCCCAAAAAACCCGACGCACAAGGAAATAAGCGGTGGAGGATGGTCATTGACTTTAGGGCGTTGAACGAAAAATCTATAGCGGACGCGCACCCAATCCCGAACATAGTAGAGATTTTAGATCAGCTCGGAAGCGCCAAGTATTTCAGCGTATTCGATTGTAAAAGCGGTTTCCATCAGGTAGGAATGGCAAGGGAAGACGCCGAGAAGACCGCTTTCTCCACTCCCTTCGGCCACTACGAGTTTGCTCGAATGCCTTTCGGCCTCAAGAACGCGCCGGCGACGTTCCAAAGGCTCATGAACGTGGTACTTTCGGGACTCCAGGGTTCGGAACTATTTGTATACGTAGATGATATAGTGAACTACGCCAGTTCACTGCAGGAGCATCGCGACAAATTTAATAAACTAGCGAAACGACTTAGAGAAGCAAACCTCAAACTAGAACCCGCTAAATGTAACTTCTTGCGTCGCGAGGTCGCTTACCTAGGACATATCATAGGTGAGGACGGAGTCGAGCCGTGTCAGGAAAAGGTAGCAGCCGTCAGAGACTTCCCAGCGCCCACCTCGGTCAAAAACGTGAGAGAATTTTTGGGTCTGGCCGGATACTACCGCCGGTTCATTGACGGGTTTTCGCGAATCGCCAAACCACTCACGGTCTTGCTGAAAAAGACCAATAAATTCACGTGGGGGCCCGAGCAGGTCCAAGCGTTTGAGAAATTAAAAGACGCACTATCCACCGAGCCGGTGCTTCGCTATCCCGATTTCAGCCAGCCGTTCCACATAACCACGGACGCATCCGGTCACGCAATAGGCGCGATTCTGAGCCAGGGGGAGATCGGTCAAGACCAACCAATAGCCTATACATCCAGGTTGTTACAGGGGGCAGAACTAAATTACTCAACGATAGAAAAAGAATGTTTAGCCATCGTCTACGCTGTCCAACACTTCAGGCCGTACGTATACGGACGAAAATTTAATCTAATCACTGACCATAGACCGTTAGTATGGGTAACCTCGGTAAAAGACCCCTCCTCGAGGCTTCTGCGCTGGAGACTAAAATTAGACGAGTACGATTATAAGGTTATCTACAAAGCCGGCAAATATAACGTTAACGCCGACGCCTTATCGCGAAACCCGGCACCAGTCCTCCCCATCCACTCAAGACCACCGACGCCAGACAGAACGAGGCAACCGTCACCCCGAGGCACCGCGGTAGACATCGATGACGAAACCGATACCGACACGACTGACTCCGGTGACGAGGACGAGATAAGACCCGCGAAACGAACAACGCCGACAGTAATAAACATCCGGGACCGACTGATTACCAGGCAAGACAATCTAGTAGTATTCGTCACGGTGGACCAACAGCCGCTGGACCAGGGAGGAATAGACCTGATAAACGAAAACAGACTCCGAATACCGAGCGACCTAGAATGCACTGTCCCTCGTGTCATTAAACACGCCGCGTTCCATATTATCCTACTACCCGTAACACTGACCGCGGGACAGAAACCATCTACCGACGGAGTACTATCATGCATGCAATCACTGAGCAACGTAACAGACGAACTCCGACTAGCGTCTTTCAGCATATCGCGCACGAACTTCGACTCCGTACCTTGGACATATACGACGCAAGTACTCGTGGACTTATTCGAGGAAACCGGGATCACGATATTCGCGTGCACACACGAGATCCGTATTCCCACGCCAGATAGGCGACAAGAGCTGCTTTTAGAAAGCCACGTCTCCCCCTCGGGTACACACAGGGGATTCGAGGATACGTTACGGAACGTTAATGCAAAATACTATTGGTCAACATTGAGGAACGACACTCGAACGTTGCTGAACGCGTGCACAAGCTGCCAGCTTCGGAAATTGACGCGGACGGGAAACAATCAGGCATTAGTTTTAACTGACACCGCGGGCAGGGCATTTGACAAGATCTCGTTCGACACAATCGGACCTCTCCCCTGTACCAACGCAGGAAACCGATACATACTAACCATCCAAGACCTATTGACAAAATATTCCCTCGCGGTTCCCCTCAAGGAAGCCTCGGCGGCCGAAATAGCAGACGCCTTCGTAAATCACTTTATCTGCCGATTCGGTGCACCCAAGGCTATACTAACCGATCAAAGCACCAACTTCACGAACATATTGATGAAAACGATCGCGAAGAGGTTCAGGATAGCTCATTTCCAGACGACCATTTTCCTTCCCCAGGGAAACGGACCCATTGAACGGGCTCATCTAGCCCTATCGGAATATCTAAAACCATTCGTAGGGAAGGAGGACTGGGACGAATGGCTGAATTTGGCGATGTTCGGTTTCAACACCAATACTCATGAGGAAACGCAGTATGCTCCTCACGAATTAGTTTTCGGAAAACCTGCTCGAACCCCGACAGCCGGGAAGACCCTCGCGACGACCACAGACGACTCATACAATCAGTATTTAACAGAATTAGACGCAAAGATTTCTCACACGATATTGGGCGCTCGGAGAAATCTGACGGAAGCGCGCACACGGGCCCGTCAGTATCAGGGAAATCAGACACGCTCGGCAGGCTTTAAGATAGGTGATCGCGTTATAATCTCTGGCACTTCTGGGCGCGAAAGGAAACACGTGGGGCCATATGAAATTATAGAAGTACCGTCGAATGATATCGTTAAGATAAATGTGAACGGGAAAACAAAAGCGATAAGAACAGAATGCGTGAGAATGTGTGAAGCGAACCCCACCACGGCAGTCCATATCATCGCCCAAACACCCCCGGGCGGGTCACAAGTATCGGTAACCAAAACAAAACCCAGCTATATAAGCCCGAACAGGCAGCGATCATGCCAGTTCAGAATCAACCGGCTCATCCGAAGCTTCGTGACAATTTTATTATTCATCGGCACAATGGGAGGAGCGAGTTACTTCCAACCAAGCTTCCCGAAAAGGGCGAATTGGAATCACTCGCCACAGGAGTGCTTATTAGCCAGAGCAACCCTCGCAAACGGCATGCGCATGCAGTGCATGCAATGCATACGGAACATCCGAGAGCAGAGAAGATGCCACAGGGAACGCATCGAGTGGCTGTGGGACGAGAAAACGCCCGCAGGATGGACAAGACCAAACATCTTCAGCCTGTGGGAACTGTTTGGCGTAGAGCAAGAATACAAGAACGTGGACGAACCGGACTGGACCAAGGAAAAGGAAGCCCCAGTCCCAACCGGAAATTTAGGCCAGACAGCATCCCGAAGTCAGGCGAAAAGGATGCATCCAAGGGACAAAGTCCCCAACTCATTTCGGATAACTACACCGTGGTTATCCTGCCTGAGCGTCCGGCGAATTTCAAATTTGGAGCCGGTGAGCGAGGTTAGGAACGAAACATATCGGGAACCATTCTGCACATACTGCCAGGTCAGCGGACACGACGAGGTGTGCTTCCGGCGGGACCACTTCTTCCCACCACCGTACAAAGGAACGAAGTGCACCGAGGAGGAACTTCAGAGGAAACTGGAATTACCACAGCAACCAATCAACCGTAAAAGGAAGAACCAGCCAAACGAGAGGAGCACCCCATGTTTCAAATGGCCATGGGCGAGCAAGAAGAACCATCCGAAGCCCCAAATGCCCAGACACGCCGGACCACCCAACCATGTCTGCGACATGCCGGAACATCCAGGACGGAAGATCTATTGCTGTACAAAGAACAAGTGAAAAGTGAACAGTGACCCCCTTTACCCCACCCTAAGAGAAACTTATAAACTCTAAATTCAATAAACCCCAAAGCACTCCCCAAATGGACTCTGCGAATATGAGTGAAATCCCGTATTACAAACTCTGAATGTGTGTGAGTGTGGTAGGCGTGTGAACTCAGCGAGCGATTTGCCCGCGACGTCGAATTTTTCCTTCGTAAAAATCGACTTGTTCGAGGGGGGGAGGTGTGACGTCGGACGACCGACGTTGATATTAGTTATAAGAACATATATACGCTATCCCTTTTTATTATACAATATATAATCATAGCTCGTAAGACGTTATGTTCAGTTGTAAAGACATATATATATATTCCATATACTATACTTAGTCCACATGTAACCATAGTGCGTAAGACATGTATAACCTCGTAGCCTGTAAGATATATTCCGTAGTTCGTAAGACATGTATAACCTCGTAGCCTGTAAGATGTATTACGCAACGGTTAGATTAGGGAACATTATGTAATCGCTTAGCATAGGCACTCACTCGGGACTTTCCCATCAAATCACCAGTCTTATTCTCCGAACTCCTTATCTTATAAACATCCCGTCGACATCGATCCTTTCTCTTAACTCCAGTCCCATAAACATCCTCTTCAAAACTCCTTATCAAATAGCCTAAACATCCTCCCGATAAGCCGACCAAAACACTTCTAAGAACCAGTAACCACAACATCCTCTTGCATCAGTCCAGAACCTTCTAGAACAAATCTCCAATCTCCTTTGTCTCCCAGCTGTATAAATACCACCCCATCCGATCCGCCCGACAGTTCAGTTCTGCGCCACGGTAACCTCGGAGACAGGTAACCCTGCTCCAGGCCCGTCGATATACAAAACACATCAAACATATTTCCTTTCGGGAGATCGTAACCGACTCCCCTTGGCGACCGAGTGAGTAAAATAATATTATAAAGGAACATTGTACAACGCATATATACATATACTTGGAGAATATATACACATCTACTTTGAATTACATCTACTTTGATATCTACGAAACCTGCACGACGCGAAACCTATTCTCCTAATCATCCGAGTGCTTATGCTAATGCATAAGGAAAGTCAATTAGTTGCTACCCGGTAGAAGAATATTTCGACGTCTCCATACGGCAACCTCACGGACCCAGGGTTTAGACGCGTGCTTAAGAGCTGCGTTCGCCTGAAAGCTGAGTGCAACACAGGAAATAGCGGCCGATAACGCGAGTTGAATCTCGTAATATTTCGTCACGGAAGCCAGGCCGTAACAAATTGGTGACAGCGGTGGGATTATCGACTCAGCACCGTGAGAACACAGCCGTTGAATCAACGCCTCGAGAGCTGAAGATAAGAGACAGGAAAAGGATCGGGTACGCTTGGCGATAAGCTCCAGACTCCAGCCACCTGCAGCGGGAGATAAGAACGCCGCACACGTAAGAACAAAGGCCCAAGGTTCTTTCCCACGAGTCAGCCAGACGCCACGTGCGTTCCCAGGCTCGGCCGGACCGGCCGACTGCGCGCGCCGATACCCCCACGCGGCGGACCGCCGCGACGCGCTCGCTGCCGCGCCAGCGACTCGCCCATTCAGTCACGGTCTTTCGCTCTATTCAGACGTCTCTTCACTACGCTCCGCGAACCAGTGTTCAGTAACCTCAAGGGAATCACTAAGTTTCTCTGACTTCTCAAGGGCCCCTGCGCTCAAGGAGTTGTACCGGCACCTTGTTTAGAAGGAGCCTTAGTGAATTCTCTCAAAAATCCTTCAGGTGCTATTAGGCATCCGTGTCGCGCTCGCGCAATCTCCGCGTAGGTTTCGCCACGGTGTCAGGATACCCTGAGGATTTTCTTCCCCTTTTACCGTGATATATATATATAATAAAGTGTAAGTTCAACTACGAACCTACGGACGTTGCTGGTGAAGGAGTTCTCGCGCGTCTCGAACGCTGTTTTTTCTCCGACACTAACAACCATGGCGGTAAGTCGTTGACAGAGGTCAAAAATTTTTCTTTTCTCGCGTATTTAAATATTTATTGTAGACGTCTGGATATATAGGGCAAAAGGAAACGTGGCTGCCGCGCGGGCAAACACGTGCAAGCGAAACGACTCCGTGCGCTCGAGGAGAAGTTTCTAGAACAAGTGTTCGGGCCGGAGATAATTTCTATAGACAGTGATTCGGACACAGAGACGTCAAATCGCGAAGTGCCATTGCTGCAATACGACGTGCTGGACACAAAAAGTGCCGTGAAAGTGTATAACCATCGAGATATACCGGACAACGTGTTAAGTGACTTTCTCCGCTCGCTCGGTAGGGAACCGTGGGTGTGCCCCCGATCAGTGAGCAAATTTTGTGAGAATCATGCCTACGCCACCGGCTGGCAACCCGAGGACGAGCTCCATGGAGCTTCGTCCCCGCCATACGGAACCCATGACGGATGAAGAAGTCGCGATAGTGCAGAAACAACAGGCTGAAAAGGAGAGACGCCTTCGAGAGGAGGCGCGGAGAGTAGACGAAGCCAGGCGCGAATTGGAGCAGGCACGCCTACAGAATGAAGCACTGCTGGCGAAAATACAGATCGCTGAAGAAGGACGGGAAGCAGAAACGAGGAAGCCGGTGCACGTGGGAAATCCGCCGGGAGACCCGGAGACTCTAGCATCGAACACCGGGGCAGAGTCAGTCAGCTACACGCTAAATGAAGCAGTGAAAATGGTGCCCGCGTTCAGTGGAACAGTGCCGACTCTGCTTACTTTCACACGTGCGTGCAAACGGGCTCGTCAACTGGTTCCTGCTCACGCCGAGGGAACGTTGGTGAAGTTAATCGTCGGCCGACTCACCGGACATGCAGCGACCGCCATGGAAGACGAAGACCCGACCACGATCGCAGAAATGTGCAACCTGTTGAAGGAGATCTTCGGACCACAGAAGACCATCGATCATTATCGCGGCGAGCTGGCGAACATCTACATGAAGACCGGTGAGCACGTATTAGATTTTATAACCCGCGTTAAAGACTTACGGGACGCTATCCTCGACTGCGATCGAGATACGTCCGATCTAGACGAAATTGATGAATTCGCGAAAACGTGTTTTATTGACGGACTGACGACCCCGCTGCGATTTGATGTAAAGCAGGCCGCGTCACGACCCCTGAAATGCGTATTCAGGGAGGCGATCTCGAGTTTCAAACATCTTGAGCTCGAGAAAACGAGACAGGGTCGCACCGAAGTACGCCGCGTAAATTTCGAGCCACGTGATAGAACGCCCGATTGGCGACCGAATATTAGTTATAGGAATGACAATGTACCACGTCGCGACGCGTGGCGCCCGGCGTCCCCTGGTCCATCGCGAACTTTCCCGAGAGACGGTGGTTTTTCACGATACCCGAGTAGAAACGAGGAAAGAAACCCGCCGCGATCTGACCGGTTTTGTCGATACTGTAACATTCCGGGCCACGACCTCCACGAATGCCGGAGGCGTCAATATAACGAGCGGATTCGGAATTCGGGAAACGGGCAAGCCCTCCCGCCTACGGTCAACAGAGGACGGGAGGGCCCGAACGCAAAAACGGTTCATTCAGTTACGATAGAGCAGCCCGAATTAACTGCGTCGACGGAGACGAATCAACCATCCCCCGAATTAAACTAAATTCCCCCGATTTTAAAACGGCATCTGTCCTGATGGTTGACACCGGGGCCGCACCGAACCTGATCAAGCTCGGTGCCTTGCATCCCCAAACGCGAATAAATTGCGATGACAAATTAGACATCTCGGGGATCACCTCGCACACGATTACGGCTCTCGGCGCAGTGAGCGTGACGTTGCTCGGTGAAAAGACAAAATTTTACGTAGTTAGAGACTCGTTTCCTATACCTATGCGGGGTATATTAGGGCAGACTTTCTTAAAAAACGCGGAAGTTTCAATGAGGGACCAGTGCGTCCGATGGAAAGATTTAACGCTTCCATTTTATAATCCGGACGACTCTGACTCTAGACCGGCGCGATTGAAAGAATTGCTTAGTAAATCAAAGCGTAGGAGCGATAGGGTCACTCTTCCTATACACGCAGATAACGCGCACGGTCGGGCGCCGCAGCCATCAACATCTGCACGTGCAGTAAGCCGGGATGACGTAATAGATAACGCGGACGCGGACTCGTCGGAGCCTGAGAGCGAAGCAGATAACGACCGTGGGAGCGCGATCGGACCCACGGTAATCAATGTTCGGGATCGCTTAAGCATGCGGCGCGACCATGTCGCCTGCTTTGTCTCGACAGATAGACATCCTTTGGACCGGGGTAGCTTAGATTTGGTGAACGGGGGGAAATTCCAGGTCCCCGCCGATCTAGAAGTAGCCGTCCCGCGTATAATTAAGGGAACGACTTACAGTCTTATTCTTCTGCCGGTAATAAATTGCGTGACGCGAAAGCCCTCCGCGGATGACGTCCTAGCTTGCCTTCAAGCTCTATATAACGTCGTGAGCGAATTAGGGTCCTCCACAATTAGCATGTCAAAAACAGATTTCGAGAGGGTACCGTGGCCGTACATGAGACAAATGATATTAAGCGTATTTGGCGACACTAACATAAAAATTTTCATATGCTCACATGAGATCCGAATACCATCGGAAGGCGAGCGTCGAGGCATACTTATCGAGAACCACGCGTCGGCGTTTGCGGGGCATAAGGGAATAAATAAAACATACCGTAGAATTAGGGAGAGATATTATTGGCCAACTTTGAAAAGCGACGTACGAGACTTAGTAAACTCATGCGTCAATTGTCAAAAGGAAAAGTTAACGAGAATAAAAACGAGACAACCAATGATGATAACGGATACTCCCGGCCAGGTCTTCGATAAGATAGCACTCGACCTCGTCGGTCCTCTTCCATGCACCGAGGCTGGAAATAAATACGTACTCACTATTCAGGATCTCCTGTCAAAATATTCTCTCGCTATACCGTTGCGTGACGCGTCGGCTATCGAGACAGCAGACGCATTCATGAACCATTTCGTCGCACAATTTGGGGCGCCAAAGGCCATGCTAACTGATCAAGGCGCGAATTTCATGAGCTCGTTAATGAAAACCATAGCAAGAAAACTCAAAATAACAAAATTTCGAACAACACCATTTCACCCGCAAAGCAATGGGTCACTTGAGCGCTCCCACCTTGTGCTCACGGAATATTTAAAACACTACGTGGAAAAACATAATTGGGATGAATTGTTACCGTTAGCCATGTTTAGCTATAACACAAGCGTGCACGAGGGTACAGACTACACCCCGCACGAATTAGTTTTCGGCGAAACGGCCCGCGTTCCCGCAACAGATACGGTATTAGTAGAAACAACGGATGAATCCTACCATCAATACCTGCGAAACTTACAGGGCAGGGTTACCGAAACCGTCGGCAACGCGCGTAGAAACCTCATAGAAGCGAAAGAAAGATCCAAGCATTACTATGACCAGCGTACGCATGAGGGGAGTTTCGCGGTAGGAGAGCAGGTCATGGTAACAAACGACAAGCGGCGCGACAAACTCGATAGCGAATATCTCGGACCGTATGTGGTTCGTTGGGTGTATCCGAATGGAAACGTGAAAGTGTGTATGAAAGGTAGGACAAAGATTGTACACGCGAATAGGTTAAAAAAATTCAGACCCGTATGCACCGCGATAGCGTCACCGTCCCCCTTAGCAACCCCGTCGTCACCCCCACCCAACAGCAAGACCACGACCGCCCGGACGAGACACCCCGGACGCACGAGCCGCCATTCACCGTTTACCCAGCTGATAAGGCACGTCATCATGTGGGCGCTAATACTTCTGGCCATCGTTCATCAAACATCAGGGTTAATTGGATACGACTGTAGCGGACCAACTTTAAATATTTCTACGTTCTCAATCGTGGATCAACTGGACTGCTCCCCCGCGAGCCGGGAACCGTCGACGGAATCAAAAGACATCCAACTATTACAACTGGGCGACTTTAACGAAACCCCGGTGATGCACTGTCAGATAGAAATTGACCGGACCATCTACTACTGCGGAATGCACTCCCACGTATCGGTGGTGCATAACGGACGACAGCAGTATGTATTCTCAACAACTCGGGAGACCTGCCGGAACCTGCACGCGACAGGGGCGATAGCAATCACACCGTCGGTGCAGATCACAGGAATACAGCCGAACTCCTCCTCACACGTCAGCCTTACCATCGCCGGAGAAATCGGCACCCAGGGAGCGTGTTCCGGAACTACATACGCAGACCCGTATGGATCTTGGACGGACGTAGTGGTACAAGCATCCGTACTGGTATCAATCAAGGACTACGTTGCACCTGTCAAATTGGATACAAACCAGGTGATCCTACGATCAGGCCAACGTTGCGCTCTCCAGGCAGGAAGCTGCCTGGACTCCGAGGATGGCTACGCATATTGGGAAGCGATCCCCAGTGATTCGTGCCATTTCAATCACTACGACGTCCTGTACGAGGGACGAGCAAGTAAGGTGACGTCGCAGGAACATCAGGCGCCAACCATCTACGTGGTGACATCGGAAGACACCGCGTTCGCCCTGACGAAAACACATGAAACAGTACTCTGCGGATACCGACTAATAAAAACGGAGCACCCCAAGCTGTTCATCATTGAGACAGCTTCCGACGGAAAATTCAAAGCGAAAACCAAAACACCAGTCAACAATCTAGACATCTTCACGTACGTCAACTCAAAATTTGTCTACGTGGAGAGGCACATCAAGAATCAGCTGATACAGCTGTACAACGACGTGTTGGAACAGAAGTGCAATCTGGAGAAACAGGTAATAAGGAACGCACTCACCTTAATGCACACCTCGCCGGAAGAAGTGGCCTACACAATAACGAAGGCACCGGGGCACATGGCAATCGCATCGGGAGAGGCAATCCACGTGATACACTGCATACCCGTCGTCTGTCAAGTGAGGAAGACGAAAGACTGTTTCGACGAATTACCGGTAACCTACAAAAATGAATCGCGATATTTAACACCAAAAAACCATATCCTCACTGTCACTGGAACGCGAAGGGAGTGCAATTCATTGATGCCTACCATGTACAAGCTAAACGGGGCATGGTATCGCTTCACGCCGGACATCACCGAGACCATCCCACCTCAAGCGTTGAGATCAATCACCAGGCCAACTTGGAAATACGTGGACCCACACAATCTGGCGAACGGAGGCATATACTCGGCGGAGGATCTCGCCAAATTGAAGAATCACATTATGTTTCCCATCGAAAAGGCGTCGGTAATCAGTTCGATTGCTCAAGGAGCCACGGGTAGACAGTTCGCCGCCGGAAGCGTGCAAATATCCAACTTACTGGACGCCGCGTCCCTGGAAAAGATAGCAAAATCTGCTGGAGAGAGATTGTGGGCCACTTTCATACAATTCGGGTCATTTAGCGCCGGACTATTTGGCGTATACCTGAGTTTCCGCATCATAAAAGTCATCATTAACTCGATCCTGAACGGAATCGCCCTGCATGCTGCCTACGGTTGGAGTTTACATCTACTGGTCGCCGTTTGGAGTTCCACGACGCATTTCTTCCTATTCTTGAAGCGGCAGAACGAGGAAAAGCTGAACATGCCAGGTGAAGGCATCGAGTGTGTCCCACAGGAAAAGGAGCCCCTAGACCCTCCCAAACCAAGTGACAGTGGCGAAACGAGTGAGAAAGTGAACAGTGACCCCCTTTACCCCACCCTAAGAGAAACTTATAGACTCTAAATTCAATAAACCCCAAAGCACTCCCCAAATGGACTCTGCGTATATGAGTGAAATGCCGTATTACAAACTCTGAATGTGTGTGAGTGTGGTATGCGAGCGAACTCTGCGAGCGATTTACCCGCGACGTCGAATTTTTCCGTTGTAAAAATCGACTTTTTCGAGGGGGGGAGGTGTGACGTCGGACGACCGACGTTGATATTAGTTATAAGAACGTATATACTCTATCCTTTTTATTACACAATATATAATCATAGCCTGTAAGACGTTATGTTCAGTTTGTAAAGACATATATATTCCATATACTATACTTATTCCACGTGTAACCATAGTTCGTAAGACATGTATAACCTCGTAGCCTGTAAGATATATTATCGACGCGCTATACTGTACACGCAGCGGTTAGATTAGGGAACATTATGTAACCACTTAGCATAGGCACTCACTCGGAACTTTCCCATCAAATCACCAGTCTTATTCTCCGAACTCCAATCTGACAAAACATCCTTTACTCGAACTACTTATCTTATAAACATCCCGTCGACATCGATCCTTTCTCCTAACTCCAGTCCCATAAACATCCTCTTCAAAACTCCTTATCAAATAGCCTAAACATCCTCCCGATAAACCGACCAAAACACTTCTAAGAACCAGTAACCACAACATCCTCTTGCATCAGTCCAGAACCTTCTAGAACAAATCTCCAATCTCCTTTGTCTCCCAGTTGTATAAATACCACCCCATCCTATCCGCCCGACACAGTTCAGTTCTGCACCACGGTCACCTCGGAGACAGGTAATCCTGCTCCAGGCCCGTCGATATACAAAACACATCAAACATATTTCCTTTCGGGAGATCGTAACCGACTCCCCTTGGCGACCGAGTGAGTAAAGATTATTATAAAGGAACATTGTACGACATATATATATATACTTGGAGAATATATATACATATACTTTGAATTGCATCTACTTTGATATCTACGAAACCTGCACGACGCGAAACCTATTCTCCTAATCATCCGAGTGCTTATGCTAATGCATAAGAAAAGACAATCACTTGCTACCCGGTAGAAGAATATTTCGACGTCTCCATACGGCAACCTCAAGGACCCAGGGTTTAGACGCGTGCTTAAGAGCTGCGTTCGCCTGAAAGCTGAGTGCAACACAGGAAATAGCGGCCGATAACGCGAGTTGAATCTCGTAATATTTCGTCACGGAAGCCAGGCCGTAACAATGACTGATAACCTAAATAAAAAAAAAAACATTAAAGCGTATAGAATAACGTATTACTAGAACATCTATACCACTTTGGCACGTTCGGATTCGTAAATGTCAAAATTATTGAGAATGTTTCATTCCGGCATAGTCGGTTCGGTGAATCGATGACTGATAACCTATATAAAAAGCAATTAACACGTATAGAATAACGTATTACTAGAACATTTATACCACTTTGGCACGTTCGGATTCGTAAATAACAAAATTATTGAAAATGTTTCACTCCGCAAAGTCGGTTCGGTGAATCGATGACTGATAACCTATATAAAAAGCAATTAACACGTATAGAATCACGTATTACTAGAACATTTATACCACTTTGGCACGTTCGGATTCGTAAATAACAAAATTATTGAAAATGTTTCATTCCGCAAAGTCGGTTCGGTGAATCGATGACTGACAACCTATATAAGAAAACATTAAAATGTATAGAATAACGTATTACTAGAACATTTATACCACTCTGGCACGTTCGGATTCATAAATAACAAAATTACTGAAAACGTTTCATTCCGCATAGCCGGTTAGGTAAATCGATGACTGATAACCTATATAAAAAAACATTAAAATGTATAGAATAACGTATTACTAGAACATTTATACCACTCTGGCACGTTCGGATTCATAAATAACAAAATTATTGAAAATGTTCCGTTCCGCATAGTCGGTTCGGTGAATCGATGACTGATGACCTATATAAAAAAAACATTAAAACGTATAGAATAACGTACTACTAGAACATTTATACCACTTTGGCACGTTCGGATTCTTAAATAACAAAATTATTGAAAATTTCTCGTTCCGCATACTCGGTTCGGTGAATCGATGACAGATAACCTATATAAAAAAAACATTAAAACGTATAGAATAACGTATTACTAGAACGTTTATACCACTTTGGCACGTTCGGATTCTTAAATAACAAAATTATTGAAAATTTTTCGTTCCGTGTAGGCGGTTCGGTGAATCGATGACTGATAACATATATAAAAACAATTAACACGTATAGAATAACGTATTACTAGAACATTTATACCACTTTGGCACGTTCGGATTCTTTAATAACAAAATTATTGAAAATTTCTCGTTCCGTATAGGCGGTTCGGTGAATCGATGACTGATAACATATATAAAAACAATTAACAGGTATAGAATAACGTATCAGTAGAACATTTATACCACTTTGGCACGTTCGGATTCTTAAATAACAAAATTATTGAAAATTTTTCGTTCCGTGTAGGCGGTTCGGTGAATCGATGACTGATAACATATATAAAAACATTAAAACGTATAGAATAACGTATTACTAGAACATTTATACCACTTTGGCACGTTCGGATTCTTAAATAACAAAATTATTGAAAATTTCTCGTTCCGCATACTCGGTTCGGTGAATCGATGACTGATAACCTATATAAAAAAAACATCAAAACGTGTAGAATAACGTATTACTAGAACATTTATACCACTTTGGCACGTTCGGATTCTTAAATAACAAAATTATTGAAAATTTTTCGTTCCGTATAGGCGGTTCGGTGAATCGATGACTGATAACATATATAAAAACAATTAACAGGTATAGAATAACGTATCACTAGAACATTTATACCACTTTGGCACGTTCGGATTCTTAAATAACAAAATTATTGAAAATTTTTCGTTCCGTGTAGGCGGTTCGGTGAATCGATGACTGATAACATATATAAAAACATTAAAACGTATAGAATAACGTATTACTAGAACATTTATACCACTTTGGCACGTTCGGATTCTTAAATAACAAAATTATTGAAAATTTTTCGTTCCGTATAGGCGGTTCGGTGAATCGATGACTGATAACATATATAAAAACAATTAACACGTATAGAATAACGTATTACTAGAACATTTATACCACTTTGGCACGTTCGGATTCTTAAATAACAAAATTATTGAAAATTTCTCGTTCCGCATACTCGGTTCGGTGAATCGATGACTGATAACCTATATAAAAAAAACATTAAAACGTAAAGAATAACGTATTACTAGAACATTTATACCACTTTGGCACGTTCGGATTCTTAAATAACAAAATTATTGAAAATTTTTCGTTCCGTGTAGGCGGTTCGGTGAATCGATGACTGATAACATATATAAAAACAATTAACACGTATAGAATAACGTATTACTAGAACATTTATACCACTTTGGCACGTTCGGATTCTTAAATAACAAAATTATTGAAAATTTTTCGTTCCGTGTAGGCGGTTCGGTGAATCGATGACTGATAACATATATAAAAACAATTAACACGTATAGAATAACGTATTACTAGAACATTTGTACCACTTTGGCACGTTCGGATTCTTAAATAACCAAATTCTTGAAAATTTTTCGTTCCGCGTAGTCGGTTCGGTGAATCGATGACTGATAACATATATAGAAAACCATTAAAACGTATAGAATAACGTATTACTAGAACATTTATACCACTTTGGCACGTTCGGATTCATAAATAACAAAATTATTGAAAATGTTTCATTCCGCATAGCCGGTTCGGTGAATCGATGACTGATAACCTATACAAAAAAAATTAACACGTATAGAATAACGTATTACTAGAACATTTATACCACTTTGGCACGTTCGGATTCTTAAATAACAAAATTATTGAAGATGTTTCGTTCCGCATCGTCGGTTCGGTGAATCGATGACTGACAACCTCTATAAGAAAAGATTAAAACATATAGAATAACGTATTACTAGAACATTTATACCACTTTGGCACGTTCGGATTCTTAAATAACAAAATTATTGAAAATTTCTCGTTCCGCATACTCGGTTCGGTGAATCGATGACTGATAACCTATATAAAAAAAACATTAAAACGTAAAGAATAACGTATTACTAGAACATTTATACCACTTTGGCACGTTCGGATTCTTAAATAACAAAATAATTGAAAATTTTTCGTTCCGTGTAGGCGGTTCGGTGAATCGATGACTGATAACATATATAAAAACAATTAACACGTATAGAATAACGTATTACTAGAACATTTATACCACTTTGGCACGTTCGGATTCTTAAATAACAAAATTATTGAAAATTTTTCGTTCCGTGTAGGCGGTTCGGTGAATCGATGACTGATAACATATATAAAAACAATTAACACGTATAGAATAACGTATTACTAGAACATTTGTACCACTTTGGCACGTTCGGATTCTTAAATAACAAAATTATTGAAAATTTTTCGTTCCGTGTAGGCGGTTCGGTGAATCGATGACTGATAACATATATAAAAACATTAAAACGTATAGAATAACGTAATACTAGAACATTTATACCACTTTGGCACGTTCGGATTCTTAAATAACAAAATTATTGAAAATTTCTCGTTCCCCATTATCGGTTCGGGGAATCGATGACTGATAACCTATATAAAAAAAACATTAAAACGTATAGAATAACGTATTACTAGAACATTTATATCACTTTGGCACGTGCGGATTCTTAAATAACATAATTATTGAAAATTATTCGTTCCGCATACTCGGTTCGGTGAATCGATGACTGATAACCTATATAAAAAAAACATTAAGACGTATAGAATAACGTATTACTAGAACATTTATACCACTTTGACACGTCCGGATTCATAAATAACAAAATTGTTGAAAATGTTTCATTCCGCATAGTCGGTTCGGTGTATCGATGACTGATAACCTACATAAAAAACAATTAACACGTATAGAATAACGTATTACTAGAACATTTGTACCACTTTGGCACGTTCGGATTATTAAATAACCAAATTATTGAAAATTTTTCGTTCCGCGTAGTCGGTTCGGTGAATCGATGACTGATAACATATATAGAAAACCATTAAAACGTATAGAATAACGTATTACTAGAACATTTATACCACTTTGGCACGTTCGGATTCATAAATAACAAAATTATTGAAAATGTTTCATTCCGCATAGCCGGTTCGGTGAATCGATGACTGATAACCTATACAAAAAAAATTAACACGTATAGAATAACGTATTACTAGAACATTTATACCACTTTGGCACGTTCGGATTCTTAAATAACAAAATTATTGAAAATGTTTCGTTCCGCATCGTCGGTTCGGTGAATCGATAACTGACAACCTCTATAAGAAAACATTAAAACATATAGAATAACGTATTACTAGAACATTTATACCACTTTGGCACGTTCGGATTCTTAAATAACAAAATTATTGAAAATTTCTCGTTCCGCATACTCGGTTCGGTGAATCGATGACTGATAACCTATATAAAAAAAACATTAAAACGTAAAGAATAACGTATTACTAGAACATTTATACCACTTTGGCACGTCCGGATTCATAAATAACAAAATTGTTGAAAATGTTTCATTCCGCATAGTCGGTTCGGTGAATCGATGACTGATAACCTATATAAAAAAAACATTAAAACGTATAGAATAACGTATTACTAGAACATTTATACCGATTTGGCACGTTCGGATTCTTAAATAACAAAATTATTGAAAATTTCTCGTTCCGCATACTCGGTTCGGTGAATCGATGACTGATAACCTATATAAAAAAAACATTAAAACGTAAAGAATAACGTATTACTAGAACATTTATACCACTTTGGCACGTTCGGATTCTTAAATAACAAAATTATTGAAAATTTCTCGTTCCGTGTAGGCGGTACGGTGAATCGATGACTGATAACATATATAAAAACAATTAACACGTATAAAATAACGTATTACTAGAACATTTATACCACTTTGGCACGTTCGGATTCATAAATAACAAAATTATTGAAAATGTTTCATTCCGCAAAGTCGGTTCGTTGAATCGATGACTGATAACCCATATAAAAAACAATTAACACGTATAGAATAACGTATTACTAGAACATTTATTCCACTTTGGCACGTTCGGATTCTTAAATAAGAAAATTATTGAAAATTTTTCGTTCCGTATACTCGGTTCGGTGAATCGATGACTGATAACCTATATAAAAAAAACATTAAAACGTATAGAATAACGTATTACTAGAACATTTATACCACTTTGGCACGTTCGGATTCTTAAATAACGAAATTATTGAAAATTTTTCGTTCCGTATAGGCGGTTCGGTGAATCGATGACTGATAACATATATAAAAACAATTAACACGTATAGAATAACGTATTACTAGAACATTTATACCACTTTGGCACGTTCGGATTCTTAAATAACAAAATTATTGAAAATTTTTCGTTCCGTGTAGGCGGTTCGGTGAATCGATGACTGATAACATATATAAAAACAATTAACACGTATAGAATAACGTATTACTAGAACATTTGTACCACTTTGGCACGTTCGGATTCTTAAATAACAAAATTATTGAAAATTTTTCGTTCCGTGTAGGCGGTTCGGTGAATCGATGACTGATAACATATATAAAAACATTAAAACGTATAGAATAACGTATTACTAGAACATTTATACCACTTTGGCACGTTCGGATTCTTAAATAACAAAATTATTGAAAATTTCTCGTTCCTCATACTCGGTTCGGGGAATCGATGACTGATAACCTATATAAAAAAAACATTAAAACGTATAGAATAACGTATTACTAGAACATTTATATCACTTTGGCACGTGCGGATTCTTAAATAACAAAATTATTGAAAATTATTCGTTCCGCATACTCGGTTCGGTGAATCGATGACTGATAACCTATATAAAAAAAACATTAAGACGTATAGAATAACGTATTACTAGAACATTTGTACCACTTTGGCACGTTCGGATTATTAAATAACCAAATTCTTGAAAATTTTTCGTTCCGCGTAGTCGGTTCGGTGAATCGATGACTGATAACATATATAGAAAACCATTAAAACGTATAGAATAACGTATTACTAGAACATTTATACCACTTTGGCACGTTCGGATTCATAAATAACAAAATTATTGAAAATTTCTCGTTCCGCATACTCGGTTCGGTGAATCGATGACTGATAATCTATATAAAAAAAACATTAAAACGTAAAGAATAACGTATTACTAGAACATTTATACCACTTTGGCACGTTCGGATTCTTAAATAACAAAATTATTGAAAATTTTTCGTTCCGTGTAGGCGGTTCGGTGAATCGATGACTGATAACATATATAAAAACAATTAACACGTATAGAATAACGTATTACTAGAACATTTATACCACTTTGGCACGTTCGGATTCTTAAATAACAAAATTATTGAAAATTTTTCGTTCCGTGTAGGCGGTACGGTGAATCGATGACTGATAACATATATAAAACCAATTAACACGTATAGAATAACGTATTACTAGAACATTTATACCACTTTGGCACGTTCGGATTCATAAATAACAAAATTATTGAAAATGTTTCATTCCGCAAAGTCGGTTCGGTGAATCGATGACTGATAACCCATATAAAAAACAATTAACACGTATAGAATAACGTATTACTAGAACATTTATTCCACTTTGGCACGTTCGGATTCTTAAATAAGAAAATTATTGAAAATTTTTCGTTCCGTATAGGCGGTTCGGTGATTCGATGACTGATAACATATTTAAAAAACCATTAAAACGTATAGAATAACGTATTACGAGAACATTTATACCACTTTGGCACGTTCGGATTCTTAAATAACAAAATTATTGAAAATTTCTCGTTCCGCATACTCGGTTCGGTGAATCGATGACTGATAACCTATATAAAAAAAACATAAAAACGTGTAGAATAACGTATTACTAGAACATTTATACCACTTTGGCACGTTCGGATTCTTAAATAACAAAATTATTGAAAATTTTTCGATCCGTATAGGCGGTTCGGTGAATCGATGACTGATAACCTATATAAAAAAAACATTAAAACGTAAAGAATAACGTATTACTAGAACATTTATACCACTTTGGCACGTTCGGATTCTTAAATAACAAAATTATTGAAAATTTTTCGTTCCGTGTAGGCGGTACGGTGAATCGATGACTGATAACATATATAAAAACAATTAACACGTATAGAATAACGTATTACTAGAACATTTATACCACTTTGGCACGTTCGGATTCATAAATAACAAAATTATTGAAAATGTTTCATTCCGCAAAGTCGGTTCGGTGAATCGATGACTGATAACCCATATAAAAAACAATTAACACGTATAGAATAACGTATTACTAGAACATTTATTCCACTTTGGCACGTTCGGATTCTTAAATAAGAAAATTATTGAAAATTTTTCGTTCCGCATTCTCGGTTCGGTGAATCGATGACTGATAACCTATATAAAAAAAACATTAAAACGTAAAGAATAACGTATTACTAGAACATTTATACCACTTTGGCACGTTCGGATTCTTAAATAACAAAATTATTGAAAATTTTTCGTTCCGTGTAGGCGGTTCGGTGAATCGATGACTGATAACATATATAAAAACAATTAACACGTATAGAATAACGTATTACTAGAACATTTGTACCACTTTGGCACGTTCGGATTCTTAAATAACAAAATTATTGAAAATTTTTCGTTCCGTGTAGGCGGTTCGGTGAATCGATGACTGATAACATATATAAAAACATTAAAACGTATAGAATAACGTATTACTAGAACATTTATACCACTTTGGCACGTTCGGATTCTTAAATAACAAAATTATTGAAAATTTCTCGTTCCTCATACTCGGTTCGGGGAATCGATGACTGATAACCTATATAAAAAAAACATTAAAACGTATAGAATAACGTATTACTAGAACATTTATATCACTTTGGCACGTGCGGATTCTTAAATAACAAAATTATTGAAAATTATTCGTTCCGCATACTCGGTTCGGTGAATCGATGACTGATAACCTATATAAAAAAAACATTAAGACGTATAGAATAACGTATTACTAGAACATTTGTACCACTTTGGCACGTTCGGATTATTAAATAACCAAATTCTTGAAAATTTTTCGTTCCGCGTAGTCGGTTCGGTGAATCGATGACTGATAACATATATAGAAAACCATTAAAACGTATAGAATAACGTATTACTAGAACATTTATACCACTTTGGCACGTTCGGATTCATAAATAACAAAATTATTGAAAATTTCTCGTTCCGCATACTCGGTTCGGTGAATCGATGACTGATAATCTATATAAAAAAAACATTAAAACGTAAAGAATAACGTATTACTAGAACATTTATACCACTTTGGCACGTTCGGATTCTTAAATAACAAAATTATTGAAAATTTTTCGTTCCGTGTAGGCGGTTCGGTGAATCGATGACTGATAACATATATAAAAACAATTAACACGTATAGAATAACGTATTACTAGAACATTTATACCACTTTGGCACGTTCGGATTCTTAAATAACAAAATTATTGAAAATTTTTCGTTCCGTGTAGGCGGTACGGTGAATCGATGACTGATAACATATATAAAACCAATTAACACGTATAGAATAACGTATTACTAGAACATTTATACCACTTTGGCACGTTCGGATTCATAAATAACAAAATTATTGAAAATGTTTCATTCCGCAAAGTCGGTTCGGTGAATCGATGACTGATAACCCATATAAAAAACAATTAACACGTATAGAATAACGTATTACTAGAACATTTATTCCACTTTGGCACGTTCGGATTCTTAAATAAGAAAATTATTGAAAATTTTTCGTTCCGTATAGGCGGTTCGGTGATTCGATGACTGATAACATATTTAAAAAACCATTAAAACGTATAGAATAACGTATTACGAGAACATTTATACCACTTTGGCACGTTCGGATTCTTAAATAACAAAATTATTGAAAATTTTTCGTTCCGTGTAGGCGGTACGGTGAATCGATGACTGATAACATATATAAAACCAATTAACACGTATAGAATAACGTATTACTAGAACATTTATACCACTTTGGCACGTTCGGATTCATAAATAACAAAATTATTGAAAATGTTTCATTCCGCAAAGTCGGTTCGGTGAATCGATGACTGATAACCCATATAAAAAACAATTAACACGTATAGAATAACGTATTACTAGAACATTTATTCCACTTTGGCACGTTCGGATTCTTAAATAAGAAAATTATTGAAAATTTTTCGTTCCGTATACTCGGTTCGGTGAATCGATGACTGATAACCTATATAAAAAAAACATTAAAACGTATAGAATAACGTATTACTAGAACATTTATACCACTTTGGCACGTTCGGATTCTTAAATAACGAAATTATTGAAAATTTTTCGTTCCGTATAGGCGGTTCGGTGAATCGATGACTGATAACATATATAAAAACAATTAACACGTATAGAATAACGTATTACTAGAACATTTATACCACTTTGGCACGTTCGGATTCTTAAATAACAAAATTATTGAAAATTTTTCGTTCCGTGTAGGCGGTTCGGTGAATCGATGACTGATAACATATATAAAAACAATTAACACGTATAGAATAACGTATTACTAGAACATTTGTACCACTTTGGCACGTTCGGATTCTTAAATAACAAAATTATTGAAAATTTTTCGTTCCGTGTAGGCGGTTCGGTGAATCGATGACTGATAACATATATAAAAACATTAAAACGTATAGAATAACGTATTACTAGAACATTTATACCACTTTGGCACGTTCGGATTCTTAAATAACAAAATTATTGAAAATTTCTCGTTCCTCATACTCGGTTCGGGGAATCGATGACTGATAACCTATATAAAAAAAAACATTAAAACGTATAGAATAACGTATTACTAGAACATTTATATCACTTTGGCACGTGCGGATTCTTAAATAACAAAATTATTGAAAATTATTCGTTCCGCATACTCGGTTCGGTGAATCGATGACTGATAACCTATATAAAAAAAACATTAAGACGTATAGAATAACGTATTACTAGAACATTTGTACCACTTTGGCACGTTCGGATTATTAAATAACCAAATTCTTGAAAATTTTTCGTTCCGCGTAGTCGGTTCGGTGAATCGATGACTGATAACATATATAGAAAACCATTAAAACGTATAGAATAACGTATTACTAGAACATTTATACCACTTTGGCACGTTCGGATTCATAAATAACAAAATTATTGAAAATTTCTCGTTCCGCATACTCGGTTCGGTGAATCGATGACTGATAATCTATATAAAAAAAACATTAAAACGTAAAGAATAACGTATTACTAGAACATTTATACCACTTTGGCACGTTCGGATTCTTAAATAACAAAATTATTGAAAATTTTTCGTTCCGTGTAGGCGGTTCGGTGAATCGATGACTGATAACATATATAAAAACAATTAACACGTATAGAATAACGTATTACTAGAACATTTATACCACTTTGGCACGTTCGGATTCTTAAATAACAAAATTATTGAAAATTTTTCGTTCCGTGTAGGCGGTACGGTGAATCGATGACTGATAACATATATAAAACCAATTAACACGTATAGAATAACGTATTACTAGAACATTTATACCACTTTGGCACGTTCGGATTCATAAATAACAAAATTATTGAAAATGTTTCATTCCGCAAAGTCGGTTCGGTGAATCGATGACTGATAACCCATATAAAAAACAATTAACACGTATAGAATAACGTATTACTAGAACATTTATTCCACTTTGGCACGTTCGGATTCTTAAATAAGAAAATTATTGAAAATTTTTCGTTCCGTATAGGCGGTTCGGTGATTCGATGACTGATAACATATTTAAAAAACCATTAAAACGTATAGAATAACGTATTACGAGAACATTTATACCACTTTGGCACGTTCGGATTCTTAAATAACAAAATTATTGAAAATTTCTCGTTCCGCATACTCGGTTCGGTGAATCGATGACTGATAACCTATATAAAAAAAACATAAAAACGTGTAGAATAACGTATTACTAGAACATTTATACCACTTTGGCACGTTCGGATTCTTAAATAACAAAATTATTGAAAATTTTTCGATCCGTATAGGCGGTTCGGTGAATCGATGACTGATAACCTATATAAAAAAAACATTAAAACGTAAAGAATAACGTATTACTAGAACATTTATACCACTTTGGCACGTTCGGATTCTTAAATAACAAAATTATTGAAAATTTTTCGTTCCGTGTAGGCGGTACGGTGAATCGATGACTGATAACATATATAAAAACAATTAACACGTATAGAATAACGTATTACTAGAACATTTATACCACTTTGGCACGTTCGGATTCATAAATAACAAAATTATTGAAAATGTTTCATTCCGCAAAGTCGGTTCGGTGAATCGATGACTGATAACCCATATAAAAAACAATTAACACGTATAGAATAACGTATTACTAGAACATTTATTCCACTTTGGCACGTTCGGATTCTTAAATAAGAAAATTATTGAAAATTTTTCGTTCCGCATTCTCGGTTCGGTGAATCGATGACTGATAACCTATATAAAAAAAACATTAAAACGTAAAGAATAACGTATTACTAGAACATTTATACCACTTTGGCACGTTCGGATTCTTAAATAACAAAATTATTGAAAATTTTTCGTTCCGTGTAGGCGGTTCGGTGAATCGATGACTGATAACATATATAAAAACAATTAACACGTATAGAATAACGTATTACTAGAACATTTGTACCACTTTGGCACGTTCGGATTCTTAAATAACAAAATTATTGAAAATTTTTCGTTCCGTGTAGGCGGTTCGGTGAATCGATGACTGATAACATATATAAAAACATTAAAACGTATAGAATAACGTATTACTAGAACATTTATACCACTTTGGCACGTTCGGATTCTTAAATAACAAAATTATTGAAAATTTCTCGTTCCTCATACTCGGTTCGGGGAATCGATGACTGATAACCTATATAAAAAAAACATTAAAACGTATAGAATAACGTATTACTAGAACATTTATATCACTTTGGCACGTGCGGATTCTTAAATAACAAAATTATTGAAAATTATTCGTTCCGCATACTCGGTTCGGTGAATCGATGACTGATAACCTATATAAAAAAAACATTAAGACGTATAGAATAACGTATTACTAGAACATTTGTACCACTTTGGCACGTTCGGATTATTAAATAACCAAATTCTTGAAAATTTTTCGTTCCGCGTAGTCGGTTCGGTGAATCGATGACTGATAACATATATAGAAAACCATTAAAACGTATAGAATAACGTATTACTAGAACATTTATACCACTTTGGCACGTTCGGATTCATAAATAACAAAATTATTGAAAATGTTTCATTCCGCATAGCCGGTTCGGTGAATCGATGACTGATAACCTATACAAAAAAAATTAACACGTATAGAATAACGTATTACTAGAACATTTATACCACTTTGGCACGTTCGGATTCTTAAATAACAAAATTATTGAAGATGTTTCGTTCCGCATCGTCGGTTCGGTGAATCGATGACTGACAACCTCTATAAGAAAAGATTAAAACATATAGAATAACGTATTACTAGAACATTTATACCACTTTGGCACGTTCGGATTCTTAAATAACAAAATTATTGAAAATTTCTCGTTCCGCATACTCGGTTCGGTGAATCGATGACTGATAATCTATATAAAAAAAACATTAAAACGTAAAGAATAACGTATTACTAGAACATTTATACCACTTTGGCACGTTCGGATTCTTAAATAACAAAATTATTGAAAATTTTTCGTTCCGTGTAGGCGGTTCGGTGAATCGATGACTGATAACATATATAAAAACAATTAACACGTATAGAATAACGTATTACTAGAACATTTATACCACTTTGGCACGTTCGGATTCTTAAATAACAAAATTATTGAAAATTTTTCGTTCCGTGTAGGCGGTTCGGTGAATCGATGACTGATAACATATATAAAAACAATTAACACGTATAGAATAACGTGTTACTAGAACATTTGTACCACTTTGGCACGTTCGGATTCTTAAATAACAAAATTATTGAAAATTTTTCGTTCCGTGTAGGCGGTTCGGTGAATCGATGACTGATAACATATATAAAAACATTAAAACGTATAGAATAACGTATTACTAGAACATTTATACCACTTTGGCACGTTCGGATTCTTAAATAACAAAATTATTGAAAATTTCTCGTTCCTCATTATCGGTTCGGGGAATCGATGACTGATAACCTATATAAAAAAAACATTAAAACGTATAGAATAACGTATTACTAGAACATTTATATCACTTTGGCACGTGCGGATTCTTAAATAACATAATTATTGAAAATTATTCGTTCCGCATACTCGGTTCGGTGAATCGATGACTGATAACCTATATAAAAAAAACATTAAGACGTATAGAATAACGTATTACTAGAACATTTATACCACTTTGGCACGTCCGGATTCATAAATAACAAAATTGTTGAAAATGTTTCATTCCGCATAGTCGGTTCGGTGTATCGATGACTGATAACCTACATAAAAAACAATTAACACGTATAGAATAACGTATTACTAGAACATTTGTACCACTTTGGCACGTTCGGATTCTTAAATAACAAAATTATTGAAAATTTTTCGTTCCGTGTAGGCGGTACGGTGAATCGATGACTGATAACATATATAAAAACAATTAACACGTATAGAATAACGTATTACTAGAACATTTATACCACTTTGGCACGTTCGGATTCATAAATAACAAAATTATTGAAAATGTTTCATTCCGCAAAGTCGGTTCGGTGAATCGATGACTGATAACCCATATAAAAAACAATTAACACGTATAGAATAACGTATTACTAGAACATTTATTCCACTTTGGCACGTTCGGATTCTTAAATAAGAAAATTATTGAAAATTTTTCGTTCCGTATACTCGGTTCGGTGAATCGATGACTGATAACCTATATAAAAAAAACATTAAAACGTATAGAATAACGTATTACTAGAACATTTATACCACTTTGGCACGTTCGGATTCTTAAATAACGAAATTATTGAAAATTTTTCGTTCCGTATAGGCGGTTCGGTGAATCGATGACTGATAACATATATAAAAACAATTAACACGTATAGAATAACGTATTACTAGAACATTTATACCACTTTGGCACGTTCGGATTCTTAAATAACAAAATTATTGAAAATTTTTCGTTCCGTGTAGGCGGTTCGGTGAATCGATGACTGATAACATATATAAAAACAATTAACACGTATAGAATAACGTATTACTAGAACTTTTGTACCACTTTGGCACGTTCGGATTCTTAAATAACAAAATTATTGAAGATGTTTCGTTCCGCATCGTCGGTTCGGTGAATCGATGACTGACAACCTCTATATGAAAAGATTAAAACATATAGAATAACGTATTACTAGAACATTTATACCACTTTGGCACGTTCGGATTCTTAAATAACAAAATTATTGAAAATTTCTCGTTCCGCATACTCGGTTCGGTGAATCGATGACTGATAATCTATATAAAAAAAACATTAAAACGTAAAGAATAACGTATTACTAGAACATTTATACCACTTTGGCACGATCGGATTCTTAAATAACAAAATTATTGAAAATTTTTCGTTCCGTGTAGGCGGTTCGGTGAATCGATGACTGATAACATATATAAAAACAATTAACACGTATAGAATAACGTATTACTAGAACATTTATACCACTTTGGCACGTTCGGATTCTTAAATAACAAAATTATTGAAAATTTTTCGTTCCGTGTAGGCGGTTCGGTGAATCGATGACTGATAACATATATAAAAACAATTAACACGTATAGAATAACGTATTACTAGAACATTTGTACCACTTTGGCACGTTCGGATTCTTAAATAACAAAATTATTGAAAATTTTTCGTTCCGTGTAGGCGGTTCGGTGAATCGATGACTGATAACATATAAAAAAACATTAAAACGTATAGAATAACGTATTACTAGAACATTTATACCACTTTGGCACGTTCGGATTCTTAAATAACAAAATTATTGAAAATTTCTCGTTCCTCATTATCGGTTCGGGGAATCGATGACTGATAACCTATATAAAAAAAACATTAAAACGTATAGAATAACGTATTACTAGAACATTTATATCACTTTGGCACGTGCCGATTCTTAAATAACATAATTATTGAAAATTATTCGTTCCGCATACTCGGTTCGGTGAATCGATGACTGATAACCTATATAAAAAAAACATTAAGACGTATAGAATAACGTATTACTAGAACATTTATACCACTTTGGCACGTCCGGATTCATAAATAACAAAATTGTTGAAAATGTTTCATTCCGCATAGTCGGTTCGGTGTATCGATGACTGATAACCTACATAAAAAACAATTAACACGTATAGAATAACGTATTACTAGAACATTTGTACCACTTTGGCACGTTCGGATTCTTAAATAACAAAATTATTGAAAATTTTTCGTTCCGTGTAGGCGGTACGGTGAATCGATGACTGATAACATATATAAAAACAATTAACACGTATAGAATAACGTATTACTAGAACATTTATACCACTTTGGCACGTTCGGATTCATAAATAACAAAATTATTGAAAATGTTTCATTCCGCAAAGTCGGTTCGGTGAATCGATGACTGATAACCCATATAAAAAACAATTAACACGTATAGAATAACGTATTACTAGAACATTTATTCCACTTTGGCACGTTCGGATTCTTAAATAAGAAAATTATTGAAAATTTTTCGTTCCGTATAGGCGGTTCGGTGATTCGATGACTGATAACATATTTAAAAAACCATTAAAACGTATAGAATAACGTATTACGAGAACATTTACACCACTTTGGCACGTTCGTATTCTTAAATAACAAAATTAATGAAAATTTTTCGTTCCGTGTAGGCGGTTCGGTGAATCGATGACTGATAACATACATAAAAACAATTAACACGTATAGAATAACGTATTACTAGAACATTTGTACCACTTTGGCACGTTCGGATTCTTAAATAACAAAATTATTGAAAATTTCTCGTTCCGCATACTCGGTTCGGTGAATCGATGACTGATAACATATATAAAAACAATTAACACGTATAGAATAACGTATTACTAGAACATTTATACCACTTTGGCACGTTCGGATTCTTAAATAACAAAATTATTGAAAATTTCTCGTTCCGTGTAGGCGGTACGGTGAATCGATGACTGATAACATATATAAAAACAATTAACACGTATAGAATAACGTATTACTAGAACATTTATACCACTTTGGCACGTTCGGATTCATAAATAACAAAATTATTGAAAATGTTTCATTCCGCAAAGTCGGTTCGGTGAATCGATGACTGATAACCCATATAAAAAACAATTAACACGTATAGAATAACGTATTACTAGAACATTTATTCCACTTTGGCACGTTCGGATTCTTAAATAAGAAAATTATTGAAAATTTTTCGTTCCGTATACTCGGTTCGGTGAATCGATGACTGATAACCTATATAAAAAAAACATTAAAACGTATAGAATAACGTATTACTAGAACATTTATACCACTTTGGCACGTTCGGATTCTTAAATAACGAAATTATTGAAAATTTTTCGTTCCGTATAGGCGGTTCGGTGAATCGATGACTGATAACATATATAAAAACAATTAACACGTATAGAATAACGTATTACTAGAACATTTATACCACTTTGGCACGTTCGGATTCTTAAATAACAAAATTATTGAAAATTTTTCGTTCCGTGTAGGCGGTTCGGTGAATCGATGACTGATAATCTATATAAAAAAAACATTAAAACGTAAAGAATAACGTATTACTAGAACATTTATACCACTTTGGCACGATCGGATTCTTAAATAACAAAATTATTGAAAATTTTTCGTTCCGTGTAGGCGGTTCGGTGAATCGATGACTGATAACATATATAAAAACAATTAACACGTATAGAATAACGTATTACTAGAACATTTATACCACTTTGGCACGTTCGGATTCTTAAATAACAAAATTATTGAAAATTTTTCGTTCCGTGTAGGCGGTTCGGTGAATCGATGACTGATAACATATATAAAAACAATTAACACGTATAGAATAACGTATTACTAGAACATTTGTACCACTTTGGCACGTTCGGATTCTTAAATAACAAAATTATTGAAAATTTTTCGTTCCGTGTAGGCGGTTCGGTGAATCGATGACTGATAACATATAAAAAAACATTAAAACGTATAGAATAACGTATTACTAGAACATTTATACCACTTTGGCACGTTCGGATTCTTAAATAACAAAATTATTGAAAATTTCTCGTTCCTCATTATCGGTTCGGGGAATCGATGACTGATAACCTATATAAAAAAAACATTAAAACGTATAGAATAACGTATTACGAGAACATTTACACCACTTTGGCACGTTCGTATTCTTAAATAACAAAATTAATGAAAATTTTTCGTTCCGTGTAGGCGGTTCGGTGAATCGATGACTGATAACATACATAAAAACAATTAACACGTATAGAATAACGTATTACTAGAACATTTGTACCACTTTGGCACGTTCGGATTCTTAAATAACAAAATTATTGAAAATTTCTCGTTCCGCATACTCGGTTCGGTGAATCGATGACTGATAACATATATAAAAACAATTAACACGTATAGAATAACGTATTACTAGAACATTTATACCACTTTGGCACGTTCGGATTCTTAAATAACAAAATTATTGAAAATTTCTCGTTCCGTGTAGGCGGTACGGTGAATCGATGACTGATAACATATATAAAAACAATTAACACGTATAGAATAACGTATTACTAGAACATTTATACCACTTTGGCACGTTCGGATTCATAAATAACAAAATTATTGAAAATGTTTCATTCCGCAAAGTCGGTTCGGTGAATCGATGACTGATAACCCATATAAAAAACAATTAACACGTATAGAATAACGTATTACTAGAACATTTATTCCACTTTGGCACGTTCGGATTCTTAAATAAGAAAATTATTGAAAATTTTTCGTTCCGTATACTCGGTTCGGTGAATCGATGACTGATAACCTATATAAAAAAAACATTAAAACGTATAGAATAACGTATTACTAGAACATTTATACCACTTTGGCACGTTCGGATTCTTAAATAACGAAATTATTGAAAATTTTTCGTTCCGTATAGGCGGTTCGGTGAATCGATGACTGATAACATATATAAAAACAATTAACACGTATAGAATAACGTATTACTAGAACATTTATACCACTTTGGCACGTTCGGATTCTTAAATAACAAAATTATTGAAAATTTTTCGTTCCGTGTAGGCGGTTCGGTGAATCGATGACTGATAATCTATATAAAAAAAACATTAAAACGTAAAGAATAACGTATTACTAGAACATTTATACCACTTTGGCACGATCGGATTCTTAAATAACAAAATTATTGAAAATTTTTCGTTCCGTGTAGGCGGTTCGGTGAATCGATGACTGATAACATATATAAAAACAATTAACACGTATAGAATAACGTATTACTAGAACATTTATACCACTTTGGCACGTTCGGATTCTTAAATAACAAAATTATTGAAAATTTTTCGTTCCGTGTAGGCGGTTCGGTGAATCGATGACTGATAATCTATATAAAAAAAACATTAAAACGTAAAGAATAACGTATTACTAGAACATTTATACCACTTTGGCACGTTCGGATTCATAAATAACAAAATTATTGAAAATGTTTCATTCCGCAAAGTCGGTTCGGTGAATCGATGACTGATAACCCATATAAAAAACAATTAACACGTATAGAATAACGTATTACTAGAACATTTATTCCACTTTGGCACGTTCGGATTCTTAAATAAGAAAATTATTGAAAATTTTTCGTTCCGTATAGGCGGTTCGGTGATTCGATGACTGATAACATATTTAAAAAACCATTAAAACGTATAGAATAACGTATTACGAGAACATTTACACCACTTTGGCACGTTCGTATTCTTAAATAACAAAATTAATGAAAATTTTTCGTTCCGTGTAGGCGGTTCGGTGAATCGATGACTGATAACATACATAAAAACAATTAACACGTATAGAATAACGTATTACTAGAACATTTGTACCACTTTGGCACGTTCGGATTCTTAAATAACAAAATTATTGAAAATTTCTCGTTCCGCATACTCGGTTCGGTGAATCGATGACTGATAACATATATAAAAACAATTAACACGTATAGAATAACGTATTACTAGAACATTTATACCACTTTGGCACGTTCGGATTCTTAAATAACAAAATTATTGAAAATTTCTCGTTCCGTGTAGGCGGTACGGTGAATCGATGACTGATAACATATATAAAAACAATTAACACGTATAGAATAACGTATTACTAGAACATTTATACCACTTTGGCACGTTCGGATTCATAAATAACAAAATTATTGAAAATGTTTCATTCCGCAAAGTCGGTTCGGTGAATCGATGACTGATAACCCATATAAAAAACAATTAACACGTATAGAATAACGTATTACTAGAACATTTATTCCACTTTGGCACGTTCGGATTCTTAAATAAGAAAATTATTGAAAATTTTTCGTTCCGTATACTCGGTTCGGTGAATCGATGACTGATAACCTATATAAAAAAAACATTAAAACGTATAGAATAACGTATTACTAGAACATTTATACCACTTTGGCACGTTCGGATTCTTAAATAACGAAATTATTGAAAATTTTTCGTTCCGTATAGGCGGTTCGGTGAATCGATGACTGATAACATATATAAAAACAATTAACACGTATAGAATAACGTATTACTAGAACATTTATACCACTTTGGCACGTTCGGATTCTTAAATAACAAAATTATTGAAAATTTTTCGTTCCGTGTAGGCGGTTCGGTGAATCGATGACTGATAATCTATATAAAAAAAACATTAAAACGTAAAGAATAACGTATTACTAGAACATTTATACCACTTTGGCACGATCGGATTCTTAAATAACAAAATTATTGAAAATTTTTCGTTCCGTGTAGGCGGTTCGGTGAATCGATGACTGATAACATATATAAAAACAATTAACACGTATAGAATAACGTATTACTAGAACATTTATACCACTTTGGCACGTTCGGATTCTTAAATAACAAAATTATTGAAAATTTTTCGTTCCGTGTAGGCGGTTCGGTGAATCGATGACTGATAACATATATAAAAACAATTAACACGTATAGAATAACGTATTACTAGAACATTTGTACCACTTTGGCACGTTCGGATTCTTAAATAACAAAATTATTGAAAATTTTTCGTTCCGTGTAGGCGGTTCGGTGAATCGATGACTGATAACATATAAAAAAACATTAAAACGTATAGAATAACGTATTACTAGAACATTTATACCACTTTGGCACGTTCGGATTCTTAAATAACAAAATTATTGAAAATTTCTCGTTCCTCATTATCGGTTCGGGGAATCGATGACTGATAACCTATATAAAAAAAACATTAAAACGTATAGAATAACGTATTACTAGAACATTTATATCACTTTGGCACGTGCCGATTCTTAAATAACATAATTATTGAAAATTATTCGTTCCGCATACTCGGTTCGGTGAATCGATGACTGATAACCTATATAAAAAAAACATTAAGACGTATAGAATAACGTATTACTAGAACATTTATACCACTTTGGCACGTTCGTATTCTTAAATAACAAAATTAATGAAAATTTTTCGTTCCGTGTAGGCGGTTCGGTGAATCGATGACTGATAACATACATAAAAACAATTAACACGTATAGAATAACGTATTACTAGAACATTTGTACCACTTTGGCACGTTCGGATTCTTAAATAACAAAATTATTGAAAATTTCTCGTTCCGCATACTCGGTTCGGTGAATCGATGACTGATAACATATATAAAAACAATTAACACGTATAGAATAACGTATTACTAGAACATTTATACCACTTTGGCACGTTCGGATTCTTAAATAAGAATATTATTGAAAATTTTTCGTTCCGTATACTCGGTTCGGTGAATCGATGACTGATAACCTATATAAAAAAAACATTAAAACGTATAGAATAACGTATTACTAGAACATTTATACCACTTTGGCACGTTCGGATTCTTAAATAACGAAATTATTGAAAATTTTTCGTTCCGTATAGGCGGTTCGGTGAATCGATGACTGATAACATATATAAAAACAATTAACACGTATAGAATAACGTATTACTAGAACATTTATACCACTTTGGCACGTTCGGATTCTTAAATAACAAAATTATTGAAAATTTTTCGTTCCGTGTAGGCGGTTCGGTGAATCGATGACTGATAACATATATAAAAACAATTAACACGTATAGAATAACGTATTACTAGAACATTTGTACCACTTTGGCACGTTCGGATTCTTAAATAACAAAATTATTGAAAATTTTTCGTTCCGTGTAGGCGGTTCGGTGAATCGATGACTGATAACATATATAAAAACATTAAAACGTATAGAATAACGTATTACTAGAACATTTATACCACTTTGGCACGTTCGGATTCTTAAATAACAAAATTATTGAAAATTTCTCGTTCCTCATACTCGGTTCGGGGAATCGATGACTGATAACCTATATAAAAAAAACATTAAAACGTATAGAATAACGTATTACTAGAACATTTATATCACTTTGGCACGTGCGGATTCTTAAATAACAAAATTATTGAAAATTATTCGTTCCGCATACTCGGTTCGGTGAATCGATGACTGATAACCTATATAAAAAAAACATTAAGACGTATAGAATAACGTATTACTAGAACATTTATACCACTTTGGCACGTTCGGATTCTTAAATAACAAAATTATTGAAAATTTTTCGTTCCGTGTAGGCGGTTCGGTGAATCGATGACTGATAACATATATAAAAACAATTAACACGTATAGAATAACGTATTACTAGAACATTTATACCACTTTGGCACGTTCGGATTCATAAATAACAAAATTATTGAAAATGTTTCATTCCGCATAGCCGGTTCGGTGAATCGATGACTGATAACCTATACAAAAAAAATTAACACGTATAGAATAACGTATTACTAGAACATTTATACCACTTTGGCACGTTCGGATTCATAAATAACAAAATTATTGAAAATGTTTCATTCCGCATAGCCGGTTCGGTGAATCGATGACTGATAACCTATACAAAAAAAATTAACACGTATAGAATAACGTATTACTAGAACATTTATACCACTTTGGCACGTTCGGATTCTTAAATAACAAAATTATTGAAGATGTTTCGTTCCGCATCGTCGGTTCGGTGAATCGATGACTGACAACCTCTATAAGAAAAGATTAAAACATATAGAATAACGTATTACTAGAACATTTATACCACTTTGGCACGTTCGGATTCTTAAATAACAAAATTATTGAAAATTTCTCGTTCCGCATACTCGGTTCGGTGAATCGATGACTGATAATCTATATAAAAAAAACATTAAAACGTAAAGAATAACGTATTACTAGAACATTTATACCACTTTGGCACGTTCGGATTCTTAAATAACAAAATTATTGAAAATTTTTCGTTCCGTGTAGGCGGTTCGGTGAATCGATGACTGATAACATATATAAAAACAATTAACACGTATAGAATAACGTATTACTAGAACATTTATACCACTTTGGCACGTTCGGATTCTTAAATGACAAAATTATTGAAAATTTTTCGTTCCGTGTAGGCGGTTCGGTGAATCGATGACTGATAACATATATAAAAACAATTAACACGTATAGAATAACGTATTACTAGAACATTTGTACCACTTTGGCACGTTCGGATTCTTAAATAACAAAATTATTGAAAATTTTTCGTTCCGTGTAGGCGGTTCGGTGAATCGATGACTGATAACATATATAAAAACATTAAAACGTATAGAATAACGTATTGCTAGAACATTTATACCACTTTGGCACGTTCGGATTCTTAAATAACAAAATTATTGAAAATTTCTCGTTCCTCATTATCGGTTCGGGGAATCGATGACTGATAACCTATATAAAAAAAACATTAAAACGTATAGAATAACGTATTACTAGAACATTTATATCACTTTGGCACGTGCGGATTCTTAAATAACATAATTATTGAAAATTATTCGTTCCGCATACTCGGTTCGGTGAATCGATGACTGATAACCTATATAAAAAAAACATTAAGACGTATAGAATAACGTATTACTAGAACATTTATACCACTTTGGCACGTCCGGATTCATAAATAACAAAATTGTTGAAAATGTTTCATTCCGCATAGTCGGTTCGGTGTATCGATGACTGATAACCTACATAAAAAACAATTAACACGTATAGAATAACGTATTACTAGAACATTTGTACCACTTTGGCACGTTCGGATTATTAAATAACCAAATTATTGAAAATTTTTCGTTCCGCGTAGTCGGTTCGGTGAATCGATGACTGATAACGTATATAGAAAACCATTAAAACGTATAGAATAACGTATTACTAGAACATTTATACCACTTTGGCACGTTCGGATTCATAAATAACAAAATTATTGAAAATGTTTCATTCCGCATAGCCGGTTCGGTGAATCGATGACTGATAACATATACAAAAAAAATTAACACGTATAGAATAACGTATTACTAGAACATTTATACCACTTTGGCACGTTCGGATTCTTAAATAACAAAATTATTGAAAATGTTTCGTTCCGCATCGTCGGTTCGGTGAATCGATAACTGACAACCTCTATAAGAAAACATTAAAACATATAGAATAACGTATTACTAGAACATTTATACCACTTTGGCACGTTCGGACTCTTAAATAACAAAATTATTGAAAATTTCTCGTTCCGCATACTCGATTCGGTGAATCGATGACTGATAACCTATATAAAAAAAACATTAAAACGTAAAGAATAACGTATTACTAGAACATTTATACCACTTAGGCACGTCCGGATTCATAAATAACAAAATTGTTGAAAATGTTTCATTCCGCATAGTCGGTTCGGTGAATCGATGACTGATAACCTATATAAAAAAAACATTAAAACGTATAGAATAACGTATTACTAGAACATTTATACCACTTTGGCACGTTCGGATTCTTAAATAACAAAATTATTGAAAATTTCTCGTTCCGCATACTCGGTTCGGTGAATCGATGACTGATAACCTATATAAAAAAAAACATTAAAACGTAAAGAATAACGTATTACTAGAACATTTATACCACTTTGGCACGTTCGGATTCTTAAATAACAAAATTATTGAAAATTTTTCGTTCCGTGTAGGCGGTACGGTGAATCGATGACTGATAACATATATAAAACCAATTAACACGTATAGAATAACGTATTACTAGAACATTTATACCACTTTGGCACGTTCGGATTCATAAATAACAAAATTATTGAAAATGTTTCATTCCGCAAAGTCGGTTCGGTGAATCGATGACTGATAACCCATATAAAAAACAATTAACACGTATAGAATAACGTATTACTAGAACATTTATTCCACTTTGGCACGTTCGGATTCTTAAATAAGAAAATTATTGAAAATTTTTCGTTCCGTATAGGCGGTTCGGTGATTCGATGACTGATAACATATTTAAAAAACCATTAAAACGTATAGAATAACATATTACGAGAACATTTACACCACTTTGGCACGTTCGTATTCTTAAATAACAAAATTAATGAAAATTTTTCGTTCCGTGTAGGCGGTTCGGTGAATCGATGACTGATAACATACATAAAAACAATTAACAAGTATAGAATAACGTATTACTAGAACATTTGTACCACTTTGGCACGTTCGGATTCTTAAATAACAAAATTATTGAAAATTTCTCGTTCCGCATACTCGGTTCGGTGAATCGATGACTGATAACATATATAAAAACAATTAACACGTATAGAATAACGTATTACTAGAACATTTATACCACTTTGGCACGTTCGGATTCTTAAATAACAAAATTATTGAAAATTTCTCGTTCCGCATTCTCGGTTCGGTGAATCGATGACTGATAACCTATATAAAAAAAACATTAAAACGTAAGGAATAACGTATTACTAGAACATTTATACCACTTTGGCACGTTCGGATTCTTAAATAACAAAATTATTGAAAATTTTTCGTTCCGTGTAGGCGGTACGGTGAATCGATGACTGATAACATATATAAAAACAATTAACACGTATAGAATAACGTATTACTAGAACATTTATACCACTTTGGCACGTTCGGATTCATAAATAACAAAATTATTGAAAATGTTTCATTCCGCAAAGTCGGTTCGGTGAATCGATGACTGATAACCCATATAAAAAACAATTAACACGTATAGAATAACGTATTACTAGAACATTTATTCCACTTTGGCACGTTCGGATTCTTAAATAAGAAAATTATTGAAAATTTTTCGTTCCGTATAGGCGGTTCGGTGATTCGATGACTGATAACATATTTAAAAAACCATTAAAACGTATAGAATAACGTATTACGAGAACATTTACACCATTTTGGCACGTTCGTATTCTTAAATAACAAAATTAATGAAAATTTTTCGTTCCGTGTAGGCGGTTCGGTGAATCGATGACTGATAACATACATAAAAACAATTAACACGTATAGAATAACGTATTACTAGAACATTTGTACCACTTTGGCACGTTCGGATTCTTAAATAACAAAATTATTGAAAATTTCTCGTTCCGCATACTCGGTTCGGTGAATCGATGACTGATAACATATATAAAAACAATTAACACGTATAGAATAACGTATTACTAGAACATTTATACCACTTTGGCACGTTCGGATTCATAAATAACAAAATTATTGAAAATGTTTCATTCCGCAAAGTCGGTTCGGTGAATCGATGACTGATAACCCATATAAAAAACAATTAACACGTATAGAATAACGTATTACTAGAACATTTATTCCACTTTGGCACGTTCGGATTCTTAAATAAGAAAATTATTGAAAATTTTTCGTTCCGTATAGGCGGTTCGGTGATTCGATGACTGATAACATATTTAAAAAACCATTAAAACGTATAGAATAACATATTACGAGAACATTTACACCACTTTGGCACGTTCGTATTCTTAAATAACAAAATTAATGAAAATTTTTCGTTCCGTGTAGGCGGTTCGGTGAATCGATGACTGATAACATACATAAAAACAATTAACAAGTATAGAATAACGTATTACTAGAACATTTGTACCACTTTGGCACGTTCGGATTCTTAAATAACAAAATTATTGAAAATTTCTCGTTCCGCATACTCGGTTCGGTGAATCGATGACTGATAACATATATAAAAACAATTAACACGTATAGAATAACGTATTACTAGAACATTTATACCACTTTGGCACGTTCGGATTCTTAAATAACAAAATTATTGAAAATTTCTCGTTCCGCATTCTCGGTTCGGTGAATCGATGACTGATAACCTATATAAAAAAAACATTAAAACGTAAGGAATAACGTATTACTAGAACATTTATACCACTTTGGCACGTTCGGATTCTTAAATAACAAAATTATTGAAAATTTTTCGTTCCGTGTAGGCGGTACGGTGAATCGATGACTGATAACATATATAAAAACAATTAACACGTATAGAATAACGTATTACTAGAACATTTATACCACTTTGGCACGTTCGGATTCATAAATAACAAAATTATTGAAAATGTTTCATTCCGCAAAGTCGGTTCGGTGAATCGATGACTGATAACCCATATAAAAAACAATTAACACGTATAGAATAACGTATTACTAGAACATTTATTCCACTTTGGCACGTTCGGATTCTTAAATAAGAAAATTATTGAAAATTTTTCGTTCCGTATAGGCGGTTCGGTGATTCGATGACTGATAACATATTTAAAAAACCATTAAAACGTATAGAATAACGTATTACGAGAACATTTACACCACTTTGGCACGTTCGTATTCTTAAATAACAAAATTAATGAAAATTTTTCGTTCCGTGTAGGCGGTTCGGTGAATCGATGACTGATAACATACATAAAAACAATTAACACGTATAGAATAACGTATTACTAGAACATTTGTACCACTTTGGCACGTACGGATTCTTAAATAACAAAATTATTGAAAATTTCTCGTTCCGCATACTCGGTTCGGTGAATCGATGACTGATAACATATATAAAAACAATTAACACGTATAGAATAACGTATTACTAGAACATTTATACCACTTTGGCACGTTCGGATTCTTAAATAACAAAATTATTGAAAATTTCTCGTTCCGTGTAAGCGGTACGGTGAATCGATGACTGATAACATATATAAAAACAATTAACACGTATAGAATAACATATTACTAGAACATTTATACCACTTTGGCACGTTCGGATTCATAAATAACAAAATTATTGAAAATGTTTCATTCCGCAAAGTCGGTTCGGTGAATCGATGACTGATAACCCATATAAAAAACAATTAACACGTATAGAATAACGTATTACTAGAACATTTATTCCACTTTGGCACGTTCGGATTCTTAAATAAGAAAATTATTGAAAATTTTTCGTTCCGTATAGGCGGTTCGGTGATTCGATGACTGATAACATATTTAAAAAACCATTAAAACGTATAGAATAACGTATTACGAGAACATTTACACCACTTTGGCACGTTCGTATTCTTAAATAACAAAATTAATGAAAATTTTTCGTTCCGTGTAGGCGGTTCGGTGAATCGATGACTGATAACATACATAAAAACAATTAACACGTATAGAATAACGTATTACTAGAACATTTGTACCACTTTGGCACGTTCGGATTCTTAAATAACAAAATTATTGAAAATTTCTCGTTCCGCATACTCGGTTCGGTGAATCGATGACTGATAACATATATAAAAACAATTAACACGTATGGAATAACGTATTACTAGAACATTTATACCACTTTGGCACGTTCGGATTCTTAAATAACAAAGTTATTGAAGATTTCTCGTTCCGCATACTCGGTTCGGTGAATCGATGACTGATAACCTATATAAAAAAAACATTAAAACGTATAGAATAACGTATTACTAGAACATTTATACCACTTTGGCACGTTCGGATTCTTAAATAACAAAATTATTGAAAATTTCTCGTTCCGCATACTCGGTTCGGTGAATCGATGACTGATAACCTATATAAAAAAAACATTAAAACGTAAAGAATAACGTATTACTAGAACATTTATACCACTTTGGCACGTTCGGATTCTTAAATAACAAAATTATTGAAAATTTTTCGTTCCGTGTAGGCGGTTCGGTGAATCGATGACTGATAACATATATAAAAACAATTAACACGTATAGAATAACGTATTACTAGAACATTTATACCACTTTGGCACGTTCGGATTCTTAAATAACAAAATTATTGAAAATTTTTCGTTCCGTGTAGGCGGTTCGGTGAATCGATGACTGATAACATATATAAAAACAATTAACACGTATAGAATAACGTATTACTAGAACATTTGTACCACTTTGGCACGTTCGGATTCTTAAATAACAAAATTATTGAAAATTTTTCGTTCCGTGTAGGCGGTTCGGTGAATCGATGACTGATAACATATATAAAAACAATTAACACGTATAGAATAACGTATTACTAGAACATTTATACCACTTTGGCACGTTCGGATTCTTAAATAACAAAATTATTGAAAATTTCTCGTTCCGCATACTCGGTTCGGTGAATCGATGACTGATAACCTATATAAAAAAAACATTAAAACGTATAGAATAACGTATTACTAGAACATTTATACCACTTTGGCACGTTCGGATTCTTAAATAACGAAATTATTGAAAATTTTTCGTTCCGTATAGGCGGTTCGGTGAATCGATGACTGATAACATATATAAAAACAATTAACACGTATAGAATAACGTATTACTAGAACATTTATACCACTTTGGCACGTTCGGATTCTTAAATAACAAAATTATTGAAAATTTCTCGTTCCGCATACTCGGTTCGGTGAATCGATGACTGATAACCTATATAAAAAAAACATTAAAACGTAAAGAATAACGTATTACTAGAACATTTATACCACTTTGGCACGTTCGGATTCTTAAATAACAAAATTATTGAAAATTTCTCGTTCCGCATACTCGGTTCGGTGAATCGATGACTGATAACCTATATAAAAAAAACATTAAAACGTATAGAATAACGTATTACTAGAACATTTATACCACTTTGGCACGATCGGATTCTTAAATAACAAAATTATTGAAAATTTCTCGTTCCGCATACTCGGTTCGGTGAATCGATGACTGATAACCTATATAAAAAAAACATTAAAACGTAAAGAATAACGTATTACTAGAACATTTATACCACTTTGGCACGTCCGGATTCATAAATAACAAAATTGTTGAAAATGTTTCATTCCGCATAGTCGGTTCGGTGAATCGATGACTGATAACCTATATAAAAAAAACATTAAAACGTATAGAATAACGTATTACTAGAACATTTATACCACTTTGGCACGATCGGATTCTTAAATAACAAAATTATTGAAAATTTCTCGTTCCGCATACTCGGTTCGGTGAATCGATGACTGATAACCTATATAAAAAAAACATTAAAACGTATAGAATAACGTATTACTAGAACATTTATACCACTTTGGCACGTTCGGATTCTTAAATAACAAAATTATTGAAAATTTCTCGTTCCGCATACTCGGTTCGGTGAATCGATGACTGATAACCTATATAAACAAAACATTAGAACGTATAGAATAACGTATTACTAGGACATTTATACCACTTTGGCACGTTCGGATTCTTAAATAACAAAATTATTGAAAATTTCTCGTTCCGCATACTCGGTTCGGTGAATCGATGACTGATAACCTATATAAAAAAAACATTAAAACGTAAAGAATAACGTATTACTAGAACATTTATACCACTTTGGCACGTTCGGATTCATAAATAACAAAATTATTGAAAATTTTTCGTTCCGTGTAGGCGGTTCGGTGAATCGATGACTGATAACATATACAAAAAAAATTAACACGTATAGAATAACGTATTACTAGAACATTTATACCACTTTGGCACGTTCGGATTCCTAAATAACAAAATTATTGAAAATTTCTCGTTCCGCATACTCGGTTCGGTGAATCGATGACTGATAACCTATATAAAAAAAACATTAAAACGTAAAGAATAACGTATTACTAGAACATTTATACCACTTTGGCACGTTCGGATTCTTAAATAACAAAATTATTGAAAATTTTTCGTTCCGTGTAGGCGGTTCGGTGAATCGATGACTGATAACATATATAAAAACAATTAACACGTATAGAATAACGTATTACTAGAACATTTGTACCACTTTGGCACGTTCGGATTCTTAAATAACAAAATTATTGAAAATTTTTCGTTCCGTGTAGGCGGTTCGGTGAATCGATGACTGATAACATATATAAAAACAATTAACACGTATAGAATAACGTATTACTAGAACATTTGTACCACTTTGGCACGTTCGGATTCTTAAATAACAAAATTATTGAAAATTTTTCGTTCCGTGTAGGCGGTTCGGTGAATCGATGACTGATAACATATATAAAAACATTAAAACGTATAGAATAACGTATTACTAGAACATTTATACCACTTTGGCACGATCGGATTCTTAAATAACAAAATTATTGAAAATTTCTCGTTCCGCATACTCGGTTCGGTGAATCGATGACTGATAACCTATATAAAAAAAACATTAAAACGTATAGAATAACGTATTACTAGAACATTTATACCACTTTGGCACGTTCGGATTCTTAAATAACAAAATTATTGAAAATTTCTCGTTCCGCATACTCGGTTCGGTGAATCGATGACTGATAACCTATATAAACAAAACATTAGAACGTATAGAATAACGTATTACTAGGATATTTATACCACTTTGGCACGTTCGGATTCTTAAATAACAAAATTATTGAAAATTTCTCGTTCCTCATACTCGGTTCGGGGAATCGATGACTGATAACCTATATAAAAAAAACATTAAAACGTATAGAATAACGTATTACTAGAACATTTATATCACTTTGGCACGTGCGGATTCTTAAATAACAAAATTATTGAAAATTATTCGTTCCGCATACTCGGTTCGGTGAATCGATGACTGATAACCTATATAAAAAAAACATTAAGACGTATAGAATAACGTATTACTAGAACATTTATACCACTTTGGCACGTCCGGATTCATAAATAACAAAATTGTTGAAAATGTTTCATTCCGCATAGTCGGTTCGGTGTATCGATGACTGATAACCTACATAAAAAACAATTAACACGTATAGAATAACGTATTACTAGAACATTTGTACCACTTTGGCACGTTCGGATTATTAAATAACCAAATTATTGAAAATTTTTCGTTCCGCGTAGTCGGTTCGGTGTATCGATGACTGATAACATATATAGAAAACCATTAAAACGTATAGAATAACGTATTACTAGAACATTTATACCACTTTGGCACGTTCGGATTCATAAATAACAAAATTATTGAAAATGTTTCATTCCGCATAGCCGGTTCGGTGAATCGATGACTGATAACCTATACAAAAAAAATTAACACGTATAGAATAACGTATTACTAGAACATTTATACCACTTTGGCACGTTCGGATTCTTAAATAACAAAATTATTGAAAATTTCTCGTTCCTCATACTCGGTTCGGGGAATCGATGACTGATAACCTATATAAAAAAAACATTAAAACGTATAGAATAACGTATTACTAGAACATTTATACCACTTTGGCACGTCCGGATTCATAAATAACAAAATTGTTGAAAATGTTTCATTCCGCATAGTCGGTTCGGTGTATCGATGACTGATAACCTACATAAAAAACAATTAACACGTATAGAATAACGTATTACTAGAACATTTGTACCACTTTGGCACGTTCGGATTATTAAATAACCAAATTATTGAAAATTTTTCGTTCCGCGTAGTCGGTTCGGTGAATCGATGACTGATAACATATATAGAAAACCATTAATACGTATAGAATAACGTATTACTAGAACATTTATACCACTTTGGCACGTTCGGATTCATAAATAACAAAATTATTGAAAATGTTTCATTCCGCATAGCCGGTTCGGTGAATCGATGACTGATAACCTATACAAAAAAAATTAACACGTATAGAATAACGTATTACTAGAACATTTATACCACTTTGGCACGTTCGGATTCTTAAATAACAAAATTATTGAAAATGTTTCGTTCCGCATCGTCGGTTCGGTGAATCGATGACTGACAACCTCTATAAGAAAACATTAAAACATATAGAATTACGTATTACTAGAACATTTATACCACTTTGGCACGTTCGGATTCTTAAATAACAAAATTATTGAAAATTTCTCGTTCCGCATACTCGGTTCGGTGAATCGATGACTGATAACCTATATAAAAAAAACATTAAAACGTATAGAATAACGTATTACTAGAACATTTATACCACTTTGGCACGTTCGGATTCTTAAATAACAAAATTATTGAAAATTTCTCGTTCCTCATACTCGGTTCGGGGAATCGATGACTGATAACCTATATAAAAAAAACATTAAAACGTATAGAATAACGTATTACTAGAACATTTATATCACTTTGGCACGTGCGGATTCTTAAATAACAAAATTATTGAAAATTATTCGTTCCGCATACTCGGTTCGGTGAATCGATGACTGATAACCTATATAAAAAAAACATTAAGACGTATAGAATAACGTATTACTAGAACATTTATACCACTTTGGCACGTCCGGATTCATAAATAACAAAATTGTTGAAAATGTTTCATTCCGCATAGTCGGTTCGGTGTATCGATGACTGATAACCTACATAAAAAACAATTAACACGTATAGAATAACGTATTACTAGAACATTTGTACCACTTTGGCACGTTCGGATTATTAAATAACCAAATTATTGAAAATTTTTCGTTCCGCGTAGTCGGTTCGGTGTATCGATGACTGATAACATATATAGAAAACCATTAAAACGTATAGAATAACGTATTACTAGAACATTTATACCACTTTGGCACGTTCGGATTCATAAATAACAAAATTATTGAAAATGTTTCATTCCGCATAGCCGGTTCGGTGAATCGATGACTGATAACCTATACAAAAAAAATTAACACGTATAGAATAACGTATTACTAGAACATTTATACCACTTTGGCACGTTCGGATTCTTAAATAACAAAATTATTGAAAATGTTTCGTTCCGCATCGTCGGTTCGGTGAATCGATGACTGACAACCTCTATAAGAAAACATTAAAACATATAGAATTACGTATTACTAGAACATTTATACCACTTTGGCACGTTCGGATTCTTAAATAACAAAATTATTGAAAATTTCTCGTTCCGCATACTCGGTTCGGTGAATCGATGACTGATAACCTATATAAAAAAAACATTAAAACGTAAAGAATAACGTATTACTAGAACATTTATACCACTTTGGCACGTTCGGATTCTTAAATAACAAAATTATTGAAAATTTCTCGTTCCGCATACTCGGTTCGGTGAATCGATGACTGATAACCTATATAAAAAAAACATTAAAACGTATAGAATAACGTATTACTAGAACATTTATACCACTTTGGCACGTTCGGATTCTTAAATAACGAAATTATTGAAAATTTTTCGTTCCGTATAGGCGGTTCGGTGAATCGATGACTGATAACATATATAAAAACAATTAACACGTATAGAATAACGTATTACTAGAACATTTATACCACTTTGGCACGTTCGGATTCTTAAATAACAAAATTATTGAAAATTTCTCGTTCCGCATACTCGGTTCGGTGAATCGATGACTGATAACCTATATAAAAAAAACATTAAAACGTAAAGAATAACGTATTACTAGAACATTTATACCACTTTGGCACGTTCGGATTCTTAAATAACAAAATTATTGAAAATTTCTCGTTCCGCATACTCGGTTCGGTGAATCGATGACTGATAACCTATATAAAAAAAACATTAAAACGTATAGAATAACGTATTACTAGAACATTTATACCACTTTGGCACGATCGGATTCATAAATAACAAAATTATTGAAAATGTTTCATTCCGCATAGCCGGTTCGGTGAATCGATGACTGATAACCTATACAAAAAAAATTAACACGTATAGAATAACGTATTACTAGAACATTTATACCACTTTGGCACGTTCGGATTCTTAAATAACAAAATTATTGAAAATGTTTCGTTCCGCATCGTCGGTTCGGTGAATCGATGACTGACAACCTCTATAAGAAAACATTAAAACATATAGAATTACGTATTACTAGAACATTTATACCACTTTGGCACGTTCGGATTCTTAAATAACAAAATTATTGAAAATTTCTCGTTCCGCATACTCGGTTCGGTGAATCGATGACTGATAACCTATATAAAAAAAACATTAAAACGTATAGAATAACGTATTACTAGAACATTTATACCACTTTGGCACGTTCGGATTCTTAAATAACAAAATTATTGAAAATTTCTCGTTCCTCATACTCGGTTCGGGGAATCGATGACTGATAACCTATATAAAAAAAACATTAAAACGTATAGAATAACGTATTACTAGAACATTTATATCACTTTGGCACGTGCGGATTCTTAAATAACAAAATTATTGAAAATTATTCGTTCCGCATACTCGGTTCGGTGAATCGATGACTGATAACCTATATAAAAAAAACATTAAGACGTATAGAATAACGTATTACTAGAACATTTATACCACTTTGGCACGTCCGGATTCATAAATAACAAAATTGTTGAAAATGTTTCATTCCGCATAGTCGGTTCGGTGTATCGATGACTGATAACCTACATAAAAAACAATTAACACGTATAGAATAACGTATTACTAGAACATTTGTACCACTTTGGCACGTTCGGATTATTAAATAACCAAATTATTGAAAATTTTTCGTTCCGCGTAGTCGGTTCGGTGTATCGATGACTGATAACATATATAGAAAACCATTAAAACGTATAGAATAACGTATTACTAGAACATTTATACCACTTTGGCACGTTCGGATTCATAAATAACAAAATTATTGAAAATGTTTCATTCCGCATAGCCGGTTCGGTGAATCGATGACTGATAACCTATACAAAAAAAATTAACACGTATAGAATAACGTATTACTAGAACATTTATACCACTTTGGCACGTTCGGATTCTTAAATAACAAAATTATTGAAAATGTTTCGTTCCGCATCGTCGGTTCGGTGAATCGATGACTGACAACCTCTATAAGAAAACATTAAAACATATAGAATTACGTATTACTAGAACATTTATACCACTTTGGCACGTTCGGATTCTTAAATAACAAAATTATTGAAAATTTCTCGTTCCGCATACTCGGTTCGGTGAATCGATGACTGATAACCTATATAAAAAAAACATTAAAACGTAAAGAATAACGTATTACTAGAACATTTATACCACTTTGGCACGTTCGGATTCTTAAATAACAAAATTATTGAAAATTTTTCGTTCCGTGTAGGCGGTTCGGTGAATCGATGACTGATAACATATATAAAAACAATTAACACGTATAGAATAACGTATTACTAGAACATTTATACCACTTTGGCACGTTCGGATTCTTAAATAACAAAATTATTGAAAATTTCTCGTTCCTCATACTCGGTTCGGGGAATCGATGACTGATAACCTATATAAAAAAAACATTAAAACGTAAAGAATAACGTATTACTAGAACATTTATACCACTTTGGCACGTTCGGATTCTTAAATAACAAAATTATTGAAAATTTTTCGTTCCGTGTAGGCGGTACGGTGAATCGATGACTGATAACATATATAAAAACAATTAACACGTATAGAATAACGTATTACTAGAACATTTATACCACTTTGGCACGTTCGGATTCTTAAATAACAAAATTATTGAAAATGTTTCATTCCGCAAAGTCGGTTCGGTGAATCGATGACTGATAACCCATATAAAAAACAATTAACACGTATAGAATAACGTATTACTAGAACATTTATTCCACTTTGGCACGTTCGGATTCTTAAATAAGAAAATTATTGAAAATTTTTCGTTCCGTATAGGCGGTTCGGTGAGTCGATGACTGATAACATATTTAAAAAACCATTAAAACGTATAGAATAACGTATTACGAGAACATTTACACCACTTTGGCACGTTCGTATTCTTAAATAACAAAATTAATGAAAATTTTTCGTTCCGTGTAGGCGGTTCGGTGAATCGATGACTGATAACATATATAAAAACAATTAACACGTATAGAATAACGTATTACTAGAACATTTGTACCACTTTGGCACGTTCGGATTCTTAAATAACAAAATTATTGAAAATTTTTCGTTCCGTGTAGGCGGTTCGGTGAATCGATGACTGATAACATATATAAAAACAATGAACACGTATAGAATAACGTATTACTAGAACATTTATACCACTTTGGCACGTTCGGATTCTTAAATAACAAAATTATTGATAATTTTTCGTTCCGTGTAGGCGGTTCGGTGAATCGATGACTGATAACATATATAAAAACAATTAACACGTATAGAATAACGTATTACTAGAACATTTGTACCACTTTGGCACGTTCGGATTCTTAAATAACAAAATTATTGAAAATTTCTCGTTCCTCATACTCGGTTCGGGGAATCGATGACTGATAACCTATATAAAAAAAACATTAAAACGTATAGAATAACGTATTACTAGAACATTTATATCACTTTGGCACGTGCGGATTCTTAAATAACAAAATTATTGAAAATTATTCGTTCCGCATACTCGGTTCGGTGAATCGATGACTGATAACCTATATAAAAAAAACATTAAGACGTATAGAATAACGTATTACTAGAACATTTATACCACTTTGGCACGTCCGGATTCATAAATAACAAAATTGTTGAAAATGTTTCATTCCGCATAGTCGGTTCGGTGTATCGATGACTGATAACCTACATAAAAAACAATTAACACGTATAGAATAACGCATTACTAGAACATCTGTACCACTTTGGCACGTTCGGATTATTAAATAACCAAATTATTGAAAATTTTTCGTTCCGCGTAGTCGGTTCGGTGAATCGATGACTGATAACATATATAGAAAACCATTAAAACGTATAGAATAACGTATTACTAGAACATTTATACCACTTTGGCACGTTCGGATTCATAAATAACAAAATTATTGAAAATGTTTCATTCCGCATAGCCGGTTCGGTGAATCGATGACTGATAACCTATACAAAAAAAATTAACACGTATAGAATAACGTATTACTAGAACATTTATACCACTTTGGCACGTTCGGATTCTTAAATAACAAAATTATTGAAAATGTTTCGTTCCGCATCGTCGGTTCGGTGAATCGATGACTGACAACCTCTATAAGAAAACATTAAAACATATAGAATAACGTATTACTAGAACATTTATACCACTTTGGCACGTTCGGATTCTTAAATAACAAAATTATTGAAAATTTCTCGTTCCGCATACTCGGTTCGGTGAATCGATGACTGATAACCTATATAAAAAAAACATTAAAACGTAAAGAATAACGTATTACTAGAACATTTATACCACTTTGGCACGTTCGGATTCTTAAATAACAAAATTATTGAAAATTTTTCGTTCCGTGTAGGCGGTTCGGTGAATCGATGACTGATAACATATATAAAAACAATTAACACGTATAGAATAACTTATTACTAGAACATTTATACCACTTTGGCACGTTCGGATTCTTAAATAACAAAATTATTGAAAATGTTTCATTCCGCAAAGTCGGTTCGGTGAATCGATGACTGATAACCCATATAAAAAACAATTAGCACGTATAGAATAACGTATTACTAGAACATTTATTCCACTTTAGCACGTTCGGATTCTTAAATAAGAAAATTATTGAAAATTTTTCGTTCCGTATAGGCGGTTCGGTGAGTCGATGACTGATAACATATTTAAAAAACCATTAAAACGTATAGAATAACGTATTACGAGAACATTTACACCACTTTGGCACGTTCGTATTCTTAAATAACAAAATTAATGAAAATTTTTCGTTCCGTGTAGGCGGTTCGGTGAATCGATGACTGATAACATATATAAAAACAATTAACACGTATAGAATAACGTATTACTAGAACATTTGTACCACTTTGGCACGTTCGGATTCTTAAATAACAAAATTATTGAAAATTTTTCGTTCCGTGTAGGCGGTTCGGTGAATCGATGACTGATAACATATATAAAAACAATTAACACGTATAGAATAACGTATTACTAGAACATTTATACCACTTTGGCACGTTCGGATTCTTAAATAACAAAATTATTGAAAATTTTTCGTTCCGTGTAGGCGGTTCGGTGAATCGATGACTGATAACATATATAAAAACAATTAACACGTATAGAATAACGTATTACTAGAACATTTGTACCACTTTGGCACGTTCGGATTCTTAAATAACAAAATTATTGAAAATTTCTCGTTCCTCATACTCGGTTCGGGGAATCGATGACTGATAACCTATATAAAAAAAACATTAAAACGTATAGAATAACGTATTACTAGAACATTTATATCACTTTGGCACGTGCGGATTCTTAAATAACAAAATTATTGAAAATTATTCGTTCCGCATACTCGGTTCGGTGAATCGATGACTGATAACCTATATAAAAAAAACATTAAGACGTATAGAATAACGTATTACTAGAACATTTATACCACTTTGGCACGTCCGGATTCATAAATAACAAAATTGTTGAAAATGTTTCATTCCGCATAGTCGGTTCGGTGTATCGATGACTGATAACCTACATAAAAAACAATTAACACGTATAGAATAACGTATTACTAGAACATCTGTACCACTTTGGCACGTTCGGATTATTAAATAACCAAATTATTGAAAATTTTTCGTTCCGCGTAGTCGGTTCGGTGAATCGATGACTGATAACATATATAGAAAACCATTAAAACGTATAGAATAACGTATTACTAGAACATTTATACCACTTTGGCACGTTCGGATTCATAAATAACAAAATTATTGAAAATGTTTCATTCCGCATAGCCGGTTCGGTGAATCGATGACTGATAACCTATACAAAAAAAATTAACACGTATAGAATAACGTATTACTAGAACATTTATACCACTTTGGCACGTTCGGATTCTTAAATAACAAAATTATTGAAAATGTTTCGTTCCGCATCGTCGGTTCGGTGAATCGATGACTGACAACCTCTATAAGAAAACATTAAAACCTATAGAATAACGTATTACTAGAACATTTATACCACTTTGGCACGTTCGGATTCTTAAATAACAAAATTATTGAAAATTTCTCGTTCCGCATACTCGGTTCGGTGAATCGATGACTGATAACCTATATAAAAAAAACATTAAAACGTAAAGAATAACGTATTACTAGAACATTTATACCACTTTGGCACGTTCGGATTCTTAAATAACAAAATTATTGAAAATTTTTCGTTCCGTGTAGGCGGTTCGGTGAATCGATGACTGATAACATATATAAAAACAATTAACACGTATAGAATAACGTATTACTAGAACATTTATACCACTTTGGCACGTTCGGATTCTTAAATAACAAAATTATTGAAAATGTTTCATTCCGCAAAGTCGGTTCGGTGAATCGATGACTGATAACCCATATAAAAAACAATTAACACGTATAGAATAACGTATTACTAGAACATTTATTCCACTTTAGCACGTTCGGATTCTTAAATAACAAAATTATTGAAAATTTCTCGTTCCTCATACTCGGTTCGGGGAATCGATGACTGATAACCTATATAAAAAAAACATTAAAACGTATAGAATAACGTATTACTAGAACATTTATATCACTTTGGCACGTGCGGATTCTTAAATAACAAAATTATTGAAAATTATTCGTTCCGCATACTCGGTTCGGTGAATCGATGACTGATAACCTATATAAAAAAAACATTAAGACGTATAGAATAACGTATTACTAGAACATTTATACCACTTTGGCACGTCCGGATTCATAAATAACAAAATTGTTGAAAATGTTTCATTCCGCATAGTCGGTTCGGTGTATCGATGACTGATAACCTACATAAAAAACAATTAACACGTATAGAATAACGTATTACTAGAACATCTGTACCACTTTGGCACGTTCGGATTATTAAATAACCAAATTATTGAAAATTTTTCGTTCCGCGTAGTCGGTTCGGTGAATCGATGACTGATAACATATATAGAAAACCATTAAAACGTATAGAATAACGTATTACTAGAACATTTATACCACTTTGGCACGTTCGGATTCATAAATAACAAAATTATTGAAAATGTTTCATTCCGCATAGCCGGTTCGGTGAATCGATGACTGATAACCTATACAAAAAAAATTAACACGTATAGAATAACGTATTACTAGAACATTTATACCACTTTGGCACGTTCGGATTCTTAAATAACAAAATTATTGAAAATGTTTCGTTCCGCATCGTCGGTTCGGTGAATCGATGACTGACAACCTCTATAAGAAAACATTAAAACATATAGAATAACGTATTACTAGAACATTTATACCACTTTGGCACGTTCGGATTCTTAAATAACAAAATTATTGAAAATTTCTCGTTCCGCATACTCGGTTCGGTGAATCGATGACTGATAACCTATATAAAAAAAACATTAAAACGTAAAGAATAACGTATTACTAGAACATTTATACCACTTTGGCACGTTCGGATTCTTAAATAACAAAATTATTGAAAATTTTTCGTTCCGTGTAGGCGGTTCGGTGAATCGATGACTGATAACATATATAAAAACAATTAACACGTATAGAATAACGTATTACTAGAACATTTATACCACTTTGGCACGTTCGGATTCTTAAATAACAAAATTATTGAAAATTTTTCGTTCCGTGTAGGCGGTTCGGTGAATCGATGACTGATAACATATATAAAAACATTAAAACGTATAGAATAACGTGTTACTAGAACATTTATACCACTTTGGCACGTTCGGATTCTTAAATAACAAAATTATTGAAAATTTCTCGTTCCTCATACTCGGTTCGGGGAATCGATGACTGATAACCTATATAAAAAAAACATTAAAACGTATAGAATAACGTATTACTAGAACATTTATATCACTTTGGCACGTGCGGATTCTTAAATAACAAAATTATTGAAAATTATTCGTTCCGCATACTCGGTTCGGTGAATCGATGACTGATAACCTATATAAAAAAAACATTAAGACGTATAGAATAACGTATTACTAGAACATTTATACCACTTTGGCACGTCCGGATTCATAAATAACAAAATTGTTGAAAATGTTTCATTCCGCATAGTCGGTTCGGTGTATCGATGACTGATAACCTACATAAAAAACAATTAACACGTATAGAATAACGTATTACTAGAACATTTGTACCACTTTGGCACGTTCGGATTATTAAATAACCAAATTATTGAAAATTTTTCGTTCCGCGTAGTCGGTTCGGTGAATCGATGACTGCTAACATATATAGAAAACCATTAAAACGTATAGAATAACGTATTACTAGAACATTTATACCACTTTGGCACGTTCGGATTCATAAATAACAAAATTATTGAAAATGTTTCATTCCGCATAGCCGGTTCGGTGAATCGATGACTGATAACCTATACAAAAAAAATTAACACGTATAGAATAACGTATTACTAGAACATTTATACCACTTTGGCATGTTCGGATTCTTAAATAACAAAATTATTGGAAATGTTTCGTTCCGCATTGTCGGTTCGGTGAATCGATGACTGACAACCTCTATAAGAAAACATTAAAACATATAGAATAACGTATTACTAGAACATTTATACCACTTTGGCACGTTCGGATTCTTAAATAACAAAATTATTGAAAATTTCTCGTTCCGCATACTCGGTTCGGTGAATCGATGACTGATAACCTATATAAAAAAAACATTAAAACGTAAAGAATAACGTATTACTAGAACATTTATACCACTTTGGCACGTCCGGATTCGTAAATAACAAAATTGTTGAAAATGTTTCATTCCGCATAGTCGGTTCGGTGAATCGATGACTGATAACCTATATAAAAAAAACATTAAAACGTATAGAATAACGTATTACTAGAACATTTATACCACTTTGGCACGTCCGGATTCTTAAATAACAAAATTATTGAAAATTTCTCGTTCCGCATTCTCGGTTCGGTGAATCGATGACTGATAACCTATATAAAAAAAACATTAAAACGTAAAGAATAACGTATTACTAGAACATTTATACCACTTTGGCACGTCCGGATTCATAAATAACAAAATTGTTGAAAATGTTTCATTCCGCATAGTCGGTTCGGTGAATCGATGACTGATAACCTATATAAAAAAAACATTAGAACGTATAGAATAACGTATTACTAGGACATTTATACCACTTTGGCACGTTCGGATTCTTAAATAACAAAATTATTGAAAATTTTTCGTTCCGTATAGGCGGTTCGGTGAATCGATGACTGATAACATATATAAAAACAATTAACACGTATAGAATAACGTATTACTAGAACATTTATACCACTTTGGCACGTTCGGATTCTTAAATAACAAAATTATTGAAAATTTCTCGTTCCGCATTCTCGGTTCGGTGAATCGATGACTGATAACCTATATAAAAAAAACATTAAAACGTAAAGAATAACGTATTACTAGAACATTTATACCACTTTGGCACGTTCGGATTCTTAAATAACAAAATTATTGAAAATTTCTCATTCCGCATACTCGGTTCGGTGAATCGATGACTGATAACCTATATAAAAAAAACATTAAAACGTAAAGAATAACGTATTACTAGAACATTTATACCACTTTGGCACGTTCGGATTCTTAAATAACAAAATTATTGAAAATTTTTCGTTCCGTGTAGGCGGTTACGGTGAATCGATGACTGATAACATATATAAAAACAATTAACACGTATAGAATAACGTATTACTAGAACATTTATACCACTTTGGCACGTTCGGATTCATAAATAACAAAATTATTGAAAATGTTTCATTCCGCAAAGTCGGTTCGGTGAATCGATGACTGATAACCCATATAAAAAACAATTAACACGTATAGAATAACGTATTACTATAACATTTATTCCACTTTGGCACGTTCGGATTCTTAAATAAGAAAATTATTGAAAATTTTTCGTTCCGTATAGGCGGTTCGGTGATTCGATGACTGATAACATATTTAAAAAACCATTAAAACGTATAGAATAACGTATTACGAGAACATTTACACCACTTTGGCACGTTCGTATTCTTAAATAACAAAATTAATGAAAATTTTTCGTTCCGTGTAGGCGGTTCGGTGAATCGATGACTGATAACATATATAAAAACAATTAACACGTATAGAATAACGTATTACTAGAACATTTGTACCACTTTGGCACGTTCGAATTCTTAAATAACAAAATTATTGAAAATTTCTCGTTCCGCATACTCGGTTCGGTGAATCGATGACTGATAACATATATAAAAGCAATTAACACGTATAGAATAACGTATTACTAGAACATTTGTACCACTTTGGCACGTTCGAATTCTTAAATAACAAAATTATTGAAGATTTCTCGTTCCGCATACTCGGTTCGGTGAATCGATGACTGATAACCTATATAAAAAAAACATTAAAACGTAAAGAATAACGTATTACTAGAACATTTATACCACTTTGGCACGTTCGGATTCTTAAATAACAAAATTATTGAAAATTTTTCGTTCCGTGTAGGCGGTACGGTGAATCGATGACTGATAACATATATAAAAACAATTAACACGTATAGAATAACGTATTACTAGAACATTTATACCACTTTGGCACGTTCGGATTCATAAATAACAAAATTACTGAAAATGTTTCATTCCGCAAAGTCGGTTCGGTGAATCGATGACTGATAACCCATATAAAAAACAATTAACACGTATAGAATAACGTATTACTAGAACATTTATTCCACTTTGGCACGTTCGGATTCTTAAATAAGAAAATTATTGAAAATTTTTCGTTCCGTATAGGCGGTTCGGTGATTCGATGACTGATAACATATTTAAAAAACCATTAAAACGTATAGAATAACGTATTACGAGAACATTTACACCACTTTGGCACGTTCGTATTCTTAAATAACAAAATTAATGAAAATTTTTCGTTCCGTGTAGGCGGTTCGGTGAATCGATGACTGATAACATATATAAAAACAATTAACACGTATAGAATAACGTATTACTAGAACATTTGTACCACTTTGGCACGTTCGGATTCTTAAATAACAAAATTATTGAAAATTTCTCGTTCCGCATACTCGGTTCGGTGAATCGATGACTGATAACATATATAAAAACAATTAACACGTATAGAATAACGTATTACTAGAACATTTATACCACTTTGGCACGTCCGGATTCATAAATAACAAAATTGTTGAAAATGTTTCATTCCGCATAGTCGGTTCGGTGAATCGATGACTGATAACCTATATAAAAAAAACATTAAAACGTATAGAATAACGTATTACTAGAACATTTATACCACTTTGGCACGTTCGGATTCTTAAATAACAAAATTAATGAAAATTTTTCGTTCCGCATACTCGGTTCGGGGAATCGATGACTGATAACCTATATAAAAAAAAACATTAAAACGTATAGTATAACGTATTACTAGAACATTTATATCACTTTGGCACGTGCGGATTCTTAAATAACAAAATTATTGAAAATTATTCGTTCCGCATAGCCTTTTCGGTGAATCGATGACTGATAACCTATATAAAAACAATTAACACGTATAGAATAACGTATTACTAGAACATTTATACCACTTTGGCACGTACGGATTCTTAAATGACAAAATTATTGGAAATTTCTCGTTCCGCATACTCGGTTCGGTGAATCGATGACTGATAACCTATATAAAAAAAACATTAAAACGTATAGAATAACGTATTACTAGAACATTTATACCACTTTGGCACGTTCGGATTCTTAAATAACAAAATTATTGAAGATTTCTCGTTCCGCATACTCGGTTCGGTGAATCGATGACTGATAACCTATATAAAAAAAACATTAAAACGTAAAGAATAACGTATTACTAGAACATTTATACCACTTTGGCACGTTCGGATTCTTAAATAACAAAATTATTGAAAATTTTTCGTTCCGTGTAGGCGGTACGGTGAATCGATGACTGATAACATATATAAAAACAATTAACACGTATAGAATAACGTATTACTAGAACATTTATACCACTTTGGCACGTTCGGATTCATAAATAACAAAATTACTGAAAATGTTTCATTCCGCAAAGTCGGTTCGGTGAATCGATGACTGATAACCCATATAAAAAACAATTAACACGTATAGAATAACGTATTACTAGAACATTTATTCCACTTTGGCACGTTCGGATTCTTAAATAAGAAAATTATTGAAAATTTTTCGTTCCGTATAGGCGGTTCGGTGATTCGATGACTGATAACATATTTAAAAAACCATTAAAACGTATAGAATAACGTATTACGAGAACATTTACACCACTTTGGCACGTTCGTATTCTTAAATAACAAAATTAATGAAAATTTTTCGTTCCGTGTAGGCGGTTCGGTGAATCGATGACTGATAACATATATAAAAACAATTAACACGTATAGAATAACGTATTACTAGAACATTTGTACCACTTTGGCACGTTCGGATTCTTAAATAACAAAATTATTGAAAATTTCTCGTTCCGCATACTCGGTTCGGTGAATCGATGACTGATAACATATATAAAAACAATTAACACGTATAGAATAACGTATTACTAGAACATTTATACCACTTTGGCACGTTCGGATTCTTAAATAACAAAATTATTGAAGATTTCTCGTTCCGCATACTCGGTTCGGTGAATCGATGACTGATAACCTATATAAAAAAAACATTAAAACGTATACAATAACGTATTACTAGAACATTTATACCACTTTGGCACGTTCGGATTCTTAAATAACAAAATTATTGAAAATTTTTCGTTCCGCGTACTCGGTTCGGGGAATCGATGACTGATAACCTATATAAAAAAAAACATTAAAACGTATAGTATAACGTATTACTAGAACATTTATACCACTTTGGCACGTTCGGATTCTTAAATAACAAAATTATTGAAAATGTTTCGTTCCGCATCGTCGGTTCGGTGAATCGATGACTGACAACCTCTATAAGAAAACATTAAAACATATAGAATAACGTATTACTAGAACATTTATACCACTTTGGCACGTTCGGATTCTTAAATAACAAAATTATTGAAAATTACTCGCTCCGCATACTCGGTTCGGTGAATCGATGACTGATAACCTCTATAAAAAAAAAACATTAAAACGTAAAGAATAACGTATTACTAGAACATTTCTACCACTTTGGCACGTCCGGATTCATAAATAACAAAATTGTTGAAAATGTTTCATTCCGCATAGTCGGTTCGGTGAATCGATGACTGATAACCTATATAAAAAAAACATTAAAACGTATAGAATAACGTATTACTAGAACATTTATACCACTTTGGCACGTTCGGATTCTTAAATAACAAAATTATTGAAAATTTCTCGTTCCGCATACTCGGTTCGGTGAATCGATGACTGATAACCTATATAAAAAAAACATTAAAACGTATAGAATAACGTATTACTAGAACATTTATACCACTTTGGCACGTTCGGATTCTTAAATAACAAAATTATTGAAAATTTCTCGTTCCGCATACTCGGTTCGGTGAATCGATGACTGATAACCTATATAAACAAAACATTAGAAGGTATAGAATAACGTATTACTAGGACATTTATACCACTTTGGCACGTTCGGATTCTTAAATAACAAAATTATTGAAAATTTTTCGTTCCGTATAGGCGGTTCGGTGAATCGATGACTGATAACATATATAAAAACAATTAACACGTATAGAATAACGTATTACTAGAACATTTATACCACTTTGGCACGTTCGGATTCTTAAATAACAAAATTATTGAAAATTTCTCGTTCCGCATTCTCGGTTCGGTGAATCGATGACTGATAACCTATATAAAAAAAACATTGAAACGTAAAGAATAACGTATTACTAGAACATTTATACCACTTTGGCACGTTCGGATTCTTAAATAACAAAATTATTGAAAATTTTTCGTTCCGTGTAGGCGGGTCGGTGAATCGATGACTGATAACATATATAAAAACAATTAACACGTATAGAATAACGTATTACTAGAACATTTATACCACTTTGGCACGTTCGGATTCTTAAATAACAAAATTATTGAAAATTTCTCGTTCCGCATACTCGGTTCGGTGAATCGATGACTGATAACCTATATAAAAAAAACATTAAAACGTAAAGAATAACGTATTACTAGAACATTTATACCACTTTGGCACGTTCGGATTCTTAAATAACAAAATTAATGAAAATTTTTCGTTCCGTGTAGGCGGTACGGTGAATCGATGACTGATAACATATATAAAAACAATTAACACGTATAGAATAACGTATTACTAGAACATTTATACCACTTTGGCACGTTCGGATTCTTAAATAACAAAATTATTGAAAATGTTTCATTCCGCAAAGTCGGATCGGTGAATCGATGACTGATAACCCATATAAAAAACAATTGACACGTATAGAATAACGTATTACTAGAACATTTATTCCACTTTGGCACGTTCGGATCCTTAAATAAGAAAATTATTGAAAATTTTTCGTTCCGTATAGGCGGTTCGGTGAGTCGATGACTGATAACATATTTAAAAAACCATTAAAACGTATAGAATAACGTATTACGAGAACATTTACACCACTTTGGCACGTTCGTATTCTTAAATAACAAAATTAATGAAAATTTTTCGTTCCGTGTAGGCGGTTCGGTGAATCGATGACTGATAACATATATAAAAACAATTAACACGTATAGAATAACGTATTACTAGAACATTTGTACCACTTTGGCACGTTCGGATTCTTAAATAACAAAATTATTGAAAATTTCTCGTTCCGCATACTCGGTTCGGTGAATCGATGACTGATAACATATATAAAAACAATTAACACGTATAGAATAACGTATTACTAGACCATTTATACCATTTTGGCACGTTCGGATTCTTAAATAACAAAATTATTGAAGATTTCTCGTTCCGCATACTCGGTTCGGTGAATCGATGACTGATAACCTATATAAAAAAAACATTAAAACGTATAGAATAACGTATTACTAGAACATTTATATCACTTTGGCACGTTCGGATTCTTAAATAACAAAATTATTGAAAATTATTCGTTCCGCATACTCGGTTCGGTGAATCGATGACTGATAACCTATATAAAAAAAACATTAAAACGTAAAGAATAACGTATTACTAGAACATTTATACCACTTTGGCACGTTCGGATTCTTAAATAACAAAATTATTGAAAATTTTTCGTTCCGTGTAGGCGGTTCGGTGAATCGATGACTGATAACATATATAAAAACAATTAACACGTATAGAATAACGTATTACTAGAACATTTGTACCACTTTGGCACGTTCGGATTCTTAAATAACAAAATTATTGAAAATTTTTCGTTCCGTGTAGGCGGTTCGGTGAATCGATGACTGATAACATATATAAAAACAATTAACACGTATAGAATAACGTATTACTAGAACATTTATACCACTTTGGCACGTTCGGATTCTTAAATAACAAAATTATTGAAAATTTTTCGTTCCGTGTAGGCGGTTCGGTGAATCGATGACTGATAACATATATAAAAACAATTAACACGTATAGAATAACGTATTACTAGAACATTTATACCACTTTGGCACGTTCGGATTCTTAAATAACAAAATTATTGAAAATTTTTCGTTCCGTGTAGGCGGTTCGGTGAATCGATGACTGATAACATATATAAAAACAATTAACACGTATAGAATAACGTATTACTAGAACATTTGTACCACTTTGGCACGTTCGGATTCTTAAATAACAAAATTATTGAAAATTTTTCGTTCCGTGTAGGTGGTTCGGTGAATCGATGACTGATAACATATATAAAAACATTAAAACGTATAAAATAACGTGTTACTAGAACATTTATACCACTTTGGCACGTTCGGATTCTTAAATAACAAAATTATTGAAAATTTCTCGTTCCTCATACTCGGTTCGGGGAATCGATGACTGATAACCTATATAAAAAAAACATTAAAACGTATAGAATAACGTATTACTAGAACATTTATATCACTTTGGCACGTGCGGATTCTTAAATAACAAAATTATTGAAAATTATTCGTTCCGCATACTCGGTTCGGTGAATCGATGACTGATAACCTATATAAAAAAAACATTAAGACGTATAGAATAACGTATTACTAGAACATTTATACCACTTTGGCACGTCCGGATTCATAAATAACAAAATTGTTGAAAATGTTTCATTCCGCATAGTCGGTTCGGTGTATCGATGACTGATAACCTACATAAAAAACAATTAACACGTATAGAATAACGTATTACTAGAACATTTGTACCACTTTGGCACGTTCGGATTATTAAATAACCAAATTATTGAAAATGTTTCATTCCGCATAGCCGGTTCGGTGAATCGATGACTGATAACCTATACAAAAAAAATTAACACGTATAGAATAACGTATTACTAGAACATTTATACCACTTTGGCACGTTCGGATTCTTAAATAACAAAATTATTGGAAATGTTTCGTTCCGCATTGTCGGTTCGGTGAATCGATGACTGACAACCTCTATAAGAAAACATTAAAACATATAGAATAACGTATTACTAGAACATTTATACCACTTTGGCACGTTCGGATTCTTAAATAACAAAATTATTGAAAATTTCTCGTTCCGCATACTCGGTTCGGTGAATCGATGACTGATAACCTATATAAAAAAAACATTAAAACGTAAAGAATAACGTATTACTAGAACATTTATACCACTTTGGCACGTCCGGATTCATAAATAACAAAATTGTTGAAAATGTTTCATTCCGCATAGTCGGTTCGGTGAATCGATGACTGATAACCTATATAAAAAAAACATTAAAACGTATAGAATAACGTATTACTAGAACATTTATACCACTTTGGCACGTTCGGATTCTTAAATAACAAAATTATTGAAAATTTCTCGTTCCGCATTCTCGGTTCGGTGAATCGATGACTGATAACCTATATAAAAAAAACATTAAAACATAAAGAATAACGTATTACTAGAACATTTATACCACTTTGGCACGTCCGGATTCATAAATAACAAAATTGTTGAAAATGTTTCATTCCGCATAGTCGGTTCGGTGAATCGATGACTGATAACCTATATAAAAAAAACATTAGAACGTATAGAATAACGTATTACTAGAACATTTATACCACTTTGGCACGTTCGGATTCTTAAATAACAAAATTATTGAAAATTTCTCGTTCCGCATTCTCGGTTCGGTGGATCGATGACTGATAACCTATATAAAAAAAACATTAAAACGTAAAGAATAACGTATTACTAGAACATTTATACCACTTTGGCACGTTCGGATTCTTAAATAACAAAATTATTGAAAATTTTTCGTTCCGTGTAGGCGGTTCGGTGAATCGATGACTGATAACATATATAAAAACAATTAACACGTATAGAATAACGTATTACTAGAACATTTATACCACTTTGGCACGTTCGGATTCTTAAATAACAAAATTATTGAAAATTTCTCGTTCCGCATACTCGGTTCGGTGAATCGATGACTGATAACCTATATAAAAAAAACATTAAAACGTAAAGAATAACGTATTACTAGAACATTTATACCACTTTGGCACGTTCGGATTCGTAAATAACAAAATTATTGAAAATTTTTCGTTCCGTGTAGGCGGTACGGTGAATCGATGACTGATAACATATATAAAAACAATTAACACGTATAGAATAACGTATTACTAGAACATTTATACCACTTTGGCACGTTCGGATTCTTAAATAACAAAATTATTGAAAATTTTTCGTTCCGTATAGGCGGTTCGGTGAATCGATGGCTGATAACATTTATAAAAACAATTAACACGTATAGAATAACGTATTACTAGAACATTTATACCACTTTGGCACGTTCGGATTCTTAAATAACAAAATTATTGAAAATTATTCGTTCCGCATAGTCGGTTCGGTGAATCGATGACAGATAACCTATATAAAGACAATTAACACGTATAGAATAACGTATTGTTAGAACATTCATACCACTTTGACACGTTCGGATTCTTAAATAACAAAATTATTGGAAATTTCTCGTTCCGCATACTCGGTTCGGTGAATCGATGACTGATAACCTATATAAAAAAAACATTAAAACGTATAGAATAACGTATTACTAGAACATTTATACCACTTTGGCACGTTCGGATTCTTAAATAACAAAATTATTGAAAATTTTTCGTTCCGTGTAGGCAGTTCGGTGAATCGATGACTGATAACATATATAAAAACAATTAACGCGTATAGAATAACGTATTACTAGAACATTTATACCACTTTGGCACGTTCGGATTCTTAAATAACAAAATTATTGAAAATTTTTCGTTCCGCATACTCGGTTCGGTGAATCGATGACTGACAACCTATATAAAAAAACATTAAAATGTATAGAATAACGTATTACTAGAACATTTATACCACTCTGGCACGTTTGAATTCTTAAATAACAAAATTATTGAAAATGTTTCGTTCCGCATAGTCGGTTCGGTGAATCGATGACTGATAACCTATATAAAAAAAACATTAAAACGTATAGAATAACGTATTACTAGAACATTTTTACCACTTTGGCACGTTCGGATTCTTAAATAACAAAATTATTGAAAATTTTTCGTTCCGTGTAGGCGGTTCGGTGAATCGATGACTGATAACATATATAAAAACAATTAACGCGTATAGAATAACGTATTACTAGAACATTTATACCACTTTGGCAAGTTCGGATTCTTAAATAACAAAATTATTGAAAATGTTTCGTTCCGCATCGTCGGTTCGGTGAATCGATGACTGACAACCTATATAAAAAAACATTAAAATGTATAGAATAACGTATTACTAGAACATTTATACCACTCTGGCACGTTTGAATTCTTAAATAACAAAATTATTGAAAATGTTTCGTTCCGCATACTCGGTTCGGTGAATCGATGACTGATAACCTATATAAAAAAAACATTAAGACGTATAGAATAACGTATTACTAGAACATTTATACCACTTTGGCACGTCCGGATTCATAAATAACAAAATTGTTGAAAATGTTTCATTCCGCATAGTCGGTTCGGTGTATCGATGACTGATAACCTATCTAAAAAACAATGAACACGTCTAGAATAACGTATTACTAGAACATTCATACCACTTTGGCACGTTCGGATTCGTAAATAACAAAATTATTGAAAATGTTTCATTCGGCAAAGTCGGTTCGGTGAATCGATGACTGATAACCTATATAAAAAACAATTAACACGTATAGAATAACGTATTACTAGAACATTTATACCACTTTGGCACGTTCGGATTCTTAAATAACAAAATTATTGGAAATTTCTCGTTCCGCATACTCGGTTCGGTGAATCGATGACTGATAACCTATATAAAAAAAACATTAAAACGTATAGAATAACGTATTACTAGAACATTTATACCACTTTGGCACGTCCGGATTCATAAATAACAAAATTGTTGAAAATGTTTCATTCCGCATAGTCGGTTCGGTGAATCGATGACTGATAACCTATATAAAAAAAACATTAAAACGTATAGAATAACGTATTACTAGAACATTTATACCACTTTGGCACGTTCGGATTCTTAAATAACAAAATTATTGAAAATTTTTCGTTCCGTGTAGGCGGTTCGGTGAATCGATGACTGATAACATATATAAAAACAATTAACGCGTATAGAATAACGTATTACTAGAACATTTATACCACTTTGGCACGTTCGGATTCTTAAATAACAAAATTATTGAAAATGTTTCGTTCCGCATACTCGGTTCGGTGAATCGATGACTGATAACCTATATAAAAAAAAAATTAACACGTATAGAATAACGTATTACTAGAACATTTATACCACTTTGGCACGTTCGGATTCTTAAATAACAAAATTATTGGAAATGTTTCGTTCCGCATTGTCGGTTCGGTGAATCGATGACTGACAACCTCTATAAGAAAACATTAAAACATATAGAATAACGTATTACTAGAACATTTATACCACTTTGGCACGTTCGGATTCTTAAATAACAAAATTATTGAAAATTTCTCGTTCCGCATACTCGGTTCGGTGAATCGATGACTGATAACCTATATAAAAAAAACATTAAAACGTAAAGAATAACGTATTACTAGAACATTTATACCACTTTGGCACGTCCGGATTCATAAATAACAAAATTGTTGAAAATGTTTCATTCCGCATAGTCGGTTCGGTGAATCGATGACTGATAACCTATATAAAAAAAACATTAAAACCTATAGAATAACGTATTACTAGAACATTTATACCACTTTGGCACGTTCGGATTCTTAAATAACAAAATTAATGAAAATTTTTCGTTCCGCATACTCGGTTCGGGGAATCGATGACTGATAACCTATATAAAAAAAAACATTAAAACGTATAGTATAACGTATTACTAGAATATTTATATCACTTTGGCACGTGCGGATTCTTAAATAACAAAATTATTGAAAATTATTCGTTCCGCATAGTCTTTTCGGTGAATCGATGACTGATAACCTATATAAAAACAATTAACACGTATAGAATAACGTATTACTAGAACATTTATACCACTTTGGCACGTACGGATTCTTAAATGACAAAATTATTGGAAATTTCTCGTTCCGCATACTCGGTTCGGTGAATCGATGACTGATAACCTATATAAAAAAAACATTAAAACGTATAGAATAACGTATTACTAGAACATTCATATCACTTTGGCACGTGCGGATTCTTAAATAACAAAATTATTGAAAATTATTCGTTCCGCATAGTCGGTTCGGTGAATCGATGACTGATAACCTATATAAAAACAATTAACACGTGTAGAATAACGTATTACTAGAACATTTATACCACTTTGGCACGTTCGGATTCTTAAATAACAAAATTATTGGAAATTTCTCGTTCCGCATACTCGGTTCGGTGAATCGATGACTGATAACCTATATAAAAAAAACATTAAAACGTATAGAATAACGTATTACTAGAACATTTATACCACTTTGGCACGTCCGTATTCATAAATAACAAAATTGTTGAAAATGTTTCATTCCGCATAGTCGGTTCGGTGAATCGATGACTGATAACCTGTATAAAAAAAACATTAAAACGTATAGAATAACGTATTACTAGAACATTTATACCACTTTGGTACGTTCGGATTCTTAAATAACAAAATTATTGGAAATTTCTCGTTCCGCATACTCGGTTCGGTGAATCGATGACTGATAACCTATATAAAAAAAACATTAAAACGTATAGAATAACGTATTACTAGAACATTTATACCACTTTGGCACGTTCGGATTCTTAAATAACAAAATTATTGAAAATTTTTCGTTCCGTGTAGGCAGTTCGGTGAATCGATGACTGATAACATATATAAAAACAATTAACGCGTATAGAATAACGTATTACTAGAACATTTATACCACTTTGGCACGTTCGGATTCTTAAATAACAAAATTATTGAAAATTTTTCGTTCCGCATACTCGGTTCGGTGAATCGATGACTGACAACCTATATAAAAAAACATTAAAATGTATAGAATAACGTATTACTAGAACATTTATACCACTCTGGCACGTTTGAATTCTTAAATAACAAAATTATTGAAAATGTTTCGTTCCGCATAGTCGGTTCGGTGAATCGATGACTGATAACCTATATAAAAAAAACATTAAAACGTATAGAATAACGTATTACTAGAACATTTTTACCACTTTGGCACGTTCGGATTCTTAAATAACAAAATTATTGAAAATTTTTCGTTCCGTGTAGGCGGTTCGGTGAATCGATGACTGATAACATATATAAAAACAATTAACGCGTATAGAATAACGTATTACTAGAACATTTATACCACTTTGGCAAGTTCGGATTCTTAAATAACAAAATTATTGAAAATGTTTCATTCGGCAAAGTCGGTTCGGTGAATCGATGACTGATAACATATATAAAAACAATTAACGCGTATAGAATAACGTATTACTAGAACATTTATACCACTTTGGCAAGTTCGGATTCTTAAATAACAAAATTATTGAAAATGTTTCGTTCCGCATCGTCGGTTCGGTGAATCGATGACTGACAACCTATATAAAAAAACATTAAAATGTATAGAATAACGTATTACTAGAACATTTATACCACTCTGGCACGTTTGAATTCTTAAATAACAAAATTATTGAAAATGTTTCGTTCCGCATACTCGGTTCGGTGAATCGATGACTGATAACCTATATAAAAAAAACATTAAGACGTATAGAATAACGTATTACTAGAACATTTATACCACTTTGGCACGTCCGGATTCATAAATAACAAAATTGTTGAAAATGTTTCATTCCGCATAGTCGGTTCGGTGTATCGATGACTGATAACCTATCTAAAAAACAATGAACACGTCTAGAATAACGTATTACTAGAACATTCATACCACTTTGGCACGTTCGGATTCGTAAATAACAAAATTATTGAAAATGTTTCATTCGGCAAAGTCGGTTCGGTGAATCGATGACTGATAACCTATATAAAAAACAATTAACACGTATAGAATAACGTATTACTAGAACATTTATACCACTTTGGCACGTTCGGATTCTTAAATAACAAAATTATTGGAAATTTCTCGTTCCGCATACTCGGTTCGGTGAATCGATGACTGATAACCTATATAAAAAAAACATTAAAACGTATAGAATAACGTATTACTAGAACATTTATACCACTTTGGCACGTCCGGATTCATAAATAACAAAATTGTTGAAAATGTTTCATTCCGCATAGTCGGTTCGGTGAATCGATGACTGATAACCTATATAAAAAAAACATTAAAACGTATAGAATAACGTATTACTAGAACATTTATACCACTTTGGCACGTTCGGATTCTTAAATAACAAAATTATTGAAAATGTTTCGTTCCGCATCGTCGGTTCGGTGAATCGATGACTGACAGCCTATATAAAAAAACATTAAAATGTATAGAATAACGTATTACTAGAACATTTATACCACTCTGGCACGTTTGAATTCTTAAATAACAAAATTATTGAAGATTTCTCGTTCCGCATACTCGGTTCGGTGAATCGATGACTGATAACCTATATAAAAAAAACATTAAAACGTAAAGAATAACGTATTACTAGAACATTTATACCACTTTGGCACGTTCGGATTCTTAAATAACAAAATTATTGAAAATTTTTCGTTCCGTGTAGGCGGTACGGTGAATCGATGACTGATAACATATATAAAAACAATTAACACGTATAGAATAACGTATTACTAGAACATTTATACCACTTTGGCACGTTCGGATTCATAAATAACAAAATTACTGAAAATGTTTCATTCCGCAAAGTCGGTTCGGTGAATCGATGACTGATAACCCATATAAAAAACAATTAACACGTATAGAATAACGTATTACTAGAACATTTATTCCACTTTGGCACGTTCGGATTCTTAAATAAGAAAATTATTGAAAATTTTTCGTTCCGTATAGGCGGTTCGGTGATTCGATGACTGATAACATATTTAAAAAACCATTAAAACGTATAGAATAACGTATTACGAGAACATTTACACCACTTTGGCACGTTCGTATTCTTAAATAACAAAATTAATGAAAATTTTTCGTTCCGTGTAGGCGGTTCGGTGAATCGATGACTGATAACATATATAAAAACAATTAACACGTATAGAATAACGTATTACTAGAACATTTGTACCACTTTGGCACGTTCGGATTCTTAAATAACAAAATTATTGGAAATTTCTCGTTCCGCATACTCGGTTCGGTGAATCGATGACTGATAACATATATAAAAACAATTAACACGTATAGAATAACGTATTACTAGAACATTTATACCACTTTGGCACGTTCGGATTCTTAAATAACAAAATTATTGAAGATTTCTCGTTCCGCATACTCGGTTCGGTGAATCGATGACTGATAACCTATATAAAAAAAACATTAAAACGTATAGAATAACGTATTACTAGAACATTTATACCACTTTGGCACGTTCGGATTCTTAAATAACAAAATTATTGAAAATTTTTCGTTCCGCATACTCGGTTCGGGGAATCGATGACTGATAACCTATATAAAAAAAAACATTAAAACGTATAGTATAACGTATTACTAGAACATTTATATCACTTTGGCACGTGCGGATTCTTAAATAACAAAATTATTGAAAATTATTCGTTCCGCATAGTCTTTTCGGTGAATCGATGACTGATAACCTATATAAAAACAATTAACACGTATAGAATAACGTATTACTAGAACATTTATACCACTTTGGCACGTACGGATTCTTAAATGACAAAATTATTGGAAATTTCTCGTTCCGCATACTCGGTTCGGTGAATCGATGACTGATAACCTATATAAAAAAAACATTAAAACGTATAGAATAACGTATTACTAGAACATTCATATCACTTTGGCACGTGCGGATTCTTAAATAACAAAATTATTGAAAATTATTCGTTCCGCATAGTCGGTTCGGTGAATCGATGACTGATAACCTATATAAAAACAATTAACACGTGTAGAATAACGTATTACTAGAACATTTATACCACTTTGGCACGTTCGGATTCTTAAATAACAAAATTATTGGAAATTTCTCGTTCCGCATACTCGGTTCGGTGAATCGATGACTGATAACCTATATAAAAAAAACATTAAAACGTATAGAATAACGTATTACTAGAACATTTATACCACTTTGGCACGTCCGTATTCATAAATAACAAAATTGTTGAAAATGTTTCATTCCGCATAGTCGGTTCGGTGAATCGATGACTGATAACCTGTATAAAAAAAACATTAAAACGTATAGAATAACGTATTACTAGAACATTTATACCACTTTGGTACGCTCGGATTCTTAAATAACAAAATTATTGAAAATTTCTCGTTCCGCATACTCGGTTCGGTGAATCGATGACTGATAACCTATATAAAAAAAACATTAAAACGTATAGAATAACGTATTACTAGAACATTTATACCACTTTGGCACGTTCGGATTCTTAAATAACAAAATTATTGAAAATTTTTCGTTCCGTGTAGGCGGTTCGGTGAATCGATGACTGATAACATATATAAAAACAATTAACGCGTATAGAATGACGTATTACTAGAACATTTATACCACTTTGGCACGTTCGGATTCTTAAATAACAAAATTATTGAAAATTTCTCGTTCCGCATACTCGGTTCGGTGAATCGATAACTGATAACCTATATAAAAAAAACATTAAGACGTATAGAATAACGTATTAGTAGAACATTTGTACCACTTTGGCACGTCCGTATTCATAAATAACAAAATTGTTGAAAATGTTTCATTCCGCATAGCCGGTTCGGTGAATCGACGAAAGATAACCTATAGAAAAAAAATTAACACGTATAGAATAACGTATTACTAGAACATTTATACCACTTTGGCACGTTCGGATTCATGAATAACAAAATTATTGAAAATGTTTCATTCCGCATAGCCGGTTCGGTGAATCGATGACTGATAACCTATACAAAAAAAATTAACACGTATAGAATAACGTATTACTAGAACATTTATACCACTTTGGCACGTTCGGATTCTTAAATAACAAAATTATTGAAAATTTTTCGTTCCGTATAGGCGGTTCGGTGAATCGATGGCTGATAACATTTATAAAAACAATTAACACGTATAGAATAACGTATTACTAGAACATTTATACCACTTTGGCACGTTCGGATTCTTAAATAACAAAATTATTGAAAATTATTCGTTCCGCATAGTCGGTTCGGTGAATCGATGACAGATAACCTATATAAAGACAATTAACACGTATAGAATAACGTATTATTAGAACATTCATACCACTTTGACACGTTCGGATTCTTAAATAACAAAATTATTGGAAATTTCTCGTTCCGCATACTCGGTTCGGTGAATCGATGACTGATAACCTATATAAAAAAAACATTAAAACGTATAGAATAACGTATTACTAGAACATTTATACCACTTTGGCACGTTCGGATTCTTAAATAACAAAATTATTGAAAATTTTTCGTTCCGTGTAGGCAGTTCGGTGAATCGATGACTGATAACATATATAAAAACAATTAACGCGTATAGAATAACGTATTACTAGAACATTTATACCACTTTGGCACGTTCGGATTCTTAAATAACAAAATTATTGAAAATTTTTCGTTCCGCATACTCGGTTCGGTGAATCGATGACTGACAACCTATATAAAAAAACATTAAAATGTATAGAATAACGTATTACTAGAACATTTATACCACTCTGGCACGTTTGAATTCTTAAATAACAAAATTATTGAAAATGTTTCGTTCCGCATAGTCGGTTCGGTGAATCGATGACTGATAACCTATATAAAAAAAACATTAAAACGTATAGAATAACGTATTACTAGAACATTTTTACCACTTTGGCACGTTCGGATTCTTAAATAACAAAATTATTGAAAATTTTTCGTTCCGTGTAGGCGGTTCGGTGAATCGATGACTGATAACATATATAAAAACAATTAACGCGTATAGAATAACGTATTACTAGAACATTTATACCACTTTGGCAAGTTCGGATTCTTAAATAACAAAATTATTGAAAATGTTTCGTTCCGCATCGTCGGTTCGGTGAATCGATGACTGACAACCTATATAAAAAAACATTAAAATGTATAGAATAACGTAATACTAGAACATTTATACCACTCTGGCACGTTTGAATTCTTAAATAACAAAATTATTGAAAATGTTTCGTTCCGCATACTCGGTTCGGTGAATCGATGACTGATAACCTATATAAAAAAAACATTAAGACGTATAGAATAACGTATTACTAGAACATTTATACCACTTTGGCACGTCCGGATTCATAAATAACAAAATTGTTGAAAATGTTTCATTCCGCATAGTCGGTTCGGTGTATCGATGACTGATAACCTATCTAAAAAACAATGAACACGTCTAGAATAACGTATTACTAGAACATTCATACCACTTTGGCACGTTCGGATTCGTAAATAACAAAATTATTGAAAATGTTTCATTCGGCAAAGTCGGTTCGGTGAATCGATGACTGATAACCTATATAAAAAACAATTAACACGTATAGAATAACGTATTACTAGAACATTTATACCACTTTGGCACGTTCGGATTCTTAAATAACAAAATTATTGGAAATTTCTCGTTCCGCATACTCGGTTCGGTGAATCGATGACTGATAACCTATATAAAAAAAACATTAAAACGTATAGAATAACGTATTACTAGAACATTTATACCACTTTGGCACGTCCGGATTCATAAATAACAAAATTGTTGAAAATGTTTCATTCCGCATAGTCGGTTCGGTGAATCGATGACTGATAACCTATATAAAAAAAACATTAAAACGTATAGAATAACGTATTACTAGAACATTTATACCACTTTGGCACGTTCGGATTCTTAAATAACAAAATTATTGAAAATTTCTCGTTCCGCATACACGGTTCGGTGAATCGATGACTGATAACCTATATAAAAAAAACATTAAAACGTATAGAATAACGTATTACTAGAACATTTATACCACTTTGGCACGTTCGGATTCTTAAATAACAAAATTATTGAAAATTTTTCGTTCCGTGTAGGCGGTTCGGTGAATCGATGACTGATAACCTATATAAAAAAAACATTAAAACGTATAGAATAACGTATTACTAGAACATTTATACCACTTTGGCACGTTCGGATTCTTAAATAACAAAATTATTGAAAATGTTTCGTTCCGCATCGTCGGTTCGGTGAATCGATGACTGACAACCTATATAAAAAAACATTAAAATGTATAGAATAACGTATTACTAGAACATTTATACCACTCTGGCACGTTTGAATTCTTAAATAACAAAATTATTGAAAATGTTTCGTTCCGCATAGTCGGTTCGGTGAATCGATGACTGATAACCTATATAAAAAAAACATTAAAGCGTATAGAATAACGTATTACTAGAACATTTTTACCACTTCGGCACGTTCGGATTCGTAAATAACAGAATTATTGAAAATTTTTCGCTCCGCATACTCGGTTCGGTGATTCGATAGCTGATAACCTATATAAAAAAACATTAAAACGTATAGAATAACGCATTACTAGAACATCTATACCACTATGGCACGTTCGGATTCAGAAATAACAGAATTATTGAAAATGTTTCGTTCCGCATATTCGTTTCGGTGAATCGATGACTGATAACCTATATAAAAAACAATGAACACGTATAGAATAACGTATTACTAGAACATTTATACCACTTTGGCACGTTCGGATTCTCAAATAACAAAGTTATTGAAAATGTTTCGTTCTGCATACTCGGTTCGGTGAATCGATGACTGATAACCTATATAAAAAAAACATTAAAACGTATAGAATAACGTATTACTAGAACATTTATACCACTTTGGCACGTTCGGATTCTTAAATAACAAAATTATTGAAAATTTCTCGTTCCGCATACTCGGTTCGGTGAATCGATGACTGATAACCTATATAAAAAAAACATTAAAACGTATAGAATAACGTATTACTAGAACATTTATACCACTTTGGCACGTTCGGATTCTTAAATAACAAAATTATTGAAAATTTTTCGTTCCGTGTAGGCGGTTCGGTGAATCGATGACTGATAACATATATAAAAACAATTAACGCGTATAGAATAACGTATTACTAGAACATTTATACCACTTTGGTACGTTCGGATTCTTAAATAACAAAATTATTGAAAATGTTTCGTTCCGCATCGTCGGTTCGGTGAATCGATGACTGATAACATATATAAAAAACCATTAAAACGTATAGAATAACGTATTACTAGAACATTTATACCACTCTGGCACGTTCGGATTCGTAAATAACAGAATTATTGAAAATTTTTCGTTCCGCATACTCGGTTCGGTGATTCGATAACTGATAACCTATATAAAAAAACATTAAAACGTATAGAATAACGCATTACTAGAACATCTATACCACTATGGCACGTTCGGATTCAGAAATAACAGAATTATTGAAAATGTTTCGTTCCGCATATTCGTTTCGGTGAATCGATGACTGATAACCTATATAAAAAACAATTAACACGTATAGAATAACGTATTACTAGAACATTTATACCACTTTGGCACGTTCGGATTCTTAAATAACAAAATTATTGAAAATTTTTCGTTCCGCGTAGTCGGTTCGGTGAATCGATGACTGATAACATATATAAAAAACCATTAAAACGTATAGAATAACGTATTACTAGAACATTTATACCACTTTGGCACGTTCGGATTCTTAAATAACAAAATTATTGGAAATTTCTCGTTCCGCATACTCGGTTCGGTGAATCGATGACTGATAACCTATATAAAAAAAACATTAAAACGTATAGAATAACGTATTACTAGAACATTTATACCACTTTGGCACGTCCGGATTCATAAATAACAAAATTGTTGAAAATGTTTCATTCCGCATAGTCGGTTCGGTGAATCGATGACTGATAACCTATATAAAAAAAACATTAAAACGTATAGAATAACGTATTACTAGAACATTTATACCACTTTGGCACGTCCGGATTCATAAATAACAAAATTGTTGAAAATGTTTCATTCCGCATAGTCGGTTCGGTGAATCGATGACTGATAACCTATATAAAAAAAACATTAAAACGTATAGAATAACGTATTACTAGAACATTTATACCACTTTGGCACGTTCGGATTCTTAAATAACAAAATTATTGAAAATTTCTCGTTCCGCATACTCGGTTCGGTGAATCGATGACTGATAACCTATATAAAAAAAACATTAAAACGTATAGAATAACGTATTACTAGAACATTTATACCACTTTGGCACGTTCGTATTCTTAAATAACAAAATTATTGAAAATTTTTCGTTCCGTGTAGGCGGTTCGGTGAATCGATGACTGATAACATATATAAAAACAATTAACGCGTATAGAATAACGTATTACTAGAACATTTATACCACTTTGGCACGTTCGGATTCTTAAATAACAAAATTATTGAAAATGTTTCGTTCCGCATCGTCGGTTCGGTGAATCGATGACTGACAACCTATATAAAAAAACATTAAAATGTATAGAATAACGTATTACCAGAACATTTATACCACTCTGGCACGTTTGAATTCTTAAATAACAAAATTATTGAAAATGTTTCGTTCCGCATACTCGGTTCGGTGAATCGATGACTGATAACCTATATAAAAAAAAACATTAAGACGTATAGAATAACGTATTACTAGAACATTTATACCACTTTGGCACATCCGGATTCATAAATAACAAAATTGTTGAAAATGTTTCATTCCGCATAGTCGGTTCGGTGTATCGATGACTGATAACCTATCTAAAAAACAATGAACACGTCTAGAATAACGTATTACTAGAACATTCATACCACTTTGGCACGTTCGGATCCGTAAATAACAAAATTATTGAAAATGTTTCATTCGGCAAAGTCGGTTCGGTGAATCGATGACTGATAACCTATATAAAAAACAATTAACACGTATAGAATAACGTATTACTAGAACATTTATACCACTTTGGCACGTTCGGATTCTTAAATAACAAAATTATTGGAAATTTCTCGTTCCGCATACTCGGTTCGGTGAATCGATGACTGATAACCTATATAAAAAAAACATTAAAACGTATAGAATAACGTATTACTAGAACATTTATACCACTTTGGCACGTCCGGATTCATAAATAACAAAATTGTTGAAAATGTTTCATTCCGCATAGTCGGTTCGGTGAATCGATGACTGATAACCTATATAAAAAAAACATTAAAACGTATAGAATAACGTATTACTAGAATATTTATACCACTTTGGCACGTTCGGATTCTTAAATAACAAAATTATTGAAAATTTTTCGTTCCGTGTAGGCGGTTCGGTGAATCGATGACTGATAACATATATAAAAACAATTAACGCGTATAGAATAACGTATTACTAGAACATATATACCACTTTGGCACGTTCGGATTCTTAAATAACAAAATTATTGAAAATGTTTCGTTCCGCATCGTCGGTTCGGTGAATCGATGACTGACAACCTATATAAAAAAACATTAAAATGTATAGAATAACGTATTACTGGAACATTTATACCACTCTGGCACGTTTGAATTCTTAAATAACAAAATTATTGAAAATGTTTCGTTCCGCATAGTCGGTTCGGTGAATCGATGACTGATAACCTATATAAAAAAAACATTAAAACGTATAGAATAACGTATTACTAGAACATTTTTACCACTTCGGCACGTTCGGATTCGTAAATAACAGAATTATTGAAAATTTTTCGTTCCGCATACTCGGTTCGGTGATTCGATAACTGATAACCTATATAAAAAAACATTAAAACGTATAGAATAACGCATTACTAGAACATTTATACCACTCTGGCACGTTCGGATTCGTAAATAACAGAATTATTGAAAATTTTTCGTTCCGCATACTCGGTTCGGTGATTCGATAACTGATAACCTATATAAAAAAACATTAAAACGTATAGAATAACGCATTACTAGAACATCTATACCACTATGGCACGTTCGGATTCAGAAATAACAGAATTATTGAAAATGTTTCGTTCCGCATATTCGTTTCGGTGAATCGATGACTGATAACCTATATAAAAAACAATTAACACGTATAGAATAACGTATTACTAGAACATTTATACCACTTTGGCACGTTCGGATTCTTAAATAACAAAATTATTGAAAATTTTTCGTTCCGCGTAGTCGGTTCGGTGAATCGATGACTGATAACATATATAAAAAACCATTAAAACGTATAGAATAACGTATTACTAGAACATTTATACCACTTTGGCACGTTCGGATTCTTAAATAACAAAATTATTGGAAATTTCTCGTTCCGCATACTCGGTTCGGTGAATCGATGACTGATAACCTATATAAAAAAAACATTAAAACGTATAGAATAACGTATTACTAGAACATTTATACCACTTTGGCACGTCCGGATTCATAAATAACAAAATTGTTGAAAATGTTTCATTCCGCATAGTCGGTTCGGTGAATCGATGACTGATAACCTATATAAAAAAAACATTAAAACGTATAGAATAACGTATTACTAGAACATTTATACCACTTTGGCACGTCCGGATTCATAAATAACAAAATTGTTGAAAATGTTTCATTCCGCATAGTCGGTTCGGTGAATCGATGACTGATAACCTATATAAAAAAAACATTAAAACGTATAGAATAACGTATTACTAGAACATTTATACCACTTTGGCACGTTCGGATTCTTAAATAACAAAATTATTGAAAATTTCTCGTTCCGCATACTCGGTTCGGTGAATCGATGACTGATAACCTATATAAAAAAAACATTAAAATGTATAGAATAACGTATTACTAGAACATTTATACCACTCTGGCACGTTTGAATTCTTAAATAACAAAATTATTGAAAATGTTTCGTTCCGCATAGTCGGTTCGGTGAATCGATGACTGATAACCTATATAAAAAAAAACATTAAAACGTATAGAATAACGTATTACTAGAACATTTTTACCACTTCGGCACGTTCGGATTCGTAAATAACAGAATTATTGAAAATTTTTCGTTCCGCATACTCGGTTCGGTGATTCGATAACTGATAACCTATATAAAAAAACATTAAAACGTATAGAATAACGCATTACTAGAACATCTATACCACTATGGCACGTTCGGATTCAGAAATAACAGAATTATTGAAAATGTTTCGTTCCGCATAGTCGTTTCGGTGAATCGATGACTGATAACCTATATAAAAAACAATGAACACGTATAGAATAACGTATTACTACAACATTTATACCACTTTGGCACGTTCACATTCTTAAATAACAAAATTATTGAAAATTTTGCGTTCCGTGTAGACGGTTCGGTGAATCGATGACTGATAACATATATAAAAACAATTAACACGTACAGAATAACGTATTACTAGAACATTTATACCACTTTGGCACGTTCGGATTCTTAAATAACAAAATTATTGAAAATGTTTCATTCCGCATAGCCGGTTCGGTGAATCGATGACTGATATCCTATACAAAAAAAATTAACACGTATAGAATAACGTATTACTAGAACATTCATACCACTTTGGCACGTTCGGATTCGTAAATAACAAAATTATTGAAAATGTTTCATTCCGCAAAGTCGGTTTGGTGAATCGATGACTGATAACCTATATAAAAAACAATTAACACGTATAGAGTAACGTATTACTAGAACATTTATACCACTTTGGCACGTTCGGATTCTTAAATAAGAAAATTATTGAAAATTTTTCGTTCCGTGTGGGCGGTTCGGTGAATCGATGACTGATAACATATATAAAAACAATTAACGCGTATAGAATAACGTATTACTAGAACATTTATACCACTTTGGCACGTTCGGATTCTTAAATAACAAAATTATTGAAAATGTTTCGTTCCGCATCGTCGGTTCGGTGAATCGATGACTGACAACCTATATAAAAAAACATTAAAATGTATAGAATAACGTATTACCAGAACATTTATACCACTCTGGCACGTTTGAATTCTTAAATAACAAAATTATTGAAAATGTTTCGTTCCGCATACTCGGTTCGGTGAATCGATGACTGATAACCTATCTAAAAAACAATGAACACGTCTAGAATAACGTATTACTAGAACATTCATACCACTTTGGCACGTTCGGATTCGTAAATAACAAAATTATTGAAAATGTTTCATTCGGCAAAGTCGGTTCGGTGAATCGATGACTGATAACCTATATAAAAAACAATTAACACGTATAGAATAACGTATTACTAGAACATTTATACCACTTTGGCACGTTCGGATTCTTAAATAACAAAATTATTGAAAATTTTTCGTTCCGCGTAGTCGGTTCGGTGAATCGATGACTGATAACATATATAAAAAACCATTAAAACGTATAGAATAACGTATTACTAGAACATTTATACCACTTTGGTACGTTCGGATTCATAAATAACAAAATTATTGAAAATGTTTCATTCCGCATAGCCGGTTCGGTGAATCGATGACTGATAACCTATATAAAAAAAACATTAAAACGTATAGAATAACGTATTACTAGAACATTTATATCACTTTGGCACGTGCGGATTCTTAAATAACAAAATTATTGAAAATTATTCGTTCCGCATAGTCGGTTCGGTGAATCGATGACTGATAACCTATATAAAAACAATTAACACGTGTAGAATAACGTATTATTAGAACATTTATACCACTTTGGCACGTTCGGATTCTTAAATAACAAAATTATTGGAAATTTCTCGTTCCGCATACTCGGTTCGGTGAATCGATGACTTATAACCTATATAAAAAAAACATTAAGACGTATAGAATAACGTATTACTAGAACATTTATACCATTTTGGCACGTCCGGATTCACATATAACAAAATTGTTGAAAATGTTTCATTCCGCATAGTCGGTTCGGTGTATCGATGACTGATAACCTATCTAAAAAACAATGAACACGTCTAGAACTAGGAACATCACTGGCGTGATGGACTGAGCGAGCGAAGCTGCCCCGGTTATCGACAGAATGGAGCAAACAGAGTCACATCGTCCGAAGTACACATTTCAATTTGAGCCTAAAACCGTTTTCCCCATTGAGCTCCATGTAAAAAATAATTAAATTGCAATTTTTTTAAACGCGTCAGCTTTAAACAGAAAACCGATAAGTTTTGGCCATTCGTGAGGCAAATACCTTTCGATTGATACCAAATTTGTTTGGGTTCTTTGCATAGTTCGGGCGCTAAAAAAGGCCAATTATTTTCGGAAAGTTCGAGTGAAGAGCTCGCTTCGCTCGCTCAATAACGTATTACTAGAACATTCATACCACTTTGGCACGTTCGGATTCGTAAATAACAAAATTATTGAAAATTTCTCGTTCCGCATACTCAGTTCGGTGAATCGATGACTGATAACCTATATAAAAAAAACATTAAAACGTATAGAATAACGTATTACTTCCCCCAGGGGCTGTGGGCTGCCTGAAAACACCCACAGTATGGGACTTAGCGATCCCAGGGTACCCGAGCTCCTTGTATACCGTAAACCTGTGGTCATGTCTCGCAGGAACGGGGGCCTTACCTTAGTTGGTCGGGCCACGAGGATGACAACCTCTATAAAAAATCCTTAGCCCCAAGCTCTGGCTGCGGTGATGAGGGCGCGCACCACCCATGGAGTACTGCTTCGGCGGTCCTATGCGCGGGTGCGTGGCTGGTGAGTGCACCAGTCCCTAGCATGCCAACCTCCGGGGACCGGCCGCCCCCCGGTTGTATTAGGCTTACCCGGATAAGGCGGCAATGTCCGGGTGGACCCTTTGACCGACCCTTCTCGTGGGAAGCAAATGGACTCGAAAATTAAATCATTTTTTTCTAAAACAAAAACAAATACGTTAGGCAAAGAAGGAGGTAATGAGGGTTCAGATAGGGCACAACAAGAGGAATTGACCGGTAATTTGGATAACATTGACAAGGATAAATCAAGGGAGACGGAAGATATCAGACCCTCGTTAAGGGAAGAATTGGTGCATGAGGATATGGAGACGGAGGGGGTACCGGGAGATGAATCTGGCCCGCAACGGGAACAGTCAGCTGGTGGGGAAGTTGTGAGTGAGGCTCAGGATGGAAAGGATGATATAACTATTGCAACGGAATTGGTTAAATTCAGTGAGGACATTGCAGTTATATTTAACGGAAGTGGTAATCTGAAAAAGGAGATTAAAGTCCAGGCGAATGAAAAGATGAAGGAGATTATATGGAATATTTCTAACGCATTAACTACCGGGGATACGAGGTTGCTTGCGGAGGCTATATGTAGGTGGCCAGAGAATATGGAAGAAGTAACTAGAATTTTGAGGATTAATAAGCGCTTCAGTACTGCCTCTCTAGAAATAATCAGAGGAATTATTGATATGGCGAGGAGCCAGATAATGTCTCGTGACATTGGTAGCGAATTTGGGAGTAAGAGTAGGAGGGGTATGTATGAGGATGGGATATCAGAGGATCAAGGTAGGGTGGGGAATGAGTGTGAAGAGGACGATGAGTTCTTCACTGTTGTAAGATCCAAAAGGAAGAAGCCTGGAAGGGGTCCTCGGATAACTTCTGACAGTGACACCTCCAGCGTGATGACACCGGGCCCGAGCAAAAAACGTGCAAAAGAGACCACCGTATCTGGTGCGCAGCTGACTACCCAAGCAAGAGGGGTAGTCTCTCCTATCCGCACTGAAACTGAAACGAATGAACTAGATATTGTGATACCAGAAAAGGAGGATAACAATGCTTTTATAGGTTTTGTCAAAATCCTGAGTGAGGAGGGGAAGAAATATGAGGATTTGCTTAAAGAAGTTAAAGGTAGTATAAACACGGACGATTGTAACATAATTAATGTTAGGAGGATGAGGGGTAGAGAGGATATTCTGATCTATTTCGAGTGTCCGGATGACCTAAATAGGGTTTATGATAGGTTAACTGAAAAAGGATATAAATGTGATAAAAGCTCGGGGAGGAGGGGGAAAGTAGTGATAGTAGGTATAAATATTGATGAGGAAGATGATGCAATTGTATCTGCAATTAGAAAAGAGTTTAAGGTGGATGACGTGAAGATGATTTTTTGTAAAAATAATAAGGATAGCACAAGGACAGCCGGTGTTGATGTTAGAAAAGATGTTGCTAGCATTATGATTGAGAGAGGCAAGATTAAAATTGGCTGGTCGTTATGTAAGATAAGGGATTTCATAGAAGATAGAAGATGCTATAGGTGCGGGGCTAGGAACCACTTTGCATGGGCATGTAAATCAAAAGGAAAAGTATGCTTCCGATGCAAGACTGAAGGGCACTTAGAAAGGGATTGTGTAAATGCGGATCTCATTGTACAGGATGGGATGAGGATTCAGGATAGAAATAGGGAGAGAATCGCGGTTGGTATGAGGGTGGATAATGATGTATATAATAACAGGCACTTAGAAAGTAGACTCGAGCCGAAAGACAGAGAGGGCTTGGGTAGGATTAGGAACTTAGCTCTGGATGGTGACGGCAGTTTTAGGATAAGGAGGGAAAGAAACCCGATGGGGAGTCCTGTGGCGAATCACAGTTGCGTAGAAATAAATCATGTGGACGGAATTGACAGAGGGGTGACGTACAGAACAGTAGGTACACAGACTGAAGAGGTGACTATAATTTCGCAGTCCACTCCTAAGTGGAACGAAATTGTTGGAAGGAAAAGGGGTATGGGGGTTGCAGATAACAAAGAAGTAGGTCAGGATAGAGGGATGAAGAAGGACGAGGATAGGAATAGAGCCAAGGAAAAGCCGAGAGACAAGAAGAGAGAAATTAGGAAACATAATAGTAAGGCTATATATATTAAATACAATACAGGAAATTTTAGGGAAAATTTGGAGGATTTGAAGAAAAGGGTGGACTCACCCAAGGACATTCAAATTAAACAAATCAGGGAAGCGAGAGCAGGGGGAATCGTTATAGAACTTATGCGGGGTCAGGATGGGGATGAGTGGGTTAACCACATAGAGGATAAAATTAAGGAGGTAGGTAGGGTTAGACGCCTTGAGCCTAGGGAAGGGATACGTATCAGAGGTATCGAGTCCCTACTCAGTAAAGAAGAAGTTATCCAGGCGGTAGCCCAGGAAGTTAAAGATATAGGCTTTCAAGCGGAATCTTTAGAGTTGCTAAGACTGTTTAAAGAGCAAAGTGGACAACAAACTGCCATCTTTAAGTTACCGGTCAACGCGGCTGAGTTCTTAGTACAAAGGGGTACAATTAGGATGGGATGGACTAGGGCAAGGGTTGCGAGATACTCACGCATCCTAATAAAATGTTGGAGATGTGGGAGATGGGGGCATAATACACAGGAATGTAGGGATCAAGGGAAAGGAGGAAAGGAAGGCAACGAATTTAGAGACCAGGGTGTAAGAGAGGATAAAGGGAGGGACAAGGATGGAAGTAAGAATTGTTCGATATCCCTGGATAGGCTAAGTGTTACTCAGGCTATGAACCAGGTTAAGGCTTCATTGGCCAGAATAACAAGTTTTCAATGGGAGGAAGATATTGAGGAGGAAATATAAGTATTATTAATTAGAATCCAAAATGGCGAATCAGAATGGCCCAAGAGATGCTAGGACTATGAATGAAAGTTTCAAATGTATCCAGATTAACCTGAATAATTCAAGAGGGGCGTTTGACCTCTTGGTGCAAAAAATGTCCCGTGAAAAGATTGATATCGCTCTGATTACAGAACCTCCTAAGAATATCGAGAACGTTAAGTGTGTTTGGTCTCTTAATCGGAAAGCTGCTATTGTTATAAAAACTACACAATCTAGTGTTACGGTTTTGTCTAGGGATAGAGATTTTGTAATTGTTGAGGTATGGGGCGTTGTTTTTGTTTCAGCTTATGTTTCTCCCAATGTAGATTTAGGGTATTTTTGTGAAGCATGGGATAAGCTAACTGCGTATAGTAGTGTGCTTAGAGGTAAGAATAAAACTAACCTTATTGTTACGGGGGACTTTAATGCCCACGCCCGCATGTGGGGTGGGAATATCTGGGATAGAAGAGGTGAGAGTATAGAAGAGTGGATACTGGGGGAGAATTTTACCTGTTTAAATATACCGGGAATCTCGACTTACGCCAGCGCCTTAGGGGAATCGGTGGTTGACATTACTCTTGGCTCAGCAGGGATGATTGACAAGATACGTAACTGGGCTGTGATAGAAGAAGAATCCCTGAGCGATCACAAGTACATATGTTTTGATGTATTACTTACCAGACAGAACAGCTGTCCTACCAGTGGGTGTCCTCGTTGGAACCTAAAAAAGTTAAAAAAGAATAGGCTACTTATTTTGGATAGTTTTAAGGACCCGTACAGATGGGGTGCACTTGGTAAACCGGAAGATATTATCTATAATGTTCTTTGTAAAACAGCAGATAAATACTTACCCTGTAAAAGTAGGCCTAAGGCGAAGAACAATGTATATTGGTGGGATCCCGAGGTTGAGTCCCTATGGAAGTCCTGTAACAAAAAAGGCAGATTGGTTAAGAAATACAAGAAGAGATTTGGTGTTAGTTCGCATGCTTACCTGTTGGTTAATAATGAATATCGTGAAATGAAAAAGAACCTTAAGAAATTAATTAAAATTAAAAAATGCAAGTGTTGGGATGCCTTAATTAAGGATTTGGATCGCGATGTGTGGGGCAAAGCTTTTCAGATTGCCATGAAAAAGCTTAAGCCTAGGGAACCCCCCCCTACGGTGGAGGAAGCACGTTATGCGATGGAAGGACTTTTCCCGAAAGGCCCAGGTCTAAGAGGGAGAAAGAGAAAAGCATTCCTTTTAGAAAACATTAGAGGAGTTTGGCGCGAGTCCCTTCAGGTTCTAAAGGAGGAGATTATATTGGCGGCTAAAAGAATAAAAAAGAATAGAGCCCCAGGCCCGGATTGTATACCGGGGGCCTTGGTGGCTCTTCTTGCCAAGGCTAATCCTGACTTTTTGGCACTACAGTTCTCTAAACTACTTGAAATGTGTGAATTTCCTTCTTGCTGGAAGATCTCTAAAGTGGTACTAATACCAAAAAAGCAGGACCTAGATGGAAAGAAAAATTATAGGCCAATCTGCTTGATAAGTGAAGTCGGGAAGACTTTCGAGCGGATCCTTTGTAGTAGGTTGGAGAATTGGATGGAAGCACATACTCCGCTACACCATGGGCAATACGGCTTCCGGAAAGGTTCCTCTACGGTGGATGCTATTGACAAAGTGCTTAAAAAAATACGCAAAGGAACTAGACGAAAAGGGGGGGTCCTGGCGGTCTCCATTGATATCCGAAATGCGTTTAATTCTCTGTCATGGACCTCTATTATTGAGGCTCTTGATGATCTTGGGTTTCCGTCTTACCTCATCGCGATGATTAAAAGCTATTTGAAAGACCGCAAAGGAATTTTAGATACACAAGATGGTCCTATAACCTTTAATATTACTAGAGGGGTTCCACAAGGTTCCATCCTTGGACCCCTTTTGTGGAATATTGCTTTCAATAGCATACTCATATTAATTGAAGAGCTGGGTGCAACACCTATATGTTACGCGGACGATACCTTAATCATCGTGAGAGGAAGTAATATTAAGAGCATGATTCGGAAGATGAACAAAATTCTCCGAACGGTGACAAGAGAATTGGAGAACAAGGGTCTACATATAGCACCAGAGAAAACCGAGGGGATTATCTTTGGGAAGAGGTGGAATAATAGCAGTCAGTGTAAGCTGATGATTAAAAACACAGAGGTGAAGATAAATAATAGCATCTTGTACTTAGGCGTAGTTTTAGACTCTCGCCTTACCTTTTTTTCACATCTGCGTCGAGTGGAGACGAAGGTCTCTGGCACCCTGCAATCCCTTGCTCGTATACTCCCAAGGGTGAATGGTCCAAAACATAAAAAGAGGAAGCTCTTGGTCTCTATAATTGCTTCAATAGTGTTATATGCAGCCCCTGCTTGGATAGATGCGCTAAATCAATATAAAAAAAATCAAAAGATTGTCCAAGCGATATATAGGAGATGTGCTCAATTAGCCTGTGGCGCATATAGGACCTCTTCGGGTATGGGTGCCGGAGTTATCTCGGGCATACCCCCTCTTGAGTTAGTGGCTAGAATGAGGGCGAATACCTACAGGGAAATGGCGCAGATAAGGAATCGCGAGGGCGTTGTCCTGAAAAGTGTGAAAAACATGATTAAAAAAGAACAGCTATCAATTCTTCTAGAAGGATGGCAGAATATGTGGCATGAATACCCAGGCTCTACATGGACTAAATTCCTTATCCCGGAGATATCTGTATGGAGTCAAAGGAATTTCGGAGATCTGGACTACTGTCTAGTCCAGTTCCTTACAGGACATGGTACGTTTAATGAATTCCTACATAAAATTGGTAGAAGAAGCTCTCCGAGCTGTTGCTACTGTCGTGAGGATATAGATACGCCGGCACATACGGTTGTTACTTGTCCCTTCTGGGCGGAGAGTAGAGCCCTGTTTGGAATCAACCTTCCTATAGGATCTGAAAATGAAAAGTGTAAAGAACTATTAAGAGTTATGTTTAGTAATAAAGAAGGATGGAACGCAGTTCAAGGGTTAATTACGGATATTATAAGAAGGAAAGAGGACGATGATAGAAAAGCCGGATATTAATAGATTTAGGTTTATTTGATGTTTTCTCTACTCTTTTATCCTATGTTTTATCCTATGTTCACATATTTATGTACCTTGATTTAGTGCTGAGTTCTGGAGATTCAGGGCTGGGGCTCGCCCCCCCCCCCTTGTTTTTATGTGACAGTTCCAAAAGTATATACTTATTTGATTCTTGCAGATGTGTGGGAGGGGCCTCCCCTTCTTTGCCTTACTTTACTGTAATTTCTTCTTTTACTCTCCTCAGCACAATACTGTAATCTGTCTGTTTGTTCGTTTCTTTTGTCCTCTGGCTTGAGGTAAGGGCTCCACTTGTGGGCACAATGGGCGTTTGTTCCTTTTATTGTTGTGATGACTGTCCTGTTATGTGTTTTATAAGACCTACTGTTTCTTCTCTTTTAACTTAATAACGTGTTGTTGTCTTTTTATTTATTTATTTATTTGTTTGTTTTTATTTATACTGACATTGTGCCCTCAGTGGAGGCCCTCTGCTTGATAGCAGAAACCGCGTATGACAGCAGAAACCGCGTATTCTGCTGTATGAGAAGAATGTTGTTGTTGGCGTTTCTATTTTAGGTTGTAATTATCACTACTATTATATATAAGTATGTGTATGTGAGTGTGTGCACGTGTACGTGTTTGTTTTCTAATACGTATGAATATATATATGTATGTATGTGTGTGTGTGTGTAAGTATGTTTCAGGGTATGAGTATGTGGGGGCGTGTGGTGTGTGTGGTATGGGGGTTCTTTCCCTTTTAGGTAGGCTTTGGGGGTTTTGTAGGTTTAGGTTTTAGGACTTAACTGACCTAACTCCCCCTGGAAGGTGGGGCCACCTGCGTTCCCACAGGTGAGCGTACCCTTCTTGGGGGCAACCGCCGTAGCCGGTCCCAAGCCCGGTTGAGAAAGGTAGAGGGGCCTAACCGTACCTAACCTGTGTCACCCAGCCGGCCATCCAACGCCGGGTGCAGAAGAGATGCCGAGAGGCGAATACTCTGCACCCGGGCTGAGGAACTCCAACTCGGCGATGGTTTCGGCCTAAAAAAAAAAAAAAAAAAATAACGTATTACTAGAACATTTATACCACTTTGGCACGTTCGGATTCTTAAATAACAAAATTATTGAAAATTTTCCGTTCCGTATAGGCGGTTCGGTGAATCGATGACTGATAACATATATAAAAACAATTAACACGTATAGAATAACGTATTACTAGAACATTTATACCACTTTGGCACGTTCGGATTCTTAAATAACAAAATTATTGAAAATTTCTCGTTCCGCATACTCAGTTCGGTGAATCGATGACTGATAACCTATATAAAAAAAACATTAAAGCGTATAGAATAACGTATTACTAGAACATTTATATCACTATGGCACGTGCGGATTCTTAAATAACAAAATTATTGAAAATTATTCGTTCCGCGTAGTCGGTTCGGTGAATCGATGACTGATAACCTATATAAAAACAATTAACACGTATAAAATAACGTATTACTAGAACATTTATACCACTTTGGCACGTTCGGATTCTTAAATAACAAAATTATTGGAAATTTCTCGTTCCGCATACTCGGTTCGGTGAATCGATAACTGATAACCTATATAAAAAAAACATTAAAACGTATAGAATAACGCATTACTAGAACATTTATACCACTTTGGCACGTGCGGATTCTTAAATAACAAAATTATTGAAAATTATTCGTTCCGCGTAGTCGGTTCGGTGAATCGATGACTGATAACCTATATAAAAACAATTAACACGTATAGAATAACGTATTACTAGAACATTTATACCACTTTGGCACGTTCGGATTCTTAAATAACAAAATTATTGAAAATTTCTCGTTCCGCATACTCGGTTCGGTGAATCGATGACTGAAGACCTATATAAAAAAAACATTAAGACGTATAGAATAACGTATTACTAGAACATTTATACCACTTTGGCACGTTCGGATTCTTAAATAACAAAATTATTGAAAATTTTTCGTTCCGTATAGGCGGTTCGGTGAATCGATGACTGATAACATATATAAAAACAATTAACACGTATAGAATAACGTATTACTAGAACATTTATACCACTTTGGCACGTTCGGATTCTTAAATAACAAAATTATTGAAAATTAATCGTTCCGCATACTCAGTTCGGTGAATCGATGACTGATAACCTATATAAAAAAAACATTAAAGCGTATAGAATAACGTATTACTAGAACATTTATATCACTTTGGCACGTGCGGATTCTTAAATAACAAAATTATTGAAAATTATTCGTTCCGCATAGTCGGTTCGGTGAATCGATGACTGATAACCTATATAAAAACAATTAACACGTATAGAATAACGTATTATTAGAACATTTATACCACTTTGGCACGTTCGGATTCTTAAATAACAAAATTATTGGAAATTTCTCGTTCCGCATACTCGGTTCGGTGAATCGATGACTGATAACCTATATAAAAAAAACATTAAAACGTATAGAATAACGTATTACTAGAACATTTATATCACTTTGGCACGTGCGGATTCTTAAATAACAAAATTATTGAAAATTATTCGTTCCGCGTAGTCGGTTCGGTGAATCGATGACTGATAACCTATATAAAAACAATTAACACGTATAAAATAACGTATTACTAGAACATTTATACCACTTTGGCACGTTCGGATTCTTAAATAACAAAATTATTGGAAATTTCTCGTTCCGCATACTCGGTTCGGTGAATCGATAACTGATAACCTATATAAAAAAAACATTAAAACGTATAGAATAACGCATTACTAGAACATTTATACCACTTTGGCACGTCCGGATTCATAAATAACAAAATTGTTGAAAATGTTTCATTCCGCATAGTCGGTTCGGTGAATCGACGACCGATAACCTATATAAAAAAAACATTAAAACGTATAGAATAACGTATTACTAGAACATTTATACCACTTTGGCACGTTCGGATTCTTAAATAACAAAATTATTGAAAATTTCTCGTTCCGCATACTCGGTTCGGTGAATCGATGACTGATAACCTATATAAAAAAAACATTAAAACGTATAGAATAACGTATTACTAGAACATTTATACCACTTTGGCACGTTCGGATTCTTAAATAACAAAATTATTGAAAATTTTTCGTTCCGTGTAGGCGGTTCGGTGAATCGATGACTGATAACATATATAAAAACAATTAACGCGTATAGAATAACGTATTACTAGAACATTTATACCACTTTGGCACGTTCGGATTCTTAAATAACAAAATTATTGAAAATGTTTCGTTCCGCATCGTCGGTTCGGTGAATCGATGACTGACAACCTATATAAAAAAACATTAAAATGTATAGAATAACGTATTACTAGAACATTTATACCACTCTGGCACGTTTGAATTCTTAAATAACAAAATTATTGAAAATGTTTCGTTCCGCATAGTCGGTTCGGTGAATCGATGACTGATAACCTATATAAAAAAAACATTAAAACGTATAGAATAACGTATTACTAGAACATTTTTACCACTTCGGCACGTTCGGATTCGTAAATAACAGAATTATTGAAAATTTTTCGTTCCGCATACTCGGTTCGGTGATTCGATAATGTGACGTCGGACGACCGACGTTGATATTAGTTATAAGAACGTATATACTCTATCCTTTTTATTATACAATATATAATCGTAGCCTGTAAGACGTTATGTTCAGTTTGTAAAGACATATATATTCCATATACTATACTTATTCCACATGTAACCATAGTTCGTAAGACATGTATAACCTCGTAGCCTGTAAGATATATTATCGACGCGCTATACTGTACACGCAGCGGTTAGATTAGGGAACATTATGTAACCATTTAGCATAGGCACTCACTCGGAACTTTCCCATCAAATCACCAGTCTTATTCTCCGAACTCCAATCTGACAAACATCCTTTACTCGAACTCCTTATCTTATAAACATCCCGTCGACATCGATCCCTTCTCCTAACTCCAGTCCCATAAACATCCTCTTCAAAACTCCTTATCAAATAGCCTAAACATCCTCCCGATAAACCGACCAAAACACTTCCAAGAAGCAGTAACCACAACATCCTCTTGCATCAGTCCAGAACCTTCTAGAACAAAATCTCCAATCTCCTTTGTCTCCCAGCTGTATAAATACCACCCCATCCTATCCGCCCGACACAGTTCAGTTCTGCGCCACGGTAACCTCGGAGACAGGTAATCCTGCTCCAGGCCCGTCGATATACGAAACACATCAAACATATTTCCTTTCGGGGGATCGTAACCGACTCCCCTTTGCGACCGAGTGAGTAAAATAATATTATAAAGGAACATTGTACAACGCATATATACATATACTTGGAGAATATATACACATCTACTTTGAATTACATCTACTTTGATATCTACGAAACCTGCACGACGCGAAACCTATTCTCCTAATCATCCGAGTGCTTATGCTAATGCATAAGGAAAGTCTATTAGTTGCTACCCGGTAGAAGAATATTTCGACGTCTCCATACGGCAACCTCACGGACCCAGGGTTTAGACGCGTGCTTAAGAGCTGCGTTCGCCTGAAAGCTGAGTGCAACACAGGAAATAGCGGCCGATAACGCGAGTTGAATCTTGTAATATTTCCTCACGGAAGCCAGGCCGTAACAAATTGGTGACAGCGGTGGGATCATCAACTCAGCACCGTGAGAACACAGCCGTTGATTCAACGCCTCGAGAACCGAAGATAAGAGACAGGAAAAGGATCGGGTACGCTTGGCGATAAGCTCCAGACTCCAGCCACCTACAGCGGGAGATAAGAACGCCGCATACGTGAGAACAAAGGCCCAAGGTTCTTTCCCACGAGTCAGCCAGACGCCACGTGCGTTCCCAGGCTCGGCCGGACCGGCCGACTGCGCGCGCCGATACCCCCACGCGGCGGACCGCCGCGACGCGCTCGCTGCCGCGCCAGCGACTCGCCCATTCAGTCACGGTTCTCCGCTCTATTCAGACGTCTCTTCACTACGCTCCGCGAACCAGTGTTCATCAATCTCAAGGGAATCACTAAGTTTCTCCGACTTCTCAAGGGCCCCTGCGCTCAGGGAGCTGTACCGGCACCTTGTTTAGAAGGAGCCTTAGTGAACTTCTCTCAGAAATCCTTCAGGTGCTATTAGGCATCCGTGTCGCGCTCGCGCAATCTCCGCGTAGGTTTCGCCACGGTGTCAGGATACCCTGAGGATTTTCTTTTTACCGCGATATACAAGAAAGTGTAAGTTCAACTACGAGCCTACAAGCGTTGCTGGTGAAGGAGTTCTTACGCGTCCTCGAACGCTGTTTTTTCTCCAACACTAACAACCATGGCGGTAAGTCGTTGACAGAGGTCAAAAATTTTTTCTTTTCTCGCGTATTTAAATATTTATTGTAAACGTCTGGATATTTAGGGCAAAAGGAAACGTGGCTGCCGCGCGGGCAAACACGTGCAAGCGAAACGACTCCGTGCGCTCGAGGAGAAGTTTCTAGAACAAGTGTTCGGGCCGGAGATAATTTCTATAGACAGTCACTCGGACACAGAGACGTCAAATCGCGAAGTGCCATTGCTGGAATACGACGTGCTGGACACAAAAAGTGCCGCGAAAGTGTATAACCATCAAAGTATACCGGACAACGTGTTAATTGACTTTCTTCGCTCGCTTGGTAGAGAGCAGTGGGTGTGCCCCCGGTCAGTGAGCGAATTTTGTGAAAATCATGCCTACACCACCGGCTGGCAACCCGAGGACGAGCTCCATGGAGCTTCGTCCCCGCCATACGGAACCCATGACGGATGAAGAAGTCGCGATAGTGCAGAAACAACAGGCTGAAAAGGAGAGACGCCTTCGAGAGGAGGCGCGGAGAGTAGACGAAGCCAGACGCGAATTGGAGCAGGCACGCCTGCAGAATGAAGCACTGCTGGCGAAAATACAGATTGCTGAGGAAGGACGAGAGGCAGAAACGAGGAAGCCGGTGCACATCGGAAATCCGCCAGGAGACCCGGAGACTCCAGCATCAAACGCCGGATCAGAGTCAGTCAGCTACACGCTAAATGAAGCAGTGAAAATGGTGCCCGCGTTCAGTGGAACAGTGCCGACTCTGCTTACTTTCACACGTGCATGCAAACGAGCTCGTCAACTAGTTCCTGCTCACGCCGAGGGAACGTTGGTGAAGTTAATCGTCGGCCGACTCACCGGACATGCAGCGACCGCCATGGAAGACGAAGACCCGACCACGATCGCAGAAATGTGCAACCTGTTGAAGGAGATCTTCGGACCACAGAAGACCATCGATCATTATCGCGGCGAGCTGGCGAACATCTACATGAAGACCGGTGAGCACGTATTAGATTTTATAACCCGCGTTAAAGACTTACGGGACGCTATCCTCGACTGCGATCGAGATACGTCCGATCTAGACGAAATTGATGAATTCGCGAAAACGTGTTTTATTGACGGACTAACGACCCCGCTGCGATTTGATGTAAAACAGGCCGCGTCACGACCCCTGAAATGCGTATTCAGAGAGGCGATCTCGAGTTTCAAACATCTTGAGCTCGAGAAAATGAGACAGGGTCGCACCGAAGTACGCCGCGTAAATTTCGAGCCACGTGACAGAACGCCCGATTGGCGACCGAATATTAGCTATAGGAATGACAATGTACCACGTCGCGACGCGTGGCGCCCGGCGTCCCCTGGTCCATCGCGAACTTTCCCGAGAGACGGTGGTTTTTCACGGTACCCGAGTAGAAACGAGGAAAGAAACCCGCCGCGATCTGACCGGTTTTGTCGATACTGTAACATTCCGGGCCACGACCTCCACGAATGCCGGAGGCGTCAATATAACGAGCGGATTCGGAATTCGGGAAACGGGCAAGCCCTCCCGCCTACGGTCAACAGAGGACGGGAGGGCCCGAACGCAAAAACGGTTCATTCAGTTACGATAGAGCAGCCCGAATTAACTGCGTCGACGGAGACGAATCAACCATCCCCCGAATTAAACTAAATTCCCCCGATTTTAAAACAGCATCTGTCCTAATGGTTGACACCGGGGCCGCACCGAACCTGATCAAGCTCGGTGCCTTGCATCCCCAAACGCGAATAAATTGCGATGACAAATTAGACATCTCGGGGATCACCTCGCACACGATTACGGCTCTCGGCGCAGTGAGCGTGACGTTGCTCGGTGAAAAGACAAAATTTTACGTAGTTAGAGATTCGTTTCCTATACCTATGCGGGGTATTTTAGGGCAGACTTTCTTAAAAAACGCGGAAGTCTCAATGAGGGACCAGTGCGTCCGATGGAAAGATTTAACGCTTCCATTTTATAAACCGGACGACTCTGACTCTAGACCGGCACGGTTGAAAGAATTGCTTAATAAATCAAAGCGTAGGAGCGATAGCGTCACTCTTCCTATACACGCAGATAACGCGCACGGTCGGGCGCCGCAGCCGTCAACATCTGCACGTGCAGTAAGCCGGGATGACGTAATAGATAACGCGGACGCGGACTCGTCGGAGCCTGAGAGCGAAGCAGATAACGACCGTGGGAGCGCGACCGGACCCACGGTAATCAATGTTCGGGATCGCTTAAGCATGCGGCGCGACCATGTCGCCTGCTTTGTCTCGACAGATAGACATCCTTTGGACCGGGGTAGCTTAGATTTGGTGAACGGGGGGAAATTTCAGGTCCCCGCCGATCTAGAAGTAGCCGTCCCGCGTATAATTAAGGGAACGACTTACAGTCTTATTCTTCTGCCGGTGATAAATTGCGTGACGCGAAAGCCCTCCGCGGATGACGTCCTAGCTTGCCTTCAAGCTCTATATAACGTCGTGAGCGAATTAGGGTCCTCCACAATTAGCATGTCAAAAACAGATTTCGAGAGGGTACCGTGGTCGTACATGAGACAAATGATATTAAGCGTATTTGGCGACACTAACATAAAAATTTTCATATGCTCACATGAGATCCGAATACCATCGGAAGGCGAGCGTCGAGGCATACTTATCGAGAACCACGCGTCGGCGTTTGCGGGGCATAAGGGAATAAATAAAACGTACCGTAGAATTAGGGAGAGATATTATTGGCCAACTTTAAAAAGCGACGTACGAGACTTAGTAAACTCATGCGTCAATTGTCAAAAGGAAAAGTTAACGAGAATAAAAACGAGACAACCAATGATGATAACGGATACTCCCGGCCAGGTCTTCGATAAGATAGCACTCGACCTCGTCGGTCCTCTTCCATGCACCGAGGCTGGAAATAAATACATACTCACTATCCAGGATCTCCTGTCAAAATATTCTCTCGCTATACCGTTGCGTGACGCGTCGGCTATCGAGACAGCAGACGCATTCATGAACCATTTCGTTGCACAATTTGGGGCGCCAAAGGCCATGCTAACCGATCAAGGCGCGAATTTCATGAGCTCGTTAATGAAAATCATAGCAAGGAAACTCAAAATAACAAAATTTCGAACAACACCATTTCACCCGCAAAGCAATGGGTCACTTGAGCGCTCCCACCTTGTGCTCACGGAATATTTAAAACACTACGTGGAAAAACATAATTGGGATGAATTGTTACCGTTAGCCATGTTTAGCTATAACACAAGCGTGCACGAGGGTACAGACTACACCCCGCATGAATTAGTTTTCGGCGAAACGGCCCGCGTTCCCGCAACAGATACGGTGTTAGTAGAAACAACGGATGAATCCTACCACCAATACCTGCGAAACTTACAGGGCAGGGTTACTGAAACCGTCGGCAACGCGCGTAGAAACCTCATAGAAGCGAAAGAAAGATCCAAGCATTACTATGACCAGAGTACACATGAGGAGAGTTTCGCGGTAGGAGAACAGGTCATGGTAACAAACGACAAGCGGCGCGACAAACTCGATAGCGAATATCTCGGACCGTATGTGGTTCGTTGGGTGTATCCGAATGGAAACGTGAAAGTGTGTATGAAAGGTAGGACAAAGATTGTACACGCAAATAGGTTAAAAAAAGTCAGACCCGTATGCACCGCGATAGCGTCACCGTCCCCCTTAGCAACCACGTCGTCACCCCCACCCAACAGCAAGACCACGACCGCCCGGACGAGACACCCCGGACGCACGAGCCGCCATTCACCGTTTACCCAGCTGATAAAGCACGTCATCATGTGGGCGCTAATACTTCTGGCCATCGTCCACCGAACATCCGGACTGATTGAATATGACTCCGGCGGGACCACTTCTTCCCACCACCGTACAAAGGGACGAAGTGCACTGAGGAGGAACTTCAGAGGAAACTGGAATTACCCCAACAACCAACCAGCCGTAAAAGGAAGAACCAGCCAAATGAGAGGAGCATCCCACGTTTCAAATGGCCACGGGCAAGCAAGAAGAACCATCCGAAGCCCCAAATGCCTAGACCCTCCCAAACCAGGTGACAGTGACGAAACGGGTGAAAAGTGAATAGTGACCCCCATTTACCCCACCCTAAGAGAAACTTATAGACTCTAAATTCAATAAACCCCAAAGCACTCCCCAAATGGACTCTGCGTATATGAGTGAAATGCCGTATTACAAACTCTGAATGTGTGTGAGTGTGGTATGCGAGTGAACTCTGCGAGCGATTTACCCGCGACGTCGAATTTTTCCGTTGTAAAAATCGACTTTTTCGAGGGGGGGAGGTGTGACGTCGGACGACCGACGTTGATATTAGTTATAAGAACGTATATACTCTATCCTTTTTATTATACAATATATAATCGTAGCCTGTAAGACGTTATGTTCAGTTTGTAAAGACATATATATTCCATATACTATACTTATTCCACATGTAACCATAGTTCGTAAGACATGTATAACCTCGTAGCCTGTAAGATATATTATCGACGCGCTATACTGTACACGCAGCGGTTAGATTAGGGAACATTATGTAACCATTTAGCATAGGCACTCACTCGGAACTTTCCCATCAAATCACCAGTCTTATTCTCCGAACTCCAATCTGACAAACATCCTTTACTCGAACCCCTTATCTTATAAACATCCCGTCGACATCGATCCCTTCTCCTAACTCCAGTCCCATAAACATCCTCTTCAAAACTCCTTATCAAATAGCCTAAACATCCTCCCGATAAACCGACCAAAACACTTCCAAGAAGCAGTAACCACAACATCCTCTTGCATCAGTCCAGAACCTTCTAGAACAAAATCTCCAATCTCCTTTGTCTCCCAGCTGTATAAATACCACCCCATCCTATCCGCCCGACACAGTTCAGTTCTGCGCCACGGTAACCTCGGAGACAGGTAATCCTGCTCCAGGCCCGTCGATATACGAAACACATCAAACATATTTCCTTTCGGGAGATCGTAACCGACTCCCCTTTGCGACCGAGTGAGTAAAATAATATTATAAAGGAACATTGTACAACGCATATATACATATACTTGGAGAATATATACACATCTACTTTGAATTACATCTACTTTGATATCTACGAAACCTGCACGACGCTAATCCTATTCTCCTAATCATCCGAGTGCTTATGCTAATGCATAAGGAAAGTCAATTAGTTGCTACCCGGTAGAAGAATATTTCGACGTCTCCATACGGCAACCTCACGGACCCAGGGTTTAGACGCGTGCTTAAGAGCTGCGTTCGCCTGAAAGCTGAGTGAAACACAGGAAATAGCGGCCGATAACGCGAGTTGAATCTTGTAATATTTCCTCACGGAAGCCAGGCCGTAACAATAACTGATAACCTATATAAAAAAACATTAAAACGTATAGAATAACGCATTACTAGAACATCTATACCACTATGGCACGTTCGGATTCAGAAATAACAGAATTATTGAAAATGTTTCGTTCCGCATAGTCGTTTCGGTGAATCGATGACTGATAACCTATATAAAAAACAATGAACACGTATAGAATAACGTATTACTACAACATTTATACCACTTTGGCACGTTCACATTCTTAAATAACAAAATTATTGAAAATTTTGCGTTCCGTGTAGACGGTTCGGTGAATCGATGACTGATAACATATATAAAAACAATTAACACGTACAGAATAACGTATTACTAGAACATTTATACCACTTTGGCACGTTCGGATTCTTAAATAACAAAATTATTGAAAATGTTTCATTCCGCATAGCCGGTTCGGTGAATCGATGACTGATATCCTATACAAAAAAAATTAACACGTATAGAATAACGTATTACTAGAACATTCATACCACTTTGGCACGTTCGGATTCGTAAATAACAAAATTATTGAAAATGTTTCATTCCGCAAAGTCGGTTTGGTGAATCGATGACTGATAACCTATATAAAAAACAATTAACACGTATAGAGTAACGTATTACTAGAACATTTATACCACTTTGGCACGTTCGGATTCTTAAATAAGAAAATTATTGAAAATTTTTCGTTCCGTGTGGGCGGTTCGGTGAATCGATGACTGATAACATATATAAAAACAATTAACGCGTATAGAATAACGTATTACTAGAACATTTATACCACTTTGGCACGTTCGGATTCTTAAATAACAAAATTATTGAAAATGTTTCGTTCCGCATCGTCGGTTCGGTGAATCGATGACTGATAACCAATATAAAAAAAACATTAAGACGTATAGAATAACGTATTACTAGACCATTTATACCACTTTGGCACGTCCGGATTCATAAATAACAAAATTGTTGAAAATGTTTCATTCCGCATAGTCGGTTCGGTGTATCGATGACTGATAATCTATCTAAAAAACAATGAACACGTCTAGAATAACGTATTACTAGAACATTCATACCACTTTGGCACGTTCGGATCCGTAAATAACAAAATTATTGAAAATGTTTCATTCGGCAAAGTCGGTTCGGTGAATCGATGACTGATAACCTATATAAAAAACAATTAACACGTATAGAATAACGTATTACTAGAACATTTATACCACTTTGGCACGTTCGGATTCTTAAATAACAAAATTATTGGAAATTTCTCGTTCCGCATACTCGGTTCGGTGAATCGATGACTGATAACCTATATAAAAAAAACATTAAAACGTATAGAATAACGTATTACTAGAACATTTATACCACATTGGCACGTCCGGATTCATAAATAACAAAATTGTTGAAAATGTTTCATTCCGCATAGTCGGTTCGGTGAATCGATGACTGATAACCTATATAAAAAAAACATTAAAACGTATAGAATAACGTATTACTAGAACATTTATACCACTTTGGCACGTTCGGATTCTTAAATAACAAAATTATTGAAAATTTCTCGTTCCGCATACTCGGTTCGGTGAATCGATGACTGATAACCTATATAAAAAAAACATTAAAACGTATAGAATAACGTATTACTAGAACATTTATACCACTTTGGCACGTTCGGATCCTTAAATAACAAAATTATTGAAAATTTTTCGTTCCGTGTAGGCGGTTCGGTGAATCGATGACTGATAACATATATAAAAACAATTAACGCGTATAGAATAACGTATTACTAGAACATTTATACCACTTTGGCACGTTCGGATTCTTAAATAACAAAATTATTGAAAATGTTTCGTTCCGCATCGTCGGTTCGGTGAATCGATGACTGACAACCTATATAAAAAAACATTAAAATGTATAGAATAACGTATTACTAGAACATTTATACCACTCTGGCACGTTTGAATTCTTAAATAACAAAATTATTGAAAATGTTTCGTTCCGCATAGTCGGTTCGGTGAATCGATGACTGATAACCTATATAAAAAAAACATTAAAACGTATAGAATAACGTATTACTAGAACATTTATACCACTTTGGCACGTTCGGATTCTTAAATAACAAAATTATTGAAAATTTTTCGTTCCGTGTAGGCGGTTCGGTGAATCGATGACTGATAACATATATAAAAACAATTAACGCGTATAGAATAACGTATTACTAGAACATTTATACCACTTTGGCACGTTCGGATTCTTAAATAACAAAATTATTGAAAATGTTTCGTTCCGCATCGTCGGTTCGGTGAATCGATGACTGACAACCTATATAAAAAAACATTAAAATGTATAGAATAACGTATTACTAGAACATTTATACCACTCTGGCACGTTTGAATTCTTAAATAACAAAATTATTGAAAATGTTTCGTTCCGCATAGTCGGTTCGGTGAATCGATGACTGATAACCTATATAAAAAAAACATTAAAACGTATAGAATAACGTATTACTAGAACATTTTTACCACTTCGGCACGTTCGGATTCGTAAATAACAGAATTATTGAAAATTTTTCGTTCCGCATACTCGGTTCGGTGATTCGATAACTGATAACCTATATAAAAAAACATTAAAACGTATAGAATAACGCATTACTAGAACATCTATACCACTATGGCACGTTCGGATTCAGAAATAACAGAATTATTGAAAATGTTTCGTTCCGCATAGTCGTTTCGGTGAATCGATGACTGATAACCTATATAAAAAACAATGAACACGTATAGAATAACGTATTACTACAACATTTATACCACTTTGGCACGTTCACATTCTTAAATAACAAAATTATTGAAAATTTTGCGTTCCGTGTAGACGGTTCGGTGAATCGATGACTGATAACATATATAAAAACAATTAACACGTACAGAATAACGTATTACTAGAACATTTATACCACTTTGGCACGTTCGGATTCTTAAATAACAAAATTATTGAAAATGTTTCATTCCGCCTAGCCGGTTCGGTGAATCGATGACTGATATCCTATACAAAAAAAATTAACACGTATAGAATAACGTATTACTATAACATTCATACCACTTTGGCACGTTCGGATTCGTAAATAACAAAATTATTGAAAATGTTTCATTCCGCAAAGTCGGTTTGGTGAATCGATGACTGATAACCTATATAAAAAACAATTAACACGTATAGAGTAACGTATTACTAGAACATTTATACCACTTTGGCACGTTCGGATTCTTAAATAAGAAAATTATTGAAAATTTTTCGTTCCGTGTGGGCGGTTCGGTGAATCGATGACTGATAACATATATAAAAACAATTAACGCGTATAGAATAACGTATTACTAGAACATTTATACCACTTTGGCACGTTCGGATTCTTAAATAACAAAATTATTGGAAATTTCTCGTTCCGCATACTCGGTTCGGTGAATCGATGACTGATATCCTATACAAAAAAAATTAACACGTATAGAATAACGTATTACTAGGACATTTATACCACTTTGGCACGTTCGGATTCATAAATAACAAATTATTGAAAATGTTTCATTCCGCATAACCGGTTCGGTGAATCGACGACAGATAACATATATAAAAACAATTAACACGTATAGAATAACGTATTACTAGAACATTTATACCACTTTGGCACGTTCGGATTCTTAAATAACAAAATTATTGGAAATTTCTCGTTCCGCATACTCGGTTCGGTGAATCGATGACTGATAACCTATATAAAAAAAAACATTAAAACGTATAGAATAACGTATTACTAGAACATTTATACCACTTTGGCACGTCCGGATTCATAAATAACAAAATTGTTGAAAATGTTTCATTCCGCATAGTCGGTTCGGTGAATCGATGACTGATAACCTATATAAAAAAAACATTAAAGCGTATAGAATAACGTATTACTAGAACATTTATATCACTTTGGCACGTGCGGATTCTTAAATAACAAAATTATTGAAAATTATTCGTTCCGCATAGTCGGTTCGGTGAATCGATGACTGATAACCTATATAAAAACAATTAACACGTATAGAATAACGTATTATTAGAACATTTATACCACTTTGGCACGTTCGGATTCTTAAATAACAAAATTATTGGAAATTTCTCGTTCCGCATACTCGGTTCGGTGAATCGATGACTGATAACCTATATAAAAAAAACATTAAAACGTATAGAATAACGTATTACTAGAACATTTATATCACTTTGGCACGTGCGGATTCTTAAATAACAAAATTATTGAAAATTATTCGTTCCGCGTAGTCGGTTCGGTGAATCGATGACTGATAACCTATATAAAAACAATTAACACGTATAAAATAACGTATTACTAGAACATTTATACCACTTTGGCACGTTCGGATTCTTAAATATCAAAATTATTGGAAATTTCTCGTTCCGCATACTCGGTTCGGTGAATCGATAACTAATAACCTATATAAAAAAAACATTAAAACGTATAGAATAACGCATTACTAGAACATTTATACCACTTTGGCACGTCCGGATTCATAAATAACAAAATTGTTGAAAATGTTTCATTCCGCATAGTCGGTTCGGTGAATCGACGACTGATAACCTATATAAAAAAAACATTAAAACGTATAGAATAACGTATTACTAGAACATTTATACCACTTTGGCACGTTCGGATTCTTAAATAACAAAATTATTGAAAATTTCTCGTTCCGCATACTCGGTTCGGTGAATCGATGACTGATAACCTATATAAAAAAAACATTAAAACGTATAGAATAACGTATTACTAGAACATTTATACCACTTTGGCACGTTCGGATTCTTAAATAACAAAATTATTGAAAATTTTTCGTTCCGTGTAGGCGGTTCGGTGAATCGATGACTGATAACATATATAAAAACAATTAACGCGTATAGAATAACGTATTACTAGAACATTTATACCACTTTGGCACGTTCGGATTCTTAAATAACAAAATTATTGAAAATTTCTCGTTCCGCATACTCGGTTCGGTGAATCGATGACTGATAACCTATATAAAAAAAACATTAAGACGTATAGAATAACGTATTACTAGAACATTTATACCACTTTGGCACGTCCGGATTCACAAATAACAAAATTGTTGAAAATGTTTCATTCCGCATAGTCGGTTCGGTGTATCGATGACTGATAACCTATCTAAAAAACAATGAACGCGTCTACAATAACGTATTACTAGAACATTCATACCACTTTGGCACGTTCGGATTCGTAAATAACAATATTATTGAAAATGTTTCATTCGGCAAAGTCGGTTCGGTGAATCGATGACTGATAACCTATATAAAAAACAATTAACATGTATAGAATAACGTATTACTAGAACATTTATCCCACTTTGGCACGTTCGGATTCTTAAATAACAAAATTATTGAAAATTTTTCGTTCCGTGTAGGCGGTTCGGTGAATCGATGACTGATAACATATATAAAAACAATTAACACGTATAGAATAACGTATTACTAGAACATTTATACCACTCTGGCACGTTCGGATTCATAAATAACAAAATTATTGAAAATTTCTCGTTCCGCATATTCGGTTCGGTGAATCGATGACTGATAACCTATATAAAAAAAAATTAACACGTATAGAATAACGTATTACGAGAACATTTATACCACTTCGGCACGTTCGGATTCAGAAATAACAGAATTATTGAAAATGTTTCGTTCCGCATAGTCGTTTCGGTGAATCGATGACTGATAACCTATATAAAAAACAATGAACACGTATAGAATAACGTATTACTAGAACATTTACACCACTTTGGCACGTTCGGATTCATAAATAACAAATTATTGAAAATGTTTCATTCCGCATAGCCGGTTCGGTGAATCGATGACAGATAACTTACAGAAAAAAAATTAACACGTATAGAATAACGTATTACTAGAACATTTATACCACTTTGGCACGTTCGGATTCTTAAATAACAAAATTATTGAAAATTTCTCGTTCCGCATACTCGGTTCGGTGAATCGATGACTCATAACCTATATAAAAAAAATTAACACGTATAGAATAACGTATTACTAGAACATTTATACCACTTTGGCACGTTCGGATTCATAAATAACAAAATTATTGAAACTGTTTCATTCCGCATAGCCGGTTCGGTGATCGATGACAGATAACCTATATAAAAAAAATTAACACGTATAGAGTAATGTATTAGTAGAACATTTATACCACTTTGGCACGTTCGGATTCTTAAATAACAAAATTATTGCAAATTTTTCGTTCCGCATACTCGGTTCGGTGATTCGATAACTGATAACCTATATAAAAAAACATTAAAACGTATGGAATAACGCATTACTAGAACATCTATACGACTATGGCACGTTCGGATTCAGAAATAACAGAATTATTGAAAATGTTTCGTTCCGCATAGTCGTTTCGGTGAGTCGATGACTGATAACCTATATAAAAAAAATATTAAAGCGTATAGAATAACGTATTAATAGAACATTTATACCACTTTGGCACGTTCGGATTCTCAAATAACAAAATTATTGAAAATCTTTCGTTCTGCATAGTCGGTTCGGTGAATCGATGACTGATAACCTATATAAAAACAATTAACACGTATAGAATAACGTATTACTAGAACATTTATACCACTTTGGCACGCTCGGATTCTTAAATAACAAAATTATTGAAAATTTTTCGTTCCGCATAGTCGGTTCGGTGAATCGATGACTGATAACCTATATAAAAAAAACATTAAAACGTATAGAATAACGTATTACTAGAACATTTTTACCACTTTGGCACGTTCGGATTCGTAAATAACAAAATTATTGAAAATGTTTCATTCCGCAAAGTCGGTTCGGTGAATCAATGACTGATAACCTATATATAAAGCAATTAACACGTATAGAATAACGTATTACTAGAACATTTATACCACGTTGGCACGCTTGGATTCTTAAATAACAAAATTATTGCAAATATTTCGTTCCGCATAGTCGGTTCGGTGAATCGATGACTGGTAACCTATATAACGAATACATTAAAACGTATTGAATAACGTATTACTAGAACATTTATACCACGTTGGCACGTTCGGGTTCTTAAATAGCAAAATTATTGAAAATGTTTCGTTCCGCATAGTCGGTTCGGTGTATCGATGACTGATAACATGTATAAAGAAACATTAAAATGTATAGAATAACGCATTACTAGAACATTTATACCACTTTGGCACGCTCGGATTCTTAAATAACAAAATTATTGAAAATTTTTCGTTCCGCATAGTCGGTTCGGTGAATCGATGACTGGTAACCTATATAACGAATACATTAAAACGTATAGAATAACGTATTACTAGAACATTTATACCACTTTGGCACGTTCGGATTCTTAAATAACAAAATTATTGAAAATTTTTCGTTCCGCGTAGTCGGTTCGGTGAATCGATGACTGATAATATATATAAAAAAAAATGAACACGTATAAAATAACGTATTACTAGAACATTTATACCACTTTGGCACGTTCGGATTCGTAAATAACAAAATTGTTGAAAACTTTTCGTTCCGCACACTCGGTGCGGTGAATCGATGACTGATAACCTATATAAAAAAAACATTAAAACGTATAGAATAACGTATTACTAGAACATTTATACCACTCTGACACTTTCGGATTCTTAAATAACAAAATTATTGAAAATGTTTCGTTCCGCATAGTCGGTTCGGTGAATCGATGACTGATAACCTATATAAAAAAAACATTAAAACGTATAGAATAACGTATTACTAGAACATTTTTACCACTTTTGCACGTTTGGATTCGTAAATAACAAAATTATTGAAAATGTTTCATTCCGCAAAGTCGGTTCGGTGAATCGATGACTGATAACCTATATATAAAGCAATTAACACGTATAGAATAACGTATTACTAGAACATTTATACCACGTTGGCACGCTTGGATTCTTAAATAACAAAATTATTGCAAATTTTTCGTTCCGCATAGTCGGTTCGGTGAATCGATGACTGGTAACCTATATAACGAATACATTAAAACGTATAGAATAACGTATTACTAGAACATTTATACCACTCTGACACTTTCGGATTCTTAAATAACAAAATTATTGAAAATGTTTCGTTCCGCATAGTCGGTTCGGTGAATCGATGACTGATAACCTATATAAAAAAAACATTAAAACGTATAGAATAACGTATTACTAGAACATTTATACCACGTTGGCACGTTCGGGTTCTTAAATAGCAAAATTATTGAAAATGATTCGTTCCGCATTGTCGGTTCGGTGTATCGATGACTGATAACATGTATAAAGAAACATTAAAATGTATAGAATAACGCATTACTAGAACATTTATACCACTTTGGCACGCTCGGATTCTTAAATAACAAAATTATTGAAAATTTTTCGTTCCGCATAGTCGGTTCGGTGAATCGATGACTGGTAACCTATATAACGAATACATTAAAACGTACAGAATAACGTATTACTAGAACATTTATACCACTTTGGCACGTTCGGATTCTTAAATAACAAAATTATTGAAAATTTTTCGTTCCGCGTAGTCGGTTCGGTGAATCGATGACTGATAATATATATAAAAAAAAATGAACACGTATAAAATAACGTATTACTAGAACATTTATACCACTTTGGCACGTTCGGATTCGTAAATAACAAAATTGTTGAAAACTTTTCGTTCCGCACACTCGGTGCGGTGAATCGATGACTGATAACCTATATAAAAAAAACATTAAAACGTATAGAATAACGTATTACTAGAACATTTATACCACTCTGACACTTTCGGATTCTTAAATAACAAAATTATTGAAAATGTTTCGTTCCGCATAGTCGGTTCGGTGAATCGATGACTGATAACCTATATAAAAAAAACATTAAAACGTATAGAATAACGTATTACTAGAACATTTTTACCACTTTTGCACGTTTGGATTCGTAAATAACAAAATTATTGAAAATGTTTCATTCCGCAAAGTCGGTTCGGTGAATCGATGACTGATAACCTATATATAAAGCAACTAACACGTATAGAATAACGTATTACTAGAACATTTATACCACGTTGGCACGTTCGGGTTCTTAAATAACAAAATTATTGAAAATGTTTCGTTCCGCATAGTCGGTTCGGTGTATCGATGTCTGATAACATGTATAAAAAAACATTAAAATGTATAGAATAACGCATTACTAGAACATTTATACCACTTTGGCACGTTCGGATTCTTAAATAACAAAATTATTGAAAATTTTTCGTTCCGTATAGGCGGTTCGGTGAATCGATGACTGATAACATATATAAAAAACCATTAAAACGTATAGAATAACGTATTACGAGGACATTTATACCACTTTGGCACGGTCAGATTCATAAATAACAAAATTATTGAAAATTTTTCATTCCGCATAATCGATTCGGTGAATCGATGACTGACAACCTATATAAAAAAACATTAAAACGTATAGAATAACGTATTACTAGAACATTTATACCACTTTGGCACGTTCGGATTCTTAAATAACAAAATTATTGAAAATTTCTCGTTCCGCATACTCGGTTCGGTGATTCGATAACTGATAACCTATATAAAAAAACATTAAAACGTATGGAATAACGCATTACTAGAACATCTATACCACTATGGCACGTTCGGATTCAGAAATAACAGAATTATTGAAAATGTTTCGTTCCGCATAGTCGTTTCGGTGAGTCGATGACTGATAACCTATATAAAAAAAACATTAAAGCGTATAGAATAACGTATTAATAGAACATTTATACCACTTTGGCACGTGCGGATTCTCAAATAACAAAATTATTGAAAATCTTTCGTTCTACATAGTCGGTTCGGTGAATCGATGACTGATAACCTATATAAAAACAATTAACACGTATAGAATAACGTATTATTAGAACATTTATACCACTTTGGCACGTTCGGATTCTTAAATAACAAAATTATTGGAAATTTCTCGTTCCGCATACTCGGTTCGGTGAATCGATGACTGATAACCTATATAAAAAAAACATTAAAACGTATAGAATAACGTATTACTAGAACATTTATATCACTTTGGCACGTGCGGGTTCTTAAATAACAAAATTATTGAAAATTATTCGTTCCGCATAGTCGGTTCGGTGAATCGATGACTGATAACCTATATAAAAACAATTAACACGTATAGAATAACGTATTATTAGAACATTTATACCACTTTGGCACGTTCGGATTCTTAAATAACAAAATTATTGGAAATTTCTCGTTCCGCATACTCGGTTCGGTGAATCGATGACTGATAACCTATATAAAAAAAACATTAAAACGTATAGAATAACGTATTACTAGAACATTTATATCACTTTGGCACGTGCGGATTCTTAAATAACAAAATTATTGAAAATTATTCGTTCCGCGTAGTCGGTTCGGTGAATCGATGACTGATAACCTATATAAAAACAATTAACACGTATAAAATAACGTATTACTAGAACATTTATACCACTTTGGCACGTTCGGATTCTTAAATAACAAAATTATTGAAAATTTCTCGTTCCGCATACTCGGTTCGGTGAATCGATGACTGATAACCTATATAAAAAAAACATTAAGACGTATAGAATAACGTATTACTAGAACATTTATACCACTTTGGCACGTCCGGATTCACAAATAACAAAATTGTTGAAAATGTTTCGTTCCGCATAGTCGTTTCGGTGAATCGATGACTGATAACCTATATAAAAAACAATGAACACGTATAGAATAACGTATTACTAGAACATTTACACCACTTTGGCACGTTCGGATTCATAAATAACAAATTATTGAAAATGTTTCATTCCGCATAGCCGGTTCGGTGAATCGATGACAGATAACTTACAGAAAAAAAATTAACACGTATAGAATAACGTATTACTAGAACATTTATACCACTTTGGCACGTTCGGATTCTTAAATAACAAAATTATTGAAAATTTCTCGTTCCGCATACTCGGTTCGGTGAATCGATGACTCATAACCTATATAAAAAAAATTAACACGTATAGAATAACGTATTACTAGAACATTTATACCACTTTGGCACGTTCGGATTCATAAATAACAAAATTATTGAAAATGTTTCATTCCGCATAGCCGGTTCGGTGATCGATGACAGATAACCTATATAAAAAAAATTAACACGTATAGAGTAATGTATTAGTAGAACATTTATACCACTTTGGCACGTTCGGATTCTTAAATAACAAAATTATTGCAAATTTTTCGTTCCGCATACTCGGTTCGGTGATTCGATAACTGATAACCTATATAAAAAAACATTAAAACGTATGGAATAACGCATTACTAGAACATCTATATCACTACGGCACGTTCGGATTCAGAAATAACAGAATTATTGAAAATGTTTCGTTCCGCATAGTCGTTTCGGTGAGTCGATGACTGATAACCTATATAAAAAAAACATTAAAGCGTATAGAATAACGTATTAATAGAACATTTATACCACTTTGGCACGTTCGGATTCTCAAATAACAAAATTATTGAAAATCTTTCGTTCTGCATAGTCGGTTCGGTGAATCGATGACTGATAACCTATATAAAAACAATTAACACGTATAGAATAACGTATTACTAGAACATTTATACCACTTTGGCACGCTCGGATTCTTAAATAACAAAATTATTGAAAATTTTTCGTTCCGCATAGTCGGTTCGGTGAATCGATGACTGATAACCTATATAAAAAAAACATTAAAACGTATAGAATAACGTATTACTAGAACATTTTTACCACTTTGGCACGTTCGGATTCGTAAATAACAAAATTATTGAAAATGTTTCATTCCGCAAAGTCGGTTCGGTGAATCAATGACTGATAACCTATATATAAAGCAATTAACACGTATAGAATAACGTATTACTAGAACATTTATACCACGTTGGCACGCTTGGATTCTTAAATAACAAAATTATTGCAAATTTTTCGTTCCGCATAGTCGGTTCGGTGAATCGATGACTGGTAACCTATATAACGAATACATTAAAACGTATAGAATAACGTATTACTAGAACATTTATACCACGTTGGCACGTTCGGGTTCTTAAATAGCAAAATTATTGAAAATGTTTCGTTCCGCATAGTCGGTTCGGTGTATCGATGACTGATAACATGTATAAAGAAACATTAAAATGTATAGAATAACGCATTACTAGAACATTTATACCACTTTGGCACGCTCGGATTCTTAAATAACAAAATTATTGAAAATTTTTCGTTCCGCATAGTCGGTTCGGTGAATCGATGACTGGTAACCTATATAACGAATACATTAAAACGTATAGAATAACGTATTACTAGAACATTTATACCACTTTGGCACGTTCGGATTCTTAAATAACAAAATTATTGAAAATTTTTCGTTCCGCGTAGTCGGTTCGGTGAATCGATGACTGATAATATATATAAAAAAAAATGAACACGTATAAAATAACGTATTACTAGAACATTTATACCACTTTGGCACGTTCGGATTCGTAAATAACAAAATTATTGAAAATTTTTCGTTCCGCGTAGTCGGTTCGGTGAATCGATGACTGATAATATACATAAAAAAAAATGAACACGTATAAAATAACGTATTACTAGAACATTTATACCACTTTGGCACGTTCGGATTCGTAAATAACAAAATTGTTGAAAACTTTTCGTTCCGCACACTCGGTGCGGTGAATCGATGACTGATAACCTATATAAAAAAAACATTAAAACGTATAGAATAACGTATTACTAGAACATTTATACCACTCTGACACTTTCGGATTCTTAAATAACAAAATTATTGAAAATGTTTCGTTCCGCATAGTCGGTTCGGTGAATCGATGACTGATAACCTATATAAAAAAAACATTAAAACGTATAGAATAACGTATTACTAGAACATTTTTACCACTTTTGCACGTTTGGATTCGTAAATAACAAAATTATTGAAAATGTTTCATTCCGCAAAGTCGGTTCGGTGAATCGATGACTGATAACCTATATATAAAGCAACTAACACGTATAGAATAACGTATTACTAGAACATTTATACCACGTTGGCACGTTCGGGTTCTTAAATAACAAAATTATTGAAAATGTTTCGTTCCGCATAGTCGGTTCGGTGTATCGATGTCTGATAACATGTATAAAAAAACATTAAAATGTATAGAATAACGCATTACTAGAACATTTATACCACTTTGGCACGTTCGGATTCTTAAATAACAAAATTATTGAAAATTTTTCGTTCCGTATAGGCGGTTCGGTGAATCGATGACTGATAACATATATAAAAAACCATTAAAACGTATAGAATAACGTATTACGAGGACATTTATACCACTTTGGCACGGTCAGATTCATAAATAACAAAATTATTGAAAATTTTTCATTCCGCATAATCGATTCGGTGAATCGATGACTGACAACCTATATAAAAAAACATTAAAACGTATAGAATAACGTATTACTAGAACATTTATACCACTTTGGCACGTTCGGATTCTTAAATAACAAAATTATTGAAAATTTCTCGTTCCGCATACTCGGTTCGGCGATTCGATAACTGATAACCTATATAAAAAAACATTAAAACGTATGGAATAACGCATTACTAGAACATCTATACCACTATGGCACGTTCGGATTCAGAAATAACAGAATTATTGAAAATGTTTCGTTCCGCATAGTCGTTTCGGTGAGTCGATGACTGATAACCTATATAAAAAAAACATTAAAGCGTATAGAATAACGTATTAATAGAACATTTATACCACTTTGGCACGTGCGGATTCTCAAATAACAAAATTATTGAAAATCTTTCGTTCTACATAGTCGGTTCGGTGAATCGATGACTGATAACCTATATAAAAACAATTAACACGTATAGAATAACGTATTATTAGAACATTTATACCACTTTGGCACGTTCGGATTCTTAAATAACAAAATTATTGGAAATTTCTCGTTCCGCATACTCGGTTCGGTGAATCGATGACTGATAACCTATATAAAAAAAACATTAAAACGTATAGAATAACGTATTACTAGAACATTTATATCACTTTGGCACGTGCGGGTTCTTAAATAACAAAATTATTGAAAATTATTCGTTCCGCATAGTCGGTTCGGTGAATCGATGACTGATAACCTATATAAAAACAATTAACACGTATAGAATAACGTATTATTAGAACATTTATACCACTTTGGCACGTTCGGATTCTTAAATAACAAAATTATTGGAAATTTCTCGTTCCGCATACTCGGTTCGGTGAATCGATGACTGATAACCTATATAAAAAAAACATTAAAACGTATAGAATAACGTATTACTAGAACATTTATATCACTTTGGCACGTGCGGATTCTTAAATAACAAAATTATTGAAAATTATTCGTTCCGCGTAGTCGGTTCGGTGAATCGATGACTGATAACCTATATAAAAACAATTAACACGTATAAAATAACGTATTACTAGAACATTTATACCACTTTGGCACGTTCGGATTCTTAAATATCAAAATTATTGGAAATTTCTCGTTCCGCATACTCGGTTCGGTGAATCGATAACTGATAACCTATATAGAAAAAACATTAAAACGTATAGAATAACGCATTACTAGAACATTTATACCACTTTGGCACGTCCGGATTCATAAATAACAAAATTGTTGAAAATGTTTCATTCCGCATAGTCGGTTCGGTGAATCGACGACTGATAACCTATATAAAAAAAACATTAAAACGTATAGAATAACGTATTACTAGAACATTTATACCACTTTGGCACGTTCGGATTCTTAAATAACAAAATTATTGAAAATTTCTCGTTCCGCATACTCGGTTCGGTGAATCGATGACTGATAACCTATATAAAAAAAACATTAAAACGTATAGAATAACGTATTACTAGAACATTTATACCACTTTGGCACGTTCGGATTCTTAAATAACAAAATTATTGAAAATTTTTCGTTCCGTGTAGGCGGTTCGGTGAATCGATGACTGATAACATATATAAAAACAATTAACGCGTATAGAATAACGTATTACTAGAACATTTATACCACTTTGGCACGTTCGGATTCTTAAATAACAAAATTATTGAAAATTTCTCGTTCCGCATACTCGGTTCGGTGAATCGATGACTGATAACCTATATAAAAAAAACATTAAGACGTATAGAATAACGTATTACTAGAACATTTATACCACTTTGGCACGTCCGGATTCACAAATAACAAAATTGTTGAAAATGTTTCATTCCGCATAGTCGGTTCGGTGTATCGATGACTGATAACCTATCTAAAAAACAATGAACGCGTCTACAATAACGTATTACTAGAACATTCATACCACTTTGGCACGTTCGGATTCGTAAATAACAATATTATTGAAAATGTTTCATTCGGCAAAGTCGGTTCGGTGAATCGATGACTGATAACCTATATAAAAAACAATTAACATGTATAGAATAACGTATTACTAAAACATTTATCCCACTTTGGCACGTTCGGATTCTTAAATAACAAAATTATTGAAAATTTTTCGTTCCGTGTAGGCGGTTCGGTGAATCGATGACTGATAACATATATAAAAACAATTAACACGTATAGAATAACGTATTACTAGAACATTTATACCACTCTGGCACGTTCGGATTCATAAATAACAAAATTATTGAAAATTTCTCGTTCCGCATATTCGGTTCGGTGAATCGATGACTGATAACCTATATAAAAAAAAATTAACACGTATAGAATAACGTATTACGAGAACATTTATACCACTTCGGCACGTTCGGATTCAGAAATAACAGAATTATTGAAAATGTTTCGTTCCGCATAGTCGTTTCGGTGAATCGATGACTGATAACCTATATAAAAAACAATGAACACGTATAGAATAACGTATTACTAGAACATTTACACCACTTTGGCACGTTCGGATTCATAAATAACAAATTATTGAAAATGTTTCATTCCGCATAGCCGGTTCGGTGAATCGATGACAGATAACTTACAGAAAAAAAATTAACACGTATAGAATAACGTATTACTAGAACATTTATACCACTTTGGCACGTTCGGATTCTTAAATAACAAAATTATTGAAAATTTCTCGTTCCGCATACTCGGTTCGGTGAATCGATGACTCATAACCTATATAAAAAAAATTAACACGTATAGAATAACGTATTACTAGAACATTTATACCACTTTGGCACGTTCGGATTCATAAATAACAAAATTATTGAAAATGTTTCATTCCGCATAGCCGGTTCGGTGATCGATGACAGATAACCTATATAAAAAAAATTAACACGTATAGAGTAATGTATTAGTAGAACATTTATACCACTTTGGCACGTTCGGATTCTTAAATAACAAAATTATTGCAAATTTTTCGTTCCGCATACTCGGTTCGGTGATTCGATAACTGATAACCTATATAAAAAAACATTAAAACGTATGGAATAACGCATTACTAGAACATCTATATCACTATGGCACGTTCGGATTCAGAAATAACAGAATTATTGAAAATGTTTCGTTCCGCATAGTCGTTTCGGTGAGTCGATGACTGATAACCTATATAAAAAAAACATTAAAGCGTATAGAATAACGTATTAATAGAACATTTATACCACTTTGGCACGTTCGGATTCTCAAATAACAAAATTATTGAAAATCTTTCGTTCTGCATAGTCGGTTCGGTGAATCGATGACTGATAACCTATATAAAAACAATTAACACGTATAGAATAACGTATTACTAGAACATTTATACCACTTTGGCACGCTCGGATTCTTAAATAACAAAATTATTGAAAATTTTTCGTTCCGCATAGTCGGTTCGGTGAATCGATGACTGATAACCTATATAAAAAAAACATTAAAACGTATAGAATAACGTATTACTAGAACATTTTTACCACTTTGGCACGTTCGGATTCGTAAATAACAAAATTATTGAAAATGTTTCATTCCGCAAAGTCGGTTCGGTGAATCAATGACTGATAACCTATATATAAAGCAATTAACACGTATAGAATAACGTATTACTAGAACATTTATACCACGTTGGCACGCTTGGATTCTTAAATAACAAAATTATTGCAAATTTTTCGTTCCGCATAGTCGGTTCGGTGAATCGATGACTGGTAACCTATATAACGAATACATTAAAACGTATAGAATAACGTATTACTAGAACATTTATACCACGTTGGCACGTTCGGGTTCTTAAATAGCAAAATTATTGAAAATGTTTCGTTCCGCATAGTCGGTTCGGTGTATCGATGACTGATAACATGTATAAAGAAACATTAAAATGTATAGAATAACGCATTACTAGAACATTTATACCACTTTGGCACGCTCGGATTCTTAAATAACAAAATTATTGAAAATTTTTCGTTCCGCATAGTCGGTTCGGTGAATCGATGACTGGTAACCTATATAACGAATACATTAAAACGTATAGAATAACGTATTACTAGAACATTTATACCACTTTGGCACGTTCGGATTCTTAAATAACAAAATTATTGAAAATTTTTCGTTCCGCGTAGTCGGTTCGGTGAATCGATGACTGATAATATATATAAAAAAAAATGAACACGTATAAAATAACGTATTACTAGAACATTTATACCACTTTGGCACGTTCGGATTCGTAAATAACAAAATTGTTGAAAACTTTTCGTTCCGCACACTCGGTGCGGTGAATCGATGACTGATAACCTATATAAAAAAAACATTAAAACGTATAGAATAACGTATTACTAGAACATTTTTACCACTTTTGCACGTTTGGATTCGTAAATAACAAAATTATTGAAAATGTTTCATTCCGCAAAGTCGGTTCGGTGAATCGATGACTGATAACCTATATATAAAGCAATTAACACGTATAGAATAACGTATTACTAGAACATTTATACCACTTTGGCACGCTCGGATTCTTAAATAACAAAATTATTGAAAATTTTTCCTTCCGCATAGTCGGTTCGGTGAATCGATGACTGGTAACCTATATAACGAATACATTAAAACGTATAGAATAACGTATTACTAGAACATTTATACCACTCTGGCACTTTCGGATTCTTAAATAACAAAATTATTGAAAATTTTTCGTTCCGCATTCTCGGTTCGGTGATTCGATGACTGATAACCTATATAAAAAACAATTAGCACGTATAGAATAACGTATTACTACAACATTTATACCACTTTGGCACTTTCGCATTCTTAAATAACAAAATTATTGAAAATTTCTCGTTCCGCAAACTCGGTTCGGTGAATCGATGACTGATAACCTATATAAAAAAAAATTAACACGTATAGAATAACGTATTACTAGAACATTTATACCACTTTGGCACGTTCGGATTCATAAATAACAAAATTATTGAAAATGTTTCATTCCGCATAGCCGGTTCGGTGAATCGATGACTGATAACCTATATAAAAACAATTAACACGTATAGAATAACGTATTATTAGAACATTTATACCACTTTGGCACGTTCGGATTCTTAAATAACAAAATTATTGAAAATTTTTCGTTCCGCATAGTCAGTTCGGTGAATCGATGACTGGTAACCTATATAACGAATACATTAAAACGTATAGAATAACGTATTACTAGAACATTTATACCACTTTGGCACGTTCGGATTCTTAAATAACAAAATTATTGAAAATTTTTCGTTCCGCGTAGTCGGTTCGGTGAATCGATGACTGATAATATATATAAAAAAAAATGAACACGTATAAAATAACGTATTACTAGAACATTTATACCACTTTGGCACGTTCGGATTCGTAAATAACAAAATTGTTGAAAACTTTTCGTTCCGCACACTCGGTGCGGTGAATCGATGACTGATAACCTATATAAAAAAAACATTAAAACGTATAGAATAACGTATTACTAGAACATTTATACCACTCTGACACTTTCGGATTCTTAAATAACAAAATTATTGAAAATGTTTCGTTCCGCATAGTCGGTTCGGTGAATCGATGACTGATAACCTATATAAAAAAAACATTAAAACGTATAGAATAACGTATTACTAGAACATTTTTACCACTTTTGCACGTTTGGATTCGTAAATAACAAAATTATTGAAAATGTTTCATTCCGCAAAGTCGGTTCGGTGAATCGATGACTGATAACCTATATATAAAGCAATTAACACGTATAGAATAACGTATTACTAGAACATTTATACCACGTTGGCACGCTTGGATTCTTAAATAACAAAATTATTGCAAATTTTTCGTTCCGCATAGTCGGGTCGGTGAATCGATGACTGGTAACCTATATAACGAATACATTAAAACGTATAAAATAACGTATTACTAGAACATTTATACCACTTTGGCACGTTCGGATTCGTAAATAACAAAATTGTTGAAAACTTTTCGTTCCGCACACTCGGTGCGGTGAATCGATGACTGATAACCTATATAAAAAAAACATTAAAACGTATAGAATAACGTATTACTAGAACATTTATACCACTCTGACACTTTCGGATTCTTAAATAACAAAATTATTGAAAATGTTTCGTTCCGCATAGTCGGTTCGGTGAATCGATGACTGATAACCTATATAAAAAAAACATTAAAACGTATAGAATAACGTATTACTAGAACATTTTTACCACTTTTGCACGTTTGGATTCGTAAATAACAAAATTATTGAAAATGTTTCATTCCGCAAAGTCGGTTCGGTGAATCGATGACTGATAACCTATATATAAAGCAATTAACACGTATAGAATAACGTATTACTAGAACATTTATACCACGTTGGCACGTTCGGGTTCTTAAATAACAAAATTATTGAAAATGTTTCGTTCCGCATAGTCGGTTCGGTGTATCGATGACTGATAACATGTATAAAAAAACATTAAAATGTATAGAATAACGCATTACTAGAACATTTATACCACTTTGGCACGTTCGGATTCTTAAATAACAAAATTATTGAAAATTTTTCGTTCCGTATAGGCGGTTCGGTGAATCGATGACTGATAACATATATAAAAAACCATTAAAACGTATAGAATAACGTATTACGAGGACATTTATACCACTTTGGCACGGTCGGATTCATAAATAACAAAATTATTGAAAATTTTTCATTCCGCATAATCGATTCGGTGAATCGATGACTGACAACCTATATAAAAAAACATTAAAACGTATAGAATAACGTATTACTAGAACATTTATACCACTTTGGCACGTTCGGATTCATAAATAACAAAATTATTGAAAATGTTTCATTCCGCATAGCCGGTTCGGTGAATCGATGACTGATTACCTATATAAGAAAACATTAAAACGTATAGAATAACGTATTACTAGAACATTTATACCACTTTGGCACGTTCGGATTCTTAAATAACAAAATTATTGAAAATTTCTCGTTCCGCATACTCGGTTCGGTGATTCGATAACTGATAACCTATATAAAAAAACATTAAAACGTATGGAATAACGCATTACTAGAACATCTATACCACTATGGCACGTTCGGATTCAGAAATAACAGAATTATTGAAAATGTTTCGTTCCGCATAGTCGTTTCGGTGAGTCGATGACTGATAACCTATATAAAAAAAACATTAAAGCGTATAGAATAACGTATTAATAGAACATTTATACCACTTTGGCACGTGCGGATTCTCAAATAACAAAATTATTGAAAATCTTTCGTTCTACATAGTCGGTTCGGTGAATCGATGACTGATAACCTATATAAAAACAATTAACACGTATAGAATAACGTATTACTAGAACATTTATACCACTTTGGCACGCTCGGATTCTTAAATAACAAAATTATTGAAAATTTTTCGTTCCGCATAGTCGGTTCGGTGAATCGATGACTGGTAACCTATATAACGAATACATTAAAACGTATAGAATAACGTATTACTAGAACATTTATACCACTCTGACACTTTCGGATTCTTAAATAACAAAATTATTGATAATGTTTCGTTCCGCATAGTCGGTTCGGTGAATCGATGACTGATAACCTATATAAAAAAAACATTAAAACGTATAGAATAACGTATTACTAGAACATTTTTACCACTTTGGCACGTTCGGATTCGTAAATAACAAAATTATTGAAAATGTTTCGTTCCGCATAGTCGGTTCGGTGTATCGATGACTGATAACATGTATAAAGAAACATTAAAATGTATAGAATAACGCATTACTAGAACATTTATACCACTTTGGCACGCTCGGATTCTTAAATAACAAAATTATTGAAAATTTTTCCTTCCGCATAGTCGGTTCGGTGAATCGATGACTGGTAACCTATATAACGAATACATTAAAACGTATAGAATAACGTATTACTAGAACATTTATACCACTTTGGCACGTTCGGATTCTTAAATAACAAAATTATTGAAAATTTTTCGTTCCGCGTAGTCGGTTCGGTGAATCGATGACTGATAATATATATAAAAAAAAATGAACACGTATAAAATAACGTATTACTAGATCATTTATACCACTTTGGCACGTTCGGATTCTTAAATAACAAAATTATTGAAAATTTTTCGTTCCGCGTAGTCGGTTCGGTGAATCGATGACTGATAATATATATAAAAAAAAATGAACACGTATAAAATAACGTATTACTAGATCATTTATACCACTTTGGCACGTTCGGATTCGTAAATAACAAAATTGTTGAAAACTTTTCGTTCCGCACACTCGGTGCGGTGAATCGATGACTGATAACCTATATAAAAAAAACATTAAAACGTATAGAATAACGTATTACTAGAACATTTATACCACTCTGACACTTTCGGATTCTTAAATAACAAAATTATTGAAAATTTTTCGTTCCGCATAGTCGGTTCGGTGAATCGATGACTGGTAACCTATATAACGAATACATTAAAACGTATAGAATAACGTATTACTAGAACATTTATACCACTTTGGCACGTTCGGATTCTTAAATAACAAAATTATTGAAAATTTTTCGTTCCGCGTAGTCGGTTCGGTGAATCGATGACTGATAATATATATAAAAAAAAATGAACACGTATAAAATAACGTATTACTAGATCATTTATACCACTTTGGCACGTTCGGATTCGTAAATAACAAAATTGTTGAAAACTTTTCGTTCCGCACACTCGGTGCGGTGAATCGATGACTGATAACCTATATAAAAAACAATTAACACGTATAGAATAACGTATTACTACAACATTTATACCACTTTGGCACTTTCGCATTCTTAAATAACAAAATTATTGAAAATTTCTCGTTCCGCAAACTCGGTTCGGTGAATCGATGACTGATAACCTATATAAAAAAAAATTAACACGTATAGAATAACGTATTACGAGAACATTTATACCACTTTGGCACGTCCGGATTCATAAATAACAAAATTGTTGAAAATGTTTCATTCCGCATAGTCGGTTCGGTGAATCGATGACTGATAATCAATATAAAAAACAATGAACACGTATAGAATAACGTATTACTAGAACATTTATACCACTTTGGCACGTGCGGATTCTTAAATAACAAAATTATTGAAAATTATTCGTTCCGCATAGTCGGTTCGGTGAATCGATGACTGATAACATGTATAAAAACAATTAACACGTATAGAATAACGTATTACTAGAACATTTATACCGCTTTGGCACGTTCGGATTCTTAAATAACAAAATTATTGGAAATTTCTCGTTCCGCATACTCGGTTCGGTGAATCGATGACTGATAACCTATATAAAAAAAACATTAAAACGTATAGAATAACGCATTACTAGAACATTTATACCACTTTGGCACGTCCGGATTCATAAATAACAAAATTGTTGAAAATGTTTCATTCCGCATAGTCGGTTCGGTGAATCGACGACTGATAACCTATATAAAAAAAACATTAAAACGTATAGAATAACGTATTACTAGAACATTTATACCACTTTGGCACGTTCGGATTCTTAAATAACAAATTTATTGAAAATTTTTCGTTCCGCATAGTCGGTTCGGTGAATCGATGACTGATAACCTATATAAAAAAACATTAAAACGTATAGAATAACTTATTACTAGATCATTTATACCACTTTGGCACGCCCGGATTCATAAATAACAAAATTATTGAAAATGTTTCATTCCGCAAAGTCGGTTCGGTGGATCGATGACTGATAACCTATATATAAAGCAATTAACACGTATAGAATAACGTATTACTAGAACATTTATACCACGTTGGCACGTTCGGGTTCTTAAATAACAAATTTATTGAAAATTTTTCGTTCCGCATAGTCTGTTCGGTGAATCGATGACTGATAACCTATATAAAAAAACATTAAAACGTATAGAATAACTTATTACTAGAACATTTATACCACTTTGGCACGTTCGGATTCATAAATAACAAAATTATTGAAAATTTTTCGTTCCGTGTAGGCGGTTCGGTGAATCGATGACTGATAACATATATAAAAACAATTAACGCGTATAGAATAACGTATTACTAGAACATTTATACCACTTTGGCACGTTCGGATTCTTAAATAACAAAATTATTGAAAATTTCTCGTTCCGCATACTCGGTTCGGTGAATCGATGACTGATAACCTATATGAAAAAAACATTAAGACGTATAGAATAACGTATTAGTAGAACATTTATACCACTTTGGCACGTCCGGATTCACAAATAACAAAATTGTTGAAAATGTTTCATTCCGCATAGTCGGTTCGGTGTATCGATGACTGATAACCCATCTAAAAAACAATGAACACGTCTAGAATAACGTATTACTAGAACATTCATACCACTTTGGCACGTTCGGATTCGTAAATAACAAAATTATTGAAAATGTTTCATTCGGCAAAGTCGGTTCGGTGAATCGATGACTGATAACCTATATAAAAAACAATTAACATGTATAGAATAACGTATTACTAGAACATTTATACCACTTTGGCACGTTCGGATTCTTAAATAACAAAATTATTGAAAATTTTTCGTTCCGCGTAGTCGGTTCGGTGAATCGATGACTGATAACATATATAAAAAAACCATTAAAACATATAGAATAACGTATTACTAGAACATTTATACCACTTTGGCACGTTCGGATTCATAAATAACAAAATTATTGAAAATGTTTCATTCCGCATAGCCGGTTCGGTGAATCGATGACTGATAACCTATACAAAAAAAATTAACACGTATAGAATAACGTATTACTAGAACATTTATACCACTTTGGCACGTTCGGATTCATAAATAACAAAATTATTGAAAATGTTTCATTCCGCATAGCCGGTTCGGTGAATCGATGACTGGTAACCTATACAAAAAAAATTAACACGTATACAATAACGTATTACTAGAACATTTATACCACTTTGGCACGTTCGGATTCTTAAATAACAAAATTATTGAAAATGTTTCGTTCCGCATCGTCGGTTCCGTGAATCGATGACTGACAACCTATATAAAAAACCATTAAAATGTATAGAATAACGTATTATTAGAACATTTATACCACTCTGGCACGTTCGGATTCATAAATAACAAATTATTGAAAATGTTTCATTCCGCATAGCCGGTTCGGTGAATCGACGACAGATAACCTATAGAAAAAAAATTAACACGTATAGAATAACGTATTACTAGAACATTTATACCACTTCGGCACGTTCGGATTCAGAAATAACAGAATTATTGAAAATGTTTCGTTCCGCATAGTCGTTTCGGTGAATCGATGACTGATAACCTATATAAAAAACAATGGCAACGTATAGAATAACGTATTACTAGAACATTTATACCACTTTGGCACGTTCAGATTCTTAAATAACAAAATTATTGAAAATTTTTCGTTCCGTATCGGCGGTTCGGTGAATCGACGACAGATAACATATATAAAAAACCATTAACACGTATAGAATAACGTATTACGAGAACATTTACACCACTTTGGCACGTTCGGATTCTTAAATAACAAAATTATTGAAAATTTTTCGTTCCGCATACTCGGTTCGGTGAATCGATGACTGATAACCTATATAAAAAAAAATTAACACGTATAGAATAACGTATTACTAGAACATTTATACCACGTTGGCACGTTCGGGTTCTTAAATAACAAAATTATTGAAAATGTTTCGTTCCGCATAGTCGGTTCGGTGTATCGATGACTGATAACATGTATAAAAAAACATTAAAATGTATAGAATAACGCATTACTAGAACATTTATACCACTTTGGCACGTTCGGATTCTTAAATAACAAAATTATTGAAAATTTCTCGTTCCGCATACTCGGTTCGGTGATTCGATAACTGATAACCTATATAAAAAAACATTAAAACGTATGGAATAACGCATTACTAGAACATCTATACCACTATGGCACGTTCGGATTCAGAAATAACAGAATTATTGAAAATGTTTCGTTCCGCATAGTCGTTTCGGTGAGTCGATGACTGATAACCTATATAAAAAAAACATTAAAGCGTATAGAATAACGTATTAATAGAACATTTATACCACTTTGGCACGTGCGGATTCTCAAATAACAAAATTATTGAAAATCTTTCGTTCTACATAGTCGGTTCGGTGAATCGATGACTGATAACCTATATAAAAACAATTAAAACGTATAGAATAACGTATTACTAGAACATTTATACCACTTTGGCACGTTCGGATTCATAAATAACAAAATTATTGAAAATGTTTCATTCCGCATAGCCGGTTCGGTGAATCGATGACTGATTACCTATATAAGAAAACATTAAAACGTATAGAATAACGTATTACTAGAACATTTATACCACTTTGGCACGTTCGGATTCTTAAATAACAAAATTATTGAAAATTTCTCGTTCCGCATACTCGGTTCGGTGATTCGATAACTGATAACCTATATAAAAAAACATTAAAACGTATGGAATAACGCATTACTAGAACATCTATACCACTATGGCACGTTCGGATTCAGAAATAACAGAATTATTGAAAATGTTTCGTTCCGCATAGTCGTTTCGGTGAGTCGATGACTGATAACCTATATAAAAAAAACATTAAAGCGTATAGAATAACGTATTAATAGAACATTTATACCACTTTGGCACGTGCGGATTCTCAAATAACAAAATTATTGAAAATCTTTCGTTCTACATAGTCGGTTCGGTGAATCGATGACTGATAACCTATATAAAAACAATTAACACGTATAGAATAACGTATTACTAGAACATTTATACCACTTTGGCACGCTCGGATTCTTAAATAACAAAATTATTGAAAATTTTTCGTTCCGCATAGTCGGTTCGGTGAATCGATGACTGGTAACCTATATAACGAATACATTAAAACGTATAGAATAACGTATTACTAGAACATTTATACCACTCTGACACTTTCGGATTCTTAAATAACAAAATTATTGATAATGTTTCGTTCCGCATAGTCGGTTCGGTGAATCGATGACTGATAACCTATATAAAAAAAACATTAAAACGTATAGAATAACGTATTACTAGAACATTTTTACCACTTTGGCACGTTCGGATTCGTAAATAACAAAATTATTGAAAATGTTTCGTTCCGCATAGTCGGTTCGGTGTATCGATGACTGATAACATGTATAAAGAAACATTAAAATGTATAGAATAACGCATTACTAGAACATTTATACCACTTTGGCACGCTCGGATTCTTAAATAACAAAATTATTGAAAATTTTTCCTTCCGCATAGTCGGTTCGGTGAATCGATGACTGGTAACCTATATAACGAATACATTAAAACGTATAGAATAACGTATTACTAGAACATTTATACCACTTTGGCACGTTCGGATTCTTAAATAACAAAATTATTGAAAATTTTTCGTTCCGCGTAGTCGGTTCGGTGAATCGATGACTGATAATATATATAAAAAAAAATGAACACGTATAAAATAACGTATTACTAGATCATTTATACCACTTTGGCACGTTCGGATTCTTAAATAACAAAATTATTGAAAATTTTTCGTTCCGCGTAGTCGGTTCGGTGAATCGATGACTGATAATATATATAAAAAAAAATGAACACGTATAAAATAACGTATTACTAGATCATTTATACCACTTTGGCACGTTCGGATTCGTAAATAACAAAATTGTTGAAAACTTTTCGTTCCGCACACTCGGTGCGGTGAATCGATGACTGATAACCTATATAAAAAAAACATTAAAACGTATAGAATAACGTATTACTAGAACATTTATACCACTCTGACACTTTCGGATTCTTAAATAACAAAATTATTGAAAATTTTTCGTTCCGCATAGTCGGTTCGGTGAATCGATGACTGGTAACCTATATAACGAATACATTAAAACGTATAGAATAACGTATTACTAGAACATTTATACCACTTTGGCACGTTCGGATTCTTAAATAACAAAATTATTGAAAATTTTTCGTTCCGCGTAGTCGGTTCGGTGAATCGATGACTGATAATATATATAAAAAAAAATGAACACGTATAAAATAACGTATTACTAGATCATTTATACCACTTTGGCACGTTCGGATTCGTAAATAACAAAATTGTTGAAAACTTTTCGTTCCGCACACTCGGTGCGGTGAATCGATGACTGATAACCTATATAAAAAACAATTAACACGTATAGAATAACGTATTACTACAACATTTATACCACTTTGGCACTTTCGCATTCTTAAATAACAAAATTATTGAAAATTTCTCGTTCCGCAAACTCGGTTCGGTGAATCGATGACTGATAACCTATATAAAAAAAAATTAACACGTATAGAATAACGTATTACGAGAACATTTATACCACTTTGGCACGTCCGGATTCATAAATAACAAAATTGTTGAAAATGTTTCATTCCGCATAGTCGGTTCGGTGAATCGATGACTGATAATCAATATAAAAAACAATGAACACGTATAGAATAACGTATTACTAGAACATTTATACCACTTTGGCACGTGCGGATTCTTAAATAACAAAATTATTGAAAATTATTCGTTCCGCATAGTCGGTTCGGTGAATCGATGACTGATAACATGTATAAAAACAATTAACACGTATAGAATAACGTATTACTAGAACATTTATACCGCTTTGGCACGTTCGGATTCTTAAATAACAAAATTATTGGAAATTTCTCGTTCCGCATACTCGGTTCGGTGAATCGATGACTGATAACCTATATAAAAAAAACATTAAAACGTATAGAATAACGCATTACTAGAACATTTATACCACTTTGGCACGTCCGGATTCATAAATAACAAAATTGTTGAAAATGTTTCATTCCGCATAGTCGGTTCGGTGAATCGACGACTGATAACCTATATAAAAAAAACATTAAAACGTATAGAATAACGTATTACTAGAACATTTATACCACTTTGGCACGTTCGGATTCTTAAATAACAAATTTATTGAAAATTTTTCGTTCCGCATAGTCGGTTCGGTGAATCGATGACTGATAACCTATATAAAAAAACATTAAAACGTATAGAATAACTTATTACTAGATCATTTATACCACTTTGGCACGCCCGGATTCATAAATAACAAAATTATTGAAAATGTTTCATTCCGCAAAGTCGGTTCGGTGGATCGATGACTGATAACCTATATATAAAGCAATTAACACGTATAGAATAACGTATTACTAGAACATTTATACCACGTTGGCACGTTCGGGTTCTTAAATAACAAATTTATTGAAAATTTTTCGTTCCGCATAGTCTGTTCGGTGAATCGATGACTGATAACCTATATAAAAAAACATTAAAACGTATAGAATAACTTATTACTAGAACATTTATACCACTTTGGCACGTTCGGATTCATAAATAACAAAATTATTGAAAATTTTTCGTTCCGTGTAGGCGGTTCGGTGAATCGATGACTGATAACATATATAAAAACAATTAACGCGTATAGAATAACGTATTACTAGAACATTTATACCACTTTGGCACGTTCGGATTCATAAATAACAAAATTATTGAAAATGTTTCATTCCGCATAGCCGGTTCGGTGAATCGATGACTGATAACCTATACAAAAAAAATTAACACGTATAGAATAACGTATTACTAGAACATTTATACCACTTTGGCACGTTCGGATTCATAAATAACAAAATTATTGAAAATGTTTCATTCCGCATAGCCGGTTCGGTGAATCGATGACTGGTAACCTATACAAAAAAAATTAACACGTATACAATAACGTATTACTAGAACATTTATACCACTTTGGCACGTTCGGATTCTTAAATAACAAAATTATTGAAAATGTTTCGTTCCGCATCGTCGGTTCCGTGAATCGATGACTGACAACCTATATAAAAAACCATTAAAATGTATAGAATAACGTATTATTAGAACATTTATACCACTCTGGCACGTTCGGATTCATAAATAACAAATTATTGAAAATGTTTCATTCCGCATAGCCGGTTCGGTGAATCGACGACAGATAACCTATAGAAAAAAAATTAACACGTATAGAATAACGTATTACTAGAACATTTATACCACTTCGGCACGTTCGGATTCAGAAATAACAGAATTATTGAAAATGTTTCGTTCCGCATAGTCGTTTCGGTGAATCGATGACTGATAACCTATATAAAAAACAATGGCAACGTATAGAATAACGTATTACTAGAACATTTATACCACTTTGGCACGTTCAGATTCTTAAATAACAAAATTATTGAAAATTTTTCGTTCCGTATCGGCGGTTCGGTGAATCGACGACAGATAACATATATAAAAAACCATTAACACGTATAGAATAACGTATTACGAGAACATTTACACCACTTTGGCACGTTCGGATTCTTAAATAACAAAATTATTGAAAATTTTTCGTTCCGCATACTCGGTTCGGTGAATCGATGACTGATAACCTATATAAAAAAAAATTAACACGTATAGAATAACGTATTACTAGAACATTTATACCACGTTGGCACGTTCGGGTTCTTAAATAACAAAATTATTGAAAATGTTTCGTTCCGCATAGTCGGTTCGGTGTATCGATGACTGATAACATGTATAAAAAAACATTAAAATGTATAGAATAACGCATTACTAGAACATTTATACCACTTTGGCACGTTCGGATTCTTAAATAACAAAATTATTGAAAATTTCTCGTTCCGCATACTCGGTTCGGTGATTCGATAACTGATAACCTATATAAAAAAACATTAAAACGTATGGAATAACGCATTACTAGAACATCTATACCACTATGGCACGTTCGGATTCAGAAATAACAGAATTATTGAAAATGTTTCGTTCCGCATAGTCGTTTCGGTGAGTCGATGACTGATAACCTATATAAAAAAAACATTAAAGCGTATAGAATAACGTATTAATAGAACATTTATACCACTTTGGCACGTGCGGATTCTCAAATAACAAAATTATTGAAAATCTTTCGTTCTACATAGTCGGTTCGGTGAATCGATGACTGATAACCTATATAAAAACAATTAACACGTATAGAATAACGTATTACTAGAACATTTATACCACTTTGGCACGCTCGGATTCTTAAATAACAAAATTATTGAAAATTTTTCGTTCCGCATAGTCGGTTCGGTGAATCGATGACTGGTAACCTATATAACGAATACATTAAAACGTATAGAATAACGTATTACTAGAACATTTATACCACTCTGACACTTTCGGATTCTTAAATAACAAAATTATTGATAATGTTTCGTTCCGCATAGTCGGTTCGGTGAATCGATGACTGATAACCTATATAAAAAAAACATTAAAACGTATAGAATAACGTATTACTAGAACATTTTTACCACTTTGGCACGTTCGGATTCGTAAATAACAAAATTATTGAAAATGTTTCGTTCCGCATAGTCGGTTCGGTGTATCGATGACTGATAACATGTATAAAGAAACATTAAAATGTATAGAATAACGCATTACTAGAACATTTATACCACTTTGGCACGCTCGGATTCTTAAATAACAAAATTATTGAAAATTTTTCCTTCCGCATAGTCGGTTCGGTGAATCGATGACTGGTAACCTATATAACGAATACATTAAAACGTATAGAATAACGTATTACTAGAACATTTATACCACTTTGGCACGTTCGGATTCTTAAATAACAAAATTATTGAAAATTTTTCGTTCCGCGTAGTCGGTTCGGTGAATCGATGACTGATAATATATATAAAAAAAAATGAACACGTATAAAATAACGTATTACTAGATCATTTATACCACTTTGGCACGTTCGGATTCTTAAATAACAAAATTATTGAAAATTTTTCGTTCCGCGTAGTCGGTTCGGTGAATCGATGACTGATAATATATATAAAAAAAAATGAACACGTATAAAATAACGTATTACTAGATCATTTATACCACTTTGGCACGTTCGGATTCGTAAATAACAAAATTGTTGAAAACTTTTCGTTCCGCACACTCGGTGCGGTGAATCGATGACTGATAACCTATATAAAAAAAACATTAAAACGTATAGAATAACGTATTACTAGAACATTTATACCACTCTGACACTTTCGGATTCTTAAATAACAAAATTATTGAAAATTTTTCGTTCCGCATAGTCGGTTCGGTGAATCGATGACTGGTAACCTATATAACGAATACATTAAAACGTATAGAATAACGTATTACTAGAACATTTATACCACTTTGGCACGTACGGATTCTTAAATAACAAAATTATTGAAAATTTTTCGTTCCGCGTAGTCGGTTCGGTGAATCGATGACTGATAATATATATAAAAAAAAATGAACACGTATAAAATAACGTATTACTAGATCATTTATACCACTTTGGCACGTTCGGATTCGTAAATAACAAAATTGTTGAAAACTTTTCGTTCCGCACACTCGGTGCGGTGAATCGATGACTGATAACCTATATAAAAAACAATTAACACGTATAGAATAACGTATTACTACAACATTTATACCACTTTGGCACTTTCGCATTCTTAAATAACAAAATTATTGAAAATTTCTCGTTCCGCAAACTCGGTTCGGTGAATCGATGACTGATAACCTATATAAAAAAAAATTAACACGTATAGAATAACGTATTACGAGAACATTTATACCACTTTGGCACGTCCGGATTCATAAATAACAAAATTGTTGAAAATGTTTCATTCCGCATAGTCGGTTCGGTGAATCGATGACTGATAATCAATATAAAAAACAATGAACACGTATAGAATAACGTATTACTAGAACATTTATACCACTTTGGCACGTGCGGATTCTTAAATAACAAAATTATTGAAAATTATTCGTTCCGCATAGTCGGTTCGGTGAATCGATGACTGATAACATGTATAAAAACAATTAACACGTATAGAATAACGTATTACTAGAACATTTATACCGCTTTGGCACGTTCGGATTCTTAAATAACAAAATTATTGGAAATTTCTCGTTCCGCATACTCGGTTCGGTGAATCGATGACTGATAACCTATATAAAAAAAACATTAAAACGTATAGAATAACGCATTACTAGAACATTTATACCACTTTGGCACGTCCGGATTCATAAATAACAAAATTGTTGAAAATGTTTCATTCCGCATAGTCGGTTCGGTGAATCGACGACTGATAACCTATATAAAAAAAACATTAAAACGTATAGAATAACGTATTACTAGAACATTTATACCACTTTGGCACGTTCGGATTCTTAAATAACAAATTTATTGAAAATTTTTCGTTCCGCATAGTCGGTTCGGTGAATCGATGACTGATAACCTATATAAAAAAACATTAAAACGTATAGAATAACTTATTACTAGATCATTTATACCACTTTGGCACGCCCGGATTCATAAATAACAAAATTATTGAAAATGTTTCATTCCGCAAAGTCGGTTCGGTGGATCGATGACTGATAACCTATATATAAAGCAATTAACACGTATAGAATAACGTATTACTAGAACATTTATACCACGTTGGCACGTTCGGGTTCTTAAATAACAAATTTATTGAAAATTTTTCGTTCCGCATAGTCTGTTCGGTGAATCGATGACTGATAACCTATATAAAAAAACATTAAAACGTATAGAATAACTTATTACTAGAACATTTATACCACTTTGGCACGTTCGGATTCATAAATAACAAAATTATTGAAAATTTTTCGTTCCGTGTAGGCGGTTCGGTGAATCGATGACTGATAACATATATAAAAACAATTAACGCGTATAGAATAACGTATTACTAGAACATTTATACCACTTTGGCACGTTCGGATTCTTAAATAACAAAATTATTGAAAATTTCTCGTTCCGCATACTCGGTTCGGTGAATCGATGACTGATAACCTATATGAAAAAAACATTAAGACGTATAGAATAACGTATTAGTAGAACATTTATACCACTTTGGCACGTCCGGATTCACAAATAACAAAATTGTTGAAAATGTTTCATTCCGCATAGTCGGTTCGGTGTATCGATGACTGATAACCCATCTAAAAAACAATGAACACGTCTAGAATAACGTATTACTAGAACATTCATACCACTTTGGCACGTTCGGATTCGTAAATAACAAAATTATTGAAAATGTTTCATTCGGCAAAGTCGGTTCGGTGAATCGATGACTGATAACCTATATAAAAAACAATTAACATGTATAGAATAACGTATTACTAGAACATTTATACCACTTTGGCACGTTCGGATTCTTAAATAACAAAATTATTGAAAATTTTTCGTTCCGCGTAGTCGGTTCGGTGAATCGATGACTGATAACATATATAAAAAAACCATTAAAACATATAGAATAACGTATTACTAGAACATTTATACCACTTTGGCACGTTCGGATTCATAAATAACAAAATTATTGAAAATGTTTCATTCCGCATAGCCGGTTCGGTGAATCGATGACTGATAACCTATACAAAAAAAATTAACACGTATAGAATAACGTATTACTAGAACATTTATACCACTTTGGCACGTTCGGATTCATAAATAACAAAATTATTGAAAATGTTTCATTCCGCATAGCCGGTTCGGTGAATCGATGACTGGTAACCTATACAAAAAAAATTAACACGTATACAATAACGTATTACTAGAACATTTATACCACTTTGGCACGTTCGGATTCTTAAATAACAAAATTATTGAAAATGTTTCGTTCCGCATCGTCGGTTCCGTGAATCGATGACTGACAACCTATATAAAAAACCATTAAAATGTATAGAATAACGTATTATTAGAACATTTATACCACTCTGGCACGTTCGGATTCATAAATAACAAATTATTGAAAATGTTTCATTCCGCATAGCCGGTTCGGTGAATCGACGACAGATAACCTATAGAAAAAAAATTAACACGTATAGAATAACGTATTACTAGAACATTTATACCACTTCGGCACGTTCGGATTCAGAAATAACAGAATTATTGAAAATGTTTCGTTCCGCATAGTCGTTTCGGTGAATCGATGACTGATAACCTATATAAAAAACAATGGCAACGTATAGAATAACGTATTACTAGAACATTTATACCACTTTGGCACGTTCAGATTCTTAAATAACAAAATTATTGAAAATTTTTCGTTCCGTATCGGCGGTTCGGTGAATCGACGACAGATAACATATATAAAAAACCATTAACACGTATAGAATAACGTATTACGAGAACATTTACACCACTTTGGCACGTTCGGATTCTTAAATAACAAAATTATTGAAAATTTTTCGTTCCGCATACTCGGTTCGGTGAATCGATGACTGATAACCTATATAAAAAAAAATTAACACGTATAGAATAACGTATTACTAGAACATTTATACCACGTTGGCACGTTCGGGTTCTTAAATAACAAAATTATTGAAAATGTTTCGTTCCGCATAGTCGGTTCGGTGTATCGATGACTGATAACATGTATAAAAAAACATTAAAATGTATAGAATAACGCATTACTAGAACATTTATACCACTTTGGCACGTTCGGATTCTTAAATAACAAAATTATTGAAAATTTTTCGTTCCGTATAGGCGGTTCGGTGAATCGATGACTGATAACATATATAAAAAACCATTAAAACGTATAGAATAACGTATTACAAGGACATTTATACCACTTTGGCACGTTCGGATTCATAAATAACAAAATTATTGAAAATTTTTCATTCCGCATAATCGATTCGGTGAATCGATGACTGACAACCTATATAAAAAAACATTAAAACGTATAGAATAACGTATTACTAGAACATTTATACCACTTTGGCACGTTCGGACTCATAAATAACAAAATTATTGAAAATGTTTCATTCCGCATAGCCGGTTCGGTGAATCGATGACTGATAACCTATATAAGAAAACATTAAAACGTATAGAATAACGTATTACTAGAACATTTATACCACTTTGGCACGTTCGGATTCATAAATAACAAATTTTTGAAAATGTTTCATTCCGCATAGCCGGTTCGGTGAATCGATGACTGATAACCTATATAAAAAAAAATTAACACATATAGAATAACGTATTACGAGAACATTTATACCACTTCGGCACGTTCGGATTCAGAAATAACAGAATTATTGAAAATGTTTCGTTCCGCATAGTCGTTTCGGTGAATCGATGACTGATAACCTATATAAAAAACAATGAACACGTATAGAATAACGTATTACTAGAACATTTATTCCACTTTGGCACGTTCACATTCTTAAATAACAGAATTATTGAAAATTTTACGTTCCGTATAGGCGGTTCGGTGAATCGATGACAGATAACATATATAAAAAACCATTAACACGTATAGAATAACGTATTACGAGAACATTTACACCACTTTGGCACGTTCGGATTCTTAAATAACAAAATTATTGAAAATTTTTCGTTCCGCGTAGTCGGTTCGGTGAATCGATGACTGATAATATATATAAAAAAAAATGAACACGTATAAAATAACGTATTACTAGAACATTTATACCACGTTGGCACGTTCGGGTTCTTAAATAACAAAATTATTGAAAATGTTTCGTTCCGCATAGTCGGTTCGGTGTATCGATGACTGATAACATGTATAAAAAAACATTAAAATGTATAGAATAACGCATTACTAGAACATTTATACCACTTTGGCACGTTCGGAATCTTAAATAACAAAATTATTGAAAATTCTTCGTTCCGTATAGGCGGTTCGGTGAATCGATGACTGATAACATATATAAAAAACCATTAAAACGTATAGAATAACGTATTACGAGGACATTTATACCACTTTGGCACGGTCGGATTCATAAATAACAAAATTATTGAAAATTTTTCATTCCGCATAATCGATTCGGTGAATCGATGACTGACAATCTATATAAAAAAACATTAAAACGTATAGAATAACGTATTACGAGAACATTTACACCACTTTGGCACGTTCGGATTCTTAAATAACAAAATTATTGAAAATTTTTCGTTCCGCGTAGTCGGTTCGGTGAATCGATGACTGATAATATATATAAAAAAAAATGAACACGTATAAAATAACGTATTACTAGAACATTTATACCACGTTGGCACGTTCGGGTTCTTAAATAACAAAATTATTGAAAATGTTTCGTTCCGCATAGTCGGTTCGGTGTATCGATGACTGATAACATGTATAAAAAAACATTAAAATGTATAGAATAACGCATTACTAGAACATTTAAACCACTTTGGCACGTTCGGATTCTTAAATAACAAAATTATTGAAAATGTTTCATTCCGCATTGCCGGTTCGGTGAATCGATGACTGATAACCTATATAAGAAAACATTAAAACGTATAGAATAACGTATTACTAGAACATTTATACCACTTTGGCACGTTCGGATTCTTAAATAACAAAATTATTGCAAATTTTTCATTCCGCATAATCGATTCGGTGAATCGATGACTGACAATCAATATAAAAAAACATTAAAACGTATAGAATAACGTATTACTAGAACATTTATACCACTTTGGCACGTCCGGATTCTTAAATAACAAAATTATTGAAAATTTTTCATTCCGCATAATCGATTCGGTGAATCGGTGACTGACAATCAATATAAAAAAACATTAAAACGTATAGAATAACGTATTACTAGAACATTTATACCACTTTGGCACGTTCGGATTCATAAATAACAAAATTATTGAAAATGTTTCATTCCGCATTGCCGGTTCGGTGAATCGATGACTGATAACCTATATAAGAAAACATTAAAACGTATAGAATAACGTATTACTAGAACATTTATACCACTTTGGCACGTTCGGATTCTTAAATAACAAAATTATTGCAAATTTTTCGTTCCGTATAGGCGGTTCGGTGAATCGATGACTGATAACATATATAAAGAACCATTAAAACGTATAGAATAACGTATGACTAGAACATTCATACCACTTAGGCACGTTCGGATTTATAAATAACAAAATTATTGAAAATTTTACATTCCGCATAGTCGGTTCGGTGAATCGATGACTGACAACCTGTATAAAAAGCAATTAACACGTATAGAATAACGTATTACTAGAACATTTATACCACTTTGGCACGCTCGGATTCTTAAATAACAAAATTATTGAAAATTTTTCGTTCCGCATAGTCGGTTCGGTGAATCGATGACTGATAACCTATATAACGAATACATTAAAACGTATAGAATAACGTATTACTAGAACATTTATACCACTCTGACACTTTCGGATTCTTAAATAACAAAATTATTGAAAATTTTTCGTTCCGCATAGTCGGTTCGGTGAATCGATGACTGATAACCTATATAACGAGTACAATAAAACGTATAGAATAACGTATTACTAGAACATTTATACCACTCTGGCACTTTCGGATTCTTAAATAACAAAATTATTGAAAATTTCTCGTTCCGCAAACTCGGTTCGGTGAATCGATGACTGACAACCTATATAAAAAAAAATTAACACGTATAGAATAACGTATTACGAGAACATTTATACCACTTTGGCACGGGCGGATTCATAAATAACAAAATTATTGAAAATTTTTCGTTCCGCGTAGTCGGTTCGGTGAATCGATGACTGATAACCTATATAAAAAAACATTAAAACGTATAGAATAACGTATTACTAGAACATTTATACCACTTTGGCACGTTCGGATTCTTAAATAACAAATTTATTGAAAATTTTTCGTTCCGCATAGTCGGTTCGGTGAATCGATGACTGATAACCTATATAAGAAAACATTAAAACGTATAGAATAACTTATTACTAGAACATATATACCACTTTGGCACGGGCGCATTCTTAAATAACAAAATTATTGAAAATTATTCGTTCCGCATAGTCGGTTCGGTGAATCGATGACTGATAACCCATATAAAAAACAATTAACCCGTATAGAATAACGTATTACTACAACATTTATACCACTTTGGCACTTTCGCATTCTTAAATAACAAAATTATTGAAAATTTTTCGTTCCGCAAACTCGGTTCGGTGAATCGATGACTGATAACCTATATAAAAAACAATTAACACGTATAGAATAACGTATTACTACAACATTTATACCACTTTGGCACTTTCGCATTCTTAAATAACAAAATTATTGAAAATTTCTTGTTCCGCAAACTCGGTTCGGTGAATCGATGACTGATAACCTATATAAAAAACAATGAACACGTATAGAATAACGTATTACGAGAACATTTATACCACTTTGGCACGGGCGGATTCATAAATAACAAAATTATTGAAAATTTTTCGTTCCGCGTAGTCGGTTCGGTGAATCGATGACTGATAACCTATATAAAAAACAATGAACACGTATAGAATAACGTATTGCTAGAACATTCATACCACTTTGGCACGTTCGGATTCGTAAATAACAAAATTATTGAAAATGTTTCATTCCGCAAAGTCGGTTCGGTGGATCGATGACTGATAACCTATATAAAAAAAACATTAAAGCGTATAGAATAACGTATTAATAGAACATTTATACCACTTTGGCACGTGCGGATTCTCAAATAACAAAATTATTGAAAATCTTTCGTTCTACATAGTCGGTTCGGTGAATCGATGACTGATAACCTATATAAAAACAATTAACACGTATAGAATAACGTATTACTAGACCATTTATACCACTTTGGCACGCTCGGATTCTTAAATAACAAAATTATTGAAAATTTTTCGTTCCGCATAGTCGGTTCGGTGAATCGATGACTGGCAACCTATATAACGAATACATTAAAACGTATAGGATAACGTATTACTAGAACATTTATACCACTCTGACACTTTCGGATTCTTAAATAACAAAATTATTGATAATGTTTCGTTCCGCATAGTCGGTTCGGTGAATCGATGACTGATAACCTATATAAAAAAAAAATTAAAACGTATAGAATAACGTATTACTAGAACATTTTTACCACTTTTGCACGTTTGGATTCGTAAATAACAAAATTATTGAAAATGTTTCATTCCGCAAAGTCGGTTCGGTGAATCGATGACTGATAACCTATATATAAAGCAATTAACACGTATAGAATAACGTATTACTAGAACATTTATACCACTTTGGCACGCTCGGATTCTTAAATAACAAAATTATTGAAAATTTTTCCTTCCGCATAGTCGGTTCGGTGAATCGATGACTGGTAACCTATATAACGAATACATTAAAACGTATAGAATAACGTATTACTAGAACATTTATACCACTCTGGCACTTTCGGATTCTTAAATAACAAAATTATTGAAAATTTTTCGTTCCGCATTCTCGGTTCGGTGATTCGATGACTGATAACCTATATAAAAAACAATTAGCACGTATAGAATAACGTATTACTACAACATTTATACCACTTTGGCACTTTCGCATTCTTAAATAACAAAATTATTGAAAATTTCTCGTTCCGCAAACTCGGTTCGGTGAATCGATGACTGATAACCTATATAAAAAAAAATTAACACGTATAGAATAACGTATTACTAGAACATTTATACCACTTTGGCACGTTCGGATTCATAAATAACAAAATTATTGAAAATGTTTCATTCCGCATAGCCGGTTCGGTGAATCGATGACTGATAACCTATATAAAAACAATTAACACGTATAGAATAACGTATTATTAGAACATTTATACCACTTTGGCACGTTCGGATTCTTAAATAACAAAATTATTGAAAATTTTTCGTTCCGCATAGTCAGTTCGGTGAATCGATGACTGGTAACCTATATAACGAATACATTAAAACGTATAGAATAACGTATTACTAGAACATTTATACCACTTTGGCACGTTCGGATTCTTAAATAACAAAATTATTGAAAATTTTTCGTTCCGCGTAGTCGGTTCGGTGAATCGATGACTGATAATATATATAAAAAAAAATGAACACGTATAAAATAACGTATTACTAGAACATTTATACCACTTTGGCACGTTCGGATTCGTAAATAACAAAATTGTTGAAAACTTTTCGTTCCGCACACTCGGTGCGGTGAATCGATGACTGATAACCTATATAAAAAAAACATTAAAACGTATAGAATAACGTATTACTAGAACATTTATACCACTCTGACACTTTCGGATTCTTAAATAACAAAATTATTGAAAATGTTTCGTTCCGCATAGTCGGTTCGGTGAATCGATGACTGATAACCTATATAAAAAAAACATTAAAACGTATAGAATAACGTATTACTAGAACATTTTTACCACTTTTGCACGTTTGGATTCGTAAATAACAAAATTATTGAAAATGTTTCATTCCGCAAAGTCGGTTCGGTGAATCGATGACTGATAACCTATATATAAAGCAATTAACACGTATAGAATAACGTATTACTAGAACATTTATACCACGTTGGCACGCTTGGATTCTTAAATAACAAAATTATTGCAAATTTTTCGTTCCGCATAGTCGGGTCGGTGAATCGATGACTGGTAACCTATATAACGAATACATTAAAACGTATAAAATAACGTATTACTAGAACATTTATACCACTTTGGCACGTTCGGATTCGTAAATAACAAAATTGTTGAAAACTTTTCGTTCCGCACACTCGGTGCGGTGAATCGATGACTGATAACCTATATAAAAAAAACATTAAAACGTATAGAATAACGTATTACTAGAACATTTATACCACTCTGACACTTTCGGATTCTTAAATAACAAAATTATTGAAAATGTTTCGTTCCGCATAGTCGGTTCGGTGAATCGATGACTGATAACCTATATAAAAAAAACATTAAAACGTATAGAATAACGTATTACTAGAACATTTTTACCACTTTTGCACGTTTGGATTCGTAAATAACAAAATTATTGAAAATGTTTCATTCCGCAAAGTCGGTTCGGTGAATCGATGACTGATAACCTATATATAAAGCAATTAACACGTATAGAATAACGTATTACTAGAACATTTATACCACGTTGGCACGTTCGGGTTCTTAAATAACAAAATTATTGAAAATGTTTCGTTCCGCATAGTCGGTTCGGTGTATCGATGACTGATAACATGTATAAAAAAACATTAAAATGTATAGAATAACGCATTACTAGAACATTTATACCACTTTGGCACGTTCGGATTCTTAAATAACAAAATTATTGAAAATTTTTCGTTCCGTATAGGCGGTTCGGTGAATCGATGACTGATAACATATATAAAAAACCATTAAAACGTATAGAATAACGTATTACGAGGACATTTATACCACTTTGGCACGGTCGGATTCATAAATAACAAAATTATTGAAAATTTTTCATTCCGCATAATCGATTCGGTGAATCGATGACTGACAACCTATATAAAAAAACATTAAAACGTATAGAATAACGTATTACTAGAACATTTATACCACTTTGGCACGTTCGGATTCATAAATAACAAAATTATTGAAAATGTTTCATTCCGCATAGCCGGTTCGGTGAATCGATGACTGATTACCTATATAAGAAAACATTAAAACGTATAGAATAACGTATTACTAGAACATTTATACCACTTTGGCACGTTCGGATTCTTAAATAACAAAATTATTGAAAATTTCTCGTTCCGCATACTCGGTTCGGTGATTCGATAACTGATAACCTATATAAAAAAACATTAAAACGTATGGAATAACGCATTACTAGAACATCTATACCACTATGGCACGTTCGGATTCAGAAATAACAGAATTATTGAAAATGTTTCGTTCCGCATAGTCGTTTCGGTGAGTCGATGACTGATAACCTATATAAAAAAAACATTAAAGCGTATAGAATAACGTATTAATAGAACATTTATACCACTTTGGCACGTGCGGATTCTCAAATAACAAAATTATTGAAAATCTTTCGTTCTACATAGTCGGTTCGGTGAATCGATGACTGATAACCTATATAAAAACAATTAACACGTATAGAATAACGTATTACTAGAACATTTATACCACTTTGGCACGCTCGGATTCTTAAATAACAAAATTATTGAAAATTTTTCGTTCCGCATAGTCGGTTCGGTGAATCGATGACTGGTAACCTATATAACGAATACATTAAAACGTATAGAATAACGTATTACTAGAACATTTATACCACTCTGACACTTTCGGATTCTTAAATAACAAAATTATTGATAATGTTTCGTTCCGCATAGTCGGTTCGGTGAATCGATGACTGATAACCTATATAAAAAAAAAATTAAAACGTATAGAATAACGTATTACTAGAACATTTTTACCACTTTTGCACGTTTGGATTCGTAAATAACAAAATTATTGAAAATGTTTCGTTCCGCATAGTCGTTTCGGTGAATCGATGACTGATAACCTATATAAAAAACAATGGCAACGTATAGAATAACGTATTACTAGAACATTTATACCACTTTGGCACGTTCAGATTCTTAAATAACAAAATTATTGAAAATTTTTCGTTCCGTATCGGCGGTTCGGTGAATCGACGACAGATAACATATATAAAAAACCATTAACACGTATAGAATAACGTATTACGAGAACATTTACACCACTTTGGCACGTTCGGATTCTTAAATAACAAAATTATTGAAAATTTTTCGTTCCGCATACTCGGTTCGGTGAATCGATGACTGATAACCTATATAAAAAAAAATTAACACGTATAGAATAACGTATTACTAGAACATTTATACCACGTTGGCACGTTCGGGTTCTTAAATAACAAAATTATTGAAAATGTTTCGTTCCGCATAGTCGGTTCGGTGTATCGATGACTGATAACATGTATAAAAAAACATTAAAATGTATAGAATAACGCATTACTAGAACATTTATACCACTTTGGCACGTTCGGATTCTTAAATAACAAAATTATTGAAAATTTTTCGTTCCGTATAGGCGGTTCGGTGAATCGATGACTGATAACATATATAAAAAACCATTAAAACGTATAGAATAACGTATTACAAGGACATTTATACCACTTTGGCACGTTCGGATTCATAAATAACAAAATTATTGAAAATTTTTCATTCCGCATAATCGATTCGGTGAATCGATGACTGACAACCTATATAAAAAAACATTAAAACGTATAGAATAACGTATTACTAGAACATTTATACCACTTTGGCACGTTCGGACTCATAAATAACAAAATTATTGAAAATGTTTCATTCCGCATAGCCGGTTCGGTGAATCGATGACTGATAACCTATATAAGAAAACATTAAAACGTATAGAATAACGTATTACTAGAACATTTATACCACTTTGGCACGTTCGGATTCATAAATAACAAATTTTTGAAAATGTTTCATTCCGCATAGCCGGTTCGGTGAATCGATGACTGATAACCTATATAAAAAAAAATTAACACATATAGAATAACGTATTACGAGAACATTTATACCACTTCGGCACGTTCGGATTCAGAAATAACAGAATTATTGAAAATGTTTCGTTCCGCATAGTCGTTTCGGTGAATCGATGACTGATAACCTATATAAAAAACAATGAACACGTATAGAATAACGTATTACTAGAACATTTATTCCACTTTGGCACGTTCACATTCTTAAATAACAGAATTATTGAAAATTTTACGTTCCGTATAGGCGGTTCGGTGAATCGATGACAGATAACATATATAAAAAACCATTAACACGTATAGAATAACGTATTACGAGAACATTTACACCACTTTGGCACGTTCGGATTCTTAAATAACAAAATTATTGAAAATTTTTCGTTCCGCGTAGTCGGTTCGGTGAATCGATGACTGATAATATATATAAAAAAAAATGAACACGTATAAAATAACGTATTACTAGAACATTTATACCACGTTGGCACGTTCGGGTTCTTAAATAACAAAATTATTGAAAATGTTTCGTTCCGCATAGTCGGTTCGGTGTATCGATGACTGATAACATGTATAAAAAAACATTAAAATGTATAGAATAACGCATTACTAGAACATTTATACCACTTTGGCACGTTCGGAATCTTAAATAACAAAATTATTGAAAATTCTTCGTTCCGTATAGGCGGTTCGGTGAATCGATGACTGATAACATATATAAAAAACCATTAAAACGTATAGAATAACGTATTACGAGGACATTTATACCACTTTGGCACGGTCGGATTCATAAATAACAAAATTATTGAAAATTTTTCATTCCGCATAATCGATTCGGTGAATCGATGACTGACAATCTATATAAAAAAACATTAAAACGTATAGAATAACGTATTACGAGAACATTTACACCACTTTGGCACGTTCGGATTCTTAAATAACAAAATTATTGAAAATTTTTCGTTCCGCGTAGTCGGTTCGGTGAATCGATGACTGATAATATATATAAAAAAAAATGAACACGTATAAAATAACGTATTACTAGAACATTTATACCACGTTGGCACGTTCGGGTTCTTAAATAACAAAATTATTGAAAATGTTTCGTTCCGCATAGTCGGTTCGGTGTATCGATGACTGATAACATGTATAAAAAAACATTAAAATGTATAGAATAACGCATTACTAGAACATTTAAACCACTTTGGCACGTTCGGATTCTTAAATAACAAAATTATTGAAAATGTTTCATTCCGCATTGCCGGTTCGGTGAATCGATGACTGATAACCTATATAAGAAAACATTAAAACGTATAGAATAACGTATTACTAGAACATTTATACCACTTTGGCACGTTCGGATTCTTAAATAACAAAATTATTGCAAATTTTTCATTCCGCATAATCGATTCGGTGAATCGATGACTGACAATCAATATAAAAAAACATTAAAACGTATAGAATAACGTATTACTAGAACATTTATACCACTTTGGCACGTCCGGATTCTTAAATAACAAAATTATTGAAAATTTTTCATTCCGCATAATCGATTCGGTGAATCGGTGACTGACAATCAATATAAAAAAACATTAAAACGTATAGAATAACGTATTACTAGAACATTTATACCACTTTGGCACGTTCGGATTCATAAATAACAAAATTATTGAAAATGTTTCATTCCGCATTGCCGGTTCGGTGAATCGATGACTGATAACCTATATAAGAAAACATTAAAACGTATAGAATAACGTATTACTAGAACATTTATACCACTTTGGCACGTTCGGATTCTTAAATAACAAAATTATTGCAAATTTTTCGTTCCGTATAGGCGGTTCGGTGAATCGATGACTGATAACATATATAAAGAACCATTAAAACGTATAGAATAACGTATGACTAGAACATTCATACCACTTAGGCACGTTCGGATTTATAAATAACAAAATTATTGAAAATTTTACATTCCGCATAGTCGGTTCGGTGAATCGATGACTGACAACCTGTATAAAAAGCAATTAACACGTATAGAATAACGTATTACTAGAACATTTATACCACTTTGGCACGCTCGGATTCTTAAATAACAAAATTATTGAAAATTTTTCGTTCCGCATAGTCGGTTCGGTGAATCGATGACTGATAACCTATATAACGAATACATTAAAACGTATAGAATAACGTATTACTAGAACATTTATACCACTCTGACACTTTCGGATTCTTAAATAACAAAATTATTGAAAATTTTTCGTTCCGCATAGTCGGTTCGGTGAATCGATGACTGATAACCTATATAACGAGTACAATAAAACGTATAGAATAACGTATTACTAGAACATTTATACCACTCTGGCACTTTCGGATTCTTAAATAACAAAATTATTGAAAATTTCTCGTTCCGCAAACTCGGTTCGGTGAATCGATGACTGACAACCTATATAAAAAAAAATTAACACGTATAGAATAACGTATTACGAGAACATTTATACCACTTTGGCACGGGCGGATTCATAAATAACAAAATTATTGAAAATTTTTCGTTCCGCGTAGTCGGTTCGGTGAATCGATGACTGATAACCTATATAAAAAAACATTAAAACGTATAGAATAACGTATTACTAGAACATTTATACCACTTTGGCACGTTCGGATTCTTAAATAACAAATTTATTGAAAATTTTTCGTTCCGCATAGTCGGTTCGGTGAATCGATGACTGATAACCTATATAAGAAAACATTAAAACGTATAGAATAACTTATTACTAGAACATATATACCACTTTGGCACGGGCGCATTCTTAAATAACAAAATTATTGAAAATTATTCGTTCCGCATAGTCGGTTCGGTGAATCGATGACTGATAACCCATATAAAAAACAATTAACCCGTATAGAATAACGTATTACTACAACATTTATACCACTTTGGCACTTTCGCATTCTTAAATAACAAAATTATTGAAAATTTTTCGTTCCGCAAACTCGGTTCGGTGAATCGATGACTGATAACCTATATAAAAAACAATTAACACGTATAGAATAACGTATTACTACAACATTTATACCACTTTGGCACTTTCGCATTCTTAAATAACAAAATTATTGAAAATTTCTTGTTCCGCAAACTCGGTTCGGTGAATCGATGACTGATAACCTATATAAAAAACAATGAACACGTATAGAATAACGTATTACGAGAACATTTATACCACTTTGGCACGGGCGGATTCATAAATAACAAAATTATTGAAAATTTTTCGTTCCGCGTAGTCGGTTCGGTGAATCGATGACTGATAACCTATATAAAAAACAATGAACACGTATAGAATAACGTATTGCTAGAACATTCATACCACTTTGGCACGTTCGGATTCGTAAATAACAAAATTATTGAAAATGTTTCATTCCGCAAAGTCGGTTCGGTGGATCGATGACTGATAACCTATATAAAAAAAACATTAAAGCGTATAGAATAACGTATTAATAGAACATTTATACCACTTTGGCACGTGCGGATTCTCAAATAACAAAATTATTGAAAATCTTTCGTTCTACATAGTCGGTTCGGTGAATCGATGACTGATAACCTATATAAAAACAATTAACACGTATAGAATAACGTATTACTAGACCATTTATACCACTTTGGCACGCTCGGATTCTTAAATAACAAAATTATTGAAAATTTTTCGTTCCGCATAGTCGGTTCGGTGAATCGATGACTGGCAACCTATATAACGAATACATTAAAACGTATAGGATAACGTATTACTAGAACATTTATACCACTCTGACACTTTCGGATTCTTAAATAACAAAATTATTGATAATGTTTCGTTCCGCATAGTCGGTTCGGTGAATCGATGACTGATAACCTATATAAAAAAAAAATTAAAACGTATAGAATAACGTATTACTAGAACATTTTTACCACTTTTGCACGTTTGGATTCGTAAATAACAAAATTATTGAAAATGTTTCATTCCGCAAAGTCGGTTCGGTGAATCGATGACTGATAACCTATATATAAAGCAATTAACACGTATAGAATAACGTATTACTAGAACATTTATACCACTTTGGCACGCTCGGATTCTTAAATAACAAAATTATTGAAAATTTTTCCTTCCGCATAGTCGGTTCGGTGAATCGATGACTGGTAACCTATATAACGAATACATTAAAACGTATAGAATAACGTATTACTAGAACATTTATACCACTCTGGCACTTTCGGATTCTTAAATAACAAAATTATTGAAAATTTTTCGTTCCGCATTCTCGGTTCGGTGATTCGATGACTGATAACCTATATAAAAAACAATTAGCACGTATAGAATAACGTATTACTACAACATTTATACCACTTTGGCACTTTCGCATTCTTAAATAACAAAATTATTGAAAATTTCTCGTTCCGCAAACTCGGTTCGGTGAATCGATGACTGATAACCTATATAAAAAAAAATTAACACGTATAGAATAACGTATTACTAGAACATTTATACCACTTTGGCACGTTCGGATTCATAAATAACAAAATTATTGAAAATGTTTCATTCCGCATAGCCGGTTCGGTGAATCGATGACTGATAACCTATATAAAAACAATTAACACGTATAGAATAACGTATTATTAGAACATTTATACCACTTTGGCACGTTCGGATTCTTAAATAACAAAATTATTGAAAATTTTTCGTTCCGCATAGTCAGTTCGGTGAATCGATGACTGGTAACCTATATAACGAATACATTAAAACGTATAGAATAACGTATTACTAGAACATTTATACCACTTTGGCACGTTCGGATTCTTAAATAACAAAATTATTGAAAATTTTTCGTTCCGCGTAGTCGGTTCGGTGAATCGATGACTGATAATATATATAAAAAAAAATGAACACGTATAAAATAACGTATTACTAGAACATTTATACCACTTTGGCACGTTCGGATTCGTAAATAACAAAATTGTTGAAAACTTTTCGTTCCGCACACTCGGTGCGGTGAATCGATGACTGATAACCTATATAAAAAAAACATTAAAACGTATAGAATAACGTATTACTAGAACATTTATACCACTCTGACACTTTCGGATTCTTAAATAACAAAATTATTGAAAATGTTTCGTTCCGCATAGTCGGTTCGGTGAATCGATGACTGATAACCTATATAAAAAAAACATTAAAACGTATAGAATAACGTATTACTAGAACATTTTTACCACTTTTGCACGTTTGGATTCGTAAATAACAAAATTATTGAAAATGTTTCATTCCGCAAAGTCGGTTCGGTGAATCGATGACTGATAACCTATATATAAAGCAATTAACACGTATAGAATAACGTATTACTAGAACATTTATACCACGTTGGCACGCTTGGATTCTTAAATAACAAAATTATTGCAAATTTTTCGTTCCGCATAGTCGGGTCGGTGAATCGATGACTGGTAACCTATATAACGAATACATTAAAACGTATAAAATAACGTATTACTAGAACATTTATACCACTTTGGCACGTTCGGATTCGTAAATAACAAAATTGTTGAAAACTTTTCGTTCCGCACACTCGGTGCGGTGAATCGATGACTGATAACCTATATAAAAAAAACATTAAAACGTATAGAATAACGTATTACTAGAACATTTATACCACTCTGACACTTTCGGATTCTTAAATAACAAAATTATTGAAAATGTTTCGTTCCGCATAGTCGGTTCGGTGAATCGATGACTGATAACCTATATAAAAAAAACATTAAAACGTATAGAATAACGTATTACTAGAACATTTTTACCACTTTTGCACGTTTGGATTCGTAAATAACAAAATTATTGAAAATGTTTCATTCCGCAAAGTCGGTTCGGTGAATCGATGACTGATAACCTATATATAAAGCAATTAACACGTATAGAATAACGTATTACTAGAACATTTATACCACGTTGGCACGTTCGGGTTCTTAAATAACAAAATTATTGAAAATGTTTCGTTCCGCATAGTCGGTTCGGTGTATCGATGACTGATAACATGTATAAAAAAACATTAAAATGTATAGAATAACGCATTACTAGAACATTTATACCACTTTGGCACGTTCGGATTCTTAAATAACAAAATTATTGAAAATTTTTCGTTCCGTATAGGCGGTTCGGTGAATCGATGACTGATAACATATATAAAAAACCATTAAAACGTATAGAATAACGTATTACGAGGACATTTATACCACTTTGGCACGGTCGGATTCATAAATAACAAAATTATTGAAAATTTTTCATTCCGCATAATCGATTCGGTGAATCGATGACTGACAACCTATATAAAAAAACATTAAAACGTATAGAATAACGTATTACTAGAACATTTATACCACTTTGGCACGTTCGGATTCATAAATAACAAAATTATTGAAAATGTTTCATTCCGCATAGCCGGTTCGGTGAATCGATGACTGATTACCTATATAAGAAAACATTAAAACGTATAGAATAACGTATTACTAGAACATTTATACCACTTTGGCACGTTCGGATTCTTAAATAACAAAATTATTGAAAATTTCTCGTTCCGCATACTCGGTTCGGTGATTCGATAACTGATAACCTATATAAAAAAACATTAAAACGTATGGAATAACGCATTACTAGAACATCTATACCACTATGGCACGTTCGGATTCAGAAATAACAGAATTATTGAAAATGTTTCGTTCCGCATAGTCGTTTCGGTGAGTCGATGACTGATAACCTATATAAAAAAAACATTAAAGCGTATAGAATAACGTATTAATAGAACATTTATACCACTTTGGCACGTGCGGATTCTCAAATAACAAAATTATTGAAAATCTTTCGTTCTACATAGTCGGTTCGGTGAATCGATGACTGATAACCTATATAAAAACAATTAACACGTATAGAATAACGTATTACTAGAACATTTATACCACTTTGGCACGCTCGGATTCTTAAATAACAAAATTATTGAAAATTTTTCGTTCCGCATAGTCGGTTCGGTGAATCGATGACTGGTAACCTATATAACGAATACATTAAAACGTATAGAATAACGTATTACTAGAACATTTATACCACTCTGACACTTTCGGATTCTTAAATAACAAAATTATTGATAATGTTTCGTTCCGCATAGTCGGTTCGGTGAATCGATGACTGATAACCTATATAAAAAAAACATTAAAACGTATAGAATAACGTATTACTAGAACATTTTTACCACTTTGGCACGTTCGGATTCGTAAATAACAAAATTATTGAAAATGTTTCGTTCCGCATAGTCGGTTCGGTGTATCGATGACTGATAACATGTATAAAGAAACATTAAAATGTATAGAATAACGCATTACTAGAACATTTATACCACTTTGGCACGCTCGGATTCTTAAATAACAAAATTATTGAAAATTTTTCCTTCCGCATAGTCGGTTCGGTGAATCGACGACTGGTAACCTATATAACGAATACATTAAAACGTATAGAATAACGTATTACTAGAACATTTATACCACTTTGGCACGTTCGGATTCTTAAATAACAAAATTATTGAAAATTTTTCGTTCCGCGTAGTCGGTTCGGTGAATCGATGACTGATAATATATATAAAAAAAAATGAACACGTTTAAAATAACGTATTACTAGATCATTTATACCACTTTGGCACGTTCGGATTCTTAAATAACAAAATTATTGAAAATTTTTCGTTCCGCGTAGTCGGTTCGGTGAATCGATGACTGATAATATATATAAAAAAAAATGAACACGTATAAAATAACGTATTACTAGATCATTTATACCACTTTGGCACGTTCGGATTCGTAAATAACAAAATTGATGAAAACTTTTCGTTCCGCACACTCGGTGCGGTGAATCGATGACTGATAACCTATATAAAAAAAACATTAAAACGTATAGAATAACGTATTACTAGAACATTTATACCACTCTGACACTTTCGGATTCTTAAATAACAAAATTATTGAAAATTTTTCGTTCCGCATAGTCGGTTCGGTGAATCGATGACTGGTAACCTATATAACGAATACATTAAAACGTATAGAATAACGTATTACTAGAACATTTATACCACTTTGGCACGTTCGGATTCTTAAATAACAAAATTATTGAAAATTTTTCGTTCCGCGTAGTCGGTTCGGTGAATCGATGACTGATAATATATATAAAAAAAAATGAACACGTATAAAATAACGTATTACTAGATCATTTATACCACTTTGGCACGTTCGGATTCGTAAATAACAAAATTGTTGAAAACTTTTCGTTCCGCACACTCGGTGCGGTGAATCGATGACTGATAACCTATATAAAAAACAATTAACACGTATAGAATAACGTATTACTACAACATTTATACCACTTTGGCACTTTCGCATTCTTAAATAACAAAATTATTGAAAATTTCTCGTTCCGCAAACTCGGTTCGGTGAATCGATGACTGATAACCTATATAAAAAAAAATTAACACGTATAGAATAACGTATTACGAGAACATTTATACCACTTTGGCACGTCCGGATTCATAAATAACAAAATTGTTGAAAATGTTTCATTCCGCATAGTCGGTTCGGTGAATCGATGACTGATAATCAATATAAAAAACAATGAACACGTATAGAATAACGTATTACTAGAACATTTATACCACTTTGGCACGTGCGGATTCTTAAATAACAAAATTATTGAAAATTATTCGTTCCGCATAGTCGGTTCGGTGAATCGATGACTGATAACATGTATAAAAACAATTAACACGTATAGAATAACGTATTACTAGAACATTTATACCGCTTTGGCACGTTCGGATTCTTAAATAACAAAATTATTGGAAATTTCTCGTTCCGCATACTCGGTTCGGTGAATCGATGACTGATAACCTATATAAAAAAAACATTAAAACGTATAGAATAACGCATTACTAGAACATTTATACCACTTTGGCACGTCCGGATTCATAAATAACAAAATTGTTGAAAATGTTTCATTCCGCATAGTCGGTTCGGTGAATCGACGACTGATAACCTATATAAAAAAAACATTAAAACGTATAGAATAACGTATTACTAGAACATTTATACCACTTTGGCACGTTCGGATTCTTAAATAACAAATTTATTGAAAATTTTTCGTTCCGCATAGTCGGTTCGGTGAATCGATGACTGATAACCTATATAAAAAAACATTAAAACGTATAGAATAACTTATTACTAGATCATTTATACCACTTTGGCACGCCCGGATTCATAAATAACAAAATTATTGAAAATGTTTCATTCCGCAAAGTCGGTTCGGTGGATCGATGACTGATAACCTATATAAAAAAAAAATTAAAACGTATAGAATAACGTATTACTAGAACATTTATACCACGTTGGCACGATCGGGTTCTTAAATAACAAATTTATTGAAAATTTTTCGTTCCGCATAGTCTGTTCGGTGAATCGATGACTGATAACCTATATAAAAAAACATTAAAACGTATAGAATAACTTATTACTAGAACATTTATACCACTTTGGCACGTTCGGATTCATAAATAACAAAATTATTGAAAATTTTTCGTTCCGTGTAGGCGGTTCGGTGAATCGATGACTGATAACATATATAAAAACAATTAACGCGTATAGAATAACGTATTACTAGAACATTTATACCACTTTGGCACGTTCGGATTCTTAAATAACAAAATTATTGAAAATTTCTCGTTCCGCATACTCGGTTCGGTGAATCGATGACTGATAACCTATATGAAAAAAACATTAAGACGTATAGAATAACGTATTAGTAGAACATTTATACCACTTTGGCACGTCCGGATTCACAAATAACAAAATTGTTGAAAATGTTTCATTCCGCATAGTCGGTTCGGTGTATCGATGACTGATAACCTATCTAAAAAACAATGAACACGTCTAGAATAACGTATTACTAGAACATTCATACCACTTTGGCACGTTCGGATTCGTAAATAACAAAATTATTGAAAATGTTTCATTCGGCAAAGTCGGTTCGGTGAATCGATGACTGATAACCTATATAAAAAACAATTAACATGTATAGAATAACGTATTACTAGAACATTTATACCACTTTGGCACGTTCGGATTCTTAAATAACAAAATTATTGAAAATGTTTCATTCCGCATAGCCGGTTCGGTGAATCGATGACTGGTAACCTATACAAAAAAAATTAACACGTATACAATAACGTATTACTAGAACATTTATACCACTTTGGCACGTTCGGATTCTTAAATAACAAAATTATTGAAAATGTTTCGTTCCGCATCGTCGGTTCCGTGAATCGATGACTGACAACCTATATAAAAAACCATTAAAATGTATAGAATAACGTATTATTAGAACATTTATACCACTCTGGCACGTTCGGATTCATAAATAACAAATTATTGAAAATGTTTCATTCCGCATAGCCGGTTCGGTGAATCGACGACAGATAACCTATAGAAAAAAAATTAACACGTATAGAATAACGTATTACTAGAACATTTATACCACTTCGGCACGTTCGGATTCAGAAATAACAGAATTATTGAAAATGTTTCGTTCCGCATAGTCGTTTCGGTGAATCGATGACTGATAACCTATATAAAAAACAATGGCAACGTATAGAATAACGTATTACTAGAACATTTATACCACTTTGGCACGTTCAGATTCTTAAATAACAAAATTATTGAAAATTTTTCGTTCCGTATCGGCGGTTCGGTGAATCGACGACAGATAACATATATAAAAAACCATTAACACGTATAGAATAACGTATTACGAGAACATTTACACCACTTTGGCACGTTCGGATTCTTAAATAACAAAATTATTGAAAATTTTTCGTTCCGCATACTCGGTTCGGTGAATCGATGACTGGTAACCTATATAACGAATACATTAAAACGTATAGAATAACGTATTACTAGAACATTTATACCACTCTGGCACTTTCGGATTCTTAAATAACAAAATTATTGAAAATTTTTCGTTCCGCATTCTCGGTTCGGTGATTCGATGACTGATAACCTATATAAAAAACAATTAGCACGTATAGAATAACGTATTACTACAACATTTATACCACTTTGGCACTTTCGCATTCTTAAATAACAAAATTATTGAAAATTTCTCGTTCCGCAAACTCGGTTCGGTGAATCGATGACTGATAACCTATATAAAAAAAAATTAACACGTATAGAATAACGTATTACTAGAACATTTATACCACTTTGGCACGTTCGGATTCATAAATAACAAAATTATTGAAAATGTTTCATTCCGCATAGCCGGTTCGGTGAATCGATGACTGATAACCTATATAAAAACAATTAACACGTATAGAATAACGTATTATTAGAACATTTATACCACTTTGGCACGTTCGGATTCTTAAATAACAAAATTATTGAAAATTTTTCGTTCCGCATAGTCAGTTCGGTGAATCGATGACTGGTAACCTATATAACGAATACATTAAAACGTATAGAATAACGTATTACTAGAACATTTATACCACTTTGGCACGTTCGGATTCTTAAATAACAAAATTATTGAAAATTTTTCGTTCCGCGTAGTCGGTTCGGTGAATCGATGACTGATAATATATATAAAAAAAAATGAACACGTATAAAATAACGTATTACTAGAACATTTATACCACTTTGGCACGTTCGGATTCGTAAATAACAAAATTGTTGAAAACTTTTCGTTCCGCACACTCGGTGCGGTGAATCGATGACTGATAACCTATATAAAAAAAACATTAAAACGTATAGAATAACGTATTACTAGAACATTTATACCACTCTGACACTTTCGGATTCTTAAATAACAAAATTATTGAAAATGTTTCGTTCCGCATAGTCGGTTCGGTGAATCGATGACTGATAACCTATATAAAAAAAACATTAAAACGTATAGAATAACGTATTACTAGAACATTTTTACCACTTTTGCACGTTTGGATTCGTAAATAACAAAATTATTGAAAATGTTTCATTCCGCAAAGTCGGTTCGGTGAATCGATGACTGATAACCTATATATAAAGCAATTAACACGTATAGAATAACGTATTACTAGAACATTTATACCACGTTGGCACGCTTGGATTCTTAAATAACAAAATTATTGCAAATTTTTCGTTCCGCATAGTCGGGTCGGTGAATCGATGACTGGTAACCTATATAACGAATACATTAAAACGTATAAAATAACGTATTACTAGAACATTTATACCACTTTGGCACGTTCGGATTCGTAAATAACAAAATTGTTGAAAACTTTTCGTTCCGCACACTCGGTGCGGTGAATCGATGACTGATAACCTATATAAAAAAAACATTAAAACGTATAGAATAACGTATTACTAGAACATTTATACCACTCTGACACTTTCGGATTCTTAAATAACAAAATTATTGAAAATGTTTCGTTCCGCATAGTCGGTTCGGTGAATCGATGACTGATAACCTATATAAAAAAAACATTAAAACGTATAGAATAACGTATTACTAGAACATTTTTACCACTTTTGCACGTTTGGATTCGTAAATAACAAAATTATTGAAAATGTTTCATTCCGCAAAGTCGGTTCGGTGAATCGATGACTGATAACCTATATATAAAGCAATTAACACGTATAGAATAACGTATTACTAGAACATTTATACCACGTTGGCACGTTCGGGTTCTTAAATAACAAAATTATTGAAAATGTTTCGTTCCGCATAGTCGGTTCGGTGTATCGATGACTGATAACATGTATAAAAAAACATTAAAATGTATAGAATAACGCATTACTAGAACATTTATACCACTTTGGCACGTTCGGATTCTTAAATAACAAAATTATTGAAAATTTTTCGTTCCGTATAGGCGGTTCGGTGAATCGATGACTGATAACATATATAAAAAACCATTAAAACGTATAGAATAACGTATTACGAGGACATTTATACCACTTTGGCACGGTCGGATTCATAAATAACAAAATTATTGAAAATTTTTCATTCCGCATAATCGATTCGGTGAATCGATGACTGACAACCTATATAAAAAAACATTAAAACGTATAGAATAACGTATTACTAGAACATTTATACCACTTTGGCACGTTCGGATTCATAAATAACAAAATTATTGAAAATGTTTCATTCCGCATAGCCGGTTCGGTGAATCGATGACTGATTACCTATATAAGAAAACATTAAAACGTATAGAATAACGTATTACTAGAACATTTATACCACTTTGGCACGTTCGGATTCTTAAATAACAAAATTATTGAAAATTTCTCGTTCCGCATACTCGGTTCGGTGATTCGATAACTGATAACCTATATAAAAAAACATTAAAACGTATGGAATAACGCATTACTAGAACATCTATACCACTATGGCACGTTCGGATTCAGAAATAACAGAATTATTGAAAATGTTTCGTTCCGCATAGTCGTTTCGGTGAGTCGATGACTGATAACCTATATAAAAAAAACATTAAAGCGTATAGAATAACGTATTAATAGAACATTTATACCACTTTGGCACGTGCGGATTCTCAAATAACAAAATTATTGAAAATCTTTCGTTCTACATAGTCGGTTCGGTGAATCGATGACTGATAACCTATATAAAAACAATTAACACGTATAGAATAACGTATTACTAGAACATTTATACCACTTTGGCACGCTCGGATTCTTAAATAACAAAATTATTGAAAATTTTTCGTTCCGCATAGTCGGTTCGGTGAATCGATGACTGGTAACCTATATAACGAATACATTAAAACGTATAGAATAACGTATTACTAGAACATTTATACCACTCTGACACTTTCGGATTCTTAAATAACAAAATTATTGATAATGTTTCGTTCCGCATAGTCGGTTCGGTGAATCGATGACTGATAACCTATATAAAAAAAACATTAAAACGTATAGAATAACGTATTACTAGAACATTTTTACCACTTTGGCACGTTCGGATTCGTAAATAACAAAATTATTGAAAATGTTTCGTTCCGCATAGTCGGTTCGGTGTATCGATGACTGATAACATGTATAAAGAAACATTAAAATGTATAGAATAACGCATTACTAGAACATTTATACCACTTTGGCACGCTCGGATTCTTAAATAACAAAATTATTGAAAATTTTTCCTTCCGCATAGTCGGTTCGGTGAATCGACGACTGGTAACCTATATAACGAATACATTAAAACGTATAGAATAACGTATTACTAGAACATTTATACCACTTTGGCACGTTCGGATTCTTAAATAACAAAATTATTGAAAATTTTTCGTTCCGCGTAGTCGGTTCGGTGAATCGATGACTGATAATATATATAAAAAAAAATGAACACGTTTAAAATAACGTATTACTAGATCATTTATACCACTTTGGCACGTTCGGATTCTTAAATAACAAAATTATTGAAAATTTTTCGTTCCGCGTAGTCGGTTCGGTGAATCGATGACTGATAATATATATAAAAAAAAATGAACACGTATAAAATAACGTATTACTAGATCATTTATACCACTTTGGCACGTTCGGATTCGTAAATAACAAAATTGATGAAAACTTTTCGTTCCGCACACTCGGTGCGGTGAATCGATGACTGATAACCTATATAAAAAAAACATTAAAACGTATAGAATAACGTATTACTAGAACATTTATACCACTCTGACACTTTCGGATTCTTAAATAACAAAATTATTGAAAATTTTTCGTTCCGCATAGTCGGTTCGGTGAATCGATGACTGGTAACCTATATAACGAATACATTAAAACGTATAGAATAACGTATTACTAGAACATTTATACCACTTTGGCACGTTCGGATTCTTAAATAACAAAATTATTGAAAATTTTTCGTTCCGCGTAGTCGGTTCGGTGAATCGATGACTGATAATATATATAAAAAAAAATGAACACGTATAAAATAACGTATTACTAGATCATTTATACCACTTTGGCACGTTCGGATTCGTAAATAACAAAATTGTTGAAAACTTTTCGTTCCGCACACTCGGTGCGGTGAATCGATGACTGATAACCTATATAAAAAACAATTAACACGTATAGAATAACGTATTACTACAACATTTATACCACTTTGGCACTTTCGCATTCTTAAATAACAAAATTATTGAAAATTTCTCGTTCCGCAAACTCGGTTCGGTGAATCGATGACTGATAACCTATATAAAAAAAAATTAACACGTATAGAATAACGTATTACGAGAACATTTATACCACTTTGGCACGTCCGGATTCATAAATAACAAAATTGTTGAAAATGTTTCATTCCGCATAGTCGGTTCGGTGAATCGATGACTGATAATCAATATAAAAAACAATGAACACGTATAGAATAACGTATTACTAGAACATTTATACCACTTTGGCACGTGCGGATTCTTAAATAACAAAATTATTGAAAATTATTCGTTCCGCATAGTCGGTTCGGTGAATCGATGACTGATAACATGTATAAAAACAATTAACACGTATAGAATAACGTATTACTAGAACATTTATACCGCTTTGGCACGTTCGGATTCTTAAATAACAAAATTATTGGAAATTTCTCGTTCCGCATACTCGGTTCGGTGAATCGATGACTGATAACCTATATAAAAAAAACATTAAAACGTATAGAATAACGCATTACTAGAACATTTATACCACTTTGGCACGTCCGGATTCATAAATAACAAAATTGTTGAAAATGTTTCATTCCGCATAGTCGGTTCGGTGAATCGACGACTGATAACCTATATAAAAAAAACATTAAAACGTATAGAATAACGTATTACTAGAACATTTATACCACTTTGGCACGTTCGGATTCTTAAATAACAAATTTATTGAAAATTTTTCGTTCCGCATAGTCGGTTCGGTGAATCGATGACTGATAACCTATATAAAAAAACATTAAAACGTATAGAATAACTTATTACTAGATCATTTATACCACTTTGGCACGCCCGGATTCATAAATAACAAAATTATTGAAAATGTTTCATTCCGCAAAGTCGGTTCGGTGGATCGATGACTGATAACCTATATATAAAGCAATTAACACGTATAGAATAACGTATTACTAGAACATTTATACCACGTTGGCACGTTCGGGTTCTTAAATAACAAATTTATTGAAAATTTTTCGTTCCGCATAGTCTGTTCGGTGAATCGATGACTGATAACCTATATAAAAAAACATTAAAACGTATAGAATAACTTATTACTAGAACATTTATACCACTTTGGCACGTTCGGATTCATAAATAACAAAATTATTGAAAATTTTTCGTTCCGTGTAGGCGGTTCGGTGAATCGATGACTGATAACATATATAAAAACAATTAACGCGTATAGAATAACGTATTACTAGAACATTTATACCACTTTGGCACGTTCGGATTCTTAAATAACAAAATTATTGAAAATTTCTCGTTCCGCATACTCGGTTCGGTGAATCGATGACTGATAACCTATATGAAAAAAACATTAAGACGTATAGAATAACGTATTAGTAGAACATTTATACCACTTTGGCACGTCCGGATTCACAAATAACAAAATTGTTGAAAATGTTTCATTCCGCATAGTCGGTTCGGTGTATCGATGACTGATAACCTATCTAAAAAACAATGAACACGTCTAGAATAACGTATTACTAGAACATTCATACCACTTTGGCACGTTCGGATTCGTAAATAACAAAATTATTGAAAATGTTTCATTCGGCAAAGTCGGTTCGGTGAATCGATGACTGATAACCTATATAAAAAACAATTAACATGTATAGAATAACGTATTACTAGAACATTTATACCACTTTGGCACGTTCGGATTCTTAAATAACAAAATTATTGAAAATGTTTCATTCCGCATAGCCGGTTCGGTGAATCGATGACTGGTAACCTATACAAAAAAAATTAACACGTATACAATAACGTATTACTAGAACATTTATACCACTTTGGCACGTTCGGATTCTTAAATAACAAAATTATTGAAAATGTTTCGTTCCGCATCGTCGGTTCCGTGAATCGATGACTGACAACCTATATAAAAAACCATTAAAATGTATAGAATAACGTATTATTAGAACATTTATACCACTCTGGCACGTTCGGATTCATAAATAACAAATTATTGAAAATGTTTCATTCCGCATAGCCGGTTCGGTGAATCGACGACAGATAACCTATAGAAAAAAAATTAACACGTATAGAATAACGTATTACTAGAACATTTATACCACTTCGGCACGTTCGGATTCAGAAATAACAGAATTATTGAAAATGTTTCGTTCCGCATAGTCGTTTCGGTGAATCGATGACTGATAACCTATATAAAAAACAATGGCAACGTATAGAATAACGTATTACTAGAACATTTATACCACTTTGGCACGTTCAGATTCTTAAATAACAAAATTATTGAAAATTTTTCGTTCCGTATCGGCGGTTCGGTGAATCGACGACAGATAACATATATAAAAAACCATTAACACGTATAGAATAACGTATTACGAGAACATTTACACCACTTTGGCACGTTCGGATTCTTAAATAACAAAATTATTGAAAATTTTTCGTTCCGCATACTCGGTTCGGTGAATCGATGACTGATAACCTATATAAAAAAAAATTAACACGTATAGAATAACGTATTACTAGAACATTTATACCACGTTGGCACGTTCGGGTTCTTAAATAACAAAATTATTGAAAATGTTTCGTTCCGCATAGTCGGTTCGGTGTATCGATGACTGATAACATGTATAAAAAAACATTAAAATGTATAGTATAACGCATTACTAGAACATTTATACCACTTTGGCACGTTCGGATTCTTAAATAACAAAATTATTGAAAATTTTTCGTTCCGTATAGGCGGTTCGGTGAATCGATGACTGATAACATATATAAAAAACCATTAAAACGTATAGAATAACGTATTACAAGGACATGTATACCACTTTGGCACGTTCGGATTCATAAATAACAAAATTATTGAAAATTTTTCATTCCGCATAATCGATTCGGTGAATCGATGACTGACAACCTATATAAAAAAACATTAAAACGTATAGAATAACGTATTACTAGAACATTTATACCACTTTGGCACGTTCGGACTCATAAATAACAAAATTATTGAAAATGTTTCATTCCGCATAGCCGGTTCGGTGAATCGATGACTGATAACCTATATAAGAAAACATTAAAACGTATAGAATAACGTATTACTAGAACATTTATACCACTTTGGCACGTTCGGATTCATAAATAACAAATTTTTGAAAATGTTTCATTCCGCATAGCCGGTTCGGTGAATCGATGACTGATAACCTATATAAAAAAAAATTAACACATATAGAATAACGTATTACGAGAACATTTATACCACTTCGGCACGTTCGGATTCAGAAATAACAGAATTATTGAAAATGTTTCGTTCCGCATAGTCGTTTCGGTGAATCGATGACTGATAACCTATATAAAAAACAATGAACACGTATAGAATAACGTATTACTAGAACATTTATACCACTTTGGCACGTTCACATTCTTAAATAACAGAATTATTGAAAATTTTTCATTCCGCATAATCGATTCGGTGAATCGATGACTGACAATCTATATAAAAAAACATTAAAACGTATAGAATAACGTATTACGAGAACATTTACACCACTTTGGCACGTTCGGATTCTTAAATAACAAAATTATTGAAAATTTTTCGTTCCGCGTAGTCGGTTCGGTGAATCGATGACTGATAATATATATAAAAAAAAATGAACACGTATAAAATAACGTATTACTAGAACATTTATACCACGTTGGCACGTTCGGGTTCTTAAATAACAAAATTATTGAAAATGTTTCGTTCCGCATAGTCGGTTCGGTGTATCGATGACTGATAACATGTATAAAAAAACATTAAAATGTATAGAATAACGCATTACTAGAACATTTAAACCACTTTGGCACGTTCGGATTCTTAAATAACAAAATTATTGAAAATGTTTCATTCCGCATTGCCGGTTCGGTGAATCGATGACTGATAACCTATATAAGAAAACATTAAAACGTATAGAATAACGTATTACTAGAACATTTATACCACTTTGGCACGTCCGGATTCTTAAATAACAAAATTATTGAAAATTTTTCATTCCGCATAATCGATTCGGTGAATCGGTGACTGACAATCAATATAAAAAAACATTAAAACGTATAGAATAACGTATTACTAGAACATTTATACCACTTTGGCACGTTCGGATTCATAAATAACAAAATTATTGAAAATGTTTCATTCCGCATTGCCGGTTCGGTGAATCGATGACTGATAACCTATATAAGAAAACATTAAAACGTATAGAATAACGTATTACTAGAACATTTATACCACTTTGGCACGTTCGGATTCTTAAATAACAAAATTATTGCAAATTTTTCGTTCCGTATAGGCGGTTCGGTGAATCGATGACTGATAACATATATAAAGAACCATTAAAACGTATAGAATAACGTATGACTAGAACATTCATACCACTTAGGCACGTTCGGATTTATAAATAACAAAATTATTGAAAATTTTACATTCCGCATAGTCGGTTCGGTGAATCGATGACTGACAACCTGTATAAAAAGCAATTAACACGTATAGAATAACGTATTACTAGAACATTTATACCACTTTGGCACGCTCGGATTCTTAAATAACAAAATTATTGAAAATTTTTCGTTCCGCATAGTCGGTTCGGTGAATCGATGACTGATAACCTATATAACGAATACATTAAAACGTATAGAATAACGTATTACTAGAACATTTATACCACTCTGACACTTTCGGATTCTTAAATAACAAAATTATTGAAAATTTTTCGTTCCGCATAGTCGGTTCGGTGAATCGATGACTGATAACCTATATAACGAGTACAATAAAACGTATAGAATAACGTATTACTAGAACATTTATACCACTCTGGCACTTTCGGATTCTTAAATAACAAAATTATTGAAAATTTTTCGTTCCGCATACTCGGTTCGGTGAATCGATGACTCATAACCTATATAAAAAAAATTAACACGTATAGAATAACGTATTACTAGAACATTTATACCACTTTGGCACGTTCGGATTCATAAATAACAAATTATTGAAAATGTTTCATTCCGCATAGCCGGTTCGGTGAATCGATGACTGATAACCTATATATAAAGCAATTAACACGTATAGAATAACGTATTACTAGAACATTTATACCACTTTGGCACTTTCGCATTCTTAAATAACAAAATTATTGAAAATTTCTCGTTCCGCAAACTCGGTTCGGTGAATCGATGACTGACAACCTATATAAAAAAAAATTAACACGTATAGAATAACGTATTACGAGAACATTTATACCACTTTGGCACGGGCGGATTCATAAATAACAAAATTATTGAAAATTTTTCGTTCCGCGTAGTCGGTTCGGTGAATCGATGACTGATAACCTATATAAAAAAACATTAAAACGTATAGAATAACGTATTACTAGAACATTTATACCACTTTGGCACGTTCGGATTCTTAAATAACAAATTTATTGAAAATTTTTCGTTCCGCATAGTCGGTTCGGTGAATCGATGACTGATAACCTATATAAGAAAACATTAAAACGTATAGAATAACTTATTACTAGAACATATATACCACTTTGGCACGGGCGCATTCTTAAATAACAAAATTATTGAAAATTATTCGTTCCGCATAGTCGGTTCGGTGAATCGATGACTGATAACCCATATAAAAAACAATTAACCCGTATAGAATAACGTATTACTACAACATTTATACCACTTTGGCACTTTCGCATTCTTAAATAACAAAATTATTGAAAATTTTTCGTTCCGCAAACTCGGTTCGGTGAATCGATGACTGATAACCTATATAAAAAACAATTAACACGTATAGAATAACGTATTACTACAACATTTATACCACTTTGGCACTTTCGCATTCTTAAATAACAAAATTATTGAAAATTTCTTGTTCCGCAAACTCGGTTCGGTGAATCGATGACTGATAACCTATATAAAAAACAATGAACACGTATAGAATAACGTATTACGAGAACATTTATACCACTTTGGCACGGGCGGATTCATAAATAACAAAATTATTGAAAATTTTTCGTTCCGCGTAGTCGGTTCGGTGAATCGATGACTGATAACCTATATAAAAAACAATGAACACGTATAGAATAACGTATTGCTAGAACATTCATACCACTTTGGCACGTTCGGATTCGTAAATAACAAAATTATTGAAAATGTTTCATTCCGCAAAGTCGGTTCGGTGGATCGATGACTGATAACCTATATAAAAAAAAATTAACACGTATAGAATAACGTATTACGAGAACATTTACACCACTTTGGCACGTTCGGATTCTTAAATAACAAAATTATTGAAAATTTTTCGTTCCGCGTAGTCGGTTCGGTGAATCGATGACTGATAATATATATAAAAAAAAATGAACACGTATAAAATAACGTATTACTAGAACATTTATACCACGTTGGCACGTTCGGGTTCTTAAATAACAAAATTATTGAAAATGTTTCGTTCCGCATAGTCGGTTCGGTGTATCGATGACTGATAACATGTATAAAAAAACATTAAAATGTATAGAATAACGCATTACTAGAACATTTATACCACTTTGGCACGTTCGGAATCTTAAATAACAAAATTATTGAAAATTCTTCGTTCCGTATAGGCGGTTCGGTGAATCGACGACTGATAACATATATAAAAAACCATTAAAACGTATAGAATAACGTATTACGAGGACATTTATACCACTTTGGCACGGTCGGATTCATAAATAACAAAATTATTGAAAATTTTTCATTCCGCATAATCGATTCGGTGAATCGATGACTGACAATCTATATAAAAAAACATTAAAACGTATAGAATAACGTATTACGAGAACATTTACACCACTTTGGCACGTTCGGATTCTTAAATAACAAAATTATTGAAAATTTTTCGTTCCGCGTAGTCGGTTCGGTGAATCGATGACTGATAATATATATAAAAAAAAATGAACACGTATAAAATAACGTATTACTAGAACATTTATACCACGTTGGCACGTTCGGGTTCTTAAATAACAAAATTATTGAAAATGTTTCGTTCCGCATAGTCGGTTCGGTGTATCGATGACTGATAACATGTATAAAAAAACATTAAAATGTATAGAATAACGCATTACTAGAACATTTAAACCACTTTGGCACGTTCGGATTCTTAAATAACAAAATTATTGAAAATGTTTCATTCCGCATTGCCGGTTCGGTGAATCGATGACTGATAACCTATATAAGAAAACATTAAAACGTATAGAATAACGTATTACTAGAACATTTATACCACTTTGGCACGTTCGGATTCTTAAATAACAAAATTATTGCAAATTTTTCATTCCGCATAATCGATTCGGTGAATCGATGACTGACAATCAATATAAAAAAACATTAAAACGTTTAGAATAACGTATTACTAGAACATTTATACCACTTTGGCACGTCCGGATTCTTAAATAACAAAATTATTGAAAATTTTTCCTTCCGCATAATCGATTCGGTGAATCGGTGACTGACAATCAATATAAAAAAACATTAAAACGTATAGAATAACGTATTACTAGAACATTTATACCACTTTGGCACGTTCGGATTCATAAATAACAAAATTATTGAAAATGTTTCATTCCGCATTGCCGGTTCGGTGAATCGATGACTGATAACCTATATAAGAAAACATTAAAACGTATAGAATAACGTATTACTAGAACATTTATACCACTTTGGCACGTTCGGATTCTTAAATAACAAAATTATTGCAAATTTTTCGTTCCGTATAGGCGGTTCGGTGAATCGATGACTGATAACATATATAAAGAACCATTAAAACGTATAGAATAACGTATGACTAGAACATTCATACCACTTAGGCACGTTCGGATTTATAAATAACAAAATTATTGAAAATTTTACATTCCGCATAGTCGGTTCGGTGAATCGATGACTGACAACCTGTATAAAAAGCAATTAACACGTATAGAATAACGTATTACTAGAACATTTATACCACTTTGGCACGCTCGGATTCTTAAATAACAAAATTATTGAAAATTTTTCGTTCCGCATAGTCGGTTCGGTGAATCGATGACTGATAACCTATATAACGAATACATTAAAACGTATAGAATAACGTATTACTAGAACATTTATACCACTCTGACACTTTCGGATTCTTAGATAACAAAATTATTGAAAATTTTTCGTTCCGCATAGTCGGTTCGGTGAATCGATGACTGATAACCTATATAACGAGTACAATAAAACGTATAGAATAACGTATTACTAGAACATTTATACCACTCTGGCACTTTCGGATTCTTAAATAACAAAATTATTGAAAATTTTTCGTTCCGCATACTCGGTTCGGTGAATCGATGACTCATAACCTATATAAAAAAAATTAACACGTATAGAATAACGTATTACTAGAACATTTATACCACTTTGGCACGTTCGGATTCATAAATAACAAATTATTGAAAATGTTTCATTCCGCATAGCCGGTTCGGTGAATCGATGACTGATAACCTATATATAAAGCAATTAACACGTATAGAATAACGTATTACTAGAACATTTATACCACTTTGGCACTTTCGCATTCTTAAATAACAAAATTATTGAAAATTTCTCGTTCCGCAAACTCGGTTCGGTGAATCGATGACTGACAACCTATATAAAAAAAAATTAACACGTATAGAATAACGTATTACGAGAACATTTATACCACTTTGGCACGGGCGGATTCATAAATAACAAAATTATTGAAAATTTTTCGTTCCGCGTAGTCGGTTCGGTGAATCGATGACTGATAACCTATATAAAAAAACATTAAAACGTATAGAATAACGTATTACTAGAACATTTATACCACTTTGGCACGTTCGGATTCTTAAATAACAAATTTATTGAAAATTTTTCGTTCCGCATAGTCGGTTCGGTGAATCGATGACTGATAACCTATATAAGAAAACATTAAAACGTATAGAATAACTTATTACTAGAACATATATACCACTTTGGCACGGGCGCATTCTTAAATAACAAAATTATTGAAAATTATTCGTTCCGCATAGTCGGTTCGGTGAATCGATGACTGATAACCCATATAAAAAACAATTAACCCGTATAGAATAACGTATTACTACAACATTTATACCACTTTGGCACTTTCGCATTCTTAAATAACAAAATTATTGAAAATTTTTCGTTCCGCAAACTCGGTTCGGTGAATCGATGACTGATAACCTATATAAAAAACAATTAACACGTATAGAATAACGTATTACTACAACATTTATACCACTTTGGCACTTTCGCATTCTTAAATAACAAAATTATTGAAAATTTCTTGTTCCGCAAACTCGGTTCGGTGAATCGATGACTGATAACCTATATAAAAAACAATGAACACGTATAGAATAACGTATTACGAGAACATTTATACCACTTTGGCACGGGCGGATTCATAAATAACAAAATTATTGAAAATTTTTCGTTCCGCGTAGTCGGTTCGGTGAATCGATGACTGATAACCTATATAAAAAACAATGAACACGTATAGAATAACGTATTGCTAGAACATTCATACCACTTTGGCACGTTCGGATTCGTAAATAACAAAATTATTGAAAATGTTTCATTCCGCAAAGTCGGTTCGGTGGATCGATGACTGATAACCTATATAAAAAAAAATTAACACGTATAGAATAACGTATTACGAGAACATTTATACCACGTTGGCACGTTAGGGTTCTTAAATAACAAATTTATTGAAAATTTTTCGTTCCGCATAGTCGGTTCGGTGAATCGATGACTGATAACCTATATAAAAAAAATTAACACGTATAGAATAACGTATTACTAGAACATTTATACCACTTTGGCACGTTCGGATTCATAAATAACAAATTATTGAAAATGTTTCATTCCGCATAGCCGGTTCGGTGAATCGATGACTGATAACCTATATATAAAGCAATTAACACGTATAGAATAACGTATTACTAGAACATTTATACCACGTTGGCACGTTCGGGTTCTTAAATAACAAATTTATTGAAAATTTTTCGTTCCGCATAGTCGGTTCGGTGAATCGATGACTGATAACCTATATAAAAAAACATTAAAACGTATAGAATAACTTATTACTAGAACATATATACCACTTTGGCACGGGCGGATTCTTAAATAACAAAATTATTGAAAATTATTCGTTCCGCATAGTCGGTTCGGTGAATCGATAACTGATAACCCATATAAAAAACAATTAACCCGTATAGAATAACGTATTACTACAACATTTATACCACTTTGGCACGTTCGGATTCTTAAATAACAAAATTATTGCAAATTTTTCATTCCGCATAATCGATTCGGTGAATCGATGACTGACAATCAATATAAAAAAACATTAAAACGTATAGAATAACGTATTACTAGAACATTTATACCACGTTGGCACGTTCGGGTTCTTAAATAACAAATTTATTGAAAATTTTTCGTTCCGCATAGTCGGTTCGGTGAATCGATGACTGATAACCTATATAAAAAAACATTAAAACGTATAGAATAACTTATTACTAGAACATATATACCACTTTGGCACGGGCGGATTCTTAAATAACAAAATTATTGAAAATTATTCGTTCCGCATAATCGATTCGGTGAATCGATGACTGACAATCAATATAAAAAAACATTAAAACGTATAGAATAACGTATTACTAGAACATTTATACCACTTTGGCACGTCCGGATTCTTAAATAACAAAATTATTGAAAATTTTTCATTCCGCATAATCGATTCGGTGAATCGATGACTGACAATCAATATAAAAAAACATTAAAACGTATAGAATAACGTATTACTAGAACATTTATACCACTTTGGCACGTTCGGATTCATAAATAACAAAATTATTGAAAATGTTTCATTCCGCATTGCCGGTTCGGTGAATCGATGACTGATAACCTATATAAGAAAACATTAAAACGTATAGAATAACGTATTACTAGAACATTTATACCACTTTGGCACGTTCGGATTCTTAAATAACAAAATTATTGCAAATTTTTCGTTCCGTATAGGCGGTTCGGTGAATCGATGACTGATAACATATATAAAGAACCATTAAAACGTATAGAATAACGTATGACTAGAACATTCATACCACTTAGGCACGTTCGGATTTATAAATAACAAAATTATTGAAAATTTTACATTCCGCATAGTCGGTTCGGTGAATCGATGACTGACAACCTGTATAAAAAGCAATTAACACGTATAGAATAACGTATTACTAGAACATTTATACCACTTTGGCACGCTCGGATTCTTAAATAACAAAATTATTGAAAATTTTTCGTTCCGCATAGTCGGTTCGGTGAATCGATGACTGATAACCTATATAAAAAAAAATTAACACGTATAGAATAACGTATTACGAGAACATTTATACCACTTTGGCACGGGCGGATTCATAAATAACAAAATTATTGAAAATTTTTCGTTCCGCGTAGTCGGTTCGGTGAATCGATGACTGATAACCTATATAAAAAAACATTAAAACGTATAGAATAACGTATTACTAGAACATTTATACCACTTTGGCACGTTCGGATTCTTAAATAACAAATTTATTGAAAATTTTTCGTTCCGCATAGTCGGTTCGGTGAATCGATGACTGATAACCTATATAAAAAAACATTAAAACGTATAGAATAACTTATTACTAGAACATATATACCACTTTGGCACGGGCGCATTCTTAAATAACAAAATTATTGAAAATTATTCGTTCCGCATAGTCGGTTCGGTGAATCGATGACTGATAACCCATATAAAAAACAATTAACCCGTATAGAATAACGTATTACTACAACATTTATACCACTTTGGCACTTTCGCATTCTTAAATAACAAAATTATTGAAAATTTTTCGTTCCGCAAACTCGGTTCGGTGAATCGATGACTGATAACCTATATAAAAAACAATTAACACGTATAGAATAACGTATTACTACAACATTTATACCACTTTGGCACTTTCGCATTCTTAAATAACAAAATTATTGAAAATTTCTTGTTCCGCAAACTCGGTTCGGTGAATCGATGACTGATAACCTATATAAAAAACAATGAACACGTATAGAATAACGTATTACGAGAACATTTATACCACTTTGGCACGGGCGGATTCATAAATAACAAAATTATTGAAAATTTTTCGTTCCGCGTAGTCGGTTCGGTGAATCGATGACTGATAACCTATATAAAAAACAATGAACACGTATAGAATAACGTATTGCTAGAACATTCATACCACTTTGGCACGTTCGGATTCGTAAATAACAAAATTATTGAAAATGTTTCATTCCGCAAAGTCGGTTCGGTGGATCGATGACTGATAACCTATATAAAAAAAAATTAACACGTATAGAATAACGTATTACGAGAACATTTATACCACGTTGGCACGTTAGGGTTCTTAAATAACAAATTTATTGAAAATTTTTCGTTCCGCATAGTCGGTTCGGTGAATCGATGACTGATAACCTATATAAAAAAAATTAACACGTATAGAATAACGTATTACTAGAACATTTATACCACTTTGGCACGTTCGGATTCATAAATAACAAATTATTGAAAATGTTTCATTCCGCATAGCCGGTTCGGTGAATCGATGACTGATAACCTATATATAAAGCAATTAACACGTATAGAATAACGTATTACTAGAACATTTATACCACGTTGGCACGTTCGGGTTCTTAAATAACAAATTTATTGAAAATTTTTCGTTCCGCATAGTCGGTTCGGTGAATCGATGACTGATAACCTATATAAAAAAACATTAAAACGTATAGAATAACTTATTACTAGAACATATATACCACTTTGGCACGGGCGGATTCTTAAATAACAAAATTATTGAAAATTATTCGTTCCGCATAGTCGGTTCGGTGAATCGATAACTGATAACCCATATAAAAAACAATTAACCCGTATAGAATAACGTATTACTACAACATTTATACCACTTTGGCACTTTCGCATTCTTAAATAACAAAATTATTGAAAATTTCTCGTTCCGCAAACTCGGTTCGGTGAATCGATGACTGATAACCTATATAAAAAACAATTAACACGTATAGAATAACGTATTACTACAACATTTATACCACTTTGGCACGGGCGGATTCATAAATAACAAAATTATTGAAAATTTTTCGTTCCGCGTAGTCGGTTCGGTGAATCGATGACTGATAACCTATATAAAAAAACATTAAAACGTATAGAATAACGTATTACTAGAACATTTATACCACTTTGGCACGTTCGGATTCTTAAATAACAAAATTATTGAAAATTATTCGTTCCGCATAGTCGGTTCGGTGAATCGATGACTGATAACCTATATAAAAAACAATGAACACGTATAGAATAACGTATTGCTAGAACATTCATACCACTTTGGCACGTTCGGATTCGTAAATAACAAAATTATTGAAAATGTTTCATTCCGCAAAGTCGGTTCGGTGGATCGATGACTGATAACCTATATAAAAAAAAATTAACACGTATATAATAACGTATTACTACAACATTTATACCACTTTGGCACTTTCGCATTCTTAAATAACAAAATTATTGAAAATTTCTCGTTCCGCAAACTCGGTTCGGTGAATCGATGACTGATAACCTATATAAAAAAAAATTAACACGTATAGAATAACGTATTACGAGAACATTTATACCTCTTTGGCACGGGCGGATTCATAAATAACAAAATCATTGAAAATTTTTCGTTCCGCGTAGTCCGTTCGGTGAATCGATGACTGATAACCTATATAGAAAAACATTAAAACGTATAGAATAACGTATTACTAGAACATTTATACCACTTTGGCACGTTCGGATTCTTAAATAACAAAATTATTGAAAATTATTCGTTCCGCATAGTCGGTTCGGTGAATCGATGACTGATAACCTATATAAAAAACAATGAACACGTATAGAATAACGTATTGCTAGAACATTCATACCACTTTGGCACGTTCGGATTCGTAAATAACAAAAGTATTGAAAATGTTTCATTCCGCAAAGTCGGTTCGGTGGATCGATGACTGATAACCTATATAAAAAACAATTAGCACGTATAGAATAACGTATTACTACAACATTTATACCACTTTGGCACGTTCGGATTCTTAAATAACAAATTTATTGAAAATTTTTCGTTCCGCATAGTCGGTACGGTGAATCGATGACTGATAACCTATATAAAAAAACATTAAAACGTATAGAATAACTTATTACTAGAACATTTATACCACTTTGGCACGGGCGGATTCTTAAATAACAAAGTTATTGAAAATTATTCGTTCCGCATAGTCGGTTCGGTGAATCGATGACTGATAACCCATATAAAAAACAATTAACCCGTATAGAAAAACGTATTACTACAACATTTATACCACTTTGGCACTTTCGCATTCTTAAATAACAAAATTATTGAAAATTTTTCGTTCCGCAAACTCGGTTCGGTGAATCGATGACTGATAACCTATATAAAAAACAATTAACACGTATAGAATAACGTATTACTAGAACATTTATACCACTTTGGCACTTTCGCATTCTTAAATAACAAAATTATTGAAAATTATTCGTTCCGCATAGTCGGTTCGGTGAATCGATGACTGATAACCTATATAAAAAACAATGAACACGTATAGAATAACGTATTGCTAGAACATTCATACCACTTTGGCACGTTCGGATTCGTAAATAACAAAATTATTGAAAATGTTTCATTCCGCAAAGTCGGTTCGGTGGATCGATGACTGATAACCTATATAAAAAACAATTAGCACGTATAGAATAACGTATTACTACAACATTTATACCACTTTGGCACTTTCGCATTCGTAAATAACAAAATTATTGAAAATTTCTCGTTCCGCAAACTCGGTTCGGTGAATCGATGACTGATAACCTATATAAAAAACAATTAACACGTATAGAATAACGTATTACTACAACATTTATACCACTTTGGCACTTTCGCATTCTTAAATAACAAAATTATTGAAAATTTCTCGTTCCGCAAACTCGGTTCGGTGAATCGATGACTGATAACCTATATAGAAAAACATTAAAACGTATAGAATAACGTATTACTAGAACATTTATGCCACTTTGGCACGTTCGGATTCTTAAATAACAAAATTATTGAAAATTATTCGTTCCGCATAGTCGGTTCGGTGAATCGATGACTGATAACCTATATAAAAAACAATGAACACGTATAGAATAACGTATTGCTAGAACATTCATACCACTTTGGCACGTTCGGATTCGTAAATAACAAAAGTATTGAAAATGTTTCATTCCGCAAAGTCGGTTCGGTGGATCGATGACTGATAACCTATATAAAAAGCAATTAGCACGTATAGAATAACGTATTACTACAACATTTATACCACTTTGGCACGTTCGGATTCGTAAATAACAAAATTATTGAAAATTTTTCGTTCCGCACACTCGGTTCGGTGAATCGATGACTGATAACCTATATAAAAAAAAACATTAAAACGTATAGAATAACGTATTACTAGAACATTTATACCACTTTGGCACGTTTGGATTCTTAAGTAACAAATTTATTGAAAATTTTTCGTTCCGCATAGTCGGTTCGGTGAATCGATGACTGATAACATATATAAAGAACCATTAAAACGTATAGAATAACGTATGACTAGAACATTTATACCACTTTGGCACGTTCGGATTCATAAATATCAAAATTATTGAAAATTCTTCATTCCGCATAGTCGGTTCGGTGAATCGATGACTGATAACCTATATACAAAAAACATTAAAACGTATAGAATAACGTATTACTAGAACATTTATACCACTTTGGCACGTTCGGATTCTTAAATAACAAAATTATTGAAAATTATTCGTTCCGCATAGTCGGTTCGGTGAATCGATGACTGATAACCTATACAAAAAACAATGAACACGTATAGAATAACGTATTGCTAGAACATTCATACCATTTTGGCACGTTCGGATTCGTAAACAACAAAATTATTGAAAATGTTTCATTCCGCAAAGTCGGTTCGGTGGATCGATGACTGATAACCTATATAAAAAACAATTAGCACGTATAGAATAACGTATTACTACAACATTTATACCACTTTGGCACTTTCGCATTCTTATATAACAAAATTATTGAAAATTTCTCGTTCCGCAAACTCGGTTCGGTGAATCGATGACTGATAACCTATATATAAAGCAATTAACACGTATAGAATAACGTATTACTAGAACATTTATACCACGTTGGCACGTTCGGGTTCTTAAATAACAAATTTATTGAAAATTTTTCGTTCCGCATAGTCGGTTCGGTGAATCGATGACTGATAACCTATATAAAAAAACATTAAAACGTATAGAATAACTTATTACTAGATCATTTATACCACTTTGGCACGCCCGGATTCACAAATAACAAAATTGTTGAAAATGTTTCATTCCGCATAGTCGGTTCGGTGAATCGATGACTGATAACCTATATACACAAAAATTTTAAAACGTATAGAATAACGTATTACTACAACATTTATACCACTTTGGCACGTTTGGATTCTTAAATAACAAATTTATTGAAAATTTTTCGTTCCGCATAGTCGGTTCGGTGAATCGATGACTGATAACCTATATAAAAAAACATTAAAACGTATAGAATAACTTATTACTAGAACATTTATACCACTTTGGCACGGGCGGATTCTTAAATAACAAAATTATTGAAAATTATTCGTTCCGCATAGTCGGTTCGGTGAATCGATGACTGATAACCCATATAAAAAACAATTAACCCGTATAGAAAAACGTATTACTACAACATTTATACCACTTTGGCACGTTTGGATTCATAAATAACAAAATTATTGAAAATTTTTCGTTCCGTGTAGGCGGTTCGGTGAATCGATGACTGATAAAATATATAAAAAACAATTAGCACGTATAGAATAACGTATTACTAGAACATTTATAGCACTTTGGCACGTTCGGACTCTTAAATAACAAAATTATTGAAAATTTCTCGTTCCGCATACTCGGTTCGGTGAATCGATGACTCATAACCTATATAAAAAAAATTAACACGTATAGAATAACGCATTACTAGAACATTTATACCACTTTGGCACGTTCGGATTCTTAAATAACAAAATTATTGAAAATTATTCGTTCCGCATAGTCGGTTCGGTGAATCGATAACTGATAACCCATATAAAAAACAATTAAACCGTATAGAATAACGTATTACTACAACATTTATACCACTTTGGCACTTTCGCATTCTTAAATAACAAAATTATTGAAAATTTCTCGTTCCGCAAACTCGGTTCGGTGAATCGATGACTGATAACCCATATAAAAAACAATTAACCCGTATAGAATAACGTATTACTACAACATTTATACCACTTTGGCACTTTCGCGTTCTTAAATAACAAAATTATTGAAAATTTCTCGTTCCGCAAACTCGGTTCGGTGAATCGATGACTGATAACCTATATAAAAAAAAATTAACACGCATAGAATAACGTATTACGAGAACATTTATACCTCTTTGGCACGGGCGGATTCATAAATAACAAAATAATTGAAAATTTTTCGTTCCGCGTAGTCGGTTCGGTGAATCGATGACTGATAACCTATATAGAAAAACATTAAAACGTATAGAATAACGTATTACTAGAACATTTATACCACTTTGGCACGTTCGGATTCTTAAATAACAAATTTATTGAAAATTTTTCGTTCCGCATAGTCGGTTCGGTGAATCGATGACTGATAACCTATATAAAAAAACATTAAAACGTATAGAATAACTTATTACTAGAACATATATACCACTTTGGCACGGGCGCATTCTTAAATAACAAAATTATTGAAAATTATTCGTTCCGCATAGTCGGTTCGGTGAATCGATGACTGATAACCCATATAAAAAGAATTAACCCGTATAGAATAACGTATTACTACAACATTTATACCACTTTGGCACTTTCGCATTCTTAAATAACAAAATTATTGAAAATTTTTCGTTCCGCAAACTCGGTTCGGTGAATCGATGACTGATAACCTATATAAAAAACAATTAACACGTATAGAGTAACGTATTACTACAACATTTATACCACTTTGGCACTTTCGCATTCTTAAATAACAAAATTATTGAAAATTTCTCGTTCCGCAAACCTGGTTCGGTGAATCGATGACTGATAACCTATATAAAAAACAATTAACACGTATAGAATAACGTATTACTACAACATTTATACCACTTTGGCACTTTCGCATTCTTAAATAACAAAATTATTGAAAACTTCTCGTTCCGCAAACTCGGTTCGGTGAATCGATGACTGATAACCTATATAGAAAAACATTAAAACGTATAGAATAACGTATTACGAGAACATTTATACCACTTTGGCACGTTTGGATTCATAAATAACAAAATTATTGAAAATTTTTCGTTCCGTGTAGGCGGTTCGGTGAATCGATGACTGATAACCTATATAAAAAAACATTAAAACGTATAGAATAACTCATTACTAGAACATATATACCACTTTGGCACGGGCGCATTCTTAAATAACAAAATTATTGAAAATTATTCGTTCCGCATAGTCGGTTCGGTGAATCGATGACTGATAACCCATATAAAAAACAATTAACCCGTATAGAATAACGTATTACTACAACATTTATACCACTTTGGCACGTTCGGATTCTTAAATAACAAAATTATTGAAAATTATTCGTTCCGCATAGTCGGTTCGGTGAATCGATGACTGATAACCTATATAAAAAAAAATTAACACGTATAGAATAACGTATTACGAGAACATTTATACCACTTTGGCACGTTTGGATTCATAAATAACAAAATTATTGAAAATTTTTCGTTCCGTGTAGGCGGTTCGGTGAATCGATGACTGATAAAATATATAAAAAACAATTAACACGTATAGAATAACGTATTACTAGAACATTTATAGCACTTTGGCACGTTCGGACTCTTAAATAACAAAATTATTGAAAATTTCTCGTTCCGCATACTCGGTTCGGTGAATCGATGACTCATAACCTATATAAAAAAACATTAAAACGTATAGAATAACTTATTACTAGAACATATATACCACTTTGGCACGGGCGGATTCTTAAATAACAAAATTATTGAAAATTATTCGTTCCGCATAGTCGGTTCGGTGAATCGATGACTGATAACCCATATAAAAAACAATTAACCCGTATAGAATAACGTATTACTACAACATTTATACCACTTTGGCACTTTCGCATTCTTAAATAACAAAATTATTGAAAATTTCTCGTTCCGCAAACTCGGTTCGGTGAATCGATGACTGATAACCTATATAAAAAACAATTAACACGTATAGAATAACGTATTACTACAACATTTATACCACTTTGGCACTTTCGCATTCTTAAATAACAAAATTATTGAAAATTTCTCGTTCCGCAAACTCGGTTCGGTGAATCGATGACTGATAACCTATATAAAAAAAAATTAACACGTATAGAATAACGTATTACTAGAACATTTATTCCACTTTGGCACGTTTGGTTTCTTAAATAACAAATTTATTGAAAATTTTTCGTTCCGCATAGTCGGTTCGGTGAATCGATGACTGATAACCTATATAAAAAAAACATTAAAACGTATAGAATAACTTATTACTAGAACATATATACCACTTTGGCACTGGCGGATTCTTAAATAACAAAATTATTGAAAATTATTCGTTCCGCATAGTCGGTTCGGTGAATCGATAACTGATAACCCATATAAAAAACAATTAACCCGTATAGAATAACGTATTACTACAACATTTATACCACTTTGGCACTTTCGCATTCTTAAATAACAAAATTATTGAAAATTTCTCGTTCCGCAAACTCGGTTCGGTGAATCGATGACTGATAACCTATATAAAAAACAATTAACACGTATAGAATAACGTATTACTACAACATTTATACCACTTTGGCACTTTCGCATTCTTAAATAACAAAATTATTGAAAATTTCTCGTTCCGCATAGTCGGTTCGGTGAATCGATGACTGATAACCTATATAAAAAAACATTAAAACGTATAGAATAACTTATTACTAGAACATATATACCACTTTGGCACTGGCGGATTCTTAAATAACAAAATTATTGAAAATTATTCGTTCCGCATAGTCGGTTCGGTGAATCGATAACTGATAACCCATATAAAAAACAATTAACCCGTATAGAATAACGTATTACTACAACATTTATACCACTTTGGCACTTTCGCATTCTTAAATAACAAAATTATTGAAAATTTCTCGTTCCGCAAATTCGGTTCGGTGAATCGATGACTGATAACCTATATAAAAAACAATTAACACGTATAGAATAACGTATTACTACAACATTTATACCACTTTGGCACTTTCGCATTCTTAAATAACAAAATTATTGAAAATTTCTCGTTCCGCAAACTCGGTTCGGTGAATCGATGACTGATAACCTATATAAAAAAAAATTAACACGCATAGAATAACGTATTACGAGAACATTTATACCTCTTTGGCACGGGCGGATTCATAAATAACAAAATAATTGAAAATTTTTCGTTCCGCGTAGTCGGTTCGGTGAATCGATGACTGATAACCTATATAGAAAAACATTAAAACGTATAGAATAACGTATTACTAGAACATTAATACCACTTTGGCACGTTCGGATTCTTAAATAACAAATTTATTGAAAATTTTTCGTTCCGCATAGTCGGTTCGGTGAATCGATGACTGATAACCTATATAAAAAAAAACATTAAAACGTATAGAATAACTTATTACTAGAACATATATACCACTTTGGCACGGGCGGATTCATAAATAACAAAATAATAAAAAATTTTTCGTTCCGCGTAGTCGGTTCGGTGAATCGATGACTGATAACCTATATAGAAAAACATTAAAACGTATAGAATAACGTATTACTAGAACATTTATACCACTTTGGCACGTTCGGATTCTTAAATAACAAATTTATTGAAAATTTTTCGTTCCGCATAGTCGGTTCGGTGAATCGATGACTGATAACCTATATAAAAAAACATTAAAACGTATAGAATAACGTATGACTAGAACATTTATACCACTTTGGCACGTTCGGATTCTTAAATAACAAAATTATTGAAAATTATTCGTTCCGCATAGTCGGTTCGGTGAATCGATGACTGATAACCTATATAAAAAAAAATTAACACGTATAGAATAACGTATTACGAGAACATTTATACCACTTTGGCACGTTTGGATTCATAAATAACAAAATTATTGAAAATTTTTCGTTCCGTGTAGGCGGTTCGGTGAATCGATGACTGATAAAATATATAAAAAACAATTAACACGTATAGAATAACGTATTACTAGAACATTTATAGCACTTTGGCACGTTCGGACTCTTAAATAACAAAATTATTGAAAATTTCTCGTTCCGCATACTCGGTTCGGTGAATCGATGACTGATAACCTATATAAAAAAAAATTAACACGTATAGAATAACGTATTACGAGAACATTTATACCTCTTTGGCACGGGCGGATTCATAAATAACAAAATCATTGAAAATTTTTCGTTCCGCGTAGTCGGTTCGGTGAATCGATGACTGATAACCTATATAGAAAAACATTAAAACGTATAGAATAACGTATTACTAGAACATTTATACCACTTTGGCACGTTCGGATTCTTAAATAACAAAATTATTGAAAATTATTCGTTCCGCATAGTCGGTTCGGTGAATCGATGACTGATAACCTATATAAAAGAAAATTAACACGTATAGAATAACGTATTACGAGAACATTTATACCACTTTGGCACGTTTGGATTCATAAATAACAAAATTATTGAAAATTTTTCGTTCCGTGTAGGCGGTTCGGTGAATCGATGACTGATAAAATATATAAAAAACAATTAACACGTATAGAATAACGTATTACTAGAACATTTATAGCACTTTGGCACGTTCGGACTCTTAAATAACAAAATTATTGAAAATTTCTCGTTCCGCATACTCGGTTCGGTGAATCGATGACTCATAACCTATATAAAAAAACATTAAAACGTATAGAATAACTTATTACTAGAACATATATACCACTTTGGCACGGGCGGATTCTTAAATAACAAAATTATTGAAAATTATTCGTTCCGCATAGTCGGTTCGGTGAATCGGTGACTGATAACCCATATAAAAAACAATTAACCCGTATAGAATAACGTATTACTACAACATTTATACCACTTTGGCACTTTCGCATTCTTAAATAACAAAATTATTGAAAATTTCTCGTTCCGCAAACTCGGTTCGGTGAATCGATGACTGATAACCTATATAAAAAACAATTAACACGTATAGAATAACGTATTACCACAACATTTATACCACTTTGGCACTTTCGCATTCTTAAATAACAAAATTATTGAAAATTTCTCGTTCTGCAAACTCGGTTCGGTGAATCGATGACTGATAACCTATATAAAAAAAAATTAACACGTATAGAATAACGTATTACGAGAACATTTATACCTCTTTGGCACGGGCGGATTCATAAATAACAAAATCATTGAAAATTTTTCGTTCCGCGTAGTCGGTTCGGTGAATCGATGACTGATAACCTATATAGAAAAACATTAAAACGTATAGAATAACGTATTACTAGAACATTTATACCACTTTGGCACGTTCGGATTCTTAAATAACAAAATTATTGAAAATTATTCGTTCCGCATAGTCGGTTCGGTGAATCGATGACTGATAACCCATATAAAAAACAATGAACACGTATAGAATAACGTATTGCTAGAACATTCATACCACTTTGGCACGTTCGGATTCGTAAATAACAAAATTATTGAAAATGTTTCATTCCGCAAAGTCGGTTCGGTGGATCGATGACTGATAACCTATATAAAAAACAATTAGCACGTATAGAATAACGTATTACTACAACATTTATACCACTTTGGCACTTTCGCATTCTTAAATAACAAAATTATTGAAAATTTCTCGTTCCCCAAACTCGGTTCGGTGAATCGATGACTGATAACCTATATATAAAGCAATTAACACGTATAGAATAACGTATTACTAGAACATTTATTCCACTTTGGCACGTTTGGTTTCTTAAATAACAAATTTATTGAAAATTTTTCGTTCCGCATAGTCGGTTCGGTGAATCGATGACTGATAACCTATATAAAAAAACATTAAAACGTATAGAATAACTTATTACTAGAACATATATACCACTTTGGCACTGGCGGATTCTTAAATAACAAAATTATTGAAAATTATTCGTTCCGCATAGTCGGTTCGGTGAATCGATAACTGATAACCCATATAAAAAACAATTAACCCGTATAGAATAACGTATTACTACAACATTTATACCACTTTGGCACTTTCGCATTCTTAAATAACAAAATTATTGAAAATTTCTCGTTCCGCAAATTCGGTTCGGTGAATCGATGACTGATAACCTATATAAAAAACAATTAACACGTATAGAATAACGTATTACTACAACATTTATACCACTTTGGCACTTTCGCATTCTTAAATAACAAAATTATTGAAAATTTCTCGTTCCGCAAACTCGGTTCGGTGAATCGATGACTGATAACCTATATAAAAAAAAATTAACACGCATAGAATAACGTATTACGAGAACATTTATACCTCTTTGGCACGGGCGGATTCATAAATAACAAAATAATTGAAAATTTTTCGTTCCGCGTAGTCGGTTCGGTGAATCGATGACTGATAACCTATATAGAAAAACATTAAAACGTATAGAATAACGTATTACTAGAACATTTATACCACTTTGGCACGTTCGGATTCTTAAATAACAAATTTATTGAAAATTTTTCGTTCCGCATAGTCGGTTCGGTGAATCGATGACTGATAACCTATATAAAAAAAAACATTAAAACGTATAGAATAACTTATTACTAGAACATATATACCACTTTGGCACGGGCGCATTCTTAAATAACAAAATTATTGAAAATTATTCGTTCCGCATAGTCGGTTCGGTGAATCGATGACTGATAACCCATATAAAAAACAATTAACCCGTATAGAATAACGTATTACTACAACATTTATACCACTTTGGCACTTTCGCATTCTTAAATAACAAAATTATTGAAAATTTTTCGTTCCGCAAACTCGGTTCGGTGAATCGATGACTGATAACCTATATAAAAAACAATTAACACGTATAGAATAACGTATTACTACAACATTTATACCACTTTGGCACTTTCGCATTCTTAAATAACAAAATTATTGAAAATTTCTCGTTCCGCAAACTCGGTTCGGTGAATCGATGACTGATAACCTATATAAAAAAAAATTAACACGTATAGAATAACGTATTACGAGAACATTTATACCACTTTGGCACGGGCGGATTCATAAATAACAAAATTATTGAAAATTTTTCGTTCCGCGTAGTCGGTTCGGTGAATCGATGACTGATAACCTATATAAAAAAACATTAAAACGTATAGAATAACGTATTACTAGAACATTTATACCACTTTGGCACGTTCGGATTCTTAAATAACAAAATTATTGAAAATTATTCGTTCCGCATAGTCGGTTCGGTGAATCGATGACTGATAACCTATATAAAAAACAATGAACACGTATAGAATAACGTATTGCTAGAACATTCATACCACTTTGGCACGTTCGGATTCGTAAATAACAAAATTATTGAAAATGTTTCATTCCGCAAAGTCGGTTCGGTGGATCGATGACTGATAACCTATATAAAAAAAAATTAACACGTATAGAATAACGTATTACGAGAACATTTATACCACTTTGGCACGTTCGGATTCGTAAATAACAAAATTATTGAAAATTTTTCGTTCCGCACACTCGGTTCGGTGAATCGATGACTGATAACCCATATAAAAAACAATTAACCCGTATAGAATAACGTATTACTACAACATTTATACCACTTTGGCACTTTCGCATTCTTAAATAACAAAATTATTGAAAATTTCTCGTTCCGCACACTCGGTTCGGTGAATCGATGACTGATAACCTATATAAAAAAAACATTAAAACGTATAGAATAACGTATTACTAGAACATTTATACCACTTTGGCACGTTCGGATTCATAAATAACAAAATTATTGAAAATCTTTCGTTCTGCATAGTCGGTTCGGTGAATCGATGACTGATAACATATATAAAGAACCATTAAAACGTATAGAATAACGTATGACTAGAACATTTATACCACTTTGGCACGTTCGGATTCTTAAATAACAAAATTATTGAAAATTATTCGTTCCGCATAGTCGGTTCGGTGAATCGATGACTGATAACCTATATAAAAAAAAATTAACACGTATAGAATAACGTATTACGAGAACATTTATACCACTTTGGCACGTTTGGATTCATAAATAACAAAATTATTGAAAATTTTTCGTTCCGTGTAGGCGGTTCGGTGAATCGATGACTGATAAAATATATAAAAAACAATTAACACGTATAGAATAACGTATTACTAGAACATTTATAGCACTTTGGCACGTTCGGACTCTTAAATAACAAAATTATTGAAAATTTCTCGTTCCGCATACTCGGTTCGGTGAATCGATGACTCATAACCTATAAAAAAAAAATTAACACGTATAGAATAACGCATTACTAGAACATTTATACCACTTTGGCACGTTCGGATTCTTAAATAACAAAATTATTGAAAATTATTCGTTCCGCATAGTCGGTTCGGTGAATCGATGACTGATAACCCATATAAAAAACAATTAACCCGTATAGAATAACGTATTACTACAACATTTATACCACTTTGGCACTTTCGCATTCTTAAATAACAAAATTATTGAAAATTTCTCGTTCCGCAAACTCGGTTCGGTGAATCGATGACTGATAACCTATATAAAAAACAATTAACACGTATAGAATAACGTATTACTACAACATTTATACCACTTTGGCACTTTCGCATTCTTAAATAACAAAATTATTGAAAATTTCTCGTTCCGCAAACTCGGTTCGGTGAATCGATGACTGATAACCTATATAAAAAAAAATTAACACGTATAGAATAACGTATTACGAGAACATTTATACCTCTTTGGCACGGGCGGATTCATAAATAACAAAATCATTGAAAATTTTTCGTTCCGCGTAGTCGGTTCGGTGAATCGATGACTGATAACCTATATAGAAAAACATTAAAACGTATAGAATAACGTATTACTAGAACATTTATACCACTTTGGCACGTTCGGATTCTTAAATAACAAATTTATTGAAAATTTTTCGTTCCGCATAGTCGGTTCGGTCAATCGATGACTGATAACCTATATAAAAAAACATTAAAACTTATAGAATAACTTATTACTAGAACATATATACTACTTTGGCACGGGCGGATTCTTAAATAACAAAATTATTGAAAATTATTCGTTCCGCATAGTCGGTTCGGTGAATCGATGACTGATAACCCATATAAAAAACAATTAACCCGTATAGAATAACGTATTACTACAACATTTATACCACTTTGGCACTTTCGCATTCTTAAATAACAAAATTATTGAAAATTTCTCGTTCCGCAAACTCGGTTCGGTGAATCGATGACTGATAACCTATATAAAAAACAATTAACACGTATAGAATAACGTATTACTACAACATTTATACCACTTTGGCACTTTCGCATTCTTAAATAACAAAATTATTGAAAATTTCTCGTTCCGCAAACTCGGTTCGGTGAATCGATGACTGATAACCTATATAAAAAAAAATTAACACGTATAGAATAACGTATTACGAGAACATTTATACCTCTTTGGCACGGGCGGATTCATAAATAACAAAATCATTGAAAATTTTTCGTTCCGCGTAGTCGGTTCGGTGAATCGATGACTGATAACCTATATAGAAAAACATTAAAACGTATAGAATAACGTATTACTAGAACATTTATACCACTTTGGCACGTTCGGATTCTTAAATAACAAAATTATTGAAAATTATTCGTTCCGCATAGTCGGTTCGGTGAATCGATGACTGATAACCCATATAAAAAACAATGAACACGTATAGAATAACGTATTGCTAGAACATTCATACCACTTTGGCACGTTCGGATTCGTAAATAACAAAATTATTGAAAATGTTTCATTCCGCAAAGTCGGTTCGGTGGATCGATGACTGATAACCTATATAAAAAACAATTAGCACGTATAGAATAACGTATTACTACAACATTTATACCACTTTGGCACTTTCGCATTCTTAAATAACAAAATTATTGAAAATTTCTCGTTCCCCAAACTCGGTTCGGTGAATCGATGACTGATAACCTATATATAAAGCAATTAACACGTATAGAATAACGTATTACTAGAACATTTATTCCACTTTGGCACGTTTGCTTTCTTAAATAACAAATTTATTGAAAATTTTTCGTTCCGCATAGTCGGTTCGGTGAATCGATGACTGATAACCCATATAAAAAACAATGAACACGTATAGAATAACGTATTGCTAGAACATTCATACCACTTTGGCACGTTCGGATTCGTAAATAACAAAATTATTGAAAATGTTTCATTCCGCAAAGTCGGTTCGGTGGATCGATGACTGATAACCTATATAAAAAACAATTAGCACGTATAGAATAACGTATTACTACAACATTTATACCACTTTGGCACTTTCGCATTCTTAAATAACAAAATTATTGAAAATTTCTCGTTCCCCAAACTCGGTTCGGTGAATCGATGACTGATAACCTATATATAAAGCAATTAACACGTATAGAATAACGTATTACTAGAACATTTATTCCACTTTGGCACGTTTGGTTTCTTAAATAACAAATTTATTGAAAATTTTTCGTTCCGCATAGTCGGTTCGGTGAATCGATGACTGATAACCTATATAAAAAAACATTAAAACGTATAGAATAACTTATTACTAGAACATATATACCACTTTGGCACGGGCGGATTCTTAAATAACAAAATTATTGAAAATTATTCGTTCCGCATAGTCGGTTCGGTGAATCGATGACTGATAACCCATATAAAAAACAATTAACCCGTATAGAATAACGTATTACTACAACATTTATACCACTTTGGCACTTTCGCATTCTTAAATAACAAAATTATTGAAAATTTCTCGTTCCGCAAACTCGGTTCGGTGAATCGATGACTGATAACCTATATAAAAAACAATTAACACGTATAGAATAACGTATTACCACAACATTTATACCACTTTGGCACTTTCGCATTCTTAAATAACAAAATTATTGAATATTTCTCGTTCCGCAAACTCGGTTCGGTGAATCGATGACTGATAACCTATATAAAAAAAAATTAACACGTATAGAATAACGTATTACGAGAACATTTATACCTCTTTGGCACGGGCGGATTCATAAATAACAAAATCATTGAAAATTTTTCGTTCCGCGTAGTCGGTTCGGTGAATCGATGACTGATAACCTATATAGAAAAACATTAAAACGTATAGAATAACGTATTACTAGAACATTTATACCACTTTGGCACGTTCGGATTCTTAAATAACAAAATTATTGAAAATTATTCGTTCCGCATAGTCGGTTCGGTGAATCGATGACTGATAACCCATATAAAAAACAATGAACACGTATAGAATAACGTATTGCTAGAACATTCATACCACTTTGGCACGTTCGGATTCGTAAATAACAAAATTATTGAAAATGTTTCATTCCGCAAAGTCGGTTCGGTGGATCGATGACTGATAACCTATATAAAAAACAATTAGCACGTATAGAATAACGTATTACTACAACATTTATACCACTTTGGCACTTTCGCATTCTTAAATAACAAAATTATTGAAAATTTCTCGTTCCCCAAACTCGGTTCGGTGAATCGATGACTGATAACCTATATATAAAGCAATTAACACGTATAGAATAACGTATTACTAGAACATTTATTCCACTTTGGCACGTTTGGTTTCTTAAATAACAAATTTATTGAAAATTTTTCGTTCCGCATAGTCGGTTCGGTGAATCGATGACTGATAACCTATATAAAAAAACATTAAAACGTATAGAATAACTTATTACTAGAACATATATACCACTTTGGCACTGGCGGATTCTTAAATAACAAAATTATTGAAAATTATTCGTTCCGCATAGTCGGTTCGGTGAATCGATAACTGATAACCCATATAAAAAACAATTAACCCGTATAGAATAACGTATTACTACAACATTTATACCACTTTGGCACTTTCGCATTCTTAAATAACAAAATTATTGAAAATTTCTCGTTCCGCAAATTCGGTTCGGTGAATCGATGACTGATAACCTATATAAAAAACAATTAACACGTATAGAATAACGTATTACTACAACATTTATACCACTTTGGCACTTTCGCATTCTTAAATAACAAAATTATTGAAAATTTCTCGTTCCGCAAACTCGGTTCGGTGAATCGATGACTGATAACCTATATAAAAAAAAATTAACACGCATAGAATAACGTATTACTACAACATTTATACCACTTTGGCACTTTCGCATTCTTAAATAACAAAATTATTGAAAATTTCTCGTTCCGCAAACTCGGTTCGGTGAATCGATGACTGATAACCTATATAAAAAAAAATTAACACGTATAGAATAACGTATTACGAGAACATTTATACCACTTTGGCACGGGCGGATTCATAAATAACAAAATTATTGAAAATTTTTCGTTCCGCGTAGTCGGTTCGGTGAATCGATGACTGATAACCTATATAAAAAAACATTAAAACGTATAGAATAACGTATTACTAGAACATTTATACCACTTTGGCACGTTCGGATTCTTAAATAACAAAATTATTGAAAATTATTCGTTCCGCATAGTCGGTTCGGTGAATCGATGACTGATAACCTATATAAAAAACAATGAACACGTATAGAATAACGTATTGCTAGAACATTCATACCACTTTGGCACGTTCGGATTCGTAAATAACAAAATTATTGAAAATGTTTCATTCCGCAAAGTCGGTTCGGTGGATCGATGACTGATAACCTATATAAAAAAAAATTAACACGTATAGAATAACGTATTACGAGAACATTTATACCACTTTGGCACGTTCGGATTCGTAAATAACAAAATTATTGAAAATTTTTCGTTCCGCACACTCGGTTCGGTGAATCGATGACTGATAACCCATATAAAAAACAATTAACCCGTATAGAATAACGTATTACTACAACATTTATACCACTTTGGCACTTTCGCATTCTTAAATAACAAAATTATTGAAAATTTCTCGTTCCGCACACTCGGTTCGGTGAATCGATGACTGATAACCTATATAAAAAAAACATTAAAACGTATAGAATAACGTATTACTAGAACATTTATACCACTTTGGCACGTTCGGATTCATAAATAACAAAATTATTGAAAATCTTTCGTTCTGCATAGTCGGTTCGGTGAATCGATGACTGATAACATATATAAAGAACCATTAAAACGTATAGAATAACGTATGACTAGAACATTTATACCACTTTGGCACGTTCGGATTCTTAAATAACAAAATTATTGAAAATTATTCGTTCCGCATACTCGGTTCGGTGAATCGATGACTCATAACCTATATAAAAAAAATTAACACGTATAGAATAACGCATTACTAGAACATTTATACCACTTTGGCACGTTCGGATTCGTAAATAACAAAATTATTGAAAATTATTCGTTCCGCATAGTCGGTTCGGTGAATCGATGACTGATAACCCATATAAAAAACAATTAACCCGTATAGAATAACGTATTACTACAACATTTATACCACTTTGGCACTTTCGCATTCTTAAATAACAAAATTATTGAAAATTTCTCGTTCCGCAAACTCGGTTCGGTGAATCGATGACTGATAACCTATATAAAAAACAATTAACACGTATAGAATAACGTATTACTACAACAATTATACCACTTTGGCACTTTCGCATTCTTAAATAACAAAATTATTGAAAATTTCTCGTTCCGCAAACTCGGTTCGGTGAATCGATGACTGATAACCTATATAAAAAAAAATTAACACGTATAGAATAACGTATTACGAGAACATTTATACCTCTTTGGCACGGGCGGATTCATAAATAACAAAATCATTGAAAATTTTTCGTTCCGCGTAGTCGGTTCGGTGAATCGATGACTGATAACCTATATAGAAAAACATTAAAACGTATAGAATAACGTATTACTAGAACATTTATACCACTTTGGCACGTTCGGATTCTTAAATAACAAATTTATTGAAAATTTTTCGTTCCGCATAGTCGGTTCGGTCAATCGATGACTGATAACCTATATAAAAAAACATTAAAACGTATAGAATAACTTATTACTAGAACATATATACTACTTTGGCACGGGCGGATTCTTAAATAACAAAATTATTGAAAATTATTCGTTCCGCATAGTCGGTTCGGTGAATCGATGACTGATAACCCATATAAAAAACAATTAACCCGTATAGAATAACGTATTACTACAACATTTATACCACTTTGGCACTTTCGCATTCTTAAATAACAAAATTATTGAAAATTTCTCGTTCCGCAAACTCGGTTCGGTGAATCGATGACTGATAACCTATATAAAAAACAATTAACACGTATAGAATAACGTATTACTACAACATTTATACCACTTTGGCACTTTCGCATTCTTAAATAACAAAATTATTGAAAATTTCTCGTTCCGCAAACTCGGTTCGGTGAATCGATGACTGATAACCTATATAAAAAAAAATTAACACGTATAGAATAACGTATTACGAGAACATTTATACCTCTTTGGCACGGGCGGATTCATAAATAACAAAATCATTGAAAATTTTTCGTTCCGCGTAGTCGGTTCGGTGAATCGATGACTGATAACCTATATAGAAAAACATTAAAACGTATAGAATAACGTATTACTAGAACATTTATACCACCTTGGCACGTTCGGATTCTTAAATAACAAAATTATTGAAAATTATTCGTTCCGCATAGTCGGTTCGGTGAATCGATGACTGATAACCCATATAAAAAACAATGAACACGTATAGAATAACGTATTGCTAGAACATTCATACCACTTTGGCACGTTCGGATTCGTAAATAACAAAATTATTGAAAATGTTTCATTCCGCAAAGTCGGTTCGGTGGATCGATGACTGATAACCTATATAAAAAACAATTAGCACGTATAGAATAACGTATTACTACAACATTTATACCACTTTGGCACTTTCGCATTCTTAAATAACAAAATTATTGAAAATTTCTCGTTCCCCAAACTCGGTTCGGTGAATCGATGACTGATAACCTATATATAAAGCAATTTACACGTATAGAATAACGTATTACTAGAACATTTATTCCACTTTGGCACGTTTGGTTTCTTAAATAACAAATTTATTGAAAATTTTTCGTTCCGCATAGTCGGTTCGGTGAATCGATGACTGATAACCTATATAAAAAAACATTAAAACGTATAGAATAACTTATTACTAGAACATATATACCACTTTGGCACTGGCGGATTCTTAAATAACAAAATTATTGAAAATTATTCGTTCCGCATAGTCGGTTCGGTGAATCGATAACTGATAACCCATATAAAAAACAATTAACCCGTATAGAATAACGTATTACTACAACATTTATACCACTTTGGCACTTTCGCATTCTTAAATAACAAAATTATTGAAAATTTCTCGTTCCGCAAACTCGGTTCGGTGAATCGATGACTGATAACCTATATAAAAAACAATTAACACGTATAGAATAACGTATTACTACAACATTTATACCACTTTGGCACTTTCGCATTCTTAAATAACAAAATTATTGAAAATTTCTCGTTCCGCAAACTCGGTTCGGTGAATCGATGACTGATAACCTATATAAAAAAAAATTAACACGCATAGAATAACGTATTACGAGAACATTTATACCTCTTTGGCACGGGCGGATTCATAAATAACAAAATAATTGAAAATTTTTCGTTCCGCGTAGTCGGTTCGGTGAATCGATGACTGATAACCTATATAGAAAAACATTAAAACGTATAGAATAACGTATTACTAGAACATTTATACCACTTTGGCACGTACGGATTCTTAAATAACAAATTTATTGAAAATTTTTCGTTCCGCATAGTCGGTTCGGTGAATCGATGACTGATAACCTATATAAAAAAACATTAAAACGTATAGAATAACTTATTACTAGAACATTTATACCACTTTGGCACGTTCGGATTCTTAAATAACAAAATTATTGAAAATTATTCGTTCCGCATAGTCGGTTCGGTGAATCGATGACTGATAACCTATATAAAAAAAAACATTAAAACGTATAGAATAACGTATTAATAGAACATTTATACCACTTTGGCACGTTTGGATTCTTAAATAACAAATTTATTGAAAATTTTTCGTTCCGCATAGTCGGTTCGGTCAATCGATGACTGATAACCTATATAAAAAAACATTAAAACGTATAGAATAACTTATTACTAGAACATATATACCACTTTGGCACGGGCGGATTCTTAAATAACAAAATTATTGAAAATTATTCGTTCCGCATAGTCGGTTCGGTGAATCGATGACTGATAACCCATATAAAAAACAATTAACCCGTATAGAATAACGTATTACTACAACATTTATACCACTTTGGCACTTTCGCATTCTTAAATAACAAAATTATTGAAAATTTCTCGTTCCCCAAACTCGGTTCGGTGAATCGATGACTGATAACCTATATAAAAAACAATTAACACGTATAGAATAACGTATTACTACAACATTTATACCACTTTGGCACTTTCGCATTCTTAAATAACAAAATTATTGAAAATTTCTCGTTCCGCAAACTCGGTTCGGTGAATCGATGACTGATAACCTATATAAAAAAAAATTAACACGTATAGAATAACGTATTACGAGAACATTTATACCTCTTTGGCACGGGCGGATTCATAAATAACAAAATCATTGAAAATTTTTCGTTCCGCGTAGTCGGTTCGGTGAATCGATGACTGATAACCTATATAGAAAAACATTAAAACGTATAGAATAACGTATTACTAGAACATTTATACCACTTTGGCACGTTCGGATTCTTAAATAACAAAATTATTGAAAATTATTCGTTCCGCATAGTCGGTTCGGTGAATCGATGACTGATAACCTATATAAAAAACAATGAACACGTATAGAATAACGTATTGCTAGAACATTCATACCACTTTGGCACGTTCGGATTCGTAAATAACAAAAGTATTGAAAATGTTTCATTCCGCAAAGTCGGTTCGGTGGATCGATGACTGATAACCTATATAAAAAACAATTAGCACGTATAGAATAACGTATTACTACAACATTTATACCACTTTGGCACTTTCGCATTCTTAAATAACAAAATTATTGAAAATTTCTCGTTCCGCAAACTCGGTTCGGTGAATCGATGACTGATAACCTATATAAAAAAAAATTAACACGTATAGAATAACGTATTACGAGAACATTTATACCACTTTGGCACGTTCGGATTCGTAAATAACAAAATTATTGAAAATTTTTCGTTCCGCACACTCGGTTCGGTGAATCGATGACTGATAACCTATATAAAAAAAAACATTAAAACGTATAGAATAACGTATTAATAGAACATTTATACCACTTTGGCACGTTTGGATTCTTAAATAACAAATTTATTGAAAATTTTTCGTTCCGCATAGTCGGTTCGGTGAATCGATGACTGATAACATATATAAAGAACCATTAAAACGTATAGAATAACGTATGACTAGAACATTTATACCACTTTGGCACGTTCGGATTCATAAATATCAAAATTATTGAAAATTCTTCATTCCGCATAGTCGGTTCGGTGAATCGATGACTGATAACCCATATACAAAAAACATTAAAACGTATAGAATAACGTATTACTAGAACATTTATACCACTTTGGCACGTTCGGATTCTTAAATAACAAAATTATTGAAAATTATTCGTTCCGCATAGTCGGTTCGGTGAATCGATGACTGATAACCTATATAAAAAACAATGAACACGTATAGAATAACGTATTGCTCGAACATTCATACCACTTTGGCACGTTCGGATTCGTAAATAACAAAAGTATTGAAAATGTTTCATTCCGCAAAGTCGGTTCGGTGGATCGATGACTGATAACCTATATAAAAAACAATTAGCACGTATAGAATAACGTATTACTACAACATTTATACCACTTTGGCACTTTCGCATTCTTAAATAACAAAATTATTGAAAATTTCTCGTTCCGCAAACTCGGTTCGGTGAATCGATGACTGATAACCTATATAAAAAAAAATTAACACGTATAGAATAACGTATTACGAGAACATTTATACCACTTTGGCACGTTCGGATTCGTAAATAACAAAATTATTGAAAATTTTTCGTTCCGCACACTCGGTTCGGTGAATCGATGACTGATAACCTATATAAAAAAAAACATTAAAACGTATAGAATAACGTATTAATAGAACATTTATACCACTTTGGCACGTTTGGATTCTTAAATAACAAATTTATTGAAAATTTTTCGTTCCGCATAGTCGGTTCGGTGAATCGATGACTGATAACATATATAAAGAACCATTAAAACGTATAGAATAACGTATGACTAGAACATTTATACCACTTTGGCACGTTCGGATTCATAAATATCAAAATTATTGAAAATTCTTCATTCCGCATAGTCGGTTCGGTGAATCGATGACTGATAACCCATATACAAAAAACATTAAAACGTATAGAATAACGTATTACTAGAACATTTATACCACTTTGGCACGGTCGGATTCTTAAATAACAAAATTATTGAAAATTATTCGTTCCGCATAGTCGGTTCGGTGAATCGATGACTGATAACCTATATAAAAAACAATGAACACGTATAGAATAACGTATTGCTCGAACATTCATACCATTTTGGCACGTTCGGATTCGTAAATAACAAAATTATTGAAAATGTTTCATTCCGCAAAGTCGGTTCGGTGGATCGATGACTGATAACCTATATATAAAGCAATTAACACGTATAGAATAACGTATTACTAGAACATTTATACCACGTTGGCACGTTCGGGTTCTTAAATAACAAATTTATTGAAAATTTTTCATTCCGCATAGTCGGTTCGGTGAATCGATGACTGAAAACCTATATACAAAAAACTTTAAAACGTATAGAATAACGTATTACTAGAACATTTATACCACTTTGGCACGGGCGGATTCATAAATAACAAAATTATTGAAAATTTTTCGTTCCGTATAGGCGGTTCGGTGAATCGATGACTGATAACATATATAAAGAACCATTAAAACGTATAGAATAACGTATGACTAGAACATTTATACCACTTTGGCACGTTCGGATTCATAAATATCAAAATTATTGAAAATTTTTCATCCGCATAGTCGGTTCGGTGAATCGATGACTGAAAACCTATATAAAGAAAACATTAAAACGTATAGAATAACGTATTACTAGAACATTTATACCACTTTGGCACGCTCGGCTTCTTAATTAACAAAATTATTGAAAATTTTTCGTTCCGCATAGTCGGTTCGGTGAATCGATGACTGATAACCCATATAAAAAACAATTAACCCGTATAGAATAACGTATTACTACAACATTTATACCACTTTGGCACTTTCGCATTCTTAAATAACAAAATTATTGAAAATTTCTCGTTCCGCAAACTCGGTTCGGTGAATCGATGACTGATAACCTATATAAAAAACAATTAACACGTATAGAATAACGTATTACTACAACATTTATACCACTTTGGCACTTTCGCATTCTTAAATAACAAAATTATTGAAAATGTCTCGTTCCGCAAACTCGGTTCGGTGAATCGATGACTGATAACCTATATAAAAAAAAATTAACACGTATAGAATAACGTATTACGAGAACATTTATACCTCTTTGGCACGGGCGGATTCATAAATAACAAAATCATTGAAAATTTTTCGTTCCGCGTAGTCGGTTCGGTGAATCGATGACTGATAACCTATATAGAAAAACATTAAAACGTATAGAATAACGTATTACTAGAACATTTATACCACTTTGGCACGTTCGGATTCTTAAATAACAAAATTATAGAAAATTATTCGTTCCGCATAGTCGGTTCGGTGAATCGATGACTGATAACCTATATAAAAAACAATGAACACGTATAGAATAACGTATTGCTAGAACATTCATACCACTTTGGCACGTTCGGATTCGTAAATAACAAAAGTATTGAAAATGTTTTATTCCGCAAAGTCGGTTCGGTGGATCGATGACTGATAACCTATATAAAAAACAATTAGCACGTATAGAATAACGTATTACTACAACATTTATACCACTTTGGCACTTTCGCATTCTTAAATAACAAAATTATTGAAAATTTCTCGTTCCGCAAACTCGGTTCGGTGAATCGATGACTGATAACCTATATAAAAAAAAATTAACACGTATAGAATAACGTATTACGAGAACATTTATACCACTTTGGCACGTTCGGATTCGTAAATAACAAAATTATTGAAAATTTTTCGTTCCGCACACTCGGTTCGGTGAATCGATGACTGATAACCTATATAAAAAAAAACATTAAAACGTATAGAATAACGTATTAATAGAACATTTATACCACTTTGGCACGTTTGGATTCTTAAATAACAAATTTATTGAAAATTTTTCGTTCCGCATAGTCGGTTCGGTGAATCGATGACTGATAACATATATAAAGAACCATTAAAACGTATAGAATAACGTATGACTAGAACATTTATACCACTTTGGCACGTTCGGATTCATAAATATCAAAATTATTGAAAATTCTTCATTCCGCATAGTCGGTTCGGTGAATCGATGACTGATAACCCATATACAAAAAACATTAAAACGTATAGAATAACGTATTACTAGAACATTTATACCACTTTGGCACGTTCGGATTCTTAAATAACAAAATTATTGAAAATTATTCGTTCCGCATAGTCGGTTCGGTGAATCGATGACTGATAACCTATATAAAAAACAATGAACACGTATAGAATAACGTATTGCTCGAACATTCATACCACTTTGGCACGTTCGGATTCGTAAATAACAAAATTATTGAAAATGTTTCATTCCGCAAAGTCGGTTCGGTGGATCGATGACTGATAACCTATATATAAAGCAATTAACACGTATAGAATAACGTATTACTAGAACATTTATACCACGTTGGCACGTTCGGATTCTTAAATAACAAAATTATTGAAAATTTTTCATTCCGCATAGTCGGCTCGGTGAATCGATGACTGAAAACCTATATACAAAAAACTTTAAAACGTATAGAATAACGTATTACTAGAACATTTATACCACTTTGGCACGGGCGGATTCATAAATAACAAAATTATTGAAAATTTTTCGTTCCGTATAGGCGGTTCGGTGAATCGATGACTGATAACATATATAAAGAACCATTAAAACGTATAGAATAACGTATGACTAGAACATTTATACCACTTTGGCACGTTCGGATTCATAAATATCAAAATTATTGAAAATTTTTCATCCGCATAGTCGGTTCGGTGAATCGATGACTGAAAACCTATATAAAGAAAACATTAAAACGTATAGAATAACGTATTACTAGAACATTTATACCCCTTTGGCACGCTCGGCTTCTTAATTAACAAAATTATTGAAAATTTTTCGTTCCGTATAGGCGGTTCGGTGAATCGATGACTGATAACATATATAAAGAACCATTAAAACGTATAGAATAACGTATGACGAGAACATTTATACCACATTGGCACGTTCGGATTCATAAATATCAAAATTATTGAAAATGTTTCATTCCGCAAAGTCGGTTCGGCGGATCGATGACTGATAACCTATATAAAAAACAATTAGCACGTATAGAATAACGTATTACTAGAACATTTATACCACTCTGGCACTTTCGGATTCTTAAATAACAAAATTATTGAAAATTTTTCGTTCCGCATTCTCGGTTCGGTGATTCGATGACTGATAACCTATATAAAAAAACATGAAAACGTATAGAATAGCGCATTACTCGAACATTTATACCATTTTGGCAAGTTCGGATTCTCAAATAACAAAATTATTGAAAATGCTTCGTTCCGCATAGTCGGTTCGGTGAATCGATGACTGATAACCTATATAAAGAACCATTAAAACGTATAGAATAACGTATGACTAGAACATTTATACCACTTTGGCACGGGCAGATTCTTAAATAACAAAATTATTGAAAATTATTCGTTCCGCATAGTCGGTTCGGTGAATCGATGACTGATAACCTATATAAAAAACAATGAACACGTATAGCATAACGTATTGCTAGAACATTCATACCACTTTGGCACGTTCGAATTCGTAAATAACAAAATTATTGAAAATGTTTCATTCCGCAAAGTCGGTTCGGTGGATCGATGACTGATAACCTATATAAAAAACAATTAGCACGTATAGAATAACGTATTACTACAACATTTATACCACTTTGGCACTTTCGCATTCTTAAATAACAAAATTATTGAAAATTTCTCGTTCCGCAAACTCGGTTCGGTGAATCGATGACCGATAACCTATATAAAAATACATTAAAACGTATAGAATAACGTATTACTAGAACATTTATACCACTTTGGCACGTTCGGATTCTTAAATAACAAAATTATTGAAAATTATTCGTTCCGCATAGTCGGTTCGGTGAATCGATGACTGATAACATATATAAAGAACCATTAAAACGTATAGAATAACGTATGACTACAACATTTATACCACTTTGGCACGTTCGGATTCATAAATATCAAAATTATTGAAAATTTTTCATTCCGCATAGTCGGTTCGGTGAATCGATGACTGAAAACCTATATAAAGCAATTAACACGTATAGAATAACGTATTACTAGAACATTTATACCACTTTGGCACGCTCGGATTCTTAAATAACAAAATTATTGAAAATTTTTCTTTCCGCATAGTCGGTTCGGTGAATCGATGACTTATAACCTATATACAAAAAACTTTAAAACGTATAGAATAACGTATTACGAGAACATTTATACCACTTTGGCACGTTCGGATTCGTAAATAACAAAATTATTGAAAATTTTTCGTTCCGCACACTCGGTTCGGTGAATCGATGACTGATAACCTATATAAAAAAAACATTAAAACGTATAGAATAACGTATTACTAGAACATTTATATCACTTTGGCACGTGCGGATTCTTAAATAACAAAATTATTGAAAATTTCTCGTTCCGCAAACTCGGTTCGGTGAATCGATGACTGATAACCTATATAAAAAAAAATTAACACGTATAGAATAACGTATTACGAGAACATTTATACCACTTTGGCACTTTCGCATTCTTAAATAACAAAATTATTGAAAATTTCTCGTTCCGCAAACTCGGTTCGGTGAATCGATGACTGATAACCTATATAAAAAAAATTAACACGTATAGAATAACGTATTACGAGAACATTTATACCACTTTGGCACGGGCGGATTCATAAATAACAAAATTATTGAAAATTATTCGTTCCGCATAGTCGGTTCGGTGAATCGATGACTGATAACCTATATAAAAAACAATGAACACGTATAGAATAACGTATTGCTAGAACATTCATACCACTTTGGCACGTTCGGATTCGTAAATAACAAAATTATTGAGAATTTTTCGTTCCGCATAGTCGGTTCGGTGAATCGATGACTGATAACCTATATAACGACTACATTAAAACGTATAGAATAACGTATTACTAGAACATTTATACCACTCTGGCACTTTCGGATTCTTAAATAACAAAATTATTGAAAATTTTTCGTTCCGCATTCTCGGTTCGGTGATTCGATGACTGATAACCTATATAAAAAAACATGAAAACGTATAGAATAGCGCATTACTCGAACATTTATACCACTTTGGCACGTTTGGATTCATAAATAACAAAATTATTGAAAATTTTTCGTTCCGTGTAGGCGGTTCGGTGAATCGATGACTGATAACATATATAAAAAACAATTAACACGTATAGAATAACGTATTGCTAGAACATTCATACCACTTTGGCACGTTCGGATTCGTAAATAACAAAATTATTGAGAATTTTTCATTCCGCATAGTCGGTTCGGTGAATCGATGACTGATAACCTATATAAAAACAATTAACACGTATAGAATAACGTATTACTAGAACATTTATACCACTTTGGCACGTTCGGATTCCTAAATAACAAAATTATTGAAAATTTTTCGTTCCGTATAGGCGGTTCGGTGAATCGATGACTGATAACATACATAAAGAACCATTAAAACGTATAGAATAACGTATGACTAGAACATTCATACCACTTAGGCACGTTCGGATTTATAAATAACAAAATTATTGAAAATTTTTCATTCCGCATAGACGGTTCGGTGAATCGATGACTGAAAACCTATATAAAAAACAATTAGCACGTATAGAATAACGTATTACTACAACATTTATACCACTTTGGCACTTTCGCATTCTTAAATAACAAAATTATTGAAAATTTCTCGTTCCGCAAACTCGGTTCGGTGAATCGATGACTGATAACCTATATAAAAAAAAATTAACACGTATAGAATAACGTATTACGAGAACATTTATACCACTTTGGCACGTTCGGATTCGTAAATAACAAAATTATTGAAAATTTTTCGTTCCGCACACTCGGTTCGGTGAATCGATGACTGATAACCTATATAAAAAAAAACATTAAAACGTATAGAATAACGTATTAATAGAACATTTATACCACTTTGGCACGTTTGGATTCTTAAATAACAAATTTATTGAAAATTTTTCGTTCCGCATAGTCGGTTCGGTGAATCGATGACTGATAACATATATAAAGAACCATTAAAACGTATAGAATAACGTATGACTAGAACATTTATACCACTTTGGCACGTTCGGATTCATAAATATCAAAATTATTGAAAATTCTTCATTCCGCATAGTCGGTTCGGTGAATCGATGACTGATAACCCATATACAAAAAACATTAAAACGTATAGAATAACGTATTACTAGAACATTTATACCACTTTGGCACGTTCGGATTCTTAAATAACAAAATTATTGAAAATTATTCGTTCCGCATAGTCGGTTCGGTGAATCGATGACTGATAACCTATATAAAAAACAATGAACACGTATAGAATAACGTATTGCTCGAACATTCATACCACTTTGGCACGTTCGGATTCGTAAATAACAAAATTATTGAAAATGTTTCATTCCGCAAAGTCGGTTCGGTGGATCGATGACTGATAACCTATATATAAAGCAATTAACACGTATAGAATAACGTATTACTAGAACATTTATACCACGTTGGCACGTTCGGGTTCTTAAATAACAAATTTATTGAAAATTTTTCATTCCGCATAGTCGGTTCGGTGAATCGATGACTGAAAACCTATATACAAAAAACTTTAAAACGTATAGAATAACGTATTACTAGAACATTTATACCACTTTGGCACGGGCGGATTCATAAATAACAAAATTATTGAAAATTTTTCGTTCCGTATAGGCGGTTCGGTGAATCGATGACTGATAACATATATAAAGAACCATTAAAACGTATAGAATAACGTATGACTAGAACATTTATACCACTTTGGCACGTTCGGATTCATAAATATCAAAATTATTGAAAATTTTTCATCCGCATAGTCGGTTCGGTGAATCGATGACTGAAAACCTATATAAAGAAAACATTAAAACGTATAGAATAACGTATTACTAGAACATTTATACCACTTTGGCACGCTCGGCTTCTTAATTAACAAAATTATTGAAAATTTTTCGTTCCGCATAGTCGGTTCGGTGAATCGATGACTGATAACCCATATAAAAAACAATTAACCCGTATAGAATAACGTATTACTACAACATTTATACCACTTTGGCACTTTCGCATTCTTAAATAACAAAATTATTGAAAATTTCTCGTTCCGCAAACTCGGTTCGGTGAATCGATGACTGATAACCTATATAAAAAACAATTAACACGTATAGAATAACGTATTACTACAACATTTATACCACTTTGGCACTTTCGCATTCTTAAATAACAAAATTATTGAAAATTTCTCGTTCCGCAAACTCGGTTCGGTGAATCGATGACTGATAACCTATATAAAAAAAAATTAACACGTATAGAATAACGTATTACGAGAACATTTATACCTCTTTGGCACGGGCGGATTCATAAATAACAAAATCATTGAAAATTTTTCGTTCCGCGTAGTCGGTTCGGTGAATCGATGACTGATAACCTATATAGAAAAACATTAAAACGTATAGAATAACGTATTACTAGAACATTTATACCACTTTGGCACGTTCGGATTCTTAAATAACAAAATTATAGAAAATTATTCGTTCCGCATAGTCGGTTCGGTGAATCGATGACTGATAACCTATATAAAAAACAATGAACACGTATAGAATAACGTATTGCTAGAACATTCATACCACTTTGGCACGTTCGGATTCGTAAATAACAAAAGTATTGAAAATGTTTCATTCCGCAAAGTCGGTTCGGTGGATCGATGACTGATAACCTATATAAAAAACAATTAGCACGTATAGAATAACGTATTACTACAACATTTATACCACTTTGGCACTTTCGCATTCTTAAATAACAAAATTATTGAAAATTTCTCGTTCCGCAAACTCGGTTCGGTGAATCGATGACTGATAACCTATATAAAAAAAAAGTAACACGTATAGAATAACGTATTACGAGAACATTTATACCACTTTGGCACGTTCGGATTCGTAAATAACAAAATTATTGAAAATTTTTCGTTCCGCACACTCGGTTCGGTGAATCGATGACTGATAACCTATATAAAAAAAAACATTAAAACGTATAGAATAACGTATTAATAGAACATTTATACCACTTTGGCACGTTTGGATTCTTAAATAACAAATTTATTGAAAATTTTTCGTTCCGCATAGTCGGTTCGGTGAATCGATGACTGATAACATATATAAAGAACCATTAAAACGTATAGAATAACGTATGACTAGAACATTTATACCACTTTGGCACGTTCGGATTCATAAATATCAAAATTATTGAAAATTCTTCATTCCGCATAGTCGGTTCGGTGAATCGATGACTGATAACCCATATACAAAAAACATTAAAACGTATAGAATAACGTATTACTAGAACATTTATACCACTTTGGCACGTTCGGATTCTTAAATAACAAAATTATTGAAAATTATTCGTTCCGCATAGTCGGTTCGGTGAATCGATGACTGATAACCTATATAAAAAACAATGAACACGTATAGAATAACGTATTGCTCGAACATTCATACCACTTTGGCACGTTCGGATTCGTAAATAACAAAATTATTGAAAATGTTTCATTCCGCAAAGTCGGTTCGGTGGATCGATGACTGATAACCTATATATAAAGCAATTAACACGTATAGAATAACGTATTACTAGAACATTTATACCACGTTGGCACGTTCGGGTTCTTAAATAACAAATTTATTGAAAATTTTTCATTCCGCATAGTCGGTTCGGTGAATCGATGACTGAAAACCTATATACAAAAAACTTTAAAACGTATAGAATAACGTATTACTAGAACATTTATACCACTTTGGCACGGGCGGATTCATAAATAACAAAATTATTGAAAATTTTTCGTTCCGTATAGGCGGTTCGGTGAATCGATGACTGATAACATATATAAAGAACCATTAAAACGTATAGAATAACGTATGACTAGAACATTTATACCACTTTGGCACGTTCGGATTCATAAATATCAAAATTATTGAAAATTTTTCATCCGCATAGTCGGTTCGGTGAATCGATGACTGAAAACCTATATAAAGAAAACATTAAAACGTATAGAATAACGTATTACTAGAACATTTATACCACTTTGGCACGCTCGGCTTCTTAATTAACAAAATTATTGAAAATTTTTCGTTCCGTATAGGCGGTTCGGTGAATCGATGACTGATAACATATATAAAGAACCATTAAAACGTATAGAATAACGTATGACGAGAACATTTATACCACATTGGCACGTTCGGATTCATAAATATCAAAATTATTGAAAATGTTTCATTCCGCAAAGTCGGTTCGGCGGATCGATGACTGATAACCTATATAAAAAACAATTAGCACGTATAGAATAACGTATTACTAGAACATTTATACCACTCTGGCACTTTCGGATTCTTAAATAACAAAATTATTGAAAATTTTTCGTTCCGCATTCTCGGTTCGGTGATTCGATGACTGATAACCTATATAAAAAAACATGAAAACGTATAGAATAGCGCATTACTCGAACATTTATACCATTTTGGCAAGTTCGGATTCTCAAATAACAAAATTATTGAAAATGCTTCGTTCCGCATAGTCGGTTCGGTGAATCGATGACTGATAACCTATATAAAGAACCATTAAAACGTATAGAATAACGTATGACTAGAACATTTATACCACTTTGGCACGGGCAGATTCTTAAATAACAAAATTATTGAAAATTATTCGTTCCGCATAGTCGGTTCGGTGAATCGATGACTGATAACCTATATAAAGAACCATTAAAACGTATAGCATAACGTATTGCTAGAACATTCATACCACTTTGGCACGTTCGAATTCGTAAATAACAAAATTATTGAAAATGTTTCATTCCGCAAAGTCGGTTCGGTGGATCGATGACTGATAACCTATATAAAAAACAATTAGCACGTATAGAATAACGTATTACTACAACATTTATACCACTTTGGCACTTTCGCATTCTTAAATAACAAAATTATTGAAAATTTCTCGTTCCGCAAACTCGGTTCGGTGAATCGATGACCGATAACCTATATAAAAATACATTAAAACGTATAGAATAACGTATTACTAGAACATTTATACCACTTTGGCACGTTCGGATTCTTAAATAACAAAATTATTGAAAATTATTCGTTCCGCATAGTCGGTTCGGTGAATCGATGACTGATAACATATATAAAGAACCATTAAAACGTATAGAATAACGTATGACTACAACATTTATACCACTTTGGCACGTTCGGATTCATAAATATCAAAATTATTGAAAGTTTTTCATTCCGCATAGTCGGTTCGGTGAATCGATGACTGAAAACCTATATAAAGAAAACATTAAAACGTATAGAATAACGTATTACTAGAACATTTATACCACTTTGGCACGCTCGGATTCTTAAATAACAAAATTATTGAAAATTTTTCTTTCCGCATAGTCGGTTCGGTGAATCGATGACTTATAACCTATATACAAAAAACTTTAAAACGTATAGAATAACGTATTACGAGAACATTTATACCACTTTGGCACGTTCGGATTCGTAAATAACAAAATTATTGAAAATTTTTCGTTCCGCACACTCGGTTCGGTGAATCGATGACTGATAACCTATATAAAAAAAAACATTAAAACGTATAGAATAACGTATTAATAGAACATTTATACCACTTTGGCACGTTTGGATTCTTAAATAACAAATTTATTGAAAATTTTTCGTTCCGCATAGTCGGTTCGGTGAATCGATGACTGATAACATATATAAAGAACCATTAAAACGTATAGAATAACGTATGACTAGAACATTTATACCACTTTGGCACGTTCGGATTCATAAATATCAAAATTATTGAAAATTCTTCATTCCGCATAGTCGGTTCGGTGAATCGATGACTGATAACCCATATACAAAAAACATTAAAACGTATAGAATAACGTATTACTAGAACATTTATACCACTTTGGCACGTTCGGATTCTTAAATAACAAAATTATTGAAAATTATTCGTTCCGCATAGTCGGTTCGGTGAATCGATGACTGATAACCTATATAAAAAACAATGAACACGTATAGAATAACGTATTGCTCGAACATTCATACCACTTTGGCACGTTCGGATTCGTAAATAACAAAATTATTGAAAATGTTTCATTCCGCAAAGTCGGTTCGGTGGATCGATGACTGATAACCTATATATAAAGCAATTAACACGTATAGAATAACGTATTACTAGAACATTTATACCACGTTGGCACGTTCGGGTTCTTAAATAACAAATTTATTGAAAATTTTTCATTCCGCATAGTCGGTTCGGTGAATCGATGACTGAAAACCTATATACAAAAAACTTTAAAACGTATAGAATAACGTATTACTAGAACATTTATACCACTTTGGCACGGGCGGATTCATAAATAACAAAATTATTGAAAATTTTTCGTTCCGTATAGGCGGTTCGGTGAATCGATGACTGATAACATATATAAAGAACCATTAAAACGTATAGAATAACGTATGACTAGAACATTTATACCACTTTGGCACGTTCGGATTCATAAATATCAAAATTATTGAAAATTTTTCATCCGCATAGTCGGTTCGGTGAATCGATGACTGAAAACCTATATAAAGAAAACATTAAAACGTATAGAATAACGTATTACTAGAACATTTATACCACTTTGGCACGCTCGGCTTCTTAATTAACAAAATTATTGAAAATTTTTCGTTCCGTATAGGCGGTTCGGTGAATCGATGACTGATAACATATATAAAGAACCATTAAAACGTATAGAATAACGTATGACGAGAACATTTATACCACATTGGCACGTTCGGATTCATAAATATCAAAATTATTGAAAATGTTTCATTCCGCAAAGTCGGTTCGGCGGATCGATGACTGATAACCTATATAAAAAACAATTAGCACGTATAGAATAACGTATTACTAGAACATTTATACCACTCTGGCACTTTCGGATTCTTAAATAACAAAATTATTGAAAATTTTTCGTTCCGCATTCTCGGTTCGGTGATTCGATGACTGATAACCTATATAAAAAAACATGAAAACGTATAGAATAGCGCATTACTCGAACATTTATACCATTTTGGCAAGTTCGGATTCTCAAATAACAAAATTATTGAAAATGCTTCGTTCCGCATAGTCGGTTCGGTGAATCGATGACTGATAACCTATATAAAGAACCATTAAAACGTATAGAATAACGTATGACTAGAACATTTATACCACTTTGGCACGGGCAGATTCTTAAATAACAAAATTATTGAAAATTATTCGTTCCGCATAGTCGGTTCGGTGAATCGATGACTGATAACCTATATAAAGAACCATTAAAACGTATAGCATAACGTATTGCTAGAACATTCATACCACTTTGGCACGTTCGAATTCGTAAATAACAAAATTATTGAAAATGTTTCATTCCGCAAAGTCGGTTCGGTGGATCGATGACTGATAACCTATATAAAAAACAATTAGCACGTATAGAATAACGTATTACTACAACATTTATACCACTTTGGCACTTTCGCATTCTTAAATAACAAAATTATTGAAAATTTCTCGTTCCGCAAACTCGGTTCGGTGAATCGATGACCGATAACCTATATAAAAATACATTAAAACGTATAGAATAACGTATTACTAGAACATTTATACCACTTTGGCACGTTCGGATTCTTAAATAACAAAATTATTGAAAATTATTCGTTCCGCATAGTCGGTTCGGTGAATCGATGACTGATAACATATATAAAGAACCATTAAAACGTATAGAATAACGTATGACTACAACATTTATACCACTTTGGCACGTTCGGATTCATAAATATCAAAATTATTGAAAGTTTTTCATTCCGCATAGTCGGTTCGGTGAATCGATGACTGAAAACCTATATAAAGAAAACATTAAAACGTATAGAATAACGTATTACTAGAACATTTATACCACTTTGGCACGCTCGGATTCTTAAATAACAAAATTATTGAAAATTTTTCTTTCCGCATAGTCGGTTCGGTGAATCGATGACTTATAACCTATATACAAAAAACTTTAAAACGTATAGAATAACGTATTACGAGAACATTTATACCACTTTGGCACGTTCGGATTCGTAAATAACAAAATTATTGAAAATTTTTCGTTCCGCACACTCGGTTCGGTGAATCGATGACTGATAACCTATATGAAAAAAACATTAAAACGTATAGAATAACGTATTACTAGAACATTTATATCACTTTGGCACGTGCGGATTCTTAAATAACAAAATTATTGAAAATTTCTCGTTCCGCAAACTCGGTTCGGTGAATCGATGACTGATAACCTATATAAAAAAAAATTAACACATATAGAATAACGTATTACGAGAACATTTATACCACTTTGGCACTTTCGCATTCTTAAATAACAAAATTATTGAAAATTTCTCGTTCCGCAAACTCGGTTCGGTGAATCGATGACTGATAACCTATATAAAAAAAATTAACACGTATAGAATAACGTATTACGAGAACATTTATACCACTTTGGCACGGGCGGATTCATAAATAACAAAATTATTGAAAATTATTCGTTCCGCATAGTCGGTTCGGTGAATCGATGACTGATAACCTATATAAAAAACAATGAACACGTATAGAATAACGTATTGCTAGAACATTCATACCACTTTGGCACGTTCGGATTCGTAAATAACAAAATTATTGAGAATTTTTCGTTCCGCATAGTCGGTTCGGTGAATCGATGACTGATAACCTATATAACGACTACATTAAAACGTATAGAATAACGTATTACTAGAACATTTATACCACTCTGGCACTTTCGGATTCTTAAATAACAAAATTATTGAAAATTTTTCGTTCCGCATTCTCGGTTCGGTGATTCGATGACTGATAACCTATATAAAAAAACATGAAAACGTATAGAATAGCGCATTACTCGAACATTTATACCACTTTGGCACGTTTGGATTCATAAATAACAAAATTATTGAAAATTTTTCGTTCCGTGTAGGCGGTTCGGTGAATCGATGACTGATAACATATATAAAAAACAATTAACACGTATAGAATAACGTATTGCTAGAACATTCATACCACTTTGGCACGTTCGGATTCGGATATAACAAAATTATTGAGAATTTTTCATTCCGCATAGTCGGTTCGGTGAATCGATGACTGATAACCTATATAAAAACAATTAACACGTATAGAATAACGTATTACTAGAACATTTATACCACTTTGGCACGTTCGGATTCCTAAATAACAAAATTATTGAAAATTTTTCGTTCCGTATAGGCGGTTCGGTGAATCGATGACTGATAACATACATAAAGAACCATTAAAACGTATAGAATAACGTATGACTAGAACATTCATACCACTTAGGCACGTTCGGATTTATAAATAACAAAATTATTGAAAATTTTTCATTCCGCATAGACGGTTCGGTGAATCGATGACTGAAAACCTATATACAACAAACTTTAAAACGTATAGAATAACGTATTACTAGAACATTTATACCACTTTGGCACGGGCGGATTCATAAATAACAAAATTATTGAAAATTTTTCTTTCCGCGTAGTCGGTTCGGTGAATCGATGACTGATAACCTATATAAAAAAACATTAAAACGTATAGAATAACGTATTACTAGAACATTTATACCACTTTGGCACGTTCGGATTCATAAATATCAAAATTATTGAAAATTTTTCATTCCGCATAGTCAGTTCGGTGAATCGATGACTGAAAACCTATATAAAGAAAACATTAAAACGTATAGAATAACGTATTACTAGAACATTTATACCACTTTGGCACGCTCGGATTCTTAAATAACAAAATTATTGAAAATTTTTCTTTCCGCGTAGTCGGTTCGGTGAATCGATGACTGATAACCTATATAAAAAACAATGAACACGTATAGAATAACGTATTGCTAGAACATTCATACCACTTTGGCACGTTCGGATTCGTGAATAACAAAATTATTGAAAATGTTTCATTCCGCATAGTCGGTTCGGTGAATCGATGACTGATAACCTATATAACGACTACATTAAAACGTATACAATAATGTATTACTAGAACATTTATACCACTTTGGCACTTTCGCATTCTTAAATAACAAAATTATTGAAAATTTCTCGTTCCGCAAACTCGGTTCGGTGAATCGATGACTGATAACCTATATAAAAAACAATTAACACGTATAGAATAACGCATTACTAGACAATATATACCATTTTGGCAAGTTCGAATTCTCAAATAACAAAATTATTGAAAATGCTTCGTTCCGCATAGTCGGTTCGGTGAATCGATGACTGATAACCAATATAAAAAACTTTAAAACGTATAGAATAACGTATTACTAGAACATTTATACCACTTTGGCACGGGCGGATTCATAAATAACAAAATTATTGAAAATTTTTCGTTCCGCATAGTCGGTTCGGTGAATCGATGACTGATAACCTATATAAAAAACAATGAACACGTATAGAATAACGTATTACTAGAACATTTATACCACTTTGGCACGGGCGGATTCATAAATAACAAAATTATTGAAAATTTTTCGTTCCGCGTAGTCGGTTCGGTGAATCGATGACTGATAACCTATATAACGACTACATTAAAACGTATAGAATAACGTATTACTAGAACATTTATACCACTTTGGCACGTTCGGATTCGTAAATAACAAAATTATTGAGAATTTTTCGTTCCGCATAGTCGGTTCGGAGAATCGATGACTGATAACCTATATAACGACTACATTAAAACGTATAGAATAACGTATTACTAGAACATTTATACCACTCTGGCACTTTCGGATTCTTAAATAACAAAATTATTGAAAATTTTTCGTTCCGCATTCTCGGTTCGGTGATTCGATGACTGATAACCTATATAAAAAAACATGAAAACGTATAGAATAGCGCATTACTCGAACACTTATACCACTTTGGCACGTTCGGATTCATAAATAACAAAATTATTGAAAATGTTTCATTCCGCAAAGTCGGTTCGGTGGATCGATGACTGATAACCTATATAAAAAACAATTAGCACGTATAGAATAACGTATTACTACAACATTTATACCACTTTGGCACTTTCGCATTCTTAAATAACAAAATTATTGAAAATTACTCGTTCCGCAAACTCGGTTCGGTGAGTCGATGACTGATAACCTATATAAAAAACAATTAACACGTATAGAATAACGTATTACTACAACATTTATACCACTTTGGCACTCTCGTATTCTTAAATAACAAAATTATTGAAAATTTCTCGTTCCGCAAACTCGGTTCGGTGAATCGATGACTGATAACCTATATAAAAAAAAATTAACACGTATAGAATAACGTATTACGAGAACATTTATACCACTTTGGCACGTCCGGATTCATAAATAACAAAATTGTTGTAAATGTTTCATTCCGCATAGTCGGTTCGGTGAATCGATGACTGATAACCAATATAAAAAACAATGAACACGTATAGAATAACGTATTACTAGAACATTTATACCACTTTGGCACGGGCGGATTCATAAATAACAAAATTATTGAAAATTTTTCGTTCCGCGTAGTCGGTGCGGTGAATCGATGACTGATAACCTATATAACGACTACATTAAAACGTATAGAATAACGTATTACTAGAACATTTATACCACTCTGGCACTTTCGGATTCTTAAATAACAAAATTATTGAAAATTTTTCGTTCCGCATAGTCGGTTCGGTGAATCGATGACTGATAACCTATATAAAAAAACAATGAACACGTATAGAATAACGTATTACTAGAACATTCATACCACTTTGGCACGTTCGGATTCGTAAATAACAAAATTATTGAAAATGTTTCATTCCGCAAAGTCGGTTCGGTGGATCGATGACTGATAACCTATATAAAAAACAATTAACACGTATAGAATAACGTATTACTACAACATTTATACCACTTTGGCACTTTCGCATTCTTAAATAACAAAATTATTGAAAATTTCTCGTTCCGCAAACTCGGTTCGGTGAATCGATGACTGATAACCTATATAAAAAAAAATTAACACGTATAGAATAACGTATTACGAGAACATTTATACCACTTTGGCACGTCCGGATTCATAAATAACAAAATTGTTGTAAATGTTTCATTCCGCATAGTCGGTTCGGTGAATCGATGACTGATAACCAATATAAAAAACAATGAACACGTATAGAATAACGTATTACTAGAACATTTATACCACTTTGGCACGTTCGGATTCTTAAATAACAAAATTATTGAAAATTATTCGTTCCGCATAGTCGGTTCGGTGAATCGATGACTGATAACATATATAAAGAACCATTAAAACGTATAGAATAACGTATGACTACAACATTTATACCACTTTGGCACGTTCGGATTCATAAATATCAAAATTATTGAAAATTTTTCATTCCGCATAGTCGGTTCGGTGAATCGATGACTGAAAACCTATATAAAGCAATTAACACGTATAGAATAACGTATTACTAGAACATTTATACCACTTTGGCACGCTCGGATTCTTAAATAACAAAATTATTGAAAATTTTTCTTTCCGCATAGTCGGTTCGGTGAATCGATGACTTATAACCTATATACAAAAAACTTTAAAACGTATAGAATAACGTATTACGAGAACATTTATACCACTTTGGCACGTTCGGATTCGTAAATAACAAAATTATTGAAAATTTTTCGTTCCGCACACTCGGTTCGGTGAATCGATGACTGATAACCTATATAAAAAAAACATTAAAACGTATAGAATAACGTATTACTAGAACATTTATATCACTTTGGCACGTGCGGATTCTTAAATAACAAAATTATTGAAAATTTCTCGTTCCGCAAACTCGGTTCGGTGAATCGATGACTGATAACCTATATAAAAAAAAATTAACACGTATAGAATAACGTATTACGAGAACATTTATACCACTTTGGCACTTTCGCATTCTTAAATAACAAAATTATTGAAAATTTCTCGTTCCGCAAACTCGGTTCGGTGAATCGATGACTGATAACCTATATAAAAAAAATTAACACGTATAGAATAACGTATTACGAGAACATTTATACCACTTTGGCACGGGCGGATTCATAAATAACAAAATTATTGAAAATTATTCGTTCCGCATAGTCGGTTCGGTGAATCGATGACTGATAACCTATATAAAAAACAATGAACACGTATAGAATAACGTATTGCTAGAACATTCATACCACTTTGGCACGTTCGGATTCGTAAATAACAAAATTATTGAGAATTTTTCGTTCCGCATAGTCGGTTCGGTGAATCGATGACTGATAACCTATATAACGACTACATTAAAACGTATAGAATAACGTATTACTAGAACATTTATACCACTCTGGCACTTTCGGATTCTTAAATAACAAAATTATTGAAAATTTTTCGTTCCGCATTCTCGGTTCGGTGATTCGATGACTGATAACCTATATAAAAAAACATGAAAACGTATAGAATAGCGCATTACTCGAACATTTATACCACTTTGGCACGTTTGGATTCATAAATAACAAAATTATTGAAAATTTTTCGTTCCGTGTAGGCGGTTCGGTGAATCGATGACTGATAACATATATAAAAAACAATTAACACGTATAGAATAACGTATTGCTAGAACATTCATACCACTTTGGCACGTTCGGATTCGTAAATAACAAAATTATTGAGAATTTTTCATTCCGCATAGTCGGTTCGGTGAATCGATGACTGATAACCTATATAAAAACAATTAACACGTATAGAATAACGTATTACTAGAACATTTATACCACTTTGGCACGTTCGGATTCCTAAATAACAAAATTATTGAAAATTTTTCGTTCCGTATAGGCGGTTCGGTGAATCGATGACTGATAACATACATAAAGAACCATTAAAACGTATAGAATAACGTATGACTAGAACATTCATACCACTTAGGCACGTTCGGATTTATAAATAACAAAATTATTGAAAATTTTTCATTCCGCATAGACGGTTCGGTGAATCGATGACTGAAAACCTATATAAAAAACAATTAGCACGTATAGAATAACGTATTACTACAACATTTATACCACTTTGGCACTTTCGCATTCTTAAATAACAAAATTATTGAAAATTTCTCGTTCCGCAAACTCGGTTCGGTGAATCGATGACTGATAACCTATATAAAAAAAAATTAACACGTATAGAATAACGTATTACGAGAACATTTATACCACTTTGGCACGTTCGGATTCGTAAATAACAAAATTATTGAAAATTTTTCGTTCCGCACACTCGGTTCGGTGAATCGATGACTGATAACCTATATAAAAAAAAACATTAAAACGTATAGAATAACGTATTAATAGAACATTTATACCACTTTGGCACGTTTGGATTCTTAAATAACAAATTTATTGAAAATTTTTCGTTCCGCATAGTCGGTTCGGTGAATCGATGACTGATAACATATATAAAGAACCATTAAAACGTATAGAATAACGTATGACTAGAACATTTATACCACTTTGGCACGTTCGGATTCATAAATATCAAAATTATTGAAAATTCTTCATTCCGCATAGTCGGTTCGGTGAATCGATGACTGATAACCCATATACAAAAAACATTAAAACGTATAGAATAACGTATTACTAGAACATTTATACCACTTTGGCACGTTCGGATTCTTAAATAACAAAATTATTGAAAATTATTCGTTCCGCATAGTCGGTTCGGTGAATCGATGACTGATAACCTATATAAAAAACAATGAACACGTATAGAATAACGTATTGCTCGAACATTCATACCACTTTGGCACGTTCGGATTCGTAAATAACAAAATTATTGAAAATGTTTCATTCCGCAAAGTCGGTTCGGTGGATCGATGACTGATAACCTATATATAAAGCAATTAACACGTATAGAATAACGTATTACTAGAACATTTATACCACGTTGGCACGTTCGGGTTCTTAAATAACAAATTTATTGAAAATTTTTCATTCCGCATAGTCGGTTCGGTGAATCGATGACTGAAAACCTATATACAAAAAACTTTAAAACGTATAGAATAACGTATTACTAGAACATTTATACCACTTTGGCACGGGCGGATTCATAAATAACAAAATTATTGAAAATTTTTCGTTCCGTATAGGCGGTTCGGTGAATCGATGACTGATAACATATATAAAGAACCATTAAAACGTATAGAATAACGTATGACTAGAACATTTATACCACTTTGGCACGTTCGGATTCATAAATATCAAAATTATTGAAAATTTTTCATCCGCATAGTCGGTTCGGTGAATCGATGACTGAAAACCTATATAAAGAAAACATTAAAACGTATAGAATAACGTATTACTAGAACATTTATACCACTTTGGCACGCTCGGCTTCTTAATTAACAAAATTATTGAAAATTTTTCGTTCCGCATAGTCGGTTCGGTGAATCGATGACTGATAACCCATATAAAAAACAATTAACCCGTATAGAATAACGTATTACTACAACATTTATACCACTTTGGCACTTTCGCATTCTTAAATAACAAAATTATTGAAAATTTCTCGTTCCGCAAACTCGGTTCGGTGAATCGATGACTGATAACCTATATAAAAAACAATTAACACGTATAGAATAACGTATTACTACAACATTTATACCACTTTGGCACTTTCGCATTCTTAAATAACAAAATTATTGAAAATTTCTCGTTCCGCAAACTCGGTTCGGTGAATCGATGACTGATAACCTATATAAAAAAAAATTAACACGTATAGAATAACGTATTACGAGAACATTTATACCTCTTTGGCACGGGCGGATTCATAAATAACAAAATCATTGAAAATTTTTCGTTCCGCGTAGTCGGTTCGGTGAATCGATGACTGATAACCTATATAGAAAAACATTAAAACGTATAGAATAACGTATTACTAGAACATTTATACCACTTTGGCACGTTCGGATTCTTAAATAACAAAATTATAGAAAATTATTCGTTCCGCATAGTCGGTTCGGTGAATCGATGACTGATAACCTATATAAAAAACAATGAACACGTATAGAATAACGTATTGCTAGAACATTCATACCACTTTGGCACGTTCGGATTCGTAAATAACAAAAGTATTGAAAATGTTTCATTCCGCAAAGTCGGTTCGGTGGATCGATGACTGATAACCTATATAAAAAACAATTAGCACGTATAGAATAACGTATTACTACAACATTTATACCACTTTGGCACTTTCGCATTCTTAAATAACAAAATTATTGAAAATTTCTCGTTCCGCAAACTCGGTTCGGTGAATCGATGACTGATAACCTATATAAAAAAAAAGTAACACGTATAGAATAACGTATTACGAGAACATTTATACCACTTTGGCACGTTCGGATTCGTAAATAACAAAATTATTGAAAATTTTTCGTTCCGCACACTCGGTTCGGTGAATCGATGACTGATAACCTATATAAAAAAAAACATTAAAACGTATAGAATAACGTATTAATAGAACATTTATACCACTTTGGCACGTTTGGATTCTTAAATAACAAATTTATTGAAAATTTTTCGTTCCGCATAGTCGGTTCGGTGAATCGATGACTGATAACATATATAAAGAACCATTAAAACGTATAGAATAACGTATGACTAGAACATTTATACCACTTTGGCACGTTCGGATTCATAAATATCAAAATTATTGAAAATTCTTCATTCCGCATAGTCGGTTCGGTGAATCGATGACTGATAACCCATATACAAAAAACATTAAAACGTATAGAATAACGTATTACTAGAACATTTATACCACTTTGGCACGTTCGGATTCTTAAATAACAAAATTATTGAAAATTATTCGTTCCGCATAGTCGGTTCGGTGAATCGATGACTGATAACCTATATAAAAAACAATGAACACGTATAGAATAACGTATTGCTCGAACATTCATACCACTTTGGCACGTTCGGATTCGTAAATAACAAAATTATTGAAAATGTTTCATTCCGCAAAGTCGGTTCGGTGGATCGATGACTGATAACCTATATATAAAGCAATTAACACGTATAGAATAACGTATTACTAGAACATTTATACCACGTTGGCACGTTCGGGTTCTTAAATAACAAATTTATTGAAAATTTTTCATTCCGCATAGTCGGTTCGGTGAATCGATGACTGAAAACCTATATACAAAAAACTTTAAAACGTATAGAATAACGTATTACTAGAACATTTATACCACTTTGGCACGGGCGGATTCATAAATAACAAAATTATTGAAAATTTTTCGTTCCGTATAGGCGGTTCGGTGAATCGATGACTGATAACATATATAAAGAACCATTAAAACGTATAGAATAACGTATGACTAGAACATTTATACCACTTTGGCACGTTCGGATTCATAAATATCAAAATTATTGAAAATTTTTCATCCGCATAGTCGGTTCGGTGAATCGATGACTGAAAACCTATATAAAGAAAACATTAAAACGTATAGAATAACGTATTACTAGAACATTTATACCACTTTGGCACGCTCGGCTTCTTAATTAACAAAATTATTGAAAATTTTTCGTTCCGTATAGGCGGTTCGGTGAATCGATGACTGATAACATATATAAAGAACCATTAAAACGTATAGAATAACGTATGACGAGAACATTTATACCACATTGGCACGTTCGGATTCATAAATATCAAAATTATTGAAAATGTTTCATTCCGCAAAGTCGGTTCGGCGGATCGATGACTGATAACCTATATAAAAAACAATTAGCACGTATAGAATAACGTATTACTAGAACATTTATACCACTCTGGCACTTTCGGATTCTTAAATAACAAAATTATTGAAAATTTTTCGTTCCGCATTCTCGGTTCGGTGATTCGATGACTGATAACCTATATAAAAAAACATGAAAACGTATAGAATAGCGCATTACTCGAACATTTATACCATTTTGGCAAGTTCGGATTCTCAAATAACAAAATTATTGAAAATGCTTCGTTCCGCATAGTCGGTTCGGTGAATCGATGACTGATAACCTATATAAAGAACCATTAAAACGTATAGAATAACGTATGACTAGAACATTTATACCACTTTGGCACGGGCAGATTCTTAAATAACAAAATTATTGAAAATTATTCGTTCCGCATAGTCGGTTCGGTGAATCGATGACTGATAACCTATATAAAGAACCATTAAAACGTATAGCATAACGTATTGCTAGAACATTCATACCACTTTGGCACGTTCGAATTCGTAAATAACAAAATTATTGAAAATGTTTCATTCCGCAAAGTCGGTTCGGTGGATCGATGACTGATAACCTATATAAAAAACAATTAGCACGTATAGAATAACGTATTACTATAACATTTATACCACTTTGGCACTTTCGCATTCTTAAATAACAAAATTATTGAAAATTTCTCGTTCCGCAAACTCGGTTCGGTGAATCGATGACCGATAACCTATATAAAAATACATTAAAACGTATAGAATAACGTATTACTAGAACATTTATACCACTTTGGCACGTTCGGATTCTTAAATAACAAAATTATTGAAAATTATTCGTTCCGCATAGTCGGTTCGGTGAATCGATGACTGATAACATATATAAAGAACCATTAAAACGTATAGAATAACGTATGACTACAACATTTATACCACTTTGGCACGTTCGGATTCATAAATATCAAAATTATTGAAAGTTTTTCATTCCGCATAGTCGGTTCGGTGAATCGATGACTGAAAACCTATATAAAGAAAACATTAAAACGTATAGAATAACGTATTACTAGAACATTTATACCACTTTGGCACGCTCGGATTCTTAAATAACAAAATTATTGAAAATTTTTCTTTCCGCATAGTCGGTTCGGTGAATCGATGACTTATAACCTATATACAAAAAACTTTAAAACGTATAGAATAACGTATTACGAGAACATTTATACCACTTTGGCACGTTCGGATTCGTAAATAACAAAATTATTGAAAATTTTTCGTTCCGCACACTCGGTTCGGTGAATCGATGACTGATAACCTATATAAAAAAAAACATTAAAACGTATAGAATAACGTATTAATAGAACATTTATACCACTTTGGCACGTTTGGATTCTTAAATAACAAATTTATTGAAAATTTTTCGTTCCGCATAGTCGGTTCGGTGAATCGATGACTGATAACATATATAAAGAACCATTAAAACGTATAGAATAACGTATGACTAGAACATTTATACCACTTTGGCACGTTCGGATTCATAAATATCAAAATTATTGAAAATTCTTCATTCCGCATAGTCGGTTCGGTGAATCGATGACTGATAACCCATATACAAAAAACATTAAAACGTATAGAATAACGTATTACTAGAACATTTATACCACTTTGGCACGTTCGGATTCTTAAATAACAAAATTATTGAAAATTATTCGTTCCGCATAGTCGGTTCGGTGAATCGATGACTGATAACCTATATAAAAAACAATGAACACGTATAGAATAACGTATTGCTCGAACATTCATACCACTTTGGCACGTTCGGATTCGTAAATAACAAAATTATTGAAAATGTTTCATTCCGCAAAGTCGGTTCGGTGGATCGATGACTGATAACCTATATATAAAGCAATTAACACGTATAGAATAACGTATTACTAGAACATTTATACCACGTTGGCACGTTCGGGTTCTTAAATAACAAATTTATTGAAAATTTTTCATTCCGCATAGTCGGTTCGGTGAATCGATGACTGAAAACCTATATACAAAAAACTTTAAAACGTATAGAATAACGTATTACTAGAACATTTATACCACTTTGGCACGGGCGGATTCATAAATAACAAAATTATTGAAAATTTTTCGTTCCGTATAGGCGGTTCGGTGAATCGATGACTGATAACATATATAAAGAACCATTAAAACGTATAGAATAACGTATGACTAGAACATTTATACCACTTTGGCACGTTCGGATTCATAAATATCAAAATTATTGAAAATTTTTCATCCGCATAGTCGGTTCGGTGAATCGATGACTGAAAACCTATATAAAGAAAACATTAAAACGTATAGAATAACGTATTACTAGAACATTTATACCACTTTGGCACGCTCGGCTTCTTAATTAACAAAATTATTGAAAATTTTTCGTTCCGTATAGGCGGTTCGGTGAATCGATGACTGATAACATATATAAAGAACCATTAAAACGTATAGAATAACGTATGACGAGAACATTTATACCACATTGGCACGTTCGGATTCATAAATATCAAAATTATTGAAAATGTTTCATTCCGCAAAGTCGGTTCGGCGGATCGATGACTGATAACCTATATAAAAAACAATTAGCACGTATAGAATAACGTATTACTAGAACATTTATACCACTCTGGCACTTTCGGATTCTTAAATAACAAAATTATTGAAAATTTTTCGTTCCGCATTCTCGGTTCGGTGATTCGATGACTGATAACCTATATAAAAAAACATGAAAACGTATAGAATAGCGCATTACTCGAACATTTATACCATTTTGGCAAGTTCGGATTCTCAAATAACAAAATTATTGAAAATGCTTCGTTCCGCATAGTCGGTTCGGTGAATCGATGACTGATAACCTATATAAAGAACCATTAAAACGTATAGAATAACGTATGACTAGAACATTTATACCACTTTGGCACGGGCAGATTCTTAAATAACAAAATTATTGAAAATTATTCGTTCCGCATAGTCGGTTCGGTGAATCGATGACTGATAACCTATATAAAGAACCATTAAAACGTATAGCATAACGTATTGCTAGAACATTCATACCACTTTGGCACGTTCGAATTCGTAAATAACAAAATTATTGAAAATGTTTCATTCCGCAAAGTCGGTTCGGTGGATCGATGACTGATAACCTATATAAAAAACAATTAGCACGTATAGAATAACGTATTACTACAACATTTATACCACTTTGGCACTTTCGCATTCTTAAATAACAAAATTATTGAAAATTTCTCGTTCCGCAAACTCGGTTCGGTGAATCGATGACCGATAACCTATATAAAAATACATTAAAACGTATAGAATAACGTATTACTAGAACATTTATACCACTTTGGCACGTTCGGATTCTTAAATAACAAAATTATTGAAAATTATTCGTTCCGCATAGTCGGTTCGGTGAATCGATGACTGATAACATATATAAAGAACCATTAAAACGTATAGAATAACGTATGACTACAACATTTATACCACTTTGGCACGTTCGGATTCATAAATATCAAAATTATTGAAAGTTTTTCATTCCGCATAGTCGGTTCGGTGAATCGATGACTGAAAACCTATATAAAGAAAACATTAAAACGTATAGAATAACGTATTACTAGAACATTTATACCACTTTGGCACGCTCGGATTCTTAAATAACAAAATTATTGAAAATTTTTCTTTCCGCATAGTCGGTTCGGTGAATCGATGACTTATAACCTATATACAAAAAACTTTAAAACGTATAGAATAACGTATTACGAGAACATTTATACCACTTTGGCACGTTCGGATTCGTAAATAACAAAATTATTGAAAATTTTTCGTTCCGCACACTCGGTTCGGTGAATCGATGACTGATAACCTATATAAAAAAAACATTAAAACGTATAGAATAACGTATTACTAGAACATTTATATCACTTTGGCACGTGCGGATTCTTAAATAACAAAATTATTGAAAATTTCTCGTTCCGCAAACTCGGTTCGGTGAATCGATGACTGATAACCTATATAAAAAAAAATTAACACATATAGAATAACGTATTACGAGAACATTTATACCACTTTGGCACTTTCGCATTCTTAAATAACAAAATTATTGAAAATTTCTCGTTCCGCAAACTCGGTTCGGTGAATCGATGACTGATAACCTATATAAAAAAAATTAACACGTATAGAATAACGTATTACGAGAACATTTATACCACTTTGGCACGGGCGGATTCATAAATAACAAAATTATTGAAAATTATTCGTTCCGCATAGTCGGTTCGGTGAATCGATGACTGATAACCTATATAAAAAACAATGAACACGTATAGAATAACGTATTGCTAGAACATTCATACCACTTTGGCACGTTCGGATTCGTAAATAACAAAATTATTGAGAATTTTTCGTTCCGCATAGTCGGTTCGGTGAATCGATGACTGATAACCTATATAACGACTACATTAAAACGTATAGAATAACGTATTACTAGAACATTTATACCACTCTGGCACTTTCGGATTCTTAAATAACAAAATTATTGAAAATTTTTCGTTCCGCATTCTCGGTTCGGTGATTCGATGACTGATAACCTATATAAAAAAACATGAAAACGTATAGAATAGCGCATTACTCGAACATTTATACCACTTTGGCACGTTTGGATTCATAAATAACAAAATTATTGAAAATTTTTCGTTCCGTGTAGGCGGTTCGGTGAATCGATGACTGATAACATATATAAAAAACAATTAACACGTATAGAATAACGTATTGCTAGAACATTCATACCACTTTGGCACGTTCGGATTCGGATATAACAAAATTATTGAGAATTTTTCATTCCGCATAGTCGGTTCGGTGAATCGATGACTGATAACCTATATAAAAACAATTAACACGTATAGAATAACGTATTACTAGAACATTTATACCACTTTGGCACGTTCGGATTCCTAAATAACAAAATTATTGAAAATTTTTCGTTCCGTATAGGCGGTTCGGTGAATCGATGACTGATAACATACATAAAGAACCATTAAAACGTATAGAATAACGTATGACTAGAACATTCATACCACTTAGGCACGTTCGGATTTATAAATAACAAAATTATTGAAAATTTTTCATTCCGCATAGACGGTTCGGTGAATCGATGACTGAAAACCTATATACAACAAACTTTAAAACGTATAGAATAACGTATTACTAGAACATTTATACCACTTTGGCACGGGCGGATTCATAAATAACAAAATTATTGAAAATTTTTCTTTCCGCGTAGTCGGTTCGGTGAATCGATGACTGATAACCTATATAAAAAAACATTAAAACGTATAGAATAACGTATTACTAGAACATTTATACCACTTTGGCACGTTCGGATTCATAAATATCAAAATTATTGAAAATTTTTCATTCCGCATAGTCAGTTCGGTGAATCGATGACTGAAAACCTATATAAAGAAAACATTAAAACGTATAGAATAACGTATTACTAGAACATTTATACCACTTTGGCACGCTCGGATTCTTAAATAACAAAATTATTGAAAATTTTTCTTTCCGCGTAGTCGGTTCGGTGAATCGATGACTGATAACCTATATAAAAAACAATGAACACGTATAGAATAACGTATTGCTAGAACATTCATACCACTTTGGCACGTTCGGATTCGTGAATAACAAAATTATTGAAAATGTTTCATTCCGCATAGTCGGTTCGGTGAATCGATGACTGATAACCTATATAACGACTACATTAAAACGTATACAATAATGTATTACTAGAACATTTATACCACTTTGGCACTTTCGCATTCTTAAATAACAAAATTATTGAAAATTTCTCGTTCCGCAAACTCGGTTCGGTGAATCGATGACTGATAACCTATATAAAAAACAATTAACACGTATAGAATAACGCATTACTAGACAATATATACCATTTTGGCAAGTTCGAATTCTCAAATAACAAAATTATTGAAAATGCTTCGTTCCGCATAGTCGGTTCGGTGAATCGATGACTGATAACCAATATAAAAAACTTTAAAACGTATAGAATAACGTATTACTAGAACATTTATACCACTTTGGCACGGGCGGATTCATAAATAACAAAATTATTGAAAATTTTTCGTTCCGCATAGTCGGTTCGGTGAATCGATGACTGATAACCTATATAAAAAACAATGAACACGTATAGAATAACGTATTACTAGAACATTTATACCACTTTGGCACGGGCGGATTCATAAATAACAAAATTATTGAAAATTTTTCGTTCCGCGTAGTCGGTTCGGTGAATCGATGACTGATAACCTATATAACGACTACATTAAAACGTATAGAATAACGTATTACTAGAACATTTATACCACTTTGGCACGTTCGGATTCGTAAATAACAAAATTATTGAGAATTTTTCGTTCCGCATAGTCGGTTCGGAGAATCGATGACTGATAACCTATATAACGACTACATTAAAACGTATAGAATAACGTATTACTAGAACATTTATACCACTCTGGCACTTTCGGATTCTTAAATAACAAAATTATTGAAAATTTTTCGTTCCGCATTCTCGGTTCGGTGATTCGATGACTGATAACCTATATAAAAAAACATGAAAACGTATAGAATAGCGCATTACTCGAACACTTATACCACTTTGGCACGTTCGGATTCATAAATAACAAAATTATTGAAAATGTTTCATTCCGCAAAGTCGGTTCGGTGGATCGATGACTGATAACCTATATAAAAAACAATTAGCACGTATAGAATAACGTATTACTACAACATTTATACCACTTTGGCACTTTCGCATTCTTAAATAACAAAATTATTGAAAATTACTCGTTCCGCAAACTCGGTTCGGTGAGTCGATGACTGATAACCTATATAAAAAACAATTAACACGTATAGAATAACGTATTACTACAACATTTATACCACTTTGGCACTTTCGCATTCTTAAATAACAAAATTATTGAAAATTTCTCGTTCCGCAAACTCGGTTCGGTGAATCGATGACTGATAACCTATATAAAAAAAAATTAACACGTATAGAATAACGTATTACGAGAACATTTATACCACTTTGGCACGTCCGGATTCATAAATAACAAAATTGTTGTAAATGTTTCATTCCGCATAGTCGGTTCGGTGAATCGATGACTGATAACCAATATAAAAAACAATGAACACGTATAGAATAACGTATTACTAGAACATTTATACCACTTTGGCATGGGCGGATTCATAAATAACAAAATTATCGAAAATTTTTCGTTCCGTATAGGCGGTTCGGTGAATCGATGACTGATAACATATGAAGAACCATTAAAACGTATAGAATAACGTATGACTAGAACATTTATACCACTTTGGCACGTTTGGATTCGTAAATAACAAAATTATTGAAAATGTTTCATTCCGCAAAGTCGGTTCGGTGGATCGATGACTGATAACCTATATAAAAAACAATTAGCACGTATAGAATAACGTATTACTACAACATTTATACCACTTTGGCACTTTCGCATTCTTAAATAACAAAATTATTGAAAATTACTCGTTCCGCAAACTCGGTTCGGTGAATCGATGACTGATAACCTATATAAAAAACAATTAACACGTATAGAATAACGTATTACTACAACATTTATACCACTTTGGCACTTTCGCATTCTTAAATAACAAAATTATTGAAAATTTCTCGTTCCGCAAACTCGGTTCGGTGAATCGATGACTGATAACCTATATAAAAAAAAATTAACACGTATAGAATAACGTATTACGAGAACATTTATACCACTTTGGCACGTCCGGATTCATAAATAACAAAATTGTTGTAAATGTTTCATTCCGCATAGTCGGTTCGGTGAATCGATGACTGATAACCAATATAAAAAACAATGAACACGTATAGAATAACGTATTACTAGAACATTTATACCACTTTGGCACGGGCGGATTCATAAATAACAAAATTATTGAAAATTTTTCGTTCCGCGTAGTCGGTTCGGTGAATCGATGACTGATAACCTATATAAAAAACATTAAAACGTATAGAATAACGTATTACTAGAACATTTATACCACTTTGGCACGTTCGGATTCATAAATAACAAAATTATTGAAAATTATTCGTTCTGCATAGTCGGTTCGGTGAATCGATGACTGATAACCTATATAAAAAACAATGAACACGTATAGATTAACGTATTACTAGAACATTCATACCACTTTGGCACGGGCGGATTCTTAAATAACAAAATTATTGAAAATTATTCGTTCCGCATAGTCGGTTCGGTGGATCGATGACTGATAACCTATATAAAAAACAATTAGCACGTATAGAATAACGTATTACTACAACATTTATACCACTTTGGCACTTTCGCATTCTTAAATAACAAAATTATTGAAAATTTCTCGTTCCGCAAACTCGGTTCGGTGAATCGATAACTGATAACCTACATAAAAAAAAATGAACACGTATAGAATAACGTATTACGAGAACATTTATACCACTTTGGCACGTCCGGATTCATAAATAACAAAATTATTGAAAATTGTTCATTCCGCATAGTCGGTTCGGTGAATCGATGACTGAAAGCCTATATAAAGAAAACATTAAAGCGTATAGAATAACGTATTACTAGAACATTTATACCACTTTGGCACGGGCGGGTTCATAAATAACAAAATTATTGAAAATTTTTCGTTCCGCGTAGTCGGTTCGGTGAATCGATGACTGATAACCTATATAAAAAACATTAAAACGTATAGAATAACGTATTACTAGAACATTTATACCACTTTGGCACGTTCGGATTCATAAATAACAAAATTATTGAAAATTATTCGTTCTGCATAGTCGGTTCGGTGAATCGATGACTGATAACCTATATAAAAAACAATGAACACGTATAGAATAACGTATTACTAGAACATTCATACCACTTTGGCACGGGCGGATTCTTAAATAACAAAATTATTGAAAATTATTCGTTCCGCATAGTCGGTTCGGTGGATCGATGACTGATAACCTATATAAAAAACAATTAGCACGTATAGAATAACGTATTACTACAACATTTATACCACTTTGGCACTTTCGCATTCTTAAATAACAAAATTATTGAAAATTTCTCGTTCCGCAAACTCGGTTCGGTGAATCGATGACTGATAACCTATATAAAAAAAAATTAACACGTATAGAATAACGTATTACGAGAACATTTATACCACTTTGGCACGTCCGGATTCATAAATAACAAAATTATTGAAAATTTTTCATTCCGCATAGTCGGTTCGGTGAATCGATGATGTGACGTCGGACGACCGACGTTGATATTAGTTATAAGAACGTATATACTCTATCCTTCTATTACACAATATATAATCATAGCCTGTAAGACGTTATGTCCAGTTTGTAAAGACATATATATTCCATATACTATACTTATTCCACATGTAACCATAGTTCGTAAGACATGTATAACCTCGTAGCCTGTAATACTTATTCCACGTGTAACCATAGTTCGTAAGACATGTATAACCTCGTAGCCTGTAAGATATATTATCGACGCGCTATACTGTACACGCAGCGGTTAGATTAGGGAACATTATGTAACCACTTAGCATAGGCACTCACTCGGAACTTTCCCATCAAATCACCAGTCTTATTCTCCGAACTCCAATCTGACAAAACATCCTTTACTCGAACTCCTTATCTTATAAACATCCCGTCGACATCGATCCTTTCTCCTAACTCCAGTCACATAAACATCCTCTTCAAAACTCCTTATCAAATAGCCTAAACATCCTCCCGATAAACCGACCAAAACACTTCTAAGAACCAGTAACCACAACATCCTCTTGCATCAGTCCAGAACCTTCTAGAACAAATCTCCAATCTCCTTTGTCTCCCAGCTGTATAAATACCACCCCATCCTATCCGCCCGACACAGTTCAGTTCTGCACCACGGTCACCTCGGAGACAGATAATCCTGCTCCAGGCCCGTCCGTATACAAAACACATCAAACATATTTCCTTTCGGGAGATCGTAACCGACTCCCCTTGGCGACCGAGTGAGTAAAGATTATTATAAAGGAACATTGTACGACATATATATATATACTTGGAGAATATATACACATATACTTTGAATTGCATCTACTTTGATATCTACGAAACCTGCACGACGCGAAACCTATTCTCCTAATCATCCGAGTGCTTATGCTAATGCATAAGAAAAGACAATCACTTGCTACCCGGTAGAAGAATATTTCGACGTCTCCATACGGCAACCTCACGGACCCAGGGTTTAGACGCGTGCTTAAGAGCTGCGTTCGCCTGAAAGCTGAGTGCAACACAGGAAATAGCGGCCGATAACGCGAGTTGAATCTCGTAGTATTTCGTCACGGAAGCCAGGCCGTAACAATGACTGAAAGCCTATATAAAGAAAACATTAAAGCGTATAGAATAACGTATTACTAGAACATTCATACCACTTTGGCACGTTCGGATTCGTAAATAACAAAATTATTGAAAATGTTTCATTCCGCAAAGTCGGTTCGGTGGATCGATGACTGATAACCTATATAAAAAACAATTAACACGTATAGAATAACGCATTACTAGACAATATATACGATTTTGGCAAGTTCGGATTCTCAAATAACAAAATTATTGAAAATGCTTCGTTCCGCATAGTCGGTTCGGTGAATCGATGACTGATAACCTATATACAAAAAACTTTAAAACGTATAGAATAACGTATTACTAGAACATTTATATCACTTTGGCACGTTTGGATTCTTAAATAACAAATTTATTGAAAATTTTTCGTTCCATATAGTCGGTTCGGTGAATCGATGACTGATAACCTATATAAAATAACATTAAAACGTATAGAATAACTTATTACTAGATCATTTATACCACTTTGGCACGCCCGGATTCATAAATAACAAAATTGTTGAAAATGCTTCATTCCGCATAGTCGGTTCGGTGAATCGATGACTGATAACCTATATACAGAATACTTTAAAACGTATAGAATAACGTATTACTAGAACATTTATACCACTTTGGCACGGGCGGATTCTTAAATAACAAAATTATTGAAAATTATTCGTTCCGCATAGTCGGTTCGGTGAATTGATGACTGATAACCTATATAAAAAACAATTAACACGTATAGAATAACGTATTACTACAACATTTATACCACTTTGGCACTTTCGCATTCTTAAATAACAAAATTATTGAAAATTTCTCGTTCCGCAAACTCGGTTCGGTGAATCGATGACTGATAACCTATATAAAAAACAATTAACACGTATAGAATAACGTATTACTACAACATTTATACCACTTTGGCACTTTCGCATTCTTAAATAACAAAATTATTGAAAATTTCTCGTTCCGCAAACTCGGTTCGGTGAATCGATGACTGATAACCTATATAAAAAAAACATTAAAACGTATAGAATAACGCATTACTAGAACATATATACCATTTTGGCACGTTCGGATTCATAAATAACAAAATTATTGAAAATTATTCACTCTGCATAGTCGGTTCGGTGAATCGATGACTGATAACATATATAAAGAACCATTAAAACGTATAGAATAACGTATGACTAGAACATTTATACCACTTTGGCACGTTCGGATTCATAAATATCAAAATTATTGAAAATTTTTCATTCCGCATAGTCGGTTCGGTGAATCGATGACTGAAAACCTATATAAAGAAAACATTAAAGCGTATAGAATAACGTATTACTAGAACATTTATACCACTTTGGCACGCTCGGATTCTTAAATAACAAAATTATTGAAAATTTTTCGTTCCGCATAGTCGGTTCGGTGAATCGATGACTGATAACCTATATAACGACTACATTAAAACGTATAGAATAACGTATTACTAGAACATTTATACCACTCTGGCACTTTCGGATTCTTAAATAACAAAATTATTGAAAATTTTTCGTTCCGCATTCTCGGTTCGGTGATTCGATGACTGATAACCTATATAAAAAAACATGAAAACGTATAGAATAGCGCATTACTCGAACACTTATACCACTTTGGCACGTTCGGATTCATAAATAACAAAATTATTGAAAATTATTCGTTCTGCATAGTCGGTTCGGTGAATCGATGACTGATAACCTATATAAAAAACAATGAACACGTATAGAATAACGTATTACTAGAACATTCATACCACTTTGGCACGTTCGGATTCGTAAATAACAAAATTATTGAAAATGTTTCATTCCGCAAAGTCGGTTCGGTGGATCGATGACTGATAACCTATATAAAAAACAACTAACACGTATAGAATAACGCATTACTAGACAGTATATACCATTTTGGCAAGTTCGGATTCTCAAATAACAAAATTATTGAAAATGCTTCGTTCCGCATAATCGGTTCGGAGAATCGATGACTGATAACCTATATACAAAAAACTTTAAAACGTATAGAATAACGTATTACTAGAACATTTATACCACTTTGGCACGGGCGGATTCTTAAATAACAAAATTATTGAAAATTATTCGTTCCGCATAGTCGGTTCGGTGAATCGATGACTGATAACCTATATAAAAAACAATGAACACGTATAGAATAACGTATTACTAGAGCATTCATACCACTTTGGCACGTTCGGATTCGTAAATAAAAAAATTATTGAAAATATTTCATTCCGCAAAGTCGGTTCGGTGGATCGATGACTGATAACCTATTTAAAAAACAATTAACACGTATAGAATAACGCATTACTAGACAATATATACCATTTTGGCAAGTTCGGATTCTCAAATAACAAAATTATTGAAAATGCTTCATTCCGCAAAGTCGGTTCGGTGGATCGATGACTGATAACCTATATAAAAAACAATTAGCACGTATAGAATAACGTATTACTACAACATTTATACCACTTTGGCACTTTCGCATTCTTAAATAACAAAATTATTGACAATTTCTCGTTCCGCAAACAAGGTTCGGTGAATCGATGTCTGATAACCTATATAAAAAACAATTAACACGTATAGAATAACGTACTACTACAACATTTATACCACTTTGGCACTTTCGCATTCTTAAATAACAAAATTATTGAAAATTTCTCGTTCCGCAAACTCGGTTCGGTGAATCGATGACTGATAACCTATATAAAAAACAATTAACACGTATAGAATAACGTATTACTACAACATTTATACCACTTTGGCACTTTCGCATTCTTAAATAACAAAATTATTGAAAATTTCTCGTTCCGCAAACTCGGTTCGGTGAATCGATGACTGATAACCTATATAAAAAAACATGAAAACGTATAGAATAGCGCATTACTCGAACATTTATACCACTTTGGCAAGTTCGGATTCATAAATAACAAAATTATTGAAAATTATTCGTTCTGCATAGTCGGTTCGGTGAATCGATGACTGATAACATATATAAAGAACCATTAAAACGTATAGAATAACGTATAACTAGAACATTTATACCACTTTGGCACGTTCGGATTCATAAATATCAAAATTATTGAAAATTTTTCATTCCGCATAGTCGGTTCGGTGAATCGATGACTGAAAACCTATATAAAGAAAACATTAAAGCGTATAGAATAACGTATTACTAGAACATTTATACAACTTTGGCACAGTCGGATTCGTAAATAACAAAATTATTGAAAATGTTTCATTCCGCAAAGTCGGTTCGGTGAATCGATGACTGATAACCTATATAAAAAACTATTAACACGTATAGAATAACGCATTACTAGAACATATATACCATTTTGGCAAGTTCGGATTCTCAAATAACAAAATTATTGAAAATGCTTCGTTCCGCATAGTCGGTTCGGTGAATCGATGACTGATAACCTATATACAAAAAACTTTAAAACGTATAGAATAACGTATTACTAGAACATTTATACCACTTTGGCACGGGCGGATTCTTAAATAACAAAATTATTGAAAATTATTCGTTCTGCATAGTCGGTTCGGTGAATCGATGACTGATAACCTATATAAAAAACAATGAACACGTATAGAATAACGTATTACTAGAACATTCATACCACTTTGGCACGTTCGGATTCGTAAATAACAAAATTATTGAAAATGTTTCATTCCGCAAAGTCGGTTCGGTGGATCGATGACTGATAACCTATATAAGAAACAATTAACTCGTATAGAATAACGCATTACTAGAACATATATACCATTTTGGCAAGTTCGGATTCTCAAATAACAAAATTATTGAAAATTATTCGTTCCGCATAGTCGGTTCGGTGAATCGATGACTGATAACCTATATAAAAAAAAATTAACACGTATAGAATAACGTATTACGAGAACATTTACACCACTTTGGCACGTTCGGATTCGTAAATAACAAAATTATTGAAAATTTTTCGTTCCGCATACTCGGTTCGGTGATTCGATGACTGATAACCTATATAAAAAAACATTAAAACGTATAGAATAACGCATTACTAGAACATCTATACCACTTTGGCACGTTCGGATTCATAAATAACAAAATTATTGAAAATTTTTCGTTCCGCACATTCGGTTCGGTGAATCGATGACTGAAAACCTATATAAAGAAAACATTAAAGCGTATAGAATAACGTATTACTAGAACATTTATACCACTTTGGCACGCTCGAATTCTTAAATAACAAAATTATTGAAAATTTTTCATTCCGCGTAGTCGGTTCAGTGAATCGATGACTGAAAACCTATATAAAGAAAACATTAAAGCGTATAGAATAACGTATTACTAGAACATTTATACCACTTTGGCACGCTCGGATTCTTAAATAACAAAATTATTGAAAATTTTTCGTTCCGCATAGTCGGTTCGGTGAATCGATGACTGATAACCTATGTAACGACTACATTAAAACGTATAGAATAACGTATTACTAGAACATTTATACCACTCTGGCACTTTCGCATTCTTAAATAACAAAATTATTGAAAATTTCTCGTTCCGCAAACTCGGTTCGGTGAATCGATGACTGATAACCTATATAAAAAAAAATTAACACGTATAGAATAACGTATTACGAGAACATTTATACCACTTTGGCACGTTCGGATTCGTAAATAACAAAATTATTGAAAATTTTTCGTTCCGCATACTCGGTTCGGTGATTCGATGACTGATAACCTATATAAAAAAACATTAAAACGTATAGAATAACGCATTACTAGAACATCTATACCACTTTGGCACGTTCGGATTCATAAATAACGAAATTATTGAAAATTTTTCGTTCCGCACACTCGGTTCGGTGAATCGATGACTGATAACCTATATAAAAAAAACATTAAAACGTATAGAATAACGTATTACTAGAACATTTATATCACTTTGGCACGTTTGGATTCTTAAATAACAAATTTATTGAAAATTTTTCGTTCCGCATAGTCGGTTCGGTGAATCGATGACTGATAACCTATATACAAAAAACTTTAAAACGTATAGAATAACGTATTACTAGACCATTTATACCACTTTGGCACGGGCGAATTCTTAAATAACAAAATTATTGAAAATTTCTCGTTCCGCAAACTCGGTTCGGTGAATCGATGACTGATAACCTATATAGAAAAAACATTAAAACTCATAGAATAACGCATTACTAGAACATCTATACCACTTTGGCACGTTCGGATTCATAAATAACAAAATTATTGAAAATTTTTCGTTCCGCACACTCGGTTCGGTGAATCGATGACTGATAACCTATATAAAAAAAACGATAACACGTATAGAATAACTCATTACTAGAACATCTATACCACTTTGGCACGTTCGGATTCAGAAATAACAGAATTATTGAAAATGCATCGTTCCGCATAGTCGTTTCGGTGAATCGATGACTGATAACCTATATAAAAAAAAACATTAAAGCGTATAGAATAACGTATTAATAGAACATTTATACCACTTTGGCACGTTCGGATTCATAAATATCAAAATTATTGAAAATTTTTCATTCCGCATAGTCGGTTCGGTGAATCGATGACTGAAAACCTATATAAAGAAAACATTAAAGCGTATAGAATAGCGCATTACGCGAACATTTATACCACTTTGGCACGTTCGGATTCATAAATAACAAAATTATTGAAAATTATTCGTTCTGCATAGTCGGTTCGGTGAATCGATGACTGATAACCTATATAAAAAAAAATTAACACGTATAGAATAACGTATTACGAGAACATTTACACCACTTTGGCACGTTCGGATTCGTAAATAACAAAATTATTGAAAATTTTTCGTTCCGCATACTCGGTTCGGTGATTCGATGACTGATAACCTATATAAAAAAACATTAAAACGTATAGAATAACGCATTACTAGAACATCTATACCACTTTGGCACGTTCGGATTCATAAATAACAAAACTATTGAAAATTTTATGTTCCGCACATTCGGTTCGGTGAATCGATGATTGATAGCATATATAAAAAAAACATTAAAACGTATAGAATAACGTATTACTAGAACATTTATATCACTTTGGCACGTTTGGATTCTTAAATAACAAATTTATTGAAAATTTTTCGTTCCGCATAGTCGGTTCGGTGAATCGATGACTGATAACCTATATAAAAAAACATTAAAACGTATAGAATAACGTATTACTAGAACATTTATACAACTTTGGCACGTTCGGATTCATAAATAACAAAATTATTGAAAATTTTTCGTTCCGCACACTCGGTTCGGTGAATCGATGACTGATAACCTATATAAAAAAAACATTAAAACGTATAGAATAACGTATTACTAGAACATTTATATCACTTTGGCACGTTTGGATTCTTAAATAACAAATTTATTGAAAATTTTTCGTTCCGCATAGTCGGTTCGGTGAATCGATGACTGATAATCTATATAAAATAACATTAAAACGCATAGAATAACTTATTACTAGATCATTTATACCACTTTGGCACGCCCGGATTCATAAATAACAAAATTGTTGAAAATGTTTCATTCCGCATAGTCGGTTCGGTGAATCGATGACTGATAACCTATATACAAAAATCTTTAAAACGTATAGAATAACGTATTACTAGAACATTTGTAAGACTTTGGCACGGGCGGATTCTTAAATAACAAAATTATTGAGAATTATTCGTTCCGCATAGTCAGTTCGGTGAATCGATGACTGATAACCTATATAAAAAACAATTAACACGTATAGAATAACGTATTACTACAACATTTATACCACTTTGGCACTTTCGCATTCTTAAATAACAAAATTATTGAAAATTTCTCGTTCCGCAAACTCGGTTCGGTGAATCGATGACTGATAACCTATATAAAAAACAATTAACACGTATAGAATAACGTATTACTACAACATTTATACCACTTTGGCACTTTCGCATTCTTAAATAACAAAATTATTGAAAATTTCTCGTTCCGCAAACTCGGTTCGGTGAATCGATGACTGATAACCTATATAAAAAAAACATTAAAACGTATAGAATAACGCAGTACTAGAACATATATACCATTTTGGCAAGTTCGGATTCTCAAATAACAAAATTATTGAAAATTTTTCGTTCCGCATACTCGGTTCGGTGATTCGATGACTGATAACCTACATAAAAAAACATTAACACGTATAGAATAACTCATTACTAGAACATCTATACCACTTTGGCACGTTCGGATTCAGAAATAACAGAATTATTGAAAATGTTTCGTTCCGCATAGTCGTTTCGGTGAATCGATGACTGATAACCTATATAAAAAAAACATTAAAGCGTATAGAATAACGTACTAATAGAACATTTATACCACTTTGCACGTTCGGATTCATAAATAACAAAATTATTGAAAATTATTCGTTCTGCATAGTCGGTTCGGTGAATCGATGACTGATAACATATATAAAGAACCATTAAAACGTATAGAATAACGTATTACTAGAACATTTATACCACTCTGGCACTTTCGGATTCTTAAATATCAAAATTATTGAAAATTTTTCATTCCGCATAGTCGGTTCGGTGAATCGATGACTGAAAACCTATATAAAGAAAACATTAAAGCGTATAGAATAACGTATTACTAGAACATTTATACCACTTTGGCACGCTCGGATTCTTAAATAACAAAATTATTGAAAATTTTTCGTTCCGCATAGTCGGTTCGGTGAATCGATGACTGATAACCTATATAACGACTACATTAAAACGTATAGAATAACGTATTACTAGAACATTTATACCACTCTGGCACTTTCGGATTCTTAAATAACAAAATTATTGAAAATTTTTCGTTCCGCATTCTCGGTTCGGTGATTCGATGACTGATTACCTATATAAAAAAACATGAAAACGTATAGAATAGCGCATTACTCGAACATTTATACCACTTTGGCACGTTCGGATTCATAAATAACAAAATTATTGAAAATTATTCGTTCTGCATAGTCGGTTCGGTGAATCGATGATGTGACGTCGGACGACCGACGTTGATATTAGTTATAAGAACGTATATACTCTATCCTTTTTATTACACAATATATAATCATAGCCTGTAAGACGTTATGTTCAGTTTGTAAAGACATATATATTCCATATACTATACTTATTCCACATGTAACCATAGTTCGTAAGACATGTATAACCTCGTAGCCTGTAATACTTATTCCACGTGTAACCATAGTTCGTAAGACATGTATAACCTCGTAGCCTGTAAGATATATTATCGACGCGCTATACTGTACACGCAGCGGTTAGACTAGGGAACATTATGTAACCACTTAGCATAGGCACTCACTCGGAACTTTCCCATCAAATCACCAGTCTTATTCTCCGAACTCCAATCTGACAAAACATCCTTTACTCGAACTCCTTATCTTATAAACATCCCGTCGACATCGATCCTTTCTCCTAACTCCAGTCCCATAAACATCCTCTTCAAAACTCCTTATCAAATAGCCTAAACATCCTCCCGATAAACCGACCAAAACACTTCTAAGAACCAGTAACCACAACATCCTCTTGCATCAGTCCAGAACCTTCTAGAACAAATCTCCAATCTCCTTTGTCTCCCAGCTGTATAAATACCACCCCATCCTATCCGCCCGACACAGTTCAGTTCTGCACCATGGTCACCTCGGAGACAGGTAATCCTGCTCCAGGCCCGTCGATATACAAAACACATCAAACATATTTCCTTTCGGGAGATCGTAACCGACTCCCCTTGGCGACCGAGTGAGTAAGGATTATTATAAAGGAACATTGTACGACATATATATATATACTTGGAGAATATATACACATATACTTTGAATTGCATCTACTTTGATATCTACGAAACCTGCACGACGCGAAACCTATTCTCCTAATCATCCGAGTGCTTATGCTAATGCATAAGAAAAGACAATCACTTGCTACCCGGTAGAAGAATATTTCGACGTCTCCATACGGCAACCTCACGGCCCCAGGGTTTAGACGCGTGCTTAAGAGCTGCATTCGCCTGAAAGCTGAGTGCAACACAGGAAATAGCGGCCGATAACGCGAGTTGAATCTCGTAATATTTCGTCACGGAAGCCAGGCCGTAACAGATGACTGATAACCTATATAAAAAACAATTAACACGTATAGAATAACGTATTACTACAACATTTATACCACTTTGGCACTTTCGCATTCTTAAATAACAAAATTATTGAAAATTTCTCGTTCCGCAAACTCGGTTCGGTGAATCGATGACTGATAACCTAAATAAAAAAAAAACATTAAAGCGTATAGAATAACGTATTACTAGAACATTTATACCACTTCGGCACGTGCGGATTCTTAAATAACAAAATTATTGAAAATTATTCGTTCCGCATAGACGGTTCGGTGAATCGATGTCAGATAACCTATATAAAAAAAAAAAACACGTATAGAATAACTTATTACGAGAACATTTATACCACTTTGGCACGTTCGGATTCGTAAATAACAGAATTATTGAAAATTTTTCGTTCCGCATAGTCGGTTCGGTGAATCGATGTCAGATAACCTATATAAAAAAACATTAAAACGTATAGAATAACGTATTAGTAGAACATTTATACCACTTTGGCACGTCCGGATTCATAAATAACAAAATTGTTGAAAATGCTTCATCCCGCATAGTCGGTTCGGTGAATCGATGACTGATAACCAATATAAAAAACAATGAACACGTATAGAATAACGTATTACTAGACCATTTATACCACTTTGGCACGTTCGGATTCTTAAATAACAAAATTATTGAAAAATTTTCGTTCCGTATAGGCGGTTCGGTGAATCGATGACTGATAACCTATATAAAAAAACATTAAAACGTATAGAATAACTTATTACGAGAACATTTATACCACTTTGGCACGTTCGGATTCGTAAATAACAGAATTATTGAAAATTTTTCGTTCCGCATAGTCGGTTCGGTGAATCGATGTCAGATAACCTATATAAAAAAACATTAAAACGTATAGAATAACGTATTACTAGAACATTTATACCACTTCGGCACGTGCGGATTCTTAAATAACAAAATTATTGAAAATTATTCGTTCCGCATAGTCGGTTCGGTGAATCGATGTCAGATAACCTATATAAAAAAAAATTAACACGTATAGAATAACGTATTACGAGAACATTTATACCACTTTGGCACGTTCGGATTAGTATATAACAGAATTATTGAAAATTTCTCGTTCCGCATAGTCGGTTCGGTGAATCGATGTCAGATAACCTATATAAAAAAACATTAAAACGTATAGAATATCGTATTACTAGAACATTTATACCACTTTGTCACGTCCGGATTCATAAATAACAAAATTGTTGAAAATGTTTCATCCCGCATAGTCGGTTCGGTGAATCGATGACTGATAACCAATATAAAAAACAATGAACACATATAGAATAACGTATTACTAGAACATTTATACCAATTTGGCACGTTCGGATTCGTAAATAACAAAATTATTGAAAATTTTTCATTCCGCAAAGTCGGTTCGGTGAATCGATGACTGATAACCTAAATAAAAAAAAACATTAAAGCGTATAGAATAACGTATTACTAGAACATTTATACCACTTCGGCACGTGCGGATTCTTAAATAACAAAATTATTGAAAATTTTTCGTTCCGCATAGTCGGTTCGGTGAATCGATGACTGATAACCAATATAAAAAACAATGAACACGTATAGAATAACGTATTACTAGAACATTTATACCAATTTGGCACGTTCGGATTCTTAAATAACAAAATTATTGAAAAATTTTCGTTCCGTATAGGCGGTTCGGTGAATCGATGACTGATAACCTATATAAAAAAACATTAAAACGTATAGAATAACGCATTACTAGAACATCTATACCACTTTGGCACGTTCCGATTCAGAAATAACAGAATTATTGAAAATGTTTCGTTCCGCATAGTCGTTTCGGTGAATCGATGACTGATAACCTATATAAAAAAAACATTAAAGCGTATAGAATAACGTATTAATAGAACATTTATACCACTTTGGCACGTTCGGATTCTCAAATAACAAAATTATTGAAAATGCTTCGTTCCGCATAGTCGGTTCGCTGAATCGATGTCAGATAACCTATATAAAAAAAAATTAACACGTATAGAATAACGTATTACTAGAACATTTATACCATTTTGGCACGTTCGGATTCGTAAATAACAAAATTATTGAAAATTTTTCATTCCGCAAAGTCGGTTCGGTGAATCGATGACTGATAACCTAAATAAAAAAAAAACATTAAAGCGTATAGAATAACGTATTACTAGAACATTTATACCACTTTGGCACGTCCGGATTCATAAATAACAAAATTGTAGAAAATGTTTCATTCCGCATAGTCGGTTCGGTGAATCGATGACTGATAACCAATATAAAAAACAATGAACACGTATAGAATAACGTATTACTAGACCATTTATACCACTTTGGCACGTTCGGATTCTTAAATAACAAAATTATTGAAAAATTTTCGTTCCGTATAGGCGGTTCGGTGAATCGATGACTGATAACCTATATAAAAAAACATTAGAACGTATAGAATAACTTATTACGAGAACATTTATACCACTTTGGCACGTTCGGATTCGTAAATAACAGAATTATTGAAAATTTTTCGTTCCGCATAGTCGGTTCGGTGAATCGATGTCAGATAACCTATATAAAAAAACATTAAAACGTATCGAATAACTTATTACGAGAACATTTATACCACTTTGGCACGTTCGGATTCGTAAATAACAAAATTATTGAAAATTTTTCATTCCGCAAAGTCGGTTCGGTGAATCGATGACTGATAACCTAAATAAAAAAAAAACATTAAAGCGTATAGAATAACGTATTACTAGAACATTTATACCACTTCGGCACGTGCGGATTCTTAAATAACAAAATTATTGAAAATTATTCGTTCCGCATAGTCGGTTCGGTGAATCGATGACTGATAACCTAAATAAAAAAAAAAACATTAAAGCGTATAGAATAACGTATTACTAGAACATTTATACCAATTTGGCACGTTCGGATTCTTAAATAACAAAATTATTGAAAAATTTTCGTTCCGTATAGGCGGTTCGGTGAATCGATGACTGATAACCTATATAAAAAAACATTAAAACGTATAGAATAACGCATTACTAGAACATCTATACCACTTTGGCACGTTCCGATTCAGAAATAACAGAATTATTGAAAATGTTTCGTTCCGCATAGTCGTTTCGGTGAATCGATGACTGATAACCTATATAAAAAAAACATTAAAGCGTATAGAATAACGTATTAATAGAACATTTATACCACTTTGGCACGTTCGGATTCTCAAATAACAAAATTATTGAAAATGCTTCGTTCCGCATAGTCGGTTCGCTGAATCGATGTCAGATAACCTATATAAAAAAAAATTAACACGTATAGAATAACGTATTACTAGAACATTTATACCATTTTGGCACGTTCGGATTCGTAAATAACAAAATTATTGAAAATTTTTCATTCCGCAAAGTCGGTTCGGTGAATCGATGACTGATAACCTAAATAAAAAAAAAACATTAAAGCGTATAGAATAACGTATTACTAGAACATTTATACCACTTTGGCACGTCCGGATTCATAAATAACAAAATTGTAGAAAATGTTTCATTCCGCATAGTCGGTTCGGTGAATCGATGACTGATAACCAATATAAAAAACAATGAACACGTATAGAATAACGTATTACTAGACCATTTATACCACTTTGGCACGTTCGGATTCTTAAATAACAAAATTATTGAAAAATTTTCGTTCCGTATAGGCGGTTCGGTGAATCGATGACTGATAACCTATATAAAAAAACATTAGAACGTATAGAATAACTTATTACGAGAACATTTATACCACTTTGGCACGTTCGGATTCGTAAATAACAGAATTATTGAAAATTTTTCGTTCCGCATAGTCGGTTCGGTGAATCGATGTCAGATAACCTATATAAAAAAACATTAAAACGTATCGAATAACTTATTACGAGAACATTTATACCACTTTGGCACGTTCGGATTCGTAAATAACAAAATTATTGAAAATTTTTCATTCCGCAAAGTCGGTTCGGTGAATCGATGACTGATAACCTAAATAAAAAAAAAACATTAAAGCGTATAGAATAACGTATTACTAGAACATTTATACCACTTCGGCACGTGCGGATTCTTAAATAACAAAATTATTGAAAATTATTCGTTCCGCATAGTCGGTTCGGTGAATCGATGACTGATAACCTAAATAAAAAAAAAAACATTAAAGCGTATAGAATAACGTATTACTAGAACATTTATACCACTTCGGCACGTGCGGATTCTTAAATAACAAAATTATTGAAAATTATTCGTTCCGCATAGTCGGTTCGGTGAATCGATGTCAGATAACCTATATAAAAAAAAATTAACACGTATAGATTAACGTATTACGAGAACATTTATACCACTTTGGCACGTTCGGATTAGTATATAACAGAATTATTGAAAATTTCTCGTTCCGCATAGTCGGTTCGGTGAATCGATGTCAGATAACCTATATAAAAAAACATTAAAACGAATAGAATAACGTATTACTAGATCATTTATACCACTTTGGCACGTTCGGATTCGTAAATAACAAAGTTATTGAAAATGCTTCATTCCGCATAGTCGGTTCGGTGAATCGATGACTGATAACCAATATAAAAAACAATGAACACGTATAGAATAACGTATTACTAGAACATTTATACCATTTTGGCACGTTCGGATTCGTAAATAACAAAATTATTGAAAATTTTTCATTCCGCAAAGTCGGTTCGGTGAATCGATGACTGATAACCTAAATAAAAAAAAACATTAAAGCGTATAGAATAACGTATTACTAGAACATTTATACCACTTCGGCACGTGCGGATTCTTAAGTAACAAAATTATTGAAAATTTTTCGTTCCGCATAGTCGGTTCGGTGAATCGATGACTGATAACCAATATAAAAAACAATGAACACGTATAGAATAACGTATTACTAGAACATTTATACCAATTTGGCACGTTCGGATTCTTAAATAACAAAATTATTGAAAAATTTTCGTTCCGTATAGGCGGTTCGGTGAATCGATGACTGATAACCTATATAAAAAAACATTAAAACGTATAGAATAACGCATTACTAGAACATCTATACCACTTTGGCACGTTCCGATTCAGAAATAACAGAATTATTGAAAATGTTTCGTTCCGCATAGTCGTTTCGGTGAATCGATGACTGATAACCTATATAAAAAAAACATTAAAGCGTATAGAATAACGTATTAATAGAACATTTATACCACTTTGGCACGTTCGGATTCTCAAATAACAAAATTATTGAAAATGCTTCGTTCCGCATAGTCGGTTCGCTGAATCGATGTCAGATAACCTATATAAAAAAAAATTAACACGTATAGAATAACGTATTACTAGAACATTTATACCATTTTGGCACGTTCGGATTCGTAAATAACAAAATTATTGAAAATTTTTCATTCCGCAAAGTCGGTTCGGTGAATCGATGACTGATAACCTAAATAAAAAAAAAACATTAAAGCGTATAGAATAACGTATTACTAGAACATTTATACCACTTTGGCACGTCCGGATTCATAAATAACAAAATTGTAGAAAATGTTTCATTCCGCATAGTCGGTTCGGTGAATCGATGACTGATAACCAATATAAAAAACAATGAACACGTATAGAATAACGTATTACTAGACCATTTATACCACTTTGGCACGTTCGGATTCTTAAATAACAAAATTATTGAAAAATTTTCGTTCCGTATAGGCGGTTCGGTGAATCGATGACTGATAACCTATATAAAAAAACATTAAAACGTATAGAATAACTTATTACGAGAACATTTATACCACTTTGGCACGTTCGGATTCGTAAATAACAGAATTATTGAAAATTTTTCGTTCCGCATAGTCGGTTCGGTGAATCGATGTCAGATAACCTATATAAAAAAACATTAAAACGTATAGAATAACGTATTACTAGAACATTTATACCACTTCGGCACGTGCGGATTCTTAAATAACAAAATTATTGAAAATTATTCGTTCCGCATAGTCGGTTCGGTGAATCGATGACTGATAACCTAAATAAAAAAAAAAACATTAAAGCGTATAGAATAACGTATTACTAGAACATTTATACCACTTCGGCACGTGCGGATTCTTAAATAACAAAATTATTGAAAATTATTCGTTCCGCATAGTCGGTTCGGTGAATCGATGTCAGATAACCTATATAAAAAAAAATTAACACGTATAGAATAACGTATTACGAGAACATTTATACCACTTTGGCACGTTCGGATTAGTATATAACAGAATTATTGAAAATTTCTCGTTCCGCATAGTCGGTTCGGTGAATCGATGTCAGATAACCTATATAAAAAAACATTAAAACGTATAGAATATCGTATTACTAGAACATTTATACCACTTCGGCACGTGCGGATTCTTAAATAACAAAATTATTGAAAATTATTCGTTCCGCATAGACGGTTCGGTGAATCGATGTCAGATAACCTATATAAAAAAAAATTAACACGTATAGAATAACTTATTACGAGAACATTTATACCACTTTGGCACGTTCGGATTCGTAAATAACAGAATTATTGAAAATTTTTCGTTCCGCATAGTCGGTTCGGTGAATCGATGTCAGATAACCTATATAAAAAAACATTAAAACGAATAGAATAACGTATTACTAGAACATTTATACCACTTTGGCACGTTCGGATTCGTAAATAACAAAGTTATTGAAAATGTTTCATTCCGCATAGTCGGTTCGGTGAATCGATGACTGATAACCTATATAAAAAACAATTAACACGTATAGAATAACGTATTACTAGAACATTCATACCACTTTGGCACGTTCGGATTCTTAAATAACATGTTAGATAAAAAGGTCTTTTCGTTAATTTGCGATCCGTATACTTTGGAAGTTCTGGGTTAAGTGCCTTGCTGTCCCTCAAGGTCCGCTTAACGAAGGATGCAATATCCTCCCCACTCTGTGACCAGATCTTACTAGCATACCCTAATCTCTGTGCACGTGCCACGCAGCACCATGACGTCGGGTCATCGGCCACGAGACACGATACCTTCGGCGATCCTCAAAGAAGAAGGCATCGACCTCTAACCATAACATTCGCGACTCTTAGAATTCGTCGCGGTCCCTAGCTATTGGTTACCACCGATCCTTAACTCGATGACGGACATGAGTTTATATTAGTGTCATCCCAAGACCCCTGAGAACCGGGTCAATATCCGGGATACGATGACCCTGACACGTGTGCCACCTTTGCACACGGCTTGACGCTAACACGGCCAACCTGACATGCTTCGCGCTCTCGAGAAGCATCCATCAACAGTTGTATTTGATACAATCCACCCAGATTATCTTTCAACAATCTCACACGAATTTCAATCGTAATTACTTTCTCTCATTACTCTCGATTCTGCAACAATGCTTTCAAACATTTTAAAACAATCTCAGACGGCTTACCAAAGCTCATCTCACAATTCAACACCCCCAAGTGCGTTCTTCCACAGACAGTATTCTCACATACTCATATAACAACAGCAGCGCTCGCAAGCACTCCACAACAACAGACAACACTTAACAAGTGCTTCCACATATTTCCAGGCACACAGCCTTTTCAAACACACGATAAAACAATCTACAGTTTTATCGAACTCATAACGTCCTCTATTCCGCGCAATTCGTGTACCTTTCAAACGTCGTCCTTCGCAAGGCAACATATCAAGTCCGTGGCCTTATTGTCACCCATGATAGAGGTCACCTTCGAACCCATAACGTTACTCTATTCCGTACTCGACATTGTCGCCTTTCATACGTTATTTCCACGATGACTACACCCGCAAGTGCGTCACCTCCAGATGACACCCACAGTGTCATCCGGCAGCCACGGTATCCACAAACTAGCGAATACCGCGCAAACAGGCGGTACCATTCGCAAATGCGTACCCCAAACACAGACCATACTCGCAAGTATGCTGCAACAACGATGCAACAGCATCATCACAAATCACTGACATACATCAGACATTTTAACAGCTACTCAAACACACTTCATGGCAGCTAATCTCAACCATAGAACTTTACACAAAAATCAACATTCGTACTAAATCGGTACTTCTTTTTCTCATCCTTTCATAATTACTTAAATTATTACCGCTAACACGGTTCATCCATGACGTCACTCAAATTTTCAGCAACATCGTCACCCGGCCATTCACCCTTCCACAATCGTAAACGATCCTTAGGAACTATTTGTGACTTTTTACTTTTCCCAATAATTTCGTATCTGTCATTCTCTAAAACTTTTTCTATTCTAAATGGACCTACAAATTTCATGTCTAACTTCGCTCTACGTGTATCCGATGGACTTACAAACACAGTATCTCCTTCTTTGTATTCTACATTATTTCGACGGCTTTTGTTAAAACGTTTGTTTTGCGACTCGGCATTCTTTGTTAATCGATCTGCCGCAAGAGCTCTATCAGCAACTAAATCAATGTTATCTTCTGTACTCGGTAACTCTCTCTCAGCAGCTTCTGCAATACTTGTACCGCGCTCTAAACCAAATAATAGCCTCATAGGCGAAAATCCAGTCGTACTTTGAACGGTAGTATTCAAAGTAAACTGAATCTTCGGCAACTTGCTCGGCCATTCTGCACTATTTGATGCTTCAACCGTTAAAAGATTCGTTACTGTAGAAACGTACCGTTCTACCTGCCCATTTGCGCGCGGAGCCCCTGTAGCAATTAAGTGCACTTCGATACCATGTGTTTGAAATAGTTTTTGTAACGGCTTGTAGGTGAAATTTGTACCCCGGTCTAACACCACCCTCTTTGGTGTCCCAAACAAAGTTAAACGGTCTCTAAATACTTGTAGCATCTCAGGCCCACTCAAGGACTTCAAGGGGACTAATTGTATATATTTTGTGAAAGCATCTACCAGCAATAAAGTATGTTTGTAACCTTCACGAGATTCTATAAACGGACCCACACAGTCTCCATGAACTGTATCAAACGGAATAGGTTTCTTTGGTATCGAGTGTAAAAATCCCTGTTTCGGCCCAGTATGTTTTTTAGCAACAGTACAAGTAATACAGTGCTCAATGTATTTTTTAGCAAAATTTCTCATTCGCGGAAACCAGTATTTTTGGGCTATCCGATCATACGTCTTATCAAAACCAACATGACAATTTTCGTCATGATATAACCGTAATAATCCAATGCGACTACCTTTCGGCACATAACTACGGTATACTACACGACCGGTATCTCTAACTATTTTCCTACATAAAACATTTTTCCGAATAACGTAATCACTACAAATAGAATCCCCATTGTTAACACGTTCCATTATACTTCGAGTTTCCTCATCGTTACCCTGAGCGACTTCTAACCATGAATCTTTACAAATTGTGTTCACACGATAGTTTTTAGGCGGATTTCGACTTAGGTAATCTACATGTTCTACATATTTGCCTTTTCGGTATTCTATTTCAAAATCATAGTCTTGTAAAAACATCCACCATCTTGCAACACGCGGTAGTAAATCTTTCTTGGTACTTGTAGCTTTAATAGCATTGCAATCAGTCACGATTTTGAACTTGATGCCTAATAAATATACACGGAAATGCTTCAACGCGTTGACGATTGCAAGTGTTTCTAATTCATATGAGTGGTAACGAGACTCCTCCGGTGTGGTGCGTCGGCTGAAATATGCTACTACCCTAGAATCTCCGTCTACTTTCTGAAAAAGGATAGCCCCGAAACCGATTGCACTTGCATCTGTATGCAATTCTGTTTCTCTTTCAGGATTAAAAATTACGAGCAACGGATTCGAGCTAAGTTTCTCGAGAACATAAGATCGAGCTTTCTTTTGTTCCTCACCCCAATGCCACTGTTCATTTTTCCTCGTCAATTTGCTTATACAAGCTGTCCGTACAGCGAATTCAGGCACGAATTTTCGGAAATAACTGGCTAAGCCCATGAATTGCCTAACCTGTTTTACATTGGCTGGAATCGGTGATTCTAATAAGGCTCGAACCTTGTCTTTCCCTGGCCTAACACCTTCCGCAGAGACTTCTCTACCTAAATACTCAATAGACTTTTGGAAAAATTTACATTTTTCAATATTCAAAGAAAATCCTGCAGTATCTAATGCTTGCAGTACTGTTTCCAAATGCTCTAGTCCCTCTTCTATGGTTTGCGATGGAATAAGAATATCGTCGATATATACTAAAGCTATTTTATTACGTAACTTTCCCAAAGCAGTGTTTATGGCCCTTTGGAAAACAGCCGGTGCATTAGCCAAACCGAACGGCATTCTTAAAAATTCGTAGTGCCCATCCGGGGTCACAAAAGCTGTCTTTTCTATGGACTCTTCGGCAATGGAAATCTGGTAAAACCCGGAAGCCATGTCTAATATCGTGTAGTATTTTCCCCGACCCAAACGGTCAAGTTGGTCCTCTATCAAAGGTAGAGGGTAACGGTCTTTAACAGTAATTCTATTTAAGGCACGAAAATCAACGCACATCCGATCCTTGCCATTCTTTTTCTTAACCAGAATTATCGGACTAGCAAACGGCGAAACACTTTCCCGTATTATACCGTTTTCTAACAAATCATCAACAATTTCACGTACCTTCTCGCGTTCAGAAATAGATAAACGATAAGGGTGGTAATTTATTACCTTGTCCTCCTTCAGTTTAATTTTCATTTCTCCAGTACTCACGCATCGCACTTTATTGCCTTTAGTGATCATGTGGTTGAATTGGTCCATCAGATTTTCCACTCCCCTCTGTGCTTCCTCGTCGCCGACGTCACAGGTATGGCAGTGTAGTGCTGAATTCTCTGGAATTCCCGTCGGAGAAGGTGTGCATCTTCTTAGTTTCGTCTCCCCATCAGAACCCGTCAAAATTTGGATGCCCTGCACCACTACATTTTTCCCAATTATGACGTCATACGCCATAACATTTTCGGGAACAACCAGAAGATCAAGCTCAGTGGTCACCTCTTCAGTCTGTATTACGGCAGTTGTAATACCGACAGTGGACATAACGGAATCACACAATCCCCTAACAGTCGTTATATGTGGCTCTATTTTGCAGTGTGCACGTTTTGCTACCTGCTCTTTCACTAGCGAACAGGTCGCCCCGCTGTCTATAAGGCAACTTCGCACTAGCATATCTCCTAAAATAATAGGGGTAAACTTATGATCAAGCGCGAAGCAGGTATTCGCCTCAGGTTCTCCATGACGTTTGTTGGTTTTCTTTCTGTCATTGTCTTCTCGAGGTGTTCGCCGCTTCACCCAGCACTCAGACTCTTCATGTCCTCTTTTAGTGCAAAATGTGCACGTGGGCACATTGAACCTTTTCGTGGGGATTTTCGACGAAGCCTCTGCTTTCCGTTTTCTTGGACAATCATTTTGGAGGTGTCCGGTCTCGTTGCATTGAAAACATCGTCTTCGCGGGGTTTGCTCGCGACGATTAAATGTTGCACTTTTATTTTCACTGCACTTTTCCTTTGGTGGCACCTTAACAAAGTTTGCAATGCCAGTCAATAGGTCTGCGGTGGTGGTATAGCGAGCATTCATTAATGACTGGCGCACGCTGGGATCAGTTATGTGTCCTATCACTAGACTGATTAACTCGTGCGGTTTAAAAGCAATTTGCGTTTGCCCGTAATATTTTAGTTTATTTCGGGCATACTCTGAGTATGACACGGCAGCATCACTATTGTAATTCACTGCACGCGATAATCTCTCACAAAGTCTATCTTCCGTCACGAACACCGAACATAAGTCTTCCCGAAACGTTGTCCACGTCCTCGGGTTTCCCTCCCATCCTTTGTACCATTTTTTGGCAGCACCCGTCAATGCATGGGTGGCCAAAGAAAGTCTTTGTGACACAGGAAGTCTTTCCGTAATCTTTTCTACAATGTTACACCACTGATTCGCGTCTTCGCCAAGATCAGATCCGCCGAACTCTGGTATGGCATCCGCGACTGCTCTATCATTTACCGCGGGCGTAACTGTCGGAACTACACCGGACGCGACCGTTTCCATAAAACGTCGAAAAAGTTCGTCAAACGATGGCGTACTACATGTGCTCGGTGCACCCTCCATTGTGAACGTGAGTTTTTAATATAACTTGCACGAATCCCACTTCTGATGTTAGATAAAAAGGTCTTTTCGTTAATTTGCGATCCGTATACTTTGGAAGTTCTGGGTTAAGTGCCTTGCTGTCCCTCAAGGTCCGCTTAACGAAGGATGCAATATCCTCCCCACTCTGTGACCAGATCTTACTAGCATACCCTAATCTCTGTGCACGTGCCACGTAGCACCATGACGTCGGGTCATCGGCCACGAGACACGATACCTTCGGCGATCCTCAAAGAAGAAGGCATCGACCTCTAACCATAACATTCGCGACTCTTAGAATTCGTCGCGGTCCCTAGCTATTGGTTACCACCGATCCTTAACTCGATGACGGACATGAGTTTATATTATTGTCATCCCAAGACCCCTGAGAACCGGGTCAAAATCCGGGATACGATGACCCTGACATGTGTGCCACCTTTGCACACGGCTTGACGCTAACAAACAAAATTATTGAAAATTTTTCGTTCCGTATAGGCGGTTCGGTGAATCGATGACTGATAACCTATATAAAGAAAACATTAAAACGTATAGAATAACGTATTACTAGAACATTTATACCACTCTGGCACGCTCGGATTCTTAAATAACAAAATTATTGAAAATTGTTCCTTCCGCATAGTCGGTTCAGTGAATCGATGTCAGATAACCTATATAAAAAAAAATTAACACGTATAGAATAACTTATTACGAGAACATTTATACCACTTTGGCACGTTCGGATTCTTAAATTACAAAATTATTGAAAATTATTCGTTCCGCATAGTCGGTTCGGTGAATCGATGTCAGATAACCTATATAAAAAAAAATTAACACGTATAGAATAACGTATTACTACAACATTTATACCACTTTGGCACTTTCGCATTCTTAAATAACAAAATTATTGAAAATTTCTCGTTCCGCAAACTCGGTTCGGTGAATCGATGACTGATAACCTAAATAAAAAAAAAACATTAAAGCGTATAGAATAACGTATTACTAGAACATTTATACCACTTCGGCACGTGCGGATTCTTAAATAACAAAATTATTGAAAATTATTCGTTCCGCATAGACGGTTCGGTGAATCGATGTCAGATAACCTATATAAAAAAAAATTAACACGTATAGAATAACTTATTGCGAGAACATTTATACCACTTTGGCACGTTCGGATTCGTAAATAACAGAATTATTGAAAATTTTTCGTTCCGCATAGTCGGTTCGGTGAATCGATGTCAGATAACCTATATAAAAAAACATTAAAACGTATAGAATAACGTATTACTAGAACATTTATACCACTTTGGCACGTCCGGATTCATAAATAACAAAATTGTTGAAAATGCTTCATTCCGCAAAGTCGGTTCGGTGATTCGATGACTGATAACCTATATAAAAAACAATTAACACGTATAGAATAACGTATTACTACAACATTTATACCACTTTGGCACTTTCGCATTCTTAAATAACAAAATTATTGAAAATTTCTCGTTCCGCAAACTCGGTTCGGTGAATCGATGACTGATAACCTATATAAAAAAAAATTAACACGTATAGAATAACGTATTACGAGAACATTTATACCACTTTGGCACGTTCGGATTCGTAAATAACAAAATTATTGAAAATGTTTCATTCCGCAAAGTCGGTTCGGTGAATCGATGACTGATAACCTATATAAAAAACAATTAACACGTATAGAATAACGCATTACTAGAACATTTATACCACTTTGGCACGTTCGGATTCTTGAATAACAAAATTATTGAAAATTTTTCGTTCCGTATAGGCGGTTCGGTGAATCGATGACTGATAACCTATATAAAGAAAACATTAAAAAGTATAGAACAACGTATTACTAGAACATTTATACCACTTTGGCACGCTCGGATTCTTAAATAACAAAATTATTGAAAATTTTTCGTTCCGCATAGTCGGTTCGGTGAATCGATGACTGATAACCTATATAAGAAAAAATTAACACGAATAGAATAACGTATTACTAGACCATTTATACCACTTTGGCACGTTCGGATTCTTAAATAACAAAATTATTGAAAAATTTTCGTTCCGTATAGGCGGTTCGGTGAATCGATGACTGATAACCTATATAAAAAAACATTAAAACGTATAGAATAACGCATTACTAGAACATCTATACCACTTTGGCACGTTCCGATTCAGAAATAACAGAATTATTGAAAATGTTTCGTTCCGCATAGTCGTTTCGGTGAATCGATGAGTGATAACCTATATAAAAAAAACATTAAAGCGTATAGAATAACGTATTAATGGAACATTTATACCAATTTGGCACGTTCGGATTCTCAAATAACAAAATTATTGAAAATGCTTCGTTCCGCATAGTCGGTTCGGTGAATCGATGACTGATAACCTATATAAAAAAAACATTTAAACGTATAGAATAACTTATTACTAGATTATTTATACCACTTTGGCACGCCCGGATTCATAAATAACAAAATTGTTGAAAATGCTTCATTCCGCATAGTCGGTTCGGTGAATCGATGACTGATAACCTATATAAAAAACAATTAAGACGTATAGAATAACGTATTACTAGAACATTTATACCACTTTGGCACGTCCGGATTCATAAATAACAAAATTGTTGAAAATGTTTCATTCCGCATAGTCGGTTCGGTGAATCGATGACTGATAACCAATATAAAAAACAATGAACACGTATAGAATAACGTATTACGAGAACATTTATACCACTTTGGCACGTTCGGATTAGTATATAACAGAATTATTGAAAATTTCTCGTTCCGCAAAGTCGGTTCGGTGAATCGATGACTGATAACCTAAATAAAAAAAAAACATTAAAGCGTATAGAATAACGTATTACTAGAACATTTATACCACTTCGGCAGGTGCGAATTCTTAAATAACAAAATTATTGAAAATTATTCGTTCCGCAGAGTGATGCCCACTTGGACGCCGACCGTTTGGACGCGTCCCGATTGGACGGTCCCGATTCGACTCGTTCCATTTCGAAGCGGTGCCGATTGGACGCGTTCCAATTCTAAGCAGGGCTTATAGAACCTAACCTAACCAAATCTAACCTCTTCGAATTGGGACGCGTCGAATCGGCACCGCTTCGAATTGGAACGCGTCGAATCGGGACCGTCCAAGCGGAACGCGTCCAATCGGTCGACGTCCAAGTGGGACACCCCCGTTCCGCATAGTCGGTTCGGTGAATCGATGTCAGATAACCTATATAAAAAAAAATTAACACGTATAGAATAACGTATTACGAGAACATTTATACCACTTTGGCACGTTCGGATTAGTATATAACAGAATTATTGAAAATTTCTCGTTCCGCATAGTCGGTTCGGTGAATCGATGTCAGATAACCTATATAAAAAAACATTAAAACGTATAGAATAACGTATTACTGGAACATTTATACCACTTTGGCACGTCCGGATTCTTAAATAACAAAATTATTGAAAATTATTCGTTCCTCATAGTCGGTTCGGTGATTCGATGACTGATAACCTATATAAAAAACAATTAATACGTATAGAATAACGTATTACTACAACATTTATACCACTTTGGCACTTTCGCATTCTTAAATAACAAAATTATTGAAAATTTCTCGTTCCGCAAACTCGGTTCGGTGAATCGATGACTGATAACCTATATAAAAAAAAATTAACACGTATAGAATAACGTATTATGAGAACATTTATACCACTTTGGCACGTTCGGATTCGTAAATAACAAAATTATTGAAAATTTTTCGTTCCGCATAACCGGTTCGGTGATTCGATGACTGATAACCTATATAAAAAAACATTAACACGTATAGAATAACTCATAACTAGAACATCTATACCACTTTGGCACGTTCGGATTCAGAAATAACAGAATTATTGAAAATGTTTCGTTCCGCATAGTCGTTTCGGTGAATCGATGACTGATAACCTATATAAAAAAAACATTAAAGCGTATAGAATAACGTATTAATAGAACATTTATACCACTTTGGCACGTTCGGATTCTCAAATAACAAAATTATTGAAAATGCTTCGTTACGCATAGTCGGTTCGGTGAATCGATGCCTGATAACCTACATAAAAAACAATTAACACGTATAGAATAACGTATTACTAGAACATTTATACCATTTTGGCACGTTCGGATTCGTAAATAACAAAATTATTGAAAATTTTTCATTCCGCAAAGTCGGTTCGGTGAATCGATGACTGATAACCTAAATAAAAAAAAAAACATTAAAGCGTATAGAATAACGTATTACTAGAACATTTATACCACTTCGGCACGTGCGGATTCTTAAATAACAAAATTATTGAAAATTATTCGTTCCGCATAGTCGGTTCGGTGAATCGATGTCAGATAACCTATATAAAAAAAAATTAACACGTATAGAATAACGTATTACTAGAACATTTATACCACTTTGGCACGTTCGGATTCGTAAATAACAAAATTATTGAAAATGTTTCATTCCGCAAAGTCGGTTCGGTGAATCGATGACTGATAACCTATATAAAAAACAATTAACACGTATAGAATAACGTATTACTAGAACATTTATACCACTTTGGCACGTTCGGATTCTTGAATAACAAAATTATTGAAAATTTTTCGTTCCGTATAGGCGGTTCGGTGAATCGATGACTGATAACCTATATAAAGAAAACATTAAAAAGTATAGAACAACGTATTACTAGAACATTTATACCACTTTGGCACGCTCGGATTCTTAAATAACAAAATTATTGAAAATTTTTCGTTCCGCATAGTCGGTTCGGTGAATCGATGACTGATAACCTATATAAGAAAAAATTAACACGATTAGAATAACGTATTACTAGACCATTTATACCACTTTGGCACGTTCGGATTCTTAAATAACAAAATTATTGAAAAATTTTCGTTCCGTATAGGCGGTTCGGTGAATCGATGACTGATAACCTATATAGAAAAACATTAAAACGTATAGAATAACGCATTACTAGAACATCTATACCACTTTGGCACGTTCCGATTCAGAAATAACAGAATTATTGAAAATGTTTCGTTCCGCATAGTCGTTTCGGTGAATCGATGAGTGATAACCTATATAAAAAAAACATTAAAGCGTATAGAATAACGTATTAATAGAACATTTATACCACTTTGGCACGTTCGGATTCTCAAATAACAAAATTATTGAAAATGCTTCGTTCCGCATAGTCGGTTCGGTGAATCGATGACTGATAACCTATCTAAAAAAAACATTTAAACGTATAGAATAACTTATTACTAGATTATTTATACCACTTTGGCACGCCCGGATTCATAAATATCAAAACTATTGAATATTTTTCATTCCGCATAGTCGGTTCGGTGAATCGATGACTGATAACCTATATAAAGAAAACATTAAAACGTATAGAACAACGTATTACTAGAACATTTATACCACTCTGGCACTTTCGGATTCTTAAATAACAAAATTATTGAAAATTTTTCGTTCCGCATTCTCGGTTCGGTGATTCGATGACTGATAACCTATATAAAAAACATGAAAACGTATAGAATAGCGCATTACTCAAACATTTATACCACTTTGGCACGTTTGAATTCTTAAATAACAAAATTATTGAAAATGTTTCGTTCCGCAAAGTCGGTTCGGTGAATCGATGACTGACAACCTATATAAAAAAACATTAAAATGTATAGAATAACGTATTACTAGAACATTTATATCACTTTGGCACGTTCGGATTCTGGAATAACAAATTTATTGAAAATTTTTCGTTCCGCATAGTCGGTTCGGTGAATCGATGACTGATAACCTATATAAAAAAACATTAAAACGTATAGAATAACTTATTACTAGATCATTTATACCACTTTGGCACGTCCGGATTCATAAATAACAAAATTGTTGAAAATGTTTCATTCCGTATAGTCGGTTCGGTGAATCGATGACTGATAACCTATATAAAAAACAATTAACACGTATAGAATAACGTTTTACTAGAACATTTATACCACTTTGGCACGTTCGGATTCGTAAATAACAAAATTATTGAAAATGTTTCATTCCGCAAAGTCGGTTCGGTGAATCGATGCATGATAACCTATATAAAAAACAATTAACACGTATAGTATATCGTATTACTAGAGCATTTATACCACTTTGGCACGTTCGGATTCTTAAATAACAAAATTATTGAAAATGTTTCGTTCCGCATACTCGGTTCGGTGAATCGATGACTGATAACCTATATAAAGAATACATTAAAACGTATAGAATAACGTGTTACTAGAACATTTATACCACTCTGGCAGGTTCGGATTCTTAAATAACAAAATTATTGAAAATGTTTCGTTCCGCATAGTCGGTTCGGTGAATCGATGACTGACAACCTATATAAGAAAACATTAAAATGTATAGAATAACGTATTACTAGAACATTTATACCACTTTGGCACGTTTGGATTCATAAATAATAAAATTATTGAAAATGCTTCATCCCGCATAGCCGGTTCGGCGAATCGATGACTGATAACCTATATAAAAAAAAATTAACAGGTATAGAATAACGTATTACTAGAACATTTATACCACTTTGGCACGTTCTGATTCTTAAATAACAAAATTATTGAAAATTTTTCGTTCCGTATAGGCGGTTCGGTGAATCGATGACTGATAACCTATATAAAGAATACATTAAAACGTATAGAATAACGTATTACTAGAACATTTATACCACTCTGGCACGTTCGGATTTGTAAATAACAAAATTATTGAAAATTTTTCGTTCCGCATAGTCGGTTCGGTGAATCGATGTCAGATAACCTATATAAAAAAAAATTAACACGTATAGAATAACGTATTACTAGAACATTTATACCATTTTGGCACGTTCGGATTCGTAAATAACAAAATTATTGAAAGTTTTTCATTCCGCAAAGTCGGTTCGGTGAATCGATGACTGATAACCTATATAAAAAACAATTATCACGTATAGAATAACGTATTACTAGAACATTTATACCACTTTGGCACGTTCGGATTCTTGAATAACAAAATTATTGAAAATTTTTCGTTCCGTATAGGCGGTTCGGTGAATCGATGACTGATAACCTAAATAAAAAAAAAACATTAAAGCGTATAGAATAACGTATTACTAGAACATTTATACCACTTTGGCACGCTCGGATTCTTAAATAACAAAATTATTGAAAATTTTTCGTTCCGCATAGTCGGTTCGGTGAATCGATGACTGATAACCTATATAAGAAAAAATTAACACGAATAGAATAACGTATTACTAGACCATTTATACCACTTTGGCACGTTCGGATTCTTAAATAACAAAATTATTGAAAAATTTTCGTTCCGTATAGGCAGTTCGGTGAATCGATGACTGATAACCTATATAAAAAAACATTAAAACGTATAGAATAACGCATTACTAGAACATCTATACCACTTTGGCACGTTCCGATTCAGAAATAACAGAATTATTGAAAATGTTTCGTTCCGCATAGTCGTTTCGGTGAATCGATGAGTGATAACCTATATAAAAAAAACATTAAAGCGTATAGAATAACGTATTAATAGAACATTTATACCACTTTGGCACGTTCGGATTCTCAAATAACAAAATTATTGAAAATGCTTCGTTCCGTATAGTCGGTTCGGTGAATCGATGACTGATAACCTATCTAAAAAAAACATTTAAACGTATAGAATAACTTATTACTAGATTATTTATACCACTTTGGCACGCCCGGATTCATAAATAACAAAATTGTTGAAAATGTTTCATTCCGCATAGTCGGTTCGGTGAATCGATGACTGATAACCTATATAAAAAACAATTAACACGTATAGAATAACGTATTACTAGAACATTTATACCACTTTGGCACGTTCGGATTCGTAAATAACAAAATGATTTAAAATGTTTCATTCCGCGAAGTCGGTTCGGTGAATCGACGCCTGATAACCTACATAAAAAACAATTAACACGTATAGAATAACGTATTACTGGAGCATTTATACCACATTGGCACGTTCGGATTCTTAAATAACAAAATTATTGAAAATTTTTCGTTCCGCATTCTCGGTTCGGTGATTCGATGACTGATAACCTATATAAAAAAACATTAAAACGTATAGAATAACTTATTACTAGATCATTTATACCACTTTGGCACGTCCGGATTCATAAATAACAAAATTGTTGAAAATGTTTCATTCCGCATAGTCGGTTCGGTGAATCGATGACTGATAACCTATATAAAAAACAATTAACACGTATAGAATAACGTTTTACTAGAACATTTATACCACTTTGGCACGTTCGGATTCGTAAATAACAAAATTATTGAAAATGTTTCATTCCGCAAAGTCGGTTCGGTGAATCGATGCATGATAACCTATATAAAAAACAATTAACACGTATAGTATATCGTATTACTAGAGCATTTATAGCACTTTGGCACGTTCGGATTCTTAAATAACAAAATTATTGAAAATGTTTCGTTCCGCATACTCGGTTCGGTGAATCGATGACTGATAACCTATATAAAGAATACATTAAAACGTATAGAATAACGTGTTACTAGAACATTTATACCACTCTGGCAGGTTCGGATTCTTAAATAACAAAATTATTGAAAATGTTTCGTTCCGCATAGTCGGTTCGGTGAATCGATGACTGACAACCTATATAAGAAAACATTAAAATGTATAGAATAACGTATTACTAGAACATTTATACCACTTTGGCACGTTTGGATTCATAAATAATAAAATTATTGAAAATGTTTCATCCCGCATAGCCGGTTCGGCGAATCGATGACTGATAACCTATATAAAAAAAAATTAACAGGTATAGAATAACGTATTACTAGAACATTTATACCACTTTGGCACGTTCTGATTCTTAAATAACAAAATTATTGAAAATTTTTCGTTCCGTATAGGCGGTTCGGTGAATCGATGACTGATAACCTATATAAAGAAAACATTAAAACTTATAGAATAACGTATTACTAGAACATTTATACCACTCTGGCACGTTCGGATTTGTAAATAACAAAATTATTGAAAATTTTTCGTTCCGCATAGTCGGTTCGGTGAATCGATGTCAGATAACCTATATAAAAAAAAATTAACACGTATAGAATAACGTATTACTAGAACATTTATACCATTTTGGCACGTTCGGATTCGTAAATAACAAAATTATTGAAAGTTTTTCATTCCGCAAAGTCGGTTCGGTGAATCGATGACTGATAACCTATATAAAAAACAATTATCACGTATAGAATAACGTATTACTAGAACATTTATACCACTTTGGCACGTTCGGATTCTTGAATAACAAAATTATTGAAAATTTTTCGTTCCGTATAGGCGGTTCGGTGAATCGATGACTGATAACCTATATAAAGAAAACATTAAAAAGTATAGAACAACGTATTACTAGAACATTTATACCACTTTGGCACGCTCGGATTCTTAAATAACAAAATTATTGAAAATTTTTCGTTCCGCATAGTCGGTTCGGTGAATCGATGACTGATAACCTATATAAGAAAAAATTAACACGAATAGAATAACGTATTACTAGACCATTTATACCACTTTGGCACGTTCGGATTCTTAAATAACAAAATTATTGAAAAATTTTCGTTCCGTATAGGCGGTTCGGTGAATCGATGACTGATAACCTATATAAAAAAACATTAAAACGTATAGAATAACGCATTACTAGAACATCTATACCACTTTGGCACGTTCCGATTCAGAAATAACAGAATTATTGAGAATGTTTCGTTCCGCGAAGTCGGTTCGGTGAATCGATGACTGATAACCTATCTAAAAAAAACATTTAAACGTATAGAATAACTTATTACTAGATTATTTATACCACTTTGGCACGCCCGGATTCATAAATAACAAAATTGTTGAAAATGTTTCATTCCGCGAAGTCGGTTCGGTGAATCGACGCCTGATAACCTATATAAAAAACAATTAACACGTATAGTATATCGTATTACTAGAGCATTTATACCACTTTGGCACGTTCGGATTCTTAAATAACAAAATTATTGAAAATGTTTCGTTCCGCATACTCGGTTCGGTGAATCGATGACTGATAACCTATATAAAGAATACATTAAAACGTATAGAATAACGTGTTACTAGAACATTTATACCACTTTGTCACGTTTGGATTCATAAATAATAAAATTATTGAAAATGTTTCATCCCGCATAGCCGGTTCGGCGAATCGATGACTGATAACCTATATAAAAAAAAATTAACAGGTATAGAATAACGTATTACTAGAACATTTATACCACTTTGGCACGTTCTGATTCTTAAATAACAAAATTATTGAAAATTTTTCGTTCCGTATAGGCGGTTCGGTGAATCGATGACTGATAACCTATATAAAGAATACATTAAAACGTATAGAATAACGTATTACTAGAACATTTATACCACTCTGGCACGTTCGGATTTGTAAATAACAAAATTATTGAAAATTTTTCGTTCCGCATAGTCGGTTCGGTGAATCGATGTCAGATAACCTATATAAAAAAAAATTAACACGTATAGAATAACGTATTACTAGAACATTCATACCATTTTGGCACGTTCGGATTCGTAAATAACAAAATTATTGAAAGTTTTTCATTCCGCAAAGTCGGTTCGGTGAATCGATGACTGATAACCTATATAAAAAACAATTATCACGTATAGAATAACGTATTACTAGAACATTTATACCACTTTGGCACGTTCGGATTCTTGAATAACAAAATTATTGAAAATTTTTCGTTCCGTATAGGCGGTTCGGTGAATCGATGACTGATAACCTATATAAAGAAAACATTAAAAAGTATAGAACAACGTATTACTAGAACATTTATACCACTTTGGCACGCTCGGATTCTTAAATAACAAAATTATTGAAAATTTTTCGTTCCGCATAGTCGGTTCGGTGAATCGATGACTGATAACCTATATAAGAAAAAATTAACACGAATAGAATAACGTATTACTAGACCATTTATACCACTTTGGCACGTTCGGATTCTTAAATAACAAAATTATTGAAAAATTTTCGTTCCGTATAGGCAGTTCGGTGAATCGATGACTGATAACCTATATAAAAAAACATTAAAACGTATAGAATAACGCATTACTAGAACATCTATACCACTTTGGCACGTTCCGATTCAGAAATAACAGAATTATTGAAAATGTTTCGTTCCGCATAGTCGTTTCGGTGAATCGATGAGTGATAACCTATATAAAAAAAACATTAAAGCGTATAGAATAACGTATTAATAGAACATTTATACCACTTTGGCACGTTCGGATTCTCAAATAACAAAATTATTGAAAATGCTTCGTTCCGTATAGTCGGTTCGGTGAATCGATGACTGATAACCTATCTAAAAAAAACATTTAAACGTATAGAATAACTTATTACTAGATTATTTATACCACTTTGGCACGCCCGGATTCATAAATAACAAAATTGTTGAAAATGTTTCATTCCGCAAAGTCGGTTCGGTGAATCGATGCATGATAACCTATATAAAAAACAATTAACACGTATAGTATATCGTATTACTAGAGCATTTATACCACTTTGGCACGTTCGGATTCTTAAATAACAAAATTATTGAAAATGTTTCGTTCCGCATACTCGGTTCGGTGAATCGATGACTGATAACCTATATAAAGAATACATTAAAACGTATAGAATAACGTGTTACTAGAACATTTATACCACTCTGGCAGGTTCGGATTCTTAAATAACAAAATTATTGAAAATGTTTCGTTCCGCATAGTCGGTTCGGTGAATCGATGACTGACAACCTATATAAGAAAACATTAAAATGTATAGATTAACGTATTACTAGAACATTTATACCACTTTGGCACGTTTGGATTCATAAATAATAAAATTATTGAAAATGTTTCATCCCGCATAGCCGGTTCGGCGAATCGATGACTGATAACCTATATAAAAAAAAATTAACAGGTATAGAATAACGTATTACTAGAACATTTATACCACTTTGGCACGTTCTGATTCTTAAATAACAAAATTATTGAAAATTTTTCGTTCCGTATAGGCGGTTCGGTGAATCGATGACTGATAACCTATATAAAGAATACATTAAAACTTATAGAATAACGTATTACTAGAACATTTATACCACTCTGGCACGTTCGGATTTGTAAATAACAAAATTATTGAAAATTTTTCGTTCCGCATAGTCGGTTCGGTGAATCGATGTCATATAACCTATATAAAAAAAAATTAACACGTATAGAATAACGTATTACTAGAACATTTATACCATTTTGGCACGTTCGGATTCGTAAATAACAAAATTATTGAAAGTTTTTCATTCCGCAAAGTCGGTTCGGTGAATCGATGACTGATAACCTATATAAAAAACAATTATCACGTATAGAATAACGTATTACTAGAACATTTATACCACTTTGGCACGTTCGGATTCTTGAATAACAAAATTATTGAAAATTTTTCGTTCCGTATAGGCGGTTCGGTGAATCGATGACTGATAACCTATATAAAGAAAACATTAAAAAGTATAGAACAACGTATTACTAGAACATTTATACCACTTTGGCACGTCCGGATTCATAAATAACAAAATTGTTGAAAATGTTTCATTCCGCATAGTCGGTTCGGTGAATCGATGACTGATAACCTATATAAAAAAAAATTAACAGGTATAGAATAACGTATTACTAGAACTTTTATACCACTTTGGCACGTTCTGATTCTTAAATAACAAAATTATTGAAAATTTTTCGTTCCGTATAGGCGGTTCGGTGAATCGATGACTGATAACCTATATAAAGAAAACATTAAAACTTATAGAATAACGTATTACTAGAACATTTATACCACTCTGGCACGTTCGGATTTGTAAATAACAAAATTATTGAAAATTTTTCGTTCCGCATAGTCGGTTCGGTGAATCGATGTCAGATAACCTATATAAAAAAAAATTAACACGTATAGAATAACGTATTACTAGAACATTTATACCATTTTGGCACGTTCGGATTCGTAAATAACAAAATTATTGAAAGTTTTTCATTCCGCAAAGTCGGTTCGGTGAATCGATGACTGATAACCTATATAAAAAACAATTATCACGTATAGAATAACGTATTACTAGAACATTTATACCACTTTGGCACGTTCGGATTCTTGAATAACAAAATTATTGAAAATTTTTCGTTCCGTATAGGCGGTTCGGTGAATCGATGACTGATAACCTATATAAAGAAAACATTAAAAAGTATAGAACAACGTATTACTAGAACATTTATACCACTTTGGCACGCTCGGATTCTTAAATAACAAAATTATTGAAAATTTTTCGTTCCGCATAGTCGGTTCGGTGAATCGATGACTGATAACCTATATAAGAAAAAATTAACACGAATAGAATAACGTATTACTAGACCATTTATACCACTTTGGCACGTTCGGATTCTTAAATAACAAAATTATTGAAAAATTTTCGTTCCGTATAGGCGGTTCGGTGAATCGATGACTGATAACCTATATAAAAAAACATTAAAACGTATAGAATAACGCATTACTAGAACATCTATACCACTTTGGCACGTTCCGATTCAGAAATAACAGAATTATTGAAAATGTTTCGTTCCGCGAAGTCGGTTCGGTGAATCGATGACTGATAACCTATCTAAAAAAAACATTTAAACGTATAGAATAACTTATTACTAGATTATTTATACCACTTTGGCACGCCCGGATTCATAAATAACAAAATTGTTGAAAATGTTTCATTCCGCATAGTCGGTTCGGTGAATCGATGACTGATAACCTATATAAAAAACAATTAACACGTATAGAATAACGTATTACTAGAACATTTATACCACTTTGGCACGTTCGGATTCGTAAATAACAAAATGATTGAAAATGTTTCGTTCCGCATACTCGGTTCGGTGAATCGATGACTGATAACCTATATAAAGAATACATTAAAACGTATAGAATAACGTGTTACTAGAACATTTATACCACTTTGGCACGTTCGGATTCTTAAATAACAAAATTATTGAAAATGTTTCGTTCCGCATACTCGGTTCGGTGAATCGATGACTGATAACCTATATAAAGAATACATTAAAACGTATAGAATAACGTGTTACTAGAACATTTATACCACTTTGGCACGTTTGGATTCATAAATAATAAAATTATTGAAAATGTTTCATCCCGCATAGCCGGTTCGGCGAATCGATGACTGATAACCTATATAAAAAAAAATTAACAGGTATAGAATAACGTATTACTAGAACATTTATACCACTTTGGCACGTTCTGATTCTTAAATAACAAAATTATTGAAAATTTTTCGTTCCGTATAGGCGGTTCGGTGAATCGATGACTGATAACCTATATAAAGAATACATTAAAACGTATAGAATAACGTATTACTAGAACATTTATACCACTCTGGCACGTTCGGATTTGTAAATAACAAAATTATTGAAAATTTTTCGTTCCGCATAGTCGGTTCGGTGAATCGATGTCAGATAACCTATATAAAAAAAAATTAACACGTATAGAATAACGTATTACTAGAACATTTATACCATTTTGGCACGTTCGGATTCGTAAATAACAAAATTATTGAAAGTTTTTCATTCCGCAAAGTCGGTTCGGTGAATCGATGACTGATAACCTATATAAAAAACAATTATCACGTATAGAATAACGTATTACTAGAACATTTATACCACTTTGGCACGTTCGGATTCTTGAATAACAAAATTATTGAAAATTTTTCGTTCCGTATAGGCGGTTCGGTGAATCGATGACTGATAACCTATATAAAGAAAACATTAAAAAGTATAGAACAACGTATTACTAGAACATTTATACCACTTTGGCACGCTCGGATTCTTAAATAACAAAATTATTGAAAATTTTTCGTTCCGCATAGTCGGTTCGGTGAATCGATGACTGATAACCTATATAAGAAAAAATTAACACGAATAGAATAACGTATTACTAGACCATTTATACCACTTTGGCACGTTCGGATTCTTAAATAACAAAATTATTGAAAAATTTTCGTTCCGTATAGGCAGTTCGGTGAATCGATGACTGATAACCTATATAAAAAAACATTAAAACGTATAGAATAACGCATTACTAGAACATCTATACCACTTTGGCACGTTCCGATTCAGAAATAACAGAATTATTGAAAATGTTTCGTTCCGCATAGTCGTTTCGGTGAATCGATGAGTGATAACCTATATAAAAAAAACATTAAAGCGTATAGAATAACGTATTAATAGAACATTTATACCACTTTGGCACGTTCGGATTCTCAAATAACAAAATTATTGAAAATGCTTCGTTCCGTATAGTCGGTTCGGTGAATCGATGACTGATAACCTATCTAAAAAAAACATTTAAACGTATAGAATAACTTATTACTAGATTATTTATACCACTTTGGCACGCCCGGATTCATAAATAACAAAATTGTTGAAAATGTTTCATTCCGCATAGTCGGTTCGGTGAATCGATGACTGATAACCTATATAAAAAACAATTAACACGTATAGAATAACGTATTACTAGAACATTTATACCACTTTGGCACGTTCGGATTCGTAAATAACAAAATGATTGAAAATGTTTCATTCCGCGAAGTCGGTTCGGTGAATCGACGCCTGATAACCTACATAAAAAACAATTAACACGTATAGAATAACGTATTACTAGAGCATTTATACCACATTGGCACGTTCGGATTCTTAAATAACAAAATTATTGAAAATTTTTCGTTCCGCATTCGCGGTTCGGTGATTCGATGACTGATAACCTATATAAAAAACATGAAAACGTATAGAATAGCGCATTACTCGAACATTTATACCACTTTGGCACGTTTGAATTCTTAAATAACAAAATTATTGAAAATGTTTCGTTCCGCAAAGTCGGTTCGGTGAATCGATGACTGACAACCTATATAAAAAAACATTAAAATGTATAGAATAACGTATTACTAGAACATTTATATCACTTTGGCACGTTCGGATTCTGGAATAACAAATTTATTGAAAATTTTTCGTTCCGCATAGTCGGTTCGGTGAATCGATGACTGATAACCTATATAAAAAAACATTAAAACGTATAGAATAACTTATTACTAGATCATTTATACCACTTTGGCACGTCCGGATTCATAAATAACAAAATTGTTGAAAATGTTTCATTCCGCATAGTCGGTTCGGTGAATCGATGACTGATAACCTATATAAAAAACAATTAACACGTATAGAATAACGTTTTACTAGAACATTTATACCACTTTGGCACGTTCGGATTCGTAAATAACAAAATTATTGAAAATGTTTCATTCCGCAAAGTCGGTTCGGTGAATCGATGCATGATAACCTATATAAAAAACAATTAACACGTATAGTATATCGTATTACTAGAGCATTTATACCACTTTGGCACGTTCGGATTCTTAAATAACAAAATTATTGAAAATGTTTCGTTCCGCATACTCGGTTCGGTGAATCGATGACTGATAACCTATATAAAGAATACATTAAAACGTATAGAATAACGTGTTACTAGAACATTTATACCACTCTGGCAGGTTCGGATTCTTAAATAACAAAATTATTGAAAATGTTTCGTTCCGCATAGTCGGTTCGGTGAATCGATGACTGACAACCTATATAAGAAAACATTAAAATGTATAGATTAACGTATTACTAGAACATTTATACCACTTTGGCACGTTTGGATTCATAAATAATAAAATTATTGAAAATGTTTCATCCCGCATAGCCGGTTCGGCGAATCGATGACTGATAACCTATATAAAAAAAAATTAACAGGTATAGAATAACGTATTACTAGAACATTTATACCACTTTGGCACGTTCTGATTCTTAAATAACAAAATTATTGAAAATTTTTCGTTCCGTATAGGCGGTTCGGTGAATCGATGACTGATAACCTATATAAAGAATACATTAAAACGTATAGAATAACGTATTACTAGAACATTTATACCACTCTGGCACGTTCGGATTTGTAAATAACAAAATTATTGAAAATTTTTCGTTCCGCATAGTCGGTTCGGTGAATCGATGTCAGATAACCTATATAAAAAAAAATTAACACGTATAGAATAACGTATTACTAGAACATTTATACCATTTTGGCACGTTCGGATTCGTAAATAACAAAATTATTGAAAGTTTTTCATTCCGCAAAGTCGGTTCGGTGAATCGATGACTGATAACCTATATAAAAAACAATTATCACGTATAGAATAACGTATTACTAGAACATTTATACCACTTTGGCACGTTCGGATTCTTGAATAACAAAATTATTGAAAATTTTTCGTTCCGTATAGGCGGTTCGGTGAATCGATGACTGATAACCTATATAAAGAAAACATTAAAAAGTATAGAACAACGTATTACTAGAACATTTATACCACTTTGGCACGCTCGGATTCTTAAATAACAAAATTATTGAAAATTTTTCGTTCCGCATAGTCGGTTCGGTGAATCGATGACTGATAACCTATATAAGAAAAAATTAACACGAATAGAATAACGTATTACTAGACCATTTATACCACTTTGGCACGTTCGGATTCTTAAATAACAAAATTATTGAAAAATTTTCGTTCCGTATAGGCAGTTCGGTGAATCGATGACTGATAACCTATATAAAAAAACATTAAAACGTATAGAATAACGCATTACTAGAACATCTATACCACTTTGGCACGTTCCGATTCAGAAATAACAGAATTATTGAAAATGTTTCGTTCCGCATAGTCGTTTCGGTGAATCGATGAGTGATAACCTATATAAAAAAAACATTAAAGCGTATAGAATAACGTATTAATAGAACATTTATACCACTTTGGCACGTTCGGATTCTCAAATAACAAAATTATTGAAAATGCTTCGTTCCGTATAGTCGGTTCGGTGAATCGATGACTGATAACCTATCTAAAAAAAACATTTAAACGTATAGAATAACTTATTACTAGATTATTTATACCACTTTGGCACGCCCGGATTCATAAATAACAAAATTGTTGAAAATGTTTCATTCCGCATAGTCGGTTCGGTGAATCGATGACTGATAACCTATATAAAAAACAATTAACACGTATAGAATAACGTATTACTAGAACATTTATACCACTTTGGCACGTTCGGATTCGTAAATAACAAAATGATTGAAAATGTTTCATTCCGCGAAGTCGGTTCGGTGAATCGACGCCTGATAACCTACATAAAAAACAATTAACACGTATAGAATAACGTATTACTAGAGCATTTATACCACATTGGCACGTTCGGATTCTTAAATAACAAAATTATTGAAAATTTTTCGTTCCGCATTCGCGGTTCGGTGATTCGATGACTGATAACCTATATAAAAAACATGAAAACGTATAGAATAGCGCATTACTCGAACATTTATACCACTTTGGCACGTTTGAATTCTTAAATAACAAAATTATTGAAAATGTTTCGTTCCGCAAAGTCGGTTCGGTGAATCGATGACTGACAACCTATATAAAAAAACATTAAAATGTATAGAATAACGTATTACTAGAACATTTATATCACTTTGGCACGTTCGGATTCTGGAATAACAAATTTATTGAAAATTTTTCGTTCCGCATAGTCGGTTCGGTGAATCGATGACTGATAACCTATATAAAAAAACATTAAAACGTATAGAATAACTTATTACTAGATCATTTATACCACTTTGGCACGTCCGGATTCATAAATAACAAAATTGTTGAAAATGTTTCATTCCGCATAGTCGGTTCGGTGAATCGATGACTGATAACCTATATAAAAAACAATTAACACGTATAGAATAACGTTTTACTAGAACATTTATACCACTTTGGCACGTTCGGATTCGTAAATAACAAAATTATTGAAAATGTTTCATTCCGCAAAGTCGGTTCGGTGAATCGATGCATGATAACCTATATAAAAAACAATTAACACGTATAGTATATCGTATTACTAGAGCATTTATACCACTTTGGCACGTTCGGATTCTTAAATAACAAAATTATTGAAAATGTTTCGTTCCGCATACTCGGTTCGGTGAATCGATGACTGATAACCTATATAAAGAATACATTAAAACGTATAGAATAACGTGTTACTAGAACATTTATACCACTTTGGCACGTTTGGATTCATAAATAATAAAATTATTGAAAATGTTTCATCCCGCATAGCCGGTTCGGCGAATCGATGACTGATAACCTATATAAAAAAAAATTAACAGGTATAGAATAACGTATTACTAGAACATTTATACCACTTTGGCACGTTCTGATTCTTAAATAACAAAATTATTGAAAATTTTTCGTTCCGTATAGGCGGTTCGGTGAATCGATGACTGATAACCTATATAAAGAATACATTAAAACTTATAGAATAACGTATTACTAGAACATTTATACCACTCTGGCACGTTCGGATTTGTAAATAACAAAATTATTGAAAATTTTTCGTTCCGCATAGTCGGTTCGGTGAATCGATGTCAGATAACCTATATAAAAAAAAATTAACACGTATAGAATAACGTATTACTAGAACATTTATACCATTTTGGCACGTTCGGATTCGTAAATAACAAAATTATTGAAAGTTTTTCATTCCGCAAAGTCGGTTCGGTGAATCGATGACTGATAACCTATATAAAAAACAATTATCACGTATAGAATAACGTATTACTAGAACATTTATACCACTTTGGCACGTTCGGATTCTTGAATAACAAAATTATTGAAAATTTTTCGTTCCGTATAGGCGGTTCGGTGAATCGATGACTGATAACCTATATAAAGAAAACATTAAAAAGTATAGAACAACGTATTACTAGAACATTTATACCACTTTGGCACGCTCGGATTCTTAAATAACAAAATTATTGAAAATTTTTCGTTCCGCATAGTCGGTTCGGTGAATCGATGACTGATAACCTATATAAGAAAAAATTAACACGAATAGAATAACGTATTACTAGACCATTTATACCACTTTGGCACGTTCGGATTCTTAAATAACAAAATTATTGAAAAATTTTCGTTCCGTATAGGCGGTTCGGTGAATCGATGACTGATAACCTATATAAAAAAACATTAAAACGTATAGAATAACGCATTACTAGAACATCTATACCACTTTGGCACGTTCCGATTCAGAAATAACAGAATTATTGAAAATGTTTCGTTCCGCGAAGTCGGTTCGGTGAATCGATGACTGATAACCTATCTAAAAAAAACATTTAAACGTATAGAATAACTTATTACTAGATTATTTATACCACTTTGGCACGCCCGGATTCATAAATAACAAAATTGTTGAAAATGTTTCATTCCGCATAGTCGGTTCGGTGAATCGATGACTGATAACCTATATAAAAAACAATTAACACGTATAGAATAACGTATTACTAGAACATTTATACCACTTTGGCACGTTCGGATTCGTAAATAACAAAATGATTGAAAATGTTTCATTCCGCGAAGTCGGTTCGGTGAATCGATGCATGATAACCTATATAAAAAACAATTAACACGTATAGTATATCGTATTACTAGAGCATTTATACCACTTTGGCACGTTCGGATTCTTAAATAACAAAATTATTGAAAATGTTTCGTTCCGCATACTCGGTTCGGTGAATCGATGACTGATAACCTATATAAAGAATACATTAAAACGTATAGAATAACGTGTTACTAGAACATTTATACCACTCTGGCAGGTTCGGATTCTTAAATAACAAAATTATTGAAAATGTTTCGTTCCGCATAGTCGGTTCGGTGAATCGATGACTGACAACCTATATAAGAAAACATTAAAATGTATAGAATAACGTATTACTAGAACATTTATACCACTTTGGCACGTTTGGATTCATAAATAATAAAATTATTGAAAATGTTTCATTCCGCATAGCCGGTTCGGCGAATCGATGACTGATAACCTATATAAAAAAAAATTAACAGGTATAGAATAACGTATTACTAGAACATTTATACCACTTTGGCACGTTCTGATTCTTAAATAACAAAATTATTGAAAATTTTTCGTTCCGTATAGGCGGTTCAGTGAATCGATGACTGATAACCTATATAAAGAATACATTAAAACGTATAGAATAACGTATTACTAGAACATTTATACCACTCTGGCACGTTCGGATTTGTAAATAACAAAATTATTGAAAATTTTTCGTTCCGCATAGTCGGTTCGGTGAATCGATGTCAGATAACCTATATAAAAAAAAATTAACACGTATAGAATAACGTATTACTAGAACATTTATACCATTTTGGCACGTTCGGATTCGTAAATAACAAAATTATTGAAAGTTTTTCATTCCGCAAAGTCGGTTCGGTGAATCGATGACTGATAACCTATATAAAAAACAATTATCACGTATAGAATAACGTATTACTAGAACATTTATACCACTTTGGCACGTTCGGATTCTTGAATAACAAAATTATTGAAAATTTTTCGTTCCGTATAGGCGGTTCGGTGAATCGATGACTGATAACCTATATAAAGAAAACATTAAAAAGTATAGAACAACGTATTACTAGAACATTTATACCACTTTGGCACGCTCGGATTCTTAAATAACAAAATTATTGAAAATTTTTCGTTCCGCATAGTCGGTTCGGTGAATCGATGACTGATAACCTATATAAGAAAAAATTAACACGAATAGAATAACGTATTACTAGACCATTTATACCACTTTGGCACGTTCGGATTCTTAAATAACAAAATTATTGAAAAATTTTCGTTCCGTATAGGCGGTTCGGTGAATCGATGACTGATAACCTATATAAAAAAACATTAAAACGTATAGAATAACGCATTACTAGAACATCTATACCACTTTGGCACGTTCCGATTCAGAAATAACAGAATTATTGAAAATGTTTCGTTCCGCGAAGTCGGTTCGGTGAATCGATGACTGATAACCTATCTAAAAAAAACATTTAAACGTATAGAATAACTTATTACTAGATTATTTATACCACTTTGGCACGCCCGGATTCATAAATAACAAAATTGTTGAAAATGTTTCATTCCGCATAGTCGGTTCGGTGAATCGATGACTGATAACCTATATAAAAAACAATTAACACGTATAGAATAACGTATTACTAGAACATTTATACCACTTTGGCACGTTCGGATTCGTAAATAACAAAATGATTGAAAATGTTTCATTCCGCGAAGTCGGTTCGGTGAATCGATGCATGATAACCTATATAAAAAACAATTAACACGTATAGTATATCGTATTACTAGAGCATTTATACCACTTTGGCACGTTCGGATTCTTAAATAACAAAATTATTGAAAATGTTTCGTTCCGCATACTCGGTTCGGTGAATCGATGACTGATAACCTATATAAAGAATACATTAAAACGTATAGAATAACGTGTTACTAGAACATTTATACCACTCTGGCAGGTTCGGATTCTTAAATAACAAAATTATTGAAAATGTTTCGTTCCGCATAGTCGGTTCGGTGAATCGATGACTGACAACCTATATAAGAAAACATTAAAATGTATAGAATAACGTATTACTAGAACATTTATACCACTTTGGCACGTTTGGATTCATAAATAATAAAATTATTGAAAATGTTTCATTCCGCATAGCCGGTTCGGCGAATCGATGACTGATAACCTATATAAAAAAAAATTAACAGGTATAGAATAACGTATTACTAGAACATTTATACCACTTTGGCACGTTCTGATTCTTAAATAACAAAATTATTGAAAATTTTTCGTTCCGTATAGGCGGTTCAGTGAATCGATGACTGATAACCTATATAAAGAATACATTAAAACGTATAGAATAACGTATTACTAGAACATTTATACCACTCTGGCACGTTCGGATTTGTAAATAACAAAATTATTGAAAATTTTTCGTTCCGCATAGTCGGTTCGGTGAATCGATGTCAGATAACCTATATAAAAAAAAATTAACACGTATAGAATAACGTATTACTAGAACATTTATACCATTTTGGCACGTTCGGATTCGTAAATAACAAAATTATTGAAAGTTTTTCATTCCGCAAAGTCGGTTCGGTGAATCGATGACTGATAACCTATATAAAAAACAATTATCACGTATAGAATAACGTATTACTAGAACATTTATACCACTTTGGCACGTTCGGATTCTTGAATAACAAAATTATTGAAAATTTTTCGTTCCGTATAGGCGGTTCGGTGAATCGATGACTGATAACCTATATAAAGAAAACATTAAAAAGTATAGAACAACGTATTACTAGAACATTTATACCACTTTGGCACGCTCGGATTCTTAAATAACAAAATTATTGAAAATTTTTCGTTCCGCATAGTCGGTTCGGTGAATCGATGACTGATAACCTATATAAGAAAAAATTAACACGAATAGAATAACGTATTACTAGACCATTTATACCACTTTGGCACGTTCGGATTCTTAAATAACAAAATTATTGAAAAATTTTCGTTCCGTATAGGCAGTTCGGTGAATCGATGACTGATAACCTATATAAAAAAACATTAAAACGTATAGAATAACGCATTACTAGAACATCTATACCACTTTGGCACGTTCCGATTCAGAAATAACAGAATTATTGAAAATGTTTCGTTCCGCATAGTCGTTTCGGTGAATCGATGAGTGATAACCTATATAAAAAAAACATTAAAGCGTATAGAATAACGTATTAATAGAACATTTATACCACTTTGGCACGTTCGGATTCTCAAATAACAAAATTATTGAAAATGCTTCGTTCCGTATAGTCGGTTCGGTGAATCGATGACTGATAACCTATCTAAAAAAAACATTTAAACGTATAGAATAACTTATTACTAGATTATTTATACCACTTTGGCACGCCCGGATTCATAAATAACAAAATTGTTGAAAATGTTTCATTCCGCATAGTCGGTTCGGTGAATCGATGACTGATAACCTATATAAAAAACAATTAACACGTATAGAATAACGTATTACTAGAACATTTATACCACTTTGGCACGTTCGGATTCGTAAATAACAAAATGATTGAAAATGTTTCATTCCGCGAAGTCGGTTCGGTGAATCGACGCCTGATAACCTACATAAAAAACAATTAACACGTATAGAATAACGTATTACTAGAGCATTTATACCACATTGGCACGTTCGGATTCTTAAATAACAAAATTATTGAAAATTTTTCGTTCCGCATTCTCGGTTCGGTGATTCGATGACTGATAACCTATATAAAAAACATGAAAACGTATAGAATAGCGCATTACTCGAACATTTATACCACTTTGGCACGTTTGAATTCTTAAATAACAAAATTATAGAAAATGTTTCGTTCCGCAAAGTCGGTTCGGTGAATCGATGACTGACAACCTATATAAAAAAACATTAAAATGTATAGAATAACGTATTACTAGAACATTTATATCACTTTGGCACGTTCGGATTCTGGAATAACAAATTTATTGAAAATTTTTCGTTCCGCATAGTCGGTTCGGTGAATCGATGACTGATAACCTATATAAAAAAACATTAAAACGTATAGAATAACTTATTACTAGATCATTTATACCACTTTGGCACGTCCGGATTCATAAATAACAAAATTGTTGAAAATGTTTCATTCCGCATAGTCGGTTCGGTGAATCGATGACTGATAACCTATATAAAAAACAATTAACACGTATAGAATAACGTTTTACTAGAACATTTATACCACTTTGGCACGTTCGGATTCGTAAATAACAAAATTATTGAAAATGTTTCATTCCGCAAAGTCGGTTCGGTGAATCGATGCATGATAACCTATATAAAAAACAATTAACACGTATAGTATATCGTATTACTAGAGCATTTATACCACTTTGGCACGTTCGGATTCTTAAATAACAAAATTATTGAAAATGTTTCGTTCCGCATACTCGGTTCGGTGAATCGATGACTGATAACCTATATAAAGAATACATTAAAACGTATAGAATAACGTGTTACTAGAACATTTATACCACTCTGGCAGGTTCGGATTCTTAAATAACAAAATTATTGAAAATGTTTCGTTCCGCATAGTCGGTTCGGTGAATCGATGACTGACAACCTATATAAGAAAACATTAAAATGTATAGAATAACGTATTACTAGAACATTTATACCACTTTGGCACGTTTGGATTCATAAATAATAAAATTATTGAAAATGTTTCATCCCGCATAGCCGGTTCGGCGAATCGATGACTGATAACCTACATAAAAAAAAATTAACAGGTATAGAATAACGTATTACTAGAACATTTATACCACTTTGGCACGTTCTGATTCTTAAATAACAAAATTATTGAAAATTTTTCGTTCCGTATAGGCGGTTCGGTGAATCGATGACTGATAACCTATATAAAGAATACATTAAAACTTATAGAATAACGTATTACTAGAACATTTATACCACTCTGGCACGTTCGGATTTGTAAATAACAAAATTATTGAAAATTTTTCGTTCCGCATAGTCGGTTCGGTGAATCGATGCATGATAACCTATATAAAAAACAATTAACACGTATAGTATATCGTATTACTAGAGCATTTATACCACTTTGGCACGTTCGGATTCTTAAATAACAAAATTATTGAAAATGTTTCGTTCCGCATACTCGGTTCGGTGAATCGATGACTGATAACCTATATAAAGAATACATTAAAACGTATAGAATAACGTGTTACTAGAACATTTATACCACTCTGGCAGGTTCGGATTCTTAAATAACAAAATTATTGAAAATGTTTCGTTCCGCATAGTCGGTTCGGTGAATCGATGACTGACAACCTATATAAGAAAACATTAAAATGTATAGAATAACGTATTACTAGAACATTTATACCACTTTGGCACGTTTGGATTCATAAATAATAAAATTATTGAAAATTTTTCGTTCCGTATAGGCGGTTCGGTGAATCGATGACTGATAACCTATATAAAGAATACATTAAAACTTATAGAATAACGAATTACTAGAACATTTATACCACTCTGGCACGTTCGGATTTGTAAATAACAAAATTATTGAAAATTTTTCGTTCCGCATAGTCGGTTCGGTGAATCGATGACTGACAACCTATATAAGAAAACATTAAAATGTATAGAATAACGTATTACTAGAACATTTATACCACTTTGGCACGTTTGGATTCATAAATAATAAAATTATTGAAAATTTTTCGTTCCGTATAGGCGGTTCGGTGAATCGATGACTGATAACCTATATAAAGAAAACATTAAAAAGTATAGAACAACGTATTACTAGAACATTTATACCACTTTGGCACGTTCGGATTCGTAAATAACAAAATTATTGAAAATGTTTCATTCCGCGAAGTCGGTTCGGTGAATCGATGCCTGATAACCTATATAAGAAAAAATTAACACGTATAGAATAACGTATTATGAGAACATTTATACCACTTTGGCACGTTCGGATTCGTAAATAACAAAATTATTGAAAATTTTTCGTTCCGCATAACCGGTTCGGTGATTCGATGACTGATAACCTATATAAAAAAACATTAACACGTATAGAATAACTCATAACTAGAACATCTATACCACTTTGGCACGTTCGGATTCAGAAATAACAGAATTATTGAAAATGTTTCGTTCCGCATAGTCGTTTCGGTGAATCGATGACTGATAACCTATATAAAAAAAAACATTTAAACGTATAGAATAACTTATTACTAGATTATTTATACCACTTTGGCACGCCCGGATTCATAAATAACAAAATTGTTGAAAATGTTTCGTTCCGCATAGTCGGTTCGGTGAGTCGATGACTGATAACCTATATAAGAAAAAATTAACACGAATAGAATAACGTATTACTAGAACATCTATACCACTTTGGCACGTTCCGATTCAGAAATAACAGAATTATTGAAAATGTTTCGTTCCGCATAGTCGTTTCGGTGAATCGATGACTGATAACCTATATAAAAAAAACATTAAAGCGTATAGAATAACGTATTAATAGAACATTTATACCACTTTGGCACGTTCGGATTCTCAAATAACAAAATTATTGAAAATGCTTCGTTCCGCATAGTCGGTTCGGTGAATCGATGACTGATAACCTATATAAAAAACAATTAAGACGTATAGAATAACGTATTACTAGAACATTTATACCACTTTGGCACGTTCGGATTCTTAAATAACAAATTTATTGAAAATTTTTCGTTCCGCATAGTCGGTTCGGTGAATCGATGACTGATAACCTATATACAAAAAACTTTAAAACGTATAGAATAACGTATTACTAGAACATTTATACCACTTTGGCACGGACGGATTCTTAAATAACAAAATTATTGAAAATTATTCGTTCCTCATAGTCGGTTCGGTGATTCGATGACTGATAACCTATATAAAAAACAATTAACACGTATAGAATAACGTATTACTACAACATTTATACCACTTTGGCACTTTCGCATTCTTAAATAACAAAATTATTGAAAATTTCTCGTTCCGCAAACTCGGTTCGGTGAATCGATGACTGATAACCTATATAAAAAAAAATTAACACGTATAGAATAACGTATTATGAGAACATTTATACCACTTTGGCACGTTCGGATTCGTAAATAACAAAATTATTGAAAATTTTTCGTTCCGCATAACCGGTTCGGTGATTCGATGACTGATAACCTATATAAAAAAACATTAACACGTATAGAATAACTCATAACTAGAACATCTATACCACTTTGGCACGTTCGGATTCAGAAATAACAGAATTATTGAAAATGTTTCGTTCCGCATAGTCGTTTCGGTGAATCGATGACTGATAACCTATATAAAAAAAACATTAAAGCGTATAGAATAACGTATTAATAGAACATTTATACCACTTTGGCACGTTCGGATTCTCAAATAACAAAATTATTGAAAATGCTTCGTTCCGCATAGTCGGTTCGGTGAATCGATGTCAGATAACCTATATAAAAAAAACTTAACACGTATAGAATAACGTATTACTAGAACATTTATACCACTTTGGCACGTTCGGATTCGTAAATAACAAAATTATTGAAAATGTTTCATTCCGCGAAGTCGGTTCGGTGAATCGATGCCTGATAACCTACATAAAAAACAATTAAAACGTATAGAATAACGTATTACTAGAACATTTATACCATTTTGGCACGTTCGGATTCGTAAATAACAAAATTATTGAAAATTTTTCATTCCGCAAAGTCGGTTCGGTGAATCGATGACTGACAACCTAAATAAAAAAAAAACATTAAAGCGTATAGAATAACGTATTACTAGAACATTTATACCACTTCGGCACGTGCGGATTCTTAAATAACAAAATTATTGAAAATTATTCGTTCCGCATAGTCGGTTCGGTGAATCGATGTCAGATAACCTATATAAAAAAAAATTAACACGTATAGAATAACGTATTACTAGAACATTTATACCACTTTGGCACGTTCGGATTCGTAAATAACAAAATTATTGAAAATGTTTCATTCCGCAAAGTCGGTTCGGTGAATCGATGACTGATAACCTATATAAAAAACAATTAACACGTATAGAATAACGTATTACTAGAACATTTATACCACTTTGGCACGTTCGGATTCTTGAATAACAAAATTATTGAAAATTTTTCGTTCCGTATAGGCGGTTCGGTGAATCGATGACTGATGACCTATATAAAGAAAACATTAAAAAGTATAGAACAACGTATTACTAGAACATTTATACCACTTTGGCACGCTCGGATTCTTAAATAACAAAATTATTGAAAATTTTTCGTTCCGCATAGTCGGTTCGGTGAATCGATGACTGATAACCTATATAAGAAAAAATTAACACGAATAGAATAACGTATTACTAGACCATTTATACCACTTTGGCACGTTCGGATTCTTAAATAACAAAATTATTGAAAAATTTTCGTTCCGTATAGGCGGTTCGGTGAATCGATGACTGATAACCTATATAAAAAAACATTAACACGTATAGAATAACTCATAACTAGAACATCTATACCACTTTGGCACGTTCGGATTCAGAAATAACAGAATTATTGAAGATGTTTCGTTCCGCATAGTCGTTTCGGTGAATCGATGACTGATAACCTATATAAAAAAAACATTAAAGCGTATAGAATAACGTATTACTAGAACATTTATACCACTTTGGCACGTCCGGATTCATAAATAACAAAATTGTAGAAAATGTTTCATTCCGCATAGTCGGTTCGGTGAATCGATGACTGATAACCAATATAAAAAACAATGAACACGTATAGAATAACGTATTACTAGAACATATATACCATTTTGGCACGTGCGGATTCTTAAATAACAAAATTATTGAAAATTATTCGTTCCGCATAGTCGGTTCGGTGAATCGATGTCAGATAACCTATATAAAAAAAAATTAACACGTATAGAATAACGTATTACGAGAACATTTATACCACTTTGGCACGTTCGGATTAGTATATAACAGAATTATTGAAAATTTTTCGTTCCGCATAGTCGGTTCGGTGAATCGATGTCAGATAACCTATATAAAAAAACATTAAAACGTATAGAATAACGTATTACTAGAACATTTATACCACTTTGGCACGTTCGGATTCATAAATATAAAAATTATTGAAAATTTTTCATTCAGCATAGTCGGTTCGGTGAATCGATGACTGATAACCTATATAAAGAAAATATTAAAAAGTATAGAACAACGTATTACTAGAACATTTATACCACTTTCGCACGCTGGGATTCTTAAATAACAAAATTATTGAAAATTTTTCGTTCCGCATAGTCGGTTCGGTGAATCGATGACTGATAACCTATATAAGAAAAAATTAACACGAATAGAATAACGTATTACTAGACCATTTATACCACTTTGGCACGTTCGACATTGTAAATAACAAAATTACTGAAAAATATTCGTTCCGTATAGGCGGTTCGGTGAATCGATGACTGATAACCTATATAAAAAAACATTAAAACGTATAGAATAACGCATTACTAGAACATCTATACCACTTTGACACGTTCCGATTCAGAAATAACAGAATTATTGAAAATGTTTCGTTCCGCATAGTCGTTTCGGTGAATCGATGAGTGATAACCTATATAAAAAAAACATTAAAGCGTATAGAATAACGTATTAATAGAACATTTATACCACTTTGGCACTTTCGGATTCTCAAATAACAAAATTATTGAAAATGCTTCGTTCCGCATAGTCGGTTCGGTGAATCGATGACTGATAACCTATATAAAAAAAACATTTAAACGTATAGAATAACTTATTACTAGATTATTTATACCACTTTGGCACGCCCGGATTCATAAATAACAAAATTGTTGAAAATGTTTCATTCCGCATAGTCGGTTCGGTGAATCGATGACTGATAACCTATATGAAAAACAATTAACACGTATAGAATAACGTATTACTAGAACATTTATACCACTTTGGCACGTTCGGATTCGTAAATAACAAAATGATTGAAAATGTTTCATTCCGCGAAGTCGGTTCGGTGAATCGATGCCTGATAACCTACATAAAAAACAATTAACACGTATAGAATAACGTATTACTAGAACATTTATACCATTTTGGCACGTTCGGATTCGTAAATAACAAAATTATTGAAAATTTTTCATTCCGCAAAGTCGGTTCGGTGAATCGATGACTGATAACCTAAATAAAAAAAAAACATTAAAGCGTATAGAATAACGTATTACTAGAACATTTATACCACTTCGGCACGTGCGGATTCTTAAATAACAAAATTATTGAAAATTATTCGTTCCGCATAGTCGGTTCGGTGAATCGATGTCAGATAACCTATATAAAAAAAAATTAACACGTATAGAATAACGTATTACTAGAACATTTATACCATTTTGGCACGTTCGGATTCGTAAATAACAAAATTATTGAAAGTTTTTCATTCCGCAAAGTCGGTTCGGTGAATCGATGACTGATAACCTAAATAAAAAAAAAACATTAAAACGAATAGAATAACGTATTACTAGAACATTTATACCACTTTGGCACGTTCGGATTCGTAAATAACAAAATTATTGAAAATGTTTCATTCCGCAAAGTCGGTTCGGTGAATCGATGACTGATAACCTATATAAAAAACAATTAACACGTATAGAATAACGTATTACTAGAACATTTATACCACTTTGGCACGTTCGGATTCTTGAATAACAAAATTATTGAAAATTTTTCGTTCCGTATAGGCGGTTCGGTGAATCGATGACTGATAACCTATATAAAGAAAACATTAAAAAGTATAGAACAACGTATTACTAGAACATTTATACCACTTTGGCACGCTCGGATTCTTAAATAACAAAATTATTGAAAATTTTTCGTTCCGCATAGTCGGTTCGGTGAATCGATGACTGATAACCTATATAAGAAAAAAATAACACGAATAGAATAACGTATTACTAGACCATTTATACCACTTTGGCACGTTCGGATTCTTAAATAACAAAATTATTGAAAAATTTTCGTTCCGTATAGGCGGTTCGGTGAATCGATGACTGATAACCTATATAAAAAAACATTAAAACGTATAGAATAACGCATTACTAGAACATCTATACCACTTTGGCACGTTCCGATTCAGAAATAACAGAATTATTGAAAATGTTTCGTTCCGCATAGTCGTTTCGGTGAATCGATGAGTGATAACCTATATAAAAAAAACATTAAAGCGTATAGAATAACGTATTAATAGAACATTTATACCACTTTGGCACGTTCCGATTCAGAAATAACAGAATTATTGAAAATGTTTCGTTCCGCATACTCGGTACGGTGAATCGATGACTGATAACCTATATAAAGAATACATTAAAACGTATAGAATAACGTGTTACTAGAACATTTATACCATTTTGGCACGTTCGGATTCTTAAATAACAAAATTATTGAAAATTTTTCGTTCCGCATACTCGGTTCGGTGAATCGATGACTGACAACCTATATAAAGAATACATTAAAACGTATAGAATAACGTATTACAAAAACATTTATACCACTCTGGCACATGCGGATTCTTAAATAACAAAATTGTTGAAAATTATTCGTTCCGCATAGTCGGTTCGGTGAATCGATGACTGATAACCTATATAAAGAATACATTAAAACGTATAGAATAACGTATTACTAGAACATTTATACCACTCTGGCACGTTCGGATTCTTAAATAACTAAATTATTGAAAATGTTTCGTTCCGCATAGTCGGTTCGGTGAATCGATGACTGACAACCTATATAAAAAAACACTAAAATGTATAGAATAACGTATTACTAGAACATCTATACCACTTTGGCACGTTCCGATTCAGAAATAACAGAATTATTGAAAATGTTTCGTTCCGCATAGTCGTTTCGGTGAATCGATGAGTGATAACCTATATAAAAAAAACATTAAAGCGTATAGAATAACGTATTAATAGAACATTTATACCACTTTGGCACGTTCGGATTCTTAAATAACAAAATTATTGAAAATGTTTCGTTCCGCATACTCGGTTCGGTGAATCGATGACTGATAACCTATATAAAGAATACATTAAAACGTATAGAATAACGTATTACTAGAACATTTATACCACTTTGGCACGTTTGGATTCATAAATAATAAAATTATTGAAAATGTTTCATCCCGCATAGCCGGTTCGGCGAATCGATGACTGATAACCTATATAAAAAAAAATTAACAGGTATAGAATAACGTATTACTAGAACATTTATACCACTTTGGCACGTCCTGATTCTTAAATAACAAAATTATTGAAAATTTTTCGTTCCGTATAGGCGGTTCGGTGAATCGATGACTGATAAGCTATATAAAGAATACATTAAAACGTATAGAATAACGTATTACTAGAACATTTATACCACTCTGGTACGTTCGGATTTGTAAATAACAAAATTATTGAAAATTTTTCGTTCCGCATAGTCGGTTCGGTGAATCGATGACTGACAACCTATATAAAAAAACATTAAAACGTATAGAATGGCGTATTACTAGAACATTTATACCACTTTGGCACGTTCCGATTCAGAAATAACAGAATTATTGAAAATGTTTCGTTCCGCATAGTCGTTTCGGTGAATCGATGAGTGATAACCTATATAAAAAAAACATTAAAGCGTATAGAATAACGTATTACTAGAACATTTATACCACTTTGGCACGTCCGGATTCATAAATAACAAAATTGTAGAAAATGTTTCATTCCGCATAGTCGGTTCGGTGAATCGATGACTGATAACCAATATAAAAAACAATGAACACGTATAGAATAACGTATTACTAGACCATTTATACCACTTTGGCACGTTCGGATTCTTAAATAACAAAATTATTGAAAAATTTTCGTTCCGTATAGGCGGTTCGGTGAATCGATGACTGATAACCTATATAAAAAACAATTAAAACGTATAGAATAACGCTTTACTAGAACATTTATACCACTTTGGCACGTTCGGATCCAGAAATAACAGAATTATTGAAAATTTTTCGTTCCGCATTCTCGGTTCGGTTAATCGATGACGGATAACCTATATAAAAAAAACATTAAAGCGCATAGAATAACGTATTAATAGAACATTTATACCACTTTGGCACGTTCGACATTGTAAATAACAAAATTACTGAAAAATATTCGTTCCGTATAGGCGGTTCGGTGAATCGATGACTGATAACCTATATAAAAAAACATTAAAACGTATAGAATAACGCATTACTAGAACATCTATACCACTTGGGCACGTTCCGATTCAGAAATAACAGAATTATTGAAAATGTTTCGTTCCGCATAGTCGTTTCGGTGAATCGATGAGTGATAACCTATATAAAAAAAAACATTAAAGCGTATAGAATAACGTATTAATAGAACATTTATACCACTTTGGCACGTTCGGATTCTCAAATAAAAAAATTATTGAAAATGCTTCGTTCCGCATAGTCGGTTCGGTGAATCGATGAATGATAACCTATATAAAAAAAACATTTAAACGTATAGAATAACTTATTACTAGATTATTTATACCACTTTGGCACGCCCGGATTCATAAATAACAAAATTGTTGAAAATGTTTCATTCCGCATAGTCGGTTCGGTGAATCGATGACTGATAACCTATATAAAAAACAATTAACACGTATAGAATAACGTATTACTAGAACATTTATACCACTTTGGCACGTTCGGATTCGTAAATAACAAAATGATTGAAAATGTTTCATTCCGCGAAGTCGGTTCGGTGAATCGATGCCTGATAACCTACATAAAAAACAATTAACACGTATAGAATAACGTATTACTAGAACATTTATACCACTTTGGCACGTTCGGATTCGTAAATAACAAAATGATTGAAAATGTTTCATTCCGCGAAGTCGGTTCGGTGAATCGACGCCTGATAACCTACATAAAGAACAATTAACACGTATAGAATAACGTATTACTAGAGCATTTATACCACATTGGCACGTTCGGATTCTTAAATAACAAAATTATTGAAAATGTTTCGTTCCGCATACTCGGTTCGGTGAATCGATGACTGATAACCTATATAATGAATACATTAAAACGTATAGAATAACGTGTTACTAGAACATTTATACCATTTTGGCACGTTCGGATTCTTAAATAACAAAATTATTGAAAATTTTTCGTTCCGCATACTCGGTTCGGTGAATCGATGACTGACAACCTATATAAAGAATACATTAAAACGTATAGAATAACGTATTACAAAAACATTTATACCACTCTGGCACATGCGGATTCTTAAATAACAAAATTGTTGAAAATTATTCGTTCCGCATAGTCGGTTCGGTGAATCGATGACTGATAACCTATATAAAGAATACATTAAAACGTATAGAAGTACGTATTACTAGAACATTTATACCACTCTGGCACGTTCGGATTCTTAAATAACTAAATTATTGAAAATGTTTCGTTCCGCATAGTCGGTTCGGTGAATCGATGACTGACAACCTATATAAAAAAACATTAAAATGTATAGAATAACGTATTACTAGAACATTTATACCACTTTGGCAAGTTCGGATTTATAAATAACAAAATTATTGGAAATGTTCCGTTCCGCATAGTCGGTTCGGTGAATCGATGACTGATAACCTCTATAAAAAACAATTAAAACGTATAGAATAACGCTTTACTAGAACATTTATACCACTTTGGCACGTTCGGATCCAGAAATAACAGAATTATTGAAAATTTTTCGTTCCGCATTCTCGGTTCGGTTAATCGATGACGGATAACCTATATAAAAAAACATTAAACCGGATAGAATAACGTATTACTAGCACATTTATACCACTTTGGCACGTTCGGATTCTTAAATAACAAAATTAATGAAAATTCTTCGTTCCGCATAGTCGGTTCGGTGAATCGATGACTGATAACCTATATAAAAAACAATTAACACGTATAGTATAACGCATTACTAGAACATTTATACCCCTTTGGCACGTTCGGATCCAGAAATAACAGAATTATTGAAAATTTTTAGTTCCTCATTCTCGGTTCGGTTAATCGGTGACTGACACTATATAAAAAAACATTAAAACGTATAGAATAACGTATTACCAGAACATTTATACCACTTCGGCACGTTCGGATTCTTAAATAACCAAATTATTGAAAATTTTTCGTTCTGTATATGCGGTTCGGTGAATCGATGACTGATAACATATATAAAGAACCATTAAAACGTATAGAATAACGTATGACTAGAACATTTATACCACTTTGGCACGTTCGGATTCATAAATATCAAAACTATTGAATATTTTTCATTCCGCATAGTCGGTTCGGTGAATCGATGACTGATAACCTATATAAAGAAAACATTAAAACGTATAGAACAACGTATTACTAGAACATTTATACCACTCTGGCACTTTCGGATTCTTAAATAACAAAATTATTGAAAATTTTTCGTTCCGCATTCTCGGTTCGGTGGTTCGATGACTGATAACCTATATAAAAAACATGAAAACGTATAGAATAGCGCATTACTCGAACATTTATACCACTTTGGCACGTTTGAATTCTTAAATAACAAAATTATTGAAAATGTTTCGTTTCGCAAAGTCGGTTCGGTGAATCGATGACTGACAACCTATATAAAAAAACATTAAAATGTATAGAATAACGTATTACTTGAACATTTATATCACTTTGGCACGTTCGGATTCTGGAATAACAAATTTATTGAAAATTTTTCGTTCCGCATAGTCGGTTCGGTGAATCGATGACTGATAACCTATATAAAAAAACATTAAAACGTATAGAATAACTTATTACTAGATCATTTATACCACTTTGGCACGCCCGGATTCATAAATAACAAAATTGTTGAAAATGTTTCATTCCGCATAGTCGGTTCGGTGAATCGATGACTGATAACCTATATAAAAAAAAATTAACAGGTATAGAATAACGTATTACTAGAACATTCATACCACTTTGGTACGTCCTGATTCTTAAGTAACAAAATTATTGAAAATTTTTCGTTCCGTATAGGCGGTTCGGTGAATCGATGACTGATAACCTATATAAAGAATACATTAAAACGTATAGAATAACGTATTACTAGAACATTTATACCACTCTGGCACGTTCGGATTTGTAAATAACAAAATTATTGAAAATTTTTCGTTCCGCATAGTCGGTTCGGTGAATCGATGACTGACAACCTATATAAAAAAACATTAAAACGTATAGAATAACGCATTACTAGAACATCTATACCACTTTGGCACGTTCCGATTCAGAAATAACAGAATTATTGAAAATGTTTCGTTCCGCGTAGTCGTTTCGGTGAATCGATGAGTGATAACCTATATAAAAAAAAACATTAAAGCGCATAGAATAACGTATTAATAGAACATTTATACCACTTTGGCACGTTCGACATTGTAAATAACAAAATTACTGAAAAATATTCGTTCCGTATAGGCGGTTCGGTGAATCGATGACTGATAACCTATATAAAAAAACATTAAAACGTATAGAATAACGCATTACTAGAACATCTATACCACTTTGGCACGTTCCGATTCAGAAATAACAGAATTATTGAAAATGTTTCGTTCCGCATAGTCGTTTCGGTGAATCGATGAGTGATAACCTATATAAAAAAAACATTAAAGCGTATAGAATAACGTATTAATAGAACATTTATACCACTTTGGCACGTTCGGATTCTCAAATAACAAAATTATTGAAAATGCTTCGTTCCGTATAGTCGGTTCGGTGAATCGATGACTGATAACCTATCTAAAAAAAACATTTAAACGTATAGAATAACTTATTACTAGATTATTTATACCACTTTGGCACGCCCGGATTCATAAATAACAAAATTGTTGAAAATGTTTCATTCCGCATAGTCGGTTCGGTGAATCGATGACTGATAACCTATATAAAAAACAATTAACACGTATAGAATAACGTATTACTAGAACATTTATACCACTTTGGCACGTTCGGATTCGTAAATAACAAAATGATTGAAAATGTTTCATTCCGCGAAGTCGGTTCGGTGAATCGACGCCTGATAACCTACATAAAAAACAATTAACACGTATAGAATAACGTATTACTAGAGCATTTATACCACATTGGCACGTTCGGATTCTTAAATAACAAAATTATTGAAAATGTTTCGTTCCGCATAGTCGGTTCGGTGAATCGATGACTGACAACCTATATAAAAAAACATTAAAGCGTATAGAATAACGTATTAATAGATCATTTATACCACTTTGGCACGTTCGGATTCTTAAATAACAAAATTATTGAAAAATTTTCGTTCCGTATAGGCGGTTCGGTGAATCGATGACTGATAACCTATATAAAGAAAATATTAAAAAGTATAGAACAACGTATTACTAGAACATTTATACCACTTTGGCACGCTGGGATTCTTAAATAACAAAATTATTGAAAATTTTTCGTTTCGCAAAGTCGGTTCGGTGAATCGATGACTGACAACCTATATAAAAAAACATTAAAATGTATAGAATAACGTATTACTTGAACATTTATATCACTTTGGCACGTTCGGATTCTGGAATAACAAATTTATTGAAAATTTTTCGTTCCGCATAGTCGGTTCGGTGAATCGATGACTGATAACCTATATAAAAAAACATTAAAACGTATAGAATAACTTATTACTAGATCATTTATACCACTTTGGCACGCCCGGATTCATAAATAACAAAATTGTTGAAAATGTTTCATTCCGCATAGTCGGTTCGGTGAATCGATGACTGATAACCTATATAAAAAAAAATTAACAGGTATAGAATAACGTATTACTAGAACATTCATACCACTTTGGTACGTCCTGATTCTTAAGTAACAAAATTATTGAAAATTTTTCGTTCCGTATAGGCGGTTCGGTGAATCGATGACTGATAACCTATATAAAGAATACATTAAAACGTATAGAATAACGTATTACTAGAACATTTATACCACTCTGGCACGTTCGGATTTGTAAATAACAAAATTATTGAAAATTTTTCGTTCCGCATAGTCGGTTCGGTGAATCGATGACTGACAACCTATATAAAAAAACATTAAAACGTATAGAATAACGCATTACTAGAACATCTATACCACTTTGGCACGTTCCGATTCAGAAATAACAGAATTATTGAAAATGTTTCGTTCCGCGTAGTCGTTTCGGTGAATCGATGAGTGATAACCTATATAAAAAAAAACATTAAAGCGCATAGAATAACGTATTAATAGAACATTTATACCACTTTGGCACGTTCGACATTGTAAATAACAAAATTACTGAAAAATATTCGTTCCGTATAGGCGGTTCGGTGAATCGATGACTGATAACCTATATAAAAAAACATTAAAACGTATAGAATAACGCATTACTAGAACATCTATACCACTTTGGCACGTTCCGATTCAGAAATAACAGAATTATTGAAAATGTTTCGTTCCGCATAGTCGTTTCGGTGAATCGATGAGTGATAACCTATATAAAAAAAACATTAAAGCGTATAGAATAACGTATTAATAGAACATTTATACCACTTTGGCACGTTCGGATTCTCAAATAACAAAATTATTGAAAATGCTTCGTTCCGTATAGTCGGTTCGGTGAATCGATGACTGATAACCTATCTAAAAAAAACATTTAAACGTATAGAATAACTTATTACTAGATTATTTATACCACTTTGGCACGCCCGGATTCATAAATAACAAAATTGTTGAAAATGTTTCATTCCGCATAGTCGGTTCGGTGAATCGATGACTGATAACCTATATAAAAAACAATTAACACGTATAGAATAACGTATTACTAGAACATTTATACCACTTTGGCACGTTCGGATTCGTAAATAACAAAATGATTGAAAATGTTTCATTCCGCGAAGTCGGTTCGGTGAATCGACGCCTGATAACCTACATAAAAAACAATTAACACGTATAGAATAACGTATTACTAGAGCATTTATACCACATTGGCACGTTCGGATTCTTAAATAACAAAATTATTGAAAATGTTTCGTTCCGCATAGTCGGTTCGGTGAATCGATGACTGACAACCTATATAAAAAAACATTAAAGCGTATAGAATAACGTATTAATAGATCATTTATACCACTTTGGCACGTTCGGATTCTTAAATAACAAAATTATTGAAAAATTTTCGTTCCGTATAGGCGGTTCGGTGAATCGATGACTGATAACCTATATAAAGAAAATATTAAAAAGTATAGAACAACGTATTACTAGAACATTTATACCACTTTGGCACGCTGGGATTCTTAAATAACAAAATTATTGAAAATTTTTCGTTCCGCATAGTCGGTTCGGTGAATCGATGACTGATAACCTATATAAGAAAAAATTAACACGAATAGAATAACGTATTACTAGACCATTTATACCACTTTGGCACGTTCGACATTGTAAATAACAAAATTACTGAAAAATATTCGTTCCGTATAGGCGGTTCGGTGAATCGATGACTGATAACCTATATAAAAAAACATTAAAACGTATAGAATAACGCATTACTAGAACATCTATACCACTTTGGCACGTTCCGATTCAGAAATAACAGAATTATTGAAAATGTTTCGTTCCGCATAGTCGTTTCGGTGAATCGATGAGTGATAACCTATATAAAAAAAACATTAAAGCGTATAGAATAACGTATTAATAGAACATTTATACCACTTTGGCACGTTCGGATTCTCAAATAACAAAATTATTGAAAATGCTTCGTTCCGCATAGTCGGTTCGGTGAATCGATGACTGATAACCTATATAAAAAAAACATTTAAACGTATAGAATAACTTATTACTAGATTATTTATACCACTTTGGCACGCCCGGATTCATAAATAACAAAATTGTTGAAAATGTTTCATTCCGCATAGTCGGTTCGGTGAATCGATGCCTGATAACCTACATAAAAAACAATTAACACGTATAGAATAACGTATTACTAGAACATTTATACCATTTTGGCACGTTCGGATTCGTAAATAACAAAATTATTGAAAATTTTTCATTCCGCAAAGTCGGTTCGGTGAATCGATGACTGATAACCTAAATAAAAAAAAAACATTAAAGCGTATAGAATAACGTATTACTAGAACATTTATACCACTTCGGCACGTGCGGATTCTTAAATAACAAAATTATTGAAAATTATTCGTTCCGCATAGTCGGTTCGGTGAATCGATGTCAGATAACCTATATAAAAAAAAATTAACACGTATAGAATAACGTATTACTAGAACATTTATACCATTTTGGCACGTTCGGATTCGTAAATAACAAAATTATTGAAAGTTTTTCATTCCGCAAAGTCGGTTCGGTGAATCGATGACTGATAACCTAAATAAAAAAAAAACATTAAAACGAATAGAATAACGTATTACTAGAACATTTATACCACTTTGGCACGTTCGGATTCGTAAATAACGAAATTATTGAAAATGTTTCATTCCGCAAAGTCGGTTCGGTGAATCGATGACTGATAACCTATATAAAAAACAATTAACACGTATAGAATAACGTATTACTAGAACATTTATACCACTTTGGCACGTTCGGATTCTTGAATAACAAAATTATTGAAAATTTTTCGTTCCGTATAGGCGGTTCGGTGAATCGATGACTGATAACCTATATAAAGAAAACATTAAAAAGTATAGAACAACGTATTACTAGAAGATTTATACCACTTTGGCACGCTCGGATTCTTAAATAACAAAAGTATTGAAAATTTTTCGTTCCGCATAGTCGGTTCGGTGAATCGATGACTGATAACCTATATAAGAAAAAAATAACACGAATAGAATAACGTATTACTAGACCATTTATACCACTTTGGCACGTTCGGATTCTTAAATAACAAAATTATTAAAAAATTTTCGTTCCGTATAGGCGGTTCGGTGAATCGATGACTGATAACCTATATAAAAAAACATTAAAACGTATAGAATAACGCATTACTAGAACATCTATACCACTTTGGCACGTTCCAATTCAGAAATAACAGAATTATTGAAAATGTTTCGTTCCGCATAGTCGGTTCGGTGAATCGATGACTGACAACCTATATAAAAAAACACTAAAATGTATAGAATAACGTATTACTAGAACATTTATACCACTTTGGCAAGTTCGGATTTATAAATAACAAAATTATTGGAAATGTTCCGTTCCGCATAGTCGGTTCGGTGAATCGATGACTGATAACCTCTATAAAAAACAATTAAAACGTATAGAATAACGCTTTACTAGAACATTTATACCACTTTGGCACGTTCGGATCCAGAAATAACAGAATTATTGAAAATTTTTCGTTCCGCATTCTCGGTTCGGTTAATCGATGACGGATAACCTATATAAAAAAACATTAAACCGGATAGAATAACGTATTACTAGCACATTTACACCACTTTGGCACGTTCGGATTCTTAAATAACAAAATTAATGAAAATTCTTCGTTCCGCATAGTCGGTTCGGTGAATCGATGACTGATAACCTATATAAAAAACAATTAACACGTATAGAATAACGCATTACTAGAACATTTATACCCCTTTGGCACGTTCGGATCCAGAAATAACAGAATTATTGAAAATTTTTAGTTCCGCATTCTCGGTTCGGTTAATCGGTGACTGATACTATATAAAAAAACATTAAAACGTATAGAATAACGTATTACCAGAACATTTATACCACTTTGGCACGTTCGGATTCTTAAATAACAAAATTATTGAAAATTTTTCGTTCTGTATATGCGGTTCGGTGAATCGATGACTGACAACATATATAAAGAACCATTAAAACGTATAGAATAACGTATGACTAGAACATTTATACCACTTTGGCACGTTCGGATTCATAAATATCAAAACTATTGAAAATTTTTCATTCCGCAAAGTCGGTTCGGTGAATCGATGACTGATAACCTAAATAAAAAAAAAACATTAAAGCGTATAGAATAACGTATTACTAGAACATTTATACCACTTTGGCACGTCCGGATTCATAAATAACAAAATTGTAGAAAATGTTTCATTCCGCATAGTCGGTTCGCTGAATCGATGACTGATAACCAATATAAAAAACAATGAACACGTATAGAATAACGTATTACTAGACCATTTATACCACTTTGGCACGTTCGGATTCTTAAATAACAAAATTATTGAAAAATTTTCGTTCCGTATAGGCGGTTCGGTGAATCGATGACTGATAACCTATATAAAAAAACATTAAAACGTATAGAATAACGCATTACTAGAACATCTATACCACTTTGGCACGTTCCGATTCAGAAATAACAGAATTATTGAAAATGTTTCGTTCCGCATAGTCGTTTCGGTGAATCGATGAGTGATAACCTATATAAAAAAAACATTAAAGCGTATAGAATAACGTATTAATAGAACATTTATACCACTTTGGCACGTTCGGATTCTTAAATAACAAATTATTGAAAAATTTTCGTTCCGTATAGGCGGTTCGGTGAATCGATGACTGATAACCTATATAAAAAAACATTAAAACGTATAGAATAACGCATTACTAGAACATCTATACCACTTTGGCACGTTCCGATTCAGAAATAACAGAATTATTGAAAATGTTTAGTTCCGCAAAGTCGTTTCGGTGAATCGATGAGTGATAACCTATATAAAAAAAACATTAAAGCGTATAGAATAACGTATTACTAGAACATTTATACCACTTTGGCACGTCCGGATTCATAAATAACAAAATTGTAGAAAATGTTTCATTCCGCGAAGTCGGTTCGGTGAATCGATGCCTGATAACCTACATAAAAAACATTAACACGTACAGAATAACTTATTACGAGAACATTTATACCACTTTGGCACGTTCGGATTCGTAAATAACAGAATTATTGAAAATTTTTCGTTCCGCATAGTCGGTTCGGTGAATCGATGTCAAATAACCTATATAAAAAAACATTAAAACGTATAGAATAACGTATTACTAGAACATTTATACCACTTTGGCACGTCCGGATTCATAAATAACAAAATTGTTGAAAATGTTTCATTCCGCAAAATCGGTTCGGTGAATCGATGACTGATAACCAGTATAAAAAACAATGAACACGTATAGAATAACGTATTACTAGAACATTTATACCATTTTGGCACGTTCGGATTCGTAAATAACAAAATTATTGAAAATTTTTCATTCCGCAAAGTCGGTTCGGTGAATCGATGACTGATAACCTAAATAAAAAAAAAACATTAAAGCGTATAGAATAACGTATTACTAGAACATTTATACCACTTCGGCACGTGCGGATTCATAAATAACAAAATTATTGAAAATTATTCGTTCCGCATAGTCGGTTCGGTGAATCGATGTCAGATAACCTATATAAAAAAAAATTAACACGTATAGAATAACATATTACGAGAACATTTATACCACTTTGGCACGTTCGGATTAGTATATAACAGAATTATTGAAAATTTTTCGTTCCGCATAGTCGGTTCGGTGAATCGATGTCAGATAACCTATATAAAAAAACATTGAAACGTATAGAATAACGTATTACTAGAACATTTATACCACTTTGGCACGTTCGGATTCATAAATAACAAAATTGTTGAAAATGTTTCATTCCGCATAGTCGGTTCGGTGAATCGATGACTGATAACTTATATAAAAAACAATTAACACGTATAGAATAACGTATTACTAGAACATTTATACCACTTTGGCACGTTCGGATTCTTGAATAACAAAATTATTGAAAATTTTTCGTTCCGTATAGGCGGTTCGGTGAATCGATGACTGATAACCTATATAAAGAAAACATTAAAAAGTATAGAACAACGTATTACTAGAACATTTATACCACTTTGGCACGCTCGGATTCTTAAATAACAAAAGTATTGAAAATTTTTCGTTCCGCATAGTCGGTTCGGTGAATCGATGACTGATAACCTATATAAGAAAAAAATAACACGAATAGAATAACGTATTACTAGACCATTTATACCACTTTGGCACGTTCGGATTCTTAAATAACAAAATTATTAAAAAATTTTCGTTCCGTATAGGCGGTTCGGTGAATCGATGACTGATAACCTATATAAAAAAACATTAAAACGTATAGAATAACGCATTACTAGAACATCTATACCACTTTGGCACGTTCCAATTCAGAAATAACAGAATTATTGAAAATGTTTCGTTCCGCATAGTCGGTTCGGTGAATCGATGACTGACAACCTATATAAAAAAACATTAAAATGTATAGAATAACGTATTACTAGAACATTTATACCACTTTGGCAAGTTCGGATTTATAAATAACAAAATTATTGGAAATGTTCCGTTCCGCATAGTCGGTTCGGTGAATCGATGACTGATAACCTCTATAAAAAACAATTAAAACGTATAGAATAACGCTTTACTAGAACATTTATACCACTTTGGCACGTTCGGATCCAGAAATAACAGAATTATTGAAAATTTTTCGTTCCGCATTCTCGGTTCGGTTAATCGATGACGGATAACCTATATAAAAAAACATTAAACCGGATAGAATAACGTATTACTAGCACATTTACACCACTTTGGCACGTTCGGATTCTTAAATAACAAAATTAATGAAAATTCTTCGTTCCGCATAGTCGGTTCGGTGAATCGATGACTGATAACCTATATAAAAAACAATTAACACGTATAGAATAACGCATTACTAGAACATTTATACCCCTTTGGCACGTTCGGATCCAGAAATAACAGAATTATTGAAAATTTTTAGTTCCGCATTCTCGGTTCGGTTAATCGGTGACTGATACTATATAAAAAAACATTAAAACGTATAGAATAACGTATTACCAGAACATTTATACCACTTTGGCACGTTCGGATTCTTAAATAACAAAATTATTGAAAATTTTTCGTTCTGTATATGCGGTTCGGTGAATCGATGACTGACAACATATATAAAGAACCATTAAAACGTATAGAATAACGTATGACTAGAACATTTATACCACTTTGGCACGTTCGGATTCATAAATATCAAAACTATTGAAAATTTTTCATTCCGCAAAGTCGGTTCGGTGAATCGATGACTGATAACCTAAATAAAAAAAAAACATTAAAGCGTATAGAATAACGTATTACTAGAACATTTATACCACTTTGGCACGTCCGGATTCATAAATAACAAAATTGTAGAAAATGTTTCATTCCGCATAGTCGTTTCGGTGAATCGATGAGTGATAACCTATATAAAAAAAACATTAAAGCGTATAGAATAACGTATTACTAGAACATTTATACCACTTTGGCACGTCCGGATTCATAAATAACAAAATTGTAGAAAATGTTTCATTCCGCGAAGTCGGTTCGGTGAATCGATGCCTGATAACCTACATAAAAAACATTAACACGTACAGAATAACTTATTACGAGAACATTTATACCACTTTGGCACGTTCGGATTCGTAAATAACAGAATTATTGAAAATTTTTCGTTCCGCATAGTCGGTTCGGTGAATCGATGTCAAATAACCTATATAAAAAAACATTAAAACGTATAGAATAACGTATTACTAGAACATTTATACCACTTTGGCACGTCCGGATTCATAAATAACAAAATTGTTGAAAATGTTTCATTCCGCAAAATCGGTTCGGTGAATCGATGACTGATAACCAGTATAAAAAACAATGAACACGTATAGAATAACGTATTACTAGAACATTTATACCATTTTGGCACGTTCGGATTCGTAAATAACAAAATTATTGAAAATTTTTCATTCCGCAAAGTCGGTTCGGTGAATCGATGACTGATAACCTAAATAAAAAAAAAACATTAAAGCGTATAGAATAACGTATTACTAGAACATTTATACCACTTCGGCACGTGCGGATTCATAAATAACAAAATTATTGAAAATTATTCGTTCCGCATAGTCGGTTCGGTGAATCGATGTCAGATAACCTATATAAAAAAAAATTAACACGTATAGAATAACATATTACGAGAACATTTATACCACTTTGGCACGTTCGGATTAGTATATAACAGAGTTATTGAAAATTTTTCGTTCCGCATAGTCGGTTCGGTGAATCGATGTCAGATAACCTATATAAAAAAACATTGAAACGTATAGAATAACGTATTACTAGAACATTTATACCACTTTGGCACGTTCGGATTCATAAATATAAAAATTATTGAAAATTTTTCAATCAACATAGTCGGTTCGGTGAATCGATGACTGATAACCTATATAAAGAAAATATTAAAAAGTATAGAACAACGTATTACTAGAACATTTATACCACTTTGGCACGCTGGGATTCTCAAATAACAAAATTATTGAAAATGCTTCGTTCCGCATAGTCGGTTCGGTGAATCGATGACTGATAACCTATATAAAAAAAACATTTAAACGTATAGAATAACTTATTACTAGATTATTTATACCACTTTGGCACGCCCGGATTCATAAATAACAAAATTGTTGAAAATGTTTCATTCCGCATAGTCGGTTCGGTGAATCGATGACTGATAACTTATATAAAAAACAATTAACACGTATAGAATAACGTATTACTAGAACATTTATACCACTTTGGCACGTTCGGATTCGTAAATAACAAAATGATTGAAAATGTTTCATTCCGCGAAGTCGGTTCGGTGAATCGACGCCTGATAACCTACATAAAAAACAATTAACACGTATAGAATAACGTATTACTAGAGCATTTATACCACATTGGCACGTTCGGATTCTTAAATAACAAAATTATTGAAAATGTTTCGTTCCGCATAGTCGGTTCGGTGAATCGATGACTGACAACCTATATAAAAAAACATTAAAGCGTATAGAATAACGTATTAATAGATCATTTATACCACTTTGGCACGTTCGGATTCTTAAATAACAAAATTATTGAAAAATTTTCGTTCCGTATAGGCGGTTCGGTGAATCGATGACTGATAACCTATATAAAGAAAATATTAAAAAGTATAGAACAACGTATTACTAGAACATTTATACCACTTTGGCACGCTGGGATTCTTAAATAACAAAATTATTGAAAATTTTTCGTTCCGCATAGTCGGTTCGGTGAATCGATGACTGATAACCTATATAAGAAAAAATTAACACGAATAGAATAACGTATTACTAGACCATTTATACCACTTTGGCACGTTCGACATTGTAAATAACAAAATTACTGAAAAATATTCGTTCCGTATAGGCGGTTCGGTGAATCGATGACTGATAACCTATATAAAAAAACATTAAAACGTATAGAATAACGCATTACTAGAACATCTATACCACTTTGGCACGTTCCGATTCAGAAATAACAGAATTATTGAAAATGTTTCGTTCCGCATAGTCGTTTCGGTGAATCGATGAGTGATAACCTATATAAAAAAAACATTAAAGCGTATAGAATAACGTATTAATAGAACATTTATACCACTTTGGCACGTTCGGATTCTCAAATAACAAAATTATTGAAAATGCTTCGTTCCGCATAGTCGGTTCGGTGAATCGATGACTGATAACCTATATAAAAAAAACATTTAAACGTATAGAATAACTTATTACTAGATTATTTATACCACTTTGGCACGCCCGGATTCATAAATAACAAAATTGTTGAAAATGTTTCATTCCGCATAGTCGGTTCGGTGAATCGATGCCTGATAACCTACATAAAAAACAATTAACACGTATAGAATAACGTATTACTAGAACATTTATACCATTTTGGCACGTTCGGATTCGTAAATAACAAAATTATTGAAAATTTTTCATTCCGCAAAGTCGGTTCGGTGAATCGATGACTGATAACCTAAATAAAAAAAAAACATTAAAGCGTATAGAATAACGTATTACTAGAACATTTATACCACTTCGGCACGTGCGGATTCTTAAATAACAAAATTATTGAAAATTATTCGTTCCGCATAGTCGGTTCGGTGAATCGATGTCAGATAACCTATATAAAAAAAAATTAACACGTATAGAATAACGTATTACTAGAACATTTATACCATTTTGGCACGTTCGGATTCGTAAATAACAAAATTATTGAAAGTTTTTCATTCCGCAAAGTCGGTTCGGTGAATCGATGACTGATAACCTAAATAAAAAAAAAACATTAAAACGAATAGAATAACGTATTGCTAGAACATTTATACCACTTTGGCACGTTCGGATTCGTAAATAACAAAATTATTGAAAATGTTTCATTCCGCAAAGTCGGTTCGGTGAATCGATGACTGATAACCTATATAAAAAACAATTAACACGTATAGAATAACGTATTACTAGAACATTTATACCACTTTGGCACGTTCGGATTCTTGAATAACAAAATTATTGAAAATTTTTCGTTCCGTATAGGCGGTTCGGTGAATCGATGACTGATAACCTATATAAAGAAAACATTAAAAAGTATAGAACAACGTATTACTAGAACATTTACACCACTTTGGCACGCTCGGATTCTTAAATAACAAAAGTATTGAAAATTTTTCGTTCCGCATAGTCGGTTCGGTGAATCGATGACTGATAACCTATATAAGAAAAAAATAACACGAATAGAATAACGTATTACTAGACCATTTATACCACTTTGGCACGTTCGGATTCTTAAATAACAAAATTATTAAAAAATTTTCGTTCCGTATAGGCGGTTCGGTGAATCGATGACTGATAACCTATATAAAAAAACATTAAAACGTATAGAATAACGCATTACTAGAACATCTATACCACTTTGGCACGTTCCAATTCAGAAATAACAGAATTATTGAAAATGTTTCGTTCCGCATAGTCGGTTCGGTGAATCGATGACTGACAACCTATATAAAAAAACATTAAAATGTATAGAATAACGTATTACTAGAACATTTATACCACTTTGGCAAGTTCGGATTTATAAATAACAAAATTATTGGAAATGTTCCGTTCCGCATAGTCGGTTCGGTGAATCGATGACTGATAACCTCTATAAAAAACAATTAAAACGTATAGAATAACGCTTTACTAGAACATTTATACCACTTTGGCACGTTCGGATCCAGAAATAACAGAATTATTGAAAATTTTTAGTTCCGCATTCTCGGTTCGGTTAATCGGTGACTGATACTATATAAAAAAACATTAAAACGTATAGAATAACGTATTACCAGAACATTTATACCACTTTGGCACGTTCGGATTCTTAAATAACAAAATTATTGAAAATTTTTCGTTCTGTATATGCGGTTCGGTGAATCGATGACTGACAACATATATAAAGAACCATTAAAACGTATAGAATAACGTATGACTAGAACATTTATACCACTTTGGCACGTTCGGATTCATAAATATCAAAACTATTGAAAATTTTTCATTCCGCAAAGTCGGTTCGGTGAATCGATGACTGATAACCTAAATAAAAAAAAAACATTAAAGCGTATAGAATAACGTATTACTAGAACATTTATACCACTTTGGCACGTCCGGATTCATAAATAACAAAATTGTAGAAAATGTTTCATTCCGCATAGTCGGTTCGGTGAATCGATGACTGATAACCAATATAAAAAACAATGAACACGTATAGAATAACGTATTACTAGACCATTTATACCACTTTGGCACGTTCGGATTCTTAAATAACAAAATTATTGAAAAATTTTCGTTCCGTATAGGCGGTTCGGTGAATCGATGACTGATAACCTATATAAAAAAACATTAAAACGTATAGAATAACGCATTACTAGAACATCTATACCACTTTGGCACGTTCCGATTCAGAAATAACAGAATTATTGAAAATGTTTCGTTCCGCATAGTCGTTTCGGTGAATCGATGAGTGATAACCTATATAAAAAAAACATTAAAGCGTATAGAATAACGTATTAATAGAACATTTATACCACTTTGGCACGTTCGGATTCTTAAATAACAAATTATTGAAAAATTTTCGTTCCGTATAGGCGGTTCGGTGAATCGATGACTGATAACCTATATAAAAAAACATTAAAACGTATAGAATAACGCATTACTAGAACATCTATACCACTTTGGCACGTTCCGATTCAGAAATAACAGAATTATTGAAAATGTTTAGTTCCGCAAAGTCGTTTCGGTGAATCGATGAGTGATAACCTATATAAAAAAAACATTAAAGCGTATAGAATAACGTATTACTAGAACATTTATACCACTTTGGCACGTCCGGATTCATAAATAACAAAATTGTAGAAAATGTTTCATTCCGCGAAGTCGGTTCGGTGAATCGATGCCTGATAACCTACATAAAAAACATTAACACGTACAGAATAACTTATTACGAGAACATTTATACCACTTTGGCACGTTCGGATTCGTAAATAACAGAATTATTGAAAATTTTTCATTCCGCAAAGTCGGTTCGGTGAATCGATGACTGATAACCTAAATAAAAAAAAAACATTAAAGCGTATAGAATAACGTATTACTAGAACATTTATACCACTTCGGCACGTGCGGATTCATAAATAACAAAATTATTGAAAATTATTCGTTCCGCATAGTCGGTTCGGTGAATCGATGTCAGATAACCTATATAAAAAAAAATTAACACGTATAGAATAACATATTACGAGAACATTTATACCACTTTGGCACGTTCGGATTAGTATATAACAGAATTATTGAAAATTTTTCGTTCCGCATAGTCGGTTCGGTGAATCGATGTCAGATAACCTATATAAAAAAACATTGAAACGTATAGAATAACGTATTACTAGAACATTTATACCACTTTGGCACGTTCGGATTCATAAATATAAAAATTATTGAAAATTTTTCAATCAACATAGTCGGTTCGGTGAATCGATGACTGATAACCTATATAAAGAAAATATTAAAAAGTATAGAACAACGTATTACTAGAACATTTATACCACTTTGGCACGCTGGGATTCTCAAATAACAAAATTATTGAAAATGCTTCGTTCCGCATAGTCGGTTCGGTGAATCGATGACTGATAACCTATATAAAAAAAACATTTAAACGTATAGAATAACTTATTACTAGATTATTTATACCACTTTGGCACGCCCGGATTCATAAATAACAAAATTGTTGAAAATGTTTCATTCCGCATAGTCGGTTCGGTGAATCGATGACTGATAACTTATATAAAAAACAATTAACACGTATAGAATAACGTATTACTAGAACATTTATACCACTTTGGCACGTTCGGATTCGTAAATAACAAAATGATTGAAAATGTTTCATTCCGCGAAGTCGGTTCGGTGAATCGATGCCTGATAACCTACATAAAAAACAATTAACACGTATAGAATAACGTATTACTAGAACATTTATACCATTTTGGCACGTTCGGATTCTTAAATAACAAAATTATTGAAAATTTTTCGTTCCGCATTCTCGGTTCGGTGATTCGATGACTGATAACCTATATAAAAAAACATTAAAACGTATAGAATAACGCATTACTCGAACATTTATACCACTTTGGCACGTTCCGATTCATAAATAACAAAATTATTGGAAATGTTCCGTTCCGCATAGTCGGTTCGGTGAATCGATGTCAGATAACCTATATAAAAAAAAATTAACACGTATAGAATAACGTATTACTAGAACATTTATACCATTTTGGCACGTTCGGATTCGTAAATAACAAAATTATTGAAAGTTTTTCATTCCGCAAAGTCGGTTCGGTGAATCGATGACTGATAACCTAAATAAAAAAAAAACATTAAAACGAATAGAATAACGTATTACTAGAACATTTATACCACTTTGGCACGTTCGGATTCGTAAATAACAAAATTATTGAAAATGTTTCATTCCGCAAAGTCGGTTCGGTGAATCGATGAGTGATAACCTATATAAAAAACAATTAACACGTATAGAATAACGTATTACTAGAACATTTATACCACTTTGGCACGTTCGGATTCTTGAATAACAAAATTATTGAAAATTTTTCGTTCCGTATAGGCGGTTCGGTGAATCGATGACTGATAACCTATATAAAGAAAACATTAAAAAGTATAGAACAACGTATTACTAGAACATTTATACCACTTTGGCACGCTCGGATTCTTAAATAACAAAATTATTGAAAATTTTTCGTTCCGCATAGTCGGTTCGGTGAATCGATGACTGATAACCTATATAAGAAAAAATTAACACGAATAGAATAACGTATTACTAGACCATTTATACCACTTTGGCACGTTCGGATTTTTAAATAACAAAATTATTGAAAAATTTTCGTTCCGTATAGGCGGTTCGGTGAATCGATGACTGATAACCTATATAAAAAAACATTAAAACGTATAGAATAACGCATTACTAGAACATCTATACCACTTTGGCACGTTCCGATTCAGAAATAACAGAATTATTGAAAATGTTTCGTTCCGCATAGTCGTTTCGGTGAATCGATGAGTGATAACCTATATAAAAAAAACATTAAAGCGTATAGAATAACGTATTAATAGAACATTTATACCACTTTGGCACGTTCCGATTCAGAAATAACAGAATTATTGAAAATGTTTCGTTCCGCATACTCGGTTCGGTGAATCGATGACTGATAACCTATATAAAGAATACATTAAAACGTATAGAATAACGTGTTACTAGAACATTTATACCATTTTGGCACGTTCGGATTCTTAAATAACAAAATTATTGAAAATTTTTCGTTCCGCATACTCGGTTCGGTGAATCGATGACTGACAACCTATATAAAGAATACATTAAAACGTATAGAATAACGTATTACAAAAACATTTATACCACTCTGGCACATGCGGATTCTTAAATAACAAAATTGTTGAAAATTATTCGTTCCGCATAGTCGGTTCGGTGAATCGATGACTGATAACCTATATAAAGAATACATTAAAACGTATAGAATAACGTATTACTAGAACATTTATACCACTCTGGCACGTTCGGATTCTTAAATAACTAAATTATTGAAAATGTTTCGTTCCGCATAGTCGGTTCGGTGAATCGATGACTGACAACCTATATAAAAAAACACTAAAATGTATAGAATAACGTATTACTAGAACATTTATACCACTTTGGCAAGTTCGGATTTATAAATAACAAAATTATTGGAAATGTTCCGTTCCGCATAGTCGGTTCGGTGAATCGATGACTGATAACCTCTATAAAAAACAATTAACACGTATAGTATAACGTAATACTAGAGCATTTATACCACTTTGGCACGTTCGGATTCTTAAATAACAAAATTATTGAAAATGTTTCGTTCCGCATACTCGGTTCGGTGAATCGATAACTGATAACCTATATAAAAAAACATTAAAATGTATAGAATAACGTATTACTAGAACATTTATACCACTTTGGCACGTTTGGATTCATAAATAATAAAATTATTGAAAATGTTTCATCCCGCATAGCCGGTTCGGCGAATCGATGACTGATAACCTATATAAAAAAAAATTAACAGGTATAGAATAACGTATTACTAGAACATTTATACCACTTTGGCACGTCCTGATTCTTAAATAACAAAATTATTGAAAATTTTTCGTTCCGTATAGGCGGTTCGGTGAATCGATGACTGATAACCTATATAAAGAATACATTAAAACGTATAGAATAACGTATTACTAGAACATTTATACCACTTTGGCACGTTCCGATTCAGAAATAACAGAATTATTGAAAATGTTTCGTTCCGCATAGTCGTTTCGGTGAATCGATGAGTGATAACCTATATAAAAAAAACATTAAAGCGTATAGAATAACGTATTACTAGAACATTTATACCACTTTGGCACGTCCGGATTCATAAATAACAAAATTGTAGAAAATGTTTCATTCCGCATAGTCGGTTCGGTGAATCGATGACTGATAACCAATATAAAAAACAATGAACACGTATAGAATAACGTATTACTAGACCATTTATACCACTTTGGCACGTTCGGATTCTTAAATAACAAAATTATTGAAAAATTTTCGTTCCGCATAGTCGGTTCGGTGAATCGATGACTGATAACCAATATAAAAAACAATGAACACGTATAGAATAACGTATTACTAGACCATTTATACCATTTTGGCACGTTCGGATTCTTAAATAACAAAATTATTGAAAATTTTTCGTTCCGCATACTCGGTTCGGTGAATCGATGACTGACAACCTATATAAAGAATACATTAAAACGTATAGAATAACGTATTACAAAAACATTTATACCACTCTGGCACATGCGGATTCTTAAATAACAAAATTGTTGAAAATTATTCGTTCCGCATAGTCGGTTCGGTGAATCGATGACTGATAACCTATATAAAGAATACATTAAAACGTATAGAATTACGTATTACTAGAACATTTATACCACTCTGGCACGTTCGGATTCTTAAATAACTAAATTATTGAAAATGTTTCGTTCCGCATAGTCGGTTCGGTGAATCGATGACTGACAACCTATATAAAAAAACATTAAAATGTATAGAATAACGTATTACTAGAACATTTATACCACTTTGGCACGTTCGGATTCGTAAATAACAAAATGATTGAAAATGTTTCATTCCGCGAAGTCGGTTCGGTGAATCGACGCCTGATAACCTACATAAAGAACAATTAACACGTATAGAATAACGTATTACTAGAGCATTTATACCACATTGGCACGTTCGGATTCTTAAATAACAAAATTATTGAAAATGTTTCGTTCCGCATACTCGGTTCGGTGAATCGATGACTGATAACCTATATAAAAAAACATTAAAACGTATAGAATAACGCATTACTAGAACATCTATACCACTTGGGCACGTTCCGATTCAGAAATAACAGAATTATTGAAAATGTTTCGTTCCGCATAGTCGTTTCGGTGAATCGATGAGTGATAACCTATATAAAAAAAACATTAAAGCGTATAGAATAACGTATTAATAGAACATTTATACCACTTTGGCACGTTCGGATTCTCAAATAACAAAATTATTGAAAATGCTTCGTTCCGCATAGTCGGTTCGGTGAATCGATGAATGATAACCTATATAAAAAAAACATTTAAACGTATAGAATAACTTATTACTAGATTATTTATACCACTTTGGCACGCCCGGATTCATAAATAACAAAATTGTTGAAAATGTTTCATTCCGCATAGTCGGTTCGGTGAATCGATGACTGATAACCTATATAAAAAACAATTAACACGTATAGAATAACGTATTACTAGAACATTTATACCACTTTGGCACGTTCGGATTCGTAAATAACAAAATGATTGAAAATGTTTCATTCCGCGAAGTCGGTTCGGTGAATCGACGCCTGATAACCTACATAAAGAACAATTAACACGTATAGAATAACGTATTACTAGAGCATTTATACCACATTGGCACGTTCGGATTCTTAAATAACAAAATTATTGAAAATGTTTCGTTCCGCATACTCGGTTCGGTGAATCGATGACTGATAACCTATATAATGAATACATTAAAACGTATAGAATAACGTGTTACTAGAACATTTATACCATTTTGGCACGTTCGGATTCTTAAATAACAAAATTATTGAAAATTTTTCGTTCCGCATACTCGGTTCGGTGAATCGATGACTGACAACCTATATAAAGAATACATTAAAACGTATAGAATAACGTATTACAAAAACATTTATACCACTCTGGCACATGCGGATTCTTAAATAACAAAATTGTTGAAAATTATTCGTTCCGCATAGTCGGTTCGGTGAATCGATGACTGATAACCTATATAAAGAATACATTAAAACGTATAGAATTACGTATTACTAGAACATTTATACCACTTTGGCACGTTCGGATTCTTAAATAACCAAATTATTGAAAATTTTTCGTTCTGTATATGCGGTTCGGTGAATCGATGACTGATAACATATATAAAGAACCATTAAAACGTATAGAATAACGTATGACTAGAACATTTATACCACTTTGGCACGTTCGGATTCATAAATATCAAAACTATTGAATATTTTTCATTCCGCATAGTCGGTTCGGTGAATCGATGACTGATAACCTATATAAAGAAAACATTAAAACGTATAGAACAACGTATTACTAGAACATTTATACCACTCTGGCACTTTCGGATTCTTAAATAACAAAATTATTGAAAATTTTTCGTTCCGCATTCTCGGTTCGGTGATTCGATGACTGATAACCTATATAAAAAACATGAAAACGTATAGAATAGCGCATTACTCGAAAATTTATACCACTTTGGCACGTTTGAATTCTTAAATAACAAAATTATTGAAAATGTTTCGTTCCGCAAAGTCGGTTCGGTGAATCGATGACTGACAACCTATATAAAAAAACATTAAAATGTATAGAATAACGTATTACTAGAACATTTATATCACTTTGGCACGTTCGGATTCTGGAATAACAAATTTATTGAAAATTTTTCGTTCCGCATAGTCGGTTCGGTGAATCGATGACTGATAACCTATATAAAAAAACATTAAAGCGTATAGAATAACTTATTACTAGATCATTTATACCACTTTGGCACGCCGGATTCATAAATAACAAAATTGTTGAAAATGTTTCATTCCGCATAGCCGGTTCGGCGAATCGATGACTGATAACCTATATAAAAAAAAATTAACAGGTATAGAATAACGTATTACTAGAACATTCATACCACTTTGGTACGTCCTGATTCTTAAATAACAAAATTATTGAAAATTTTTCGTTCCGTATAGGCGGTTCGGTGAATCGATGACTGATAACCTATATAAAGAATACATTAAAACGTATAGAATAACGTATTACTAGAACATTTATACCACTCTGGCACGTTCGGATTTGTAAATAACAAAATTATTGAAAATTTTTCGTTCCGCATAGTCGGTTCGGTGAATCGATGACTGACAACCTATATAAAAAAACATTAAAACGTATAGAATAACGCATTACTAGAACATCTATACCACTTTGGCACGTTCCGATTCAGAAATAACAGAATTATTGAAAATGTTTCGTTCCGCATAGTCGTTTCGGTGAATCGATGAGTGATAACCTATATAAAAAAAACATTAAAGCGCATATAATAACGTATTAATAGAACATTTATACGTCTTTGGCACGTTCGACATTGTAAATAACAAAATTACTGAAAAATATTCGTTCCGCATAGTCGGTTCGGTGAATCGATGAATGATAACCTATATAAAAAAAACATTTAAACGTATAGAATAACTTATTACTAGATTATTTATACCACTTTGGCACGCCCGGATTCATAAATAACAAAATTGTTGAAAATGTTTCATTCCGCATAGTCGGTTCGGTGAATCGATGACTGATAACCTATATAAAAAACAATTAACACGTATAGAATAACGTATTACTAGAACATTTATACCTCTTTGGCACGTTCGGATTCGTAAATAACAAAATGATTGAAAATGTTTCATTCCGCGAAGTCGGTTCGGTGAATCGATGCCTGATAACCTACATAAAAAACAATTAACACGTATAGAATAACGTATTACTAGAACATTTATACCACTTTGGCACGTTCGGATTCGTAAATAACAAAATGATTGAAAATGTTTCATTCCGCGAAGTCGGTTCGGTGAATCGACGCCTGATAACCTACATAAAGAACAATTAACACGTATAGAATAACGAATTACCAGAACATTTATACCACTTTGGCACGTTCGGATTCTTAAATAACAAAATTATTGAAAATTTTTCGTTCCGCATTCTCGGTTCGGTTAACCGATGACTGACAACCTATATAAAGAATACATTAAAACGTATAGAATAACGTATTACAAAAACATTTATACCACTCTGGCACATGCGGATTCTTAAATAACAAAATTGTTGAAAATTATTCGTTCCGCATAGTCGGTTCGGTGAATCGATGACTGATAACCTATATAAAGAATACATTAAAACGTATAGAATTACGTATTACTAGAACATTTATACCACTCTGGCACGTTCGGATTCTTAAATAACTAAATTATTGAAAATGTTTCGTTCCGCATAGTCGGTTCGGTGAATCGATGACTGACAACCTATATAAAAAAACATTAAAATGTATAGAATAACGTATTACTAGAACATTTATACCACTTTGGCACGTTCGGATTCGTAAATAACAAAATGATTGAAAATGTTTCATTCCGCGAAGTCGGTTCGGTGAATCGACGCCTGATAACCTACATAAAGAACAATTAACACGTATAGAATAACGTATTACTAGAGCATTTATACCACATTGGCACGTTCGGATTCTTAAATAACAAAATTATTGAAAATGTTTCGTTCCGCATACTCGGTTCGGTGAATCGATGACTGATAACCTATATAATGAATACATTAAAACGTATAGAATAACGTGTTACTAGAACATTTATACCATTTTGGCACGTTCGGATTCTTAAATAACAAAATTATTGAAAATTTTTCGTTCCGCATACTCGGTTCGGTGAATCGATGACTGACAACCTATATAAAGAATACATTAAAACGTATAGAATAACGTATTACAAAAACATTTATACCACTCTGGCACATGCGGATTCTTAAATAACAAAATTGTTGAAAATTATTCGTTCCGCATAGTCGGTTCGGTGAATCGATGACTGATAACCTATATAAAGAATACATTAAAACGTATAGAATTACGTATTACTAGAACATTTATACCACTCTGGCACGTTCGGATTCTTAAATAACTAAATTATTGAAAATGTTTCGTTCCGCATAGTCGGTTCGGTGAATCGATGACTGACAACCTATATAAAAAAACATTAAAATGTATAGAATAACGTATTACTAGAACATTTATACCACTTTGGCAAGTTCGGATTTATAAATAACAAAATTATTGGAAATGTTCCGTTCCGCATAGTCGGTTCGGTGAATCGATGACTGATAACCTCTATAAAAAACAATTAAAACGTATAGAATAACGCATTACTAGAACATTTATACCCCTTTGGCACGTTCGGATCCAGAAATAACAGAATTATTGAAAATTTTTAGTTCCGCATTCTCGGTTCGGTTAATCGGTGACTGATACTATATAAAAAAACATTAAAACGTATAGAATAACGTATTACCAGAACATTTATACCACTTTGGCACGTTCGGATTCTTAAATAACCAAATTATTGAAAATTTTTCGTTCTGTATATGCGGTTCGGTGAATCGATGACTGATAACATATATAAAGAACCATTAAAACGTATAGAATAACGTATGACTAGAACATTTATACCACTTTGGCACGTTCGGATTCATAAATATCAAAACTATTGGATATTTTTCATTCCGCATAGTCGGTTCGGTGAATCGATGACTGATAACCTATATAAAGAAAACATTAAAACGTATAGAACAACGTATTACTAGAACATTTATACCACTCTGGCACTTTCGGATTCTTAAATAACAAAATTATTGAAAATTTTTCGTTCCGCATTCTCGGTTCGGTGATTCGATGACTGATAACCTATATAAAAAACATGAAAACGTATAGAATAGCGCATTACTCGAAAATTTATACCACTTTGGCACGTTTGAATTCTTAAATAACAAAATTATTGAAAATGTTTCGTTCCGCAAAGTCGGTTCGGTGAATCGATGACTGACAACCTATATAAAAAAACATTAAAATGTATAGAATAACGTATTACTAGAACATTTATATCACTTTGGCACGTTCGGATTCTGGAATAACAAATTTATTGAAAATTTTTCGTTCCGCATAGTCGGTTCGGTGAATCGATGACTGATAACTTATATAAAAAAACATTAAAACGTATAGAATAACTTATTACTAGATCATTTATACCACTTTGGCACGCCCGGATTCATAAATAACAAAATTGTTGAAAATGTTTCATTCCGCATAGCCGGTTCGGCGAATCGATGACTGATAACCTATATAAAAAAAAATTAACAGGTATAGAATAACGTATTACTAGAACATTCATACCACTTTGGTACGTCCTGATTCTTAAATAACAAAATTATTGAAAATTTTTCGTTCCGTATAGGCGGTTCGGTGAATCGATGACTGATAACCTATATAAAGAATACATTAAAACGTATAGAATAACGTATTACTAGAACATTTATACCACTCTGGCACGTTCGGATTTGTAAATAACAAAATTATTGAAAATTTTTCGTTCCGCATAGTCGGTTCGGTGAATCGATGACTGACAACCTATATAAAAAAACATTAAAACGTATAGAATAACGCATTACTAGAACATCTATACCACTTTGGCACGTTCCGATTCAGAAATAACAGAATTATTGAAAATGTTTCGTTCCGCATAGTCGTTTCGGTGAATCGATGAGTGATAACCTATATAAAAAAAACATTAAAGCGCATAGAATAACGTATTAATAGAACATTTATACCACTTTGGCACGTTCGACATTGTAAATAACAAAATTACTGAAAAATATTCGTTCCGTATAGGCGGTTCGGTGGATCGATGACTGATAACCTATATAAAAAAACATTAAAACGTATAGAATAACGCATTACTAGAACATCTATACCACTTTGGCACGTTCCGATTCAGAAATAACAGAATTATTGAAAATGTTTCGTTCCGCATAGTCGTTTCGGTGAATCGATGAGTGATAACCTATATAAAAAAAACATTAAAGCGTATAGAATAACGTATTAATAGAACATTTATACCACTTTGGCACGTTCGGATTCTCAAATAACAAAATTATTGAAAATGCTTCGTTCCGCATAGTCGGTTCGGTGAATCGATGAATGATAACCTATATAAAAAAAACATTTAAACGTATAGAATAACTTATTACTAGATTATTTATACCACTTTGGCACGCCCGGATTCATAAATAACAAAATTGTTGAAAATGTTTCATTCCGCATAGTCGGTTCGGTGAATCGATGACTGATAACCTATATAAAAAACAATTAACACGTATAGAATAACGTATTACTAGAACATTTATACCACTTTGGCACGTTCGGATTCGTAAATAACAAAATGATTGAAAATGTTTCATTCCGCGAAGTCGGTTCGGTGAATCGATGCCTGATAACCTACATAAAAAACAATTAACACGTATAGAATAACGTATTACTAGAACATTTATACCACTTTGGCACGTTCGGATTCGTAAATAACAAAATGATTGAAAATGTTTCATTCCGCGAAGTCGGTTCGGTGAATCGACGCCTGATAACCTACATAAAGAACAATTAACACGTATAGAATAACGTATTACTAGAGCATTTATACCACATTGGCACGTTCGGATTCTTAAATAACAAAATTATTGAAAATGTTTCGTTCCGCATACTCGGTTCGGTGAATCGATGACTGACAACCTATATAAAGAATACATTAAAACGTATAGAATAACGTATTACAAAAACATTTATACCACTCTGGCACATGCGGATTCTTAAATAACAAAATTGTTGAAAATTATTCGTTCCGCATAGTCGGTTCGGTGAGTCGATGACTGATAACCTATATAAAGAATACATTAAAACGTATAGAATAACGTATTACTAGAACATTTATACTACTCTGGCACGTTCGGATTCTTAAATAACTAAATTATTGAAAATGTTTCGTTCCGCATAGTCGGTTCGGTGAATCGATGACTGACAACCTATATAAAAAAACATTAAAATGTATAGAATAACGTATTACTAGAACATTTATACCACTTTGGCAAGTTCGGATTTATAAATAACAAAATTATTGGAAATGTTCCGTTCCGCATAGTCGGTTCGGTGAATCGATGACTGATAACCTCTATAAAAAACAATTAAAACGTATAGAATAACGCTTTACTAGAACATTTATACCACTTTGGCACGTTCGGATCCAGAAATAACAGAATTATTGAAAATTTTTCGTTCCGCATTCTCGGTTCGGTTAATCGATGACGGATAACCTATATAAAAAAACATTAAACCGGATAGAATAACGTATTACTAGCACATTTATACCACTTTGGCACGTTCGGATTCTTAAATAACAAAATTAATGAAAATTCTTCGTTCCGCATAGTCGGTTCGGTGAATCGATGACTGATAACCTATATAAAAAACAATTAACACGTATAGAATAACGCATTACTAGAACATTTATACCCCTTTGGCACGTTCGGATCCAGAAATAACAGAATTATTGAAAATTTTTAGTTCCGCATTCTCGGTTCGGTTAATCGGTGACTGATACTATATAAAAAAACATTAAAACGTATAGAATAACGTATTACCAGAACATTTATACCACTTTGGCACGTTCGGATTCTTAAATAACAAAATTATTGAAAATTTTTCGTTCTGTATATGCGGTTCGGTGAATCGATGACTGATAACATATATAAAGAACCATTAAAACGTATAGAATAACGTATGACTAGAACATTTATACCACTTTGGCACGTTCGGATTCATAAATATCAAAACTATTGAATATTTTTCATTCCGCATAGTCGGTTCGGTGAATCGATGACTGATAACCTATATAAAGAAAACATTAAAACGTATAGAACAACGTATTACTAGAACATTTATACCACTCTGGCACTTTCGGATTCTTAAATAACAAAATTATTGAAAATTTTTCGTTCCGCATTCTCGGTTCGGTGATTCGATGACTGATAACCTATATAAAAAACATGAAAACGTATAGAATAGCGCATTACTCGAACATTTATACCACTTTGGCACGTTTGAATTCTTAAATAACAAAATTATTGTAAATGTTTCGTTCCGCAAAAATTCGGTTCGGTGAATCGATGACTGACAACCTATATAAAAAAACATTAAAATGTATAGAATAACGTATTACTAGAACATTTATATCACTTTGGCACGTTCGGATTCTGGAATAACAAATTTATTGAAAATTTTTCGTTCCGCATAGTCGATTCGGTGAATCGATGACTGATAACCTATATAAAAAAACATTAAAACGTATAGAATAACTTATTACTAGATCATTAATACCACTTTGGCACGCCCGGATTCATAAATAACAAAATTGTTGAAAATGTTTCATTCCGCATAGTCGGTTCGGTGAATCGATGACTGATAACCTATATAAAAAACAATTAACACGTATAGAATAACGTTTTACTAGAACATTTATACCACTTTGGCACGTTCGGATTCGTAAATAACAAAATTATTGAAAATGTTTCATTCCGCAAAGTCGGTTCGGTGAATCGATGCATGATAACCTATATAAAAAACAATTAACACGTATAGTATAACGTATTACTAGAGCATTTATACCACTTTGCCACGTTCGGATTCTTAAATAACAAAATTATTGAAAATGTTTCGTTCCGCATACTCGGTTCGGTGAATCGATGACTGATAACCTATATAAAGAATACATTAAAACGTATAGAATAACGTGTTACTAGAACATTTATACCACTCTGGCAGTTTCGGATTCTTAAATAACAAAATTATTGAAAATGTTTCGTTCCGCATAGTCGGTTCGGTGAATCGATGACTGACAACCTATATAAAAAAACATTAAAATGTATAGAATAACGTATTACTAGAACATTTATACCACTCTGGCGACGTTCGGATTTGTAAATAACAAAATTATTGAAAATTTTTCGTTCCGCATAGTCGGTTCGGTGAATCGATGACTGACAACCTATATAAAAAAACATTAAAACGTATAGAATGACGTATTACTAGAACATTTATACCACTTTGGCACGTTCGGATTTATAAATAACAAAATTATTGGAAATGTTCCGCTCCGCATAGTCGGTTCGGTGAATCGATGACTGATGACCTATATAAAAAACAATTAACGCGTATAGAATAACGCATTACTAGAACATTTATACCCCTTTGGCACGTTCGGATCCAGAAATAACAGAATTATTGAAAATTTTTAGTTCCGCATTCTCGGTTCGGTTAATCGGTGACTGATACTATATAAAAAAACATTAAAACGTATAGAATAACGTATTACCAGAACATTTATACCACTTTGGCACGTTCGGATTCTTAAATAACAAAATTATTGAAAATTTTTCGTTCTGTATATGCGGTTCGGTGAATCGATGACTGATAACATATATAAAGAACCATTAAAACGTATAGAATAACGTATGACTAGAACATTTATACCACTTTGGCACGTGCGGATTCATAAATATCAAAACTATTGAATATTTTTCATTCCGCATAGTCGGTTCGGTGAATCGATGACTGATAACCTATATAAAGAAAACATTAAAACGTATAGAACAACGTATTACTAGAACATTTATACCACTCTGGCACTTTCGGATTCTTAAATAACAAAATTATTGAAAATTTTTCGTTCCGCATTCTCGGTTCGGTGATTCGATGACTGATAACCTATATAAAAAACATGAAAACGTATAGAATAGCGCATTACTCGAACATTTATACCACTTTGGCACGTTTGAATTCTTAAATAACAAAATTATTGTAAATGTTTCGTTCCGCAAAAATTCGGTTCGGTGAATCGATGACTGACAACCTATATAAAAAAACATTAAAATGTATAGAATAACGTATTACTAGAACATTTATATCACTTTGGCACGTTCGGATTCTGGAATAACAAATTTATTGAAAATTTTTCGTTCCGCATAGTCGGTTCGGTGAATCGATGACTGATAACCTATATAAAAAAACATTAAAACGTATAGAATAACTTATTACTAGATCATTAATACCACTTTGGCACGCCCGGATTCATAAATAACAAAATTGTTGAAAATGTTTCATTCCGCATAGTCGGTTCAGTGAATCGATGACTGATAACCTATATAAAAAACAATTAACACGTATAGAATAACGTTTTACTAGAACATTTATACCACTTTGGCACGTTCGGATTCGTAAATAACAAAATTATTGAAAATGTTTCATTCCGCAAAGTCGGTTCGGTGAATCGATGCATGATAACCTATATAAAAAACAATTATCACGTATAGTATAACGTATTACTAGAGCATTTATACCACTTTGCCACGTTCGGATTCTTAAATAACAAAATTATTGAAAATGTTTCGTTCCGCGTACTCGGTTCGGTGAATCGATGACTGATAACCTATATAAAGAATACATTAAAACGTATAGAATAACGTATTACAAAAACATTTATACCACTCTGGCACATGCGGATTCTTAAATAACAAAATTGTTGAAAATTATTCGTTCCGCATAGTCGGTTCGGTGAATCGATGACTGATAACCTATATAAAGAATACATTAAAACGTATAGAATAACGTATTACTAGAACATTTATACCACTCTGGCACGTTCGGATTCTTAAATAACTAAATTATTGAAAATGTTTCGTTCCGCATAGTCGGTTCGGTGAATCGATGACTGACAACCTATATAAAAAAACATTAAAATGTATAGAATAACGTATTACTAGAACATTTATACCACTTTGGCAAGTTCGGATTTATAAATAACAAAATTATTGGAAATGTTCCGTTCCGCATAGTCGGTTCGGTGAATCGATGACTGATAACCTCTATAAAAAACAATTAAAACGTATAGAATAACGCTTTACTAGAACATTTATACCACTTTGGCACGTTCGGATCCAGAAATAACAGAATTATTGAAAATTTTTCGTTCCGCATTCTCGGTTCGGTTAATCGATGACGGATAACCTATATAAAAAAACATTAAACCGGATAGAATAACGTATTACTAGCACATTTATACCACTTTGGCACGTTCGGATTCTTAAATAACAAAATTAATGAAAATTCTTCGTTCCGCATAGTCGGTTCGGTGAATCGATGACTGATAACCTATATAAAAAACAATTAACACGTATAGAATAACGCATTACTAGAACATTTATACCCCTTTGGCACGTTCGGATCCAGAAATAACAGAATTATTGAAAATTTTTAGTTCCGCATTCTCGGTTCGGTTAATCGGTGACTGATACTATATAAAAAAACATTAAAACGTATAGAATAACGTATTACCAGAACATTTATACCACTTTGGCATGTTCGGATTCTTAAATAACAAAATTATTGAAAATTTTTCGTTCTGTATATGCGGTTCGGTGAATCGATGACTGATAACATATATAAAGAACCATTAAAACGTATAGAATAACGTATGACTAGAACATTTATACCACTTCGGCACGTTCGGATTCATAAATATCAAAACTATTGAATATTTTTCATTCCGCATAGTCGGTTCGGTGAATCGATGACTGATAACCTATATAAAGAAAACATTAAAACGTATAGAACAACGTATTACTAGAACATTTATACCACTCTGGCACTTTCGGATTCTTAAATAACAAAATTATTGAAAATTTTTCGTTCCGCATTCTCGGTTCGGTGATTCGATGACTGATAACCTATATAAAAAACATGAAAACGTATAGAATAGCGCATTACTCGAACATTTATACCACTTTGGCACGTTTGAATTCTTAAATAACAAAATTATTGTAAATGTTTCGTTCCGCAAAAATTCGGTTCGGTGAATCGATGACTGACAACCTATATAAAAAAACATTAAAATGTATAGAATAACGTATTACTAGAACATTTATATCACTTTGGCACGTTCGGATTCTGGAATAACAAATTTATTGAAAATTTTTCGTTCCGCATAGTCGATTCGGTGAATCGATGACTGATAACCTATATAAAAAAACATTAAAACGTATAGAATAACTTATTACTAGATCATTAATACCACTTTGGCACGCCCGGATTCATAAATAACGAAATTGTTGAAAATGTTTCATTCCGCATAGTCGGTTCGGTGAATCGATGACTGATAACCTATATAAAAAACAATTAACACGTATAGAATAACGTTTTACTAGAACATTTATACCACTTTGGCACGTTCGGATTCGTAAATAACAAAATTATTGAAAATGTTTCATTCCGCAAAGTCGGTTCGGTGAATCGATGCATGATAACCTATATAAAAAACAATTAACACGTATAGTATAACGTATTACTAGAGCATTTATACCACTTTGCCACGTTCGGATTCTTAAATAACAAAATTATTGAAAATGTTTCGTTCCGCGTACTCGGTTCGGTGAATCGATGACTGATAACCTATATAAAGAATACATTAAAACGTATAGAATAACGTATTACAAAAACATTTATACCACTCTGGCACATGCGGATTCTTAAATAACAAAATTGTTGAAAATTATTCGTTCCGCATAGTCGGTTCGGTGAATCGATGACTGATAACCTATATAAAGAATACATTAAAACGTATAGAATAACGTATTACTAGAACATTTATACCACTCTGGCACGTTCGGATTCTTAAATAACTAAATTATTGAAAATGTTTCGTTCCGCATAGTCGGTTCGGTGAATCGATGACTGACAACCTATATAAAAAAACATTAAAATGTATAGAATAACGTATTACTAGAACATTTATACCACTTTGGCAAGTTCGGATTTATAAATAACAAAATTATTGGAAATGTTCCGTTCCGCATAGTCGGTTCGGTGAATCGATGACTGATAACCTCTATAAAAAACAATTAAAACGTATAGAATAACGCTTTACTAGAACATTTATACCACTTTGGCACGTTCGGATCCAGAAATAACAGAATTATTGAAAATTTTTCGTTCCGCATTCTCGGTTCGGTTAATCGATGACGGATAACCTATATAAAAAAACATTAAACCGGATAGAATAACGTATTACTAGCACATTTATACCACTTTGGCACGTTCGGATTCTTAAATAACAAAATTAATGAAAATTCTTCGTTCCGCATAGTCGGTTCGGTGAATCGATGACTGATAACCTATATAAAAAACAATTAACACGTATAGAATAACGCATTACTAGAACATTTATACCCCTTTGGCACGTTCGGATCCAGAAATAACAGAATTATTGAAAATTTTTAGTTCCGCATTCTCGGTTCGGTTAATCGGTGACTGATACTATATAAAAAAACATTAAAACGTATAGAATAACGTATTACCAGAACATTTATACCACTTTGGCATGTTCGGATTCTTAAATAACAAAATTATTGAAAATTTTTCGTTCTGTATATGCGGTTCGGTGAATCGATGACTGATAACATATATAAAGAACCATTAAAACGTATAGAATAACGTATGACTAGAACATTTATACCACTTCGGCACGTTCGGATTCATAAATATCAAAACTATTGAATATTTTTCATTCCGCATAGTCGGTTCGGTGAATCGATGACTGATAACCTATATAAAGAAAACATTAAAACGTATAGAACAACGTATTACTAGAACATTTATACCACTCTGGCACTTTCGGATTCTTAAATAACAAAATTATTGAAAATTTTTCGTTCCGCATTCTCGGTTCGGTGATTCGATGACTGATAACCTATATAAAAAACATGAAAACGTATAGAATAGCGCATTACTCGAACATTTATACCACTTTGGCACGTTTGAATTCTTAAATAACAAAATTATTGTAAATGTTTCGTTCCGCAAAAATTCGGTTCGGTGAATCGATGACTGACAACCTATATAAAAAAACATTAAAATGTATAGAATAACGTATTACTAGAACATTTATATCACTTTGGCACGTTCGGATTCTGGAATAACAAATTTATTGAAAATTTTTCGTTCCGCATAGTCGATTCGGTGAATCGATGACTGATAACCTATATAAAAAAACATTAAAACGTATAGAATAACTTATTACTAGATCATTAATACCACTTTGGCACGCCCGGATTCATAAATAACGAAATTGTTGAAAATGTTTCATTCCGCATAGTCGGTTCGGTGAATCGATGACTGATAACCTATATAAAAAACAATTAACACGTATAGAATAACGTTTTACTAGAACATTTATACCACTTTGGCACGTTCGGATTCGTAAATAACAAAATTATTGAAAATGTTTCATTCCGCAAAGTCGGTTCGGTGAATCGATGCATGATAACCTATATAAAAAACAATTAACACGTATAGTATAACGTATTACTAGAGCATTTATACCACTTTGCCACGTTCGGATTCTTAAATAACAAAATTATTGAAAATGTTTCGTTCCGCATACTCGGTTCGGTGAATCGATGACTGATAACCTATATAAAGAATACATTAAAACGTATAGAATAACGTGTTACTAGAACATTTATACCACTCTGGCAGTTTCGGATTCTTAAATAACAAAATTATTGAAAATGTTTCGTTCCGCATAGTCGGTTCGGTGAATCGATGACTGACAACCTATATAAAAAAACATTAAAATGTATAGAATAACGTATTACTAGAACATTTATACCACTCTGGCGACGTTCGGATTTGTAAATAACAAAATTATTGAAAATTTTTCGTTCCGCATAGTCGGTTCGGTGAATCGATGACTGACAACCTATATAAAAAAACATTAAAACGTATAGAATGACGTATTACTAGAACATTTATACCACTTTGGCACGTTCGGATTTATAAATAACAAAATTATTGGAAATGTTCCGCTCCGCATAGTCGGTTCGGTGAATCGATGACTGATGACCTATATAAAAAACAATTAACGCGTATAGAATAACGCATTACTAGAAAATTTATACCCCTTTGGCACGTTCGGATCCAGAAATAACAGAATTATTGAAAATTTTTAGTTCCGCATTCTCGGTTCGGTTAATCGGTGACTGATACTATATAAAAAAACATTAAAACGTATAGAATAACGTATTACCAGAACATTTATACCACTTTGGCACGTTCGGATTCTTAAATAACAAAATTATTGAAAATTTTTCGTTCTGTATATGCGGTTCGGTGAATCGATGACTGATAACATATATAAAGAACCATTAAAACGTATAGAATAACGTATGACTAGAACATTTATACCACTTTGGCACGTGCGGATTCATAAATATCAAAACTATTGAATATTTTTCATTCCGCATAGTCGGTTCGGTGAATCGATGACTGATAACCTATATAAAGAAAACATTAAAACGTATAGAACAACGTATTACTAGAACATTTATACCACTCTGGCACTTTCGGATTCTTAAATAACAAAATTATTGAAAATTTTTCGTTCCGCATTCTCGGTTCGGTGATTCGATGACTGATAACCTATATAAAAAACATGAAAACGTATAGAATAGCGCATTACTCGAACATTTATACCACTTTGGCACGTTTGAATTCTTAAATAACAAAATTATTGTAAATGTTTCGTTCCGCAAAAATTCGGTTCGGTGAATCGATGACTGACAACCTATATAAAAAAACATTAAAATGTATAGAATAACGTATTACTAGGACATTTATATCACTTTGGCACGTTCGGATTCTGGAATAACAAATTTATTGAAAATTTTTCGTTCCGCATAGTCGGTTCGGTGAATCGATGACTGATAACCTATATAAAAAAACATTAAAACGTATAGAATAACTTATTACTAGATCATTAATACCACTTTGGCACGCCCGGATTCATAAATAACAAAATTGTTGAAAATGTTTCATTCCGCATAGTCGGTTCGGTGAATCGATGACTGATAACCTATATAAAAAACAATTAACACGTATAGAATAACGTTTTACTAGAACATTTATACCACTTTGGCACGTTCGGATTCGTAAATAACAAAATTATTGAAAATGTTTCATTCCGCAAAGTCGGTTCGGTGAATCGATGCATGATAACCTATATAAAAAACAATTAACACGTATAGTATAACGTATTACTAGAGCATTTATACCACTTTGCCACGTTCGGATTCTTAAATAACAAAATTATTGAAAATGTTTCGTTCCGCGTACTCGGTTCGGTGAATCGATGACTGATAACCTATATAAAGAATACATTAAAACGTATAGAATAACGTATTACTAGAACATTTATACCACTCTGGCACGTTCGGATTCTTAAATAACTAAATTATTGAAAATGTTTCGTTCCGCATAGTCGGTTCGGTGAATCGATGACTGACAACCTATATAAAAAAACATTAAAATGTATAGAATAACGTATTACTAGAACATTTATACCACTTTGGCAAGTTCGGATTTATAAATAACAAAATTATTGGAAATGTTCCGTTCCGCATAGTCGGTTCGGTGAATCGATGACTGATAACCTCTATAAAAAACAATTAAAACGTATAGAATAACGCTTTACTAGAACATTTATACCACTTTGGCACGTTCGGATCCAGAAATAACAGAATTATTGAAAATTTTTCGTTCCGCATTCTCGGTTCGGTTAATCGATGACGGATAACCTATATAAAAAAACATTAAACCGGATAGAATAACGTATTACTAGCACATTTATACCACTTTGGCACGTTCGGATTCTTAAATAACAAAATTAATGAAAATTCTTCGTTCCGCATAGTCGGTTCGGTGAATCGATGACTGATAACCTATATAAAAAACAATTAACACGTATAGAATAACGCATTACTAGAACATTTATACCCCTTTGGCACGTTCGGATCCAGAAATAACAGAATTATTGAAAATTTTTAGTTCCGCATTCTCGGTTCGGTTAATCGGTGACTGATACTATATAAAAAAACATTAAAACGTATAGAATAACGTATTACCAGAACATTTATACCACTTTGGCACGTTCGGATTCTTAAATAACAAAATTATTGAAAATTTTTCGTTCTGTATATGCGGTTCGGTGAATCGATGACTGATAACATATATAAAGAACCATTAAAACGTATAGAATAACGTATGACTAGAACATTTATACCACTTTGGCACGTTCGGATTCATAAATATCAAAACTATTGAATATTTTTCATTCCGCATAGTCGGTTCGGTGAATCGATGACTGATAACCTATATAAAGAAAACATTAAAACGTATAGAACAACGTATTACTAGAACATTTATACCACTCTGGCACTTTCGGATTCTTAAATAACAAAATTATTGAAAATTTTTCGTTCCGCATTCTCGGTTCGGTGATTCGATGACTGATAACCTATATAAAAAACATGAAAACGTATAGAATAGCGCATTACTCGAACATTTATACCACTTTGGCACGTTTGAATTCTTAAATAACAAAATTATTGTAAATGTTTCGTTCCGCAAAAATTCGGTTCGGTGAATCGATGACTGACAACCTATATAAAAAAACATTAAAATGTATAGAATAACGTATTACTAGAACATTTATATCACTTTGGCACGTTCGGATTCTGGAATAACAAATTTATTGAAAATTTTTCGTTCCGCATAGTCGATTCGGTGAATCGATGACTGATAACCTATATAAAAAAACATTAAAACGTATAGAATAACTTATTACTAGATCATTAATACCACTTTGGCACGCCCGGATTCATAAATAACAAAATTGTTGAAAATGTTTCATTCCGCATAGTCGGTTCGGTGAATCGATGACTGATAACCTATATAAAAAACAATTAACACGTATAGAATAACGTTTTACTAGAACATTTATACCACTTTGGCACGTTCGGATTCGTAAATAACAAAATTATTGAAAATGTTTCATTCCGCAAAGTCGGTTCGGTGAATCGATGCATGATAACCTATATAAAAAACAATTAACACGTATAGTATAACGTATTACTAGAGCATTTATACCACTTTGCCACGTTCGGATTCTTAAATAACAAAATTATTGAAAATGTTTCGTTCCGCATACTCGGTTCGGTGAATCGATGACTGATAACCTATATAAAGAATACATTAAAACGTATAGAATAACGTGTTACTAGAACATTTATACCACTCTGGCAGTTTCGGATTCTTAAATAACAAAATTATTGAAAATGTTTCGTTCCGCATAGTCGGTTCGGTGAATCGATGACTGACAACCTATATAAAAAAACATTAAAATGTATAGAATAACGTATTACTAGAACATTTATACCACTCTGGCGACGTTCGGATTTGTAAATAACAAAATTATTGAAAATTTTTCGTTCCGCATAGTCGGTTCGGTGAATCGATGACTGACAACCTATATAAAAAAACATTAAAACGTATAGAATGACGTATTACTAGAACATTTATACCACTTTGGCACGTTCGGATTTATAAATAACAAAATTATTGGAAATGTTCCGCTCCGCATAGTCGGTTCGGTGAATCGATGACTGATGACCTATATAAAAAACAATTAACGCGTATAGAATAACGCATTACTAGAACATTTATACCCCTTTGGCACGTTCGGATCCAGAAATAACAGAATTATTGAAAATTTTTAGTTCCGCATTCTCGGTTCGGTTAATCGGTGACTGATACTATATAAAAAAACATTAAAACGTATAGAATAACGTATTACCAGAACATTTATACCACTTTGGCACGTTCGGATTCTTAAATAACAAAATTATTGAAAATTTTTCGTTCTGTATATGCGGTTCGGTGAATCGATGACTGATAACATATATAAAGAACCATTAAAACGTATAGAATAACGTATGACTAGAACATTTATACCACTTTGGCACGTGCGGATTCATAAATATCAAAACTATTGAATATTTTTCATTCCGCATAGTCGGTTCGGTGAATCGATGACTGATAACCTATATAAAGAAAACATTAAAATGTATAGAACAACGTATTACTAGAACATTTATACCACTCTGGCACTTTCGGATTCTTAAATAACAAAATTATTGAAAATTTTTCGTTCCGCATTCTCGGTTCGGTGATTCGATGACTGATAACCTATATAAAAAACATGAAAACGTATAGAATAGCGCATTACTCGAACATTTATACCACTTTGGCACGTTTGAATTCTTAAATAACAAAATTATTGTAAATGTTTCGTTCCGCAAAAATTCGGTTCGGTGAATCGATGACTGACAACCTATATAAAAAAACATTAAAATGTATAGAATAACGTATTACTAGGACATTTATATCACTTTGGCACGTTCGGATTCTGGAATAACAAATTTATTGAAAATTTTTCGTTCCGCATAGTCGGTTCGGTGAATCGATGACTGATAACCTATATAAAAAAACATTAAAACGTATAGAATAACTTATTACTAGATCATTAATACCACTTTGGCACGCCCGGATTCATAAATAACAAAATTGTTGAAAATGTTTCATTCCGCATAGTCGGTTCGGTGAATCGATGACTGATAACCTATATAAAAAACAATTAACACGTATAGAATAACGTTTTACTAGAACATTTATACCACTTTGGCACGTTCGGATTCGTAAATAACAAAATTATTGAAAATGTTTCATTCCGCAAAGTCGGTTCGGTGAATCGATGCATGATAACCTATATAAAAAACAATTAACACGTATAGTATAACGTATTACTAGAGCATTTATACCACTTTGCCACGTTCGGATTCTTAAATAACAAAATTATTGAAAATGTTTCGTTCCGCGTACTCGGTTCGGTGAATCGATGACTGATAACCTATATAAAGAATACATTAAAACGTATAGAATAACGTATTACAAAAACATTTATACCACTCTGGCACATGCGGATTCTTAAATAACAAAATTGTTGAAAATTATTCGTTCCGCATAGTCGGTTCGGTGAATCGATGACTGATAACCTATATAAAGAATACATTAAAACGTATAGAATAACGTATTACTAGAACATTTATACCACTCTGGCACGTTCGGATTCTTAAATAACTAAATTATTGAAAATGTTTCGTTCCGCATAGTCGGTTCGGTGAATCGATGACTGACAACCTATATAAAAAAACATTAAAATGTATAGAATAACGTATTACTAGAACATTTATACCACTTTGGCAAGTTCGGATTTATAAATAACAAAATTATTGGAAATGTTCCGTTCCGCATAGTCGGTTCGGTGAATCGATGACTGATAACCTCTATAAAAAACAATTAAAACGTATAGAATAACGCTTTACTAGAACATTTATACCACTTTGGCACGTTCGGATCCAGAAATAACAGAATTATTGAAAATTTTTCGTTCCGCATTCTCGGTTCGGTTAATCGATGACGGATAACCTATATAAAAAAACATTAAACCGGATAGAATAACGTATTACTAGCACATTTATACCACTTTGGCACGTTCGGATTCTTAAATAACAAAATTAATGAAAATTCTTCGTTCCGCATAGTCGGTTCGGTGAATCGATGACTGATAACCTATATAAAAAACAATTAACACGTATAGAATAACGCATTACTAGAACATTTATACCCCTTTGGCACGTTCGGATCCAGAAATAACAGAATTATTGAAAATTTTTAGTTCCGCATTCTCGGTTCGGTTAATCGGTGACTGATACTATATAAAAAAACATTAAAACGTATAGAATAACGTATTACCAGAACATTTATACCACTTTGGCACGTTCGGATTCTTAAATAACAAAATTATTGAAAATTTTTCGTTCTGTATATGCGGTTCGGTGAATCGATGACTGATAACATATATAAAGAACCATTAAAACGTATAGAATAACGTATGACTAGAACATTTATACCACTTTGGCACGTTCGGATTCATAAATATCAAAACTATTGAATATTTTTCATTCCGCATAGTCGGTTCGGTGAATCGATGACTGATAACCTATATAAAGAAAACATTAAAACGTATAGAACAACGTATTACTAGAACATTTATACCACTCTGGCACTTTCGGATTCTTAAATAACAAAATTATTGAAAATTTTTCGTTCCGCATTCTCGGTTCGGTGATTCGATGACTGATAACCTATATAAAAAACATGAAAACGTATAGAATAGCGCATTACTCGAACATTTATACCACTTTGGCACGTTTGAATTCTTAAATAACAAAATTATTGTAAATGTTTCGTTCCGCAAAAATTCGGTTCGGTGAATCGATGACTGACAACCTATATAAAAAAACATTAAAATGTATAGAATAACGTATTACTAGAACATTTATATCACTTTGGCACGTTCGGATTCTGGAATAACAAATTTATTGAAAATTTTTCGTTCCGCATAGTCGATTCGGTGAATCGATGACTGATAACCTATATAAAAAAACATTAAAACGTATAGAATAACTTATTACTAGATCATTAATACCACTTTGGCACGCCCGGATTCATAAATAACAAAATTGTTGAAAATGTTTCATTCCGCATAGTCGGTTCGGTGAATCGATGACTGATAACCTATATAAAAAACAATTAACACGTATAGAATAACGTTTTACTAGAACATTTATACCACTTTGGCACGTTCGGATTCGTAAATAACAAAATTATTGAAAATGTTTCATTCCGCAAAGTCGGTTCGGTGAATCGATGCATGATAACCTATATAAAAAACAATTAACACGTATAGTATAACGTATTACTAGAGCATTTATACCACTTTGCCACGTTCGGATTCTTAAATAACAAAATTATTGAAAATGTTTCGTTCCGCATACCCGGTTCGGTGAATCGATGACTGATAACCTATATAAAGAATACATTAAAACGTATAGAATAACGTGTTACTAGAACATTTATACCACTCTGGCAGTTTCGGATTCTTAAATAACAAAATTATTGAAAATGTTTCGTTCCGCATAGTCGGTTCGGTGAATCGATGACTGACAACCTATATAAAAAAACATTAAAATGTATAGAATAACGTTTTACTAGAACATTTATACCACTCTGGCGACGTTCGGATTTGTAAATAACAAAATTATTGAAAATTTTTCGTTCCGCATAGTCGGTTCGGTGAATCGATGACTGACAACCTATATAAAAAAACATTAAAACGTATAGAATGACGTATTACTAGAACATTTATACCACTTTGGCACGTTCGGATTTATAAATAACAAAATTATTGGAAATGTTCCGCTCCGCATAGTCGGTTCGGTGAATCGATGACTGATGACCTATATAAAAAACAATTAACGCGTATAGAATAACGCATTACTAGAACATTTATACCACTTTGGCACGTTCGGATCCAGAAATAACAGAATTATTGAAAATTTTTCGTTCCGCATTCTCGGTTCGGTTAACCGATGACTGATAACCTATATAAAAAAACATTAAAACGTATAGGTTAACGTATTACTAGAACATTTATATCACTTTGGCACGTTCGCATTCTTAAATAACAAAACTATTGACAATTTTTCGTTCCGCATAGTCGGTTCGGTGAATGGATGACTGATAACCTATATAAAGAATACATTAAAACGTATAGAATAACGTATTACTAGAAGATTTATACCACTCTGGCACGTTCGGATCCTTAAATAACAAAACTATTGAAAATTTTTCGTTCCGCATATTCGGTTCGGTGATTCGATGACTGATAACCTATATAAAAAAACATTAAAACGTATAGAATAACGCATTACTCGAACATTTATACCACTTTGGCACGTTCGGATTCATAAATAACAAAATTATTGGAAATGTTCCGTTCCGCATAGTCGGTTCGGTGAATCGATGACTGATAACCTATACAAAAAAAAACATTAAGACGTATAGAATAACGTATTACTAGAGCATTTATACCACATTGGCACGTTCGACATTGTAAATAACAAAATTACTGAAAAATATTCGTTCCGTATAGGCGGTTCGGTGAATCGATGACTGATAACCTATATAAAAAAACATTAAAACATATAGAATAACGCATTACTAGAACATCTATACCACTTTGGCACGTTCCGATTCAGAAATAACAGAATTATTGAAAATGTTTCGTTCCGCATAGTCGTTTCGGTGAATCGATGAGTGATAACCTATATAAAAAAAACATTAAAGCGTATAGAATAACGTATTAATAGAACATTTATACCACTTTGGCACGTTCGGATTCTCAAATAACAAAATTATTGAAAATGCTTCGTTCCGCATAGTCGGTTCGGTGAATCGATGAATGATAACCTATATAAAAAAAACATTTAAACGTATAGAATAACTTATTACTAGATTATTTATACCACTTTGGCACGCCCGGATTCATAAATAACAAAATTGTTGAAAATTATTCGTTCCGCATAGTCGGTTCGGTGAATCGATGACTGATAACCTATATAAAGAATACATTAAAACGTATAGAATAACGTATTACTAGAACATTTATACCACGTTGGCACGTTCGGATTCTTAAATAACTAAATTATTGAAAATGTTTCGTTCCGCATAGTCGGTTCGGTGAATCGATGACTGACAACCTATATAAAAAAACATTAAAATGTATAGAATAACGTATTACTAGAACATTTATACCACTTTGGCAAGTTCGGATTTATAAATAACAAAATTATTGGAAATGTTCCGTTCCGCATAGTCGGTTCGGTGAATCGATGACTGATAACCTCTATAAAAAACAATTAAAACGTATAGAATAACGCTTTACTAGAACATTTATACCACTTTGGCACGTTCGGATCCAGAAATAACAGAATTATTGAAAATTTTTCGTTCCGCATTCTCGGTTCGGTTAATCGATGACGGATAACCTATATAAAAAAACATTAAACCGGATAGAATAACGTATTACTAGCACATTTATACCACTTTGGCACGTTCGGATTCTTAAATAACAAAATTAATGAAAATTCTTCGTTCCGCATAGTCGGTTCGGTGAATCGATGACTGATAACCTATATAAAAAACAATTAACACGTATAGAATAACGCATTACTAGAACATTTATACCCCTTTGGCACGTTCGGATCCAGAAATAACAGAATTATTGAAAATTTTTAGTTCCGCATTCTCGGTTCGGTTAATCGGTGACTGATACTATATAAAAAAACATTAAAACGTATAGAATAACGTATTACCAGAACATTTATACCACTTTGGCACGTTCGGATTCTTAAATAACAAAATTATTGAAAATTTTTCGTTCTGTATATGCGGTTCGGTGAATCGATGACTGATAACATATATAAAGAACCATTAAAACGTATAGAATAACGTATGAGTAGAACATTTATACCACTTTGGCACGTGCGGATTCATAAATATCAAAACTATTGAATATTTTTCATTCCGCATAGTGGGTTCGGTGAATCGATGACTGATAACCTATATAAAGAAAACATTAAAACGTATAGAACAACGTATTACTAGAACATTTATACCACTCTGGCACTTTCGGATTCTTAAATAACAAAATTATTGAAAATTTTTCGTTCCGCATTCTCGGTTCGGTGATTCGATGACTGATAACCTATATAAAAAACATGAAAACGTATAGAATAGCGCATTACTCGAACATTTATACCACTTTGGCACGTTTGAATTCTTAAATAACAAAATTATTGTAAATGTTTCGTTCCGCAAAAATTCGGTTCGGTGAATCGATGACTGACAACCTATATAAAAAAACATTAAAGTGTATAGAATAACGTATTACTAGAACATTTATATCACTTTGGCACGTTCGGATTCTGGAATAACAAATTTATTGAAAATTTTTCGTTCCGCATAGTCGGTTCGGTGAATCGATGACTGATAACCTATATAAAAAAACATTAAAACGTATAGAATGACGTATTACTAGAACATTTATACCACTTTGGCACGTTCGGATTCTTAAATAACAAAACTATTGACAATTTTTCGTTCCGCATAGTCGGTTCGGTGAATCGATGACTGATAACCTATATAAAGAATACATTAAAACGTATAGAATAACGTATTACTAGAAGATTTATACCACTCTGGCACGTTCGGATCCTTAAATAACAAAACTATTGAAAATTTTTCGTTCCGCATATTCGGTTCGGTGATTCGATGACTGATAACCTATATAAAAAAACATTAAAACGTATAGAATAACGCATTACTCGAACATTTATACCACTTTGGCACGTTCGGATTCATAAATAACAAAATTATTGGAAATGTTCCGTTCCGCATAGTCGGTTCGGTGAATCGATGACTGATAACCTATACAAAAAAAAACATTAAGACGTATAGAATAACGTATTACTAGAGCATTTATACCACATTGGCACGTTCGGATTCTTAAATAACAAAATTATTGAAAATGTTTCGTTCCGCATACTCGGTTCGGTGAATCGATGACTGATAACCTATATAAAGAATACATTAAAACGTATAGAATAACGTGTTACTAGAACATTTATACCACTTTGGCACGTTCGGATCCAGAAATAACAGAATTATTGAAAATTTTTCGTTCCGCATTCTCGGTTCGGTTAATCGGTGACTGATACTATATAAAAAAACATTAATACGTATAGAATAACGTATTACCAGAACATTTATACCACTTTGGCACGTTCGGATTCTTAAATAACAAAATTATTGAAAATTTTTCGTTCTGTAAATGCGGTTCGGTGAATCGATGACTGATAACATATATAAAGAACCATTAAAACGTATAGAATAGCGTATGACTAGAACATTTATACCACTTTGGCACGTTCGGATTCATAAATATCAAAACTATTGAATATTTTTCATTCCGCATAGTCGGTTCGGTGAATCGATGACTGATAACCTATATAAAGAAAACATTAAAACGTATAGAACAACGTATTACTAGAACATTTATACCACTCTGGCACTTTCGGATTCTTAAATAACAAAATTATTGAAAATTTTTCGTTCCGCATTCTCGGTTCGGTGATTCGATGACTGATAACCTATATAAAAAACATGAAAACGTATAGAATAGCGCATTACTCGAACATTTATACCACTTTGGCACGTTTGAATTCTTAAATAACAAAATTATTGAAAATGTTTCGTTCCGCAAAGTCGGTTCGGTGAATCGATGACTGACAACCTATATAAAAAAACATTAAAATGTATAGAATAACGTATTACTAGAACATTTATATCACTTTGGCACGTTCGGATTCTGGAATAACAAATTTATTGAAAATTTTTCGTTCCGCATAGTCGGTTCGGTGAATCGATGACTGATAACCTATATAAAAAAACATTAAAACGTATAGAATGACGTATTACTAGAACATTTATACCACTTTGGCACGTTCGGATTTATAAATAACAAAATTATTGGAAATGTTCCGCTCCGCATAGTCGGTTCGGTGAATCGATGACTGATGACCTATATAAAAAACAATTAACGCGTATAGAATAACGCATTACTAGAACATTTATACCACTTTGGCACGTTCGGATCCAGAAATAACAGAATTATTGAAAATTTTTCGTTCCGCCTTCTCGGTTCGGTTAACCGATGACTGATAACCTATATAAAAAAACATTAAAACGTATAGGTTAACGTATTACTAGAACATTTATATCACTTTGGCACGTTCGCATTCTTAAATAACAAAACTATTGACAATTTTTCGTTCCGCATAGTCGGTTCGGTGAATCGATGACTGATAACCTATATAAAGAATACATTAAAACGTATAGAATAACGTATTACTAGAAGATTTATACCACTCTGGCACGTTCGGATCCTTAAATAACAAAACTATTGAAAATTTTTCGTTCCGCATATTCGGTTCGGTGATTCGATGACTGATAACCTATATAAAAAAACATTAAAACGTATAGAATAACGCATTACTCGAACATTTATACCACTTTGGCACGTTCGGATTCATAAATAACAAAATTATTGGAAATGTTCCGTTCCGCATAGTCGGTTCGGTGAATCGATGACTGATAACCTATACAAAAAAAAACATTAAGACGTATAGAATAACGTATTACTAGAGCATTTATACCACATTGGCACGTTCGGATTCTTAAATAACAAAATTATTGAAAATGTTTCGTTCCGCATACTCGGTTCGGTGAATCGATGACTGATAACCTATATAAAGAATACATTAAAACGTATAGAATAACGTGTTACTAGAACATTTATACCATTTTGGCACGTTCGGATTCTTAAATAACAAAATTCTTGAAAATTTTTCGTTCCGCATACTCGGTTCGGTGAATCGATGACTGACAACCTATATAAAGAATACATTAAAACGTATAGAATAACGTATTACAAAAACATTTATACCACTCTGGCACATGCGGATTCTTAAATAACAAAATTGTTGAAAATTATTCGTTCCGCATAGTCGGTTCGGTGAATCGATGACTGATAACCTATATAAAGAATACATTAAAACGTATAGAATAACGTATTACTAGAACATTTATACCACTCTGGCACGTTCGGATTCTTAAATAACTAAATTATTGAAAATGTTTCGTTCCGCATAGTCGGTTCGGTGAATCGATGACTGACAACCTATATAAAAAAACATTAAAATGTATAGAATAACGTATTACTAGAACATTTATACCACTTTGGCAAGTTCGGATTTATAAATAACAAAATTATTGGAAATGTTCCGTTCCGCATAGTCGGTTCGGTGAATCGATGACTGATAACCTCTATAAAGAATACATTAAAACGTATAGAATAACGTGTTACTAGAACATTTATACCACTTTGGCACGTTCGGATTCTTAAATAACAAAATTAATGAAAATTCTTCGTTCCGCATAGTCGGTTCGGTGAATCGATGACTGATAACCTATATAAAAAACAATTAACACGTATAGAATAACGCATTACTAGAACATTTATACCCCTTTGGCACGTTCGGATCCAGAAATAACAGAATTATTGAAAATTCTTAGTTCCGCATTCTCGGTTCGGTTAATCGGTGACTGATACTATATAAAAAAACATTAAAACGTATAGAATAACGTATTACCAGAACATTTATACCACTTTGGCACGTTCGGATTCTTAAATAACAAAATTATTGAAAATTTTTCGTTCTGTATATGCGGTTCGGTGAATCGATGACTGATAACATATATAAAGAACCATTAAAACGTATAGAATAACGTATGACTAGAACATTTATACCACTTTGGCACGTTCGGATTCATAAATATCAAAACTATTGAATATTTTTCGTTCCGCATTCTCGGTTCGGTGATTCGATGACTGATAACCTATATAAAAAACATGAAAACGTATAGAATAGCGCATTACTCGAACATTTATACCACTTTGGCACGTTTGAATTCTTAAATAACAAAATTATTGTAAATGTTTCGTTCCGCAAAAATTCGGTTCGGTGAATCGATGACTGACAACCTATATAAAAAAACATTAAAGTGTATAGAATAACGTATTACTAGAACATTTATATCACTTTGGCACGTTCGGATTCTGGAATAACAAATTTATTGAAAATTTTTCGTTCCGCATAGTCGGTTCGGTGAATCGATGACTGATAACCTATATAAAAAAACATTAAAACGTATAGAATGACGTATTACTAGAACATTTATACCACTTTGGCACGTTCGGATTCTTAAATAACAAAACTATTGACAATTTTTCGTTCCGCATAGTCGGTTCGGTGAATCGATGACTGATAACCTATATAAAGAATACATTAAAACGTATAGAATAACGTATTACTAGAAGATTTATACCACTCTGGCACGTTCGGATCCTTAAATAACAAAACTATTGAAAATTTTTCGTTCCGCATATTCGGTTCGGTGATTCGATGACTGATAACCTATATAAAAAAACATTAAAACGTATAGAATAACGCATTACTCGAACATTTATACCACTTTGGCACGTTCGGATTCATAAATAACAAAATTATTGGAAATGTTCCGTTCCGCATAGTCGGTTCGGTGAATCGATGACTGATAACCTATACAAAAAAAAACATTAAGACGTATAGAATAACGTATTACTAGAGCATTTATACCACATTGGCACGTTCGGATTCTTAAATAACAAAATTATTGAAAATGTTTCGTTCCGCATACTCGGTTCGGTGAATCGATGACTGATAACCTATATAAAGAATACATTAAAACGTATAGAATAACGTGTTACTAGAACATTTATACCACTTTGGCACGTTCGGATCCAGAAATAACAGAATTATTGAAAATTTTTCGTTCCGCATTCTCGGTTCGGTTAATCGGTGACTGATACTATATAAAAAAACATTAATACGTATAGAATAACGTATTACCAGAACATTTATACCACTTTGGCACGTTCGGATTCTTAAATAACAAAATTATTGAAAATTTTTCGTTCTGTAAATGCGGTTCGGTGAATCGATGACTGATAACATATATAAAGAACCATTAAAACGTATAGAATAGCGTATGACTAGAACATTTATACCACTTTGGCACGTTCGGATTCATAAATATCAAAACTATTGAATATTTTTCATTCCGCATAGTCGGTTCGGTGAATCGATGACTGATAACCTATATAAAGAAAACATTAAAACGTATAGAACAACGTATTACTAGAACATTTATACCACTCTGGCACTTTCGGATTCTTAAATAACAAAATTATTGAAAATTTTTCGTTCCGCATTCTCGGTTCGGTGATTCGATGACTGATAACCTATATAAAAAACATGAAAACGTATAGAATAGCGCATTACTCGAACATTTATACCACTTTGGCACGTTTGAATTCTTAAATAACAAAATTATTGAAAATGTTTCGTTCCGCAAAGTCGGTTCGGTGAATCGATGACTGACAACCTATATAAAAAAACATTAAAATGTATAGAATAACGTATTACTAGAACATTTATATCACTTTGGCACGTTCGGATTCTGGAATAACAAATTTATTGAAAATTTTTCGTTCCGCATAGTCGGTTCGGTGAATCGATGACTGATAACCTATATAAAAAAACATTAAAACGTATAGAATGACGTATTACTAGAACATTTATACCACTTTGGCACGTTCGGATTTATAAATAACAAAATTATTGGAAATGTTCCGCTCCGCATAGTCGGTTCGGTGAATCGATGACTGATGACCTATATAAAAAACAATTAACGCGTATAGAATAACGCATTACTAGAACATTTATACCACTTTGGCACGTTCGGATCCAGAAATAACAGAATTATTGAAAATTTTTCGTTCCGCCTTCTCGGTTCGGTTAACCGATGACTGATAACCTATATAAAAAAACATTAAAACGTATAGGTTAACGTATTACTAGAACATTTATATCACTTTGGCACGTTCGCATTCTTAAATAACAAAACTATTGACAATTTTTCGTTCCGCATAGTCGGTTCGGTGAATCGATGACTGATAACCTATATAAAGAATACATTAAAACGTATAGAATAACGTATTACTAGAAGATTTATACCACTCTGGCACGTTCGGATCCTTAAATAACAAAACTATTGAAAATTTTTCGTTCCGCATATTCGGTTCGGTGATTCGATGACTGATAACCTATATAAAAAAACATTAAAACGTATAGAATAACGCATTACTCGAACATTTATACCACTTTGGCACGTTCGGATTCATAAATAACAAAATTATTGGAAATGTTCCGTTCCGCATAGTCGGTTCGGTGAATCGATGACTGATAACCTATACAAAAAAAAACATTAAGACGTATAGAATAACGTATTACTAGAGCATTTATACCACATTGGCACGTTCGGATTCTTAAATAACAAAATTATTGAAAATGTTTCGTTCCGCATACTCGGTTCGGTGAATCGATGACTGATAACCTATATAAAGAATACATTAAAACGTATAGAATAACGTGTTACTAGAACATTTATACCATTTTGGCACGTTCGGATTCTTAAATAACAAAATTCTTGAAAATTTTTCGTTCCGCATACTCGGTTCGGTGAATCGATGACTGACAACCTATATAAAGAATACATTAAAACGTATAGAATAACGTATTACAAAAACATTTATACCACTCTGGCACATGTGGATTCTTAAATAACAAAATTGTTGAAAATTATTCGTTCCGCATAGTCGGTTCGGTGAATCGATGACTGATAACCTATATAAAGAATACATTAAAACGTATAGAATAACGTATTACTAGAACATTTATACCACTCTGGCACGTTCGGATTCTTAAATAACTAAATTATTGAAAATGTTTCGTTCCGCATAGTCGGTTCGGTGAATCGATGACTGACAACCTATATAAAAAAACATTAAAATGTATAGAATAACGTATTACTAGAACATTTATACCACTTTGGCAAGTTCGGATTTATAAATAACAAAATTATTGGAAATGTTCCGTTCCGCATAGTCGGTTCGGTGAATCGATGACTGATAACCTCTATAAAGAATACATTAAAACGTATAGAATAACGTGTTACTAGAACATTTATACCACTTTGGCACGTTCGGATTCTTAAATAACAAAATTAATGAAAATTCTTCGTTCCGCATAGTCGGTTCGGTGAATCGATGACTGATAACCTATATAAAAAACAATTAACACGTATAGAATAACGCATTACTAGAACATTTATACCCCTTTGGCACGTTCGGATCCAGAAATAACAGAATTATTGAAAATTCTTAGTTCCGCATTCTCGGTTCGGTTAATCGGTGACTGATACTATATAAAAAAACATTAAAACGTATAGAATAACGTATTACCAGAACATTTATACCACTTTGGCACGTTCGGATTCTTAAATAACAAAATTATTGAAAATTTTTCGTTCTGTATATGCGGTTCGGTGAATCGATGACTGATAACATATATAAAGAACCATTAAAACGTATAGAATAACGTATGACTAGAACATTTATACCACTTTGGCACGTTCGGATTCATAAATATCAAAACTATTGAATATTTTTCGTTCCGCATTCTCGGTTCGGTGATTCGATGACTGATAACCTATATAAAAAACATGAAAACGTATAGAATAGCGCATTACTCGAACATTTATACCACTTTGGCACGTTTGAATTCTTAAATAACAAAATTATTGAAAATGTTTCGTTCCGCAAAGTCGGTTCGGTGAATCGATGACTGACAACCTATATAAAAAAACATTAAAATGTATAGAATAACGTATTACTAGAACATTTATATCACTTTGGCACGTTCGGATTCTGGAATAACAAATTTATTGAAAATTTTTCGTTCCGCATAGTCGGTTCGGTGAATCGATGACTGATAACCTATATAAAAAAACATTAAAACGTATAGAATAACTTATTACTAGATCATTTATACCACTTTGGCACGCCCGGATTCATAAATAACAAAATTGTTGAAAATGTTTCATTCCGCATAGTCGGTTCGGTGAATCGATGACTGATAACCTATATAAAAAACAATTAACACGTATAGAATAACGTTTTACTAGAACATTTATACCACTTTGGCACGTTCGGATTCGTAAATAACAAAATTATTGAAAATGTTTCATTCCGCAAAGTCGGTTCGGTGAATCGATGCATGATAACCTATATAAAAAACAATTAACACGTATAGTATAACGTATTACTAGAGCATTTATACCACTTTGGCACGTTCGGATTCTTAAATAACAAAATTATTGAAAATGTTTCGTTCCGCATACTCGGTTCGGTGAATCGATGACTGATAACCTATATAAAGAATACATTAAAACGTATAGAATAACGTGTTACTAGAACATTTATACCACTCTGGCAGGTTCGGATTCTTAAATAACAAAATTACTGAAAATGTTTCGTTCCGCATAGTCGGTTCGGTGAATCGATGACTGACAACCTATATAAAAAAACATTAAAATGTATAGAATAACGTATTACTAGAACATTTATACCACTCTGGCACGTTCGGATTTGTAAATAACAAAATTATTGAAAATTTTTCGTTCCGCATAGTCGGTTCGGTGAATCGATGACTGACAACCCATATAAAAAAACATTAAAACGTATAGAATGACGTATTACTAGAACATTTATACCACTTTGGCACGTTCGGATTTATAAATAACAAAATTATTGGAAATGTTCCGCTCCGCATAGTCGGTTCGGTGAATCGATGACTGATGACCTATATAAAAAACAATTAACGCGTATAGAATAACGCATTACTAGAACATTTATACCACTTTGGCACGTTCGGATCCAGAAATAACAGAATTATTGAAAATTTTTCGTTCCGCATTCTCGGTTCGGTTAACCGATGACTGATAACCTATATAAAAAAACATTAAAACGTATAGGTTAACGTATTACTAGAACATTTATATCACTTTGGCACGTTCGCATTCTTAAATAACAAAACTATTGACAATTTTTCGTTCCGCATAGTCGGTTCGGTGATTCGATGACTGATAACCTATATAAAAAACATGAAAACGTATAGAATAGCGCATTACTCGAACATTTATACCACTTTGGCACGTTTGAATTCTTAAATAACAAAATTATTGAAAATGTTTCGTTCCGCAAAGTCGGTTCGGTGAATCGATGACTGACAACCTATATAAAAAAACATTAAAATGTATAGAATAACGTATTACTAGAACATTTATATCACTTTGGCACGTTCGGATTCTGGAATAACAAATTTATTGAAAATTTTTCGTTCCGCATAGTCGGTTCGGTGAATCGATGACTGATAACCTATATAAAAAAACATTAAAACGTATAGAATAACTTATTACTAGATCATTTATACCACTTTGGCACGCCCGGATTCATAAATAACAAAATTGTTGAAAATGTTTCATTCCGCATAGTCGGTTCGGTGAATCGATGACTGATAACCTATATAAAAAACAATTAACACGTATAGAATAACGTTTTACTAGAACATTTATACCACTTTGGCACGTTCGGATTCGTAAATAACAAAATTATTGAAAATGTTTCATTCCGCAAAGTCGGTTCGGTGAATCGATGCATGATAACCTATATAAAAAACAATTAACACGTATAGTATAACGTATTACTAGAGCATTTATACCACTTTGGCACGTTCGGATTCTTAAATAACAAAATTATTGAAAATGTTTCGTTCCGCATACTCGGTTCGGTGAATCGATGACTGATAACCTATATAAAGAATACATTAAAACGTATAGAATAACGTGTTACTAGAACATTTATACCACTCTGGCAGTTTCGGATTCTTAAATAACAAAATTATTGAAAATGTTTCGTTCCGCATAGTCGGTTCGGTGAATCGATGACTGACAACCCATATAAAAAAACATTAAAACGTATAGAATGACGTATTACTAGAACATTTATACCACTTTGGCACGTTCGGATTTATAAATAACAAAATTATTGGAAATGTTCCGCTCCGCATAGTCGGTTCGGTGAATCGATGACTGATGACCTATATAAAAAACAATTAACGCGTATAGAATAACGCATTACTAGAACATTTATACCACTTTGGCACGTTCGGATCCAGAAATAACAGAATTATTGAAAATTTTTCGTTCCGCATTCTCGGTTCGGTTAATTGATGACTGATAACCTATATAAAAAAACATTAAAACGTATAGGTTAACGTATTACTAGAACATTTATACCACTTTGGCACGTTCGGATCCAGAAATAACAAAATTATTGGAAATGTTCCGCTCCGCATAGTCGGTTCGGTGAATCGATGACTGATAACCTATATAAAGAATACATTAAAACGTATAGAATAACATATTACTAGAAGATTTATACCACTCTGGCACGTTCGGATCCTTAAATAACAAAACTATTGAAAATTTTTCGTTCCGCATATTCGGTTCGGTGATTCGATGACTGATAACCTATATAAAAAAACATTAAAACGTATAGAATAACGCATTACTCGAACATTTATACCACTTTGGCACGTTCGGATTCATAAATAACAAAATTATTGGAAATGTTCCGTTCCGCATAGTCGGTTCGGTGAATCGATGACTGATAACCTATACAAAAAAAAACATTAAGACGTATAGAATAACGTATTACTAGAGCATTTATACCACATTGGCACGTTCGGATTCTTAAATAACAAAATTATTGAAAATGTTTCGTTCCGCATACTCGGTTCGGTGAATCGATGACTGATAACCTATATAAAGAATACATTAAAACGTATAGAATAACGTGTTACTAGAACATTTATACCATTTTGGCACGTTCGGATTCTTAAATAACAAAATTCTTGAAAATTTTTCGTTCCGCATACTCGGTTCGGTGAATCGATGACTGACAACCTATATAAAGAATACATTAAAACGTATAGAATAACGTATTACAAAAACATTTATACCACTCTGGCACATGCGGATTCTTAAATAACAAAATTGTTGAAAATTATTCGTTCCGCATAGTCGGTTCGGTGAATCGATGACTGATAACCTATATAAAGAATACATTAAAACGTATAGAATAACGTATTACTAGAACATTTATACCACTCTGGCACGTTCGGATTCTTAAATAACTAAATTATTGAAAATGTTTCGTTCCGCATAGTCGGTTCGGTGAATCGATGACTGACAACCCATATAAAAAAACATTAAAACGTATAGAATGACGTATTACTAGAACATTTATACCACTTTGGCACGTTCGGATTTATAAATAACAAAATTATTGGAAATGTTCCGCTCCGCATAGTCGGTTCGGTGAATCGATGACTGATGACCTATATAAAAAACAATTAACGCGTATAGAATAACGCATTACTAGAACATTTATACCACTTTGGCACGTTCGGATCCAGAAATAACAGAATTATTGAAAATTTTTCGTTCCGCATTCTCGGTTCGGTTAACCGATGACTGATAACCTATATAAAAAAACATTAAAACGTATAGGTTAACGTATTACTAGAACATTTATATCACTTTGGCACGTTCGCATTCTTAAATAACAAAACTATTGACAATTTTTCGTTCCGCATAGTCGGTTCGGTGAATCGATGACTGATAACCTATATAAAGAATACATTAAAACGTATAGAATAACATATTACTAGAAGATTTATACCACTCTGGCACGTTCGGATCCTTAAATAACAAAACTATTGAAAATTTTTCGTTCCGCATATTCGGTTCGGTGATTCGATGACTGATAACCTATATAAAAAAACATTAAAACGTATAGAATAACGCATTACTCGAACATTTATACCACTTTGGCACGTTCGGATTCATAAATAACAAAATTATTGGAAATGTTCCGTTCCGCATAGTCGGTTCGGTGAATCGATGACTGATAACCTATACAAAAAAAAACATTAAGACGTATAGAATAACGTATTACTAGAGCATTTATACCACATTGGCACGTTCGGATTCTTAAATAACAAAATTATTGAAAATGTTTCGTTCCGCATACTCGGTTCGGTGAATCGATGACTGATAACCTATATAAAGAATACATTAAAACGTATAGAATAACGTGTTACTAGAACATTTATACCATTTTGGCACGTTCGGATTCTTAAATAACAAAATTCTTGAAAATTTTTCGTTCCGCATACTCGGTTCGGTGAATCGATGACTGACAACCTATATAAAGAATACATTAAAACGTATAGAATAACGTATTACAAAAACATTTATACCACTCTGGCACATGCGGATTCTTAAATAACAAAATTGTTGAAAATTATTCGTTCCGCATAGTCGGTTCGGTGAATCGATGACTGATAACCTATATAAAGAATACATTAAAACGTATAGAATAACGTATTACTAGAACATTTATACCACTCTGGCACGTTCGGATTCTTAAATAACTAAATTATTGAAAATGTTTCGTTCCGCATAGTCGGTTCGGTGAATCGATGACTGACAACCTATATAAAAAAACATTAAAATGTATAGAATAACGTATTACTAGAACATTTATACCACTTTGGCAAGTTCGGATTTATAAATAACAAAATTATTGGAAATGTTCCGTTCCGCATAGTCGGTTCGGTGAATCGATGACTGATAACCTCTATAAAGAATACATTAAAACGTATAGAATAACGTGTTACTAGAACATTTATACCACTTTGGCACGTTCGGATTCTTAAATAACAAAATTAATGAAAATTCTTCGTTCCGCATAGTCGGTTCGGTGAATCGATGACTGATAACCTATATAAAAAACAATTAACACGTATAGAATAACGCATTACTAGAACATTTATACCCCTTTGGCACGTTCGGATCCAGAAATAACAGAATTATTGAAAATTCTTAGTTCCGCATTCTCGGTTCGGTTAATCGGTGACTGATACTATATAAAAAAACATTAAAACGTATAGAATAACGTATTACCAGAACATTTATACCACTTTGGCACGTTCGGATTCTTAAATAACAAAATTATTGAAAATTTTTCGTTCTGTATATGCGGTTCGGTGAATCGATGACTGATAACATATATAAAGAACCATTAAAACGTATAGAATAACGTATGACTAGAACATTTATACCACTTTGGCACGTTCGGATTCATAAATATCAAAACTATTGAATATTTTTCGTTCCGCATTCTCGGTTCGGTGATTCGATGACTGATAACCTATATAAAAAACATGAAAACGTATAGAATAGCGCATTACTCGAACATTTATACCACTTTGGCACGTTTGAATTCTTAAATAACAAAATTATTGTAAATGTTTCGTTCCGCAAAAATTCGGTTCGGTGAATCGATGACTGACAACCTATATAAAAAAACATTAAAGTGTATAGAATAACGTATTACTAGAACATTTATATCACTTTGGCACGTTCGGATTCTGGAATAACAAATTTATTGAAAATTTTTCGTTCCGCATAGTCGGTTCGGTGAATCGATGACTGATAACCTATATAAAAAAACATTAAAACGTATAGAATGACGTATTACTAGAACATTTATACCACTTTGGCACGTTCGGATTCTTAAATAACAAAACTATTGACAATTTTTCGTTCCGCATAGTCGGTTCGGTGAATCGATGACTGATAACCTATATAAAGAATACATTAAAACGTATAGAATAACGTATTACTAGAAGATTTATACCACTCTGGCACGTTCGGATCCTTAAATAACAAAACTATTGAAAATTTTTCGTTCCGCATATTCGGTTCGGTGATTCGATGACTGATAACCTATATAAAAAAACATTAAAACGTATAGAATAACGCATTACTCGAACATTTATACCACTTTGGCACGTTCGGATTCATAAATAACAAAATTATTGGAAATGTTCCGTTCCGCATAGTCGGTTCGGTGAATCGATGACTGATAACCTATACAAAAAAAAACATTAAGACGTATAGAATAACGTATTACTAGAGCATTTATACCACATTGGCACGTTCGGATTCTTAAATAACAAAATTATTGAAAATGTTTCGTTCCGCATACTCGGTTCGGTGAATCGATGACTGATAACCTATATAAAGAATACATTAAAACGTATAGAATAACGTGTTACTAGAACATTTATACCACTTTGGCACGTTCGGATCCAGAAATAACAGAATTATTGAAAATTTTTCGTTCCGCATTCTCGGTTCGGTTAATCGGTGACTGATACTATATAAAAAAACATTAATACGTATAGAATAACGTATTACCAGAACATTTATACCACTTTGGCACGTTCGGATTCTTAAATAACAAAATTATTGAAAATTTTTCGTTCTGTAAATGCGGTTCGGTGAATCGATGACTGATAACATATATAAAGAACCATTAAAACGTATAGAATAGCGTATGACTAGAACATTTATACCACTTTGGCACGTTCGGATTCATAAATATCAAAACTATTGAATATTTTTCATTCCGCATAGTCGGTTCGGTGAATCGATGACTGATAACCTATATAAAGAAAACATTAAAACGTATAGAACAACGTATTACTAGAACATTTATACCACTCTGGCACTTTCGGATTCTTAAATAACAAAATTATTGAAAATTTTTCGTTCCGCATTCTCGGTTCGGTGATTCGATGACTGATAACCTATATAAAAAACATGAAAACGTATAGAATAGCGCATTACTCGAACATTTATACCACTTTGGCACGTTTGAATTCTTAAATAACAAAATTATTGAAAATGTTTCGTTCCGCAAAGTCGGTTCGGTGAATCGATGACTGACAACCTATATAAAAAAACATTAAAATGTATAGAATAACGTATTACTAGAACATTTATATCACTTTGGCACGTTCGGATTCTGGAATAACAAATTTATTGAAAATTTTTCGTTCCGCATAGTCGGTTCGGTGAATCGATGACTGATAACCTATATAAAAAAACATTAAAACGTATAGAATGACGTATTACTAGAACATTTATACCACTTTGGCACGTTCGGATTTATAAATAACAAAATTATTGGAAATGTTCCGCTCCGCATAGTCGGTTCGGTGAATCGATGACTGATGACCTATATAAAAAACAATTAACGCGTATAGAATAACGCATTACTAGAACATTTATACCACTTTGGCACGTTCGGATCCAGAAATAACAGAATTATTGAAAATTTTTCGTTCCGCCTTCTCGGTTCGGTTAACCGATGACTGATAACCTATATAAAAAAACATTAAAACGTATAGGTTAACGTATTACTAGAACATTTATATCACTTTGGCACGTTCGCATTCTTAAATAACAAAACTATTGACAATTTTTCGTTCCGCATAGTCGGTTCGGTGAATCGATGACTGATAACCTATATAAAGAATACATTAAAACGTATAGAATAACGTATTACTAGAAGATTTATACCACTCTGGCACGTTCGGATCCTTAAATAACAAAACTATTGAAAATTTTTCGTTCCGCATATTCGGTTCGGTGATTCGATGACTGATAACCTATATAAAAAAACATTAAAACGTATAGAATAACGCATTACTCGAACATTTATACCACTTTGGCACGTTCGGATTCATAAATAACAAAATTATTGGAAATGTTCCGTTCCGCATAGTCGGTTCGGTGAATCGATGACTGATAACCTATACAAAAAAAAACATTAAGACGTATAGAATAACGTATTACTAGAGCATTTATACCACATTGGCACGTTCGGATTCTTAAATAACAAAATTATTGAAAATGTTTCGTTCCGCATACTCGGTTCGGTGAATCGATGACTGATAACCTATATAAAGAATACATTAAAACGTATAGAATAACGTGTTACTAGAACATTTATACCATTTTGGCACGTTCGGATTCTTAAATAACAAAATTCTTGAAAATTTTTCGTTCCGCATACTCGGTTCGGTGAATCGATGACTGACAACCTATATAAAGAATACATTAAAACGTATAGAATAACGTATTACAAAAACATTTATACCACTCTGGCACATGCGGATTCTTAAATAACAAAATTGTTGAAAATTATTCGTTCCGCATAGTCGGTTCGGTGAATCGATGACTGATAACCTATATAAAGAATACATTAAAACGTATAGAATAACGTATTACTAGAACATTTATACCACTCTGGCACGTTCGGATTCTTAAATAACTAAATTATTGAAAATGTTTCGTTCCGCATAGTCGGTTCGGTGAATCGATGACTGACAACCTATATAAAAAAACATTAAAATGTATAGAATAACGTATTACTAGAACATTTATACCACTTTGGCAAGTTCGGATTTATAAATAACAAAATTATTGGAAATGTTCCGTTCCGCATAGTCGGTTCGGTGAATCGATGACTGATAACCTCTATAAAGAATACATTAAAACGTATAGAATAACGTGTTACTAGAACATTTATACCACTTTGGCACGTTCGGATTCTTAAATAACAAAATTAATGAAAATTCTTCGTTCCGCATAGTCGGTTCGGTGAATCGATGACTGATAACCTATATAAAAAACAATTAACACGTATAGAATAACGCATTACTAGAACATTTATACCCCTTTGGCACGTTCGGATCCAGAAATAACAGAATTATTGAAAATTCTTAGTTCCGCATTCTCGGTTCGGTTAATCGGTGACTGATACTATATAAAAAAACATTAAAACGTATAGAATAACGTATTACCAGAACATTTATACCACTTTGGCACGTTCGGATTCTTAAATAACAAAATTATTGAAAATTTTTCGTTCTGTATATGCGGTTCGGTGAATCGATGACTGATAACATATATAAAGAACCATTAAAACGTATAGAATAACGTATGACTAGAACATTTATACCACTTTGGCACGTTCGGATTCATAAATATCAAAACTATTGAATATTTTTCGTTCCGCATTCTCGGTTCGGTGATTCGATGACTGATAACCTATATAAAAAACATGAAAACGTATAGAATAGCGCATTACTCGAACATTTATACCACTTTGGCACGTTTGAATTCTTAAATAACAAAATTATTGAAAATGTTTCGTTCCGCAAAGTCGGTTCGGTGAATCGATGACTGACAACCCATATAAAAAAACATTAAAACGTATAGAATGACGTATTACTAGAACATTTATACCACTTTGGCACGTTCGGATTTATAAATAACAAAATTATTGGAAATGTTCCGCTCCGCATAGTCGGTTCGGTGAATCGATGACTGATGACCTATATAAAAAACAATTAACGCGTATAGAATAACGCATTACTAGAACATTTATACCACTTTGGCACGTTCGGATCCAGAAATAACAGAATTATTGAAAATTTTTCGTTCCGCATTCTCGGTTCGGTTAACCGATGACTGATAACCTATATAAAAAAACATTAAAACGTATAGGTTAACGTATTACTAGAACATTTATATCACTTTGGCACGTTCGCATTCTTAAATAACAAAACTATTGACAATTTTTCGTTCCGCATAGTCGGTTCGGTGATTCGATGACTGATAACCTATATAAAAAACATGAAAACGTATAGAATAGCGCATTACTCGAACATTTATACCACTTTGGCACGTTTGAATTCTTAAATAACAAAATTATTGAAAATGTTTCGTTCCGCAAAGTCGGTTCGGTGAATCGATGACTGACAACCTATATAAAAAAACATTAAAATGTATAGAATAACGTATTACTAGAACATTTATATCACTTTGGCACGTTCGGATTCTGGAATAACAAATTTATTGAAAATTTTTCGTTCCGCATAGTCGGTTCGGTGAATCGATGACTGATAACCTATATAAAAAACAATTAACACGTATAGAATAACGTTTTACTAGAACATTTATACCACTTTGGCACGTTCGGATTCGTAAATAACAAAATTATTGAAAATGTTTCATTCCGCAAAGTCGGTTCGGTGAATCGATGCATGATAACCTATATAAAAAACAATTAACACGTATAGTATAACGTTTTACTAGAACATTTATACCACTTTGGCACGTTCGGATTCGTAAATAACAAAATTATTGAAAATGTTTCATTCCGCAAAGTCGGTTCGGTGAATCGATGCATGATAACCTATATAAAAAACAATTAACACGTATAGTATAACGTATTACTAGAGCATTTATACCACTTTGGCACGTTCGGATTCTTAAATAACAAAATTATTGAAAATGTTTCGTTCCGCATACTCGGTTCGGTGAATCGATGACTGATAACCTATATAAAGAATACATTAAAACGTATAGAATAACGTGTTACTAGAACATTTATACCACTCTGGCAGTTTCGGATTCTTAAATAACAAAATTATTGAAAATGTTTCGTTCCGCATAGTCGGTTCGGTGAATCGATGACTGACAACCCATATAAAAAAACATTAAAACGTATAGAATGACGTATTACTAGAACATTTATACCACTTTGGCACGTTCGGATTTATAAATAACAAAATTATTGGAAATGTTCCGCTCCGCATAGTCGGTTCGGTGAATCGATGACTGATGACCTATATAAAAAACAATTAACGCGTATAGAATAACGCATTACTAGAACATTTATACCACTTTGGCACGTTCGGATCCAGAAATAACAGAATTATTGAAAATTTTTCGTTCCGCATTCTCGGTTCGGTTAATTGATGACTGATAACCTATATAAAAAAACATTAAAACGTATAGGTTAACGTATTACTAGAACATTTATACCACTTTGGCACGTTCGGATCCAGAAATAACAAAATTATTGGAAATGTTCCGCTCCGCATAGTCGGTTCGGTGAATCGATGACTGATAACCTATATAAAGAATACATTAAAACGTATAGAATAACATATTACTAGAAGATTTATACCACTCTGGCACGTTCGGATCCTTAAATAACAAAACTATTGAAAATTTTTCGTTCCGCATATTCGGTTCGGTGATTCGATGACTGATAACCTATATAAAAAAACATTAAAACGTATAGAATAACGCATTACTCGAACATTTATACCACTTTGGCACGTTCGGATTCATAAATAACAAAATTATTGGAAATGTTCCGTTCCGCATAGTCGGTTCGGTGAATCGATGACTGATAACCTATACAAAAAAAAACATTAAGACGTATAGAATAACGTATTACTAGAGCATTTATACCACATTGGCACGTTCGGATTCTTAAATAACAAAATTATTGAAAATGTTTCGTTCCGCATACTCGGTTCGGTGAATCGATGACTGATAACCTATATAAAGAATACATTAAAACGTATAGAATAACGTGTTACTAGAACATTTATACCATTTTGGCACGTTCGGATTCTTAAATAACAAAATTCTTGAAAATTTTTCGTTCCGCATACTCGGTTCGGTGAATCGATGACTGACAACCTATATAAAGAATACATTAAAACGTATAGAATAACGTATTACAAAAACATTTATACCACTCTGGCACATGCGGATTCTTAAATAACAAAATTGTTGAAAATTATTCGTTCCGCATAGTCGGTTCGGTGAATCGATGACTGATAACCTATATAAAGAATACATTAAAACGTATAGAATAACGTATTACTAGAACATTTATACCACTCTGGCACGTTCGGATTCTTAAATAACTAAATTATTGAAAATGTTTCGTTCCGCATAGTCGGTTCGGTGAATCGATGACTGACAACCCATATAAAAAAACATTAAAACGTATAGAATGACGTATTACTAGAACATTTATACCACTTTGGCACGTTCGGATTTATAAATAACAAAATTATTGGAAATGTTCCGCTCCGCATAGTCGGTTCGGTGAATCGATGACTGATGACCTATATAAAAAACAATTAACGCGTATAGAATAACGCATTACTAGAACATTTATACCACTTTGGCACGTTCGGATCCAGAAATAACAGAATTATTGAAAATTTTTCGTTCCGCATTCTCGGTTCGGTTAACCGATGACTGATAACCTATATAAAAAAACATTAAAACGTATAGGTTAACGTATTACTAGAACATTTATATCACTTTGGCACGTTCGCATTCTTAAATAACAAAACTATTGACAATTTTTCGTTCCGCATAGTCGGTTCGGTGAATCGATGACTGATAACCTATATAAAGAATACATTAAAACGTATAGAATAACATATTACTAGAAGATTTATACCACTCTGGCACGTTCGGATCCTTAAATAACAAAACTATTGAAAATTTTTCGTTCCGCATATTCGGTTCGGTGATTCGATGACTGATAACCTATATAAAAAAACATTAAAACGTATAGAATAACGCATTACTCGAACATTTATACCACTTTGGCACGTTCGGATTCATAAATAACAAAATTATTGGAAATGTTCCGTTCCGCATAGTCGGTTCGGTGAATCGATGACTGATAACCTATACAAAAAAAAACATTAAGACCTATAGAATAACGTATTACTAGAACATTTATACCACTTTGGCACGTGCGGATTCTTAAATAACAAAATTATTGAAAATTTTTCGTTCCGTATAGGCGGTTCGGTGAATCGATGACTGATGACCTATATAAAAAACAATTAACACGTATAGAATAACGTATTACTAGAACATTTATACCACTCTGGCACGTTCGGATTTGTAATTAACAAAATTATTGAAAATTTTTCGTTCCGCATAGTCGGTTCGGTGAATCGATGACTGACAACCTATATGAAGAATACATTAAAACGTATAGAATAACGTATTACTAGAACATTTATACCACTTTGGCACGTTCGGATTCTTAAATAACAAAACTATTGAAAATTTTCCGTTCCGCATAGTCGGTTCGGTGAATCGATGACTGATAACCTATATAAAGAATACATTAAAACGTATAGAATAACGTATTACTAGAACATTTATACCACTCTGGCACGTTCGGATGCTTAAATAACAATATTATAGAAAATGTTTCGTTCCGCATAGTCGGTTCGGCGAATCGATGACTGACAACCTATATAAAAAACCATTAAAAGGTATAGAATAACGTATTACTAGAACATTTATACCACTCTGGCACGTTCGGATTCTTAAATAACAAAACTATTGAAAATGTTTCGTTCCGCATAGTCGGTTCGGTGAATCGATGACCGATAACCTATACAAAAAAACATTAAAACGTATAGAATAACGTATTACTGGAACATTTATACCACTTTGGCACGTGCGGATTCTTAAATAACTAAATTATTGAAAACGTTTCGTTCCGCATAGTCGGTTCGGTGAATCGATGACTAACAACCTATATAAAAAAACATTAAAACGTATATTATAACGTATTAGAAGAACATTTATACCACTTTGGCACGTTCGGATTCTTAAATAACAAAACTATTGAGAATTTTTCGTTCCACATAGTCGGTTCGGTGAATCGATGACTGACAACCTATATAAAAAACCATTAAAATGTATAGAATAACGTATAACTAGAACATTTATAGCACTTTGGCACGTTTGGATTCATAAATAACAAAAGTATTGAAGATGTTTCATTCCGCATAGCCGGTTCGGTGAATCGATGACTGATAACCGATATAAAAAAACATTAAAACGCATAGAATAACGTATTACTAGAACATTTATACCACTTTGGCACGTTCGGATTCTTAAATAACAAAACTATTGAAAATTTTCCGTTCCGCATAGTCGGTTCGGTGAATCGATGACTGATAACCTATGTAAAAAAACATTAAAACGTATAGAATAACGTATTACTAGAACATTTATACCACTCTGCCACGTTCGGATTCTTAAATAACAAAATTATTGAAAATTTTTCGTTCCGCATTCTCGGTTCGGTGATTCGATGACTGATAACCTATATAAAAAAACATTAAAACGTATAGAATAACGCATTACTCGAAAATTTATACCACTTTGGCACGTTCCGATTCATAAATAACAAAATTATTGGAAATGTTCCGTTCCGCATTGTCGGTTCGGTGAATCGATGACTAACAACCTATATAAAAAAACATTAAAACGTATAGAATAGCGTATTACTAGAACATTTATACCACTCTGGCACGTGCGGATTCTTAAATAACTAAATTATTGAAAATGTTTCGTTCCGCATAGTCGGTTCGGTGAATCGATGACTGATAACCTATATAAAGAATACATTAAAACGTATAGAATAACGTATTACTAGAACATTTATACCACTCTGGCACGTTCGGATTCTTAAATAACAAAACTATTGAAAATGTTTCGTTCCGCATAGTCGGTTCGGTGAATCGATGACCGATAACCTATACAAAAAAACATTAAAACGTATAGAATAACGTATTACTGGAACATTTATACCACTTTGGCACGTGCGGATTCTTAAATAACAAAATTATTGAAAATTTTTCGTTCCGTATAGGCGGTTCGGTGAATCGATGACTGATAACCTATATAAAAAACAATTGACACGTATAGAATAACGTATTACTAGATCATTTATACCACTTTGGCACGTTCGGATTTGTAAATAACAAAATTATTGAAAATTTTTCGTTCCGCATAGTTGGTTCGGTGAATCGATGACTGACAACCTATATAAAGAATACATTAAAACGTATAGAATAACGTATTACTAGAACATTTATACCACTCTGGCACGTTCGGATTCTTAAATAACTAAATTATTGAAAACGTTTCGTTCCGCATAGTCGGTTCGGTGAATCGATGACTAACAACCTATATAAAAAAACATTAAAACGTATATTATAACGTATTAGAAGAACATTTATACCACTTTGGCACGTTCGGATTCTTAAATAACAAAACTATTGAGAATTTTTCGTTCCACATAGTCGGTTCGGTGAATCGATGACTGACAACCTATATAAAAAACCATTAAAATGTATAGAATAACGTATAACTAGAACATTTATAGCACTTTGGCACGTTTGGATTCATAAATAACAAAAGTATTGAAGATGTTTCATTCCGCATAGCCGGTTCGGTGAATCGATGACTGATAACCGATATAAAAAAACATTAAAACGCATAGAATAACGTATTACTAGAACATTTATACCACTTTGGCACGTTCGGATTCTTAAATAACAAAACTATTGAAAATTTTCCGTTCCGCATAGTCGGTTCGGTGAATCGATGACTGATAACCTATGTAAAAAAACATTAAAACGTATAGAATAACGTATTACTAGACCATTTATACCACTCTGCCACGTTCGGATTCTTAAATAACAAAATTATTGAAAATTTTTCGTTCCGCATTCTCGGTTCGGTGATTCGATGACTGATAACCTATATAAAAAAACATTAAAACGTATAGAATAACGCATTACTCGAACATTTATACCACTTTGGCACGTTCCGATTCATAAATAACAAAATTATTGGAAATGTTCCGTTCCGCATTGTCGGTTCGGTGATTCGATGACTGATAACCTATATAAGAAAAAACATTAAAACGTATAGAATAACGTATTACTAGAACATTTATACCACTTTGGCACGTGCGGATTCTTAAATAACAAAATTATTGAAAATTTTTCGTTCCGCATAGTCGGTTCAGTGAATCGATGACTGATAACCTATATAAAGAATACATTAAAACGTATAGAATAACGTATTACTAGAACATTTATACCACTCTGGCACGTTCGGATGCTTAAATAACAATATTATAGAAAATGTTTCGTTCCGCATAGTCGGTTCGGCGAATCGATGACTGACAACCTATATAAAAAACCATTAAAAGGTATAGAATAACGTATTACTAGAACATTTATACCACTCTGGCACGTTCGGATTCTTAAATAACAAAACTATTGAAAATGTTTCGTTCCGCATAGTCGGTTCGGTGAATCGATGACCGATAACCTATACAAAAAAACATTAAAACGTATAGAATAACGTATTACTGGAACATTTATACCACTTTGGCACGTGCGGATTCTTAAATAACAAAATTATTGAAAATTTTTCGTTCCGTATAGGCGGTTCGGTGAATCGATGACTGATAACCTATATAAAAAACAATTGACACGTATAGAATAACGTATTACTAGATCATTTATACCACTTTGGCACGTTCGGATTTGTAAATAACAAAATTATTGAAAATTTTTCGTTCCGCATAGTTGGTTCGGTGAATCGATGACTGACAACCTATATAAAGAATACATTAAAACGTATAGAATAACGTATTACTAGAACATTTATACCACTCTGGCACGTTCGGATTCTTAAATAACTAAATTATTGAAAACGTTTCGTTCCGCATAGTCGGTTCGGTGAATCGATGACTAACAACCTATATAAAAAAACATTAAAACGTATATTATAACGTATTAGAAGAACATTTATACCACTTTGGCACGTTCGGATTCTTAAATAACAAAACTATTGAGAATTTTTCGTTCCACATAGTCGGTTCGGTGAATCGATGACTGACAACCTATATAAAAAACCATTAAAATGTATAGAATAACGTATAACTAGAACATTTATAGCACTTTGGCACGTTTGGATTCATAAATAACAAAAGTATTGAAGATGTTTCATTCCGCATAGCCGGTTCGGTGAATCGATGACTGATAACCGATATAAAAAAACATTAAAACGCATAGAATAACGTATTACTAGAACATTTATACCACTTTGGCACGTTCGGATTCTTAAATAACAAAACTATTGAAAATTTTCCGTTCCGCATAGTCGGTTCGGTGAATCGATGACTGATAACCTATGTAAAAAAACATTAAAACGTATAGAATAACGTATTACTAGACCATTTATACCACTCTGCCACGTTCGGATTCTTAAATAACAAAATTATTGAAAATTTTTCGTTCCGCATTCTCGGTTCGGTGATTCGATGACTGATAACCTATATAAAAAAACATTAAAACGTATAGAATAACGCATTACTCGAACATTTATACCACTTTGGCACGTTCCGATTCATAAATAACAAAATTATTGGAAATGTTCCGTTCCGCATTGTCGGTTCGGTGAATCGATGACTAACAACCTATATAAAAAAACATTAAAACGTATAGAATAGCGTATTACTAGAACATTTATACCACTCTGGCACGTGCGGATTCTTAAATAACTAAATTATTGAAAATGTTTCGTTCCGCATAGTCGGTTCGGTGAATCGATGACTGATAACCTATATAAAGAATACATTAAAACGTATAGAATAACGTATTACTAGAACATTTATACCACTCTGGCACGTTCGGATTCATAAATAACTAAATTATTGAAAATGTTTCGTTCCGCATAGTCGGTTCGGTGAATCGATGACTAACAACCTATATAAAAAAACATTAAAACGTATAGTATAACGTATTAGAAGAACATTTATACCACTTTGGCACGTTTGGATTCTTAAATAACAAAACTATTGAAAATTTTTCGTTCCACATAGTCGGTTCGGTGAATCGATGACTGACAACCTATATAAAAAACCATTAAAATGTATAGAATAACGTATAACTAGAACATTTATAGCACTTTGGCACGTTTGGATTCATAAATAACAAAAGTATTGAAAATGTTTCATTCCGCATAGCCGGTTCGGTGAATCGATGACTGATAACCGATATAAAAAAACATTAAAACGCATAGAATAACGTATTACTAGAACATTTATACCACTTTGGCACGTTCGGATTCTTAAATAACAAAACTATTGAAAATTTTCCGTTCCGCATAGTCGGTTCGGTGAATCGATGACTGATAACCTATAATGTTTTTTTAAACATTAAAACGTATAGAATAACGTATTACTAGAACATTTATACCACTCTGCCACGTTCGGATTCTTAAATAACAAAATTATTGAAAATTTTTCGTTCCGCATTCTCGGTTCGGTGATTCGATGACTGATAACCTATATAAAAAAACATTAAAACGTATAGAATAACGCATTACTCGAACATTTATACCACTTTGGCACGCTCCGATTCATAAATAACAAAATTATTGGAAATGTTCCGTTCCGCATTGTCGGTTCGGTGAATCGATGACTAACAACCTATATAAAAAAACATTAAAACGTATAGTATAACGTATTACTAGAACATTTATACCACTTTGGCACGTTCGGATTCTTAAATAACAAAACTATTGAAAATTTTTCGTTCCGCATAGTCGGTTCGGTGAATCGATGATTGATAACCTATATAAAGAATACATTAAAACGTATAGAATAACGTATTACTAGAACATTTATACCACTCTGGCACGTTCGGATTCTTAAATAACTAAATTATTGAAAATGTGTCGTTCCGTATAGTCGGTTCGGTGAATCGATGACTGACAACCTATACAAAAAAACATTAAAATGTATAGAATAACGTATTACTAGAACATTTATACCACTTTTGCACGTTCGGATTCATAAATAACAAAAGTATTGAAAATGTGTCATTCCGCATAGCCGGTTCGGTGAATCGATGACTGATAACCTATATAAAAAAAAACATTAAAACGTATAGAATAACGTATTACTAGAACATTTATACCACTCTGGCACGTTCGGATTCTTAAATAACTAAATTATTGAAAATGTTTCGTTCCGCATAGTCGGTTCGGTGATTCGATGACTGATAACCTATATAAGAAAAAACATTAAAACGTATAGAATAACGTATTACTAGAACATTTATACCACTTTGGCACGTGCGGATTCTTAAATAACAAAATTATTGAAAATTTTTCGTTCCGTATAGGCGGTTCGGTGAATCGATGACTGATAACCTATATACAAAACAATTAACACGTATAGAATAACGTATTACTAGAACATTTATACCACTTTGGCACGTTCGGATTTGTAAATAACAAAATTATTGAAAATTTTTCGTTCCGCATAGTCGGTTCGGTGAATCGATGACTGACAACCTATATAAAAAAACATTAAAACGTATAGAATAACGTATTACTAGAACATTTATACCACTCTGGCACGTTCGGATTCTTACATAACTAAATTATTGAAAATGTTTCGTTCCGCATAGTCGGTTCGGTGAATCGATTACTGATAACCTATATAAAAAAAAACATTAAAACGTATAGAATAACGTATTACTAGAACATTTATACCACTCTGCCACGTTCGGATTCTTAAATAACAAAATTATTGAAAATTTTTCGTTCCGCATTCTCGGTTCGGAGATTCGATGACTGATAACCTATATAAAGAATACATTAAAACGTATAGAATAACGTATTACTAGAACATTTATACCACTCTGGCACGTTCGGATTCATAAATAACTAAATTATTGAAAATGTTTCGTTCCGCATAGTCGGTTCGGTGAATCGATGACTAACAACCTATATAAAAAAACATTAAAACGTATAGTATAACGTATTAGAAGAACATTTATACCACTTTGGCACGTTTGGATTCTTAAATAACAAAACTATTGAAAATTTTTCGTTCCACATAGTCGGTTCGGTGAATCGATGACTGACAACCTATATAAAAAACCATTAAAATGTATAGAATAACGTATAACTAGAACATTTATAGCACTTTGGCACGTTTGGATTCATAAATAACAAAAGTATTGAAAATGTTTCATTCCGCATAGCCGGTTCGGTGAATCGATGACTGATAACCGATATAAAAAAACATTAAAACGCATAGAATAACGTATTACTAGAACATTTATACCACTTTGGCACGTTCGGATTCTTAAATAACAAAACTATTGAAAATTTTCCGTTCCGCATAGTCGGTTCGGTGAATCGATGACTGATAACCTATAATGTTTTTTTAAACATTAAAACGTATAGAATAACGTATTACTAGAACATTTATACCACTCTGCCACGTTCGGATTCTTAAATAACAAAATTATTGAAAATTTTTCGTTCCGCATTCTCGGTTCGGTGATTCGATGACTGATAACCTATATAAAAAAACATTAAAACGTATAGAATAACGCATTACTCGAACATTTATACCACTTTGGCACGCTCCGATTCATAAATAACAAAATTATTGGAAATGTTCCGTTCCGCATTGTCGGTTCGGTGAATCGATGACTAACAACCTATATAAAAAAACATTAAAACGTATAGTATAACGTATTACTAGAACATTTATACCACTTTGGCACGTTCGGATTCTTAAATAACAAAACTATTGAAAATTTTTCGTTCCGCATAGTCGGTTCGGTGAATCGATGATTGATAACCTATATAAAGAATACATTAAAACGTATAGAATAACGTATTACTAGAACATTTATACCACTCTGGCACGTTCGGATTCTTAAATAACTAAATTATTGAAAATGTGTCGTTCCGTATAGTCGGTTCGGTGAATCGATGACTGACAACCTATACAAAAAAACATTAAAATGTATAGAATAACGTATTACTAGAACATTTATACCACTTTTGCACGTTCGGATTCATAAATAACAAAAGTATTGAAAATGTGTCATTCCGCATAGCCGGTTCGGTGAATCGATGACTGATAACCTATATAAAAAAAAACATTAAAACGTATAGAATAACGTATTACTAGAACATTTATACCACTCTGGCACGTTCGGATTCTTAAATAACTAAATTATTGAAAATGTTTCGTTCCGCATAGTCGGTTCGGTGATTCGATGACTGATAACCTATATAAGAAAAAACATTAAAACGTATAGAATAACGTATTACTAGAACATTTATACCACTTTGGCACGTGCGGATTCTTAAATAACAAAATTATTGAAAATTTTTCGTTCCGTATAGGCGGTTCGGTGAATCGATGACTGATAACCTATATACAAAACAATTAACACGTATAGAATAACGTATTACTAGAACATTTATACCACTTTGGCACGTTCGGATGCTTAAATAACAATATTATAGAAAATGTTTCGTTCCGCATAGTCGGTTCGGCGAATCGATGACTGACAACCTATATAAAAAACCATTAAAAGGTATAGAATAACGTATTACTAGATCATTTATACCACTTTGGCACGTTCGGATTTGTAAATAACAAAATTATTGAAAATTTTTCGTTCCGCATAGTTGGTTCGGTGAATCGATGACTGACAACCTATATAAAGAATACATTAAAACGTATAGAATAACGTATTACTAGAACATTTATACCACTCTGGCACGTTCGGATTCTTAAATAACTAAATTATTGAAAACGTTTCGTTCCGCATAGTCGGTTCGGTGAATCGATGACTAACAACCTATATAAAAAAACATTAAAACGTATATTATAACGTATTAGAAGAACATTTATACCACTTTGGCACGTTCGGATTCTTAAATAACAAAACTATTGAGAATTTTTCGTTCCACATAGTCGGTTCGGTGAATCGATGACTGACAACCTATATAAAAAACCATTAAAATGTATAGAATAACGTATAACTAGAACATTTATAGCACTTTGGCACGTTTGGATTCATAAATAACAAAAGTATTGAAGATGTTTCATTCCGCATAGCCGGTTCGGTGAATCGATGACTGATAACCGATATAAAAAAACATTAAAACGCATAGAATAACGTATTACTAGAACATTTATACCACTTTGGCACGTTCGGATTCTTAAATAACAAAACTATTGAAAATTTTCCGTTCCGCATAGTCGGTTCGGTGAATCGATGACTGATAACCTATGTAAAAAAACATTAAAACGTATAGAATAACGTATTACTAGACCATTTATACCACTCTGCCACGTTCGGATTCTTAAATAACAAAATTATTGAAAATTTTTCGTTCCGCATTCTCGGTTCGGTGATTCGATGACTGATAACCTATATAAAAAAACATTAAAACGTATAGAATAACGCATTACTCGAACATTTATACCACTTTGGCACGTTCCGATTCATAAATAACAAAATTATTGGAAATGTTCCGTTCCGCATTGTCGGTTCGGTGAATCGATGACTAACAACCTATATAAAAAAACATTAAAACGTATAGAATAGCGTATTACTAGAACATTTATACCACTCTGGCACGTGCGGATTCTTAAATAACTAAATTATTGAAAATGTTTCGTTCCGCATAGTCGGTTCGGTGAATCGATGACTGATAACCTATATAAAGAATACATTAAAACGTATAGAATAACGTATTACTAGAACATTTATACCACTCTGGCACGTTCGGATTCATAAATAACTAAATTATTGAAAATGTTTCGTTCCGCATAGTCGGTTCGGTGAATCGATGACTAACAACCTATATAAAAAAACATTAAAACGTATAGTATAACGTATTAGAAGAACATTTATACCACTTTGGCACGTTTGGATTCTTAAATAACAAAACTATTGAAAATTTTTCGTTCCACATAGTCGGTTCGGTGAATCGATGACTGACAACCTATATAAAAAACCATTAAAATGTATAGAATAACGTATAACTAGAACATTTATAGCACTTTGGCACGTTTGGATTCATAAATAACAAAAGTATTGAAAATGTTTCATTCCGCATAGCCGGTTCGGTGAATCGATGACTGATAACCGATATAAAAAAACATTAAAACGCATAGAATAACGTATTACTAGAACATTTATACCACTTTGGCACGTTCGGATTCTTAAATAACAAAACTATTGAAAATTTTCCGTTCCGCATAGTCGGTTCGGTGAATCGATGACTGATAACCTATAATGTTTTTTTAAACATTAAAACGTATAGAATAACGTATTACTAGAACATTTATACCACTCTGCCACGTTCGGATTCTTAAATAACAAAATTATTGAAAATTTTTCGTTCCGCATTCTCGGTTCGGTGATTCGATGACTGATAACCTATATAAAAAAACATTAAAACGTATAGAATAACGCATTACTCGAACATTTATACCACTTTGGCACGCTCCGATTCATAAATAACAAAATTATTGGAAATGTTCCGTTCCGCATTGTCGGTTCGGTGAATCGATGGCTAACAACCTATATAAAAAAACATTAAAACGTATAGTATAACGTATTACTAGAACATTTATACCACTTTGGCACGTTCGGATTCTTAAATAACAAAACTATTGAAAATTTTTCGTTCCGCATAGTCGGTTCGGTGAATCGATGATTGATAACCTATATAAAGAATACATTAAAACGTATAGAATAACGTATTACTAGAACATTTATACCACTCTGGCACGTTCGGATTCTTAAATAACTAAATTATTGAAAATGTGTCGTTCCGTATAGTCGGTTCGGTGAATCGATGACTGACAACCTATACAAAAAAACATTAAAATGTATAGAATAACGTATTACTAGAACATTTATACCACTTTTGCACGTTCGGATTCATAAATAACAAAAGTATTGAAAATGTGTCATTCCGCATAGCCGGTTCGGTGAATCGATGACTGATAACCTATATAAAAAAAAACATTAAAACGTATAGAATAACGTATTACTAGAACATTTATACCACTCTGGCACGTTCGGATTCTTAAATAACTAAATTATTGAAAATGTTTCGTTCCGCATAGTCGGTTCGGTGATTCGATGACTGATAACCTATATAAGAAAAAACATTAAAACGTATAGAATAACGTATTACTAGAACATTTATACCACTTTGGCACGTGCGGATTCTTAAATAACAAAATTATTGAAAATTTTTCGTTCCGTATAGGCGGTTCGGTGAATCGATGACTGATAACCTATATACAAAACAATTAACACGTATAGAATAACGTATTACTAGAACATTTATACCACTTTGGCACGTTCGGATTTGTAAATAACAAAATTATTGAAAATTTTTCGTTCCGCATAGTCGGTTCGGTGAATCGATGACTGACAACCTATATAAAAAAACATTAAAACGTATAGAATAACGTATTACTAGAACATTTATACCACTCTGGCACGTTCGGATTCTTACATAACTAAATTATTGAAAATGTTTCGTTCCGCATAGTCGGTTCGGTGAATCGATTACTGATAACCTATATAAAAAAAAACATTAAAACGTATAGAATAACGTATTACTAGAACATTTATACCACTCTGCCACGTTCGGATTCTTAAATAACAAAATTATTGAAAATTTTTCGTTCCGCATTCTCGGTTCGGAGATTCGATGACTGATAACCTATATAAAGAATACATTAAAACGTATAGAATAACGTATTACTAGAACATTTATACCACTCTGGCACGTTCGGATTCATAAATAACTAAATTATTGAAAATGTTTCGTTCCGCATAGTCGGTTCGGTGAATCGATGACTAACAACCTATATAAAAAAACATTAAAACGTATAGTATAACGTATTAGAAGAACATTTATACCACTTTGGCACGTTTGGATTCTTAAATAACAAAACTATTGAAAATTTTTCGTTCCACATAGTCGGTTCGGTGAATCGATGACTGACAACCTATATAAAAAACCATTAAAATGTATAGAATAACGTATAACTAGAACATTTATAGCACTTTGGCACGTTTGGATTCATAAATAACAAAAGTATTGAAAATGTTTCATTCCGCATAGCCGGTTCGGTGAATCGATGACTGATAACCGATATAAAAAAACATTAAAACGCATAGAATAACGTATTACTAGAACATTTATACCACTTTGGCACGTTCGGATTCTTAAATAACAAAACTATTGAAAATTTTCCGTTCCGCATAGTCGGTTCGGTGAATCGATGACTGATAACCTATAATGTTTTTTTAAACATTAAAACGTATAGAATAACGTATTACTAGAACATTTATACCACTCTGCCACGTTCGGATTCTTAAATAACAAAATTATTGAAAATTTTTCGTTCCGCATTCTCGGTTCGGTGATTCGATGACTGATAACCTATATAAAAAAACATTAAAACGTATAGAATAACGCATTACTCGAACATTTATACCACTTTGGCACGCTCCGATTCATAAATAACAAAATTATTGGAAATGTTCCGTTCCGCATTGTCGGTTCGGTGAATCGATGACTAACAACCTATATAAAAAAACATTAAAACGTATAGTATAACGTATTACTAGAACATTTATACCACTTTGGCACGTTCGGATTCTTAAATAACAAAACTATTGAAAATTTTTCGTTCCGCATAGTCGGTTCGGTGAATCGATGATTGATAACCTATATAAAGAATACATTAAAACGTATAGAATAACGTATTACTAGAACATTTATACCACTCTGGCACGTTCGGATTCTTAAATAACTAAATTATTGAAAATGTGTCGTTCCGTATAGTCGGTTCGGTGAATCGATGACTGACAACCTATACAAAAAAACATTAAAATGTATAGAATAACGTATTACTAGAACATTTATACCACTTTTGCACGTTCGGATTCATAAATAACAAAAGTATTGAAAATGTGTCATTCCGCATAGCCGGTTCGGTGAATCGATGACTGATAACCTATATAAAAAAAAACATTAAAACGTATAGAATAACGTATTACTAGAACATTTATACCACTCTGGCACGTTCGGATTCTTAAATAACTAAATTATTGAAAATGTTTCGTTCCGCATAGTCGGTTCGGTGATTCGATGACTGATAACCTATATAAGAAAAAACATTAAAACGTATAGAATAACGTATTACTAGAACATTTATACCACTTTGGCACGTGCGGATTCTTAAATAACAAAATTATTGAAAATTTTTCGTTCCGTATAGGCGGTTCGGTGAATCGATGACTGATAACCTATATACAAAACAATTAACACGTATAGAATAACGTATTACTAGAACATTTATACCACTTTGGCACGTTCGGATGCTTAAATAACAATATTATAGAAAATGTTTCGTTCCGCATAGTCGGTTCGGCGAATCGATGACTGACAACCTATATAAAAAACCATTAAAAGGTATAGAATAACGTATTACTAGAACATTTATACCACTCTGGCACGTTCGGATTCTTAAATAACAAAACTATTGAAAATGTTTCGTTCCGCATAGTCGGTTCGGTGAATCGATGACCGATAACCTATACAAAAAAACATTAAAACGTATAGAATAACGTATTACTGGAACATTTATACCACTTTGGCACGTGCGGATTCTTAAATAACTAAATTATTGAAAACGTTTCGTTCCGCATAGTCGGTTCGGTGAATCGATGACTAACAACCTATATAAAAAAACATTAAAACGTATATTATAACGTATTAGAAGAACATTTATACCACTTTGGCACGTTCGGATTCTTAAATAACAAAACTATTGAGAATTTTTCGTTCCACATAGTCGGTTCGGTGAATCGATGACTGACAACCTATATAAAAAACCATTAAAATGTATAGAATAACGTATAACTAGAACATTTATAGCACTTTGGCACGTTTGGATTCATAAATAACAAAAGTATTGAAGATGTTTCATTCCGCATAGCCGGTTCGGTGAATCGATGACTGATAACCGATATAAAAAAACATTAAAACGCATAGAATAACGTATTACTAGAACATTTATACCACTTTGGCACGTTCGGATTCTTAAATAACAAAACTATTGAAAATTTTCCGTTCCGCATAGTCGGTTCGGTGAATCGATGACTGATAACCTATGTAAAAAAACATTAAAACGTATAGAATAACGTATTACTAGAACATTTATACCACTCTGCCACGTTCGGATTCTTAAATAACAAAATTATTGAAAATTTTTCGTTCCGCATTCTCGGTTCGGTGATTCGATGACTGATAACCTATATAAAAAAACATTAAAACGTATAGAATAACGCATTACTCGAACATTTATACCACTTTGGCACGTTCCGATTCATAAATAACAAAATTATTGGAAATGTTCCGTTCCGCATTGTCGGTTCGGTGAATCGATGACTAACAACCTATATAAAAAAACATTAAAACGTATAGAATAACGTATTACTAGAACATTTATACCACTCTGGCACGTTCGGATTCATAAATAACTAAATTATTGAAAATGTTTCGTTCCGCATAGTCGGTTCGGTGAATCGATGACTAACAACCTATATAAAAAAACATTAAAACGTATAGTATAACGTATTAGAAGAACATTTATACCACTTTGGCACGTTTGGATTCTTAAATAACAAAACTATTGAAAATTTTTCGTTCCACATAGTCGGTTCGGTGAATCGATGACTGACAACCTATATAAAAAACCATTAAAATGTATAGAATAACGTATAACTAGAACATTTATAGCACTTTGGCACGTTTGGATTCATAAATAACAAAAGTATTGAAAATGTTTCATTCCGCATAGCCGGTTCGGTGAATCGATGACTGATAACCGATATAAAAAAACATTAAAACGCATAGAATAACGTATTACTAGAACATTTATACCACTTTGGCACGTTCGGATTCTTAAATAACAAAACTATTGAAAATTTTCCGTTCCGCATAGTCGGTTCGGTGAATCGATGACTGATAACCTATAATGTTTTTTTAAACATTAAAACGTATAGAATAACGTATTACTAGAACATTTATACCACTCTGCCACGTTCGGATTCTTAAATAACAAAATTATTGAAAATTTTTCGTTCCGCATTCTCGGTTCGGTGATTCGATGACTGATAACCTATATAAAAAAACATTAAAACGTATAGAATAACGCATTACTCGAACATTTATACCACTTTGGCACGCTCCGATTCATAAATAACAAAATTATTGGAAATGTTCCGTTCCGCATTGTCGGTTCGGTGAATCGATGACTAACAACCTATATAAAAAAACATTAAAACGTATAGTATAACGTATTACTAGAACATTTATACCACTTTGGCACGTTCGGATTCTTAAATAACAAAACTATTGAAAATTTTTCGTTCCGCATAGTCGGTTCGGTGAATCGATGATTGATAACCTATATAAAGAATACATTAAAACGTATAGAATAACGTATTACTAGAACATTTATACCACTCTGGCACGTTCGGATTCTTAAATAACTAAATTATTGAAAATGTGTCGTTCCGTATAGTCGGTTCGGTGAATCGATGACTGACAACCTATACAAAAAAACATTAAAATGTATAGAATAACGTATTACTAGAACATTTATACCACTTTTGCACGTTCGGATTCATAAATAACAAAAGTATTGAAAATGTGTCATTCCGCATAGCCGGTTCGGTGAATCGATGACTGATAACCTATATAAAAAAAAACATTAAAACGTATAGAATAACGTATTACTAGAACATTTATACCACTCTGGCACGTTCGGATTCTTAAATAACTAAATTATTGAAAATGTTTCGTTCCGCATAGTCGGTTCGGTGATTCGATGACTGATAACCTATATAAGAAAAAACATTAAAACGTATAGAATAACGTATTACTAGAACATTTATACCACTTTGGCACGTGCGGATTCTTAAATAACAAAATTATTGAAAATTTTTCGTTCCGCATAGTCGGTTCGGTGAATCGATGACTGATAACCTATATAAAGAATACATTAAAACGTATAGAATAACGTATTACTAGAACATTTATACCACTCTGGCACGTTCGGATGCTTAAATAACAATATTATAGAAAATGTTTCGTTCCGCATAGTCGGTTCGGCGAATCGATGACTGACAACCTATATAAAAAACCATTAAAAGGTATAGAATAACGTATTACTAGAACATTTATACCACTCTGGCACGTTCGGATTCTTAAATAACAAAACTATTGAAAATGTTTCGTTCCGCATAGTCGGTTCGGTGAATCGATGACCGATAACCTATACAAAAAAACATTAAAACGTATAGAATAACGTATTACTGGAACATTTATACCACTTTGGCACGTGCGGATTCTTAAATAACAAAATTATTGAAAATTTTTCGTTCCGTATAGGCGGTTCGGTGAATCGATGACTGATAACCTATATAAAAAACAATTGACACGTATAGAATAACGTATTACTAGATCATTTATACCACTTTGGCACGTTCGGATTTGTAAATAACAAAATTATTGAAAATTTTTCGTTCCGCATAGTTGGTTCGGTGAATCGATGACTGACAACCTATATAAAGAATACATTAAAACGTATAGAATAACGTATTACTAGAACATTTATACCACTCTGGCACGTTCGGATTCTTAAATAACTAAATTATTGAAAACGTTTCGTTCCGCATAGTCGGTTCGGTGAATCGATGACTAACAACCTATATAAAAAAACATTAAAACGTATATTATAACGTATTAGAAGAACATTTATACCACTTTGGCACGTTCGGATTCTTAAATAACAAAACTATTGAGAATTTTTCGTTCCACATAGTCGGTTCGGTGAATCGATGACTGACAACCTATATAAAAAACCATTAAAATGTATAGAATAACGTATAACTAGAACATTTATAGCACTTTGGCACGTTTGGATTCATAAATAACAAAAGTATTGAAGATGTTTCATTCCGCATAGCCGGTTCGGTGAATCGATGACTGATAACCGATATAAAAAAACATTAAAACGCATAGAATAACGTATTACTAGAACATTTATACCACTTTGGCACGTTCGGATTCTTAAATAACAAAACTATTGAAAATTTTCCGTTCCGCATAGTCGGTTCGGTGAATCGATGACTGATAACCTATGTAAAAAAACATTAAAACGTATAGAATAACGTATTACTAGACCATTTATACCACTCTGCCACGTTCGGATTCTTAAATAACAAAATTATTGAAAATTTTTCGTTCCGCATTCTCGGTTCGGTGATTCGATGACTGATAACCTATATAAAAAAACATTAAAACGTATAGAATAACGCATTACTCGAACATTTATACCACTTTGGCACGTTCCGATTCATAAATAACAAAATTATTGGAAATGTTCCGTTCCGCATTGTCGGTTCGGTGAATCGATGACTAACAACCTATATAAAAAAACATTAAAACGTATAGAATAGCGTATTACTAGAACATTTATACCACTCTGGCACGTGCGGATTCTTAAATAACTAAATTATTGAAAATGTTTCGTTCCGCATAGTCGGTTCGGTGAATCGATGACTGATAACCTATATAAAGAATACATTAAAACGTATAGAATAACGTATTACTAGAACATTTATACCACTCTGGCACGTTCGGATTCATAAATAACTAAATTATTGAAAATGTTTCGTTCCGCATAGTCGGTTCGGTGAATCGATGACTAACAACCTATATAAAAAAACATTAAAACGTATAGTATAACGTATTAGAAGAACATTTATACCACTTTGGCACGTTTGGATTCTTAAATAACAAAACTATTGAAAATTTTTCGTTCCACATAGTCGGTTCGGTGAATCGATGACTGACAACCTATATAAAAAACCATTAAAATGTATAGAATAACGTATAACTAGAACATTTATAACACTTTGGCACGTTTGGATTCATAAATAACAAAAGTATTGAAAATGTTTCATTCCGCATAGCCGGTTCGGTGAATCGATGACTGATAACCGATATAAAAAAACATTAAAACGCATAGAATAACGTATTACTAGAACATTTATACCACTTTGGCACGTTCGGATTCTTAAATAACAAAACTATTGAAAATTTTCCGTTCCGCATAGTCGGTTCGGTGAATCGATGACTGATAACCTATAATGTTTTTTTAAACATTAAAACGTATAGAATAACGTATTACTAGAACATTTATACCACTCTGCCACGTTCGGATTCTTAAATAACAAAATTATTGAAAATTTTTCGTTCCGCATTCTCGGTTCGGTGATTCGATGACTGATAACCTATATAAAAAAACATTAAAACGTATAGAATAACGCATTACTCGAACATTTATACCACTTTGGCACGCTCCGATTCATAAATAACAAAATTATTGGACATGTTCCGTTCCGCATTGTCGGTTCGGTGAATCGATGACTAACAACCTATATAAAAAAACATTAAAACGTATAGTATAACGTATTACTAGAACATTTATACCACTTTGGCACGTTCGGATTCTTAAATAACAAAACTATTGAAAATTTTTCGTTCCGCATAGTCGGTTCGGTGAATCGATGATTGATAACCTATATAAAGAATACATTAAAACGTATAGAATAACGTATTACTAGAACATTTATACCACTCTGGCACGTTCGGATTCTTAAATAACTAAATTATTGAAAATGTGTCGTTCCGTATAGTCGGTTCGGTGAATCGATGACTGACAACCTATACAAAAAAACATTAAAATGTATAGAATAACGTATTACTAGAACATTTATACCACTTTTGCACGTTCGGATTCATAAATAACAAAAGTATTGAAAATGTGTCATTCCGCATAGCCGGTTCGGTGAATCGATGACTGATAACCTATATAAAAAAAAACATTAAAACGTATAGAATAACGTATTACTAGAACATTTATACCACTCTGGCACGTTCGGATTCTTAAATAACTAAATTATTGAAAATGTTTCGTTCCGCATAGTCGGTTCGGTGATTCGATGACTGATAACCTATATAAGAAAAAACATTAAAACGTATAGAATAACGTATTACTAGAACATTTATACCACTTTGGCACGTGCGGATTCTTAAATAACAAAATTATTGAAAATTTTTCGTTCCGTATAGGCGGTTCGGTGAATCGATGACTGATAACCTATATACAAAACAATTAACACGTATAGAATAACGTATTACTAGAACATTTATACCACTTTGGCACGTTCGGATTTGTAAATAACAAAATTATTGAAAATTTTTCGTTCCGCATAGTCGGTTCGGTGAATCGATGACTGACAACCTATATAAAAAAACATTAAAACGTATAGAATAACGTATTACTAGAACATTTATACCACTCTGGCACGTTCGGATTCTTACATAACTAAATTATTGAAAATGTTTCGTTCCGCATAGTCGGTTCGGTGAATCGATTACTGATAACCTATATAAAAAAAAACATTAAAACGTATAGAATAACGTATTACTAGAACATTTATACCACTCTGCCACGTTCGGATTCTTAAATAACAAAATTATTGAAAATTTTTCGTTCCGCATTCTCGGTTCGGAGATTCGATGACTGATAACCTATATAAAGAATACATTAAAACGTATAGAATAACGTATTACTAGAACATTTATACCACTCTGGCACGTTCGGATTCATAAATAACTAAATTATTGAAAATGTTTCGTTCCGCATAGTCGGTTCGGTGAATCGATGACTAACAACCTATATAAAAAAACATTAAAACGTATAGTATAACGTATTAGAAGAACATTTATACCACTTTGGCACGTTTGGATTCTTAAATAACAAAACTATTGAAAATTTTTCGTTCCACATAGTCGGTTCGGTGAATCGATGACTGACAACCTATATAAAAAACCATTAAAATGTATAGAATAACGTATAACTAGAACATTTATAGCACTTTGGCACGTTTGGATTCATAAATAACAAAAGTATTGAAAATGTTTCATTCCGCATAGCCGGTTCGGTGAATCGATGACTGATAACCGATATAAAAAAACATTAAAACGCATAGAATAACGTATTACTAGAACATTTATACCACTTTGGCACGTTCGGATTCTTAAATAACAAAACTATTGAAAATTTTCCGTTCCGCATAGTCGGTTCGGTGAATCGATGATTGATAACCTATATAAAGAATACATTAAAACGTATAGAATAACGTATTACTAGAACATTTATACCACTCTGGCACGTTCGGATTCTTAAATAACTAAATTATTGAAAATGTGACGTTCCGTATAGTCGGTTCGGTGAATCGATGACTGACAACCTATACAAAAAAACATTAAAATGTATAGAATAACGTATTACTAGAACATTTATACCACTTTTGCACGTTCGGATTCATAAATAACAAAAGTATTGAAAATGTGTCATTCCGCATAGCCGGTTCGGTGAATCGATGACTGATAACCTATATAAAAAAAAACATTAAAACGTATAGAATAACGTATTACTAGAACATTTATACCACTCTGGCACGTTCGGATTCTTAAATAACTAAATTATTGAAAATGTTTCGTTCCGCATAGTCGGTTCGGTGATTCGATGACTGATAACCTATATAAGAAAAAACATTAAAACGTATAGAATAACGTATTACTAGAACATTTATACCACTTTGGAACGTGCGGATTCTTAAATAACAAAATTATTGAAAATTTTTCGTTCCGTATAGGCGGTTCGGTGAATCGATGACTGATAACCTATATACAAAACAATTAACACGTATAGAATAACGTATTACTAGAACATTTATACCACTTTGGCACGTTCGGATTTGTAAATAACAAAATTATTGAAAATTTTTCGTTCCGCATAGTCGGTTCGGTGAATCGATGACTGACAACCTATATAATAAAACATTAAAACGTATAGAATAACGTATTACTAGAACATTTATACCACTCTGGCACGTTCGGATTCTTACATAACTAAATTATTGAAAATGTTTCGTTCCGCATAGTCGGTTCGGTGAATCGATTACTGATAACCTATATAAAAAAAAACATTAAAACGTATAGAATAACGTATTACTAGAACATTTATACCACTCTGGCACGTTCGGATTCTTAAATAACAAAATTATTGAAAATTTTTCGTTCCGCATAGTCGGTTCGGTGAATCGATGACTGATAACCTATATAAAAAAAACATTAAAACGTATAGAATAACGTATTACTAGAACATTTATACCACTTTGGCACGTGCGGATTCTTAAATAACAAAATTATTGTAAATGTTTCGTTCCGCATAGTCGGTTCGGTGAATCGATGACTGATAACCTATATAAAGAATCCATTAAAACGTATAGAATAACGTATTACTAGAACATTTATACCACTCTGGCACGTTCGGATTCTTAAATAACTAAATTATTGAAAATGATTCGTTCCACATAGTCGGTTCGGTGAATCGATGACTGACAACCTATATAAAAAACCATTAAAATGTATAGAATAACGTATAACTAGAACATTTATAGCACTTTGGCACGTTTGGATTCATAAATAACAAAAGTATTGAAAATGTTTCAATCCGCATAGCCGGTTCGGTGAATCGATGACTGATAACCGATATAAAGAAACATTAAAACGTATAGAATAACGTATTACTAGAACATTTATACCACTTTGGCACGTTCGGATTCTTAAATAACAAAACTATTGAAAATTTTCCGTTCCGCATAGTCGGTTCGGTGAATCGATGACTGATAACCTATATAAAGAATACATTAAAACGTATAGAATAACGTATTACTAGAACATTTATACCACTCTGGCACGTTCGGATGCTTAAATAACAATATTATAGAAAATGTTTCGTTCCGCATAGTCGGTTCGGCGAATCGATGACTGATAACCTATATAAACAATACATTAAAAGGTATAGAATAACGTATTACTAGAACATTTATACCACTCTGGCACGTTCGGATTCTTAAATAACAAAACTATTGAAAATGTTTCGTTCCGCATAGTCGGTTCGGTGAATCGATGACCGATAACCTATACAAAAAAACATTAAAACGTATAGAATAACGTATTACTAGAACATTTATACCACTTTGGCACGTGCGGATTCTTAAATAACAAAATTATTGAAAATTTTTCGTTCCGTATAGGCGGTTCGGTGAATCGATGACTGATAACCTATATAAAAAACAATTGACACGTATAGAATAACGTATTACTAGATCATTTATACCACTTTGGCACGTTCGGATTTGTAAATAACAAAATTATTGAAAATTTTTCGTTCCGCATAGTTGGTTCGGTGAATCGATGACTGACAACCTATATAAAGAATACATTAAAACGTATAGAATAACGTATTACTAGAACATTTATACCACTCTGGCACGTTCGGATTCTTAAATAACTAAATTATTGAAAACGTTTCGTTCCGCATAGTCGGTTCAGTGAATCGATGACTGATAACCTATGTAAAAAAACATTAAAACGTATAGAATAACGTATTACTAGACCATTTATACCACTCTGCCACGTTCGGATTCTTAAATAACAAAATTATTGAAAATTTTTCGTTCCGCATAGTCGGTTCGGTGAATCGATGACTGACAACCTATATAAAAAAACATTAAAACGTATAGAATAACGTATTACTAGAACATTTATACCACTCTGGCACGTTCGGATTCTTACATAACTAAATTATTGAAAATGTTTCGTTCCGCATAGTCGGTTCGGTGAATCGATGACTGATAACCTATATAAAGAATCCATTAAAACGTATAGAATAACGTATTACTAGAACATTTATACCACTCTGGCACGTTCGGATTCTTAAATAACTAAATTATTGAAAATGTTTCGTTCCGCATTGTCGGTTCGGTGAATCGATGACTAACAACCTATATAAAAAAACATTAAAACGTATAGTATAACGTATTACTAGAACATTTATACCACTTTGGCACGTTCGGATTCTTAAATAACAAAACTATTGAATATTTTTCGTTCCGCATAGTCGGTTCGGTGAATCGATGACTGATAACCTATATAAAGAATAAATTAAAACGTATAGAATAACGTAATACTAGAACATTTATACCACTCTGGCACGTTCGGACTCTTAAATAACTAAATTATTGAAAATGTGTCGTTCCGCATAGTCGGCTCGATGAATCGATGACTGACAACCTATACAAAAAAACATTAAAATGTATAGAATAACGTATTACTAGAACATTTATACCACTTTGGCACGTTCGGATTCATAAATAACAAAAGTATTGAAAATGTGTCATTCCGCATAGCCGGTTCGGTGAATCGATGACTGATAACCTATATAAAAAAAAAACATTAAAACGTATAGAATAACGTATTACTAGAACATTTATACCACTCTGGCACGTTCGGATTCTTCAATAACAAAATTATTGAAAATGTTTCGTTCCGCATTCTCGGTTCGGTGATTCGATGACTGATAACCTATATAAAAAAACATTAAGACGTACAGAATAACGCATTACTCGAACATTTATACCACTTTGGCACGTTCGGATTCATAAATAACAAAATTATTGGAAATGTTCCGTTCCGCATAGTCGGTTCGGTGATTCGATGACTGATAACCTATATAAAAAAACATTAAAACGTATAGAATAACGCATTACTCGAACATTTATACCACTTTGGCACGTTCGGATTCATAAATAACAAAATTATTGGAAATGTTCCGTTCCGCATAGTCGGTTCGGTGAATCAATGACTAACAACCTATATAAAAAAACATTAAAACGTATAGTATAACGTATTACTAGAACATTTATACCACTTTGGCACGTTCGGATTCTTAAATAACAAAACTATTGAAAATTTTTCGTTCCGCATAGTCGGTTCGGTGAATCGATGATTGATAACCTATATAAAGAATACATTAAGACGTATAGAATAACGTATTACTAGAACATTTATACCACTCTGGCACGTTCGGATTCTTAAATAACAAAATTATTGAAAATGTTTCGTTCCGCATAGTCGGTTCGGTGAATCGATGACTGATAACCTATATAAAGAATACATTAAAACGTATAGAATAACGTATTACTAGAACATTTATACCACTCTGACACGTCCGGATTCATAAATAACTAAATTATTGAAAATGTTTCGTTCCGCATAGTCGGTTCGGTGAATCGATGTCTAACAACCTATATAAAAAAACATTAAAACGTATAGTATAACGTATTAGAAGAACATTTATACCACTTTGGCACGTTCGGATTCTTAAATAACAAAACTATTGAAAATTTTTCGTTCCGCATAGTCGGTTCGGTGAATCGATGACTGACAACCTATATAAAGAATACATTAAAACGTATAGAATAACGTATTACTAGAACATTTATACCACTCTGGCACGTTCGGATTCTTAAATAACTAAATTATTGAAAATGTTTCGTTCCACATAGTCGGTTCGGTGAATCGATGACTGACAACCTATATAAAAAACCATTAAAATGTATAGAATAACGTATAACTAGAACATTTATAGCACTTTGGCACGTTTGGATTCATAAATAACAAAAGTATTGAAAATGTTTCATTCCGCATAGCCGGTTCGGTGAATCGATGACTGATAACCGATATAAAGAAACATTAAAACGTATAGAATAACGTATTACTAGAACATTTATACCACTTTGGCACGTTCGGATTCTTAAATAACAAAACTATTGAAAATTTTCCGTTCCGCATAGTCGGTTCGGTGAATCGATGACTGATAACCTATATAAAGAATACATTAAAACGTATAGAATAACGTATTACTAGAACATTTATACCACTCTGGCACGTTCGGATTCTTAAATAACAATATTATAGAAAATGTTTCGTTCCGCATAGTCGGTTCGGCGAATCGATGACTGATAACCTATATAAACAATACATTAAAAGGTATAGAATAACGTATTACTAGAACATTTATACCACTCTGGCACGTTCGGATTCTTAAATAACAATATTATAGAAAATGTTTCGTTCCGCATAGTCGGTTCGGCGAATCGATGACTGATAACCTATATAAACAATACATTAAAACGTATAGAATAACGTATTACTAGAACATTTATACCACTTTGGCACGTTCGGATTCTTAAATAACTAAATTATTGAAAATGTTTCGTTCCGCATAGTCGGTTCGGTGATTCGATGACTGATAACCTATATAAGAAAAAACATTAAAACGTATAGAATAACGTATTACTAGAACATTTATACCACTTTGGCACGTGCGGATTCTTAAATAACAAAATTATTGAAAATTTTTCGTTCCGTATAGGCGGTTCGGTGAATCGATGACTGATAACCTATATACAAAACAATTAACACGTATAGAATAACGTATTACTAGAACATTTATACCACTTTGGCACGTTCGGATTTGTAAATAACAAAATTATTGAAAATTTTTCGTTCCGCATAGTCGGTTCGGTGAATCGATGACTGACAACCTATATAAAAAAACATTAAAACGTATAGAATAACGTATTACTAGAACATTTATACCACTCTGGCACGTTCGGATTCTTACATAACTAAATTATTGAAAATGTTTCGTTCCGCATAGTCGGTTCGGTGAATCGATTACTGATAACCTATATAAAAAAAAACATTAAAACGTATAGAATAACGTATTACTAGAACATTTATACCACTCTGCCACGTTCGGATTCTTAAATAACAAAATTATTGAAAATTTTTCGTTCCGCATTCTCGGTTCGGAGATTCGATGACTGATAACCTATATAAAAAAACATTAAAACGTATAGAATAACGCATTACTCGAACATTTATACCACTTTGGCACGCTCCGATTCATAAATAACAAAATTATTGGAAATGTTCCGTTCCGCATTGTCGGTTCGGTGAATCGATGACTAACAACCTATATAAAAAAACATTAAAACGTATAGTATAACGTATTACTAGAACATTTATACCACTTTGGCACGTTCGGATTCTTAAATAACAAAACTATTGAAAATTTTTCGTTCCGCATAGTCGGTTCGGTGAATCGATGATTGATAACCTATATAAAGAATACATTAAAACGTATAGAATAACGTATTACTAGAACATTTATACCACTCTGGCACGTTCGGATTCTTAAATAACTAAATTATTGAAAATGTGACGTTCCGTATAGTCGGTTCGGTGAATCGATGACTGACAACCTATACAAAAAAACATTAAAATGTATAGAATAACGTATTACTAGAACATTTATACCACTTTTGCACGTTCGGATTCATAAATAACAAAAGTATTGAAAATGTGTCATTCCGCATAGCCGGTTCGGTGAATCGATGACTGATAACCTATATAAAAAAAAACATTAAAACGTATAGAATAACGTATTACTAGAACATTTATACCACTCTGGCACGTTCGGATTCTTAAATAACTAAATTATTGAAAATGTTTCGTTCCGCATAGTCGGTTCGGTGATTCGATGACTGATAACCTATATAAGAAAAAACATTAAAACGTATAGAATAACGTATTACTAGAACATTTATACCACTTTGGCACGTTCGGATTTGTAAATAACAAAATTATTGAAAATTTTTCGTTCCGCATAGTCGGTTCGGTGAATCGATGACTGACAACCTATATAATAAAACATTAAAACGTATAGAATAACGTATTACTAGAACATTTATACCACTCTGGCACGTTCGGATTCTTACATAACTAAATTATTGAAAATGTTTCGTTCCGCATAGTCGGTTCGGTGAATCGATTACTGATAACCTATATAAAAAAAAACATTAAAACGTATAGAATAACGTATTACTAGAACATTTATACCACTCTGGCACGTTCGGATTCTTAAATAACAAAATTATTGAAAATTTTTCGTTCCGCATAGTCGGTTCGGTGAATCGATGACTGATAACCTATATAAAAAAAACATTAAAACGTATAGAATAACGTATTACTAGAACATTTATACCACTTTGGCACGTGCGGATTCTTAAATAACAAAATTATTGTAAATGTTTCGTTCCGCATAGTCGGTTCGGTGAATCGATGACTGATAACCTATATAAAGAATCCATTAAAACGTATAGAATAACGTATTACTAGAACATTTATACCACTCTGGCACGTTCGGATTCTTAAATAACTAAATTATTGAAAATGATTCGTTCCACATAGTCGGTTCGGTGAATCGATGACTGACAACCTATATAAAAAACCATTAAAATGTATAGAATAACGTATAACTAGAACATTTATAGCACTTTGGCACGTTTGGATTCATAAATAACAAAAGTATTGAAAATGTTTCAATCCGCATAGCCGGTTCGGTGAATCGATGACTGATAACCGATATAAAGAAACATTAAAACGTATAGAATAACGTATTACTAGAACATTTATACCACTTTGGCACGTTCGGATTCTTAAATAACAAAACTATTGAAAATTTTCCGTTCCGCATAGTCGGTTCGGTGAATCGATGACTGATAACCTATATAAAGAATACATTAAAACGTATAGAATAACGTATTACTAGAACATTTATACCACTCTGGCACGTTCGGATGCTTAAATAACAATATTATAGAAAATGTTTCGTTCCGCATAGTCGGTTCGGCGAATCGATGACTGATAACCTATATAAACAATACATTAAAAGGTATAGAATAACGTATTACTAGAACATTTATACCACTCTGGCACGTTCGGATTCTTAAATAACAAAACTATTGAAAATGTTTCGTTCCGCATAGTCGGTTCGGTGAATCGATGACCGATAACCTATACAAAAAAACATTAAAACGTATAGAATAACGTATTACTAGAACATTTATACCACTTTGGCACGTGCGGATTCTTAAATAACAAAATTATTGAAAATTTTTCGTTCCGTATAGGCGGTTCGGTGAATCGATGACTGATAACCTATATAAAAAACAATTGACACGTATAGAATAACGTATTACTAGATCATTTATACCACTTTGGCACGTTCGGATTTGTAAATAACAAAATTATTGAAAATTTTTCGTTCCGCATAGTTGGTTCGGTGAATCGATGACTGACAACCTATATAAAGAATACATTAAAACGTATAGAATAACGTATTACTAGAACATTTATACCACTCTGGCACGTTCGGATTCTTAAATAACTAAATTATTGAAAACGTTTCGTTCCGCATAGTCGGTTCGGTGAATCGATGACTGATAACCTATGTAAAAAAACATTAAAACGTATAGAATAACGTATTACTAGACCATTTATACCACTCTGCCACGTTCGGATTCTTAAATAACAAAATTATTGAAAATTTTTCGTTCCGCATAGTCGGTTCGGTGAATCGATGACTGACAACCTATATAAAAAAACATTAAAACGTATAGAATAACGTATTACTAGAACATTTATACCACTCTGGCACGTTCGGATTCTTACATAACTAAATTATTGAAAATGTTTCGTTCCGCATAGTCGGTTCGGTGAATCGATTACTGATAACCTATATAAAAAAAAAACATTAAAACGTATAGAATAACGTATTACTAGAACATTTATACCACTTTGGCACGTGCGGATTCTTAAATAACAAAATTATTGAAAATTTTTCGTTCCGCATAGTCGGTTCGGTGAATCGATTACTGATAACCTATATAAAAAAAACATTAAAACGTATAGAATAACGTATTACTAGAACATTTATACCACTTTGGCACGTGCGGATTCTTAAATAACAAAATTATTGAAAATGTTTCGTTCCGCATAGTCGGTTCGGTGAATCGATGACTGATAACCTATATAAAGAATCCATTAAAACGTATAGAATAACGTATTACTAGAACATTTATACCACTCTGGCACGTTCGGATTCTTAAATAACTAAATTATTGAAAATGTTTCGTTCCGCATTGTCGGTTCGGTGAATCGATGACTAACAACCTATATAAAAAAACATTAAAACGTATAGTATAACGTATTACTAGAACATTTATACCACTTTGGCACGTTCGGATTCTTAAATAACAAAACTATTGAAAATTTTTCGTTCCGCATAGTCGGTTCGGTGAATCGATGACTGATAACCTATATAAAGAATACATTAAAACGTATAGAATAACGTAATACTAGAACATTTATACCACTCTGGCACGTTCGGATTCTTAAATAACTAAATTATTGAAAATGTGTCGTTCCGCATAGTCGGCTCGATGAATCGATGACTGACAACCTATACAAAAAAACATTAAAATGTATAGAATAACGTATTACTAGAACATTTATACCACCTTGGCACGTTCGGATTCATAAATAACAAAAGTATTGAAAATGTGTCATTCCGCATAGCCGGTTCGGTGAATCGATGACTGATAACCTATATAAAAAAAAAACATTAAAACGTATAGAATAACGTATTACTAGAACATTTATACCACTCTGGCACGTTCGGATTCTTCAATAACAAAATTATTGAAAATGTTTCGTTCCGCATAGTCGGTTCGGTGAATCGATGACTGATAACCTATATAAAGAATACATTAAAACGTATAAAATAACGTATTACTAGAACATTTATACCACTCTGGCACGTTCGGATTCTTAAATAACAAAACTATTGAAAATTTTTCGTTCTACATATTCGGTTCGGTGAATCGATGACTGACAACGTATGTAAAAAAACACTAAAACGTATAGAATAACGTATTACTAGAACATTTATACCACTCTGGCACGTTCGGATTCTTAAATAACAAAATTATTGAAAATTTTTCGTTCCGCATTCTCGGTTCGGTGATTCGATGACTGATAACCTATATAAAAAAACATTAAGACGTACAGAATAACGCATTACTCGAACATTTATACCACTTTGGCACGTTCGGATTCATAAATAACAAAATTATTGGAAATGTTCCGTTCCGCATAGTCGGTTCGGTGATTCGATGACTGATAACCTATATAAAAAAACATTAAAACGTATAGAATAACGCATTACTCGAACATTTATACCACTTTGGCACGTTCGGATTCATAAATAACAAAATTATTGGAAATGTTCCGTTCCGCATAGTCGGTTCGGTGAATCAATGACTAACAACCTATATAAAAAAACATTAAAACGTATAGTATAACGTATTACTAGAACATTTATACCACTTTGGCACGTTCGGATTCTTAAATAACAAAACTATTGAAAATTTTTCGTTCCGCATAGTCGGTTCGGTGAATCGATGATTGATAACCTATATAAAGAATACATTAAAACGTATAGAATAACGTATTACTAGAACATTTATACCACTCTGGCACGTTCGGATTCTTAAATAACAAAATTATTGAAAATGTTTCGTTCCGCATAGTCGGTTCGGTGAATCGATGACTGATAACCTATATAAAGAATACATTAAAACGTATAGAATAACGTATTACTAGAACATTTATACCACTCTGACACGTCCGGATTCATAAATAACTAAATTATTGAAAATGTTTCGTTCCGCATAGTCGGTTCGGTGAATCGATGTCTAACAACCTATATAAAAAAACATTAAAACGTATAGTATAACGTATTAGAAGAACATTTATACCACTTTGGCACGTTCGGATTCTTAAATAACAAAACTATTGAAAATTTTTCGTTCCGCATAGTCGGTTCGGTGAATCGATGACTGACAACCTATATAAAGAATACATTAAAACGTATAGAATAACGTATTACTAGAACATTTATACCACTCTGGCACGTTCGGATTCTTAAATAACTAAATTATTGAAAATGTTTCGTTCCACATAGTCGGTTCGGTGAATCGATGACTGACAACCTATATAAAAAACCATTAAAATGTATAGAATAACGTATAACTAGAACATTTATAGCACTTTGGCACGTTTGGATTCATAAATAACAAAAGTATTGAAAATGTTTCATTCCGCATAGCCGGTTCGGTGAATCGATGACTGATAACCGATATAAAGAAACATTAAAACGTATAGAATAACGTATTACTAGAACATTTATACCACTTTGGCACGTTCGGATTCTTAAATAACAAAACTATTGAAAATTTTCCGTTCCGCATAGTCGGTTCGGTGAATCGATGACTGATAACCTATATAAAGAATACATTAAAACGTATAGAATAACGTATTACTAGAACATTTATACCACTCTGGCACGTTCGGATTCTTAAATAACAATATTATAGAAAATGTTTCGTTCCGCATAGTCGGTTCGGCGAATCGATGACTGATAACCTATATAAACAATACATTAAAAGGTATAGAATAACGTATTACTAGAACATTTATACCACTCTGGCACGTTCGGATTCTTAAATAACAATATTATAGAAAATGTTTCGTTCCGCATAGTCGGTTCGGCGAATCGATGACTGATAACCTATATAAACAATACATTAAAACGTATAGAATAACGTATTACTAGAACATTTATACCACTTTGGCACGTTCGGATTCTTAAATAACAAAACTATTGAAAATTTTTCGTTCCGCATAGTCGGTTCGGTGAATCGATGATTGATAACCTATATAAAGAATACATTAAAACGTATAGAATAACGTATTACTAGAACATTTATACCACTCTGGCACGTTCGGATTCTTAAATAACAAAATTATTGAAAATGTTTCGTTCCGCATAGTCGGTTCGGTGAATCGATGACTGATAACCTATATAAAGAATACATTAAAACGTATAGAATAACGTATTACTAGAACATTTATACCACTCTGACACGTCCGGATTCATAAATAACTAAATTATTGAAAATGTTTCGTTCCGCATAGTCGGTTCGGTGAATCGATGTCTAACAACCTATATAAAAAAACATTAAAACGTATAGTATAACGTATTAGAAGAACATTTATACCACTTTGGCACGTTCGGATTCTTAAATAACAAAACTATTGAAAATTTTTCGTTCCGCATAGTCGGTTCGGTGAATCGATGACTGACAACCTATATAAAGAATACATTAAAACGTATAGAATAACGTATTACTAGAACATTTATACCACTCTGGCACGTTCGGATTCTTAAATAACTAAATTATTGAAAATGTTTCGTTCCACATAGTCGGTTCGGTGAATCGATGACTGACAACCTATATAAAAAACCATTAAAATGTATAGAATAACGTATAACTAGAACATTTATAGCACTTTGGCACGTTTGGATTCATAAATAACAAAAGTATTGAAAATGTTTCATTCCGCATAGCCGGTTCGGTGAATCGATGACTGATAACCGATATAAAGAAACATTAAAACGTATAGAATAACGTATTACTAGAACATTTATACCACTTTGGCACGTTCGGATTCTTAAATAACAAAACTATTGAAAATTTTCCGTTCCGCATAGTCGGTTCGGTGAATCGATGACTGATAACCTATATAAAGAATACATTAAAACGTATAGAATAACGTATTACTAGAACATTTATACCACTCTGGCACGTTCGGATTCTTAAATAACAATATTATAGAAAATGTTTCGTTCCGCATAGTCGGTTCGGCGAATCGATGACTGATAACCTATATAAACAATACATTAAAAGGTATAGAATAACGTATTACTAGAACATTTATACCACTCTGGCACGTTCGGATTCTTAAATAACAATATTATAGAAAATGTTTCGTTCCGCATAGTCGGTTCGGCGAATCGATGACTGATAACCTATATAAACAATACATTAAAACGTATAGAATAACGTATTACTAGAACATTTATACCACTTTGGCACGTTCGGATTCTTAAATAACAAAACTATTGAAAATTTTCCGTTCCGCATAGTCGGTTCGGTGAATCGATGACTGATAACCTATATAAAGAATACATTAAAACGTATAGAATAACGTATTACTAGATCATTTATACCACTTTGGCACGTTCGGATTTGTAAATAACAAAATTATTGAAAATTTTTCGTTCCGCATAGTTGGTTCGGTGAATCGATGACTGACAACCTATATAAAGAATACATTAAAACGTATAGAATAACGTATTACTAGAACATTTATACCACTTTGGCACGTTCGGATTTGTAAATAACAAAATTATTGAAAATTTTTCGTTCCGCATAGTCGGTTCGGTGAATCGATGACTGACAACCTATATAAAAAAACATTAAAACGTATAGAATAACGTATTACTAGAACATTTATACCACTCTGGCACGTTCGGATTCTTACATAACTAAATTATTGAAAATGTTTCGTTCCGCATAGTCGGTTCGGTGAATCGATTACTGATAACCTATATAAAAAAAAACATTAAAACGTATAGAATAACGTATTACTAGAACATTTATACCACTCTGCCACGTTCGGATTCTTAAATAACAAAATTATTGAAAATTTTTCGTTCCGCATTCTCGGTTCGGAGATTCGATGACTGATAACCTATATAAAAAAACATTAAAACGTATAGAATAACGCATTACTCGAACATTTATACCACTTTGGCACGCTCCGATTCATAAATAACAAAATTATTGGAAATGTTCCGTTCCGCATTGTCGGTTCGGTGAATCGATGACTAACAACCTATATAAAAAAACATTAAAACGTATAGTATAACGTATTACTAGAACATTTATACCACTTTGGCACGTTCGGATTCTTAAATAACAAAACTATTGAAAATTTTTCGTTCCGCATAGTCGGTTCGGTGAATCGATGATTGATAACCTATATAAAGAATACATTAAAACGTATAGAATAACGTATTACTAGAACATTTATACCACTCTGGCACGTTCGGATTCTTAAATAACTAAATTATTGAAAATGTGACGTTCCGTATAGTCGGTTCGGTGAATCGATGACTGACAACCTATACAAAAAAACATTAAAATGTATAGAATAACGTATTACTAGAACATTTATACCACTTTTGCACGTTCGGATTCATAAATAACAAAAGTATTGAAAATGTGTCATTCCGCATAGCCGGTTCGGTGAATCGATGACTGATAACCTATATAAAAAAAAACATTAAAACGTATAGAATAACGTATTACTAGAACATTTATACCACTCTGGCACGTTCGGATTCTTAAATAACTAAATTATTGAAAATGTTTCGTTCCGCATAGTCGGTTCGGTGATTCGATGACTGATAACCTATATAAGAAAAAACATTAAAACGTATAGAATAACGTATTACTAGAACATTTATACCACTTTGGAACGTGCGGATTCTTAAATAACAAAATTATTGAAAATTTTTCGTTCCGTATAGGCGGTTCGGTGAATCGATGACTGATAACCTATATACAAAACAATTAACACGTATAGAATAACGTATTACTAGAACATTTATACCACTTTGGCACGTTCGGATTTGTAAATAACAAAATTATTGAAAATTTTTCGTTCCGCATAGTCGGTTCGGTGAATCGATGACTGACAACCTATATAATAAAACATTAAAACGTATAGAATAACGTATTACTAGAACATTTATACCACTCTGGCACGTTCGGATTCTTACATAACTAAATTATTGAAAATGTTTCGTTCCGCATAGTCGGTTCGGTGAATCGATTACTGATAACCTATATAAAAAAAAACATTAAAACGTATAGAATAACGTATTACTAGAACATTTATACCACTCTGGCACGTTCGGATTCTTAAATAACAAAATTATTGAAAATTTTTCGTTCCGCATAGTCGGTTCGGTGAATCGATGACTGATAACCTATATAAAAAAAACATTAAAACGTATAGAATAACGTATTACTAGAACATTTATACCACTTTGGCACGTGCGGATTCTTAAATAACAAAATTATTGTAAATGTTTCGTTCCGCATAGTCGGTTCGGTGAATCGATGACTGATAACCTATATAAAGAATCCATTAAAACGTATAGAATAACGTATTACTAGAACATTTATACCACTCTGGCACGTTCGGATTCTTAAATAACTAAATTATTGAAAATGATTCGTTCCACATAGTCGGTTCGGTGAATCGATGACTGACAACCTATATAAAAAACCATTAAAATGTATAGAATAACGTATAACTAGAACATTTATAGCACTTTGGCACGTTTGGATTCATAAATAACAAAAGTATTGAAAATGTTTCAATCCGCATAGCCGGTTCGGTGAATCGATGACTGATAACCGATATAAAGAAACATTAAAACGTATAGAATAACGTATTACTAGAACATTTATACCACTTTGGCACGTTCGGATTCTTAAATAACAAAACTATTGAAAATTTTCCGTTCCGCATAGTCGGTTCGGTGAATCGATGACTGATAACCTATATAAAGAATACATTAAAACGTATAGAATAACGTATTACTAGAACATTTATACCACTCTGGCACGTTCGGATGCTTAAATAACAATATTATAGAAAATGTTTCGTTCCGCATAGTCGGTTCGGCGAATCGATGACTGATAACCTATATAAACAATACATTAAAAGGTATAGAATAACGTATTACTAGAACATTTATACCACTCTGGCACGTTCGGATTCTTAAATAACAAAACTATTGAAAATGTTTCGTTCCGCATAGTCGGTTCGGTGAATCGATGACCGATAACCTATACAAAAAAACATTAAAACGTATAGAATAACGTATTACTAGAACATTTATACCACTTTGGCACGTGCGGATTCTTAAATAACAAAATTATTGAAAATTTTTCGTTCCGTATAGGCGGTTCGGTGAATCGATGACTGATAACCTATATAAAAAACAATTGACACGTATAGAATAACGTATTACTAGATCATTTATACCACTTTGGCACGTTCGGATTTGTAAATAACAAAATTATTGAAAATTTTTCGTTCCGCATAGTTGGTTCGGTGAATCGATGACTGACAACCTATATAAAGAATACATTAAAACGTATAGAATAACGTATTACTAGAACATTTATACCACTCTGGCACGTTCGGATTCTTAAATAACTAAATTATTGAAAACGTTTCGTTCCGCATAGTCGGTTCGGTGAATCGATGACTGATAACCTATGTAAAAAAACATTAAAACGTATAGAATAACGTATTACTAGACCATTTATACCACTCTGCCACGTTCGGATTCTTAAATAACAAAATTATTGAAAATTTTTCGTTCCGCATAGTCGGTTCGGTGAATCGATGACTGACAACCTATATAAAAAAACATTAAAACGTATAGAATAACGTATTACTAGAACATTTATACCACTCTGGCACGTTCGGATTCTTCAATAACAAAATTATTGAAAATGTTTCGTTCCGCATAGTCGGTTCGGTGAATCGATGACTGATAACCTATATAAAGAATACATTAAAACGTATAAAATAACGTATTACTAGAACATTTATACCACTCTGGCACGTTCGGATTCTTAAATAACAAAGCTATTGAAAATTTTTCGTTCTACATATTCGGTTCGGTGAATCGATGACTGACAACGTATGTAAAAAAACACTAAAACGTATAGAATAACGTATTACTAGAACATTTATACCACTCTGGCACGTTCGGATTCTTAAATAACAAAATTATTGAAAATTTTTCGTTCCGCATTCTCGGTTCGGTGATTCGATGACTGATAACCTATATAAAAAAACATTAAGACGTACAGAATAACGCATTACTCGAACATTTATACCACTTTGGCACGTTCGGATTCATAAATAACAAAATTATTGGAAATGTTCCGTTCCGCATAGTCGGTTCGGTGAATCAATGACTAACATCCTATATAAAAAAACATTAAAACGTATAGTATAACGTATTACTAGAACATTTATACCACTTTGGCACGTTCGGATTCTTAAATAACAAAACTATTGAAAATTTTTCGTTCCGCATAGTCGGTTCGGTGAATCGATGATTGATAACCTATATAAAGAATACATTAAAACGTATAGAATAACGTATTACTAGAACATTTATACCACTCTGGCACGTTCGGATTCTTAAATAACAATATTATAGAAAATGTTTCGTTCCGCATAGTCGGTTCGGCGAATCGATGACTGATAACCTATATAAACAATACATTAAAACGTATAGAATAACGTATTACTAGAACATTTATACCACTTTGGCACGTGCGGATTCTTAAATAACAAAATTATTGAAAATTTTTCGTTCCGTATAGGCGGTTCGGTGAATCGATGACTGATAACCTATATAAAAAACAATTGACACGTATAGAATAACGTATTACTAGATCATTTATACCACTTTGGCACGTTCGGATTTGTAAATAACAAAATTATTGAAAATTTTTCGTTCCGCATAGTTGGTTCGGTGAATCGATGACTGACAACCTATATAAAGAATACATTAAAACGTATAGAATAACGTATTACTAGAACATTTATACCACTCTGGCACGTTCGGATTCTTAAATAACTAAATTATTGAAAACGTTTCGTTCCGCATAGTCGGTTCGGTGAATCGATGACTGATAACCTATGTAAAAAAACATTAAAACGTATAGAATAACGTATTACTAGACCATTTATACCACTCTGCCACGTTCGGATTCTTAAATAACAAAATTATTGAAAATTTTTCGTTCCGCATAGTCGGTTCGGTGAATCGATGACTGACAACCTATATAAAAAAACATTAAAACGTATAGAATAACGTATTACTAGAACATTTATACCACTCTGGCACGTTCGGATTCTTCAATAACAAAATTATTGAAAATGTTTCGTTCCGCATAGTCGGTTCGGTGAATCGATGACTGATAACCTATATAAAGAATACATTAAAACGTATAAAATAACGTATTACTAGAACATTTATACCACTCTGGCACGTTCGGATTCTTAAATAACAAAGCTATTGAAAATTTTTCGTTCTACATATTCGGTTCGGTGAATCGATGACTGACAACGTATGTAAAAAAACACTAAAACGTATAGAATAACGTATTACTAGAACATTTATACCACTCTGGCACGTTCGGATTCTTAAATAACAAAATTATTGAAAATTTTTCGTTCCGCATTCTCGGTTCGGTGATTCGATGACTGATAACCTATATAAAAAAACATTAAGACGTACAGAATAACGCATTACTCGAACATTTATACCACTTTGGCACGTTCGGATTCATAAATAACAAAATTATTGGAAATGTTCCGTTCCGCATAGTCGGTTCGGTGAATCAATGACTAACATCCTATATAAAAAAACATTAAAACGTATAGTATAACGTATTACTAGAACATTTATACCACTTTGGCACGTTCGGATTCTTAAATAACAAAACTATTGAAAATTTTTCGTTCCGCATAGTCGGTTCGGTGAATCGATGATTGATAACCTATATAAAGAATACATTAAAACGTATAGAATAACGTATTACTAGAACATTTATACCACTCTGGCACGTTCGGATTCTTAAATAACAAAATTATTGAAAATGTTTCGTTCCGCATAGTCGGTTCGGTGAATCGATGACTGATAACCTATATAAAGAATACATTAAAACGTATAGAATAACGTATTACTAGAACATTTATACCACTCTGACACGTCCGGATTCATAAATAACTAAATTATTGAAAATGTTTCGTTCCGCATAGTCGGTTCGGTGAATCGATGTCTAACAACCTATATAAAAAAACATTAAAACGTATAGTATAACGTATTAGAAGAACATTTATACCACTTTGGCACGTTCGGATTCTTAAATAACAAAACTATTGAAAATTTTTCGTTCCGCATAGTCGGTTCGGTGAATCGATGACTGACAACCTATATAAAGAATACATTAAAACGTATAGAATAACGTATTACTAGAACATTTATACCACTCTGGCACGTTCGGATTCTTAAATAACTAAATTATTGAAAATGTTTCGTTCCACATAGTCGGTTCGGTGAATCGATGACTGACAACCTATATAAAAAACCATTAAAATGTATAGAATAACGTATAACTAGAACATTTATAGCACTTTGGCACGTTTGGATTCATAAATAACAAAAGTATTGAAAATGTTTCATTCCGCATAGCCGGTTCGGTGAATCGATGACTGATAACCGATATAAAGAAACATTAAAACGTATAGAATAACGTATTACTAGAACATTTATACCACTTTGGCACGTTCGGATTCTTAAATAACAAAACTATTGAAAATTTTCCGTTCCGCATAGTCGGTTCGGTGAATCGATGACTGATAACCTATATAAAGAATACATTAAAACGTATAGAATAACGTATTACTAGAACATTTATACCACTCTGGCACGTTCGGATTCTTAAATAACAATATTATAGAAAATGTTTCGTTCCGCATAGTCGGTTCGGCGAATCGATGACTGATAACCTATATAAACAATACATTAAAAGGTATAGAATAACGTATTACTAGAACATTTATACCACTCTGGCACGTTCGGATTCTTAAATAACAATATTATAGAAAATGTTTCGTTCCGCATAGTCGGTTCGGCGAATCGATGACTGATAACCTATATAAACAATACATTAAAACGTATAGAATAACGTATTACTAGAACATTTATACCACTTTGGCACGTTCGGATTCTTAAATAACAAAACTATTGAAAATTTTCCGTTCCGCATAGTCGGTTCGGTGAATCGATGACTGATAACCTATATAAAGAATACATTAAAACGTATAGAATAACGTATTACTAGATCATTTATACCACTTTGGCACGTTCGGATTTGTAAATAACAAAATTATTGAAAATTTTTCGTTCCGCATAGTTGGTTCGGTGAATCGATGACTGACAACCTATATAAAGAATACATTAAAACGTATAGAATAACGTATTACTAGAACATTTATACCACTCTGGCACGTTCCGATTCTTAAATAACTAAATTATTGAAAACGTTTCGTTCCGCATAGTCGGTTCGGTGAGTCGATGACTGATAACCTATATAAAAAAAAACATTAAAACGTATAGAATAACGTATTACTAGAACATTTATACCACTTTGGCACATGCGGATTCTTAAATTACAAAATTGTTGAGAATTATTCGTTCCGCATAGTCGGTTCGGTGAATCGATGACTGATAACCTATATAAAGAATACATTAAAACGTATAGAATAGCGTATTACTAGAACATTTATACCACTGGCACGTTCGGATTCTTAAATAACTAAACTATTGAAAATTTTTCGTTCCGCATAGTCGGTTCGGTGAATCGATGACTGATAACCTATATAAAGAATACATTAAAACGTATAGAATAACGTATTACTAGAACATTTATACCACTCTGGCACGTTCGGATTCTTAAATAACTAAATTATTGAAAATGTTTCCTTCCGCATAGTCGGTTCGGTGATTCGATGACTGATAACCTATATAAGAAAAAACATTAAAACGTATAGAATAACGTATTACTAGAACATTTATACCACTTTGGCACGTGCGGATTCTTAAATAACAAAATTATTGAAAATTTTTCGTTCCGCATAGTCGGTTCGGTGAATCGATGACTGACAACCTATATAAAAAAACATTAAAACGTATAGAATAACGTATTACTAGAACATTTTTACCACTCTGGCACGTTCGGATTCTTACATAACTAAATTATTGAAAATGTTTCGTTCCGCATAGTCGGTTCGGTGAATCGATTACTGATAACCTATATAAAAAAAAACATTAAAACGTATAGAATAACGTATTACTAGAACATTTATATCACTTTGGCACGTGCGGATTCTTAAATAACAAAATTATTGAAAATTTTTCGTTCCGCATAGTCGGTTCGGTGAATCGATTACTGATAACCTATATAAAAAAAAAACATTAAAACGTATAGAATAACGTATTACTAGAACATTTATACCACTTTGGCACGTTCGGATACTTAAATAACAAAACTATTGAAAATTTTTCGTTCCGCATAGTTGGTTCGGTGAATCGATGATTGATAACCTATATAAAGAATACATTAAAACGTATAGAATAACGTATTACTAGAACATTTATACCACTCTGGCACGTTCGGATTCTTAAATAACTAAATTATTGAAAATGTGTCGTTCCGTATAGTCGGTTCGGTGAATCGATGACTGACAACCTATACAAAAAAACATTAAAATGTATAGAATAACGTATTACTAGAACATTTATACCACTTTTGCATGTTCGGATTCATAAATAACGAAAGTATTGAAAATGTGTCATTGCGCATAGCCGGTTCGGTGAATCGATGACTGATAACCTATATAAAAAAAAACATTAAAACGTATAGAATAACGTATTACTAGAACATTTATACCACTCTGGCACGTTCGGATTCTTAAATAACTAAATTATTGAAAATGTTTCGTTCCGCATAGTCGGTTCGGTAAATCGATGACTAACAACCTATATAAAAAACATTAAAACGTATAGTATAACGTATTACTAGAACATTTATACCACTTTGGTACGTTCGGATTCTTAAATAACAAAATTATTGAAAATGTTTCGTTCCGCATAGTCAGTTCGGTGAATCGATGACTGATATCCTATATAAAGAATACATTAAAACGTATAGAATAGCGTATTACTAGAACATTTATACCACTCTGGCACGTTCGGATTCTTAAATAACAAAATTATTGAAAATGTTTCGTTCCGCATAGTCGGTTCGGTGAATCGATGACTGATAACCTATATAAAGAATACATTAAAACGTATAAAATAACGTATTACTAGAACATTTATACCACTCTGGCACGTTCGGATTCTTAAATAACAAAACTATTGAAAATTTTTCGTTCCACATATTCGGTTCGGTGAATCGATGACTGACAACCTATGTAAAAAAACATTAAAACGTATAGAATAACGTATTACTAGAACATTTATACCACTCTGGCACGTTCGGATTCTTAAATAACGAAATTATTGAAAATTTTTCGTTCCGCATTCTCGGTTCGGTGATTCGATGACTGATAACCTATATAAAAAAACATTAAAACGTATAGAATAACGCATTACTCGAACATTTATACCACTTTGGCACGTTCGGATTCATAAATAACAAAACTATTGAAAATTTTTCGTTCCGCATAGTCGGTTCGGTGAATCGATGATTGATAACCTATATAAAGAATACATTAAAACGTATAGAATAACGTATTACTAGAACATTTATACCACTTTGGCACGTTCGGATTTGTAAATAACAAAATTATTGAAAATTTTTCGTTCCGTATAGGCGGTTCGGTGAATCGATGACTGATAACCTATATAAAAAACAATTGACACGTATAGAATAACGTATTACTAGATCATTTATACCACTTTGGCACGTTCGGATTTGTAAATAACAAAATTATTGAAAATTTTTCGTTCCGCATAGTTGGTTCGGTGAATCGATGACTGACAACCTATATAAAGAATACATTAAAACGTATAGAATAACGTATTACTAGAACATTTATACCACTCTGGCACGTTCCGATTCTTAAATAACTAAATTATTGAAAACGTTTCGTTCCGCATAGTCGGTTCGGTGAGTCGATGACTGATAACCTATATAAAAAAAAACATTAAAACGTATAGAATAACGTATTACTAGAACATTTATACCACTTTGGCACATGCGGATTCTTAAATTACAAAATTGTTGAGAATTATTCGTTCCGCATAGTCGGTTCGGTGAATCGATGACTGATAACCTATATAAAGAATACATTAAAACGTATAGAATAGCGTATTACTAGAACATTTATACCACTCTGGCACGTTCGGATTCTTAAATAACTAAATTATTGAAAATGTTTCGTTCCGCATAGTCGGTTCGGTGAATCGATGACTGATAACCTATATAAAGAATACATTAAAACGTATAGAATAACGTATTACTAGAACATTTATACCACTCTGGCACGTTCGGATTCATAAATAACTAAATTATTGAAAATGTTTCGTTCCGCATAGTCGGTTCGGTGAATCGATGACTAACAACCTATATAAAAAAACATTAAAACGTATAGTATAACGTATTACTAGAACATTTATACCACTTTGGCACGTTCGGATTCTTAAATAACAAAACTATTGAAAATTTTTCGTTCCGCATAGTCGGTTCGGTGAATCGATGACTGATAACCTATATAAAGAATACATTAAAACGTATAGAATAACGTATTACTAGAACATTTATACCACTCTGGCACGTTCGGATTCTTAAATAACTAAATTATTGAAAATGTTTCCTTCCGCATAGTCGGTTCGGTGATTCGATGACTGATAACCTATATAAGAAAAAACATTAAAACGTATAGAATAACGTATTACTAGAACATTTATACCACTTTGGCACGTGCGGATTCTTAAATAACAAAATTATTGAAAATTTTTCGTTCCGCATAGTCGGTTCGGTGAATCGATGACTGACAACCTATATAAAAAAACATTAAAACGTATAGAATAACGTATTACTAGAACATTTTTACCACTCTGGCACGTTCGGATTCTTACATAACTAAATTATTGAAAATGTTTCGTTCCGCATAGTCGGTTCGGTGAATCGATTACTGATAACCTATATAAAAAAAAACATTAAAACGTATAGAATAACGTATTACTAGAACATTTATATCACTTTGGCACGTGCGGATTCTTAAATAACAAAATTATTGAAAATTTTTCGTTCCGCATAGTCGGTTCGGTGAATCGATTACTGATAACCTATATAAAAAAAAAACATTAAAACGTATAGAATAACGTATTACTAGAACATTTATACCACTTTGGCACGTTCGGATACTTAAATAACAAAACTATTGAAAATTTTTCGTTCCGCATAGTTGGTTCGGTGAATCGATGATTGATAACCTATATAAAGAATACATTAAAACGTATAGAATAACGTATTACTAGAACATTTATACCACTCTGGCACGTTCGGATTCTTAAATAACTAAATTATTGAAAATGTGTCGTTCCGTATAGTCGGTTCGGTGAATCGATGACTGACAACCTATACAAAAAAACATTAAAATGTATAGAATAACGTATTACTAGAACATTTATACCACTTTTGCATGTTCGGATTCATAAATAACGAAAGTATTGAAAATGTGTCTTTGCGCATAGCCGGTTCGGTGAATCGATGACTGATAACCTATATAAAAAAAAACATTAAAACGTATAGAATAACGTATTACTAGAACATTTATACCACTCTGGCACGTTCGGATTCTTAAATAACTAAATTATTGAAAATGTTTCGTTCCGCATAGTCGGTTCGGTAAATCGATGACTAACAACCTATATAAAAAACATTAAAACGTATAGTATAACGTATTACTAGAACATTTATACCACTTTGGTACGTTCGGATTCTTAAATTACAAAATTATTGAAAATGTTTCGTTCCGCATAGTCAGTTCGGTGAATCGATGACTGATATCCTATATAAAGAATACATTAAAACGTATAGAATAGCGTATTACTAGAACATTTATACCACTCTGGCACGTTCGGATTCTTAAATAACAAAATTATTGAAAATGTTTCGTTCCGCATAGTCGGTTCGGTGAATCGATGACTGATAACCTATATAAAGAATACATTAAAACGTATAAAATAACGTATTACTAGAACATTTATACCACTCTGGCACGTTCGGATTCTTAAATAACAAAACTATTGAAAATTTTTCGTTCCACATATTCGGTTCGGTGAATCGATGACTGACAACCTATGTAAAAAAACATTAAAACGTATAGAATAACGTATTACTAGAACATTTATACCACTCTGGCACGTTCGGATTCTTAAATAACAAAATTATTGAAAATTTTTCGTTCCGCATTCTCGGTTCGGTGATTCGATGACTGATAACCTATATAAAAAAACATTAAAACGTATAGAATAACGCATTACTCGAACATTTATACCACTTTGGCACGTTCGGATTCATAAATAACAAAACTATTGAAAATTTTTCGTTCCGCATAGTCGGTTCGGTGAATCGATGATTGATAACCTATATAAAGAATACATTAAAACGTATAGAATAACGTATTACTAGAACATTTATACCACTTTGGCACGTTCGGATTTGTAAATAACAAAATTATTGAAAATTTTTCGTTCCGCATAGTCGGTTCGGTGAATCGATGACTGACAACCTATGTAAAAAAACATTAAAACGTATAGAATAACGTATTACTAGAACATTTATACCACTCTGCCACGTTCGGATTCTTAAATAACAAAATTATTGAAAATTTTTCGTTCCGCATTCTCGGTTCGGTGATTCGATGACTGATAACCTATATAAAAAAACATTAAGACGTACAGAATAACGCATTACTCGAACATTTATACCACTTTGGCACGTTCGGATTCATAAATAACAAAATTATTGGAAATGTGCCGTTCCGCATAGTCGGTTCGGTGATTCGATGACTGATAACCTATATAAAAAAACATTAAAACGTATAGAATAACGCATTACTCGAACATTTATACCACTTTGGCACGTTCGGAGTCATAAATAACAAAATTATTGGAAATGTTCCGTTCCGCATAGTCGGTTCGGTGAATCAATGACTAACAACCTATATAAAAAAACATTAAAACGTATAGTATAACGTATTACTAGAACATTTATACCACTTTGGCACGTTCGGATTCTTAAATAACAAAACTATTGAAAATTTTTCGTTCCGCATAGTCGGTTCGGTGAATCGATGATTGATAACCTATATAAAGAATACATTAAAACGTATAGAATAACGTATTACTAGAACATTTATACCACTCTGGCACGTTCGGATTCTTAAATAACAAAATTATTGAAAATGTTTCGTTCCGCATAGTCGATTCGGTGAATCGATGACTGATAACCTATATAAAGAATACATTAAAACGTATAGAATAACGTATTACTAGAACATTTATACCACTCTGACACGTTCGGATTCATAAATAACTAAATTATTGAAAATGTTTCGTTCCGCATAGTCGGTTCGGTGAATCGATGACTAACAACCTATATAAAGAACATTAAAACGTATAGTATAACGTATTAGAAGAACATTTATACCACTTTGGCACGTTCGGATTCTTAAATAACAAAACTATTGAAAATTTTTCGTTCCGCATAGTCGGTTCGGTGAATCGATGACTGACAACCTATATAAAGAATACATTAAAACGTATAGAATAACGTATTACTAGAACATTTATACCACTCTGGCACGTTCGGATTCTTAAATAACTAAATTATTGAAAATGTTTCGTTCCACATAGTCGGTTCGGTGAATCGATGACTGACAACCTATATAAAAAACCATTAAAATGTATAGAATAACGTATAACTAGAACATTTATAGCACTTTGGCACGTTTGGATTCATAAATAACAAAAGTATTGAAAATGTTTCATTCCGCATAGCCGGTTCGGTGAATCGATGACTGATAACCGATATAAAGAAACATTAAAACGTATAGAATAACGTATTACTAGAACATTTATACCACTTTGGCACGTGCGGATTCTTAAATAACAAAATTATTGAAAATTTTTCGTTCCGCATAGTTGGTTCGGTGAATCGATGACTGACAACCGATATAAAGACTACATTAAAACGTATAGAATAACGTATTACTAGAACATTTATACCACTCTGGCACGTTCGGATTCTTAAATAACTAAATTATTGAAAACGTTTCGTTCCGCATAGTCGGTTCGGTGAATCGATGACTGATAACCTATATAAAAAAAAACATTAAAACGTATAGAATAACGTATTACTAGAACATTTATACCACTTTGGCACATGCGGATTCTTAAATTACAAAATTGTTGAGAATTATTCGTTCCGCATAGTCGGTTCGGTGAATCGATGACTGATAACCTATATAAAGAATACATTAAAACGTATAGAATAGCGTATTACTAGAACATTTATACCACTCTGGCACGTTCGGATTCTTAAATAACTAAATTATTGAAAATGTTTCGTTCCGCATAGTCGGTTCGGTGAATCGATGACTGACAACCGATATAAAGACTACATTAAAACGTATAGAATAACGTATTACTAGAACATTTATACCACTCTGGCACGTTCGGATTCTTAAATAACTAAATTATTGAAAACGTTTCGTTCCGCATAGTCGGTTCGGTGAATCGATGACTGATAACCTATATAAAGACTACATTAAAACGTATAGAATAACGTATTACTAGAACATTTATACCACTCTGGCACGTTCGGATTCTTAAATAACTAAATTATTGAAAACGTTTCGTTCCGCATAGTCGGTTCGGTGAATCGATGACTGATAACCTATATAAAGAATACATTAAAACGTATAGAATAGCGTATTACTAGAACATTTATACCACTCTGGCACGTTCGGATTCTTAAATAACTAAATTATTGAAAATGTTTCGTTCCGCATAGTCGGTTCGGTGAATCGATGACTAACAACCTATATAAAAAAACATTAAAACGTATAGTATAACGTATTACTAGAACATTTATACCACTTTGGCACGTTCGGATTCTTAAATAACAAAACTATTGAAAATTTTTCGTTCCGCATAGTCGGTTCGGTGAATCGATGACTGATAACCTATATAAAGAATACATTAAAACGTATAGAATAACGTATTACTAGAACATTTATACCACTCTGGCACGTTCTGATTCTTAAATAACAAAAGTATTGAAAATTTTGCGTTCCGTATAGGCGGTTCGGTGGATCGATGACTCATAACATATATAAAAAACCATTAAAACGTATAGAATAACGTATTACGAGAACATTTATACCACTTTGGCACGTTCGGATTCTTAAATAACAAAATTATTGAAAATTTTTCGTTCCGCATAGTGGGTTCGGCGCCCAGTTCGAACATGCCAAAGTCCTCCCGGCATAGTCGGTTCGGTGAGTCTATGACTGATAACCGATATAAAAAACATTAAAACGTATAGAATAACGTATTACTAGAACATTTATACCACTTTGGCACGTTCGGATTCTTAAATAACAAAACTATTGACAATTTTTCGTTCCGCATAGTCGGTTCGGTGAATCGATGACTGACAACCTACATAAAAAAACATTAAAATGTATAGAATAACGTATAACTAGAACATTTATAGCACTTTGGCACGTTTGGATTCATAAATAACAAAAGTATTGAAAATGTTTCATTCCGCATAGCCGGTTCGGTGAATCGGTGACTGATAACCTATATAAAAAAAAATTAACACGTATAGAATAACGTATTACTAGAACATTTATACCACTTTGGCACGTTCTGATTCTTAAATAACAAAAGTATTGAAAATTTTTCGTTCCGCATAGGCGGTTCGGTGGATCGATGACTCATAACATATATAAAAAACCATTAAAACGTATAGAATAACGTATTACTAGAACATTTATACCACTCTGGCACGTTCGGATTCTTAAATAACAAAATTATTGAAAATGTTTCGTTCCGCATAGTCGGTTCGGTGAATCGATGACTGATAACCTATATAAAGAATACATTAAAACGTATAGAATAACGTATTACTAGAACATTTATACCACTCTGGCACGTTCGGATTCATAAATAACTAAATTATTGAAAATGTTTCGTTCCGCATAGTCGGTTCGGTGAATCGATGACTAACAACCTATATAAAAAAACATTAAAACGTATAGTATAACGTATTAGAAGAACATTTATACCACTTTGGCACGTTCGGATTCTTAAATAACAAAACTATTGAAAATTTTTCGTTCCGCATAGTCGGTTCGGTGAATCGATGATAGATAACCTATATAAAGAATACATTAAGACGTATAGAATAACGTATTACTAGAACATTTATACCACTCTGGCACGTTCGGATTCTTAAATAACAATATTATAGAAAATGTTTCGTTCCGCATAGTCGGTTCGGCGAATCGATGACTGATATCCTATATAAACAATACATTAAAAGGTATAGAATAACGTATTACTAGAACATTTATACCACTTTGGCACGTTCGGATTCATAAATAACAAAAGTATTGAAAATGTGTCATTCCGCATAGCCGGTTCGGTGAATCGATGACTGATAATCTATATAAAAAAAAACATTAAAACGTATAGAATAACGTATTACTAGAACATTTATACCACTCTGGCCCGTTCGGATTCTTCAATAACAAAATTATTGAAAATGTTTCGTTCCGCATAGTCGGTTCGGTGAATCGATGACTGATAACCTATATAAAGAATACATTAAAACGTATAAAATAACGTATTACTAGAACATTTATACCACTCTGGCACGTTCGGATTCTTAAATAACAAAACTATTGAAAATTTTTCGTTCCACATATTCGGTTCGGTGAATCGATGACTGACAACGTATGTAAAAAAACATTAAAACGTATAGAATAACGTATTACTAGAACATTTGTACCACTCTGACACGTTCGGATTCATAAATAACTAAATTATTGAAAATGTTTCGTTCCGCATAGTCGGTTCGGTGAATCGATGACTGACAACCTATATAAAGAATACATTAAAACGTATAGAATAACGTATTACTAGAACATTTATACCACTCTGGCACGTTCGGATTCTTAAATAACTAAATTATTGAAAATGATTCGTTCCACATTGTCGGTTCGGTGAATCGATGACTGACAACCTATATAAAAAACCATTAAAATGTATAGAATAACGTATAACTAGAACATTTATAGCACTTTGGCACGTTTGGATTCATAAATAACAAAAGTATTGAAAATGTTTCAATCCGCATAGCCGGTTCGGTGAATCGATGACTGATAACCGATATAAAGAAACATTAAAACGTATAGAATAACGTATTACTAGAAGATTTATACCACTTTGGCACGTTCGGATTCTTAAATAACAAAACTATTGAAAATTTTTCGTTCCGCATAGTCGGTTCGGTGAATCGATGATTGATAACCTATATAAAGAATACATTAAAACGTATAGAATAACGTATTACTAGAACATTTATACCACTCTGGCACGTTCGGATTCTTAAATAACTAAATTATTGAAAATGTTTCGTTCCGCATAGTCGGTTCGGTGATTCGATGACTGATAACCTATATAAGAAAAAACATTAAAACGTATAGAATAACGTATTACTAGAACATTTATACCACTTTGGCACGTGCGGATTCTTAAATAACAAAATTATTGAAAATTTTTCGTTCCGTATAGGCGGTTCGGTGAATCGATGACTGATAACCTATATACAAAACAATTAACACGTATAGAATAACGTATTACTAGAACATTTATACCACTATGGCCCGTTCGGATTTGTAAATAACAAAATTATTGAAAATTTTTCGTTCCGCATAGTCGGTTCGGTGAATCGATGACTGACAACCTATATGATAAAACATTAAAACGTATAGAATAACGTATTACTAGAACATTTATACCACTCTGGCACGTTCGGATTCTTACATAACTAAATTATTGAAAATGTTTCGTTCCGCATAGTCGGTTCGGTGAATCGATGACCGATAACCTATACAAAAAACCATTAAAACGTATAGAATAACGTATTACTAGAACATTTATACCACTTTGGCACGTGCGGATTCTTAAATAACAAAATTATTGAAAATTTTTCGTTCCGTATAGGCGGTTCGGTGAATCGATGACTGATAACCTATATAAAAAAAACATTAAAACGTATAGAATAACGTATTACTAGAACATTTATACCACTTTGGCACGTGCGGATTCTTAAATAACAAAATTATTGAAAATGTTTCGTTCCGCATAGTCGGTTCGGTGAATCGATGACTGATAACCTATATAAAGAATCCATTAAAACGTATAGAATAACGTATTACTAGAACATTTATACCACTCTGGCACGTTCGGATTCTTAAATAACTAAATTATTGAAAATGATTCGTTCCACATAGTCGGTTCGGTGAATCGATGACTAAAAACCTATATAAAAAACCATTAAAATGTATAGAATAACGTATAACTAGAACATTTATAGCACTTTGGCACGTTTGGATTCATAAATAACAAAAGTATTGAAAATGTTTCAATCCGCATAGCCGGTTCGGTGAATCGATGACTGATAACCGATATAAAGAAACATTAAAACGTATAGAATAACGTATTACTAGAACATTTATACCACTTTGGCACGTTCGGATTCTTAAATAACAAAACTATTGAAAATTTTCCGTTCCGCATAGTCGGTTCGGTGAATCGATGACTGATAACCTATATAAAGAATACATTAAAACGTATAGAATAACGTATTACTAGAACATTTATACCACTCTGGCACGTTCGGATGCTTAAATAACAATATTATAGAAAATTTTTCGTTCCGTATAGGCGGTTCGGTGAATCGATGACTGATAACCTATATAAAGAATACATTAAAACGTATAGAATAACGTATTACTAGAACATTTATACCACTCTGGCACGTTCGGATTCTTAAATAACTAAATTATTGAAAACGTTTCGTTCCGCATAGTCGGTTCGGTGAATCGATGACTAACAACCTATATAAAAAAACATTAAAACGTATAGTATAACGTATTAGAAGAACATTTATACCACTTTGGCACGTTCGGATTCTTAATTAACAAAACTATTGAGAATTTTTCGTTCCACATAGTCGGTTCGGTGAATCGATGACTGATAACCTATGTAAAAAAAACATTAAAACGTATAGAATAACGTATTACTAGACCATTTATACCACTCTGCCACGTTCGGAATCTTAAATAACAAAATTATTGAAAATTTTTCGTTCCGCATAGTCGGTTCGGTGAATCGATGACTGACAACCTATATAAAAGAACATTAAAACGTATAGAATAACGTATTACTAGAACATTTATACCACTCTGGCACGTTCGGATTCTTACATAACTAAATTATTGAAAATGTTTCGTTCCGCATAGTCGGTTCGGTGAATCGATTACTGATAACCTATATAAAAAAAAAACATTAAAACGTATAGAATAACGTATTACTAGAACATTTATACCACTTTGGCACGTGCGGATTCTTAAATAACAAAACTATTGAAAATTTTTCGTTCCACATAGTCGGTTCGGTGAATCGATGACTGACAACCTATATAAAAAACCATTAAAATGTATAGAATAACGTATAACTAGAACATTTATACCACTTTGGCACGTTTGGATTCATAAATAACAAAAGTATTGAAAATGTTTCATTCCGCATAGCCGGTTCAGTGAATCGATGACTGATAACCGATATAAAAAAACATTAAAACGCATAGAATAACGTATTACTAGAACATTTATACCACTTTGGCACGTTCGGATTCTTAAATAACAAAACTATTGAAAATTTTTCGTTCCGCATAGTCGGTTCGGTGAATCGATGACTGACAACCTATATAAAAAAACATTAAAACGTATAGAATAACGTATTACTAGAACATTTATACCACTCTGGCACGTTCGGATTCTTACATAACTAAATTATTGAAAATGTTTCGTTCCGCATAGTCGGTTCGGTGAATCGATTACTGATAACCTATATAAAAAAAAACATTAAAACGTATAGAATAACGTATTACTAGAACATTTATACCACTCTGCCACGTTCGGATTCTTAAATAACAAAATTATTGAAAATTTTTCGTTCCGCATTCTCGGTTCGGAGATTCGATGACTGATAACCTATATAAAAAAACATTAAAACGTATAGAATAACGCATTACTCGAACATTTATACCACTTTGGCACGCTCCGATTCATAAATAACAAAATTATTGGAAATGTTCCGTTCCGCATTGTCGGTTCGGTGAATCAATGACTAACAACCTATATAAAAAAACATTAAAACGTATAGTATAACGTATTACTAGAACATTTATACCACTTTGGCACGTTCGGATTCTTAAATAACAAAACTATTGAAAATTTTTCGTTCCGCATAGTCGGTTCGGTGAATCGATGATTGATAACCTATATAAAGAATACATTAAAACGTATAGAATAACGTATTACTAGAACATTTATACCACTCTGGCACGTTCGGATTCTTAAATAACTAAATTATTGAAAATGTTTCGTTCCGCATAGTCGGTTCGGTGATTCGATGACTGATAACCTATATAAGAAAAAACATTAAAACGTATAGAATAACGTATTACTAGAACATTTATACCACTTTGGCACGTGCGGATTCTTAAATAACAAAATTATTGAAAATTTTTCGTTCCGTATAGGCGGTTCGGTGAATCGATGACTGATAACCTATATACAAAACAATTAACACGTATAGAATAACGTATTACTAGAACATTTATACCACTTTGGCACGTTCGGATTTGTAAATAACAAAATTATTGAAAATTTTTCGTTCCGCATAGTCGGTTCGGTGAATCGATGACTGACAACCTATATGATAAAACATTAAAACGTATAGAATAACGTATTACTAGAACATTTATACCACTCTGGCACGTTCGGATTCTTACATAACTAAATTATTGAAAATGTTTCGTTCCGCATAGTCGGTTCGGTGAATCGATGACCGATAACCTATACAAAAAACCATTAAAACGTATAGAATAACGTATTAGTAGAACATTTATACCACTTTGGCACGTGCGGATTCTTAAATAACAAAATTATTGAAAATTTTTCGTTCCGTATAGGCGGTTCGGTGAATCGATGACTGATAACCTATATAAAAAAAACATTAAAACGTATAGAATAACGTATTACTAGAACATTTATACCACTTTGGCACGTGCGGATTCTTAAATAACAAAATTATTGAAAATGTTTCGTTCCGCATAGTCGGTTCGGTGAATCGATGACTGATAACCTATATAAAGAATCCATTAAAACGTATAGAATAACGTATTACTAGAACATTTATACCACTCTGGCACGTTCGGATTCTTAAATAACTAAATTATTGAAAATGATTCGTTCCACATAGTCGGTTCGGTGAATCGATGACTGACAACCTATATAAAAAACCATTAAAATGTATAGAATAACGTATAACTAGAACATTTATAGCACTTTGGCACGTTTGGATTCATAAATAACAAAAGTATTGAAAATGTTTCAATCCGCATAGCCGGTTCGGTGAATCGATGACTGATAACCGATATAAAGAAACATTAAAACGTATAGAATAACGTATTACTAGAACATTTATACCACTTTGGCACGTTCGGATTCTTAAATAACAAAACTATTGAAAATTTTCCGTTCCGCATAGTCGGTTCGGTGAATCGATGACTGATAACCTATATAAAGAATACATTAAAACGTATAGAATAACGTATTACTAGAACATTTATACCACTCTGGCACGTTCGGATGCTTAAATAACAATATTATAGAAAATGTTTCGTTCCGCATAGTCGGTTCGGCGAATCGATGACTGATAACCTATATAAACAATACATTAAAAGGTATAGAATAACGTATTACTAGAACGTTTATACCACTCTGGCACGTTCGGATTCTTAAATAACAAAACTATTGAAAATGTTTCGTTCCGCATAGTCGGTTCGGTGAATCGATGACCGATAACCTATACAAAAAAACATTAAAACGTATAGAATAACGTATTACTAGAACATTTATACCACTCTGGCACGTTCGGATTCTTAAATAACTAAATTATTGAAAACGTTTCGTTCCGCATAGTCGGTTCGGTGAATCGATGACTAACAACCTATATAAAAAAACATTAAAACGTATAGTATAACGTATTAGAAGAACATTTATACCACTTTGGCACGTTCGGATTCTTAATTAACAAAACTATTGAGAATTTTTCGTTCCACATAGTCGGTTCGGTGAATCGATGACTGATAACCTATGTAAAAAAACATTAAAACGTATAGAATAACGTATTACTAGACCATTTATACCACTCTGCCACGTTCGGATTCTTAAATAACAAAATTATTGAAAATTTTTCGTTCCGCATAGTCGGTTCGGTGAATCGATGACTGACAACCTATATAAAAAAACATTAAAACGTATAGAATAACGTATTACTAGAACATTTATACCACTCTGGCACGTTCGGATTCTTACATAACTAAATTATTGAAAATGTTTCGTTCCGCATAGTCGGTTCGGTGAATCGATTACTGATAACCTATATAAAAAAAAACATTAAAACGTATAGAATAACGTATTACTAGAACACTTATACCACTTTGGCACGTGCGGATTCTTAAATAACAAAATTATTGAAAATTTTTCGTTCCGCATAGTCGGTTCGGTGAATCGATTACTGATAACCTATATAAAAAAAACATTAAAACGTATAGAATAACGTATTACTAGAACATTTATACCACTTTGGCACGTGCGGATTCTTAAATAACAAAATTATTGAAAATGTTTTGTTCCGCATAGTCGGTTCGGTGAATCGATGACTGATAACCTATATAAAGAATCCATTAAAACGTATAGAATAACGTATTACTAGAACATTTATACCACTCTGGCACGTTCGGAATCTTAAATAACTAAATTATTGAAAATGTGTCGTTCCGCATAGTCGGCTCGGTGAATCGATGACTGACAACCTATACAAAAAAACATTAAAATGTATAGAATAACGTATTACTAGAACATTTATACCACTTTGGCACGTTCGGATTCATAAATAACAAAAGTATTGAAAATGTGTCATTCCGCATAGCCGATTCGGTGAATCGATGACTGATAACCTATATAAAAAAAAAACATTAAAACGTATAGAATAACGTATTACTAGAACATTTATACCACTCTGGCACGTTCGGATTCTTAAATAACAAAACTATTGAAAATTTTTCGTTCTACATATTCGGTTCGGTGAATCGATGACTGACAACGTATGTAAAAAAACACTAAAACGTATAGAATAACGTATTACTAGAACATTTATACCACTCTGGCACGTTCGGATTCTTAAATAACAAAATTATTGAAAATTTTTCGTTCCGCATTCTCGGTTCGGTGATTCGATGACTGATAACCTATATAAAAAAACATTAAGACGTACAGAATAACGCATTACTCGAACATTTATACCACTTTGGCACGTTCGGATTCATAAATAACAAAATTATTGGAAATGTTCCGTTCCGCATAGTCGGTTCGGTGATTCGATGACTGATAACCTATATAAAAAAACATTAAAACGTATAGAATAACGCATTACTCGAACATTTATACCACTTTGGCACGTTCGGATTCATAAATAACAAAATTATTGGAAATGTTCCGTTCCGCATAGTCGGTTCGGTGAATCAATGACTAACAACCTATATAAAAAAACATTAAAACGTATAGTATAACGTATTACTAGAACATTTATACCACTTTGGCACGTTCGGATTCTTAAATAACAAAACTATTGAAAATTTTTCGTTCCGCATAGTCGGTTCGGTGAATCGATGATTGATAACCTATATAAAGAATACATTGAAACGTATAGAATAACGTATTACTAGAACATTTATACCACTCTGGCACGTTCGGATTCTTAAATAACAAAATTATTGAAAATGTTTCGTTCCGCATAGTCGGTTCGGTGAATCGATGACTGATAACCTATATAAAGAATACATTAAAACGTATAGAATAACGTATTACTAGAACATTTATACCACTCTGACATGTCCGGATTCATAAATAACTAAATTATTGAAAATGTTTCGTTCCGCATAGTCGGTTCGGTGAATCGGTGTCTAACAACCTATATAAAAAAACATTAAAACGTATAGTATAACGTATTAGAAGAACATTTATACCACTTTGGCACGTTCGGATTCTTAAATAACAAAACTATTGAAAATTTTTCGTTCCGCATAGTCGGTTCGGTGAATCGATGACTGACAACCTATATAAAGAATACATTAAAACGTATAGAATAACGTATTACTAGAACATTTATACCACTCTGGCACGTCCGGATTCTTAAATAACTAAATTATTGAAAATGTTTCGTTCCACATAGTCGGTTCGGTGAATCGATGACTGACAACCTATATAAAAAACCATTAAAATGTATAGAATAACGTATAACTAGAACATTTATAGCACTTTGGCACGTTTGGATTCATAAATAACAAAAGTATTGAAAATGTTTCATTCCGCATAGCCGGTTCGGTGAATCGATGACTGATAACCGATATAAAGAAACATTAAAACGTATAGAATAACGTATTACTAGAACATTTTTACCACTCTGGCACGTTCGGATTCCTACATAACTAAATTATTGAAAATGTTTCGTTCCGCATAGTTGGTTCCGTGAATCGATGATTGATAACCTATATAAAGAATACATTAAAACGTATAGAATAACGTATTACTAGAACATTTATACCACTCTGGCACGTTCGGATTCTTAAATAACTAAATTATTGAAAATGTGTCGTTCCGTATAGTCGGTTCGGTGAATCGATGACTGACAACCTATACAAAAAAACATTAAAATGTATAGAATAACGTATTACTAGAACATTTATACCACTTTTGCATGTTCGGATTCATAAATAACGAAAGTATTGAAAATGTGTCATTGCGCATAGCCGGTTCGGTGAATCGATGACTGATATCCTATATAAAGAATACATTAAAACGTATAGAATAGCGTATTACTAGAACATTTATACCACTCTGGCACGTTCGGATTCTTAAATAACAAAATTATTGAAAATGTTTCGTTCCGCATAGTCGGTTCGGTGAATCGATGTCTGATAACCTATATAAAGAATACATTAAAACGTATAAAATAACGTATTACTAGAACATTTATACCACTCTGGCACGTTCGGATTCTTAAATAACAAAACTATTGAAAATTTTTCGTTCCACATATTCGGTTCGGTGAATCGATGACTGACAACCTATGTAAAAAAACATTAAAACGTATAGAATAACGTATTACTAGAACATTTATACCACTCTGGCACGTTCGGATTCTTAAATAACAAAATTATTGAAAATTTTTCGTTCCGCATTCTCGGTTCGGTGATTCGATGACTGATAACCTATATAAAAAAACATTAAAACGTATAGAATAACGCATTACTCGAACATTTATACCACTTTGGCACGTTCGGATTCATAAATAACAAAACTATTGAAAATTTTTCGTTCCGCATAGTCGGTTCGGTGAATCGATGATTGATAACCTATATAAAGAATACATTAAAACGTATAGAATAACGTATTACTAGAACATTTATACCACTTTGGCACGTTCGGATTTGTAAATAACAAAATTATTGAAAATTTTTCGTTCCGCATAGTCGGTTCGGTGAATCGATGACTGACAACCTATATAAAAAAACATTAAAACGTATAGAATAACGTATTACTAGAACATTTTTACCACTCTGGCACGTTCGGATTCCTACATAACTAAATTATTGAAAATGTTTCGTTCCGCATAGTTGGTTCGGTGAATCGATGATTGATAACCTATATAAAGAATACATTAAAACGTATAGAATAACGTATTACTAGAACATTTATACCACTCTGGCACGTTCGGATTCTTAAATAACTAAATTATTGAAAATGTGTCGTTCCGTATAGTCGGTTCGGTGAATCGATGACTGACAACCTATACAAAAAAACATTAAAATGTATAGAATAACGTATTACTAGAACATTTATACCACTTTTGCATGTTCGGATTCATAAATAACGAAAGTATTGAAAATGTGTCATTGCGCATAGCCGGTTCGGTGAATCGATGACTGATAACCTATATAAAAAAAAACATTAAAACGTATAGAATAACGTATTACTAGAACATTTATACCACTCTGGCACGTTCGGATTCTTAAATAACTAAATTATTGAAAATGTTTCGTTCCGCATAGTCGGTTCGGTAAATCGATGACTAACAACCTATATAAAAAACATTAAAACGTATAGTATAACGTATTACTAGAACATTTATACCACTTTGGTACGTTCGGATTCTTAAATAACAAAATTATTGAAAATGTTTCGTTCCGCATAGTCAGTTCGGTGAATCGATGACTGATATCCTATATAAAGAATACATTAAAACGTATAGAATAGCGTATTACTAGAACATTTATACCACTCTGGCACGTTCGGATTCTTAAATAACAAAATTATTGAAAATGTTTCGTTCCGCATAGTCGGTTCGGTGAATCGATGTCTGATAACCTATATAAAGAATACATTAAAACGTATAAAATAACGTATTACTAGAACATTTATACCACTCTGGCACGTTCGGATTCTTAAATAACAAAACTATTGAAAATTTTTCGTTCCACATATTCGGTTCGGTGAATCGATGACTGACAACCTATGTAAAAAAACATTAAAACGTATAGAATAACGTATTACTAGAACATTTATACCACTCTGGCACGTTCGGATTCTTAAATAACAAAATTATTGAAAATTTTTCGTTCCGCATTCTCGGTTCGGTGATTCGATGACTGATAACCTATATAAAAAAACATTAAAACGTATAGAATAACGCATTACTCGAACATTTATACCACTTTGGCACGTTCGGATTCATAAATAACAAAACTATTGAAAATTTTTCGTTCCGCATAGTCGGTTCGGTGAATCGATGATTGATAACCTATATAAAGAATACATTAAAACGTATAGAATAACGTATTACTAGAACATTTATACCACTTTGGCACGTTCGGATTTGTAAATAACAAAATTATTGAAAATTTTTCGTTCCGCATAGTCGGTTCGGTGAATCGATGACTGACAACCTATATAAAAAAACATTAAAACGTATAGAATAACGTATTACTAGAACATTTTTACCACTCTGGCACGTTCGGATTCCTACATAACTAAATTATTGAAAATGTTTCGTTCCGCATAGTTGGTTCGGTGAATCGATGATTGATAACCTATATAAAGAATACATTAAAACGTATAGAATAACGTATTACTAGAACATTTATACCACTCTGGCACGTTCGGATTCTTAAATAACTAAATTATTGAAAATGTGTCGTTCCGTATAGTCGGTTCGGTGAATCGATGACTGACAACCTATACAAAAAAACATTAAAATGTATAGAATAACGTATTACTAGAACATTTATACCACTTTTGCATGTTCGGATTCATAAATAACGAAAGTATTGAAAATGTGTCATTGCGCATAGCCGGTTCGGTGAATCGATGACTGATAACCTATATAAAAAAAAACATTAAAACGTATAGAATAACGTATTACTAGAACATTTATACCACTCTGGCACGTTCGGATTCTTAAATAACTAAATTATTGAAAATGTTTCGTTCCGCATAGTCGGTTCGGTAAATCGATGACTAACAACCTATATAAAAAACATTAAAACGTATAGTATAACGTATTACTAGTACATTTATACCACTTTGGTACGTTCGGATTCTTAAATAACAAAATTATTGAAAATGTTTCGTTCCGCATAGTCAGTTCGGTGAATCGATGACTGATATCCTATATAAAGAATACATTAAAACGTATAGAATAGCGTATTACTAGAACATTTATACCACTCTGGCACGTTCGGATTCTTAAATAACAAAATTATTGAAAATGTTTCGTTCCGCATAGTCGGTTCGGTGAATCGATGTCTGATAACCTATATAAAGAATACATTAAAACGTATAAAATAACGTATTACTAGAACATTTATACCACTCTGGCACGTTCGGATTCTTAAATAACAAAACTATTGAAAATTTTTCGTTCCACATATTCGGTTCGGTGAATCGATGACTGACAACCTATGTAAAAAAACATTAAAACGTATAGAATAACGTATTACTAGAACATTTATACCACTCTGGCACGTTCGGATTCTTAAATAACAAAACTATTGAAAATTTTTCGTTCCGCATAGTCGGTTCGGTGAATCGATGATTGATAACCTATATAAAGAATACATTAAAACGTATAGAATAACGTATTACTAGAACATTTATACCACTCTGGCACGTTCGGATTCTTAAATAACAAAATTATTGAAAATGTTTCGTTCCGCATAGTCGGTTCGGTGAATCGATGACTGATAACCTATATAAAGAATACATTAAAACGTATAGAATAACGTATTACTAGAACATTTATACCACTCTGACACGTCCGGATTCATAAATAACTAAATTATTGAAAATGTTTCGTTCCGCATAGTCGGTTCGGTGAATCGATGTCTAACAACCTATATAAAAAAACATTAAAACGTATAGTATAACGTATTAGAAGAACATTTATACCACTTTGGCACGTTCGGATTCTTAAATAACAAAACTATTGAAAATTTTTCGTTCCGCATAGTCGGTTCGGTGAATCGATGACTGACAACCTATATAAAGAATACATTAAAACGTATAGAATAACGTATTACTAGAACATTTATACCACTCTGGCACGTTCGGATTCTTAAATAACTAAATTATTGAAAATGTTTCGTTCCACATAGTCGGTTCGGTGAATCGATGACTGACAACCTATATAAAAAACCATTAAAATGTATAGAATAACGTATAACTAGAACATTTATAGCACTTTGGCACGTTTGGATTCATAAATAACAAAAGTATTGAAAATGTTTCATTCCGCATAGCCGGTTCGGTGAATCGATGACTGATAACCGATATAAAGAAACATTAAAACGTATAGAATAACGTATTACTAGAACATTTATACCACTTTGGCACGTTCGGATTCTTAAATAACAAAACTATTGAAAATTTTTCGTTCCGCATAGTCGGTTCGGTGAATCGATGACTGATAACCTATATAAAGAATACATTAAAACGTATAGAATAATGTATTACTAGAACATTTATACCACTCTGGCACGTTCGGATTCTTAAATAACTAAATTATTGAAAATGTTTCCTTCCGCATAGTCGGTTCGGTGATTCGATGACTGATAACCTATATAAGAAAAAACATTAAAACGTATAGAATAACGTATTACTAGAACATTTATACCACTTTGGCACGTGCGGATTCTTAAATAACAAAATTATTGAAAATTTTTCGTTCCGCATAGTCGGTTCGGTGAATCGATGACTGACAACCTATATAAAAAAACATTAAAACGTATAGAATAACGTATTACTAGAACATTTTTACCACTCTGGCACGTTCGGATTCCTACATAACTAAATTATTGAAAATGTTTCGTTCCGCATAGTTGGTTCGGTGAATCGATGATTGATAACCTATATAAAGAATACATTAAAACGTATAGAATAACGTATTACTAGAACATTTATACCACTCTGGCACGTTCGGATTCTTAAATAACTAAATTATTGAAAATGTGTCGTTCCGTATAGTCGGTTCGGTGAATCGATGACTGACAACCTATACAAAAAAACATTAAAATGTATAGAATAACGTATTACTAGAACATTTATACCACTTTTGCATGTTCGGATTCATAAATAACGAAAGTATTGAAAATGTGTCATTGCGCATAGCCGGTTCGGTGAATCGATGACTGATAACCTATATAAAAAATAACATTAAAACGTATAGAATAACGTATTACTAGAACATTTATACCACTCTGGCACGTTCGGATTCTTAAATAACTAAATTATTGAAAATGTTTCGTTCCGCATAGTCGGTTCGGTAAATCGATGACTAACAACCTATATAAAAAACATTAAAACGTATAGTATAACGTATTACTAGAACATTTATACCACTTTGGTACGTTCGGATTCTTAAATAACAAAATTATTGAAAATGTTTCGTTCCGCATAGTCAGTTCGGTGAATCGATGACTGATATCCTATATAAAGAATACATTAAAACGTATAGAATAGCGTATTACTAGAACATTTATACCACTCTGGCACGTTCGGATTCTTAAATAACAAAATTATTGAAAATGTTTCGTTCCGCATAGTCGGTTCGGTGAATCGATGTCTGATAACCTATATAAAGAATACATTAAAACGTATAAAATAACGTATTACTAGAACATTTATACCACTTTGGCACGTTCGGATTCATAAATAACAAAACTATTGAAAATTTTTCGTTCCGCATAGTCGGTTCGGTGAATCGATGATTGATAACCTATATAAAGAATACATTAAAACGTATAGAATAACGTATTACTAGAACATTTATACCACTTTGGCACGTTCGGATTTGTAAATAACAAAATTATTGAAAATTTTTCGTTCCGCATAGTCGGTTCGGTGAATCGATGACTGACAACCTATGTAAAAAAACATTAAAACGTATAGAATAACGTATTACTAGAACATTTATACCACTCTGCCACGTTCGGATTCTTAAATAACAAAATTATTGAAAATTTTTCGTTCCGCATTCTCGGTTCGGTGATTCGATGACTGATAACCTATATAAAAAAACATTAAGACGTACAGAATAACGCATTACTCGAACATTTATACCACTTTGGCACGTTCGGATTCATAAATAACAAAATTATTGGAAATGTGCCGTTCCGCATAGTCGGTTCGGTGATTCGATGACTGATAACCTATATAAAAAAACATTAAAACGTATAGAATAACGCATTACTCGAACATTTATACCACTTTGGCACGTTCGGATTCATAAATAACAAAATTATTGGAAATGTTCCGTTCCGCATAGTCGGTTCGGTGAATCAATGACTAACAACCTATATAAAAAAACATTAAAACGTATAGTATAACGTATTACTAGAACATTTATACCACTTTGGCACGTTCGGATTCTTAAATAACAAAACTATTGAAAATTTTTCGTTCCGCATAGTCGGTTCGGTGAATCGATGACTGACAACCTATATAAAAAACCATTAAAATGTATAGAATAACGTATAACTAGAACATTTATAGCACTTTGGCACGTTTGGATTCATAAATAACAAAAGTATTGAAAATGTTTCATTCCGCATAGCCGGTTCGGTGAATCGATGACTGATAACCGATATAAAGAAACATTAAAACGTATAGAATAACGTATTACTAGAACATTTATACCACTTTGGCACGTTCGGATTCTTAAATAACAAAACTATTGAAAATTTTTCGTTCCGCATAGTCGGTTCGGTGAATCGATGACTGATAACCTATATAAAGAATACATTAAAACGTATAGAATAATGTATTACTAGAACATTTATACCACTCTGGCACGTTCGGATTCTTAAATAACTAAATTATTGAAAATGTTTCCTTCCGCATAGTCGGTTCGGTGATTCGATGACTGATAACCTATATAAGAAAAAACATTAAAACGTATAGAATAACGTATTACTAGAACATTTATACCACTTTGGCACGTGCGGATTCTTAAATAACAAAATTATTGAAAATTTTTCGTTCCGCATAGTCGGTTCGGTGAATCGATGACTGACAACCTATATAAAAAAACATTAAAACGTATAGAATAACGTATTACTAGAACATTTTTACCACTCTGGCACGTTCGGATTCCTACATAACTAAATTATTGAAAATGTTTCGTTCCGCATAGTTGGTTCGGTGAATCGATGATTGATAACCTATATAAAGAATACATTAAAACGTATAGAATAACGTATTACTAGAACATTTATACCACTCTGGCACGTTCGGATTCTTAAATAACTAAATTATTGAAAATGTGTCGTTCCGTATAGTCGGTTCGGTGAATCGATGACTGACAACCTATACAAAAAAACATTAAAATGTATAGAATAACGTATTACTAGAACATTTATACCACTTTTGCATGTTCGGATTCATAAATAACGAAAGTATTGAAAATGTGTCATTGCGCATAGCCGGTTCGGTGAATCGATGACTGATAACCTATATAAAAAATAACATTAAAACGTATAGAATAACGTATTACTAGAACATTTATACCACTCTGGCACGTTCGGATTCTTAAATAACTAAATTATTGAAAATGTTTCGTTCCGCATAGTCGGTTCGGTAAATCGATGACTAACAACCTATATAAAAAACATTAAAACGTATAGTATAACGTATTACTAGAACATTTATACCACTTTGGTACGTTCGGATTCTTAAATAACAAAATTATTGAAAATGTTTCGTTCCGCATAGTCAGTTCGGTGAATCGATGACTGATATCCTATATAAAGAATACATTAAAACGTATAGAATAGCGTATTACTAGAACATTTATACCACTCTGGCACGTTCGGATTCTTAAATAACAAAACTATTGAAAATTTTTCGTTCCACATATTCGGTTCGGTGAATCGATGACTGACAACCTATGTAAAAAAACATTAAAACGTATAGAATAACGTATTACTAGAACATTTATACCACTCTGGCACGTTCGGATTCTTAAATAACAAAATTATTGAAAATTTTTCGTTCCGCATTCTCGGTTCGGTGATTCGATGACTGATAACCTATATAAAAAAACATTAAAACGTATAGAATAACGCATTACTCGAACATTTATACCACTTTGGCACGTTCGGATTCATAAATAACAAAACTATTGAAAATTTTTCGTTCCGCATAGTCGGTTCGGTGAATCGATGATTGATAACCTATATAAAGAATACATTAAAACGTATAGAATAACGTATTACTAGAACATTTATACCACTTTGGCACGTTCGGATTTGTAAATAACAAAATTATTGAAAATTTTTCGTTCCGCATAGTCGGTTCGGTGATTCGATGACTGATAACCTATATAAAAAAACATTAAAACGTATAGAATAACGCATTACTCGAACATTTATACCACTTTGGCACGTTCGGATTCATAAATAACAAAACTATTGAAAATTTTTCGTTCCGCATAGTCGGTTCGGTGAATCGATGATTGATAACCTATATAAAGAATACATTAAAACGTATAGAATAACGTATTACTAGAACATTTATACCACTTTGGCACGTTCGGATTTGTAAATAACAAAATTATTGAAAATTTTTCGTTCCGCATAGTCGGTTCGGTGAATCGATGACTGACAACCTATGTAAAAAAACATTAAAACGTATAGAATAACGTATTACTAGAACATTTATACCACTCTGCCACGTTCGGATTCTTAAATAACAAAATTATTGAAAATTTTTCGTTCCGCATTCTCGGTTCGGTGATTCGATGACTGATAACCTATATAAAAAAACATTAAGACGTACAGAATAACGCATTACTCGAACATTTATACCACTTTGGCACGTTCGGATTCATAAATAACAAAATTATTGGAAATGTGCCGTTCCGCATAGTCGGTTCGGTGATTCGATGACTGATAACCTATATAAAAAAACATTAAAACGTATAGAATAACGCATTACTCGAACATTTATACCACTTTGGCACGTTCGGATTCATAAATAACAAAATTATTGGAAATGTTCCGTTCCGCATAGTCGGTTCGGTGAATCAATGACTAACAACCTATATAAAAAAACATTAAAACGTATAGTATAACGTATTACTAGAACATTTATACCACTTTGGCACGTTCGGATTCTTAAATAACAAAACTATTGAAAATTTTTCGTTCCGCATAGTCGGTTCGGTGAATCGATGATTGATAACCTATATAAAGAATACATTAAAACGTATAGAATAACGTATTACTAGAACATTTATACCACTCTGGCACGTTCGGATTCTTAAATAACAAAATTATTGAAAATGTTTCGTTCCGCATAGTCGATTCGGTGAATCGATGACTGATAACCTATATAAAGAATACATTAAAACGTATAGAATAACGTATTACTAGAACATTTATACCACTCTGACACGTTCGGATTCATAAATAACTAAATTATTGAAAATGTTTCGTTCCGCATAGTCGGTTCGGTGAATCGATGACAAACAACCTATATAAAGAACATTAAAACGTATAGTATAACGTATTAGAAGAACATTTATACCACTTTGGCACGTTCGGATTCTTAAATAACAAAACTATTGAAAATTTTTCGTTCCGCATAGTCGGCTCGGTGAATCGATGACTGACAACCTATATAAAGAATACATTAAAACGTATAGAATAACGTATTACTAGAACATTTATACCACTCTGGCACGTTCGGATTCTTAAATAACTAAATTATTGAAAATGTTTCGTTCCACATAGTCGGTTCGGTGAATCGATGACTGACAACCTATATAAAAAACCATTAAAATGTATAGAATAACGTATAACTAGAACATTTATAGCACTTTGGCACGTTTGGATTCATAAATAACAAAAGTATTGAAAATGTTTCATTCCGCATAGCCGGTTCGGTGAATCGATGACTGACAACCGATATAAAGACTACATTAAAACGTATAGAATAACGTATTACTAGAACATTTATACCACTCTGGCACGTTCGGATTCTTAAATAACTAAATTATTGAAAACGTTTCGTTCCGCATAGTCGGTTCGGTGAATCGATGACTGATAACCTATATAAAAAAAAACATTAAAACGTATAGAATAACGTATTACTAGAACATTTATACCACTTTGGCACATGCGGATTCTTAAATTACAAAATTGTTGAGAATTATTCGTTCCGCATAGTCGGTTCGGTGAATCGATGACTGATAACCTATATAAAGAATACATTAAAACGTATAGAATAGCGTATTACTAGAACATTTATACCACTCTGGCACGTTCGGATTCTTAAATAACTAAATTATTGAAAATGTTTCGTTCCGCATAGTCGGTTCGGTGAATCGATGACTGACAACCGATATAAAGACTACATTAAAACGTATAGAATAACGTATTACTAGAACATTTATACCACTCTGGCACGTTCGGATTCTTAAATAACTAAATTATTGAAAACGTTTCGTTCCGCATAGTCGGTTCGGTGAATCGATGACTGATAACCTATATAAAGAATACATTAAAACGTATAGAATAACGTATTACTAGAACATTTATGCCACTTTGGCACATGCGGATTCTTAAATAACAAAATTATTGAAAACTATTCGTTCCGCATAGTCGGTTCGGTGAATCGATGACTGATAACCTATATAAAGAATACATTAAAACGTAAAGAATAACGTATTACTAGAACATTTATACCACTTTGGCACGTTCGGATTCTTAAATAACAAAATTATTGAAAATTTTTCGTTCCGCATAGTGGGTTCGGTGAATCGATGACTGATAACCTATATAAAGAATACATTAAAACGTATAGAATAACGTATTACTAGAACATTTATACCACTCTGGCACGTTCGGATTCTTAAATAACTAAATTATTGAAAATGTTTCGTTCCGCATAGTCGGTTCGGTGAATCGATTACTGATAACCTATATAAAAAAAAACATTAAAACGTATAGAATAACGTATTACTAGAACATTTATACCACTTTGGCACATGCGGATTCTTAAATAACAAAATTATTGAAAATTATTCGTTCCGCATAGTCGGTTCGGTGAATCGATGACTGATAACCTATATAAAGAATACATTAAAACGTATAGAATAACGTATTACTAGAACATTTATACCACTCTGGCACGTTCGGATTCTTAAATAACTAAATTACTGAAAATGTTTCGTTCCGCATAGTCGGTTCGGTGAATCGATGACTAACAACCTATATAAAAAAACATTAAAACGTATAGTATAACGTATTACTAGAACATTTATACCACTTTGGCACGTTCGGATTCTTAAATAACAAAACTATTGAAAATTTTTCGTTCCGCATAGTCGGTTCGGTGAATCGATGACTGATAACCTATATAAAGAATACATTAAAACGTATAGAATAACGTATTACTAGAACATTTATACCACTCTGGCACGTTCGGATTCTTAAATAACTAAATTATTGAAAATGTGTCGTTCCGTATAGACGGCTCGGTGAATCGATGACTGACAACCTATACAAAAAAACATTACAATGTATAGAATAACGTATTACTAGAACATTTATACCACTTTGGCACGTTCGGATTCTTCAATAACAAAATTATTGAAAATGTTTCGTTCCGCATAGTCAGTTCGGTGAATCGATGACTGATAACCTATATAAAGAATACATTAAAACGTATAGAATAGCGTATTACTAGAACATTTATACCACTCTGGCACGTTCGGATTCTTAAATAACAAAATTATTGAAAATGTTTCGTTCCGCATAGTCGGTTCGGTGAATCGATGACTGATAACCTATATAAAGAATACATTAAAACGTATAAAATAACGTATTACTAGAACATTTATACCACTTTGGCACGTTCGGATTTGTAAATAACAACATTATTGAAAATTTTTCGTTCCGCATAGTCGGTTCGGTGGATCGATGACTGATAGCCTATATAAAGAACAATTAACACGTATAGAATAACGTATTACTAGAACATTTATACCACTTTGGCACGTTCGGATTCTTAAATAACAAAATTATTGAAAATTTTTCGTTCCGTATAGGCGGTTCGGTGAATCGATGACTGATAGCCTATATAAAAAACAATTAACACGTATAGAATAACGTATTACTAGAACATTTATACCACTTTGGCACGTTCGGATTTGTAAATAACAACATTATTGAAAATTTTTCGTTCCGCATAGTCGGTTCGGTGAATCGATGACTGACAACCGATATAAAGACTACATTAAAACGTATAGAATAACGTATTACTAGAACATTTATACCACTCTGGCACGTTCGGATTCTTAAATAACTAAATTATTGAAAACGTTTCGTTCCGCATAGTCGGTTCGGTGAATCGATGACTGATAACCTATATAAAGAATACATTAAAACGTATAGAATAACGTATTACTAGAACATTTATGCCACTTTGGCACATGCGGATTCTTAAATAACAAAATTATTGAAAACTATTCGTTCCGCATAGTCGGTTCGGTGAATCGATGACTGATAACCTATATAAAGAATACATTAAAACGTAAAGAATAACGTATTACTAGAACATTTATACCACTTTGGCACGTTCGGATTCTTAAATAACAAAATTATTGAAAATTTTTCGTTCCGCATAGTGGGTTCGGTGAATCGATGACTGATAACCTATATAAAGAATACATTAAAACGTATAGAATAACGTATTACTAGAACATTTATACCACTCTGGCACGTTCGGATTCTTAAATAACTAAATTATTGAAAATGTTTCGTTCCGCATAGTCGGTTCGGTGAATCGATTACTGATAACCTATATAAAAAAAAACATTAAAACGTATAGAATAACGTATTACTAGAACATTTATACCACTTTGGCACATGCGGATTCTTAAATAACAAAATTATTGAAAATTATTCGTTCCGCATAGTCGGTTCGGTGAATCGATGACTGATAACCTATATAAAGAATACATTAAAACGTATAGAATAACGTATTACTAGAACATTTATACCACTCTGGCACGTTCGGATTCTTAAATAACTAAATTACTGAAAATGTTTCGTTCCGCATAGTCGGTTCGGTGAATCGATGACTAACAACCTATATAAAAAAACATTAAAACGTATAGTATAACGTATTACTAGAACATTTATACCACTTTGGCACGTTCGGATTCTTAAATAACAAAACTATTGAAAATTTTTCGTTCCGCATAGTCGGTTCGGTGAATCGATGACTGATAACCTATATAAAGAATACATTAAAACGTATAGAATAACGTATTACTAGAACATTTATACCACTCTGGCACGTTCGGATTCTTAAATAACTAAATTATTGAAAATGTGTCGTTCCGTATAGACGGCTCGGTGAATCGATGACTGACAACCTATACAAAAAAACATTACAATGTATAGAATAACGTATTACTAGAACATTTATACCACTTTGGCACGTTCGGATTCTTCAATAACAAAATTATTGAAAATGTTTCGTTCCGCATAGTCAGTTCGGTGAATCGATGACTGATAACCTATATAAAGAATACATTAAAACGTATAGAATAGCGTATTACTAGAACATTTATACCACTCTGGCACGTTCGGATTCTTAAATAACAAAATTATTGAAAATGTTTCGTTCCGCATAGTCGGTTCGGTGAATCGATGACTGATAACCTATATAAAGAATACATTAAAACGTATAAAATAACGTATTACTAGAACATTTATACCACTTTGGCACGTTCGGATTTGTAAATAACAACATTATTGAAAATTTTTCGTTCCGCATAGTCGGTTCGGTGGATCGATGACTGATAGCCTATATAAAGAACAATTAACACGTATAGAATAACGTATTACTAGAACATTTATACCACTTTGGCACGTTCGGATTCTTAAATAACAAAATTATTGAAAATTTTTCGTTCCGTATAGGCGGTTCGGTGAATCGATGACTGATAGCCTATATAAAAAACAATTAACACGTATAGAATAACGTATTACTAGAACATTTATACCACTTTGGCACGTTCGGATTTGTAAATAACAACATTATTGAAAATTTTTCGTTCCGCATAGTCGGTTCGGTGAATCGATGACTGACAACCTATATAAAGAATACATTAAAACGTATAGAATAACGTATTACTAGAACATTTATACCACTCTGGCACGTTCGGATTCTTAAATAACAAAATTATTGAAAATTTTTCGTTCCGCATAGTGGGTTCGGTGAATCGATGACTGATAACCTATATAAAAAAACATTAAAATGTATAGAATAACGTACTACTAGAACATTTATACCACTTTGGCACGTTCGGATTCTTAAATAACAAAATTATTGAAAATTTTTCGTTCCGCATAGTGGGTTCGGTGAATCGATGACTGATAACCTATATAAAGAATACATTAAAACGTATAGAATAACGCATTACTAGAACATTTATACCACTTTGGCACGTTGGGATTCGTAAATAACAAAATTATTGAAAATGTTTCATTCCCCAAAGTCGGTTCGGTGAATCGATGACTGACAACCTATATAAAGAATACATTAAAACGTATAGAATAACGTATTACTAGAACATTTATACCACTCTGGCACGTTCGGATTCTTAAATAACTATATTATTGAAAATGTTTCGTTCCGCATAGTCGGTTCGGTGAATCGATGACTAACAACCTATATAAAAAAACATTAAAACGTATAGTATAACGTATTTCTAGAACATTTATACCACTTTGGCACGTTCGGATTCTTAAATAACAAAATTATTGAAAATTTTTTGTTCCGCATAGTGGGTTCGGTGAATCGATGACTGATAACCTATATAAAGAATACATTAAAACGTATAGAATAACGCATTACTAGAACATTTATACCACTTTGGCACGTTCGGATTCGTAAATAACAAAATTATTGAAAATGTTTCATTCCCCAAAGTCGGTTCGGTGAATCGACGACTGACAACCTATATAAAGAATACATTAAAACGTATAGAATAACGTATTACTAGAACATTTATACCACTCTGGCACGTTCGGATTCTTAAATAACTAAATTATTGAAAATGTTTCGTTCCGCATAGTCGGTTCGGTGAATCGATGACTAACAACCTATATAAAAAAACATTAAAACGTATAGTATAACGTATTTCTAGAACATTTATACCACTTTGGCACGTTCGGATTCTTAAATAACAAAACTATTGAAAATTTTTCGTTCCGCATAGTCGGTTCGGTGAATCGATGACTGATAACCTATATAATAAACAATTAACACGTATAGAGTAACGTATTACTAGAGCATTTATAGGACTTTGGCACGTTCGGTTTCATAAATAACAAAAGTAGTGAAAATGTTTCATTCCGCATAGCCGGTTCGGTGAATCGATGACTGATAACCTATATAAAAAAAAATTAACACGTATAGAGTAACGTATTACTAGAACATTTATACCACTTTGGCACGTTCGGATTCTTAAATAACAAAATTATTGAAAATTTTTCGTTCCGTATAGGCGGTTCGGTGAATCGATGACTGATAACCTATATAAAAAACAATTAACACGCATAGAATAACGTATTACTAGAACGTTTATACCAGTTTGGCACGTTCGGATTTGTAAATAACAAAATTATTGAAAATGTTTCGTTCCGCATAGTCGGTTCGGTGAATCGATGACTAACAACCTATATAAAAAAACATTAAAATGTATAGAATAACGTACGACTAGAACATTTATACCACTTTGGCACGTTCGGATTCTTAAATAACAAAATTATTGAAAATTTTTCGTTCCGCATAGTGGGTTCGGTGAATCGATGACTGATAACCTATATAAAGAATACATTAAAACGTATAGAATAACGCATTACTAGAACATTTATACCACTTTGGCACGTTCGGATTCGTATATAACAAAATTATTGAAAATGTTTCATTCCCCAAAGTCGGTTCGGAGAATCGATGACTGATAACCTATATAAAAAACAATTAACACGTATAGCGTAACGTATTACTAGAGCATTTATACCACTTTGGCACGTTCGGATTCAAGAATAACAAAATTATTGAAAATGTTTCGTTCCGTGTAGGCGGTTCGGTGAATCGATGACTGATAGCCTATATAAAAAACAATTATCACGTATAGAATAACGTATTACTAGAACATTTATACCACTTTGGCACGTTCGGATTTGTAAATAACAACATTATTGAAAATTTTTCGTTCCGCATAGTCGGTTCGGTGAATCGATGACTGACAACCTATATAAAGAATACATTAAAACGTATAGAATAACGTGTTACTAGAACATTTATACCACTCTGGCACGTTCGGATTCTTAAATCACAAAACTATTGAAAATTTTTCGTTCCGCATAGTGGGTTCGGTGAATCGATGACTGATAACCTATATAAAGAATACATTAAAACGTATAGAATAACGTATTACTAGAACATTTATACCACTTTGGCACGTTCGGATTCTTAAATAACAAAACTATTGAAAATTTTTCGTTCCGCATAGTCGGTTCGGTGAATCGATGACTGATAACCTATATAAAGAATACATTAAAACGTATAGAATAACGTATTACTAGAACATTTATACCACTCTGGCACGTTCGGATTCTTAAATAACTAAATTATTGAAAATGTGTCGTTCCGTATAGACGGCTCGGTGAATCGATGACTGACAACCTATACAAAAAAACATTACAATGTATAGAATAACGTATTACTAGAACATTTATACCACTTTGGCACGTTCGGATTCTTCAATAACAAAATTATTGAAAATGTGTCGTTCCGCATAGTCAGTTCGGTGAATCGATGACTGATAACCTATATAAAGAATACATTAAAACGTATAGAATAGCGTATTACTAGAACATTTATACCACTCTGGCACGTTCGGATTCTTAAATAACAAAATTATTGAAAATGTTTCGTTCCGCATAGTCGGTTCGGTGAATCGATGACTGATAACCTATATAAAGAATACATTAAAACGTATAAAATAACGTATTACTAGAACATTTATACCACTTTGGCACGTTCGGATTTGTAAATAACAACATTATTGAAAATTTTTCGTTCCGCATAGTCGGTTCGGTGGATCGATGACTGATAGCCTATATAAAGAACAATTAACACGTATAGAATAACGTATTACTAGAACATTTATACCACTTTGGCACGTTCGGATTCTTAAGGGCAGGATCTGAAGTAACTGTGCTTGTACAGTAACACATGGCGCCGCGTGTACATATAGGCAAATTCGAGAGAGAGGTCCGATTTCGTACTTGAGTTTTTCCGGCTAAACAATTGCACAAATTCACTTTCTGAGGGTCGCTTTGGCACCGGTAGATATGTCCAATATCGGGCTCCTATATCGCTTACGCCAACAAACGTCACATTTTTAATAAAACGAAATATTTTTCGGATGTAAACATGCGACAGACAATCAAGATGGCCGCCTGTAGACACGTTGCGCCGTATTTTCGTTTTTACGTAAAATTTAGGCATTTACTCACCACCAGATGCAGCACTCCGAAATTACTGTAATGGTACGATGTCGACTTGGTCCATTTTTTGTGAATTTATTGCTTCTAGAAGCCAATAAAGCTAAAGTACGATTTCGTGCACTTGCGCCTGTCAACGGTGTTCCGCCATACAATTATAGTTTCCCGATTGTCCACTTGAAGCGCTTGTAGTATTAGTCGCACGTAGTCGCAGTTTTGGTTAAATTACTTACAACGTCGCGGATAACTCGAAACTGTCGGTAACTGCATACAGTTTTCTGGACTAGGTGACACTACGCATTCCACTGCGCACGTCACGTATTCAATTCAATTTTCCACCTTTGACTTTTCCGTGCTTTATTAACAGAGATGATCTTCGACCATTCGCTTTCGCCAACAGTGACGAACTGACTCGCACGAACAATTACTCATCTCCACGCACGCTGACGCATTCTCGCCCGAGATTATTCTTATCAGCATTCCTCGAACTCGGACGCCCAACGCGACATTCGAACCGATCATTTAAACATCCTCTCACAAACGCAACTCAATATCTCATTTCATACGCACCGAAATTCTTACAGCTAGACTAAATAAAAGTTAATACCAAATAGTGTATGTGCAAAAGCAAAATAAAATCTCAATTTCATCGGAATCGTCGGATCTTATTTCACGGAGAGGAAAATAAAGTGCAATCTCGGCATGCCGGGAATCGAACCCGAGAACATAAGAATCATAGTCGGTCATTCTACGCATTTACCCACGCAATTTTTTGGAAATTCCTTTTCTAACAGTCGTAATAAAGGAATCACATTGCATCAAATTTATATAACAGAAAATAATATAATATGATTATGTATAGAATAGGATTTGCAATAGTCTAGTATCGTGAAATTGCGTAACACAAAGAAACGATGGAATATTACTGCGACGCATCGCGATGATCAAAAACAAAAGCGGGTGCGTGCATGTTCGGACACGAAAATATATTTCATTGTTACCATTCCCGTAAATTGCATCCAATTACTTATTATCCCACAATAGTATTTAATATAATACTGAAACTATTATAGATAATATCACCTAACTCAACCTATATTAAAAGTATTACAAAAAAAAAGAAAATTAAAAACATAATATGAAAAACTAAATGTGTTTTCTCCCCAAACTACTAAATGGGGATTCGATCCCTCGCCTAGAAAACATCCGCAGATTACGAAGCCAGAGTCCTACAACTTTCGCTAATAATACTGTTGTAGTGTCGTTTTACATTTCTGAATATAACCAGATACGACGTGAAATTAACAAATCCGGTTTTTCATTTTTTACAACTACAACTTGCAATATAAAAATCTGAAAAAATTCTATAATATGCACTATATGAATCTCAATGTATATTTAGTCTAGACTTTAAAATTTTAGGTGTGAATGAGATGCGTTATCGAATTGTTTGCCTGAGTCCGAGTGGATGCTGCGTAGTGTTTGCGAGAGGATGTTTGGATCATTAGTTCGAGTGTCGCGTTGGGTGTCCAAGTTCGACGAATGCCTGAGAAATACGCGTGTATCGTCGAATGATTGGTTTAGAGCGAGAGCGATTCGGTTTGGAAGAGGAAAGAATGCGTTTTCATCATCCCCTCCCTTTCTTTGAGTTGCGCTCGTCAGGATTAGGAACATTGGCTCGAGCTCGTATTCCTACAAGTTGCTTGACGTCTAAAAATAGATTGATAGATATGGCAACAGCGTTGCAATTCGGCAACGATGCCTTCGCGTCGTCCCTTCACCAACAAATTGGTCGGTAATAGTAGTTGTAATTTATGTATATTTCTAGATTTAGTTGATAGATGACGCAACGTAAGTTGTCTAGTTTATTTACACTATTCTCCGCTAGTAAACATTGTCTCTTCGATCGATTCGGAGGTAAACAAACATCTGATCCTGCCCTTAAATAACAAAATTATTGAAAATTTTTCGTTCCGTATAGGCGGTTCGGTGAATCGATGACTGATAGCCTATATAAAAAACAATTAACACGTATAGAATAACGTATTACTAGAACATTTATACCACTTTGGCACGTTCGGATTTGTAAATAACAACATTATTGAAAATTTTTCGTTCCGCATAGTCGGTTCGGTGAATCGATGACTGACAACCTATATAAAGAATACATTAAAACGTATAGAATAACGTATTACTAGAACATTTATACCACTCTGGCACGTTCGGATTCTTAAATAACAAAATTATTGAAAATTTTTCGTTCCGCATAGTGGGTTCGGTGAATCGATGACTGATAACCTATATAAAAAAACATTAAAATGTATAGAATAACGTACTACTAGAACATTTATACCACTTTGGCACGTTCGGATTCTTAAATAACAAAATTATTGAAAATTTTTCGTTCCGCATAGTGGGTTCGGTGAATCGATGACTGATAACCTATATAAAGAATACATTAAAACGTATAGAATAACGCATTACTAGAACATTTATACCACTTTGGCACGTTGGGATTCGTAAATAACAAAATTATTGAAAATGTTTCATTCCCCAAAGTCGGTTCGGTGAATCGATGACTGACAACCTATATAAAGAATACATTAAAACGTATAGAATAACGTATTACTAGAACATTTATACCACTCTGGCACGTTCGGATTCTTAAATAACTATATTATTGAAAATGTTTCGTTCCGCATAGTCGGTTCGGTGAATCGATGACTAACAACCTATATAAAAAAACATTAAAACGTATAGTATAACGTATTTCTAGAACATTTATACCACTTTGGCACGTTCGGATTCTTAAATAACAAAATTATTGAAAATTTTTCGTTCCGCATAGTGGGTTCGGTGAATCGATGACTGATAACCTATATAAAGAATACATTAAAACGTATAGAATAACGCATTACTAGAACATTTATACCACTTTGGCACGTTCGGATTCGTAAATAACAAAATTATTGAAAATGTTTCATTCCCCAAAGTCGGTTCGGTGAATCGACGACTGACAACCTATATAAAGAATACATTAAAACGTATAGAATAACGTATTACTAGAACATTTATACCACTCTGGCACGTTCGGATTCTTAAATAACTAAATTATTGAAAATGTTTCGTTCCGCATAGTCGGTTCGGTGAATCGATGACTAACAACCTATATAAAAAAACATTAAAACGTATAGTATAACGTATTTCTAGAACATTTATACCACTTTGGCACGTTCGGATTCTTAAATAACAAAACTATTGAAAATTTTTCGTTCCGCATAGTCGGTTCGGTGAATCGATGACTGATAACCTATATAATAAACAATTAACACGTATAGAGTAACGTATTACTAGAGCATTTATAGGACTTTGGCACGTTCGGTTTCATAAATAACAAAAGTAGTGAAAATGTTTCATTCCGCATAGCCGGTTCGGTGAATCGATGACTGATAACCTATATAAAAAAAAATTAACACGTATAGAGTAACGTATTACTAGAACATTTATACCACTTTGGCACGTTCGGATTCTTAAATAACAAAATTATTGAAAATTTTTCGTTCCGTATAGGCGGTTCGGTGAATCGATGACTGATAACCTATATAAAAAACAATTAACACGCATAGAATAACGTATTACTAGAACGTTTATACCAGTTTGGCACGTTCGGATTTGTAAATAACAAAATTATTGAAAATGTTTCGTTCCGCATAGTCGGTTCGGTGAATCGATGACTAACAACCTATATAAAAAAACATTGAAATGTATAGAATAACGTATTTCTAGAACATTTATACCACTTTGGCACGTTCGGATTCTTAAATAACAAAATTATTGAAAATTTTTCGTTCCGCATAGTGGGTTCGGTGAATCGATGACTGATAACCTATATAAAGAATACATTAAAACGTATAGAATAACGCATTACTAGAACATTTATACCACTTTGGCACGTTCGGATTCGTAAATAACAAAATTATTGAAAATGTTTCATTCCCCAAAGTCGGTTCGGTGAATCGACGACTGACAACCTATATAAAGAATACATTAAAACGTATAGAATAACGTATTACTAGAACATTTATACCACTCTGGCACGTTCGGATTCTTAAATAACTAAATTATTGAAAATGTTTCGTTCCGCATAGTCGGTTCGGTGAATCGATGACTAACAACCTATATAAAAAAACATTAAAACGTATAGTATAACGTATTTCTAGAACATTTATACCACTTTGGCACGTTCGGATTCTTAAATAACAAAACTATTGAAAATTTTTCGTTCCGCATAGTCGGTTCGGTGAATCGATGACTGATAACCTATATAATAAACAATTAACACGTATAGAGTAACGTATTACTAGAGCATTTATAGGACTTTGGCACGTTCGGTTTCATAAATAACAAAAGTAGTGAAAATGTTTCATTCCGCATAGCCGGTTCGGTGAATCGATGACTGATAACCTATATAAAAAAAAATTAACACGTATAGAGTAACGTATTACTAGAACATTTATACCACTTTGGCACGTTCGGATTCTTAAATAACAAAATTATTGAAAATTTTTCGTTCCGTATAGGCGGTTCGGTGAATCGATGACTGATAACCTATATAAAAAACAATTAACACGCATAGAATAACGTATTACTAGAACGTTTATACCAGTTTGGCACGTTCGGATTTGTAAATAACAAAATTATTGAAAATGTTTCGTTCCGCATAGTCGGTTCGGTGAATCGATGACTAACAACCTATATAAAAAAACATTGAAATGTATAGAATAACGTACGACTAGAACATTTATACCACTTTGGCACGTTCGGATTCTTAAATAACAAAATTATTGAAAATTTTTCGTTCCGCATAGTGGGTTCGGTGAATCGATGACTGATAACCTATATAAAAAAACATTAAGACGTACAGAATAACGCATTACTCGAACATTTATACCACTTTGGCACGTTCGGATTCATAAATAACAAAATTATTGGAAATGTGCCGTTCCGCATAGTCGGTTCGGTGATTCGATGACTGATAACCTATATAAAAAAACATTAAAACGTATAGAATAACGCATTACTCGAACATTTATACCACTTTGGCACGTTCGGATTCATAAATAACAAAATTATTGGAAATGTACCGTTCCGCATAGTCGGTTCGGTGAATCAATGACTAACAACCTATATAAAAAAACATTAAAACGTATAGTATAACGTATTACTAGAACATTTATACCACTTTGGCACGTTCGGATTCTTAAATAACAAAACTATTGAAAATTTTTCGTTCCGCATAGTCGGTTCGGTGAATCGATGACTGACAACCTATATAAAGAATACATTAAAACGTATAGAATAACGTATTACTAGAACATTTATACCACTCTGGCACGTTCGGATTCATAAATAACAAAATTATTGGAAATGTGCCGTTCCGCATAGTCGGTTCGGTGATTCGATGACTGATAACCTATATAAAAAAACATTAAAATGTATAGAATAACGTACTACTAGAACATTTATCCCACTTTGGCACGTTCGGATTCTTAAATAACAAAATTATTGAAAATTTTTCGTTCCGCATAGTGGGTTCGGAGAATCGATGACTGATAACCTATATAAAGAATACATTAAAACGTATAGAATAACGCATTACTAGAACATTTATACCACTTTGGCACGTTCGGATTCTTAAATAACAAAACTATTGAAAATTTTTCGTTCCGCATAGTCGGTTCGGTGAATCGATGATTGATAACCTATATAAAGAATACATTAAAACGTATAGAATAACGTATTACTAGAACATTTATACCACTCTGGCACGTTCGGATTCTTAAATAACTAAATTATTGAAAATGTGTCGTTCCGTATAGTCGGTTCGGTGAATCGATGACTGACAACCTATACAAAAAAACATTAAAATGTATAGAATAACGTATTACTAGAACATTTATACCACTTTTGCATGTTCGGATTCATAAATAACAAAAGTATTGAAAATGTGTCATTGCGCATAGCCGGTTCGGTGAATCGATGACTGATAACCTATATAAAAAAAAACATTAAAACGTATAGAATAACGTATTACTAGAACATTTATACCACTCTGGCACGTTCGGATTCTTAAATAACTAAATTATTCAAAATGTTTCGTTCCGCATAGTCGGTTCGGTAAATCGATGACTAACAACCTATATAAAAAACATTAAAACGTATAGTATAACGTATTACTAGAACATTTATACCACTTTGGTACGTTCGGATTCTTAAATAACAAAATTATTGAAAATGTTTCGTTCCGCATAGTCAGTTCGGTGAATCGATGACTGATATCCTATATAAAGAATACATTAAAACGTATAGAATAGCGTATTACTAGAACATTTATACCACTCTGGCACGTTCGGATTCTTAAATAACAAAATTATTGAAAATGTTTCGTTCCGCATAGTCGGTTCGGTGAATCGATGACTGATAACCTATATAAAGAATACATTAAAACGTATAAAATAACGTATTACTAGAACATTTATACCACTCTGGCACGTTCGGATTCTTAAATAACAAAACTATTGAAAATTTTTCGTTCCACATATTCGGTTCGGTGAGTCGATGACTGACAACCTATGTAAAAAAACATTAAAACGTATAGAATAACGTATTACTAGAACATTTATACCACTCTGGCACGTTCGGATTCTTAAATAACAAAATTATTGAAAATTTTTCGTTCCGCATTCTCGGTTCGGTGATTCGATGACTGATAACCTATATAAAAAAACATTAAAACGTATAGAATAACGCATTACTCGAACATTTATACCACTTTGGCACGTTCGGATTCATAAATAACAAAACTATTGAAAATTTTTCGTTCCGCATAGTCGGTTCGGTGAATCGATGATTGATAACCTATATAAAGAATACATTAAAACGTATAGAATAACGTATTACTAGAACATTTATACCACTTTGGCACGTTCGGATTTGTAAATAACAAAATTATTGAAAATTTTTCGTTCCGCATAGTCGGTTCGGTGAATCGATGACTGACAACCCATGTAAAAAAACATTAAAACGTATAGAATAACGTATTACTAGAACATTTATACCACTCTGCCACGTTCGGATTCTTAAATAACAAAATTATTGAAAATTTTTCGTTCCGCATTCTCGGTTCGGTGATTCGATGACTGATAACCTATATAAAAAAACATTAAGACGTACAGAATAACGCATTACTCGAACATTTATACCACTTTGGCACGTTCGGATTCATAAATAACAAAATTATTGGAAATGTGCCGTTCCGCATAGTCGGTTCGGTGATTCGATGACTGATAACCTATATAAAAAAACATTAAAACGTATAGAATAACGCATTACTCGAACATTTATACCACTTTGGCACGTTCGGATTCATAAATAACAAAATTATTGGAAATGTACCGTTCCGCATAGTCGGTTCGGTGAATCAATGACTAACAACCTATATAAAAAAACATTAAAACGTATAGTATAACGTATTACTAGAACATTTATACCACTTTGGCACGTTCGGATTCTTAAATAACAAAACTATTGAAAATTTTTCGTTCCGCATAGTCGGTTCGGTGAATCGATGACTGACAACCTATATAAAGAATACATTAAAACGTATAGAATAACGTATTACTAGAACATTTATACCACTCTGGCACGTTCGGATTCATAAATAACAAAATTATTGGAAATGTGCCGTTCCGCATAGTCGGTTCGGTGATTCGATGACTGATAACCTATATAAAAAAACATTAAAATGTATAGAATAACGTACTACTAGAACATTTATCCCACTTTGGCACGTTCGGATTCTTAAATAACAAAATTATTGAAAATTTTTCGTTCCGCATAGTGGGTTCGGAGAATCGATGACTGATAACCTATATAAAGAATACATTAAAACGTATAGAATAACGCATTACTAGAACATTTATACCACTTTGGCACGTTCGGATTCTTAAATAACAAAACTATTGAAAATTTTTCGTTCCGCATAGTCGGTTCGGTGAATCGATGATTGATAACCTATATAAAGAATACATTAAAACGTATAGAATAACGTATTACTAGAACATTTATACCACTCTGGCACGTTCGGATTCTTAAATAACTAAATTATTGAAAATGTGTCGTTCCGTATAGTCGGTTCGGTGAATCGATGACTGACAACCTATACAAAAAAACATTAAAATGTATAGAATAACGTATTACTAGAACATTTATACCACTTTTGCATGTTCGGATTCATAAATAACAAAAGTATTGAAAATGTGTCATTGCGCATAGCCGGTTCGGTGAATCGATGACTGATAACCTATATAAAAAAAAACATTAAAACGTATAGAATAACGTATTACTAGAACATTTATACCACTCTGGCACGTTCGGATTCTTAAATAACTAAATTATTCAAAATGTTTCGTTCCGCATAGTCGGTTCGGTAAATCGATGACTAACAACCTATATAAAAAACATTAAAACGTATAGTATAACGTATTACTAGAACATTTATACCACTTTGGTACGTTCGGATTCTTAAATAACAAAATTATTGAAAATGTTTCGTTCCGCATAGTCAGTTCGGTGAATCGATGACTGATATCCTATATAAAGAATACATTAAAACGTATAGAATAGCGTATTACTAGAACATTTATACCACTCTGGCACGTTCGGATTCTTAAATAACAAAATTATTGAAAATGTTTCGTTCCGCATAGTCGGTTCGGTGAATCGATGACTGATAACCTATATAAAGAATACATTAAAACGTATAAAATAACGTATTACTAGAACATTTATACCACTCTGGCACGTTCGGATTCTTAAATAACAAAACTATTGAAAATTTTTCGTTCCACATATTCGGTTCGGTGAGTCGATGACTGACAACCTATGTAAAAAAACATTAAAACGTATAGAATAACGTATTACTAGAACATTTATACCACTCTGGCACGTTCGGATTCTTAAATAACAAAATTATTGAAAATTTTTCGTTCCGCATTCTCGGTTCGGTGATTCGATGACTGATAACCTATATAAAAAAACATTAAAACGTATAGAATAACGCATTACTCGAACATTTATACCACTTTGGCACGTTCGGATTCATAAATAACAAAACTATTGAAAATTTTTCGTTCCGCATAGTCGGTTCGGTGAATCGATGACTGATAACCTATATAAAGAATACATTAAAACGTATAAAATAACGTATTACTAGGACATTTATACCACTCTGGCACGTTCGGATTCTTAAATAACAAAACTATTGAAAATTTTTCGTTCCACATATTCGGTTCGGTGAATCGATGACTGACAACCTATGTAAAAAAACATTAAAACGTATAGAATAACGTATTACTAGAACATTTATACCACTCTGCCACGTTCGGATTCTTAAATAACAAAATTATTGAAAATTTTTCGTTCCGCATTCTCGGTTCGGTGATTCGATGACTGATAACCTATATAAAAAAACATTAAGACGTACAGAATAACGCATTACTCGAACATTTATACCACTTTGGCACGTTCGGATTCATAAATAACAAAATTATTGGAAATGTGCCGTTCCGCATAGTCGGTTCGGTGATTCGATGACTGATAACCTATATAAAAAAACATTAAAACGTATAGAATAACGCATTACTCGAACATTTATACCACTTTGGCACGTTCGGATTCATAAATAACAAAATTATTGGAAATGTACCGTTCCGCATAGTCGGTTCGGTGAATCAATGACTAACAACCTATATAAAAAAACATTAAAACGTATAGTATAACGTATTACTAGAACATTTATACCACTTTGGCACGTTCGGATTCTTAAATAACAAAACTATTGAAAATTTTTCGTTCCGCATAGTCGGTTCGGTGAATCGATGACTGACAACCTATATAAAGAATACATTAAAACGTATAGAATAACGTATTACTAGAACATTTATACCACTCTGGCACGTTCGGATTCTTAAATAACTAAATTATTGAAAATGTTTCGTTCCACATAGTCGGTTCGGTGAATCGATGACTGACAACCTATATAAAAAACCATTAAAATGTATAGAATAACGTATAACTAGAACATTTATAGCACTTTGGCACGTTTGGATTCATAAATAACAAAAGTATTGAAAATGTTTCATTCCGCATAGCCGGTTCGGTGAATCGATGACTGATAACCGATATAAAGAAACATTAAAACGTATAGAATAACGTATTACTAGAACATTTATACCACTTTGGCACGTTCGGATTCTTAAATAACAAAACTATTGAAAATTTTCCGTTCCGCATAGTCGGTTCGGTGAATCGATGACTGATAACCTATATAAAGAATACATTAAAACGTATAGAATAACGTATTACTAGAACATTTATACCACTCTGGCACGTTCGGATTCTTAAATAACAATATTATAGAAAATGTTTCGTTCCGCATAGTCGGTTCGGCGAATCGATGACTGATAACCTATATAAACAATACATTAAAAGGTATAGAATAACGTATTACTAGAACATTTATACCACTCTGGCACTTTCGGATTCTTAAATAACAAAACTATTGAAAATGTTTCGTTCCGCATAGTCGGTTCGGTGAATCGATGACTGATAACCTATACAAAAAAACATTAAAACGTATAGAATAACGTATTACTAGAACATTTATACCACTTTGGCACGTGCGGATTCTTAAATAACAAAATTATTGAAAATTTTTCGTTCCGCATAGTTGGTTCGGTGAATCGATGACTGACAACCGATATAAAGACTACATTAAAACGTATAGAATAACGTATTACTAGAGCATTTATACCACTCTGGCACGTTCGGATTCTTAAATAACTAAATTATTGAAAACGTCTCGTTCCGCATAGTCGGTTCGGTGAATCGATGACTGACAACCTATATAAAAAAAAACATTAAAACGTATAGAATAACGTATTACTAGAACATTTATACCACTTTGGCACATGCGGATTCTTAAATTACAAAATTGTTGAGAATTATTCGTTCCGCATAGTCGGTTCGGTGAATCGATGACTGATAACCTATATAAAGAATACATTAAAACGTATAGAATAGCGTATTACTAGAACATTTATACCACTCTGGCACGTTCGGATTCTTAAATAACTAAATTATTGAAAATGTTTCGTTCCGCATAGTCGGTTCGGTGAATCGATGACTGACAACCGATATAAAGACTACATTAAAACGTATAGAATAACGTATTACTAGAACATTTATACCACTCTGGCACGTTCGGATTCTTAAATAACTAAATTATTGAAAACGTTTCGTTCCGCATAGTCGGTTCGGTGAATCGATGACTGATAACCTATATAAAGAATACATTAAAACGTATAGAATAGCGTATTACTAGAACATTTATACCACTCTGGCACGTTCGGATTCTTAAATAACTAAATTATTGAAAATGTTTCGTTCCGCATAGTCGGTTCGGTGAATCGATGACTAACAACCTATATAAAAAAACATTAAAACGTATAGTATAACGTATTACTAGAACATTTATACCACTTTGGCACGTTCGGATTCTTAAATAACAAAACTATTGAAAATTTTTCGTTCCGCATAGTCGGTTCGGTGAATCGATGACTGATAACCTATATAAAGAATACATTAAAACGTATAGAATAACGTATTACTAGAACATTTATACCACTCTGGCACGTTCGGATTTGTAAATAACAAAATTATTGAAAATTTTTCGTTCCGCATAGTCGGTTCGGTGAATCGATGACTGACAACCTATATAAAGAATACATTAAAACGTATAGAATAACGTATTACTAGAACATTTATACCACTCTGGCACGTTCGGATTCTTAAATAACTAAATTATTGAAAATGTTTCGTTGAACATAGTCGGTTCGGTGAATCGATGACTGACAACCTATATAAAAAACCATTAAAATGTATAGAATAACGTATAACTAGAACATTTATAGCACTTTGGTACGTTTGGATTCATAAATAACAAAAGTATTGGAAATGTTTCATTCCGCATAGCCGGTTCGGTGAATCGATGACTGATAACCTATATAAAAAAAAACATTAAAACGTATAGAATAACGTATTACTAGAACATTTATACCACTCTGGCACGTTCGGATTCTTAAATAACTAAATTATTGAAAATGTGTCATTCCGCATAGCCGGTTCGGTGAATCGATGACTGATAACCTATATAAAAAAGAACATTAAAACGTATAGAATAACGTATTACTAGAACATTTATACCACTCTGGCACGTTCGGATTCTTAAATAACTAAATTATTGAAAATGTTTCGTTCCGCATAGTCGGTTCGGTGATTCGATGACTGATAACCTATATAAGAAAAAACATTAAAACGTATAGAATAACGTATTACTAGAACATTTATACCACTTTGGCACGTTCGGATTCGTAAATAACAAAATTATTGAAAATGTTTCATTCCCCAAAGTCGGTTCGGTGAATCGATGACTGACAACCTATATAAAGAATACATTAAAACGTATAGAATAACGTATTACTAGAACATTTATACCACTCTGGCACGTTCGGATTCTTAAATAACTAAATTATTGAAAATGTTTCGTTCCGCATAGTCGGTTCGGTGAATCGATGACTAACAACCTATATAAAAAAACATTAAAACGTATAGTATAACGTATTTCTAGAACATTTATACCACTTTGGCACGTTCGGATTCTTAAATAACAAAACTATTGAAAATTTTTCGTTCCGCATAGTCGGTTCGGAGAATCGATGACTGATAACCTATATAAAAAACAATTAACACGTATAGAGTAACGTATTACTAGAGCATTTATACGACTTTGGCACGTTCGGTTTCATAAATAACAAAAGTAGTGAAAATGTTTCATTCCGCATAGCCGGTTCGGTGAATCGATGACTGATAACCTATATAAAAAAAAATTAACACGTATAGAGTAACGTATTACTAGAACATTTATACCACTTTGGCACGTTCGGATTCTTAAATAACAAAATTATTGGAAATTTTTCGTTCCGTATAGGCGGTTCGGTGAATCGATGACTGATAACCTATATAAAAAACAATTAACACGCATAGCATAACGTATTACTAGAACGTTTATACCAGTTTGGCACGTTCGGATTTGTAAATAACAAAATTATTGAAAATGTTTCGTTCCGCATAGTCGGTTCGGTGAATCGATGACTAACAACCTATATAAAAAAACATTAAAATGTATAGAATAACGTACTACTAGAACATTTATCCCACTTTGGCACGTTCGGATTCTTAAATAACAAAATTATTGAAAATTTTTCGTTCCGCATAGTGGGTTCGGAGAATCGATGACTGATAACCTATATAAAGAATACATTAAAACGTATAGAATAACGCATTACTAGAACATTTATACCACTTTGGCACGTTCGGATTCTTAAATAACAAAACTATTGAAAATTTTTCGTTCCGCATAGTCGGTTCGGTGAATCGATGATTGATAACCTATATAAAGAATACATTAAAACGTATAGAATAACGTATTACTAGAACATTTATACCACTCTGGCACGTTCGGATTCTTAAATAACTAAATTATTGAAAATGTGTCGTTCCGTATAGTCGGTTCGGTGAATCGATGACTGACAACCTATACAAAAAAACATTAAAATGTATAGAATAACGTATTACTAGAACATTTATACCACTTTTGCATGTTCGGATTCATAAATAACAAAAGTATTGAAAATGTGTCATTGCGCATAGCCGGTTCGGTGAATCGATGACTGATAACCTATATAAAAAAAAACATTAAAACGTATAGAATAACGTATTACTAGAACATTTATACCACTCTGGCACGTTCGGATTCTTAAATAACTAAATTATTCAAAATGTTTCGTTCCGCATAGTCGGTTCGGTAAATCGATGACTAACAACCTATATAAAAAACATTAAAACGTATAGTATAACGTATTACTAGAACATTTATACCACTTTGGTACGTTCGGATTCTTAAATAACAAAATTATTGAAAATGTTTCGTTCCGCATAGTCAGTTCGGTGAATCGATGACTGATATCCTATATAAAGAATACATTAAAACGTATAGAATAGCGTATTACTAGAACATTTATACCACTCTGGCACGTTCGGATTCTTAAATAACAAAATTATTGAAAATGTTTCGTTCCGCATAGTCGGTTCGGTGAATCGATGACTGATAACCTATATAAAGAATACATTAAAACGTATAAAATAACGTATTACTAGAACATTTATACCACTCTGGCACGTTCGGATTCTTAAATAACAAAACTATTGAAAATTTTTCGTTCCACATATTCGGTTCGGTGAGTCGATGACTGACAACCTATGTAAAAAAACATTAAAACGTATAGAATAACGTATTACTAGAACATTTATACCACTCTGGCACGTTCGGATTCTTAAATAACAAAATTATTGAAAATTTTTCGTTCCGCATTCTCGGTTCGGTGATTCGATGACTGATAACCTATATAAAAAAACATTAAAACGTATAGAATAACGCATTACTCGAACATTTATACCACTTTGGCACGTTCGGATTCATAAATAACAAAACTATTGAAAATTTTTCGTTCCGCATAGTCGGTTCGGTGAATCGATGATTGATAACCTATATAAAGAATACATTAAAACGTATAGAATAACGTATTACTAGAACATTTATACCACTTTGGCACGTTCGGATTTGTAAATAACAAAATTATTGAAAATTTTTCGTTCCGCATAGTCGGTTCGGTGAATCGATGACTGACAACCTATGTAAAAAAACATTAAAACGTATAGAATAACGTATTACTAGAACATTTATACCACTCTGCCACGTTCGGATTCTTAAATAACAAAATTATTGAAAATTTTTCGTTCCGCATTCTCGGTTCGGTGATTCGATGACTGATAACCTATATAAAAAAACATTAAGACGTACAGAATAACGCATTACTCGAACATTTATACCACTTTGGCACGTTCGGATTCATAAATAACAAAATTATTGGAAATGTGCCGTTCCGCATAGTCGGTTCGGTGATTCGATGACTGATAACCTATATAAAAAAACATTAAAACGTATAGAATAACGCATTACTCGAACATTTATACCACTTTGGCACGTTCGGATTCATAAATAACAAAATTATTGGAAATGTACCGTTCCGCATAGTCGGTTCGGTGAATCAATGACTAACAACCTATATAAAAAAACATTAAAACGTATAGTATAACGTATTACTAGAACATTTATACCACTTTGGCACGTTCGGATTCTTAAATAACAAAACTATTGAAAATTTTTCGTTCCGCATAGTCGGTTCGGTGAATCGATGACTGACAACCTATATAAAGAATACATTAAAACGTATAGAATAACGTATTACTAGAACATTTATACCACTCTGGCACGTTCGGATTCTTAAATAACTAAATTATTGAAAATGTTTCGTTCCACATAGTCGGTTCGGTGAATCGATGACTGACAACCTATATAAAAAACCATTAAAATGTATAGAATAACGTATAACTAGAACATTTATAGCACTTTGGCACGTTTGGATTCATAAATAACAAAAGTATTGAAAATGTTTCATTCCGCATAGCCGGTTCGGTGAATCGATGACTGATAACCGATATAAAGAAACATTAAAACGTATAGAATAACGTATTACTAGAACATTTATACCACTTTGGCACGTTCGGATTCTTAAATAACAAAACTATTGAAAATTTTCCGTTCCGCATAGTCGGTTCGGTGAATCGATGACTGATAACCTATATAAAGAATACATTAAAACGTATAGAATAACGTATTACTAGAACATTTATACCACTCTGGCACGTTCGGATTCTTAAATAACAATATTATAGAAAATGTTTCGTTCCGCATAGTCGGTTCGGCGAATCGATGACTGATAACCTATATAAACAATACATTAAAAGGTATAGAATAACGTATTACTAGAACATTTATACCACTCTGGCACTTTCGGATTCTTAAATAACAAAACTATTGAAAATGTTTCGTTCCGCATAGTCGGTTCGGTGAATCGATGACTGATAACCTATACAAAAAAACATTAAAACGTATAGAATAACGTATTACTAGAACATTTATACCACTTTGGCACGTGCGGATTCTTAAATAACAAAATTATTGAAAATTTTTCGTTCCGCATAGTTGGTTCGGTGAATCGATGACTGACAACCGATATAAAGACTACATTAAAACGTATAGAATAACGTATTACTAGAGCATTTATACCACTCTGGCACGTTCGGATTCTTAAATAACTAAATTATTGAAAACGTCTCGTTCCGCATAGTCGGTTCGGTGAATCGATGACTGATAACCTATATAAAAAAAAACATTAAAACGTATAGAATAACGTATTACTAGAACATTTATACCACTTTGGCACATGCGGATTCTTAAATTACAAAATTGTTGAGAATTATTCGTTCCGCATAGTCGGTTCGGTGAATCGATGACTGATAACCTATATAAAGAATACATTAAAACGTATAGAATAGCGTATTACTAGAACATTTATACCACTCTGGCACGTTCGGATTCTTAAATAACTAAATTATTGAAAATGTTTCGTTCCGCATAGTCGGTTCGGTGAATCGATGACTGACAACCGATATAAAGACTACATTAAAACGTATAGAATAACGTATTACTAGAACATTTATACCACTCTGGCACGTTCGGATTCTTAAATAACTAAATTATTGAAAACGTTTCGTTCCGCATAGTCGGTTCGGTGAATCGATGACTGATAACCTATATAAAGAATACATTAAAACGTATAGAATAGCGTATTACTAGAACATTTATACCACTCTGGCACGTTCGGATTCTTAAATAACTAAATTATTGAAAATGTTTCGTTCCGCGTAGTCGGTTCGGTGAATCGATGACTAACAACCTATATAAAAAAACATTAAAACGTATAGTATAACGTATTACTAGAACATTTATACCACTTTGGCACGTTCGGATTCTTAAATAACAAAACTATTGAAAATTTTTCGTTCCGCATAGTCGGTTCGGTGAATCGATGATTGATAACCTATATAAAGAATACATTAAAACGTATAGAATAACGTATTACTAGAACATTTATACCACTTTGGCACGTTCGGATTTGTAAATAACAAAATTATTGAAAATTTTTCGTTCCGCATAGTCGGTTCGGTGAATCGATGACTGACAACCTATATAAAGAATACATTAAAACGTATAGAATAACGTATTACTAGAACATTTATACCACTCTGGCACGTTCGGATTCTTAAATAACTAAATTATTGAAAATGTTTCGTTGAACATAGTCGGTTCGGTGAATCGATGACTGACAACCTATATAAAAAACCATTAAAATGTATAGAATAACGTATAACTAGAACATTTATAGCACTTTGGTACGTTTGGATTCATAAATAACAAAAGTATTGGAAATGTTTCATTCCGCATAGCCGGTTCGGTGAATCGATGACTGATAACCTATATAAAAAAAAACATTAAAACGTATAGAATAACGTATTACTAGAACATTTATACCACTCTGGCACGTTCGGATTCTTAAATAACTAAATTATTGAAAATGTGTCATTCCGCATAGCCGGTTCGGTGAATCGATGACTGATAACCTATATAAAAAAGAACATTAACACGTATAGAATAACGTATTACTAGAACATTTATACCACTCTGGCACGTTCGGATTCTTAAATAACTAAATTATTGAAAATGTTTCGTTCCGCATAGTCGGTTCGGTGATTCGATGACTGATAACCTATATAAGAAAAAACATTAAAACGTATAGAATAACGTATTACTAGAACATTTATACCACTTTGGCACGTGCGGATTCTTAAATAACAAAATTATTGAAAATTTTTCGTTCCGCATAGTCGGTTCTGTGAATCGATGACTGACAACCTATATAAAAAAACATTAAAACGTATAGAATAACGTATTACTAGAACATTTATACCACTCTGGCACGTTCGGATTCTTACATAACTAAATTATTGAAAATGTTTCGTTCCGCATAGTCGGTTCGGTGAATCGATTACTGATAACCTATATAAAAAAAAACATTAAAACGTATAGAATAACGTATTACTAGCACATTTATATCACTTTGGCACGTGCGGATTCTTAAATAACAAAATTATTGAAAATTTTTCGTTCCGCATAGTCGGTTCGGTGAATCGATTACTGATAACCTATATAAAAAAAAACATTAAAACGTATAGAATAACGTATTACTAGAACATTTATACCACTTTGGCACGTGCGGATTCTTAAATAACAAAATTATTGAAAATTTTTCGTTCCGCATAGTTGGTTCGGTGAATCGATGACTGACAACCTATATAAAGAATACATTAAAACGTATAGAATAACGTATTACTAGAACATTTATACCACTCTGGCACGTTCGGATTCTTAAATAACAAAACTATTGAAAATTTTTCGTTCCGCATAGTCGGTTCGGTGAATCGATGACTGATAACCTATATAAAGAATACATTAAAACGTATAGAATAACGTATTACTAGAACATTTATATCACTCTGGCACGTTCGGATTCTTAAATAACTAAATTATTGAAAATGTGTCGTTCCGTATAGACGGCTCGGTGAATCGATGACTGACAACCTATACAAAAAAACATTACAATGTATAGAATAACGTATTACTAGAACATTTATACCACTTTGGCACGTTCGGATTCTTCAATAACAAAATTATTGAAAATGTTTCGTTCCGCATAGTCAGTTCGGTGAATCGATGACTGATAACCTATATAAAGAATACATTAAAACGTATAGAATAGCGTATTACTAGAACATTTATACCACTCTGGCACGTTCGGATTCTTAAATAACAAAATTATTGAAAACGTTTCGTTCCGCATAGTCGGTTCGGTGAATCGATGACTGATAACCTATATAAAGAATACATTAAAACGTATAAAATAACGTATTACTAGAACATTTATACCACTTTGGCACGTTCGGATTTGTAAATAACAACATTATTGAAAATTTTTCGTTCCGCATAGTCGGTTCGGTGGATCGATGACTGATAGCCTATATAAAAAACAATTAACACGTATAGAATAACGTATTACTAGAACATTTATACCACTTTGGCACGTTCGGATTCTTAAATAACAAAATTATTGAAAATTTTTCGTTCCGTATAGGCGGTTCGGTGAATCGATGACTGACAACCTATATAAAGAATACATTAAAACGTATAGAATAACGTATTACTAGAACATTTATACCACTCTGGCACGTTCGGATTCTTAAATAACAAAATTATTGAAAATTTTTCGTTCCGCATAGTGGGTTCGGTGAATCGATGACTGATAACCTATATAAAAAAACATTAAAATGTATAGAATAACGTACTACTAGAACATTTATACCACTTTGGCACGTTCGGATTCTTAAATAACAAAATTATTGAAAATTTTTCGTTCCGCATAGTGGGTTCGGTGAATCGATGACTGATAACCTATATAAGGAATACATTAAAACGTATAGAATAACGCATTACTAGAACATTTATACCACTTTGGCACGTTGGGATTCGTAAATAACAAAATTATTGAAAATGTTTCATTCCCCAAAGTCGGTTCGGTGAATCGATGACTGACAACCTATATAAAGAATACATTAAAACGTATAGAATAACGTATTACTAGAACATTTATACCACTCTGGCACGTTCGGATTCTTAAATAACTATATTATTGAAAATGTTTCGTTCCGCATAGTCGGTTCGGTGAATCGATGACTAACAACCTATATAAAAAAACATTAAAACGTATAGTATAACGTATTTCTAGAACATTTATACCACTTTGGCACGTTCGGATTCTTAAATAACAAAATTATTGAAAATTTTTCGTTCCGCATAGTGGGTTCGGTGAATCGATGACTGATAACCTATATAAAGAATACATTAAAACGTATAGAATAACGCATTACTAGAACATTTATACCACTTTGGCACGTTCGGATTCGTAAATAACAAAATTATTGAAAATGTTTCATTCCCCAAAGTCGGTTCGGTGAATCGATGACTGACAACCTATATAAAGAATACATTAAAACGTATAGAATAACGTATTACTAGAACATTTATACCACTCTGGCACGTTCGGATTCTTAAATAACTAAATTATTGAAAATGTTTCGTTCCGCATAGTCGGTTCGGTGAATCGATGACTAACAACCTATATAAAAAAACATTAAAACGTATAGTATAACGTATTTCTAGAACATTTATACCACTTTGGCACGTTCGGATTCTTAAATAACAAAACTATTGAAAATTTTTCGTTCCGCATAGTCGGTTCGGAGAATCGATGACTGATAACCTATATAAAAAACAATTAACACGTATAGAGTAACGTATTACTAGAGCATTTATACGACTTTGGCACGTTCGGTTTCATAAATAACAAAAGTAGTGAAAATGTTTCATTCCGCATAGCCGGTTCGGTGAATCAATGACTGATAACCTATATAAAAAAAAATTAACACGTATAGAGTAACGTATTACTAGAACATTTATACCACTTTGGCACGTTCGGATTCTTAAATAACAAAATTATTGGAAATTTTTCGTTCCGTATAGGCGGTTCGGTGAATCGATGACTGATAACCTATATAAAAAACAATTAACACGCATAGCATAACGTATTACTAGAACGTTTATACCAGTTTGGCACGTTCGGATTTGTAAATAACAAAATTATTGAAAATGTTTCGTTCCGCATAGTCGGTTCGGTGAATCGATGACTAACAACCTATATAAAAAAACATTAAAATGTATAGAATAACGTACTACTAGAACATTTATACCACTTTGGCACGTTCGGATTCTTAAATAACAAAATTATTGAAAATTTTTCGTTCCGCATAGTGGGTTCGGTGAATCGATGACTGATGACCTATATAAAGAATACATTAAAACGTATAGAATAACGCATTACTAGAACATTTATACCACTTTGGCACGTTCGGATTCGTATATAACAAAATTATTGAAAATGTTTCATTCCCCAAAGTCGGTTCGGAGAATCGATGACTGATAACCTATATAAAAAACAATTAACACGTATAGCGTAACGTATTACTAGAGCATTTATACCACTTTGGCACGTTCGGATTGAAGAATAACAAAATTATTGTAAATGTTTCGTTCCGTGTAGGCGGTTCGGTGAATCGATGACTGATAGCCTATATAAAAAACAATTATCACGTATAGAATAACGTATTACTAGAACATTTATACCACTTTGGCACGTTCGGATTTGTAAATAACAACATTATTGAAAATTTTTCGTTCCGCATAGTCGGTTCGGTGAATCGATGACTGACAACCTATATAAAGAATACATTAAAACGTATAGAATAACGTGTTACTAGAACATTTATACCACTCTGGCACGTTCGGATTCTTAAATCACAAAATTATTGAAAATTTTTCGTTCCGCATAGTGGGTTCGGTGAATCGATGACTGATAACCTATATAAAAAAACATTAAAATGTATAGAATAACGTACTACTAGAACATTTATCCCACTTTGGCACGTTCGGATTCTTAAATAACAAAATTATTGAAAATTTTTCGTTCCGCATAGTGGGTTCGGAGAATCGATGACTGATAACCTATATAAAGAATACATTAAAACGTATAGAATAACGCATTACTAGAACATTTATACCACTTTGGCACGTTCGGATTCGTAAATAACAAAATTATTGAAAATGTTTCATTCCCCAAAGTCGGTTCGGTGAATCGATGACTGACAACCTATATAAAGAATACATTAAAACGTATAGAATAACGTATTACTAGAACATTTATACCACTCTGGCACGTTCGGATTCTTAAATAACTATATTATTGAAAATGTTTCGTTCCGCATAGTCGGTTCGGCGAATCGATGACTGATAGCCTATATAAAGAATACCTTAAAACGTATAGAATAACGCATTACTAGAACATTTATACCACTTTGGCACGTTCGGATTCGTAAATAACAAAATTATTGAAAATGTTTCGTTCCGCATAGTCGGTTCGGTGAATCGATGACTGATAACCTATATAAAAAGAAACATTAAAACGTATAGAATAATGTATTGCTAGAGCATTTATACCACTTTGGCACATGCGGATTCTTAAATAACAAAGTTATTGAAAATGTTTCGTTTCGCATAGTCGGTTCGGTGAATCGATGACTGACAACCTATATAAAAAAACATTAAAATGTATAGAATAACGTACCACTAGAACATTTATACCACTTTGGCGCGTTCGGATTCTTAAATAACAAAATTATTGAAAATGTTTCATTCCCCAAAGTCGGTTCGGAGAATCGATGACTGATAACCTATATAAAAAACAATTAACACGTATAGAGTAACGTATTACTAGAACATTTATACCACTTTGGCACGTTCGGATTCTTAAATAACAAAATTATTGAAAATTTTTCGTTCCGCATAGTGGGTTCGGTGAATCGATGACTGATAACCCATATAAAGAATACATTAAAACGTATAGAATAACGTATTACTAGAACATTTATACCACTCTGGCACGTTCGGATTCTTAAATAACTAAATTATTGAAAATGTTTCGTTCCGCATAGTCGGTTCGGTGAATCGATTACTGATAACCTATATAAAAAAAAACATTAAAACGTATAGAATAACGTATTACTAGAACATTTATACCACTTTGGCACATGCGGATTCTTAAATAACAAAATTATTGAAAATTATTCGTTCCGCATAGTCGGTTCGGTGAATCGATGACTGATAACCTATATAAAGAATACATTAAAACGTATAGAATAACGCATTACTAGAACATTTATACCACTCTGGCACGTTCGGATTCTTAAATAACTAAATTATTGAAAATGTTTCGTTCCGCATAGTCGGTTCGGTGAATCGATGACTAACAACCTATATAAAAAAACATTAAAACGTATAGTATAACGTATTACTAGAACATTTATACCACTTTGGCACGTTCGGATTCTTAAATAACAAAACTATTGAAAATTTTTCGTTCCGCATAGTCGGTTCGGTGAATCGATGACTGATAACCTATATAAAGAATACATTAAAACGTATAGAATAACGTATTACTAGAACATTTATACCACTCTGGCACGTTCGGATTCTTAAATAACTAAATTATTGAAAATGTGTCGTTCCGTATAGTCGGCTCGGTGAATCGATGACTGACAACCTATACAAAAAAACATTACAATGTATAGAATAACGTATTACTAGAACATTTATACCACTTTGGCACGTTCGGATTCTTCAATAACAAAATTATTGAAAATGTTTCGTTCCGCATAGTCAGTTCGGTGAATCGATGACTGATAACCTATATAAAGAATACATTAAAACGTATAGAATAGCGTATTACTAGAACATTTATACCACTCTGGCACATTCGGATTCTTAAATAACAAAATTATTGAAAATTTTTCGTTCCGCGTAGTGGGTTCGGTGAATCGATGACTGATAACCTATATAAAGAATACCTTAAAACGTATAGAATAACGTATTACTAGAACATTTATACCACTCTGGCACGTTCGGATTCTTAAATAACTAAATTATTGAAAATGTGTCGTTCCGTATAGTCGGCTCGGTGAATCGATGACTGACAACCTATACAAAAAAACATTACAATGTATAGAATAACGTATTACTAGAACATTTATACCACTCTGGCACGTTCGGATTCTTAAATAACAAAATTATTGAATATTTTTCGTTCCGCATTCTCGGTTCGGTGATTCGATGACTGATAACCTATATAAAAAAACATTATAACGTATAGAATAACGTATTACTAGAACATTTATACCACTCTGGCACGTTCGGATTCTTAAATAACAAAATTATTGAAAATTTTTCGTTCCGCGTAGTGGGTTCGGTGAATCGATGACTGATAACCTATATAAAGAATACCTTAAAACGTATAGAATAACGTATTACTAGAACATTTATACCACTCTGGCACGTTCGGATTCTTAAATAACTAAATTATTGAAAATTTTTCGTTCCGCATAGTCAGTTCGGTGAATCGATGACTGATAACCTATATAAAGAATACATTAAAACGTATAGAATAGCGTATTACTAGAACATTTATACCACTTTGGCACGTTCGGATTCTTAAATAACAAAATTATTGAAAATTTTTCGTTCCGCATAGTCGGTTCGGTGAATCAATGATTGATAACCTATATAAAGAATACATTAAAACGTATAGAATAACGTATTACTAGAACATTTATACCACTTTGGCACGTTCGGATTCTTCAATAACAAAATTATTGAAAATGTTTCGTTCCGCATAGTCAGTTCGGTGAATCGATGACTGATAACCTATATAAAGAATACATTAAAACGTATAGAATAGCGTATTACTAGAACATTTATACCACTCTGGCACGTTCGGATTCTTAAATAACAAAATTATTGAAAATTTTTCGTTCCGCATTCTCGGTTCGGTGATTCGATGACTGATAACCTATATAAAAAAACATTAAAACGTATAGAATAACGTATTACTAGAACATTTATACCACTCTGGCACATTCGGATTCTTAAATAACAAAATTATTGAAAATTTTTCGTTCCGCGTAGTGGGTTCGGTGAATCGATGACTGATAACCTATATAAAGAATACCTTAAAACGTATAGAATAACGTATTACTAGAACATTTATACCACTCTGGCACGTTCGGATTCTTAAATAACTAAATTATTGAAAATGTGTCGTTCCGTATAGTCGGCTCGGTGAATCGATGACTGACAACCTATACAAAAAAACATTACAATGTATAGAATAACGTATTACTAGAACATTTATACCACTTTGGCACGTTCGGATTCTTCAATAACAAAATTATTGAAAATGTTTCGTTCCGCATAGTCAGTTCGGTGAATCGATGACTGATAACCTATATAAAGAATACATTAAAACGTATAGAATAGCGTATTACTAGAACATTTATACCACTTTGGCACGTTCGGATTCTTAAATAACAAAATTATTGAAAATTTTTCGTACCGCATTCTCGGTTCGGTGATTCGATGACTGATAACCTATATAAAAAAACATTAAAACGTATAGAATAACGCATTACTCGAACATTTATACCACTTTGGCACGTTCGGATTCATAAATAACATAACTATTGAAAATTTTTCGTTCCGCATAGTCGGTTCGGTGAATCAATGATTGATAACCTATATAAAGAATACATTAAAACGTATAGAATAACGTATTACTAGAACATTTATACCACTCTGGCACGTTCGGATTCTTAAATAACTATATTATTGAAAATGTTTCGATCCGCAATTTCGGTTCGGTGAATCGATGACTCATAACATATATAAAAAACCATTAAAACGTATAGAATAACGTATTACTAGAACATTTATACCACTTTGACACGTTCGGATTCACAAATAACAGAATTATTCAAAATGTTTCGTTCCGCATAGTCGGTTCGGTGAATCGATGACTAACAACCTATATAAAAAAACATTAAAATGTATAGAATAACGTACTACTAGAACATTTATACCACTTTGGCACGTTCGGATTCTTAAATAACAAAATTATTGAAAATTTTTCGTTCCGCATAGTGGGTTCGGTGAATCGATGACTGATAACCTATATAAAGAATGCATTAAAACGTATAGAATAACGTATTACTAGAACATTTATACCACTTTGGCACGTTCGGATTTGTAAATAACAACATTATTGAAAATTTTTCGTTCCGCATAGTCGGTTCGGTGAATCGATGACTGACAACCTATATAAAGAATACATTAAAACGTATAGAATAACGTATTACTAGAACATTTATACCACTCTGGCACGTTCGGATTCTTAAATAACTATATTATTGAAAATGTTTCGATCCGCAATTTCGGTTCGGTGAATCGATGACTCATAACATATATAAAAAACCATTAAAACGTATAGAATAACGTATTACTAGAACATTTATACCACTTTGACACGTTCGGATTCACAAATAACAGAATTATTCAAAATGTTTCGTTCCGCATAGTCGGTTCGGTGAATCGATGACTAACAACCTATATAAAAAAACATTAAAATGTATAGAATAACGTACTACTAGAACATTTATACCACTTTGGCACGTTCGGATTCTTAAATAACAAAATTATTGAAAATTTTTCGTTCCGCATAGTGGGTTCGGTGAATCGATGACTGATAACCTATATAAAGAATGCATTAAAACGTATAGAATAACGTATTACTAGAACATTTATACCACTTTGGCACGTTCGGATTTGTAAATAACAACATTATTGAAAATTTTTCGTTCCGCATAGTCGGTTCGGTGAATCGATGACTGACAACCTATATAAAGAATACATTAAAACGTATAGAATAACGTATTACTAGAACATTTATACCACTCTGGCACGTTCGGATTCTTAAATAACAAAATTATTGAAAATTTTTCGTTCCGCATAGTGGGTTCGGTGAATCGATGACTGATAACCTATATAAAGAATACATTAAAACGTATAGAATAACGCATTACTAGAACATTTATACCACTCTGGCACGTTCGGATTCTTAAATAACTAAATTATTGAAAATGTTTCGTTCCGCATAGTCGGTTCGGTGAATCGATTACTGATAACCTATATAAAAAAAAAACATTAAAACGTATAGAATAACGTATTACTAGAACATTTATACCACTTTGGCACATGCGGATTCTTAAATAACAAAATTATTGAAAATTATTCGTTCCGCATAGTCGGTTCGGTGAATCGATGACTGATAACCTATATAAAGAATACATTAAAACGTATAGAATAACGCATTACTAGAACATTTATACCACTCTGGCACGTTCGGATTCTTAAATAACTAAATTATTGAAAATGTTTCGTTCCGCATAGTCGGTTCGGTGAATCGATGACTAACAACCTATATAAAAAAACATTAAAACGTATAGTATAACGTATTACTAGAACATTTATACCACTTTGGCACGTTCGGATTCTTAAATAACAAAACTATTGAAAATTTTTCGTTCCGCATAGTCGGTTCGGTGAATCGATGACTGATAACCTATATAAAGAATACATTAAAACGTATAGAATAACGTATTACTAGAACATTTATACCACTCTGGCACGTTCGGATTCTTAAATAACTAAATTATTGAAAATGTGTCGTTCCGTATAGTCGGCTCGGTGAATCGATGACTGACAACCTATACAAAAAAACATTACAATGTATAGAATAACGTATTACTAGAACATTTATACCACTTTGGCACGTTCGGATTCTTCAATAACAAAATTATTGAAAATGTTTCGTTCCGCATAGTCAGTTCGGTGAATCGATGACTGATAACCTATATAAAGAATACATTAAAACGTATAGAATAGCGTATTACTAGAACATTTATACCACTTTGGCACGTTCGGATTCTTCAATAACAAAATTATTGAAAATTTTTCGTTCCGCATAGTCAGTTCGGTGGATCGATGACTGATAACCTATATAAAGAATACATTAAAACGTATAGAATAGCGTATTACTAGAACATTTATACCACTTTGGCACGTTCGGATTCTTAAATAACAAAATTATTGAAAATTTTTCGTTCCGCATTCTCGGTTCGGTGATTCGATGACTGATAACCTATATAAAAAAACATTAAAACGTATAGAATAACGCATTACTCGAACATTTATACCACTTTGGCACGTTCGGATTCATAAATAACATAACTATTGAAAATTTTTCGTTCCGCATAGTCGGTTCGGTGAATCAATGATTGATAACCTATATAAAGAATACATTAAAACGTATAGAATAACGTATTACTAGAACATTTATACCACTCTGGCACGTTCGGATTCTTAAATAACTATATTATTGAAAATGTTTCGATCCGCAATTTCGGTTCGGTGAATCGATGACTCATAACATATATAAAAAACCATTAAAACGTATAGAATAACGTATTACTAGAACATTTATACCACTTTGACACGTTCGGATTCACAAATAACAGAATTATTCAAAATGTTTCGTTCCGCATAGTCGGTTCGGTGAATCGATGACTAACAACCTATATAAAAAAACATTAAAATGTATAGAATAACGTACTACTAGAACATTTATACCACTTTGGCACGTTCGGATTCTTAAATAACAAAATTATTGAAAATTTTTCGTTCCGCATAGTGGGTTCGGTGAATCGATGACTGATAACCTATATAAAGAATGCATTAAAACGTATAGAATAACGTATTACTAGAACATTTATACCACTTTGGCACGTTCGGATTTGTAAATAACAACATTATTGAAAATTTTTCGTTCCGCATAGTCGGTTCGGTGAATCGATGACTGACAACCTATATAAAGAATACATTAAAACGTATAGAATAACGTATTACTAGAACATTTATACCACTCTGGCACGTTCGGATTCTTAAATAACAAAATTATTGAAAATTTTTCGTTCCGCATAGTGGGTTCGGTGAATCGATGACTGATAACCTATATAAAGAATACCTTAAAACGTATAGAATAACGTATTACTAGAACATTTATACCACTCTGGCACGTTCGGATTCTTAAATAACTATATTATTGAAAATGTTTCGTGCCGCATAGTCGGTTCGGTGAATCGATGACTGATAACCTATATAAAAAAACATTAAAATGTATAGAATAACGTACTACTAGAACATTTATACCACTTTGGCACGTTCGGATTCTTAAATAACAAAATTATTGAAAATTTTTCGTTCCGCATAGTGGGTTCGGTGAATCGATGACTGATAACCTATATAAAGAATACATTAAAACGTATAGAATAACGCATTACTAGAACATTTATACCACTTTGGCACGTTCGGATTCGTAAATAACAAAATTATTGAAAATGTTTCATTCCCCAAAGTCGGTTCGGTGAATCGATGACTGACAACCTATATAAAGAATACATTAAAACGAATAGAATAACGTATTACTAGAACATTTATACCACTCTGGCACGATCGGATTCTTAAATAACTATATTATTGAAAATGTTTCGTTCCGCATAGTCGGTTCGGTGAATCGATGACTGAGAACCTATATAAAAAAACATTAAAACGTATAGTATAACGTATTACTAGAGCATTTATACGACTTTGGCACGTTCGGTTTCATAAATAACAAAAGTAGTGAAAATGTTTCATTCCGCATAGCCGGTTCGGTGAATCGATGACTGATAACCTATATAAAAAAAAATTAACACGTATAGAGTAACGTATTACTAGAACATTTATACCACTTTGGCACGTTCGGATTCTTAAATAACAAAATTATTGAAAATTTTTCGTTCCGTATAGGCGGTTCGGTGAATCGATGACTGATAACCTATATAAAAAACATTTAACACGCATAGAATAACGTATTACTAGAACGTTTATACCAGTTTGGCACGTTCGGATTTGTAAATAACAAAATTATTGAAAATGTTTCGTTCCGCATAGTCGGTTCGGTGAATCGATGACTAACAACCTATATAAAAAAACATTAAAATGTATAGAATAACGTACTACTAGAACATTTATACCACTTTGGCACGTTCGGATTCTTAAATAACAAAATTATTGAAAATTTTTCGTTCCGCATAGTGGGTTCGGTGAATCGATGACTGATAACCTATATAAAGAATACATTAAAACGTATAGAATAACGCATTACTAGAACATTTATACCACTTTGGCACGTTCGGATTCGTAAATAACAAAATTATTGAAAATGTTTCATTCCCCAAAGTCGGTTCGGAGAATCGATGACTGATAACCTATATAAAAAACAATTAACACGTATAGCGTAACGTATTACTAGAGCATTTATACCACTTTGGCACGTTCGGATTCTTAAATAACAAAATTATTGAAAATTTTTCGTTCCGCATAGTGGGTTCGGTGAATCGATGACTGATAACCTATATAAAGAATACATTAAAACGTATAGAATAACGCATTACTAGAACATTTATACCACTTTTGCACGTTCGGATTCGTAAATAACAAAATTATTGAAAATGTTTCATTCCCCAAAGTCGGTTCGGTGAATCGATGACTGACAACCTATATAAAGAATACATTAAAACGTATAGAATAACGTATTACTAGAACATTTATACCACTCTGGCACGTTCGGATTCTTAAATAACTATATTATTGAAAATGTTTCGTTCCGCATAGTCGGTTCGGCGAATCGATGACTGATAGCCTATATAAAGAATACCTTAAAACGTATAGACTAACGTATTACTAGAACATTTATACCACTTTGGCACGTTGGGATTCTTAAATAACAAAATTATTGAAAATTTTTCGTTCCGCATAGTCGGTTCGGTGAATCGATGACTGACAACCTATATAAAAAAACATTAAAACGTATAGTATAACGTATTTCTAGTACATTTATACCACTTTGGCACGTTCGGATTCTTAAATAACAAAACTATTGAAAATTTTTCGTTCCGCATATTCGGTTCGGTGAATCGATGACTGATAACCTATATAAAGAATACATTAAAACGTATAGAATAACGTATTACCAGAACATTTATACCACTCTGGCACGTTCGGATTCTTAAATAACTATATTATTGAAAATGTTTCGTTCCGCATAGTCGGTTCGGTGAATCGATGACTGACAACCTATATAAAAAAACATTAAAATGTATAGAATAACGTATTACTAGAACATTTATACCACTTTGGCACGTTCGGATTCATAAATAACAAAAGTATTGAAAATGTTTCATTCCGAATAGCCGGTTCGGTGAATCGATGATTGATAACCTATATAAAAAAACATTGAAACGTGTAGAATAACGTATTGCTAGAACATTTATACCACTTTGGCACGTTCGGATTCGTAAATAACAAAACTATTGAAAATTTTTGGTTCCGCATAGTCGGTTCGGCGAATCGATGACTGATAACCTATATAAAGAATACCTTAAAACGTATAGAATAACGTATTACTAGAACATTTATACCACTCTGGCACGTTCGGATTCTTAAATAACTAAATTATTGAAAATGTTTCGTTCCGCATAGTCGGTTCGGTGAATCGATGACTGACAACCTATATAAAAAAACATTAAAATGTATAGAATAACGTACCACTAGACCATTTATACCACTTTGGCGCGTTCGGATTCTTAAATAACAAAATTATTGAAAATGTTTCATTCCCCAAAGTCGGTTCGGAGAATCGATGACTGATAACCTATACAAAAAACAATTAACACGTATAGAGTAACGTATTACTAGAACATTTATACCACTTTGGCACGTTCGGATTCTTAAATAACAAAATTATTGAAAATTTTTCGTTCCGTATAGGCGGTTCGGTGAATCGATGACTGATAACCTATATAAAAAACAATTAACACGCATAGAATAACGTGTTACTAGAACGTTTATACCAGTTTGGCACGTTCGGATTTGTAAATAACAAAATTATTGAAAATTTTTCGTTCCGCATAGTCGGTTCGGTGAATCGATGACTGACAACCTATATAAAGAATACATTAAAACGTATAGAATAACGTATTACTAGAACATTTATACCACTTTGGCACGTTCGGATTTGTAAATAACAAAACTATTGAAAATTCTTGGTTCCGCATGGTCGGTTCGGCGAATCGATGACTGATAACCTATATAAAGAATACCTTAAAACGTATAGAATAACGTATTACTAGAACATTTATACCACTCTGGCACGTTCGGATTCTTAAATAACTATATTATTGAAAATGTTTCGTTCCGCATAGTCGGTTCGGTGAATCGATGACTGATAACCTATATAAAGAATACATTAAAACGTATAGAATAACGTATTACTAGAACATTTATACCACTTTGGCACGTTCGGATTCTTAAATAACAAAATTATTGAAAATTTTTCGTTCCGTATAGGCGGTTCGGTGAATCGATGACTGATAACCTATATAAAAAACAATTAACACGCATAGAATAACGTGTTACTAGAACGTTTATACCAGTTTGGCACGTTCGGATTTGTAAATAACAAAATTATTGAAAATTTTTCGTTCCGCATAGTCGGTTCGGTGAATCGATGACTGACAACCTATATAAAGAATACATTAAAACGTATAGAATAACGTATTGCTAGAACATTTATACCACTTTGGCACGTTCGGATTCGTAAATAACAAAACTATTGAAAATTTTTGGTTCCGCATAGTCGGTTCGGCGAATCGATGACTGATAACCTATATAAAGAATACCTTAAAACGTATAGAATAACGTATTACTAGAACATTTATACCACTCTGGCACGTTCGGATTCTTAAATAACTAAATTATTGAAAATGTTTCGTTCCGCATAGTCGGTTCGGTGAATCGATGACTGACAACCTATATAAAAAAACATTAAAATGTATAGAATAACGTACCACTAGACCATTTATACCACTTTGGCGCGTTCGGATTCTTAAATAACAAAATTATTGAAAATGTTTCATTCCCCAAAGTCGGTTCGGAGAATCGATGACTGATAACCTATACAAAAAACAATTAACACGTATAGAGTAACGTATTACTAGAACATTTATACCACTTTGGCACGTTCGGATTCTTAAATAACAAAATTATTGAAAATTTTTCGTTCCGTATAGGCGGTTCGGTGAATCGATGACTGATAACCTATATAAAAAACAATTAACACGCATAGAATAACGTGTTACTAGAACGTTTATACCAGTTTGGCACGTTCGGATTTGTAAATAACAAAATTATTGAAAATTTTTCGTTCCGCATAGTCGGTTCGGTGAATCGATGACTGACAACCTATATAAAGAATACATTAAAACGTATAGAATAACGTATTACTAGAACATTTATACCACTTTGGCACGTTCGGATTTGTAAATAACAAAACTATTGAAAATTCTTGGTTCCGCATGGTCGGTTCGGCGAATCGATGACTGATAACCTATATAAAGAATACCTTAAAACGTATAGAATAACGTATTACTAGAACATTTATACCACTCTGGCACGTTCGGATTCTTAAATAACTATATTATTGAAAATGTTTCGTTCCGCATAGTCGGTTCGGTGAATCGATGACTGATAACCTATATAAAGAATACATTAAAACGTATAGAATAACGTATTACTAGAACATTTATACCACTCTGGCGCGTTCGGATTCTTAAATAACTATATTATTGAAAACGTTTCGTTCCGCATAGTCGGTTCGGTGAATCGATGACTGACAACCTATATAAAAAAACATTAAAATGTATAGAATAACGTATTACTAGAACATTTATACCACTTTGGCACGTTCGGATTCATAAATAACAATAGTATTGAAAATGTTTCATTCCGCATAGCCGGTTCGGTGAATCGGTGACTGATAACCTATATAAAAAAAAATTAACACGTATAGACTAACGTATTACTAGAACATTTATACCACTTTGGCACGTTCGGATTCGTAAATAACAAAAGTATTGAAAATGTTTCATTCCGCATAGCCGGTTCGGTGAATCGATGACTGATAACCTATATAAAAAAAAATTAACACGTATAGAGTAACGTATTACTAGAACATTTATACCACTTTGGCACGTTCGCATTCTTAAATAACAAAATTATGGAAACTTTTTCGTTCCGTATAGGCGGTTCAGTGAATCGATGATTGATAACCTATATAAAAGAACATTAAAACGTATAGAATAACGTATTACTAGAACATTTATACCACTTTGGCACGTTCGGATTCGTAAATAACAAAAGTATTGAAAATGTTTCATTCCCCAAAGTCGTTTCGGCGAATCGATGACTGCTAGCCTATATAAAGAATACCTTAAAACGTATAGAATAACGTATTACTAGAACATTTGTACCACTCTGGCTCGTTCGGATTCTTAAATAACTATATTATTGAAAATGTTTCGTTCCGTATAGGCGGTTCGGTGGATCGATGACTCATAACATATATAAAAAACCATTAAAACGTATAGAATAACGTATTACTAGAACATTTATACCACTTTGACACGTTCGGATTCACAAATAACAGAATTATTCAAAATGTTTCGTTCCGCATAGTCGGTTCGGTGAATCGATGACTAACAACCTATATAAAAAAACATTAAAATGTATAGAATAACGTACTACTAGAACATTTATACCACTTTGGCACGTTCGCATTCTTAAATAACAAAATTATGGAAACTTTTTCGTTCCGTATAGGCGGTTCAGTGAATCGATGATTGATAACCTATATAAAAAAACATCAAAACGTATAGAATAACGTATTACTAGAACATTTATACCACTTTGGCACGTTCGGATTCGTAAATAACAAAAGTATTGAAAATGTTTCATTCCCCAAAGTCGTTTCGGCGAATCGATGACTGCTAGCCTATATAAAGAATACCTTAAAACGTATAGAATAACGTATTACTAGAACATTTGTACCACTCTGGCTCGTTCGGATTCTTAAATAACTATATTATTGAAAATGTTTCGTTCCGTATAGGCGGTTCGGTGGATCGATGACTCATAACATATATAAAAAACCATTAAAACGTATAGAATAACGTATTACTAGAACATTTATACCACTTTGACACGTTCGGATTCACAAATAACAGAATTATTCAAAATGTTTCGTTCCGCATAGTCGGTTCGGTGAATCGATGACTAACAACCTATATAAAAAAACATTAAAATGTATAGAATAACGTACTACTAGAACATTTATACCACTTTGGCACGTTCGGATTCTTAAATAACAAAATTATTGAAAATTTTTCGTTCCGCATAGTGGGTTCGGTGAATCGATGACTGATAACCTATATAAAGAATACATTAAAACGTATAGAATAACGTATTACTAGAACATTTATACCACTTTGGCACGTTCGGATTTGTAAATAACAACATTATTGAAAATTTTTCGTTCCGCATAGTCGGTTCGGTGAATCGATGACTGACAACCTATATAAAGAATACATTAAAACGTATAGAATAACGTATTACTAGAACATTTATACCACTCTGGCACGTTCGGATTCTTAAATAACAAAATTATTGAAAATATTTCGTTCCGCATAGTGGGTTCGGTGAATCGATGACTGATAACCTATATAAAGAATACCTTAAAACGTATAGAATAACGTATTACTAGAACATTTATACCACTCTGGCACGTTCGGATTCTTAAATAACTATATTATTGAAAATGTTTCGTGCCGCATAGTCGGTTCGGTGAATCGATGACTGACAACCTATATAAAAAAATATTAAAATGTATAGAATAACGTATTACTAAAACATTTATACCACTTTGGCACGTTCGGATTCATAAATAACAAAAGTATTGAAAATGTTTCATTCCGCATAGCCGGTTCGGTGAATCGGTGATTGATAACCTATATAAAAAAAAATTAACACGTATAGAATAACTATTACTAGAACATTTATACCACTTTGACACGTTCGGATTCTTAAATAACAAAATTATTGAAAATTTTTCGTTCCGTATAGGCGGTTCGGTGAATCGATGACTGATAGCCTATATAAAAAACAATTAACACGTATAGAATAACGTATTACTAGAACATTTATACCACTTTGGCACATCCGGATTTGTAAATAACAAAATTATTGAAAATTTTTCGTTCCGCATAGTGGGTTCGGTGAATCGATGACTGATAACCTATATAAAGAATACCTTAAAACGTATAAAATAACGTATTACTAGAACATTTATACTACTCTGGCACGTTCGGATTCTTAAATAACTATATTATTGAAAATGTTTCGTTCCGCATAGTCGGTTCGGTGAATCGATGACTAACAACCTATATAAAAAAACATTAAAATGTATAGAATAACGTACTACTAGAACATTTATACCACTTTGGCACGTTCGGATTCTTAAATAGCAAAATTATTGAAAATTTTTCGTTCCGCATAGTGGGTTCGGTGAATCGATGACTGATAACCTATATAAAGAATACATTAAAACGTATAGAATAACGCATTACTAGAACATTTATACCACTTTGGCACGTTCGGATTCGTAAATAACAAAATTATTGAAAATGTTTCATTCCCCAAAGTCGGTTCGGAGAATCGATGACTGATAACCTATATAAAAAACAATTAACACGTATAGCGTAACGTATTACTAGAGCATTTATACCACTTTGGCACGTTCGGATTCAAGAATAACAAAATTATTGAAAATGTTTCGTTCCGTATAGGCGGTTCGGTGAATCGATGACTGATAGCCTATATAAAAAACAATTAACACGTATAGAATAACGTATTACTAGAACATTTATACCACTCTGGCACGTTCGGATTCTTAAATAACAAAATTATTGAAAATTTTTCGTTCCGCATAGTGGGTTCGGTGAATCGATGACTGATAACCTATATAAAAAAACATTAAAATGTATAGAATAACGTACTACTAGAACATTTATACCACTTTGGCACGTTCGGATTCTTAAATATGAAAATTATTGAAAATTTTTCGTTCCGCATAGTGGGTTCGGTGAATCGATGACTGATAGCCTATATAAAAAACAATTAACACGTATAGACTAACGTATTACTACAACATTTATACCACTTTGGCACGTTGGGATTCTTAAATAACAAAATTATTGAAAATTTTTCGTTCCGCATAGTCGGTTCGATGAATCGATGACTGAGAACCTATATAAAAAAACATTAAAACGCATAGTATAACGTATTTCTAGAACATTTATACCACTTTGGCACGTTCGGATTCTTAAATAACAAAACTATTGAAAATTTTTCGTTCCGCATAGTCGGTTCGGTGAATCGATGACTGATAACCTATATAAAGAATACATTAAAACGTATAGAATAACGTATTACCAGAACATTTATACCACTCTGGCACGTTCGGATTCTTAAATAACTATATTATTGAAAATGTTTCGTTCCGCATAGTCGGTTCGGTGAATCGATGACTGACAACCTATATAAAAAAACATTAAAATGTATAGAATAACGTATTACTAGAACATTTATACCACTTTGGCACGTTCGGATTCATAAATAACAAAAGTATTGAAAATGTTTCATTCCGAATAGCCGGTTCGGTGAATCGATGATTGATAACCTATATAAAAAACAATTAACACGCATAGAATAACGTGTTACTAGAACATTTATACCACTTTGGCACGTTCGGATTCTTAAATAACAAAACTATTGAAAATTTTTCGTTCCGCATAGTCGGTTCGGTGAATCGATGACTGATAACCTATATAAAGAATACATTAAAACGTATAGAATAACGTATTACCAGAACATTTATACCACTCTGGCACGTTCGGATTCTTAAATAACTATATTATTGAAAATGTTTCGTTCCGCATAGTCGGTTCGGTGAATCGATGACTGACAACCTATATAAAAAAACATTAAAATGTATAGAATAACGTACCACTAGAACATTTATACCACTTCGGCGCGTTCGGATTCTTAAATAACAAAATTATTGAAAATGTTTCATTCCCCAAAGTCGGTTCGGAGAATCGATGACTGATAACCTATATAAAAAACAATTAACACGTATAGAGTAACGTATTACTAGAGCATTTATACGACTTTGGCACGTTCGGATTCATAAATAACAAAAGTAGTGAAAATGTTTCATTCCGCATAGCCGGTTCGGTGAATCGATGACTGATAACCTATATAAAAAAAAATTAACACGTATAGAGTAACGTATTACTAGAACATTTATACCACTTTGGCACGTTCGGATTCTTAAATAACAAAATTATTGAAAATTTTTCGTTCCGTATAGGCGGTTCGGTGAATCGATGACTGATAACCTATATAAAAAACAATTAACACGCATAGAATAACGTATTACTAGAACGTTTATACCAGTTTGGCACGTTCGGATTTGTAAATAACAAAATTATTGAAAATGTTTCGTTCCGCATAGTCGGTTCGGTGAATCGATGACTAACAACCTATATAAAAAAACATTAAAATGTATAGAATAACGTACTACTAGAACATTTATACCACTTTGGCACGTTCGGATTCTTAAATAACAAAATTATTGAAAATTTTTCGTTCCGCATAGTGGGTTCGGTGAATCGATGACTGATAACCTATATAAAGAATACATTAAAACGTATAGAATAACGTATTACTAGAACATTTATACCACTCTGGCACGTTCGGATTCTTAAATAACTAAATTATTGAAAATGTTTCGTTCCGCATAGTCGGTTCGGTGAATCGATGACTGACAACCTATATAAAAAAACATTAAAATGTATAGAATAACGTACCACTAGACCATTTATACCACTTTGGCGCGTTCGGATTCTTAAATAACAAAATTATTGAAAATGTTTCATTCCCCAAAGTCGGTTCGGAGAATCGATGACTGATAACCTATACAAAAAACAATTAACACGTATAGAGTAACGTATTACTAGAACATTTATACCACTTTGGCACGTTCGGATTCTTAAATAACAAAATTATTGAAAATTTTTCGTTCCGTATAGGCGGTTCGGTGAATCGATGACTGATAACCTATATAAAAAACAATTAACACGCATAGAATAACGTGTTACTAGAACGTTTATACCAGTTTGGCACGTTCGGATTTGTAAATAACAAAATTATTGAAAATTTTTCGTTCCGCATAGTCGGCTCGGTGAATCGATGACTGACAACCTATATAAAGAATACATTAAAACGTATAGAATAACGTATTACTAGAACATTTATACCACTTTGGCACGTTCGGATTTGTAAATAACAAAACTATTGAAAATTCTTGGTTCCGCATGGTCGGTTCGGCGAATCGATGACTGATAACCTATATAAAGAATACCTTAAAACGTATAGAATAACGTATTACTAGAACATTTATACCACTCTGGCACGTTCGGATTCTTAAATAACTATATTATTGAAAATGTTTCGTTCCGCATAGTCGGTTCGGCGAATCGATGACTGTTAGCCTATATAAAGAATACCTTAAAACGTATAGACTAACGTATTACTAGAACATTTATACCACTTTGGCACGTTGGGATTCTTAAATAACAAAATTATTGAAAATTTTTCGTTCCGCATAGTCGGTTCGGGGGAATCGATGACTGACAACCTATATAAAAAAACATTAAAACGTATAGTATAACGTATTTCTAGTACATTTATACCACTTTGGCACGTTCGGATTCTTAAATAACAAAACTATTGAAAATTTTTCGTTCCGCATATTCGGTTCGGTGAATCGATGACTGATAACCTATATAAAGAATACATTAAAACGTATAGAATAACGTATTACCAGAACATTTATACCACTCTGGCACGTTCGGATTCTTAAATAACTATATTATTGAAAATGTTTCGTTCCGCATAGTCGGTTCGGTGAATCGATGACTGACAACCTATATAAAAAAACATTAAAATGTATAGAATAACGTATTACTAGAACATTTATACCACTTTGGCACGTTCGGATTCATAAATAACAAAAGTATTGAAAATGTTTCATTCCGAATAGCCGGTTCGGTGAATCGATGATTGATAACCTATATAAGAAAACATTGAAACGTGTAGAATAACGTATTGCTAGAACATTTATACCACTTTGGCACGTTCGGATTCGTAAATAACAAAACTATTGAAAATTTTTGGTTCCGCATAGTCGGTTCGGCGAATCGATGACTGATAACCTATATAAAGAATACCTTAAAACGTATAGAATAACGTATTACTAGAACATTTATACCACTCTGGCACGTTCGGATTCTTAAATAACTAAATTATTGAAAATGTTTCGTTCCGCATAGTCGGTTCGGTGAATCGATGACTGACAACCTATATAAAAAAACATTAAAATGTATAGAATAACGTACCACTAGACCATTTATACCACTTTGGCGCGTTCGGATTCTTAAATAACAAAATTATTGAAAATGTTTCATTCCCCAAAGTCGGTTCGGAGAATCGATGACTGATAACCTATACAAAAAACAATTAACACGTATAGAGTAACGTATTACTAGAACATTTATACCACTTTGGCACGTTCGGATTCTTAAATAACAAAATTATTGAAAATTTTTCGTTCCGTATAGGCGGTTCGGTGAATCGATGACTGATAACCTATATAAAAAACAATTAACACGCATAGAATAACGTGTTACTAGAACGTTTATACCAGTTTGGCACGTTCGGATTTGTAAATAACAAAATTATTGAAAATTTTTCGTTCCGCATAGTCGGTTCGGTGAATCGATGACTGACAACCTATATAAAGAATACATTAAAACGTATAGAATAACGTATTACTAGAACATTTATACCACTTTGGCACGTTCGGATTTGTAAATAACAAAACTATTGAAAATTCTTGGTTCCGCATGGTCGGTTCGGCGAATCGATGACTGATAACCTATATAAAGAATACCTTAAAACGTATAGAATAACGTATTACTAGAACATTTATACCACTCTGGCACGTTCGGATTCTTAAATAACTGTATTATTGAAAATGTTTCGTTCCGCATAGTCGGTTCGGTGAATCGATGACTGATAACCTATATAAAGAATACATTAAAACGTATAGAATAACGTATTACTAGAACATTTATACCACTCTGGCGCGTTCGGATTCTTAAATAACTATATTATTGAAAACGTTTCGTTCCGCATAGTCGGTTCGGTGAATCGATGACTGACAACCTATATAAAAAAACATTAAAATGTATAGAATAACGTATTACTAGAACATTTATACCACTTTGGCACGTTCGGATTCATAAATAACAATAGTATTGAAAATGTTTCATTCCGCATAGCCGGTTCGGTGAATCGGTGACTGATAACCTATATAAAAAAAAATTAACACGTATAGACTAACGTATTACTAGAACATTTATACCACTTTGGCACGTTCGGATTCGTAAATAACAAAAGTATTGAAAATGTTTCATTCCCCAAAGTCGTTTCGGCGAATCGATGACTGCTAGCCTATATAAAGAATACCTTAAAACGTATAGAATAACGTATTACTAGAACATTTGTACCACTCTGGCTCGTTCGGATTCTTAAATAACTATATTATTGAAAATGTTTCGTTCCGTATAGGCGGTTCGGTGGATCGATGACTCATAACATATATAAAAAACCATTAAAACGTATAGAATAACGTATTACTAGAACATTTATACCACTTTGACACGTTCGGATTCACAAATAACAGAATTATTCAAAATGTTTCGTTCCGCATAGTCGGTTCGGTGAATCGATGACTAACAACCTATATAAAAAAACATTAAAATGTATAGAATAACGTACTACTAGAACATTTATACCACTTTGGCACGTTCGCATTCTTAAATAACAAAATTATGGAAACTTTTTCGTTCCGTATAGGCGGTTCAGTGAATCGATGATTGATAACCTATATAAAAAAACATTAAAACGTATAGAATAACGTATTACTAGAACATTTATACCACTTTGGCACGTTCGGATTCGTAAATAACAAAAGTATTGAAAATGTTTCATTCCCCAAAGTCGTTTCGGCGAATCGATGACTGCTAGCCTATATAAAGAATACCTTAAAACGTATAGAATAACGTATTACTAGAACATTTGTACCACTCTGGCTCGTCCGGATTCTTAAATAACTATATTATTGAAAATGTTTCGTTCCGTATAGGCGGTTCGGTGGATCGATGACTCATAACATATATAAAAAACCATTAAAACGTATAGAATAACGTATTACTAGAACATTTATACCACTTTGACACGTTCGGATTCACAAATAACAGAATTATTCAAAATGTTTCGTTCCGCATAGTCGGTTCGGTGAATCGATGACTAACAACCTATATAAAAAAACATTAAAATGTATAGAATAACGTACTACTAGAACATTTATACCACTTTGGCACGTTCGGATTCTTAAATAACAAAATTATTGAAAATTTTTCGTTCCGCATAGTGGGTTCGGTGAATCGATGACTGATAACCTATATAAAGAATACATTAAAACGTATAGAATAACGTATTACTAGAACATTTATACCACTTTGGCACGTTCGGATTTGTAAATAACAACATTATTGAAAATTTTTCGTTCCGCATAGTCGGTTCGGTGAATCGATGACTGACAACCTATATAAAAAATACATTAAAACGTATAGAATAACGTATTACTAGAACATTTATACCACTCTGGCACGTTCGGATTCTTAAATAACAAAATTATTGAAAATATTTCGTTCCGCATAGTGGGTTCGGTGAATCGATGACTGATAACCTATATAAAGAATACCTTAAAACGTATAGAATAACGTATTACTAGAACATTTATACCACTCTGGCACGTTCGGATTCTTAAATAACTATATTATTGAAAATGTTTCGTGCCGCATAGTCGGTTCGGTGAATCGATGACTGACAACCTATATAAAAAAATATTAAAATGTATAGAATAACGTATTACTAAAACATTTATACCACTTTGGCACGTTCGGATTCATAAATAACAAAAGTATTGAAAATGTTTCATTCCGCATAGCCGGTTCGGTGAATCGGTGATTGATAACCTATATAAAAAAAAATTAACACGTATAGAATAACTATTACTAGAACATTTATACCACTTTGACACGTTCGGATTCTTAAATAACAAAATTATTGAAAATTTTTCGTTCCGTATAGGCGGTTCGGTGAATCGATGACTGATAGCCTATATAAAAAACAATTAACACGTATAGAATAACGTATTACTAGAACATTTATACCACTTTGGCACATCCGGATTTGTAAATAACAAAATTATTGAAAATTTTTCGTTCCGCATAGTGGGTTCGGTGAATCGATGACTGATAACCTATATAAAGAATACCTTAAAACGTATAGAATAACGTATTACTAGAACATTTATACTACTCTGGCACGTTCGGATTCTTAAATAACTATATTATTGAAAATGTTTCGTTCCGCATAGTCGGTTCGGTGAATCGATGACTAACAACCTATATAAAAAAACATTAAAATGTATAGAATAACGTACTACTAGAACATTTATACCACTTTGGCACGTTCGGATTCTTAAATAACAAAATTATTGAAAATTTTTCGTTCCGCATAGTGGGTTCGGTGAATCGATGACTGATAACCTATATAAAGAATACATTAAAACGTATAGAATAACGCATTACTAGAACATTTATACCACTTTGGCACGTTCGGATTCGTAAATAACAAAATTATTGAAAATGTTTCATTCCCCAAAGTCGGTTCGGAGAATCGATGACTGATAACCTATATAAAAAACAATTAACACGTATAGCGTAACGTATTACTAGAGCATTTATACCACTTTGGCACGTTCGGATTCAAGAATAACAAAATTATTGAAAATGTTTCGTTCCGTATAGGCGGTTCGGTGAATCGATGACGGATAGCCTATATAAAAAACAATTAACACGTATAGAATAACGTATTACTAGAACATTTATACCACTTTGGCACGTTCGGATTTGTAAATAACAACATTATTGAAAATTTTTCGTTCCGCATAGTCGGTTCGGTGAATCGATGACTGACAACCTATATAAAGAATACATTAAAACGTATAGAATAACGTATTACTAGAACATTTATACCACTCTGGCACGTTCGGATTCTTAAATAACAAAATTATTGAAAATTTTTCGTTCCGCATAGTGGGTTCGGTGAATCGATGACTGATAACCTATATAAAAAAACATTAAAATGTATAGAATAACGTACTACTAGAACATTTATACCACTTTGGCACGTTCGGATTCTTAAATAAGAAAATTATTGAAAATTTTTCGTTCCGCATAGTGGGTTCGGTGAATCGATGACTGATAGCCTATATAAAAAACAATTAACACGTATAGACTAACGTATTACTAGAACATTTATACCACTTTGCCACGTTGGGATTCATAAATAACAAAAGTATTGAAAATGTTTCATTCCGAATAGCCGGTTCGGTGAATCGATGATTGATAACCTATATAAAAAAACATTGAAACGTGTAGAATAACGTATTGCTAGAACATTTATACCACTTTGGCACGTTCGGATTCGTAAATAACAAAACTATTGAAAATTTTTCGTTCCGCATAGTCGGTTCGTTGAATCGATGACTGATAACCTATATAAAAAGAAACATTAAAACGTATAGAATAATGTATTGCTAGAACATTTATACCACTTTGGCACATGCGGATTCTTAAATAACAAAATTATTGAAAATGTTTCGTTTCGCATAGTCGGTTCGATGAATCGATGACTGACAACCTATATAAAAAAACATTAAAATGTATAGAATAACGTACCACTAGAACATTTATACCACTTCGGCGCGTTCGGATTCTTAAATAACAAAATTATTGAAAATGTTTCATTCCCCAAAGTCGGTTCGGAGAATCGATGACTGATAACCTATATAAAAAACAATTAACACGTATAGAGTAACGTATTACTAGAGCATTTATACGACTTTGGCACGTTCGGATTCATAAATAACAAAAGTAGTGAAAATGTTTCATTCCGCATAGCCGGTTCGGTGAATCGATGACTGATAACCTATATAAAAAAAAATTAACACGTATAGAGTAACGTATTACTAGAACATTTATACCACTTTGGCACGTTCGGATTCTTAAATAACAAAATTATTGAAAATTTTTCGTTCCGTATAGGCGGTTCGGTGAATCGATGACTGATAACCTATATAAAAAACAATTAACACGCATAGAATAACGTATTACTAGAACGTTTATACCAGTTTGGAACGTTCGGATTTGTAAATAACAAAATTATTGAAAATGTTTCGTTCCGCATAGTCGGTTCGGTGAATCGATGACTAACAACCTATATAAAAAAACATTAAAATGTATAGAATAACGTACTACTAGAACATTTATACCACTTTGGCACGTTCGGATTCTTAAATAACAAAATTATTGAAAATTTTTCGTTCCGCATAGTGGGTTCGGTGAATCGATGACTGATAACCTATATAAAGAATACATTAAAACGTATAGAATAACGCATTACTAGAACATTTATACCACTTTGGCACGTTCGGATTCGTAAATAACAAAATTATTGAAAATGTTTCATTCCCCAAAGTCGGTTCGGAGAATCGATGACTGATAACCTATATAAAAAACAATTAACACGTATAGCGTAACGTATTACTAGAGCATTTATACCACTTTGGCACGTTCGGATTCAAGAATAACAAAATTATTGAAAATGTTTCGTTCCGTGTAGGCGGTTCGGTGAATCGATGACTGATAGCCTATATAAAAAACAATTATCACGTATAGAATAACGTATTACTAGAACATTTATACCACTTTGGCACGTTCGGATTTGTAAATAACAACATTATTGAAAATTTTTCGTTCCGCATAGTCGGTTCGGTGAATCGATGACTGACAACCTATATAAAGAATACATTAAAACGTATAGAATAACGTATTACTAGAACATTTATATCACTCTGGCACGTTCGGATTCTTAAATAACAAAATTATTGAAAATTCTTCGTTCCGCATAGTGGGTTCGGTGAATCGATGACTGATAACCTATATAAAAAAACATTAAAATGTATAGAATAACGTACTACTAGACCATTTATCCCACTTTGGCACGTTCGGATTCTTAAATAACAAAATTATTGAAAATTTTTCGTTCCGCATAGTGGGTTCGGTGAATCGATGACTGATAACCTATATAAAGAATACATTAAAACGTATAGAATAACGCATTACTAGAACATTTATACCACTTTGGCACGTTCGGATTCGTAAATAACAAAATTATTGAAAATGTTTCATTCCCCAAAGTCGGTTCGGTGAATCGATGACTGACAACCTATATAAAGAATACATTAAAACGTATAGAATAACGTATTACTAGAACATTTATACCACTCTGGCACGTTCGGATTCTTAAATAACTATATTATTGAAAATGTTTCGTTCCGCATAGTCGGTTCGGCGAATCGATGACTGATGGCCTATATAAAGAATACCTTAAAACGTATAGAATAACGCATTACTAGAACATTTATACCACTTTGGCACGTTCGGATTCGTAAATAACAAAATTATTGAAAATGTTTCATTCCCCAAAGTCGGTTCGGTGAATCGATGACTGACAACCTATATAAAGAATACATTAAAACGTATAGAATAACGTATTACTAGAACATTTATACCACTCTGGCACGTTCGGATTCTTAAATAACTATATTATTGAAAATGTTTCGTTCCGCATAGTCGGTTCGGCGAATCGATGACTGATAGCCTATATAAAGAATACCTTAAAACGTATAGACTAACGTATTACTAGAACATTTATACCACTTTGGCACGTTGGGATTCTTAAATAACAAAATTATTGAAAATTTTTCGTTCCGCATAGTCGGTTCGGTGAATCGATGACTGAGAACCTATATAAAAAAACATTAAAACGTATAGTATAACGTATTTCTAGAACATTTATACCACTTTGGCACGTTCGGATTCTTAAATAACAAAACTATTGAAAATTTTTCGTTCCGCATAGTCGGTTCGGTGAATCGATGACTGATAACCTATATAAAGAATACATTAAAACGTATAGAATAACGTATTACCAGAACATTTATACCACTCTGGCACGTTCGGATTCTTAAATAACTATATTATTGAAAATGTTTCGTTCCGCATAGTCGGTGCGGTGAATCGATGACTGACAACCTATATAAAAAAACATTAAAATGTATAGAATAACGTATTACTAGAACATTTATACCACTTTGGCACGTTCGGATTCATAAATAACAAAAGTATTGAAAATGTTTCATTCCGAATAGCCGGTTCGGTGAATCGATGATTGATAACCTATATAAAAAAACATTGAAACGTGTAGAATAACGTATTGCTAGAACATTTATACCACTTTGGCACGTTCGGATTCGTAAATAACAAAACTATTGAAAATTTTTGGTTCCGCATAGTCGGTTCGGCGAATCGATGACTGATAACCTATATAAAAAAACATTAAAATGTATAGAATAACGTACCACTAGAACATTTATACCACTTTGGCGCGTTCGGATTCTTAAATAACAAAATTATTGAAAATGTTTCATTCCCCAAAGTCGGTTCGGAGAATCGATGACTGATAACCTATATAAAAAACAATTAACACGTATAGAGTAACGTATTACTAGAACATTTATACCACTGTGGCACGTTCGGATTCTTAAATAACAAAATTATTGAAAATTTTTCGTTCCGTATAGGCGGTTCGGTGAATCGATGACTGATAACTTATATAAAAAACAATTAACACGCATAGAATAACGTATTACTAGAACGTTTATACCAGTTTGGCACGTTCGGATTTGTAAATAACAAAATTATTGAAAATTTTTCGTGCCGCATAGTCGGTTCGGTGAATCGATGACTGACAACCTATATAAAGAATACATTAAAACGTATAGAATAACGTATTACTAGAACATTTATACCACTTTGGCACGTTCGGATTTGTAAATAACAAAACTATTGAAAATTTTTGGTTCCGCATGGTCGGTTCGGCGAATCGATGACTGATAACCTATATAAAGAATACCTTAAAACGTATAGAATAACGTATTACTAGAACATTTATACCACTCTGGCACATGCGGATTCTTAAATAACAAAATTATTGAAAATTATTCGTTCCGCATAGTCGGTTCGGTGAATCGATGACTGATAACCTATATAAAGAATACATTAAAACGTATAGAATAACGTATTACTAGAACATTTATACCACTTTGGCACGTTCGGATTCTTAAATAACAAAATTATTGAAAATTTTTCGTTCCGCATAGTGGGTTCGGTGAATCGATGACTGATAACCTATATAAAGAATACATTAAAACGTATAGAATAACGTATTACTAGAACATTTATACCACTCTGGCACGTTCGGATTCTTAAATAACTAAATTATTGAAAATGTTTCGTTCCGCATAGTCGGTTCGGTGAATCGATTACTGATAACCTATATAAAAAAAAACATTAAAACGTATAGAATAACGTATTACTAGAACATTTATACCACTTTGGCACATGCGGATTCTTAAATAACAAAATTATTGAAAATTGTTCGTTCCGCATAGTCGGTTCGGTGAATCGATGACTGATAACCTATATAAAGAATACATTAAAACGTATAGAATAACGTATTACTAGAACATTTATACCACTTTGGCACATGCGGATTCTTAAATAACAATATTATTGAAAATTATTCGTTCCGCATAGCCGGTTCGGTGAATCGATGACTAACAACCTATATAAAAAAACATTAAAACGTATAGTATAACGTATTACTAGAGCATTTATACCACTTTGGCACGTTCGGATTCTTAAATAACAAAACTATTGAAAATTTTTCGTTCCGCATAGTCGGTTCGGTGAATCGATGACTGATAACCTATATAAAGAATACATTAAAACGTATAGAATAACGTATTACTAGAACATTTATACCACTTTGGCACGTTCGGATTTGTAAATAACAAAATTATTGAAAATTTTTCGTTCCGCATAGTGGGTTCGGTGGATCGATGACTGATAACCTATATAAAGAATACATTAAAACGTATAGAATAACGCATTACTAGAACATTTATACCACTTTGGCACGTTCGGATTCGTAAATAACAAAATTATTGAAAATGTTTCATTCCCCAAAGTCGGTTCGGAGAATCGATGACTGATAACCTATATAAAAAACAATTAACACGTATAGCGTAACGTATTACTAGAGCATTTATACCACTTTGGCACGTTCGGATTCAAGAATAACAAAATTATTGAAAATGTTTCGTTCCGTGTAGGCGGTTCGGTGAATCGATGACTGATAGCCTATATAAAAAACAATTATCACGTATAGAATAACGTATTACTAGAACATTTATACCACTTTGGCACGTTCGGATTTGTAAATAACAACATTATTGAAAATTTTTCGTTCCGCATAGTCGGTTCGGTGAATCGATGACTGACAACCTATATAAAGAATACATTAAAACGTATAGAATAACGTATTACTAGAACATTTATATCACTCTGGCACGTTCGGATTCTTAAATAACAAAATTATTGAAAATTCTTCGTTCCGCATAGTGGGTTCGGTGAATCGATGACTGATAACCTATATAAAAAAACATTAAAATGTATAGAATAACGTACTACTAGAACATTTATCCCACTTTGGCACGTTCGGATTCTTAAATAACAAAATTATTGAAAATTTTTCGTTCCGCATAGTGGGTTCGGTGAATCGATGACTGATAACCTATATAAAGAATACATTAAAACGTATAGAATAACGCATTACTAGAACATTTATACCACTTTGGCACGTTCGGATTCGTAAATAACAAAATTATTGAAAATGTTTCATTCCCCAAAGTCGGTTCGGTGAATCGATGACTGACAACCTATATAAAGAATACATTAAAACGTATAGAATAACGTATTACTAGAACATTTATACCACTCTGGCACGTTCGGATTCTTAAATAACTATATTATTGAAAATGTTTCGTTCCGCATAGTCGGTTCGGCGAATCGATGACTGATGGCCTATATAAAGAATACCTTAAAACGTATAGAATAACGCATTACTAGAACATTTATACCACTTTGGCACGTTCGGATTCGTAAATAACAAAATTATTGAAAATGTTTCATTCCCCAAAGTCGGTTCGGTGAATCGATGACTGACAACCTATATAAAGAATACATTAAAACGTATAGAATAACGTATTACTAGAACATTTATACCACTCTGGCACGTTCGGATTCTTAAATAACTATATTATTGAAAATGTTTCGTTCCGCATAGTCGGTTCGGCGAATCGATGACTGATAGCCTATATAAAGAATACCTTAAAACGTATAGACTAACGTATTACTAGAACATTTATACCACTTTGGCACGTTGGGATTCTTAAATAACAAAATTATTGAAAATTTTTCGTTCCGCATAGTCGGTTCGGTGAATCGATGACTGAGAACCTATATAAAAAAACATTAAAACGTATAGTATAACGTATTTCTAGAACATTTATACCACTTTGGCACGTTCGGATTCTTAAATAACAAAACTATTGAAAATTTTTCGTTCCGCATAGTCGGTTCGGTGAATCGATGACTGATAACCTATATAAAGAATACATTAAAACGTATAGAATAACGTATTACCAGAACATTTATACCACTCTGGCACGTTCGGATTCTTAAATAACTATATTATTGAAAATGTTTCGTTCCGCATAGTCGGTGCGGTGAATCGATGACTGACAACCTATATAAAAAAACATTAAAATGTATAGAATAACGTATTACTAGAACATTTATACCACTTTGGCACGTTCGGATTCATAAATAACAAAAGTATTGAAAATGTTTCATTCCGAATAGCCGGTTCGGTGAATCGATGATTGATAACCTATATAAAAAAACATTGAAACGTGTAGAATAACGTATTGCTAGAACATTTATACCACTTTGGCACGTTCGGATTCGTAAATAACAAAACTATTGAAAATTTTTGGTTCCGCATAGTCGGTTCGGCGAATCGATGACTGATAACCTATATAAAAAAACATTAAAATGTATAGAATAACGTACCACTAGAACATTTATACCACTTTGGCGCGTTCGGATTCTTAAATAACAAAATTATTGAAAATGTTTCATTCCCCAAAGTCGGTTCGGAGAATCGATGACTGATAACCTATATAAAAAACAATTAACACGTATAGAGTAACGTATTACTAGAACATTTATACCACTGTGGCACGTTCGGATTCTTAAATAACAAAATTATTGAAAATTTTTCGTTCCGTATAGGCGGTTCGGTGAATCGATGACTGATAACTTATATAAAAAACAATTAACACGCATAGAATAACGTATTACTAGAACGTTTATACCAGTTTGGCACGTTCGGATTTGTAAATAACAAAATTATTGAAAATTTTTCGTGCCGCATAGTCGGTTCGGTGAATCGATGACTGACAACCTATATAAAGAATACATTAAAACGTATAGAATAACGTATTACTAGAACATTTATACCACTTTGGCACGTTCGGATTTGTAAATAACAAAACTATTGAAAATTTTTGGTTCCGCATGGTCGGTTCGGCGAATCGATGACTGATAACCTATATAAAGAATACCTTAAAACGTATAGAATAACGTATTACTAGAACATTTATACCACTCTGGCACGTTCGGATTCTTAAATAACTATATTATTGAAAATGTTTCGTTCGGCATAGTCGGTTCGGTGAATCGATGACTGATAACCTATATAAAGAATACATTAAAACGTATAGAATAACGTATTACTAGAACATTTATACCACTTTGGCACATGCGGATTCTTAAATAACAAAATTATTGAAAATTATTCGTTCCGCATAGTCGGTTCGGTGAATCGATGACTGATAACCTATATAAAGAATACATTAAAACGTATAGAATAACGTATTACTAGAACATTTATACCACTTTGGCACGTTCGGATTCTTAAATAACAAAATTATTGAAAATTTTTCGTTCCGCATAGTGGGTTCGGTGAATCGATGACTGATAACCTATATAAAGAATACATTAAAACGTATAGAATAACGTATTACTAGAACATTTATACCACTCTGGCACGTTCGGATTCTTAAATAACTAAATTATTGAAAATGTTTCGTTCCGCATAGTCGGTTCGGTGAATCGATTACTGATAACCTATATAAAAAAAAACATTAAAACGTATAGAATAACGTATTACTAGAACATTTATACCACTTTGGCACATGCGGATTCTTAAATAACAAAATTATTGAAAATTGTTCGTTCCGCATAGTCGGTTCGGTGAATCGATGACTGATAACCTATATAAAGAATACATTAAAACGTATAGAATAACGTATTACTAGAACATTTATACCACTTTGGCACATGCGGATTCTTAAATAACAATATTATTGAAAATTATTCGTTCCGCATAGCCGGTTCGGTGAATCGATGACTAACAACCTATATAAAAAAACATTAAAACGTATAGTATAACGTATTACTAGAGCATTTATACCACTTTGGCACGTTCGGATTCTTAAATAACAAAACTATTGAAAATTTTTCGTTCCGCATAGTCGGTTCGGTGAATCGATGACTGATAACCTATATAAAGAATACATTAAAACGTATAGAATAACGTATTACTAGAACATTTATACCACTCTGGCACGTTCGGATTCTTAAATAACAAAATTATTGAAAATTTTTCGTTCCGCATAGTGGGTTCGGTGAATCGATGACTGATAACCTATATAAAAAAACATTAAAATGTATAGAATAACGTACTACTAGAACATTTATACCACTTTGGCACGTTCGGATTCTTAAATAAGAAAATTATTGAAAATTTTTCGTTCCGCATAGTGGGTTCGGTGAATCGATGACTGATAGCCTATATAAAAAACAATTAACACGTATAGACTAACGTATTACTAGAACATTTATACCACTTTGCCACGTTGGGATTCATAAATAACAAAAGTATTGAAAATGTTTCATTCCGAATAGCCGGTTCGGTGAATCGATGATTGATAACCTATATAAAAAAACATTGAAACGTGTAGAATAACGTATTGCTAGAACATTTATACCACTTTGGCACGTTCGGATTCGTAAATAACAAAACTATTGAAAATTTTTCGTTCCGCATAGTCGGTTCGTTGAATCGATGACTGATAACCTATATAAAAAGAAACATTAAAACGTATAGAATAATGTATTGCTAGAACATTTATACCACTTTGGCACATGCGGATTCTTAAATAACAAAATTATTGAAAATGTTTCGTTTCGCATAGTCGGTTCGATGAATCGATGACTGACAACCTATATAAAAAAAAATTAACACGTATAGAGTAACGTATTACTAGAACATTTATACCACTTTGGCACGTTCGGATTCTTAAATAACAAAATTATTGAAAATTTTTCGTTCCGTATAGGCGGTTCGGTGAATCGATGACTGATAACCTATATAAAAAACAATTAACACGCATAGAATAACGTATTACTAGAACGTTTATACCAGTTTGGAACGTTCGGATTTGTAAATAACAAAATTATTGAAAATGTTTCGTTCCGCATAGTCGGTTCGGTGAATCGATGACTAACAACCTATATAAAAAAACATTAAAATGTATAGAATAACGTACAACTAGAACATTTATACCACTTTGGCACGTTCGGATTCTTAAATAACAAAATTATTGAAAATTTTTCGTTCCGCATAGTGGGTTCGGTGAATCGATGACTGATAACCTATATAAAGAATACATTAAAACGTATAGAATAACGCATTACTAGAACATTTATACCACTTTGGCACGTTCGGATTCGTAAATAACAAAATTATTGAAAATGTTTCATTCCCCAAAGTCGGTTCGGAGAATCGATGACTGATAACCTATATAAAAAACAATTAACACGTATAGCGTAACGTATTACTAGAGCATTTATACCACTTTGGCACGTTCGGATTCAAGAATAACAAAATTATTGAAAATGTTTCGTTCCGTGTAGGCGGTTCGGTGAATCGATGACTGATAGCCTATATAAAAAACAATTATTACGTATAGAATAACGTATTACTAGAACATTTATACCACTTTGGCACGTTCGGATTTGTAAATAACAACATTATTGAAAATTTTTCGTTCCGCATAGTCGGTTCGGTGAATCGATGACTGACAACCTATATAAAGAATACATTAAAACGTATAGAATAACGTATTACTAGAACATTTATATCACTCTGGCACGTTCGGATTCTTAAATAACAAAATTATTGAAAATTCTTCGTTCCGCATAGTGGGTTCGGTGAATCGATGACTGATAACCTATATAAAAAAACATTAAAATGTATAGAATAACGTACTACTAGAACATTTATCCCACTTTGGCACGTTCGGATTCTTAAATAACAAAATTATTGAAAATTTTTCGTTCCGCATAGTGGGTTCGGTGAATCGATGACTGATAACCTATATAAAGAATACATTAAAACGTATAGAATAACGCATTACTAGAACATTTATACCACTTTGGCACGTTCGGATTCGTAAATAACAAAATTATTGAAAATGTTTCATTCCCCAAAGTCGGTTCGGTGAATCGATGACTGACAACCTATATAAAGAATACATTAAAACGTATAGAATAACGTATTACTAGAACATTTATACCACTCTGGCACGTTCGGATTCTTAAATAACTATATTATTGAAAATGTTTCGTTCCGCATAGTCGGTTCGGCGAATCGATGACTGATGGCCTATATAAAGAATACCTTAAAACGTATAGAATAACGCATTACTAGAACATTTATACCACTTTGGCACGTTCGGATTCGTAAATAACAAAATTATTGAAAATGTTTCATTCCCCAAAGTCGGTTCGGTGAATCGATGACTGACAACCTATATAAAGAATACATTAAAACGTATAGAATAACGTATTACTAGAACATTTATACCACTCTGGCACGTTCGGATTCTTAAATAACTATATTATTGAAAATGTTTCGTTCCGCATAGTCGGTTCGGCGAATCGATGACTGATAGCCTATATAAAGAATACCTTAAAACGTATAGACTAACGTATTACTAGAACATTTATACCACTTTGGCACGTTGGGATTCTTAAATAACAAAATTATTGAAAATTTTTCGTTCCGCATAGTCGGTTCGGTGAATCGATGACTGAGAACCTATATAAAAAAACATTAAAACGTATAGTATAACGTATTTCTAGAACATTTATACCACTTTGGCACGTTCGGATTCTTAAATAACAAAACTATTGAAAATTTTTCGTTCCGCATAGTCGGTTCGGTGAATCGATGACTGATAACCTATATAAAGAATACATTAAAACGTATAGAATAACGTATTACCAGAACATTTATACCACTCTGGCACGTTCGGATTCTTAAATAACTATATTATTGAAAATGTTTCGTTCCGCATAGTCGGTGCGGTGAATCGATGACTGACAACCTATATAAAAAAACATTAAAATGTATAGAATAACGTATTACTAGAACATTTATACCACTTTGGCACGTTCGGATTCATAAATAACAAAAGTATTGAAAATGTTTCATTCCGAATAGCCGGTTCGGTGAATCGATGATTGATAACCTATATAAAAAAACATTGAAACGTGTAGAATAACGTATTGCTAGAACATTTATACCACTTTGGCACGTTCGGATTCGTAAATAACAAAACTATTGAAAATTTTTGGTTCCGCATAGTCGGTTCGGCGAATCGATGACTGATAACCTATATAAAAAAACATTAAAATGTATAGAATAACGTACCACTAGAACATTTATACCACTTTGGCGCGTTCGGATTCTTAAATAACAAAATTATTGAAAATGTTTCATTCCCCAAAGTCGGTTCGGAGAATCGATGACTGATAACCTATATAAAAAACAATTAACACGTATAGAGTAACGTATTACTAGAACATTTATACCACTGTGGCACGTTCGGATTCTTAAATAACAAAATTATTGAAAATTTTTCGTTCCGTATAGGCGGTTCGGTGAATCGATGACTGATAACTTATATAAAAAACAATTAACACGCATAGAATAACGTATTACTAGAACGTTTATACCAGTTTGGCACGTTCGGATTTGTAAATAACAAAATTATTGAAAATTTTTCGTGCCGCATAGTCGGTTCGGTGAATCGATGACTGACAACCTATATAAAGAATACATTAAAACGTATAGAATAACGTATTACTAGAACATTTATACCACTTTGGCACGTTCGGATTTGTAAATAACAAAACTATTGAAAATTTTTGGTTCCGCATGGTCGGTTCGGCGAATCGATGACTGATAACCTATATAAAGAATACCTTAAAACGTATAGAATAACGTATTACTAGAACATTTATACCACTCTGGCACGTTCGGATTCTTAAATAACTATATTATTGAAAATGTTTCGTTCGGCATAGTCGGTTCGGTGAATCGATGACTGATAACCTATATAAAGAATACATTAAAACGTATAGAATAACGTATTACTAGAACATTTATACCACTTTGGCACATGCGGATTCTTAAATAACAAAATTATTGAAAATTATTCGTTCCGCATAGTCGGTTCGGTGAATCGATGACTGATAACCTATATAAAGAATACATTAAAACGTATAGAATAACGTATTACTAGAACATTTATACCACTTTGGCACGTTCGGATTCTTAAATAACAAAATTATTGAAAATTTTTCGTTCCGCATAGTGGGTTCGGTGAATCGATGACTGATAACCTATATAAAGAATACATTAAAACGTATAGAATAACGTATTACTAGAACATTTATACCACTCTGGCACGTTCGGATTCTTAAATAACTAAATTATTGAAAATGTTTCGTTCCGCATAGTCGGTTCGGTGAATCGATTACTGATAACCTATATAAAAAAAAACATTAAAACGTATAGAATAACGTATTACTAGAACATTTATACCACTTTGGCACATGCGGGTTCTTAAATAACAAAATTATTGAAAATTGTTCGTTCCGCATAGTCGGTTCGGTGAATCGATGACTGATAACCTATATAAAGAATACATTAAAACGTATAGAATAACGTATTACTAGAACATTTATACCACTTTGGCACATGCGGATTCTTAAATAACAATATTATTGAAAATTATTCGTTCCGCATAGCCGGTTCGGTGAATCGATGACTAACAACCTATATAAAAAAACATTAAAACGTATAGTATAACGTATTACTAGAGCATTTATACCACTTTGGCACGTTCGGATTCTTAAATAACAAAACTATTGAAAATTTTTCGTTCCGCATAGTCGGTTCGGTGAATCGATGACTGATAACCTATATAAAGAATACATTAAAACGTATAGAATAACGTATTACTAGAACATTTATACCACTTTGGCACGTTCGGATTTGTAAATAACAACATTATTGAAAATTTTTCGTTCCGCATAGTCGGTTCGGTGGATCGATGACTGATAGCCTATATAAAAAACAATTAACACGTATAGAATAACGTATTACTAGAACATTTATACCACTTTGGCACGTTCGGATTCTTAAATAACAAAATTATTGAAAATTTTTCGTTCCGTATAGGCGGTTCGGTGAATCGATGACTGATAGCCTATATAAAAAACAATTAACACGTATAGAATAACGTATTACTAGAACATTTATACCACTTTGGCACGTTCGGATTTGTAAATAACAACATTATTGAAAATTTTTCGTTCCGCATAGTCGGTTCGGTGAATCGATGACTGACAACCTATATAAAGAATACATTAAAACGTATAGAATAACGTATTACTAGAACATTTATACCACTCTGGCACGTTCGGATTCTTAAATAACAAAATTATTGAAAATTTTTCGTTCCGCGTAGTGGGTTCGGTGAATCGATGACTGATAACCTATATAAAGAATACCTTAAAACGTATAGAATATCGTATTACTAGAACATGTATACCACTCTGGCACGTTCGGATTCTTAAATAACTAAATTATTGAAAATGTGTCGTTCCGTATAGTCGGCTCGGTGAATCGATGACTGACAACCTATACAAAAAAACATTACAATGTTTAGAATAACGTATTACTAGAACATTTATACCACTTTGGCACGTTCGGATTCTTCAATAACAAAATTATTGAAAATGTTTCGTTCCGCATAGTCAGTTCGGTGAATCGATGACTGATAACCTATATAAAGAATACATTAAAACGTATAGAATAGCGTATTACTAGAACATTTATACCACTCTGGCACGTTCGGATTCTTAAATAACAAAATTATTGAAAATTTTTCGTTCCGCATTCTCGGTTCGGTGATTCGATGACTGATAACCTATATAAAAAAACATTAAAACGTATAGAATAACGCATTACTCGAACATTTATACCACTTTGGCACGTTCGGATTCATAAATAACAAAACTATTGAAAATTTTTCGTTCCGCATAGTCGGTTCGGTGAATCAATGATTGATAACCTATATAAAGAATACATTAAAACGTATAGAATAACGTATTACTAGAACATTTATACCACTTTGGCACGTTCGGATTTGTAAATAACAACATTATTGAAAATTTTTCGTTCCGCATAGTCGGTTCGGTGGATCGATGACTGATAGCCTATATAAAAAACAATTAACACGTATAGAATAACGTATTACTAGAACATTTATACCACTTTGGCACGTTCGGATTCTTAAATAACAAAATTATTGAAAATTTTTCGTTCCGTATAGGCGGTTCGGTGAATCGATGACTGATAGCCTATATAAAAAACAATTAACACGTATAGAATAACGTATTACTAGAACATTTATACCACTTTGGCACGTTCGGATTTGTAAATAACAACATTATTGAAAATTTTTCGTTCCGCATAGTCGGTTCGGTGAATCGATGACTGACAACCTATATAAAGAATACATTAAAACGTATAGAATAACGTATTACTAGAACATTTATACCACTCTGGCACGTTCGGATTCTTAAATAACAAAATTATTGAAAATTTTTCGTTCCGCGTAGTGGGTTCGGTGAATCGATGACTGATAACCTATATAAAGAATACCTTAAAACGTATAGAATAACGTATTACTAGAACATTTATACCACTCTGGCACGTTCGGATTCTTAAATAACTATATTATTGAAAATGTTTCGTTCCGCATTGTCGGTTCGGTGAATCGATGACTCATAACATATATAAAAAACCATTAAAACGTATAGAATAACGTATTACTAGAACATTTATACCACTTTGACACGTTCGGATTCACAAATAACAGAATTATTCAAAATGTTTCGTTCCGCATAGTCGGTTCGGTGAATCGATGACTGACAACCTATATAAAGAATACATTAAAACGTATAGAATAACGTATTACTAGAACATTTATACCACTCTGGCACGTTCGGATTCTTAAATAACAAAATTAATGAAAATTTTTCGTTCCGCATTCTCGGTTCGGTGATTCGATGACTGATAACCTATATAAAAAAACATTAAAACGTATAGAATAACGCATTACTCGAACATTTATACCACTTTGGCACGTTCGGATTCATAAATAACAAAACTATTGAAAATTTTCCGTTCCGCATAGTCGGTTCGGTGAATCAATGATTGATAACCTATATAAAGAATACATTAAAACGTATAGAATAACGTATTACTAGAACATTTATACCACTTTGGCACGTTCGGATTTGTAAATAACAACATTATTGAAAATTTTTCGTTCCGCATAGTCGGTTCGGTGGATCGATGACTGATAGCCTATATAAAAAACAATTAACACGTATAGAATAACGTATTACTAGAACATTTATACCACTTTGGCACGTTCGGATTCTTAAATAACAAAATTATTGAAAATTTTTCGTTCCGTATAGGCGGTTCGGTGAATCGATGACTGATAGCCTATATAAAAAACAATTAACACGTATAGAATAACGTATTACTAGAACATTTATACCACTTTGGCACGTTCGGATTTGTAAATAACAACATTATTGAAAATTTTTCGTTCCGCATAGTCGGTTCGGTGAATCGATGACTGACAACCTATATAAAGAATACATTAAAACGTATAGAATAACGTATTACTAGAACATTTATACCACTCTGGCACGTTCGGATTCTTAAATAACAAAATTATTGAAAATTTTTCGTTCCGCGTAGTGGGTTCGGTGAATCGATGACTGATAACCTATATAAAGAATACCTTAAAACGTATAGAATAACGTATTACTAGAACATTTATACCACTCTGGCACGTTCGGATTCTTAAATAACTATATTATTGAAAATGTTTCGTTCCGCATTGTCGGTTCGGTGAATCGATGACTCATAACATATATAAAAAACCATTAAAACGTATAGAATAACGTATTACTAGAACATTTATACCACTTTGACACGTTCGGATTCACAAATAACAGAATTATTCAAAATGTTTCGTTCCGCATAGTCGGTTCGGTGAATCGATGACTGACAACCTATATAAAGAATACATTAAAACGTATAGAATAACGTATTACTAGAACATTTATACCACTCTGGCACGTTCGGATTCTTAAATAACAAAATTAATGAAAATTTTTCGTTCCGCATAGTGGGTTCGGTGAATCGATGACTGATAACCTATATAAAGAATACCTTAAAACGTATAGAATAACGTATTACTAGAACATTTATACCACTCTGGCACGTTCGGATTCTTAAATAACTAAATTATTGAATATGTTTCGTTTCGCATAGTCGGTTCGGTGAATCGATGACTGACAACCTATATAAAAAAACATTAAAATGTATAGAATAACGTACCACTAGAACATTTATACCACTTCGGCGCGTTCGGATTCTGTAATAACAAAATTATTGAAAATGTTTCATTCCCCAAAGTCGGTTCGGAGAATCGATGACTGATAACCTATATAAAAAACAATTAACACGTATAGAGAAACGTATTACTAGAGCATTTATACGACTTTGGGACGTTCGGATTCATAAATAACAAAAGTAGTGAAAATGTTTCATTCCGCATAGCCGGTTCGGTGAATCGATGACTGATAACCTATATAAAAAAAAATTAACACGTATAGAGTAACGTATTACTAGAACATTTATACCACTTTGGCACGTTCGGATTCTTAAATAACAAAATTATTGAAAATTTTTCGTTCCGTATAGGCGGTTCAGTGAATCGATGACTGATAACCTATATAAAAAACAATTAACACGTATAGACTAACGTATTACTAGAACATTTATACCACTTTGGCACGTTGGGATTCTTAAATAACAAAATTATTGAAAATTTTTCGTTCCGCATAGTCGGTTCGGTGAATCGATGACTGAGAACCTATATAAAAAAACATTAAAATGTATAGAATAACGTACTACTAGAACATTTATACCACTTTGGCACGTTCGGATTCTTAAATAACAAAATTATTGAAAATTTTTCGTTCCGCATAGTGGGTTCGGTGAATCGATGACTGATAACCTATATAAAGAATACATTAAAACGTATAGAATAACGCATTACTAGAACATTTATACCACTTTGGCACGTTCGGATTCGTAAATAACAAAATTATTGAAAATGTTTCATTCCCCAAAGTCGGTTCGGAGAATCGATGACTGATAACCTATATAAAAAACAATTAACACGTACAGCGTAACGTATTACTAGAGCATTTATACCACTTTGGCACGTTCGGATTCTTAAATAACAAAACTATTGAAAATTTTTCGTTCCGCATAGTCGGTTCGGTGAATCGATGACTGACAACCTATATAAAGAATACATTAAAACGTATAGAATAACGTATTACTAGAACATTTATACCACTCTGGCACGTTCGGATTCTTAAATAACAAAATTATTGAACATGTTTCATTCCCCAAAGTCGGTTCGGAGAATCGATGACTGATAACCTATATAAAAAACAATTAACACGTATAGAGTAACGTATTACTAGAACATTTATACCACTTTGGCACGTTCGGATTCTTAAATAACAAAATTATTGAAAATTTTTCGTTCCGCATAGTCGGTTCGGTGAATCGATGACTGACAACCTATATAAAGAATACATTAAAACGTATAGAATAACGTATTACTAGAACATTTATACCACTTTGGCACGTTCGGATTTGTAAGTAACAAAACTATTGAAAATTTTTGGTTCCGCATGGTCGGTTCGGCGAATCGATGACTGATAACCTATATAAAGAATACCTTAAAACGTATAGAATAACGTATTACTAGAACATTTATACCACTCTGGCACGTTCGGATTCTTAAATAACTATATTATTGAAAATGTTTCGTTCCGCATAGTCGGTTCGGTGAATCGATGACTGATAACCTATATAAAGAATACATTAAAACGTATAGAATAACGTATTACTAGAACATTTATACCACTCTAGCGCGTTCGGATTCTTAAATAACTATATTATTGAAAACGTTTCGTTCCGCATAGTCGGTTCGGTGAATCGATGACTGACAACCTATATAAAAAAACATTAAAATGTATAGAATAACGTATTACTAGAACATTTATACCACTTTGGCACGTTCGGATTCATAAATAACAATAGTATTGAAAATGTTTCATTCCGCATAGCCGGTTCGGTGAATCGGTGACTGATAACCTATATAAAAAAAAATTAACACGTATAGACTAACGTATTACTAGAACATTTATACCACTTTGGCACGTTCGGATTCGTAAATAACAAAAGTATTGAAAATGTTTCATTCCGCATAGCCGGTTCGGTGAATCGATGACTGATAACCTATATAAAAAAAAATTAACACGTATAGAGTAACGTATTACTAGAACATTTATACCACTTTGGCACGTTCGCATTCTTAAATAACAAAATTATGGAAACTTTTTCGTTCCGTATAGGCGGTTCAGTGAATCGATGATTGATAACCTATATAAAAAAACATTAAAACGTATAGAATAACGTATTACTAGAACATTTATACCACTTTGGCACGTTCGGATTCGTAAATAACAAAAGTATTGAAAATGTTTCATTCCCCAAAGTCGTTTCGGCGAATCGATGACTGCTAGCCTATATAAAGAATACCTTAAAACGTATAGAATAACGTATTACTAGAACATTTGTACCACTCTGGCTCGTTCGGATTCTTAAATAACTATATTATTGAAAATGTTTCGTTCCGTATAGGCGGTTCGGTGGATCGATGACTCATAACATATATAAAAAACCATTAAAACGTATAGAATAACGTATTACTAGAACATTTAAACCACTCTGGCTCATTCGAATTCTTAAATAACTAAATTATTGAAAATTATTCGTTCCGCATAGTTGGTTCGGTGAATCGATGACTGATAACCTATATAAAGAATACATTAAAACGTATAGAATAACGCATTACTAGAACATTTATACCACTCTGGCACGTTCGGATTCTTAAATAACTAAATTATTGAAAATGTTTCGTTCCGCATAGTCGGTTCGGTGAATCGATGACTGACAACCTATATAAAGAATACATTAAATCGTATAGAATAACGTATTACTAGAACATTTATACCACTTTGGCACGTTCGGATTCTTAAATAACAAAATTCTTGAAAATTTTTCGTTCCGCATGGCGGGTTCGGCGCCCAGTTCGAACATGCCAAAGTCCGCCCGGCATAGTCGGTTCGGTGAATCGATGACTGATAACCTATATAAAAAAACATTAACACGTATAGTATAACGTATTTCTAGTACATTTATACCACTTGGGCACGTTCGGATTCTTAAATAACAAAACTATTGAAAATTTTTCGTTCCGCATAGTCGGTTCGGTGAATCGATGACTGATAACCTATATAAAGAATACATTAAAACGTATAGAATAACGTATTACTAGAACATTTATACCACTCTGGCACGTTCGGATTCTTAAATAACTATATTATTGAAAATTTTTCGTTCCGCATAGTCGGTTCGGTGAATCGATGACTGACAACCTATATAAAAAGAAACATTAAAATGTATAGAATAACGCATTACTCGAACATTTATACCACTTTGGCACGTTCGGATTCATAAATAACAAAACTATTGAAAATTTTTCGTTCCGCATAGTCGGTTCGGTGAATCAATGATTGATAACCTATATAAAGAATACATTAAAACGTATAGAATAACGTATTACTAGAACATTTATACCACTTTGGCACGTTCGGATTTGTAAATAACAACATTATTGAAAATTTTTCGTTCCGCATAGTCGGTTCGGTGGATCGATGACTGATAGCCTATATAAAAAACAATTAACACGTATAGAATAACGTATTACTAGAACATTTATACCACTTTGGCACGTTCGGATTCTTAAATAACAAAATTATTGAAAATTTTTCGTTCCGTATAGGCGGTTCGGTGAATCGATGACTGATAGCCTATATAAAAAACAATTAACACGTATAGAATAACGTATTACTAGAACATTTATACCACTTTGGCACGTTCGGATTTGTAAATAACAACATTATTGAAAATTTTTCGTTCCGCATAGTCGGTTCGGTGAATCGATGACTGACAACCTATATAAAGAATACATTAAAACGTATAGAATAACGTATTACTAGAACATTTATACCACTCTGGCACGTTCGGATTCTTAAATAACAAAATTATTGAAAATTTTTCGTTCCGCGTAGTGGGTTCGGTGAATCGATGACTGATAACCTATATAAAGAATACCTTAAAACGTATAGAATAACGTATTACTAGAACATTTATACCACTCTGGCACGTTCGGATTCTTAAATAACTATATTATTGAAAATGTTTCGTTCCGCATTGTCGGTTCGGTGAATCGATGACTCATAACATATATAAAAAACCATTAAAACGTATAGAATAACGTATTACTAGAACATTTATACCACTTTGACACGTTCGGATTCACAAATAACAGAATTATTCAAAATGTTTCGTTCCGCATAGTCGGTTCGGTGAATCGATGACTGACAACCTATATAAAGAATACATTAAAACGTATAGAATAACGTATTACTAGAACATTTATACCACTCTGGCACGTTCGGATTCTTAAATAACAAAATTAATGAAAATTTTTCGTTCCGCATAGTGGGTTCGGTGAATCGATGACTGATAACCTATATAAAGAATACCTTAAAACGTATAGAATAACGTATTACTAGAACATTTATACCACTCTGGCACGTTCGGATTCTTAAATAACTAAATTATTGAATATGTTTCGTTTCGCATAGTCGGTTCGGTGAATCGATGACTGACAACCTATATAAAAAAACATTAAAATGTATAGAATAACGTACCACTAGAACATTTATACCACTTCGGCGCGTTCGGATTCTTAAATAACAAAATTATTGAAAATGTTTCATTCCCCAAAGTCGGTTCGGAGAATCGATGACTGATAACCTATATAAAAAACAATTAACACGTATAGAGAAACGTATTACTAGAGCATTTATACGACTTTGGGACGTTCGGATTCATAAATAACAAAAGTAGTGAAAATGTTTCATTCCGCATAGCCGGTTCGGTGAATCGATGACTGATAACCTATATAAAAAAAAATTAACACGTATAGAGTAACGTATTACTAGAACATTTATACCACTTTGGCACGTTCGGATTTTTAAATAACAAAATTATTGAAAATTTTTCGTTCCGCATAGTGGGTTCGGTGAATCGATGACTGATAACCTATATAAAGAATACATTAAAACGTATAGAATAACGCATTACTAGAACATTTATACCACTTTGGCACGTTCGGATTCGTAAATAACAAAATTATTGAAAATGTTTCATTCCCCAAAGTCGGTTCGGAGAATCGATGACTGATAACCTATATAAAAAACAATTAACACGTACAGCGTAACGTATTACTAGAACATTTATACCACTTTGGCACGTTCGGATTCTTAAATAACAAAATTATTGAAAATTTTTCGTTCCGCATAGTCGGTTCGGTGAATCGATGACTGACAACCTATATAAAGAATACATTAAAACGTATAGAATAACGTATTACTAGAACATTTATACCACTTTGGCACGTTCGGATTTGTAAGTAACAAAATTATTGAAAATTTTTCGTTCCGCATAGTCGGTTCGGTGAATCGATGACTGACAACCTATATAAAGAATACATTAAAACGTATAGAATAACGTATTACTAGAACATTTATACCACTTTGGCACGTTCGGATTTGTAAGTAACAAAACTATTGAAAATTTTTGGTTCCGCATGGTCGGTTCGGCGAATCGATGACTGATAACCTATATAAAGAATACCTTAAAACGTATAGAATAACGTATTACTAGAACATTTATACCACTCTGGCACGTTCGGATTCTTAAATAACTATATTATTGAAAATGTTTCGTTCCGCATAGTCGGTTCGGTGAATCGATGACTGATAACCTATATAAAGAATACATTAAAACGTATAGAATAACGTATTACTAGAACATTTATACCACTCTAGCGCGTTCGGATTCTTAAATAACTATATTATTGAAAACGTTTCGTTCCGCATAGTCGGTTCGGTGAATCGATGACTGACAACCTATATAAAAAAACATTAAAATGTATAGAATAACGTATTACTAGAACATTTATACCACTTTGGCACGTTCGGATTCATAAATAACAATAGTATTGAAAATGTTTCATTCCGCATAGCCGGTTCGGTGAATCGGTGACTGATAACCTATATAAAAAAAAATTAACACGTATAGACTAACGTATTACTAGAACATTTATACCACTTTGGCACGTTCGGATTCGTAAATAACAAAAGTATTGAAAATGTTTCATTCCGCATAGCCGGTTCGGTGAATCGATGACTGATAACCTATATAAAAAAAAATTAACACGTATAGAGTAACGTATTACTAGAACATTTATACCACTTTGGCACGTTCGCATTCTTAAATAACAAAATTATGGAAACTTTTTCGTTCCGTATAGGCGGTTCAGTGAATCGATGATTGATAACCTATATAAAAAAACATTAAAACGTATAGAATAACGTATTACTAGAACATTTATACCACTTTGGCACGTTCGGATTCGTAAATAACAAAAGTATTGAAAATGTTTCATTCCCCAAAGTCGTTTCGGCGAATCGATGACTGCTAGCCTATATAAAGAATACCTTAAAACGTATAGAATAACGTATTACTAGAACATTTGTACCACTCTGGCTCGTTCGGATTCTTAAATAACTATATTATTGAAAATGTTTCGTTCCGTATAGGCGGTTCGGTGGATCGATGACTCATAACATATATAAAAAACCATTAAAACGTATAGAATAACGTATTACTAGAACATTTAAACCACTCTGGCTCATTCGAATTCTTAAATAACTAAATTATTGAAAATTATTCGTTCCGCATAGTCGGTTCGGTGAATCGATGACTGATAACCTATATAAAGAATACATTAAAACGTATAGAATAACGCATTACTAGAACATTTATACCACTCTGGCACGTTCGGATTCTTAAATAACTAAATTATTGAAAATGTTTCGTTCCGCATAGTCGGTTCGGTGAATCGATGACTGACAACCTATATAAAGAATACATTAAATCGTATAGAATAACGTATTACTAGAACATTTATACCACTTTGGCACGTTCGGATTCTTAAATAACAAAATTCTTGAAGATTTTTCGTTCCGCATGGCGGGTTCGGCGCCCAGTTCGAACATGCCAAAGTCCGCCCGGCATAGTCGGTTCGGTGAATCGATGACTGATAACCTATATAAAAAAACATTAACACGTATAGTATAACGTATTTCTAGTACATTTATACCACTTGGGCACGTTCGGATTCTTAAATAACAAAACTATTGAAAATTTTTCGTTCCGCATAGTCGGTTCGGTGAATCGATGACTGATAACCTATATAAAGAATACATTAAAACGTATAGAATAACGTATTACTAGAACATTTATACCACTCTGGCACGTTCGGATTCTTAAATAACTATATTATTGAAAATGTTTCGTTCCGCATAGTCGGTTCGGTGAATCGATGACTGACAACCTATATAAAAAGAAACATTAAAATGTATAGAATAACGTACCACTAGAACATTTATACCACTTTGGCGCGTTCGGATTCTTAAATAACAAAATTATTGAAAGTATTTCATTCCCCAAAGTCGGTTCGGAGAATCGATGACTGATAACCTATATAAAAAACAATTAACACGTATAGAGTAACGTATTACTAGAACATTTACACCACTTTGGCACGTTCGGATTCTTAAATAACAAAATTATTGAAAATTTTTCGTTCCGTATAGGCGGTTCGGTGAATCGATGACTGATAACCTATATAAAAAACAATTAACACGCATAGAATAACGTATTACCAGAACGTTTATACCAGTTTGGCACGTTCGGATTTGTAAATAACAAAATTATTGAAAATTTTTCGTTCCGCATAGTCGGTTCGGTGAATCGATGACTGACAACCTATATAAAGAATACATTAAAACGTATAGAATAACGTATTACTAGAACATTTATACCACTTTGGCACGTTCGGATTTGTAAATAACAAAACTATTGAAAATTTTTGGTTCCGCATGGTCGGTTCTTCGAATCGATGACTGATAACCTATATAAAGAATACCTTAAAACGTATAGAATAACGTATTACTAGAACATTTATACCACTCTGGCACGTTCGGATTCTTAAATAACTATATTATTGAAAATGTTTCGTTCCGCATAGTCGGTTCGGTGAATCGATGACTGATAACCTATATAAAGAATACACTAAAACGTATAGAATAACGTATTACTAGAACATTTATACCACTCTGGCGCGTTCGGATACTTAAATAACTATATTATTGAAAACGTTTCGTTCCGCATAGTCGGTTCGGTGAATCGATGACTGACAACCTATACAAAAAAACATTAAAATGTATAGAATAACGTATTACTAGAACATTTATACCACTTTGGCACGTTCGGATTCATAAATAACAATAGTATTGAAAATGTTTCATTCCGCATAGCCGGTTCGGTGAATCGGTGAATGATAACCTATATAAAAAAAAATTAACACGTATAGACTAACGTATTACTAGAACATTTATACCACTTTGGCACGTTCGGATTCGTAAATAACAAAAGTATTGAAAATGTTTCATTCCGCATAGCCGGTTCGGTGAATCGATGACTGATAACCTATATAAAAAAAAATTAACACGTATAGAGTAACGTATTACTAGAACATTTATACCACTTTGGCACGTTCGCATTCTTATATAACAAAATTATGGAAACTTTTTCGTTCCGTATAGGCGGTTCGGTGAATCGATGACTGATAACCTATATAAAGAATACATTAAAACGTATAGAATAACGTATTAATAGAACATTTATACCACTCTGGCACGTTCGGATTCTTAAATAACTATATTATTGAAAATGTTTCGTTCCGCATAGTCGGTTCGGTGAATCGATGACTGACAACCTATATAAAAAAACATTAAAATTTATAGAATAACGTATTACTAGAACATTTATACCACTTTGGCACGTTCGGATTCATAAGTAACAAAAGTATTGAAAATTTTTCGTTCCGCATAGTGGGTTCGGCGCCCAGTTCGAACATGCCAAAGTCCGCCCGGCATAGTCGGTTCGGTGAATCGATAACTGATAACCTATATAAAAAAACATTAAAACGTATAGAATAACGTATTACTAGAACATTTATACCACTTTGGCACGTTCGGATTCGTAAATAACAAAATTATTGAAAATGTTTCATTCCCCAAAGTCGGTTCGGCGAATCGATGACTGATAGCCTATATAAAGAATACCTTAAAACGTATAGAATAACGTATTACAAGAACATTTGTACCACTCTGGCACGTTCGGATTCTTAAATAACTATATTATTGAAAATGTTTCGTTCCGTATAGGCGGTTCGGTGGATCGATGACTCATAACATATATAAAAAACCATTAAAACGTATAGAATAACGTATTACTAGAGCATTTATACCACTTTGGCACGTTCGGATTCTTAAATAACAAAATTATTGAACATTTTTCGTTCCGTATAGGCGGTTCGGTGAATCGATGACTGACAACCTATATAAAGAATACATTAGAACGTATAGAATAACGTATTACTAGAACATTTATACCACTCTGGCTCGTTCGGATTCTTAAATAACTAAATTATTGAAAATGTTTCGTTCCGCATAGTCGGTTCGGTGAATCGATGACTGATAACCTATATAAAAAAACATTAAAACGTATAGAATAACGTATTACTAGAACATTGATACCACTTTGGCACGTTCGGATTCTTAAATAATAAAATTATTGAAAATGTTTCGTTCCGCATAGTCGGCTCGGTGAATCGATGACTGATAACCTATATAAAGAATACATTAAAACGTATAGAATAACGTATTACTAGAACATATGTACCACTCTGGCACGTTCGGATTCTTAAATAACTAAATTATTGAAAATGTTTCGTTCCGCATAGCCGGTTCGGTGAATCGATGACTGATAACCTATATAAAGAATACATTAAAACGTGTAGAATAACGTATTAATAGAACATTTATACCACTCTGGCACGTTCGGATTCTTAAATAACTATATTATTGAAAATGTTTCGTTCCGCATAGTCGGTTCGGTGAATCGATGACTGACAATCTATATAAAAAAACATTAAAATGTATAGAATAACGTATTACTAGAACATTTATACCACTTTGGCACGTTCGGATTCATAAATAACAAAAGTATTGAAAATGTTTCATTCCGCATAGCCGGTTCGGTGAATCGGTGACTGATAACCTATATAAAAAAAAATTAACACGTATAGACTAACGTATTACTAGAACATTTATACCACTTTGGCACGTTGGGATTCTTAAATAACTATATTACTGAAAATGTTTCGTTCCGTATAGGCGGTTCGGTGGATCGATGACTCATAACATATATAAAAAACCATTAAAACGTATAGAATAACGTATTACTAGAACATTTATACCACTCTGGCACGTTCGGATTCTCAAATAACTATATTATTGAAAATGTTTCGTTCCGCATAGTCGGTTCGGCGAATCGATGACTGATAGCCTATATAAAGAATACCTTAAAACGTATAGAATAACGTATTACTAGAACATTTATACCACTCTGGCACGTTCGGATTCTTAAATAACTATATTATTGAAAATGTTTCGTTCCGCATAGTCGGTTCGGCGAATCGATGACTGACAGCCTATATAAAGAATACCTTAAAACGTATAGAATAACGTATTACTAGAACATTTGTACCACTCTGGCACGTTCGGATTCTTAAATAACAAAATTATTGAAAATGTTTCGTTCCGCATAGTCGGTTCGGTGAATCGATGACTGATAACCTATATAAAGAATACATTAAAACGTGTAGAATAACGTATTACTAGAACATTTATACCACTTTGGCACGTTCGGATTCATAAATAACAAAAGTATTGAAAATTTTTCGTTCCGCATAGTGGGTTCGGCGCCCAGTTCGAACATGCCAAAGTCCGCCCGGCATAGTCAGTTCGGTGAATCGATAACTGATAACCTATATAAAAAAACATTAAAACGTATAGAATAACGTATTACTAGAACATTTATACCACTTTGGCACGTTCGGATTCGTAAATAACAAAATTATTGAAAATGTTTCATTCCCCAAAGTCGGTTCGGCGAATCGATGACTGATAGCCTATATAAAGAATACCTTAAAACGTATAGAATAACGTATTACTAGAACATTTGTACCACTCTGGCACGTTCGGATTCTTAAATAACTAAATTATTGAAAATGTTTCGTTCCGCATAGTCGGTTCGGTGAATCGATGACTAACAACCTATATAAAAAAACATTAAAATGTATAGAATAACGTATTACTAGAACATTTATACCACTTTGGCACGTTCGGATTCATAAATAACAAAAGTAGTGAAAATGTTTCGTTCCGCATAGTCGGTTCGGTGAATCGATGACTGACAACCTATATAAAAAAACATTAAAATGTATAGAATAACGTATTACTAGAACATTTATACCACTTTGGCACGTTCGGACTCATAAATAACAAAAGTATTGAAAATGTTTCATTCCGCATAGCCGGTTCGGTGAATCGGTGACTGATAACCTATATAAAAAAAAATTAACACGTATAGACTAACGTATTACTAGAACATTTATACCACTTTGGCACGTTGGGATTCTTAAGTAACAAAATTATGGAAACTTTTTCGTTCCGTATAGGCGGTTCGGTGAATCGATGATTGATAACCTATATAAAAAAACATTAAAACGTATAGAATAACGTATTACTAGAACATTTATACCACTTTGGCACGTTCGGATTCGTAAATAACAAAAGTATTGAAAATGTTTCATTCCCCAAAGTCGGTTCGGCGAATCGATGACTGATAGCCTATATAAAGAATACCTTAAAACGTATAGAATAACGTATTACTAGAACATTTCTACCACTCTGGCACGTTCGGATTCCTAAATAACTATATTATTGAAAATGTTTCGTTCCGCATAGTCGGTTCGGCGAATCGATGACTGATAGCCTATATAAAGAATACCTTAAAACGTATAGAATAACGTATTACTAGAACATTTGTACCACTCTGGCACGTTCGGATTCTTAAATAACAAAATTATTGAAAATGTTTCGTTCCGCATAGTCGGTTCGGTGAATCGATGACTGATAACCTATATAAAGAATACATTAAAACGTGTAGAATAACGTATTACTAGAACATTTATACCACTTTGGCACGTTCGGATTCATAAATAACAAAAGTATTGAAAATTTTTCGTTCCGCATAGTGGGTCCGGCGCCCAGTTCGAACATGCCAAAGTCCGCCTGGCATAGTCGGTTCGGTGAATCGATAACTGATAACCTATATAAAAAAACATTAAAACGTATAGAATAACGTATTACTAGAACATTTATACCACTTTGGCACGTTCGGATTCGTAAATAACAAAATTATTGAAAATGTTTCATTCCCCAAAGTCGGTTCGGCGAATCGATGACTGATAGCCTATATAAAGAATACCTTAAAACGTATAGAATAACGTATTACTAGAACATTTGTACCACTCTGGCACGTTCGGATTCTTAAATAACTAAATTATTGAAAATGTTTCGTTCCGCATAGTCGGTTCGGTGAATCGATGACTAACAACCTATATAAAAAAACATTAAAATGTATAGAATAACGTATTACTAGAACATTTATACCACTTTGGCACGTTCGGATTCATAAATAACAAAAGTAGTGAAAATGTTTCATTCCGCATAGCCGGTTCGGTGAATCGATGACTGATAACCTATATAAAGAATACATTAAAACGTGTAGAATAACGTATTAATAGAACATTTATACCACTCTGGCACGTTCGGATTCTTAAATAACTATATTATTGAAAATGTTTCGTTCCGCATAGTCGGTTCGGTGAATCGATGACTGACAACCTATATAAAAAAACATTAAAATGTATAGAATAACGTATTACTAGAACATTTATACCACTTTGGCACGTTCGGACTCATAAATAACAAAAGTATTGAAAATGTTTCATTCCGCATAGCCGGTTCGGTGAATCGGTGACTGATAACCTATATAAAAAAAAATTAACACGTATAGACTAACGTATTACTAGAACATTTATACCACTTTGGCACGTTGGGATTCTTAAGTAACAAAATTATGGAAACTTTTTCGTTCCGTATAGGCGGTTCGGTGAATCGATGATTGATAACCTATATAAAAAAACATTAAAACGTATAGAATAACGTATTACTAAAACATTTATACCACTTTGGCACGTTCGGATTCGTAAATAACAAAAGTATTGAAAATGTTTCATTCCCCAAAGTCGGTTCGGCGAATCGATGACTGATAGCCTATATAAAGAATACCTTAAAACGTATAGAATAACGTATTACTAGAACATTTCTACCACTCTGGCACGTTCGGATTCCTAAATAACTATATTATTGAAAATGTTTCGTTCCGCATAGTCGGTTCGGCGAATCGATGACTGATAGCCTATATAAAGAATACCTTAAAACGTATAGAATAACGTATTACTAGAACATTTGTACCACTCTGGCACGTTCGGATTCTTAAATAACAAAATTATTGAAAATGTTTCGTTCCGCATAGTCGGTTCGGTGAATCGATGACTGATAACCTATATAAAGAATACATTAAAACGTGTAGAATAACGTATTACTAGAACATTTATACCACTTTGGCACGTTCGGATTCATAAATAACAAAAGTATTGAAAATTTTTCGTTCCGCATAGTGGGTCCGGCGCCCAGTTCGAACATGCCAAAGTCCGCCCGGCATAGTCGGTTCGGTGAATCGATAACTGATAACCTATATAAAAAAACATTAAAACGTATAGAATAACGTATTACTAGAACATTTATACCACTTTGGCACGTTCGGATTCATAAATAACAAAAGTAGTGAAAATGTTTCATTCCGCATAGCCGGTTCGGTGAATCGATGACTGATAACCTATATAAAGAATACATTAAAACGTGTAGAATAACGTATTAATAGAACATTTATACCACTCTGGCACGTTCGGATTCTTAAATAACTATATTATTGAAAATGTTTCGTTCCGCATAGTCGGTTCGGTGAATCGATGACTGACAACCTATATAAAAAAACATTAAAATGTATAGAATAACGTATTACTAAAACATTTATACCACTTTGGCACGTTCGGACTCATAAATAACAAAAGTATTGAAAATGTTTCATTCCGCATAGCCGGTTCGGTGAATCGGTGACTGATAACCTATATAAAAAAAAATTAACACGTATAGACTAACGTATTACTAGAACATTTATACCACTTTGGCACGTTGGGATTCTTAAATAACAAAATTATGGAAACTTTTTCGTTCCGTATAGGCGGTTCGGTGAATCGATGATTGATAACCTATATAAAAAAACATTAAAACGTATAGAATAACGTATTACTAGAACATTTATACCACTTTGGCACGTTCGGATTCCTAAATAACAAAAGTATTGAAAATGTTTCATTCCCCAAAGTCGGTTCGGCGAATCGATGACTGATAGCCTATATAAAGAATACCTTAAAACGTATAGAATAACGTATTACTAGAACATTTGTACCACTCTGGCACGTTCGGATTCTTAAATAACTATATTATTGAAAATGTTTCGTTCCGCATAGTCGGTTCGGCGAATCGATGACTGACAGCCTATATAAAGAATACCTTAAAACGTATAGAATAACGTATTACTAGAACATTTGTACCACTCTGGCACGTTCGGATTCTTAAATAACAAAATTATTGAAAATGTTTCGTTCCGCATAGTCGGTTCGGTGAATCGATGACTGATAACCTATATAAAGAATACATTAAAACGTGTAGAATAACGTATTACTAGAACATTTATACCACTTTGGCACGTTCGGATTCATAAATAACAAAAGTATTGAAAATTTTTCGTTCCGCATAGTGGGTCCGGCGCCCAGTTCGAACATGCCAAAGTCCGCCCGGCATAGTCGGTTCGGTGAATCGATAACTGATAACCTATATAAAAAAACATTAAAACGTATAGAATAACGTATTACTAGAACATTTATACCACTTTGGCACGTTCGGATTCATAAATAACAAAAGTAGTGAAAATGTTTCATTCCGCATAGCCGGTTCGGTGAATCGATGACTGATAACCTATATAAAGAATACATTAAAACGTGTAGAATAACGTATTAATAGAACATTTATACCACTCTGGCACGTTCGGATTCTTAAATAACTATATTATTGAAAATGTTTCGTTCCGCATAGTCGGTTCGGTGAATCGATGACTGACAACCTATATAAAAAAACATTAAAATGTATAGAATAACGTATTACTAAAACATTTATACCACTTTGGCACGTTCGGACTCATAAATAACAAAAGTATTGAAAATGTTTCATTCCGCATAGCCGGTTCGGTGAATCGGTGACTGATAACCTATATAAAAAAAAATTAACACGTATAGACTAACGTATTACTAGAACATTTATACCACTTTGGCACGTTGGGATTCTTAAATAACAAAAGTATTGAAAATTTTTCGTTCCGCATAGTGGGTCCGGCGCCCAGTTCGAACATGCCAAAGTCCGCCTGGCATAGTCGGTTCGGTGAATCGATAACTGATAACCTATATAAAAAAACATTAAAACGTATAGAATAACGTATTACTAGAACATTTATACCACTTTGGCACGTTCGGATTCGTAAATAACAAAATTATTGAAAATGTTTCATTCCCCAAAGTCGGTTCGGCGAATCGATGACTGATAGCCTATATAAAGAATACCTTAAAACGTATAGAATAACGTATTACTAGAACATTTGTACCACTCTGGCACGTTCGGATTCTTAAATAACTAAATTATTGAAAATGTTTCGTTCCGCATAGTCGGTTCGGTGAATCGATGACTAACAACCTATATAAAAAAACATTAAAATGTATAGAATAACGTATTACTAGAACATTTATACCACTTTGGCACGTTCGGATTCATAAATAACAAAAGTAGTGAAAATGTTTCATTCCGCATAGCCGGTTCGGTGAATCGATGACTGATAACCTATATAAAGAATACATTAAAACGTGTAGAATAACGTATTAATAGAACATTTATACCACTCTGGCACGTTCGGATTCTTAAATAACTATATTATTGAAAATGTTTCGTTCCGCATAGTCGGTTCGGTGAATCGATGACTGACAACCTATATAAAAAAACATTAAAATGTATAGAATAACGTATTACTAGAACATTTATACCACTTTGGCACGTTCGGACTCATAAATAACAAAAGTATTGAAAATGTTTCATTCCGCATAGCCGGTTCGGTGAATCGGTGACTGATAACCTATATAAAAAAAAATTAACACGTATAGACTAACGTATTACTAGAACATTTATACCACTTTGGCACGTTGGGATTCTTAAGTAACAAAATTATGGAAACTTTTTCGTTCCGTATAGGCGGTTCGGTGAATCGATGATTGATAACCTATATAAAAAAACATTAAAACGTATAGAATAACGTATTACTAAAACATTTATACCACTTTGGCACGTTCGGATTCGTAAATAACAAAAGTATTGAAAATGTTTCATTCCCCAAAGTCGGTTCGGCGAATCGATGACTGATAGCCTATATAAAGAATACCTTAAAACGTATAGAATAACGTATTACTAGAACATTTCTACCACTCTGGCACGTTCGGATTCCTAAATAACTATATTATTGAAAATGTTTCGTTCCGCATAGTCGGTTCGGCGAATCGATGACTGATAGCCTATATAAAGAATACCTTAAAACGTATAGAATAACGTATTACTAGAACATTTGTACCACTCTGGCACGTTCGGATTCTTAAATAACAAAATTATTGAAAATGTTTCGTTCCGCATAGTCGGTTCGGTGAATCGATGACTGATAACCTATATAAAGAATACATTAAAACGTGTAGAATAACGTATTACTAGAACATTTATACCACTTTGGCACGTTCGGATTCATAAATAACAAAAGTATTGAAAATTTTTCGTTCCGCATAGTGGGTCCGGCGCCCAGTTCGAACATGCCAAAGTCCGCCCGGCATAGTCGGTTCGGTGAATCGATAACTGATAACCTATATAAAAAAACATTAAAACGTATAGAATAACGTATTACTAGAACATTTATACCACTTTGGCACGTTCGGATTCATAAATAACAAAAGTAGTGAAAATGTTTCATTCCGCATAGCCGGTTCGGTGAATCGATGACTGATAACCTATATAAAGAATACATTAAAACGTGTAGAATAACGTATTAATAGAACATTTATACCACTCTGGCACGTTCGGATTCTTAAATAACTATATTATTGAAAATGTTTCGTTCCGCATAGTCGGTTCGGTGAATCGATGACTGACAACCTATATAAAAAAACATTAAAATGTATAGAATAACGTATTACTAAAACATTTATACCACTTTGGCACGTTCGGACTCATAAATAACAAAAGTATTGAAAATGTTTCATTCCGCATAGCCGGTTCGGTGAATCGGTGACTGATAACCTATATAAAAAAAAATTAACACGTATAGACTAACGTATTACTAGAACATTTATACCACTTTGGCACGTTGGGATTCTTAAATAACAAAATTATGGAAACTTTTTCGTTCCGTATAGGCGGTTCGGTGAATCGATGATTGATAACCTATATAAAAAAACATTAAAACGTATAGAATAACGTATTACTAGAACATTTATACCACTTTGGCACGTTCGGATTCCTAAATAACAAAAGTATTGAAAATGTTTCATTCCCCAAAGTCGGTTCGGCGAATCGATGACTGATAGCCTATATAAAGAATACCTTAAAACGTATAGAATAACGTATTACTAGAACATTTGTACCACTCTGGCACGTTCGGATTCTTAAATAACTATATTATTGAAAATGTTTCGTTCCGCATAGTCGGTTCGGCGAATCGATGACTGACAGCCTATATAAAGAATACCTTAAAACGTATAGAATAACGTATTACTAGAACATTTGTACCACTCTGGCACGTTCGGATTCTTAAATAACAAAATTATTGAAAATGTTTCGTTCCGCATAGTCGGTTCGGTGAATCGATGACTGATAACCTATATAAAGAATACATTAAAACGTGTAGAATAACGTATTACTAGAACATTTATACCACTTTGGCACGTTCGGATTCATAAATAACAAAAGTATTGAAAATTTTTCGTTCCGCATAGTGGGTCCGGCGCCCAGTTCGAACATGCCAAAGTCCGCCCGGCATAGTCGGTTCGGTGAATCGATAACTGATAACCTATATAAAAAAACATTAAAACGTATAGAATAACGTATTACTAGAACATTTATACCACTTTGGCACGTTCGGATTCATAAATAACAAAAGTAGTGAAAATGTTTCATTCCGCATAGCCGGTTCGGTGAATCGATGACTGATAACCTATATAAAGAATACATTAAAACGTGTAGAATAACGTATTAATAGAACATTTATACCACTCTGGCACGTTCGGATTCTTAAATAACTATATTATTGAAAATGTTTCGTTCCGCATAGTCGGTTCGGTGAATCGATGACTGACAACCTATATAAAAAAACATTAAAATGTATAGAATAACGTATTACTAAAACATTTATACCACTTTGGCACGTTCGGACTCATAAATAACAAAAGTATTGAAAATGTTTCATTCCGCATAGCCGGTTCGGTGAATCGGTGACTGATAACCTATATAAAAAAAAATTAACACGTATAGACTAACGTATTACTAGAACATTTATACCACTTTGGCACGTTGGGATTCTTAAATAACAAAATTATGGAAACTTTTTCGTTCCGTATAGGCGGTTCGGTGAATCGATGATTGATAACCTATATAAAAAAACATTAAAACGTATAGAATAACGTATTACTAGAACATTTATACCACTTTGGCACGTTCGGATTCCTAAATAACAAAAGTATTGAAAATGTTTCATTCCCCAAAGTCGGTTCGGCGAATCGATGACTGATAGCCTATATAAAGAATACCTTAAAACGTATAGAATAACGTATTACTAGAACATTTGTACCACTCTGGCACGTTCGGATTCTTAAATAACTATATTATTGAAAATGTTTCGTTCCGCATAGTCGGTTCGGCGAATCGATGACTGACAGCCTATATAAAGAATACCTTAAAACGTATAGAATAACGTATTACTAGAACATTTGTACCACTCTGGCACGTTCGGATTCTTAAATAACAAAATTATTGAAAATGTTTCGTTCCGCATAGTCGGTTCGGTGAATCGATGACTGATAACCTCTATAAAGAATACATTAAAACGTGTAGAATAACGTATTACTAGAACATTTATACCACTTTGGCACGTTCGGATTCATAAATAACAAAAGTAGTGAAAATGTTTCATTCCGCATAGCCGGTTCGGTGAATCGATGACTGATAACCTATATAAAGAATACATTAAAACGTGTAGAATAACGTATTAATAGAACATTTATACCACTCTGGCACGTTCGGATTCTTAAATAACTATATTATTGAAAATGTTTCGTTCCGCATAGTCGGTTCGGCGAATCGATGACTGATAGCCTATATAAAGAATACCTTAAAACGTATAGAATAACGTATTACTAGAACATTTATACCACTCTGGCACGTTCGGATTCTTAAATAACTATATTATTGAAAATGTTTCGTTCCGCATAGTCGGTTCGGCGAATCGATGACTGACAGCCTATATAAAGAATACCTTAAAACGTATAGAATAACGTATTACTAGAACATTTGTACCACTCTGGCACGTTCGGATTCTTAAATAACAAAATTATTGAAAATGTTTCGTTCCGCATAGTCGGTTCGGTGAATCGATGACTGATAACCTCTATAAAGAATACATTAAAACGTGTAGAATAACGTATTACTAGAACATTTATACCACTTTGGCACGTTCGGATTCATAAATAACAAAAGTATTGAAAATTTTTCGTTCCGCATAGTGGGTTCGGCGCCCAGTTCGAACATGCCAAAGTCCGCCCGGCATAGTCGGTTCGGTGAATCGATAACTGATAACCTATATAAAAAAACATTAAAACGTATAGAATAACGTATTACTAGAACATTTATACCACTTTGGCACGTTCGGATACGTAAATAACAAAATTATTGAAAATGTTTCATTCCCCAAAGTCGGTTCGGCGAATCGATGACTGATAGCCTATATAAAGAATACCTTAAAACGTATAGAATAACGTATTACTAGAACATTTGTACCCCTCTGGCACGTTCGGATTCTTAAATAACAAAATTATTGAAAATGTTTCGTTCCGCATAGTCGGTTCGGTGAATCGATGACTGATAACCTATATAAAGAATACATTAAAACGTGTAGAATAACGTATTAACAGAACATTTATACCACTCTGGCACGTTCGGATTCTTAAATAACTATATTATTGAAAATGTTTCGTTCCGCATAGTCGGTTCGGTGAATCGATGACTGACAACCTATATAAAAAAACATTAAAATGTATAGAATAACGTATTACTAGAACATTTATACCACTTTGGCACGTTCGGATTCATAAATAACAAAAGTATTGAAAATGTTTCATTCCGCATAGCCGGTTCGGTGAATCGGTGACTGATAACCTATATAAAAAAAAATTAACACGTATAGACTAACGTATTACTAGAACATTTATACCACTTTGGCACGTTCGGATTCTTAAATAACAAAATTATTGAACATTTTTCGTTCCGTATAGGCGGTTCGGTGAATCGATGACTGACAACCTATATAAAGAATACATTAAAACGTATAGAATAACGTATTACTAGAACATTTATACCACTTTGGCACGTTCGGATTCGTAAATAACAAAATTATTGAAAATTTTTCGTTCCGTATAGGCGGTTCGGTGAATCGATGACTGACAACCTATATAAAAAAACATTAAAATGTATAGAATAACGTATTACTAGAACATCTATACCACTTTGGCACGTTCGCATTCTTAAATAACAAAATTATGGAAACTTTTTCGTTCCGTATAGGCGGTTCGGTGAATCGATAACTGATAACCTATATAAAAAAAAATTAACACGTATAGAGTAACGTATCACTAGAACATTTATACCACTTTGGCACGTTCGGATTCTTAAACAACTAAATTATTGGAAATGTTTCGTTCCGCATAGTCGGTTCGGTGAATCGATGACTGACAACCTATATAAAAAAACATTAAAATGTATAGAATAACGTATTACTAGAACATTTATACCACTTTGGCACGTTCGCATTCTTAAATAACAAAATTATGGAAACTTTTTCGTTCCGTATAGGCGGTTCGGTGAATCGATAACTGATAACCTATATAAAAAACAATTAAAATGTATAGAATAACGTATTACTAGAACATTTATACCACTTTGGCACGTTCGCATTCTTAAATAACAAAATTATGGAAACTTTTTCGTTCCGTATAGGCGGTTCGGTGAACCGATAACTGATAACCTATATAAAAAACAATTAAAATGTATAGAATAACGTATTACTAGAACATTTATACCACTTTGGCACGTTCGGATTCATTAATAACAAAAGTAGTGAAAATGTTTCATTCCGCATAGTCGGTTCGGTGAATCGATGACTGATAACCTATATAAAGAATACATTAAAACGTATAGAATAACGTATTACTAGAACATTTATACCACTGTGGCACGTTCGGATTCTTAAATAACTATATTATTGAAAATGTTTCGTTCCGCATAGTCGGTTCGGTGAATCGATGACTGACAACCTATATAAAAAAAAATTAACACGTATAGAGTAACGTATTACTAGAACATTTATACCACTCTGGCACGTTCGGATTCTTAAATAACAAAATTATTGAAAATGTTTCGTTCCGCATAGTCGGTTCGGTGAATCGATGACTGATAACCTATATAAAAAAACATTAAAATGTATAGAATAACGTATTACTAGAACATTTATACCACTTTGGCACGTTCGGATTCATAAATAACAAAAGTAGTGAAAATGTTTCATTCCGCATAGCCGGTTCGGTGAATCGATGACTGATAACCTATATAAAAAAAAATTAACACGTATAGAGTAACGTATTACTAGAACATTTATACCACTTTGGCACGTTGGGATTCTTAAATAACAAAATTATTGATAATTTTTCGTTCCGCATAGTCGGTTCGGTGAATCGATGACTGAGAACCTATATAAAAAAACATTAAAACGTATAGTATAACGTATTTCTAGAACATTTATACCACTTTGGCACGTTCGGATTCTTAAATAACAAAACTATTGAAAATTTTTCGTTCCGCATAGTCGGTTCGGTGAATCGATGACTGATAACCTATATAAAGAATACATTAAAACGTATAGAATAACGTATTACTAGAACATTTATACCACTTTGGCACGTTCGGATTCGTAAATAACAAAATTATTGAAAATTTTTCGTTCCGTATAGGCGGTTCGGTGAATCGATGACTGACAACCTATATAAAAAAACATTAAAATGTATAGAATAACGTATTACTAGAACATTTATACCACTTTGGCACGTTCGGATTCATAAATAACAAAAGAATTGAAAATGTTTCATTCCGCATAGCTGGTTTGGTGAAACGATGACTGATAACCTATATAAAAAAAAATTAGCACTTATAGAGTAACGTATTACTAGAACATTTATACCACTTTGGCACGTTCGGATTCTTAAATAACAAAATTATTGAACATTTTTCGTTCCGTATAGGCGGTTCGGTGAATCGATGACTGACAACCTATATAAAGAATACATTAAAACGTATAGAATAACGTATTACTAGAACATTTATGCCACTCTGGCACGTTCGGAATCTTAAATAACAAAATTATTGAAAATGTTTCGTTCCGCATAGTCGGCTCGGTGAATCGATGACTGATAACCTATATAAAGAATACATTAAGACGTATAGAATAACGTATTACGAGAACATATGTACCACTCTGGCACGTTCGGATTCTTAAATAACTAAATTATTGAAAATGTTTCGTTCCGCATAGTCGGTTCGGTGAATCGATGACTAACAACCTATATAAAAAAACATTAAAATGTATAGAATAACGTATTACTAGAACATTTATACCACTTTGGCACGTTCGGATTCATAAATAACAAAAGTAGTGAAAATGTTTCATTCCGCATAGCCGGTTCGGTGAATCGATCACTGATAACCTATATAAAAAAAAATTAACACGTATAGAGTAACGTATTACTAGAACATTTATAGCACTTTGGCACGTTCGGATTCTTAAACAACTAAATTATTGGAAATGTTTCGTTCCGCATAGTCGGTTCGGTGAATCGATGACTGACAACCTATATAAAAAAACATTAAAATGTATAGAATAACGTATTACTAGAACATTTATACCACTTTGGCACGTTCGCATTCTTAAATAACAAAATTATGGAAACTTTTTCGTTCCGTATAGGCGGTTCGGTGAACCGATAACTGATAACCTATATAAAAAACAATTAAAATGTATAGAATAACGTATTACTAGAACATTTATACCACTTTGGCACGTTCGGATTCATTAATAACAAAAGTAGTGAAAATGTTTCATTCCGCATAGCCGGTTCGGTGAATCGATGACTGATAACCTATATAAAGAATACATTAAAACGTATAGAATAACGTATTACTAGAACATTTATACCACTCTGGCACGTTCGGATTCTTAAATAACAAAACTATTGAAAATTTTTCGTTCCGCATAGTCGGTTCGGTGAATCGATGACTGATAACCTATATAAAGAATACATTAAAACGTATAGAATAACGTATTACTAGAACATTTATACCACTTTGGCACGTTCGGATTCGTAAATAACAAAATTATTGAAAATTTTTCGTTCCGTATAGGCGGTTCGCTGAATCGATGACTGACAACCTATATAAAAAAACATTAAAATGTATAGAATAAAGTATTACTAGAACATTTATAACACTTTGGCACGTTCGGATTCATAAATAACAAAAGTATTGAAAATGTTTCATTCCTCATAGCTGGTTCGGTGAAACGATGACTGATAACCTATATAAAAAAAAATTAGCGCTTATAGAGTAACGTATTACTAGAACATTTATACCACTTTGGCACGTTCGGATTCTTAAATAACAAAATTATTGAACATTTTTCGTTCCGTATAGGCGGTTCGGTGAATCGATGACTGACAACCTATATAAAGAATACATTAAAACGCATAGAATAACGTATTACTAGAACATTTATACCACTTTGGCACGTTCGGATTCGTAAATAACAAAATTATTGAAAATTTTTCGTTCCGTATAGGCGGTTCGGTGAATCGATGACTGACAACCTATATAAAAAAACATTAAAAGGTATAGAATAACGTATTACTAGAACATTTATACCACTTTGGCACGTTCGCATTCTTAAATAACAAAATTATGGAAACTTTTTCGTTCCGTATAGGCGGTTCGGTGAATCGATAACTGATAACCTATATAAAAAAAAATTAACACGTATAGAGTAACGTATCACTAGAACATTTATACCACTTTGGCACGTTCGGATTCTTAAACAACTAAATTATTGGAAATGTTTCGTTCCGCATAGTCGGTTCGGTGAATCGATGACTGACAACCTATATAAAAAAACATTAAAATGTATAGAATAACGTATTACTAGAACATTTATACCACTTTGGCACGTTCGCATTCTTAAATAACAAAATTATGGAAACTTTTTCGTTCCGTATAGGCGGTTCGGTGAATCGATAACTGATAACCTATATAAAAAACAATTAAAATGTATAGAATAACGTATTACTAGAACATTTATACCACTTTGGCACGTTCGCATTCTTAAATAACAAAATTATGGAAACTTTTTCGTTCCGTATAGGCGGTTCGGTGAACCGATAACTGATAACCTATATAAAAAACAATTAAAATGTATAGAATAACGTATTACTAGAACATTTATACCACTTTGGCACGTTCGGATTCATTAATAACAAAAGTAGTGAAAATGTTTCATTCCGCATAGTCGGTTCGGTGAATCGATGACTGATAACCTATATAAAGAATACATTAAAACGTATAGAATAACGTATTACTAGAACATTTATACCACTGTGGCACGTTCGGATTCTTAAATAACTATATTATTGAAAATGTTTCGTTCCGCATAGTCGGTTCGGTGAATCGATGACTGACAACCTATATAAAAAAAAATTAACACGTATAGAGTAACGTATTACTAGAACATTTATACCACTCTGGCACGTTCGGATTCTTAAATAACAAAATTATTGAAAATGTTTCGTTCCGCATAGTCGGTTCGGTGAATCGATGACTGATAACCTATATAAAAAAACATTAAAATGTATAGAATAACGTATTACTAGAACATTTATACCACTTTGGCACGTTCGGATTCATAAATAACAAAAGTAGTGAAAATGTTTCATTCCGCATAGCCGGTTCGGTGAATCGATGACTGATAACCTATATAAAAAAAAATTAACACGTATAGAGTAACGTATTACTAGAACATTTATACCACTTTGGCACGTTGGGATTCTTAAATAACAAAATTATTGATAATTTTTCGTTCCGCATAGTCGGTTCGGTGAATCGATGACTGAGAACCTATATAAAAAAACATTAAAACGTATAGTATAACGTATTTCTAGAACATTTATACCACTTTGGCACGTTCGGATTCTTAAATAACAAAACTATTGAAAATTTTTCGTTCCGCATAGTCGGTTCGGTGAATCGATGACTGATAACCTATATAAAGAATACATTAAAACGTATAGAATAACGTATTACTAGAACATTTATACCACTTTGGCACGTTCGGATTCGTAAATAACAAAATTATTGAAAATTTTTCGTTCCGTATAGGCGGTTCGGTGAATCGATGACTGACAACCTATATAAAAAAACATTAAAATGTATAGAATAACGTATTACTAGAACATTTATACCACTTTGGCACGTTCGGATTCATAAATAACAAAAGAATTGAAAATGTTTCATTCCGCATAGCTGGTTCGGTGAAACGATGACTGATAACCTATATAAAAAAAAATTAGCACTTATAGAGTAACGTATTACTAGAACATTTATACCACTTTGGCACGTTCGGATTCTTAAATAACAAAATTATTGAACATTTTTCGTTCCGTATAGGCGGTTCGGTGAATCGATGACTGACAACCTATATAAAGAATACATTAAAACGTATAGAATAACGTATTACTAGAACATTTATGCCACTCTGGCACGTTCGGAATCTTAAATAACAAAATTATTGAAAATGTTTCGTTCCGCATAGTCGGCTCGGTGAATCGATGACTGATAACCTATATAAAGAATACATTAAGACGTATAGAATAACGTATTACGAGAACATATGTACCACTCTGGCACGTTCGGATTCTTAAATAACTAAATTATTGAAAATGTTTCGTTCCGCATAGTCGGTTCGGTGAATCGATGACTGACAACCTATATAAAAAAACATTAAAATGTATAGAATAACGTATTACTAGAACATTTATACCACTTTGGCACGTTCGCATTCTTAAATAACAAAATTATGGAAACTTTTTCGTTCCGTATAGGCGGTTCGGTGAATCGATAACTGATAACCTATATAAAAAACAATTAAAATGTATAGAATAACGTATTACTAGAACATTTATACCACTTTGGCACGTTCGCATTCTTAAATAACAAAATTATGGAAACTTTTTCGTTCCGTATAGGCGGTTCGGTGAACCGATAACTGATAACCTATATAAAAAACAATTAAAATGTATAGAATAACGTATTACTAGAACATTTATACCACTTTGGCACGTTCGGATTCATTAATAACAAAAGTAGTGAAAATGTTTCATTCCGCATAGCCGGTTCGGAGAATCGATGACTGATAACCTATATAAAGAATACATTAAAACGTATAGAATAACGTATTACTAGAACATTTATACCACTGTGGCACGTTCGGATTCTTAAATAACTATATTATTGAAAATGTTTCGTTCCGCATAGTCGGTTCGGTGAATCGATGACTGACAACCTATATAAAAAAAAATTAACACGTATAGAGTAACGTATTACTAGAACATTTATACCACTTTGGCACGTTCGGATTCTTAAATAACAAAATTATTGAAAATTTTTCGTTCCGTATAGGCGGTTCGGTGAATCGATGACTGACAACCTATATAAAGAATACATTAAAACGTATAGAATAACGTATTACTAGAACATTTATACCACTCTGGCACGTTGGGATTCTTAAATAACTATACTATTGAAAATGTTTCGTTCCGCATAGTCGGTTCGGAGAATCGATGACTGACAACCTATATAAAAAAACATTAAAATGTATAGAATAACGTATTACTAGAACATTTATACCACTTTGGCACGTTCGGATTCATAAATAACAAAAGTATTGAAAATGTTTCATTCCGCATAGCCGGTTCGGTGAAACGATGACTGATAACCTATATAAAAAAAAATTAACACGTATAGAGTAACGTATTACTAGAACATTTATACCACTTTGGCACGTTCGGATTCTTAAATAACAAAATTATTGAACATTTTTCGTTCCGTATAGGCGGTTCGGTGAATCGATGACTGACAACCTATATAAAGAATACATTAAAACGTATAGAATAACGTATTACTAGAACATTTATACCACTCTGGCACGTTCGGATTCTTAAATAACTATACTATTGAAAATGTTTCGTTCCGCATAGTCGGTTCGGAGAATCGATGACTGACAACCTATATAAAAAAACATTAAAATGTATAGAATAACGTATTACTAGAACATTTATACCACTTTGGCACGTTCGGATTCATAAATAACAAAAGTAGTGAAAATGTTTCATTCCGCATAGCCGGTTCGGTGAATCGATGACTGATAACCTATATAAAAAAAAATTAACACGTATAGAGTAACGTATTACTAGAACATTTATACCACTTTGGCACGTTGGGATTCTTAAATAACAAAATTATTGATAATTTTTCGTTCCGCATAGTCGGTTCGGTGAATCGATGACTGAGAACCTATATAAAAAAACATTAAAACGTATAGTATAACGTATTTCTAGAACATTTATACCACTTTGGCACGTTCGGATTCTTAAATAACAAAACTATTGAAAATTTTTCGTTCCGCATAGTCGGTTCGGTGAATCGATGACTGATAACCTATATAAAGAATACATTAAAACGTATAGAATAACGTATTACTAGAACATTTATACCACTTTGGCACGTTCGGATTCGTAAATAACAAAATTATTGAAAATTTTTCGTTCCGTATAGGCGGTTCGGTGAATCGATGACTGACAACCTATATAAAAAAACATTAAAATGTATAGAATAACGTATTACTAGAACATTTATACCACTTTGGCACGTTCGGATTCATAAATAACAAAAGTATTGAAAATGTTTCATTCCGCATAGCTGGTTCGGTGAAACGATGACTGATAACCTATATAAAAAAGAATTAGCACTTATAGAGTAACGTATTACTAGAACATTTATACCACTTTGGCACGTTCGGATTCTTAAATAACAAAATTATTGAACATTTTTCGTTCCGTATAGGCGGTTCGGTGAATCGATGACTGACAACCTATATAAAGAATACATTAAAACGTATAGAATAACGTATTACTAGAACATTTATGCCACTCTGGCACGTTCGGAATCTTAAATAACAAAATTATTGAAAATGTTTCGTTCCGCATAGTCGGCTCGGTGAATCGATGACTGATAACCTATATAAAGAATACATTAAAACGTATAGAATAACATATTACTAGAACATATGTACCACTCTGGCACGTTCGGATTCTTAAATAACTAAATTATTGAAAATGTTTCGTTCCGCATAGTCGGTTCGGTGAATCGATGACTAACAACCTATATAAAAAAACATTAAAATGTATAGAATAACGTATTACTAGAACATTTATACCACTTTGGCACGTTCGGATTCATAAATAACAAAAGTAGTGAAAATGTTTCATTCCGCATAGCCGGTTCGGTGAATCGATCACTGATAACCTATATAAAAAAAAATTAACACGTATAGAGTAACGTATTACTAGAACATTTATACCACTTTGGCACGTTCGGATTCTTAAACAACTAAATTATTGGAAATGTTTCGTTCCGCATAGTCGGTTCGGTGAATCGATGACTGACAACCTATATAAAAAAACATTAAAATGTATAGAATAACGTATTACTAGAACATTTATACCACTTTGGCACGTTCGCATTCTTAAATAACAAAATTATGGAAACTTTTTCGTTCCGTATAGGCGGTTCGGTGAATCGATAACTGATAACCTATATAAAAAACAATTAAAATGTATAGAATAACGTATTACTAGAACATTTATACCACTTTGGCACGTTCGCATTCTTAAATAACAAAATTATGGAAACTTTTTCGTTCCGTATAGGCGGTTCGGTGAACCGATAACTGATAACCTATATAAAAAACAATTAAAATGTATAGAATAACGTATTACTAGAACATTTATACCACTTTGGCACGTTCGGATTCATTAATAACAAAAGTAGTGAAAATGTTTCATTCCGCATAGCCGGTTCGGTGAATCGATGACTGATAACCTATATAAAGAATACATTAAAACGTATAGAATAACGTATTACTAGAACATTTATACCACTGTGGCACGTTCGGATTCTTAAATAACTATATTATTGAAAATGTTTCGTTCCGCATAGTCGGTTCGGTGAATCGATGACTGACAACCTATATAAAAAAAAATTAACACGTATAGAGTAACGTATTACTAGAACATTTATACCACTTTGGCACGTTCGCATTCTTAAATAACAAAATTATGGAAACTTTTTCGTTCCGTATAGGCGGTTCGGTGAATGGATAACTGATAACCTATATAAAAAACAATTAAAATGTATAGAATAACGCATTACTAGAACATTTATACCACTTTGGCACGTTCGGATTCATTAATAACAAAAGTAGTGAAAATGTTTCATTCCGCATAGCCGGTTCGGTGAATCGAAGACTGATAGTCCACATAAAAAAAAATTAACACGTATAGAGTAACGTATTACTAGAACATTTATACCACTTTGGCACGTTCGGATTCTTAAATAACAAAATTATTGAAAATTTTTCGTTCCGTATAGGCGGTTCGGTGAATCGATGACTGATAACCTATATAAAAAAAAATTAACACGTATAGAGTAACGTATTACTAGAACATTTATACCACTTTGGCACGTTCGCATTCTTAAATAACAAAATTATGGAAACTTTTTCGTTCCGTATAGGCGGTTCGGTGAATCGATGACTGATAACCTATATAAAGAATACATTAAAACGTATAGAATAACGTATTAATAGAACATTTATACCACTCTGGCACGTTCGGATTCTTAAATAACTATATTATTGAAAATGTTTCGTTCCGCATAGTCGGTTCGGTGAATCGATGACTGACAACCTATATAAAAAAACATTAAAATGTATAGAATAACGTATTACTAGAACATTTATACCACTTTGGCACGTTCGGATTCATAAGTAACAAAAGTATTGAAAATTTTTCGTTCCGCATAGTGGGTTCGGCGCCCAGTTCGAACATGCCAAAGTCCGCCCGGCATAGTCGGTTCGGTGAATCGATAACTGATAACCTATATAAAAAAACATTAAAACGTATAGAATAACGTATTACTAGAACATTTATACCACTTTGGCACGTTCGGATTCGTAAATAACAAAATTATTGAAAATGTTTCATTCCCCAAAGTCGGTTCGGCGAATCGATGACTGATAGCCTATATAAAGAATACCTTAAAACGTATAGAATAACGTATTACAAGAACATTTGTACCACTCTGGCACGTTCGGATTCTTAAATAACTATATTATTGAAAATGTTTCGTTCCGTATAGGCGGTTCGGTGGATCGATGACTCATAACATATATAAAAAACCATTAAAACGTATAGAATAACGTATTACTAGAGCATTTATACCACTTTGGCACGTTCAGATTCTTAAATAACAAAATTATTGAACATTTTTCGTTCCGTATAGGCGGTTCGGTGAATCGATGACTGACAACCTATATAAAGAATACATTAGAACGTATAGAATAACGTATTACTAGAACATTTATACCACTCTGGCTCGTTCGGATTCTTAAATAACTAAATTATTGAAAATGTTTCGTTCCGCATAGTCGGTTCGGTGAATCGATGACTGATAACCTATATAAAAAAACATTAAAACGTATAGAATAACGTATTACTAGAACATTGATACCACTTTGGCACGTTCGGATTCTTAAATAATAAAATTATTGAAAATGTTTCGTTCCGCATAGTCGGCTCGGTGAATCGATGACTGATAACCTATATAAAGAATACATTAAAACGTATAGAATAACGTATTACTAGAACATATGTACCACTCTGGCACGTTCGGATTCTTAAATAACTAAATTATTGAAAATGTTTCGTTCCGCATAGCCGGTTCGGTGAAACGATGACTGATAACCTATATAAAGAATACATTAAAACGTGTAGAATAACGTATTAATAGAACATTTATAATACTCTGGCACGTTCGGATTCTTAAATAACTATATTATTGAAAATGTTTCGTTCCGCATAGTCGGTTCGGTGAATCGATGACTGACAACCTATATAAAAAAACATTAAAATGTATAGAATAACGTATTACTAGAACATTTATACCACTTTGGCACGTTCGGATTCATAAATAACAAAAGTATTGAAAATGTTTCATTCCGCATAGCCGGTTCGGTGAATCGGTGACTGATAACCTATATAAAAAAAAATTAACACGTATAGACTAACGTATTACTAGAACATTTATACCACTTTGGCACGTTGGGATTCTTAAATAACTATATTACTGAAAATGTTTCGTTCCGTATAGGCGGTTCGGTGGATCGATGACTCATAACATATATAAAAAACCATTAAAACGTATAGAATAACGTATTACTAGAACATTTATACCACTCTGGCACGTTCGGATTCTTAAATAACTATATTATTGAAAATGTTTCGTTCCGCATAGTCGGTTCGGCGAATCGATGACTGATAGCCTATATAAAGAATACCTTAAAACGTATAGAATAACGTATTACTAGAACATTTATACCACTCTGGCACGTTCGGATTCTTAAATAACTATATTATTGAAAATGTTTCGTTCCGCATAGTCGGTTCGGCGAATCGATGACTGATAGCCTATATAAAGAATACCTTAAAACGTATAGAATAACGTATTACTAGAACATTTATACCACTCTGGCACGTTCGGATTATTAAATAACTATATTATTGAAAATGTTTCGTTCCGCATAGTCGGTTCGGCGAATCGATGACTGATAGCCTATATAAAGAATACCTTAAAACGTATAGAATAACGTATTACTAGAACATTTGTACCACTCTGGCACGTTCGGATTCTTAAATAACAAAATTATTGAAAATGTTTCGTTCCGCATAGTCGGTTCGGTGAATCGATGACTGATAACCTATATAAAGAATACATTAAAACGTATAGAATAACATATTACTAGAACATATGTACCACTCTGGCACGTTCGGATTCTTAAATAACTAAATTATTGAAAATGTTTCGTTCCGCATAGTCGGTTCGGTGAATCGATGACTAACAACCTATATAAAAAAACATTAAAATGTATAGAATAACGTATTACTAGAACATTTATACCACTTTGGCACGTTCGGATTCATAAATAACAAAAGTAGTGAAAATGTTTCATTCCGCATAGCCGGTTCGGTGAATCGATCACTGATAACCTATATAAAAAAAAATTAACACGTATAGAATAACGTATTACTAGAACATTTATACCACTCTGGCACGTTCGGATTCTTAAATAACTATACTATTGAAAATGTTTCGTTCCGCATAGTCGGTTCGGAGAATCGATGACTGACAACCTATATAAAAAAACATTAAAATGTATAGAATAACGTATTACTAGAACATTTATACCACTTTGGCACGTTCGGATTCATAAATAACAAAAGTAGTGAAAATGTTTCATTCCGCATAGCCGGTTCGGTGAATCGATGACTGATAACCTATATAAAAAAAAATTAACACGTATAGAGTAACGTATTACTAGAACATTTATACCACTTTGGCACGTTGGGATTCTTAAATAACAAAATTATTGATAATTTTTCGTTCCGCATAGTCGGTTCGGTGAATCGATGACTGAGAACCTATATAAAAAAACATTAAAACGTATAGTATAACGTATTTCTAGAACATTTATACCACTTTGGCACGTTCGGATTCTTAAATAACAAAACTATTGAAAATTTTTCGTTCCGCATAGTCGGTTCGGTGAATCGATGACTGATAACCTATATAAAGAATACATTAAAACGTATAGAATAACGTATTACTAGAACATTTATACCACTTTGGCACGTTCGGATTCGTAAATAACAAAATTATTGAAAATTTTTCGTTCCGTATAGGCGGTTCGGTGAATCGATGACTGACAACCTATATAAAAAAACATTAAAATGTATAGAATAACGTATTACTAGAACATTTATACCACTTTGGCACGTTCGGATTCATAAATAACAAAAGTATTGAAAATGTTTCATTCCGCATAGCTGGTTCGGTGAAACGATGACTGATAACCTATATAAAAAAGAATTAGCACTTATAGAGTAACGTATTACTAGAACATTTATACCACTTTGGCACGTTCGGATTCTTAAATAACAAAATTATTGAACATTTTTCGTTCCGTATAGGCGGTTCGGTGAATCGATGACTGACAACCTATATAAAGAATACATTAAAACGTATAGAATAACGTATTACTAGAACATTTATGCCACTCTGGCACGTTCGGAATCTTAAATAACAAAATTATTGAAAATGTTTCGTTCCGCATAGTCGGCTCGGTGAATCGATGACTGATAACCTATATAAAGAATACATTAAAACGTATAGAATAACATATTACTAGAACATATGTACCACTCTGGCACGTTCGGATTCTTAAATAACTAAATTATTGAAAATGTTTCGTTCCGCATAGTCGGTTCGGTGAATCGATGACTAACAACCTATATAAAAAAACATTAAAATGTATAGAATAACGTATTACTAGAACATTTATACCACTTTGGCACGTTCGGATTCATAAATAACAAAAGTAGTGAAAATGTTTCATTCCGCATAGCCGTTTCGGTGAATCGATCACTGATAACCTATATAAAAAAAAATTAACACGTATAGAGTAACGTATTACTAGTACATTTATACCACTTTGGCACGTTCGGATTCTTAAACAACTAAATTATTGGAAATGTTTCGTTCCGCATAGTCGGTTCGGTGAATCGATGACTGACAACCTATATAAAAAAACATTAAAATGTATAGAATAACGTATTACTAGAACATTTATACCACTTTGGCACGTTCGCATTCTTAAATAACAAAATTATGGAAACTTTTTCGTTCCGTATAGGCGGTTCGGTGAATCGATAACTGATAACCTATATAAAAAACAATTAAAATGTATAGAATAACGTATTACTAGAACATTTATACCACTTTGGCACGTTCGCATTCTTAAATAACAAAATTATGGAAACTTTTTCGTTCCGTATAGGCGGTTCGGTGAACCGATAACTGATAACCTATATAAAAAACAATTAAAATGTATAGAATAACGTATTACTAGAACATTTATACCACTTTGGCACGTTCGGATTCATTAATAACAAAAGTAGTGAAAATGTTTCATTCCGCATAGCCGGTTCGGTGAATCGATGACTGATAACCTATATAAAGAATACATTAAAACGTATAGAATAACGTATTACTAGAACATTTATACCACTGTGGCACGTTCGGATTCTTAAATAACTATATTATTGAAAATGTTTCGTTCCGCATAGTCGGTTCGGTGAATCGATGACTGACAACCTATATAAAAAAAAATTAACACGTATAGAGTAACGTATTACTAGAACATTTATACCACTTTGGCACGTTCGCATTCTTAAATAACAAAATTATGGAAACTTTTTCGTTCCGTATAGGCGGTTCGGTGAATGGATAACTGATAACCTATATAAAAAACAATTAAAATGTATAGAATAACGCATTACTAGAACATTTATACCACTTTGGCACGTTCGGATTCATTAATAACAAAAGTAGTGAAAATGTTTCATTCCGCATAGCCGGTTCGGTGAATCGAAGACTGATAGTCCACATAAAAAAAAATTAACACGTATAGAGTAACGTATTACTAGAACATTTATACCACTTTGGCACGTTCGGATTCTTAAATAACAAAATTATTGAAAATTTTTCGTTCCGTATAGGCGGTTCGGTGAATCGATGACTGATAACCTATATAAAAAAAAATTAACACGTATAGAGTAACGTATTACTAGAACATTTATACCACTTTGGCACGTTCGCATTCTTAAATAACAAAATTATGGAAACTTTTTCGTTCCGTATAGGCGGTTCGGTGAATCGATGACTGATAACCTATATAAAGAATACATTAAAACGTATAGAATAACGTATTAATAGAACATTTATACCACTCTGGCACGTTCGGATTCTTAAATAACTATATTATTGAAAATGTTTCGTTCCGCATAGTCGGTTCGGTGAATCGATGACTGACAACCTATATAAAAAAACATTAAAATGTATAGAATAACGTATTACTAGAACATTTATACCACTTTGGCACGTTCGGATTCATAAGTAACAAAAGTATTGAAAATTTTTCGTTCCGCATAGTGGGTTCGGCGCCCAGTTCGAACATGCCAAAGTCCGCCCGGCATAGTCGGTTCGGTGAATCGATAACTGATAACCTATATAAAAAAACATTAAAACGTATAGAATAACGTATTACTAGAACATTTATACCACTTTGGCACGTTCGGATTCGTAAATAACAAAATTATTGAAAATGTTTCATTCCCCAAAGTCGGTTCGGCGAATCGATGACTGATAGCCTATATAAAGAATACCTTAAAACGTATAGAATAACGTATTACAAGAACATTTGTACCACTCTGGCACGTTCGGATTCTTAAATAACTATATTATTGAAAATGTTTCGTTCCGTATAGGCGGTTCGGTGGATCGATGACTCATAACATATATAAAAAACCATTAAAACGTATAGAATAACGTATTACTAGAGCATTTATACCACTTTGGCACGTTCAGATTCTTAAATAACAAAATTATTGAACATTTTTCGTTCCGTATAGGCGGTTCGGTGAATCGATGACTGACAACCTATATAAAGAATACATTAGAACGTATAGAATAACGTATTACTAGAACATTTATACCACTCTGGCTCGTTCGGATTCTTAAATAACTAAATTATTGAAAATGTTTCGTTCCGCATAGTCGGTTCGGTGAATCGATGACTGATAACCTATATAAAAAAACATTAAAACGTATAGAATAACGTATTACTAGAACATTGATACCACTTTGGCACGTTCGGATTCTTAAATAATAAAATTATTGAAAATGTTTCGTTCCGCATAGTCGGCTCGGTGAATCGATGACTGATAACCTATATAAAGAATACATTAAAACGTATAGAATAACGTATTACTAGAACATATGTACCACTCTGGCACGTTCGGATTCTTAAATAACTAAATTATTGAAAATGTTTCGTTCCGCATAGCCGGTTCGGTGAAACGATGACTGATAACCTATATAAAGAATACATTAAAACGTGTAGAATAACGTATTAATAGAACATTTATAATACTCTGGCACGTTCGGATTCTTAAATAACTATATTATTGAAAATGTTTCGTTCCGCATAGTCGGTTCGGTGAATCGATGACTGACAACCTATATAAAAAAACATTAAAATGTATAGAATAACGTATTACTAGAACATTTATACCACTTTGGCACGTTCGGATTCATAAATAACAAAAGTATTGAAAATGTTTCATTCCGCATAGCCGGTTCGGTGAATCGGTGACTGATAACCTATATAAAAAAAAATTAACACGTATAGACTAACGTATTACTAGAACATTTATACCACTTTGGCACGTTGGGATTCTTAAATAACTATATTACTGAAAATGTTTCGTTCCGTATAGGCGGTTCGGTGGATCGATGACTCATAACATATATAAAAAACCATTAAAACGTATAGAATAACGTATTACTAGAACATTTATACCACTCTGGCACGTTCGGATTCTTAAATAACTATATTATTGAAAATGTTTCGTTCCGCATAGTCGGTTCGGCGAATCGATGACTGATAGCCTATATAAAGAATACCTTAAAACGTATAGAATAACGTATTACTAGAACATTTATACCACTCTGGCACGTTCGGATTCTTAAATAACTATATTATTGAAAATGTTTCGTTCCGCATAGTCGGTTCGGCGAATCGATGACTGATAGCCTATATAAAGAATACCTTAAAACGTATAGAATAACGTATTACTAGAACATTTATACCACTCTGGCACGTTCGGATTATTAAATAACTATATTATTGAAAATGTTTCGTTCCGCATAGTCGGTTCGGCGAATCGATGACTGATAGCCTATATAAAGAATACCTTAAAACGTATAGAATAACGTATTACTAGAACATTTGTACCACTCTGGCACGTTCGGATTCTTAAATAACAAAATTATTGAAAATGTTTCGTTCCGCATAGTCGGTTCGGTGAATCGATGACTGATAACCTATATAAAGAATACATTAAAACGTATAGAATAACATATTACTAGAACATATGTACCACTCTGGCACGTTCGGATTCTTAAATAACTAAATTATTGAAAATGTTTCGTTCCGCATAGTCGGTTCGGTGAATCGATGACTAACAACCTATATAAAAAAACATTAAAATGTATAGAATAACGTATTACTAGAACATTTATACCACTTTGGCACGTTCGGATTCATAAATAACAAAAGTAGTGAAAATGTTTCATTCCGCATAGCCGGTTCGGTGAATCGATCACTGATAACCTATATAAAAAAAAATTAACACGTATAGAATAACGTATTACTAGAACATTTATACCACTCTGGCACGTTCGGATTCTTAAATAACTATACTATTGAAAATGTTTCGTTCCGCATAGTCGGTTCGGAGAATCGATGACTGACAACCTATATAAAAAAACATTAAAATGTATAGAATAACGTATTACTAGAACATTTATACCACTTTGGCACGTTCGGATTCATAAATAACAAAAGTAGTGAAAATGTTTCATTCCGCATAGCCGGTTCGGTGAATCGATGACTGATAACCTATATAAAAAAAAATTAACACGTATAGAGTAACGTATTACTAGAACATTTATACCACTTTGGCACGTTGGGATTCTTAAATAACAAAATTATTGATAATTTTTCGTTCCGCATAGTCGGTTCGGTGAATCGATGACTGAGAACCTATATAAAAAAACATTAAAACGTATAGTATAACGTATTTCTAGAACATTTATACCACTTTGGCACGTTCGGATTCTTAAATAACAAAACTATTGAAAATTTTTCGTTCCGCATAGTCGGTTCGGTGAATCGATGACTGATAACCTATATAAAGAATACATTAAAACGTATAGAATAACGTATTACTAGAACATTTATACCACTTTGGCACGTTCGGATTCGTAAATAACAAAATTATTGAAAATTTTTCGTTCCGTATAGGCGGTTCGGTGAATCGATGACTGACAACCTATATAAAAAAACATTAAAATGTATAGAATAACGTATTACTAGAACATTTATACCACTTTGGCACGTTCGGATTCATAAATAACAAAAGTATTGAAAATGTTTCATTCCGCATAGCTGGTTCGGTGAAACGATGACTGATAACCTATATAAAAAAGAATTAGCACTTATAGAGTAACGTATTACTAGAACATTTATACCACTTTGGCACGTTCGGATTCTTAAATAACAAAATTATTGAACATTTTTCGTTCCGTATAGGCGGTTCGGTGAATCGATGACTGACAACCTATATAAAGAATACATTAAAACGTATAGAATAACGTATTACTAGAACATTTATGCCACTCTGGCACGTTCGGAATCTTAAATAACAAAATTATTGAAAATGTTTCGTTCCGCATAGTCGGCTCGGTGAATCGATGACTGATAACCTATATAAAGAATACATTAAAACGTATAGAATAACATATTACTAGAACATATGTACCACTCTGGCACGTTCGGATTCTTAAATAACTAAATTATTGAAAATGTTTCGTTCCGCATAGTCGGTTCGGTGAATCGATGACTAACAACCTATATAAAAAAACATTAAAATGTATAGAATAACGTATTACTAGAACATTTATACCACTTTGGCACGTTCGGATTCATAAATAACAAAAGTAGTGAAAATGTTTCATTCCGCATAGCCGTTTCGGTGAATCGATCACTGATAACCTATATAAAAAAAAATTAACACGTATAGAGTAACGTATTACTAGTACATTTATACCACTTTGGCACGTTCGGATTCTTAAACAACTAAATTATTGGAAATGTTTCGTTCCGCATAGTCGGTTCGGTGAATCGATGACTGACAACCTATATAAAAAAACATTAAAATGTATAGAATAACGTATTACTAGAACATTTATACCACTTTGGCACGTTCGCATTCTTAAATAACAAAATTATGGAAACTTTTTCGTTCCGTATAGGCGGTTCGGTGAATCGATAACTGATAACCTATATAAAAAACAATTAAAATGTATAGAATAACGTATTACTAGAACATTTATACCACTTTGGCACGTTCGCATTCTTAAATAACAAAATTATGGAAACTTTTTCGTTCCGTATAGGCGGTTCGGTGAACCGATAACTGATAACCTATATAAAAAACAATTAAAATGTATAGAATAACGTATTACTAGAACATTTATACCACTTTGGCACGTTCGGATTCATTAATAACAAAAGTAGTGAAAATGTTTCATTCCGCATAGCCGGTTCGGTGAATCGATGACTGATAACCTATATAAAGAATACATTAAAACGTATAGAATAACGTATTACTAGAACATTTATACCACTGTGGCACGTTCGGATTCTTAAATAACTATATTATTGAAAATGTTTCGTTCCGCATAGTCGGTTCGGTGAATCGATGACTGACAACCTATATAAAAAAAAATTAACACGTATAGAGTAACGTATTACTAGAACATTTATACCACTTTGGCACGTTCGCATTCTTAAATAACAAAATTATGGAAACTTTTTCGTTCCGTATAGGCGGTTCGGTGAATGGATAACTGATAACCTATATAAAAAACAATTAAAATGTATAGAATAACGCATTACTAGAACATTTATACCACTTTGGCACGTTCGGATTCATTAATAACAAAAGTAGTGAAAATGTTTCATTCCGCATAGCCGGTTCGGTGAATCGAAGACTGATAGTCCACATAAAAAAAAATTAACACGTATAGAGTAACGTATTACTAGAACATTTATACCACTTTGGCACGTTCGGATTCTTAAATAACAAAATTATTGAAAATTTTTCGTTCCGTATAGGCGGTTCGGTGAATCGATGACTGATAACCTATATAAAAAACAATTAACACGCATAGAATAACGTATTACCAGAACGTTTATACCAGTTTGGCACGTTCGGATTTGTAAATAACAAAATTATTGAAAATTTTTCGTTCCGCATAGTAGGTTCGGTGAATCGATGACTGACAACCTATATAAAGAATACATTAAAACGTATAGAATAACGTATTACTAGAACATTTATACCACTTTAGCACGTTCGTATTTGTAAATAACAAAACTATTGAAAATTTTTGGTTCCGCATGGTCGGTTCTTCGAATCGATGACTGATAACCAATATAAAGAATACCTTAAAACGTATAGAATAACGTATTACTAGAACATTTATACCACTCTGGCACGTTCGGATTCTTAAATAACTATATTATTGAAAATGTTTCGTTCCACATAGTCGGTTCGGTGAATCGATGACTGATAACCTATATAAAGAATACATTAAAACGTGTAGAATAACGTATTAATAGAACATTTATACCACTCTGGCACGTTCGGATTCTTAAATAACTATATTATTGAAAATGTTTCGTTCCGCATAGTCGGTTCGGTGAATCGATGACTGACAACCTATATAAAAAAACATTAAAATGTATAGAATAACGTTTTACTAGAACATTTATACCACTTTGGCACGTTCGGATTCATAAATAACAAAAGTATTGAAAATGTTTCATTCCGCATAGCCGGTTCGGTGAATCGGTGACTGATAACCTATATAAAAAAAAATTAACACGTATAGACTAACGTATTACTAGAACATTTATACCACTTTGGCACGTTGGGATTCTTAAATAACTATATTACTGAAAATGTTTCGTTCCGTATAGGCGGTTCGGTGGATCGATGACTCATAACATATATAAAAAACCATTAAAACGTATAGAATAACGTATTACTAGAACATTTATACCACTCTGGCACGTTCGGATTCTTAAATAACTATATTATTGAAAATGTTTCGTTCCGCATAGTCGGTTCGGCGAATCGATGACTGATAGCCTATATAAAGAATACCTTAAAACGTATAGAATAACGTATTACTAGAACATTTATACCACTCTGGCACGTTCGGATTCTTAAATAACTAAATTATTGAAAATGTTTCGTTCCGCATAGCCGGTTCGGTGAATCGATGACTGATAACCTATATAAAGAATACATTAAAACGTGTAGAATAACGTATTAATAGAACATTTATACCACTCTGGCACGTTCGGATTCTTAAATAACTATATTATTGAAAATGTTTCGTTCCGCATAGCCGGTTCGGTGAATCGATGACTGATAACCTATATAAAGAATACATTAAAACGTGTAGAATAACGTATTAATAGAACATTTATACCACTCTGGCACGTTCGGATTCTTAAATAACTATATTATTGAAAATGTTTCGTTCCGCATAGTCGGTTCGGTGAATCGATGACTGACAACCTATATAAAAAAACATTAAAATGTATAGAATAACGTATTACTAGAACATTTATACCACTTTGGCACGTTCGGATTCATAAATAACAAAAGTATTGAAAATGTTTCATTCCGCATAGCCGGTTCGGTGAATCGGTGACTGATAACCTATATAAAAAAAAATTAACACGTATAGACTAACGTATTACTAGAACATTTATACCACTTTGGCACGTTGGGATTCTTAAATAACTATATTACTGAAAATGTTTCGTTCCGTATAGGCGGTTCGGTGGATCGATGACTCATAACATATATAAAAAACCATTAAAACGTATAGAATAACGTATTACTAGAACATTTATACCACTCTGGCACGTTCGGATTCTTAAATAACTATATTATTGAAAATGTTTCGTTCCGCATAGTCGGTTCGGTGAATCGATGACTGATAACCTATATAAAGAATACATTAAAACGTGTAGAATAACGTATTAATAGAACATTTATACCACTCTGGCACGTTCGGATTCTTAAATAACTATATTATTGAAAATGTTTCGTTCCGCATAGTCGGTTCGGTGAATCGATGACTGACAACCTATATAAAAAAACATTAAAATGTATAGAATAACGTATTACTAGAACATTTATACCACTTTGGCACGTTCGGATTCATAAATAACAAAAGTATTGAAAATGTTTCATTCCGCATAGCCGGTTCGGTGAATCGGTGACTGATAACCTATATAAAAAAAAATTAACACGTATAGACTAACGTATTACTAGAACATTTATACCACTTTGGCACGTTGGGATTCTTAAATAACTATATTACTGAAAATGTTTCGTTCCGTATAGGCGGTTCGGTGGATCGATGACTCATAACATATATAAAAAACCATTAAAACGTATAGAATAACGTATTACTAGAACATTTATACCACTCTGGCACGTTCGGATTCTTAAATAACTATATTATTGAAAATGTTTCGTTCCGCATAGTCGGTTCGGCGAATCGATGACTGATAGCCTATATAAAGAATACCTTAAAACGTATAGAATAACGTATTACTAGAACATTTATACCACTCTGGCACGTTCGGATTCTTAAATAACTATATTATTGAAAATGTTTCGTTCCGCATAGTCGGTTCGGCGAATCGATGACTGATAGCCTATATAAAGAATACCTTAAAACGTATAGAATAACGTATTACTAGAACATTTATACCACTCTGGCACGTTCGGATTATTAAATAACTATATTATTGAAAATGTTTCGTTCCGCATAGTCGGTTCGGCGAATCGATGACTGATAGCCTATATAAAGAATACCTTAAAACGTATAGAATAACGTATTACTAGAACATTTGTACCACTCTGGCACGTTCGGATTCTTAAATAACAAAATTATTGAAAATGTTTCGTTCCGCATAGTCGGTTCGGTGAATCGATGACTGATAACCTATATAAAGAATACATTAAAACGTATAGAATAACATATTACTAGAACATATGTACCACTCTGGCACGTTCGGATTCTTAAATAACTAAATTATTGAAAATGTTTCGTTCCGCATAGTCGGTTCGGTGAATCGATGACTAACAACCTATATAAAAAAACATTAAAATGTATAGAATAACGTATTACTAGAACATTTATACCACTTTGGCACGTTCGGATTCATAAATAACAAAAGTAGTGAAAATGTTTCATTCCGCATAGCCGGTTCGGTGAATCGATCACTGATAACCTATATAAAAAAAAATTAACACGTATAGAGTAACGTATTACTAGAACATTTATACCACTTTGGCACGTTCGGATTCTTAAACAACTAAATTATTGGAAATGTTTCGTTCCGCATAGTCGGTTCGGTGAATCGATGACTGACAACCTATATAAAAAAACATTAAAATGTATAGAATAACGTATTACTAGAACATTTATACCACTTTGGCACGTTCGCATTCTTAAATAACAAAATTATGGAAACTTTTTCGTTCCGTATAGGCGGTTCGGTGAATCGATAACTGATAACCTATATAAAAAACAATTAAAATGTATAGAATAACGTATTACTAGAACATTTATACCACTTTGGCACGTTCGGATTCATAAATAACAAAAGTAGTGAAAATGTTTCATTCCGCATAGCCGGTTCGGTGAATCGATCACTGATAACCTATATAAAAAAAAATTAACACGTATAGAGTAACGTATTACTAGAACATTTATACCACTTTGGCACGTTCGGATTCTTAAACAACTAAATTATTGGAAATGTTTCGTTCCGCATAGTCGGTTCGGTGAATCGATGACTGACAACCTATATAAAAAAACATTAAAATGTATAGAATAACGTATTACTAGAACATTTATACCACTTTGGCACGTTCGCATTCTTAAATAACAAAATTATGGAAACTTTTTCGTTCCGTATAGGCGGTTCGGTGAATCGATAACTGATAACCTATATAAAAAACAATTAAAATGTATAGAATAACGTATTACTAGAACATTTATACCACTTTGGCACGTTCGCATTCTTAAATAACAAAATTATGGAAACTTTTTCGTTCCGTATAGGCGGTTCGGTGAACCGATAACTGATAACCTATATAAAAAACAATTAAAATGTATAGAATAACGTATTACTAGAACATTTATACCACTTTGGCACGTTCGGATTCATTAATAACAAAAGTAGTGAAAATGTTTCATTCCGCATAGCCGGTTCGGTGAATCGATGACTGATAACCTATATAAAGAATACATTAAAACGTATAGAATAACGTATTACTAGAACATTTATACCACTGTGGCACGTTCGGATTCTTAAATAACTATATTATTGAAAATGTTTCGTTCCGCATAGTCGGTTCGGTGAATCGATGACTGACAACCTATATAAAAAAAAATTAACACGTATAGAGTAACGTATTACTAGAACATTTATACCACTTTGGCACGTTCGCATTCTTAAATAACAAAATTATGGAAACTTTTTCGTCCCGTATAGGCGGTTCGGTGAATGGATAACTGATAACCTATATAAAAAACAATTAAAATGTATAGAATAACGCATTACTAGAACATTTATACCACTTTGGCACGTTCGGATTCATTAATAACAAAAGTAGTGAAAATGTTTCATTCCGCATAGCCGGTTCGGTGAATCGAAGACTGATAGTCCACATAAAAAAAAATTAACACGTATAGAGTAACGTATTACTAGAACATTTATACCACTTTGGCACGTTCGGATTCTTAAATAACAAAATTATTGAAAATTTTTCGTTCCGTATAGGCGGTTCGGTGAATCGATGACTGATAACCTATATAAAAAACAATTAACACGCATAGAATAACGTATTACCAGAACGTTTATACCAGTTTGGCACGTTCGGATTTGTAAATAACAAAATTATTGAAAATTTTTCGTTCCGCATAGTAGGTTCGGTGAATCGATGACTGACAACCTATATAAAGAATACATTAAAACGTATTGAATAACGTATTACTAGAACATTTATACCACTTTGGCACGTTCGGATTTGTAAATAACAAAACTATTGAAAATTTTTGGTTCCGCATGGTCGGTTCTTCGAATCGATGACTGATAACCAATATAAAGAATACCTTAAAACGTATAGAATAACGTATTACTAGAACATTTATACCACTCTGGCACGTTCGGATTCTTAAATAACTATATTATTGAAAATGTTTCGTTCCACATAGTCGGTTCGGTGAATCGATGACTGATAACCTATATAAAGAATACATTAAAACGTGTAGAATAACGTATTAATAGAACATTTATACCACTCTGGCACGTTCGGATTCTTAAATAACTATATTATTGAAAATGTTTCGTTCCGCATAGTCGGTTCGGTGAATCGATGACTGACAACCTATATAAAAAAACATTAAAATGTATAGAATAACGTATTACTAGAACATTTATACCACTTTGGCACGTTCGGATTCATAAATAACAAAAGTATTGAAAATGTTTCATTCCGCATAGCCGGTTCGGTGAATCGGTGACTGATAACCTATATAAAAAAAAATTAACACGTATAGACTAACGTATTACTAGAACATTTACACCACTTTGGCACGTTGGGATTCTTAAATAACTATATTACTGAAAATGTTTCGTTCCGTATAGGCGGTTCGGTGGATCGATGACTCATAACATATATAAAAAACCATTAAAACGTATAGAATAACGTATTACTAGAACATTTATACCACTCTGGCACGTTCGGATTCTTAAATAACTATATTATTGAAAATGTTTCGTTCCGCATAGTCGGTTCGGCGAATCGATGGCTGATAGCCTATATAAAGAATACCTTAAAACGTATAGAATAACGTATTACTAGAACATTTATACCACTCTGGCACGTTCGGATTCTTAAATAACTAAATTATTGAAAATGTTTCGTTCCGCATAGCCGGTTCGGTGAATCGATGACTGATAACCTATATAAAGAATACATTAAAACGTGTAGAATAACGTATTAATAGAACATTTATACCACTCTGGCACGTTCGTATTCTTAAATAACTATATTATTGAAAATGTTTCGTTCCGCATAGCCGGTTCGGTGAATCGATGACTGATAACCTATATAAAGAATACATTAAAACGTGTAGAATAACGTATTAATAGAACATTTATACCACTCTGGCACGTTCGGATTCTTAAATAACTATATTATTGAAAATGTTTCGTTCCGCATAGTCGGTTCGGTGAATCGATGACTGACAACCTATATAAAAAAACATTAAAATGTATAGAATAACGTATTACTAGAACATTTATACCACTTTGGCACGTTCGGATTCATAAATAACAAAAGTATTGAAAATGTTTCATTCCGCATAGCCGGTTCGGTGAATCGGTGACTGATAACCTATATAAAAAAAAATTAACACGTATAGACTAACGTATTACTAGAACATTTATACCACTTTGGCACGTTGGGATTCTTAAATAACTATATTACTGAAAATGTTTCGTTCCGTATAGGCGGTTCGGTGGATCGATGACTCATAACATATATAAAAAACCATTAAAACGTATAGAATAACGTATTACTAGAACATTTATACCACTCTGGCACGTTCGGATTCTTAAATAACTATATTATTGAAAATGTTTCGTTCCGCATAGTCGGTTCGGCGAATCGATGACTGATAGCCTATATAAAGAATACCTTAAAACGTATAGAATAACGTATTACTAGAACATTTATACCACTCTGGCACGTTCGGATTCTTAAATAACTAAATTATTGAAAATGTTTCGTTCCGCATAGCCGGTTCGGTGAATCGATGACTGATAACCTATATAAAGAATACATTAAAACGTGTAGAATAACGTATTAATAGAACATTTATACCACTCTGGCACGTTCGGATTCTTAAATAACTATATTATTGAAAATGTTTCGTTCCGCATAGTCGGTTCGGTGAATCGATGACTGACAACCTATATAAAAAAACATTAAAATGTATAGAATAACGTATTACTAGAACATTTATACCACTTTGGCACGTTCGGATTCATAAATAACAAAAGTATTGAAAATGTTTCATTCCGCATAGCCGGTTCGGTGAATCGGTGACTGATAACCTATATAAAAAAAAATTAACACGTATAGACTAACGTATTACTAGAACATTTATACCACTTTGGCACGTTGGGATTCTTAAATAACTATATTACTGAAAATGTTTCGTTCCGTATAGGCGGTTCGGTGGATCGATGACTCATAACATATATAAAAAACCATTAAAACGTATAGAATAACGTATTACTAGAACATTTATACCACTCTGGCACGTTCGGATTCTTAAATAACTATATTATTGAAAATGTTTCGTTCCGCATAGTCGGTTCGGCGAATCGATGACTGATAGCCTATATAAAGAATACCTTAAAACGTATAGAATAACGTATTACTAGAACATTTATACCACTCTGGCACGTTCGGATTCTTAAATAACTATATTATTGAAAATGTTTCGTTCCGCATAGTCGGTTCGGCGAATCGATGACTGATAGCCTATATAAAGAATACCTTAAAACGTATAGAATAACGTATTACTAGAACATTTATACCACTCTGGCACGTTCGGATTCTTAAATAACTATATTATTGAAAATGTTTCGTTCCGCATAGTCGGTTCGGCGAATCGATGACTGATAGCCTATATAAAGAATACCTTAAAACGTATAGAATAACGTATTACTAGAACATTTGTACCACTCTGGCACGTTCGGATTCTTAAATAACTAAATTATTGAAAATGTTTCGTTCCGCATAGTCGGTTCGGTGAATCGATGACTAACAACCTATATAAAAAAACATTAAAATGTATAGAATAACGTATTACTAGAACATTTATACCACTTTGGCACGTTCGGATTCATAAATAACAAAAGTAGTGAAAATGTTTCATTCCGCATAGCCGGTTCGGTGAATCGATGACTGATAACCTATATAAAGAATACATTAAAACGTGTAGAATAACGTATTAATAGAACATTTATACCACTCTGGCACGTTCGGATTCTTAAATAACTATATTATTGAAAATGTTTCGTTCCGCATAGTCGGTTCGGTGAATCGATGACTGACAACCTATATAAAGAATACCTTAAAACGTATAGAATAACGTATTACTAGAACATTTGTACCACTCTGGCACGTTCGGATTCTTAAATAACAAAATTATTGAAAATGTTTCGTTCCGCATAGTCGGTTCGGTGAATCGATGACTGATAACCTATATAAAGAATACATTAAAACGTGTAGAATAACGTATTACTAGAACATTTATACCACTTTGGCACGTTCGGATTCATAAATAACAAAAGTATTGAAAATTTTTCGTTCCGCATAGTGGGTCCGGCGCCCAGTTCGAACATGCCAAAGTCCGCCCGGCATAGTCGGTTCGGTGAATCGATAACTGATAACCTATATAAAAAAACATTAAAACGTATAGAATAACGTATTACTAGAACATTTATACCACTTTGGCACGTTGGGATTCTTAAATAACTATATTACTGAAAATGTTTCGTTCCGTATAGGCGGTTCGGTGGATCGATGACTCATAACATATATAAAAAACCATTAAAACGTATAGAATAACGTATTACTAGAACATTTATACCACTCTGGCACGTTCGGATTCTTAAATAACTATATTATTGAAAATGTTTCGTTCCGCATAGTCGGTTCGGCGAATCGATGACTGATAGCCTATATAAAGAATACCTTAAAACGTATAGAATAACGTATTACTAGAACATTTATACCACTCTGGCACGTTCGGATTCTTAAATAACTATATTATTGAAAATGTTTCGTTCCGCATAGTCGGTTCGGCGAATCGATGACTGATAGCCTATATAAAGAATACCTTAAAACGTATAGAATAACGTATTACTAGAACATTTATACCACTCTGGCACGTTCGGATTATTAAATAACTATATTATTGAAAATGTTTCGTTCCGCATAGTCGGTTCGGCGAATCGATGACTGATAGCCTATATAAAGAATACCTTAAAACGTATAGAATAACGTATTACTAGAACATTTGTACCACTCTGGCACGTTCGGATTCTTAAATAACAAAATTATTGAAAATGTTTCGTTCCGCATAGTCGGTTCGGTGAATCGATGACTGATAACCTATATAAAGAATACATTAAAACGTGTAGAATAACGTATTACTAGAACATTTATACCACTTTGGCACGTTCGGATTCATAAATAACAAAAGTATTGAAAATTTTTCGTTCCGCATAGTGGGTTCGGCGCCCAGTTCGAACATGCCAAAGTCCGCCCGGCATAGTCAGTTCGGTGAATCGATAACTGATAACCTATATAAAAAAACATTAAAACGTATAGAATAACGTATTACTAGAACATTTATACCACTTTGGCACGTTCGGATTCTTAAATAACTATATTACTGAAAATGTTTCGTTCCGTATAGGCGGTTCGGTGGATCGATGACTCATAACATATATAAAAAACCATTAAAACGTATAGAATAACGTATTACTAGAACATTTATACCACTCTGGCACGTTCGGATTCTTAAATAACTATATTATTGAAAATGTTTCGTTCCGCATAGTCGGTTCGGCGAATCGATGACTGATAGCCTATATAAAGAATACCTTAAAACGTATAGAATAACGTATTACTAGAACATTTATACCACTCTGGCACGTTCGGATTCTTAAATAACTATATTATTGAAAATGTTTCGTTCCGCATAGTCGGTTCGGCGAATCGATGACTGATAGCCTATATAAAGAATACCTTAAAACGTATAGAATAACGTATTACTAGAACATTTATACCACTCTGGCACGTTCGGATTATTAAATAACTATATTATTGAAAATGTTTCGTTCCGCATAGTCGGTTCGGCGAATCGATGACTGATAGCCTATATAAAGAATACCTTAAAACGTATAGAATAACGTATTACTAGAACATTTGTACCACTCTGGCACGTTCGGATTCTTAAATAACAAAATTATTGAAAATGTTTCGTTCCGCATAGTCGGTTCGGTGAATCGATGACTGATAACCTATATAAAGAATACATTAAAACGTGTAGAATAACGTATTACTAGAACATTTATACCACTTTGGCACGTTCGGATTCATAAATAACAAAAGTATTGAAAATTTTTCGTTCCGCATAGTGGGTTCGGCGCCCAGTTCGAACATGCCAAAGTCCGCCCGGCATAGTCAGTTCGGTGAATCGATAACTGATAACCTATATAAAAAAACATTAAAACGTATAGAATAACGTATTACTAGAACATTTATACCACTTTGGCACGTTCGGATTCGTAAATAACAAAATTATTGAAAATGTTTCATTCCCCAAAGTCGGTTCGGCGAATCGATGACTGATAGCCTATATAAAGAATACCTTAAAACGTATAGAATAACGTATTACTAGAACATTTGTACCACTCTGGCACGTTCGGATTCTTAAATAACTAAATTATTGAAAATGTTTCGTTCCGCATAGTCGGTTCGGTGAATCGATGACTAACAACCTATATAAAAAAACATTAAAATGTATAGAATAACGTATTACTAGAACATTTATACCACTTTGGCACGTTCGGATTCATAAATAACAAAAGTAGTGAAAATGTTTCATTCCGCATAGCCGGTTCGGTGAATCGATGACTGATAACCTATATAAAGAATACATTAAAACGTGTAGAATAACGTATTAATAGAACATTTATACCACTCTGGCACGTTCGGATTCTTAAATAACTATATTATTGAAAATGTTTCGTTCCGCATAGTCGGTTCGGTGAATCGATGACTGACAACCTATATAAAGAATACCTTAAAACGTATAGAATAACGTATTACTAGAACATTTGTACCACTCTGGCACGTTCGGATTCTTAAATAACAAAATTATTGAAAATGTTTCGTTCCGCATAGTCGGTTCGGTGAATCGATGACTGATAACCTATATAAAGAATACATTAAAACGTGTAGAATAACGTATTACTAGAACATTTATACCACTTTGGCACGTTCGGATTCATAAATAACAAAAGTATTGAAAATTTTTCGTTCCGCATAGTGGGTCCGGCGCCCAGTTCGAACATGCCAAAGTCCGCCCGGCATAGTCGGTTCGGTGAATCGATAACTGATAACCTATATAAAAAAACATTAAAACGTATAGAATAACGTATTACTAGAACATTTATACCACTTTGGCACGTTGGGATTCTTAAATAACTATATTACTGAAAATGTTTCGTTCCGTATAGGCGGTTCGGTGGATCGATGACTCATAACATATATAAAAAACCATTAAAACGTATAGAATAACGTATTACTAGAACATTTATACCACTCTGGCACGTTCGGATTCTTAAATAACTATATTATTGAAAATGTTTCGTTCCGCATAGTCGGTTCGGCGAATCGATGACTGATAGCCTATATAAAGAATACCTTAAAACGTATAGAATAACGTATTACTAGAACATTTATACCACTCTGGCACGTTCGGATTCTTAAATAACTATATTATTGAAAATGTTTCGTTCCGCATAGTCGGTTCGGCGAATCGATGACTGATAGCCTATATAAAGAATACCTTAAAACGTATAGAATAACGTATTACTAGAACATTTATACCACTCTGGCACGTTCGGATTATTAAATAACTATATTATTGAAAATGTTTCGTTCCGCATAGTCGGTTCGGCGAATCGATGACTGATAGCCTATATAAAGAATACCTTAAAACGTATAGAATAACGTATTACTAGAACATTTGTACCACTCTGGCACGTTCGGATTCTTAAATAACAAAATTATTGAAAATGTTTCGTTCCGCATAGTCGGTTCGGTGAATCGATGACTGATAACCTATATAAAGAATACATTAAAACGTGTAGAATAACGTATTACTAGAACATTTATACCACTTTGGCACGTTCGGATTCATAAATAACAAAAGTATTGAAAATTTTTCGTTCCGCATAGTGGGTTCGGCGCCCAGTTCGAACATGCCAAAGTCCGCCCGGCATAGTCAGTTCGGTGAATCGATAACTGATAACCTATATAAAAAAACATTAAAACGTATAGAATAACGTATTACTAGAACATTTATACCACTTTGGCACGTTCGGATTCGTAAATAACAAAATTATTGAAAATGTTTCATTCCCCAAAGTCGGTTCGGCGAATCGATGACTGATAGCCTATATAAAGAATACCTTAAAACGTATAGAATAACGTATTACTAGAACATTTGTACCACTCTGGCACGTTCGGATTCTTAAATAACTAAATTATTGAAAATGTTTCGTTCCGCATAGTCGGTTCGGTGAATCGATGACTAACAACCTATATAAAAAAACATTAAAATGTATAGAATAACGTATTACTAGAACATTTATACCACTTTGGCACGTTCGGATTCATAAATAACAAAAGTAGTGAAAATGTTTCATTCCGCATAGCCGGTTCGGTGAATCGATGACTGATAACCTATATAAAGAATACATTAAAACGTGTAGAATAACGTATTAATAGAACATTTGTACCACTCTGGCACGTTCGGATTCTTAAATAACAAAATTATTGAAAATGTTTCGTTCCGCATAGTCGGTTCGGTGAATCGATGACTGATAACCTATATAAAGAATACATTAAAACGTGTAGAATAACGTATTACTAGAACATTTATACCACTTTGGCACGTTCGGATTCATAAATAACAAAAGTATTGAAAATTTTTCGTTCCGCATAGTGGGTCCGGCGCCCAGTTCGAACATGCCAAAGTCCGCCCGGCATAGTCGGTTCGGTGAATCGATAACTGATAACCTATATAAAAAAACATTAAAACGTATAGAATAACGTATTACTAGAACATTTATACCACTTTGGCACGTTCGGATTCGTAAATAACAAAATTATTGAAAATGTTTCATTCCCCAAAGTCGGTTCGGCAAATCGATGACTGATAGCCTATATAAAGAATACCTTAAAACGTATAGAATAACGTATTACTAGAACATTTGTACCACTCTGGCACGTTCGGATTCTTAAATAACTAAATTATTGAAAATGTTTCGTTCCGCATAGTCGGTTCGGTGAATCGATGACTGATAGCCTATATAAAGAATACCTTAAAACGTATAGAATAACGTATTACTAGAACATTTGTACCCCTCTGGCACGTTCGGATTCTTAAATAACAAAATTATTGAAAATGTTTCGTTCCGCATAGTCGGTTCGGTGAATCGATGACTGATAACCTATATAAAGAATACATTAAAACGTGTAGAATAACGTATTAACAGAACATATATACCCTCTGGCACGTTCGGATTCTTAAATAACTATATTATTGAAAATGTTTCGTTCCGCATAGTCGGTTCGGTGAATCGATGACTGACAACCTATATAAAAAAACATTAAAATGTATAGAATAACGTATTACGAGAACATTTATACCACTTTGGCACGTTCGGATTCATAAATAACAAAAGTATTGAAAATGTTTCATTCCGCATAGCCGGTTCGGTGAATCGGTGACTGATAACCTATATAAAAAAAAATTAACACGTATAGACTAACGTATTACTAGAACATTTATACCACTTTGGCACGTTCGGATTCTTAAATAACAAAACTATTGAAAATTTTTCGTTCCGCATAGTCGGTTCGGTGAATCGATGACTGATAACCTATATAAAGAATACATTAAAACGTATAGAATAACGTATTACCAGAACATTTTTACCACTCTGGCACGTTCGGATTCTTAAATAACTATATTATTGAAAATGTTTCGTTCCGCATAGTCGGTTCGGTGAATCGATGACTGACAACCTATATAAAAAAACATTAAAATGTATAGAATAACGTATTACTAGAACATTTATACCACTTTGGCACGTTCGCATTCTTAAATAACAAAATTATGGAAACTTTTTCGTTCCGTATAGGCGGTTCGGTGAATCGATGATTGATAGCCTATATAAAAAAACATTAAAACGTATAGAATAACGTATTACTAGAATATTTATACCACTCTGGCACGTTCGGATTCTTAAATAACTATATTACTGAAAATGTTTCGTTCCGCATAGTCGGTTCGGCGAATCGATGACTGATAGCCTATATAAAGAATACCTTAAAACGTATAGAATAACGTATTACTAGAACATTTATACCACTCTGGCACGTTCGGATTCTTAAATAACAAAACTATTGAAAATTTTTCGTTCCGCATAGTCGGTTCGGTGAATCGATGACTGATAACCTATATAAAGAATACATTAAAACGTATAGAATAACGTATTACTAGAACATTTATACCACTTTGGCACGTTCGGATTCGTAAATAACAAAATTATTGAAAATTTTTCGTTCCGTATAGGCGGTTCGGTGAATCGATGACTGACAACCTATATAAAAAAACATTAAAATGTATAGAATAAAGTATTACTAGAACATTTATAACACTTTGGCACGTTCGGATTCATAAATAACTAAAGTATTGAAAATGTTTCATTCCTCATAGCTGGTTCGGTGAAACGATGACTGATAACCTATATAAAAAAAAATTAGCGCTTATAGAGTAACGTATTACTAGAACATTTATACCACTTTGGCACGTTCGGATTCTTAAATAACAAAATTATTGAACATTTTTCGTTCCGTATAGGCGGTTCGGTGAATCGATGACTGACAACCTATATAAAGAATACATTAAAACGTATAGAATAACGTATTACTAGAACATTTATACCACTTTGGCACGTTCGGATTCGTAAATAACAAAATTAATGAAAATTTTTCGTTCCGTATAGGCGGTTCGGTGAATCGATGACTGACAACCTATATGAAAAAACATTAAAAGGTATAGAATAACGTATTACTAGAACATTTATACCACTTTGGCACGTTCGCATTCTTAAATAACAAAATTATGGAAACTTTTTCGTTCCGTATAGGCGGTTCGGTGAATCGATAACTGATAAACTATATAAAAAAAAATTAGCACGTATAGAGTAACGTATCACTAGAACATTTATACCACTTTGGCACGTTCGGATTCTTAAACAACTAAATTATTGGAAATGTTTCGTTCCGCATAGTCGGTTCGGTGAATCGATGACTGACAACCTATATAAAAAAACATTAAAATGTATAGAATAACGTATTACTAGAACATTTATACCACTTTGGCACGTTCGCATTCTTAAATAACAAAATTATGGAAACTTTTTCGTTCCGTATAGGCGGTTCGGTGAATCGATAACTGATAACCTATATAAAAAACAATTAAAATGTATAGAATAACGTATTACTAGAACATTTATACCACTTTGGCACGTTCGCATTCTTAAATAACAAAATTATGGAAACTTTTTCGTTCCGTATAGGCGGTTCGGTGAACCGATAACTGATAACCTATATAAAAAACAATTAAAATGTATAGAATAACGTATTACTAGAACATTTATACCACTTTGGCACGTTCGGATTCATTAATAACAAAAGTAGTGAAAATGTTTCATTCCGCATAGTCGGTTCGGTGAATCGATGACTGATAACCTATATAAAGAATACATTAAAACGTATAGAATAACGTATTACTAGAACATTTATACCACTGTGGCACGTTCGGATTCTTAAATAACTATATTATTGAAAATGTTTCGTTCCGCATAGTCGGTTCGGTGAATCGATGACTGACAACCTATATAAAAAAAAATTAACACGTATAGAGTAACGTATTACTAGAACATTTATACCACTCTGGCACGTTCGGATTCTTAAATAACAAAATTATTGAAAATGTTTCGTTCCGCATAGTCGGTTCGGTGAATCGATGACTGATAACCTATATAAAAAAACATTTAAATGTATAGAATAACGTATTACTAGAACATTTATACCACTTTGGCACGTTCGGATTCATAAATAACAAAAGTAGTGAAAATGTTTCATTCCGCATAGCCGGTTCGGTGAATCGATGACTGATAACCTATATAAAAAAAAATTAACACGTATAGAGTAACGTATTACTAGAACATTTATACCACTTTGGCACGTTGGGATTCTTAAATAACAAAATTATTGATAATTTTTCGTTCCGCATAGTCGGTTCGGTGAATCGATGACTGAGAACCTATATAAAAAAACATTAAAACGTATAGTATAACGTATTTCTAGAACATTTATACCACTTTGGCACGTTCGGATTCTTAAATAACAAAACTATTGAAAATTTTTCGTTCCGCATAGTCGGTTCGGTGAATCGATGACTGATAACCTATATAAAGAATACATTAAAACGTATAGAATAACGTATTACTAGAACATTTATACCACTTTGGCACGTTCGGATTCGTAAATAACAAAATTATTGAAAATTTTTCGTTCCGTATAGGCGGTTCGGTGAATCGATGACTGACAACCTATATAAAAAAACATTAAAATGTATAGAATAACGTACCACTAGAACATTTATACCACTTTGGCACGTTCGGATTCATAAATAACAAAAGAATTGAAAATGTTTCATTCCGCATAGCTGGTTCGGTGAAACGATGACTGATAACCTATATAAAAAAAAATTAGCACTTATAGAGTAACGTATTACTAGAACATTTATACCACTTTGGCACGTTCGGATTCTTAAATAACAAAATTATTGAACATTTTTCGTTCCGTATAGGCGGTTCGGTGAATCGATGACTGACAACCTATATAAAGAATATATTAAAACGTATAGAATAACGTATTACTAGAACATTTATGCCACTCTGGCACGTTCGGAATCTTAAATAACAAAATTATTGAAAATGTTTCGTTCCGCATAGTCGGCTCGGTGAATCGATGACTGATAACCTATATAAAGAATACATTAAGACGTATAGAATAACGTATTACGAGAACATATGTACCACTCTGGCACGTTCGGATTCTTAAATAACTAAATTATTGAAAATGTTTCGTTCCGCATAGTCGGTTCGGTGAATCGATGACTAACAACCTATATAAAAAAACATTAAAATGTATAGAATAACGTATTACTAGAACATTTATACCACTTTGGCACGTTCGGATTCATAAATAACAAAAGTAGTGAAAATGTTTCATTCCGCATAGCCGGTTCGGTGAATCGATCACTGTTAACCTATATAAAAAAAAATTAACACGTATAGAGTAACGTATTACTAGAACATTTATAGCACTTTGGCACGTTCGGATTCTTAAACAACTATATTATTGAAAATGTTTCGTTCCGTATAGGCGGTTCGGTGAACCGATAACTGATAACCTATATAAAAAACAATTAAAATGTATAGAATAACGTATTACTAGAACATTTATACCACTTTGGCACGTTCGGATTCATTAATAACAAAAGTAGTGAAAATGTTTCATTCCGCATAGCCGGTTCGGTGAATCGATGACTGATAACCTATATAAAGAATACATTAAAACGTATAGAATAACGTATTACTAGAACATTTATACCACTGTGGCACGTTCGGATTCTTAAATAACTATATTATTGAAAATGTTTCGTTCCGCATAGTCGGTTCGGTGAATCGATGACTGACAACCTATATAAAAAAAAATTAACACGTATAGAGTAACGTATTACTAGAACATTTATACCACTTTGGCACGTTCGGATTCTCAAATAACAAAATTATTGAAAATTTTTCGTTCCGTATAGGCGGTTCGGTGAATCGATGACTGACAACCTATATAAAGAATACATTAAAACGTATAGAATAACGTATTACTAGAACATTTATACCACTCTGGCACGTTCGGATTCTTAAATAACTATACTATTGAAAATGTTTCGTTCCGCATAGTCGGTTCGGAGAATCGATGACTGACAACCTATATAAAAAAACATTAAAATGTATAGAATAATGTATTACTAGAACATTTATACCACTTTGGCACGTTCGGATTCATAAATAACAAAAGTATTGAAAATGTTTCATTCCGCATAGCCGGTTCGGTGAAACGATGACTGAGAACCTATATAAAAAAAAATTAACACGTATAGAGTAACGTATTACTAGAACATTTATACCACTTTGGCACGTTCGGATTCTCAAATAACAAAATTATTGAACATCTTTCGTTCCGTATAGGCGGTTCGGTGAATCGATGACTGACAACCTATATAAAGAATACAATAAAACGTATAGAATAACGTATTACTAGAACATTTATACCACTCTGGCTCGTTCGGATTCTTAAATAAATAAATTATTGAAAATGTTTCATTCCCCAAAGTCGGTTCGGAGAATCGATGACTGATAACCTATATAAAAAACAATTAACACGTATAGAGCAACGTATTACTAGAGCATTTATACGACTTTGGCACGTTCGGATTCATAAATAACAAAATTATTGAAAACGATTCGTTCCGCATATTCGGTTCAGTGAATCGATGACTAAGAACCTATATAAAAAAACATTAAAATGTATAGGATAACGTACCACTAGAACATTTTTACAACTTTGACACGTTCGGATTCTTAAATAACAAAATCATTGAAAATTTTTCGTTCCGCATAGGCGGTTCGGTGAATCGATGACTGACAACCTATATAAAGAATACATTAAAACGTATAGAATAACGTATTACTAGAACATTTATACCACTTTGGCACGTTCGGATTCGTAAATAACAAAATTAATGAAAATTTTTCGTTCCGTATAGGCGGTTCGGTGAATCGATGACTGACAACCTATATGAAAAAACATTAAAAGGTATAGAATAACGTATTACTAGAACATTTATACCACTTTGGCACGTTCGCATTCTTAAATAACAAAATTATGGAAACTTTTTCGTTCCGTATAGGCGGTTCGGTGAATCGATAACTGATAAACTATATAAAAAAAAATTAGCACGTATAGAGTAACGTATCACTAGAACATTTATACCACTTTGGCACGTTCGGATTCTTAAACAACTAAATTATTGGAAATGTTTCGTTCCGCATAGTCGGTTCGGTGAATCGATGACTGACAACCTATATAAAAAAACATTAAAATGTATAGAATAACGTATTACTAGAACATTTATACCACTTTGGCACGTTCGCATTCTTAAATAACAAAATTATGGAAACTTTTTCGTTCCGTATAGGCGGTTCGGTGAATCGATAACTGATAACCTATATAAAAAACAATTAAAATGTATAGAATAACGTATTACTAGAACATTTATACCACTTTGGCACGTTCGCATTCTTAAATAACAAAATTATGGAAACTTTTTCGTTCCGTATAGGCGGTTCGGTGAACCGATAACTGATAACCTATATAAAAAACAATTAAAATGTATAGAATAACGTATTACTAGAACATTTATACCACTTTGGCACGTTCGGATTCATTAATAACAAAAGTAGTGAAAATGTTTCATTCCGCATAGTCGGTTCGGTGAATCGATGACTGATAACCTATATAAAGAATACATTAAAACGTATAGAATAACGTATTACTAGAACATTTATACCACTGTGGCACGTTCGGATTCTTAAATAACTATATTATTGAAAATGTTTCGTTCCGCATAGTCGGTTCGGTGAATCGATGACTGACAACCTATATAAAAAAAAATTAACACGTATAGAGTAACGTATTACTAGAACATTTATACCACTCTGGCACGTTCGGATTCTTAAATAACAAAATTATTGAAAATGTTTCGTTCCGCATAGTCGGTTCGGTGAATCGATGACTGATAACCTATATAAAAAAACATTTAAATGTATAGAATAACGTATTACTAGAACATTTATACCACTTTGGCACGTTCGGATTCATAAATAACAAAAGTAGTGAAAATGTTTCATTCCGCATAGCCGGTTCGGTGAATCGATGACTGATAACCTATATAAAAAAAAATTAACACGTATAGAGTAACGTATTACTAGAACATTTATACCACTTTGGCACGTTGGGATTCTTAAATAACAAAATTATTGATAATTTTTCGTTCCGCATAGTCGGTTCGGTGAATCGATGACTGAGAACCTATATAAAAAAACATTAAAACGTATAGTATAACGTATTTCTAGAACATTTATACCACTTTGGCACGTTCGGATTCTTAAATAACAAAACTATTGAAAATTTTTCGTTCCGCATAGTCGGTTCGGTGAATCGATGACTGATAACCTATATAAAGAATACATTAAAACGTATAGAATAACGTATTACTAGAACATTTATACCACTTTGGCACGTTCGGATTCGTAAATAACAAAATTATTGAAAATTTTTCGTTCCGTATAGGCGGTTCGGTGAATCGATGACTGACAACCTATATAAAAAAACATTAAAATGTATAGAATAACGTACCACTAGAACATTTATACCACTTTGGCACGTTCGGATTCATAAATAACAAAAGAATTGAAAATGTTTCATTCCGCATAGCTGGTTCGGTGAAACGATGACTGATAACCTATATAAAAAAAAATTAGCACTTATAGAGTAACGTATTACTAGAACATTTATACCACTTTGGCACGTTCGGATTCTTAAATAACAAAATTATTGAACATTTTTCGTTCCGTATAGGCGGTTCGGTGAATCGATGACTGACAACCTATATAAAGAATATATTAAAACGTATAGAATAACGTATTACTAGAACATTTATGCCACTCTGGCACGTTCGGAATCTTAAATAACAAAATTATTGAAAATGTTTCGTTCCGCATAGTCGGCTCGGTGAATCGATGACTGATAACCTATATAAAGAATACATTAAGACGTATAGAATAACGTATTACGAGAACATATGTACCACTCTGGCACGTTCGGATTCTTAAATAACTAAATTATTGAAAATGTTTCGTTCCGCATAGTCGGTTCGGTGAATCGATGACTAACAACCTATATAAAAAAACATTAAAATGTATAGAATAACGTATTACTAGAACATTTATACCACTTTGGCACGTTCGGATTCATAAATAACAAAAGTAGTGAAAATGTTTCATTCCGCATAGCCGGTTCGGTGAATCGATCACTGTTAACCTATATAAAAAAAAATTAACACGTATAGAGTAACGTATTACTAGAACATTTATAGCACTTTGGCACGTTCGGATTCTTAAACAACTATATTATTGAAAATGTTTCGTTCCGTATAGGCGGTTCGGTGAACCGATAACTGATAACCTATATAAAAAACAATTAAAATGTATAGAATAACGTATTACTAGAACATTTATACCACTTTGGCACGTTCGGATTCATTAATAACAAAAGTAGTGAAAATGTTTCATTCCGCATAGCCGGTTCGGTGAATCGATGACTGATAACCTATATAAAGAATACATTAAAACGTATAGAATAACGTATTACTAGAACATTTATACCACTGTGGCACGTTCGGATTCTTAAATAACTATATTATTGAAAATGTTTCGTTCCGCATAGTCGGTTCGGTGAATCGATGACTGACAACCTATATAAAAAAAAATTAACACGTATAGAGTAACGTATTACTAGAACATTTATACCACTTTGGCACGTTCGGATTCTCAAATAACAAAATTATTGAAAATTTTTCGTTCCGTATAGGCGGTTCGGTGAATCGATGACTGACAACCTATATAAAGAATACATTAAAACGTATAGAATAACGTATTACTAGAACATTTATACCACTCTGGCACGTTCGGATTCTTAAATAACTATACTATTGAAAATGTTTCGTTCCGCATAGTCGGTTCGGAGAATCGATGACTGACAACCTATATAAAAAAACATTAAAATGTATAGAATAATGTATTACTAGAACATTTATACCACTTTGGCACGTTCGGATTCATAAATAACAAAAGTATTGAAAATGTTTCATTCCGCATAGCCGGTTCGGTGAAACGATGACTGAGAACCTATATAAAAAAAAATTAACACGTATAGAGTAACGTATTACTAGAACATTTATACCACTTTGGCACGTTCGGATTCTCAAATAACAAAATTATTGAACATCTTTCGTTCCGTATAGGCGGTTCGGTGAATCGATGACTGACAACCTATATAAAGAATACAATAAAACGTATAGAATAACGTATTACTAGAACATTTATACCACTCTGGCTCGTTCGGATTCTTAAATAAATAAATTATTGAAAATGTTTCATTCCCCAAAGTCGGTTCGGAGAATCGATGACTGATAACCTATATAAAAAACAATTAACACGTATAGAGCAACGTATTACTAGAGCATTTATACGACTTTGGCACGTTCGGATTCATAAATAACAAAATTATTGAAAACGATTCGTTCCGCATATTCGGTTCAGTGAATCGATGACTAAGAACCTATATAAAAAAACATTAAAATGTATAGGATAACGTACCACTAGAACATTTTTACAACTTTGACACGTTCGGATTCTTAAATAACAAAATCATTGAAAATTTTTCGTTCCGCATAGTGGGTTCGGCGCCCAGTTCGAACATGCCAAAGTCCGCCCGGCATAGTCGGTTCGGTGAATCGATGACTGATAACCTATATAAAAAAAAATTAACAAGTATAGAGTAACGTATTACTAAAACATTTATACCACTTTGGCACGTTCGGATTCATAAATAACAAAAGTATTGAAAATGTTTCATTCCGCATAGCCGGTTCGGTGAATCGATGACTGATAACCTATATAAAGAATACATTAAAACGTATAGAATAACGTATTACTAGAACATTTATACCACTGTGGCACGTTCGGATTCTTAAATAACTATATTATTGAAAATGTTTCGTTCCGCATAGTCGGTTCGGTGAATCGATGACTGACAACCTATATAAAAAAAAATTAACACGTATAGAGTAACGTATTACTAGAACATTTATACCACTTTGGCACGTTCGCATTCTTAAATAACAAAATTATGGAAACTTTTTCGTTCCGTATAGGCGGTTCGGTGAATCGATAACTGATAACCTATATAAAAAACAATTAAAATGTATAGAATAACGTATTACTAGAACATTTATACCACTTTGGCACGTTCGGATTCATTAATAACAAAAGTAGTGAAAACGTTTCATTCCGCATAGCCGGTTCGGTGAATCGAAGACTGATAGTCCATATAAAAAAAAATTAACACGTATAGAGTAACGTATTACTAGAACATTTATACCACTTTGGCACGTTCGGATTCTTAAATAACAAAATTATTGAAAATTTTTCGTTCCGTATAGGCGGTTCGGTGAATCGATGACTGACAACCTATATAAAGAATACATTAAAACGTATAGAATAACGTATTACTAGAACATTTATACCACTCTGGCACGTTCGGATTCTTAAATAACTATACTATTGAAAATGTTTCGTTCCGCATAGTCGGTTCGGAGAATCGATGACTGACAACCTATATAAAAAAACATTAAAATGTATAGAATAACGTATTACTAGAACATTTATACCACTTTGGCACGTTCGGATTCATAAATAACAAAAGTAGTGAAAATGTTTCATTCCGCATAGCCGGTTCGGTGAATCGATGACTGATAACCTATATAAAAAAAAATTAACACGTATAGAGTAACGTATTACTAGAACATTTATACCACTTTGGCACGTTGGGATTCTTAAATAACAAAATTATTGATAATTTTTCGTTCCGCATAGTCGGTTCGGTGAATCGATGACTGAGAACCTATATAAAAAAACATTAAAACGTATAGTATAACGTATTTCTAGAACATTTATACCACTTTGGCACGTTCGGATTCTTAAATAACAAAACTATTGAAAATTTTTCGTTCCGCATAGTCGGTTCGGTGAATCGATGACTGATAACCTATATAAAGAATACATTAAAACGTATAGAATAACGTATTACTAGAACATTTATACCACTTTGGCACGTTCGGATTCGTAAATAACAAAATTATTGAAAATTTTTCGTTCCGTATAGTCGGTTCGGTGAATCGATGACTAACAACCTATATAAAAAAACATTAAAATGTATAGAATAACGTATTACTAGAACATTTATACCACTTTGGCACGTTCGCATTCTTAAATAACAAAATTATGGAAACTTTTTCGTTCCGTATAGGCGGTTCGGTGAATCGATAACTGATAACCTATATAAAAAACAATTAAAATGTATAGAATAACGTATTACTAGAACATTTATACCACTTTGGCACGTTCGGATTCATTAATAACAAAAGTAGTGAAAATGTTTCATTCCGCATAGCCGGTTCGGTGAATCGCAGACTGATAGTCCATATAAAAAAAAATTAACACGTATAGAGTAACGTATTACTAGAACATTTATACCACTTTGGCACGTTCGGATTCTTAAATAACAAAATTATTGAAAATTTTTCGTTCCGTATAGGCGGTTCGGTGAATCGATGACTGACAACCTATATAAAGAATACATTAAAACGTATAGAATAACGTATTACTAGAACATTTATACCACTCTGGCACGTTCGGATTCTTAAATAACTATACTATTGAAAATGTTTCGTTCCGCATAGTCGGTTCGGAGAATCGATGACTGACAACCTATATAAAAAAACATTAAAATGTATAGAATAACGTATTACTAGAACATTTATACCACTTTGGCACGTTCGGATTCATAAATAACAAAAGTAGTGAAAATGTTTCATTCCGCATAGCCGGTTCGGTGAATGGATGACTGATAACCTATATAAAAAAAAATTAACACGTATAGAGTAACGTATTACTAGAACATTTATACCACTTTGGCACGTTGGGATTCTTAAATAACAAAATTACTGATAATTTTTCGTTCCGCATAGTCGGTTCGGTGAATCGATGACTGAGAACCTATATAAAAAAACATTAAAACGTATAGTATAACGTATTTCTAGAACATTTATACCACTTTGGCACGTTCGGATTCTTAAATAACAAAACTATTGAAAATTTTTCGTTCCGCATAGTCGGTTCGGTGAATCGATGACTGATAACCTATATAAAGAATACATTAAAACGTATAGAATAACGTATTACTAGAACATTTATACCACTTTGGCACGTTCGGATTCGTAAATAACAAAATTATTGAAAATTTTTCGTTCCGTATAGGCGGTTCGGTGAATCGATGACTGACAACCTATATAAAAAAACATTAAAATGTATAGAATAACGTATTACTAGAACATTTATACCACTTTGGCACGTTCGGATTCATAAATAACAAAAGTATTGAAAATGTTTCATTCCGCATAGCTGGTTCGGTGAAACGATGACTGATAACCTATATAAAAAAGAATTAGCACTTATAGAGTAACGTATTACTAGAACATTTATACCACTTTGGCACGTTCGGATTCTTAAATAACAAAATTATTGAACATTTTTCGTTCCGTATAGGCGGTTCGGTGAATCGATGACTGACAACCTATATAAAGAATACATTAAAACGTATAGAATAACGTATTACTAGAACATTTATGCCACTCTGGCACGTTCGGAATCTTAAATAACAAAATTATTGAAAATGTTTCGTTCCGCATAGTCGGCTCGGTGAATCGATGACTGATAACCTATATAAAGAATACATTAAAACGTATAGAATAACATATTACTAGAACATATGTACCACTCTGGCACGTTCGGATTCTTAAATAACTAAATTATTGAAAATGTTTCGTTCCGCATAGTCGGTTCGGTGAATCGATGACTAACAACCTATATAAAAAAACATTAAAATGTATAGAATAACGTATTACTAGAACATTTATACCACTTTGGCACGTTCGGATTCATAAATAACAAAAGTAGTGAAAATGTTTCATTCCGCATAGCCGGTTCGGTGAATCGATCACTGATAACCTATATAAAAAAAAATTAACACGTATAGAGTAACGTATTACTAGAACATTTATACCACTTTGGCACGTTCGGATTCTTAAACAACTAAATTATTGGAAATGTTTCGTTCCGCATAGTCGGTTCGGTGAATCGATGACTGACAACCTATATAAAAAAACATTAAAATGTATAGAATAACGTATTACTAGAACATTTATACCACTTTGGCACGTTCGCATTCTTAAATAACAAAATTATGGAAACTTTTTCGTTCCGTATAGGCGGTTCGGTGAATCGATAACTGATAACCTATATAAAAAACAATTAAAATGTATAGAATAACGTATTACTAGAACATTTATACCACTTTGGCACGTTCGCATTCTTAAATAACAAAATTATGGAAACTTTTTCGTTCCGTATAGGCGGTTCGGTGAACCGATAACTGATAACCTATATAAAAAACAATTAAAATGTATAGAATAACGTATTACTAGAACATTTATACCACTTTGGCACGTTCGGATTCATTAATAACAAAAGTAGTGAAAATGTTTCATTCCGCATAGCCGGTTCGGTGAATCGATGACTGATAACCTATATAAAGAATACATTAAAACGTATAGAATAACGTATTACTAGAACATTTATACCACTGTGGCACGTTCGGATTCTTAAATAACTATATTATTGAAAATGTTTCGTTCCGCATAGTCGGTTCGGTGAATCGATGACTGACAACCTATATAAAAAAAAATTAACACGTATAGAGTAACGTATTACTAGAACATTTATACCACTTTGGCACGTTCGCATTCTTAAATAACAAAATTATGGAAACTTTTTCGTTCCGTATAGGCGGTTCGGTGAATCGATAACTGATAACCTATATAAAAAACAATTAAAATGTATAGAATAACGTATTACTAGAACATTTATACCACTTTGGCACGTTCGGATTCATTAACAACAAAAGTAGTGAAAATGTTTCATTCCGCATAGCCGGTTCGGTGAATCGAAGACTGATAGTCCATATAAAAAAAAATTAACACGTATAGAGTAACGTATTACTAGAACATTTATACCACTTTGGCACGTTCGGATTCTTAAATAACAAAATTATTGAAAATTTTTCGTTCCGTATAGGCGGTTCGGTCAATCGATGACTGACAACCTATATAAAGAATACATTAAAACGTATAGAATAACGTATTACTAGAACATTTAGACCACTCTGGCACGTTCGGATTCTTAAATAACTATATTATTGAAAATGTTTCGTTCCGCATAGTCGGTTCGGTGAATCGATGACTGACAACCTATATAAAAAAAAATTAACACGTATAGAGTAACGTATTACTAGAACATTTATACCACTTTGGCACGTTCGCATTCTTAAATAACAAAATTATGGAAACTTTTTCGTTCCGTATAGGCGGTTCGGTGAATCGATAACTGATAACCTATATAAAAAACAATTAAAATGTATAGAATAACGTATTACTAGAACATTTATACCACTTTGGCACGTTCGGATTCATTAACAACAAAAGTAGTGAAAATGTTTCATTCCGCATAGCCGGTTCGGTGAATCGAAGACTGATAGTCCATATAAAAAAAAATTAACACGTATAGAGTAACGTATTACTAGAACATTTATACCACTTTGGCACGTTCGGATTCTTAAATAACAAAATTATTGAAAATTTTTCGTTCCGTATAGTCGGTTCGGTGAATCGATGACTGATAACCTATATAAAGAATACATTAAAACGTATAGAATAACGTATTACTAGAACATTTATACCACTTTGGCACGTTCGGATTCGTAAATAACAAAATTATTGAAAATTTTTCGTTCCGTATAGTCGGTTCGGTGAATCGATGACTAACAACCTATATAAAAAAACATTAAAATGTATAGAATAACGTATTACTAGAACATTTATACCACTTTGGCACGTTCGCATTCTTAAATAACAAAATTATGGAAACTTTTTCGTTCCGTATAGGCGGTTCGGTGAATCGATAACTGATAACCTATATAAAAAACAATTAAAATGTATAGAATAACGTATTACTAGAACATTTATACCACTTTGGCACGTTCGGATTCATTAATAACAAAAGTAGTGAAAATGTTTCATTCCGCATAGCCGGTTCGGTGAATCGAAGACTGATAGTCCATATAAAAAAAAATTAACACGTATAGAGTAACGTATTACTAGAACATTTATACCACTTTGGCACGTTCGGATTCTTAAATAACAAAATTATTGAAAATTTTTCGTTCCGTATAGGCGGTTCGGTGAATCGATGACTGACAACCTATATAAAGAATACATTAAAACGTATAGAATAACGTATTACTAGAACATTTATACCACTCTGGCACGTTCGGATTCTTAAATAACTATACTATTGAAAATGTTTCGTTCCGCATAGTCGGCTCGGAGAATCGATGACTGACAACCTATATAAAAAAACATTAAAATGTATAGAATAACGTATTACTAGAACATTTATACCACTTTGGCACGTTCGGATTCATAAATAACAAAAGTAGTGAAAATGTTTCATTCCGCATAGCCGGTTCGGTGAATGGATGACTGATAACCTATATAAAAAAAAATTAACACGTATAGAGTAACGTATTACTAGAACATTTATACCACTTTGGCACGTTGGGATTCTTAAATAACAAAATTACTGATAATTTTTCGTTCCGCATAGTCGGTTCGGTGAATCGATGACTGAGAACCTATATAAAAAAACATTAAAACGTATAGTATAACGTATTTCTAGAACATTTATACCACTTTGGCACGTTCGGATTCTTAAATAACAAAACTATTGAAAATTTTTCGTTCCGCATAGTCGGTTCGGTGAATCGATGACTGATAACCTATATAAAGAATACATTAAAACGTATAGAATAACGTATTACTAGAACATTTATACCACTTTGGCACGTTCGGATTCGTAAATAACAAAATTATTGAAAATTTTTCGTTCCGTATAGGCGGTTCGGTGAATCGATGACTGACAACCTATATAAAAAAACATTAAAATGTATAGAATAACGTATTACTAGAACATTTATACCACTTTGGCACGTTCGGATTCATAAATAACAAAAGTATTGAAAATGTTTCATTCCGCATAGCTGGTTCGGTGAAACGATGACTGATAACCTATATAAAAAAGAATTAGCACTTATAGAGTAACGTATTACTAGAACATTTATACCACTTTGGCACGTTCGGATTCTTAAATAACAAAATTATTGAACATTTTTCGTTCCGTATAGGCGGTTCGGTGAATCGATGACTGACAACCTATATAAAGAATACATTAAAACGTATAGAATAACGTATTACTAGAACATTTATGCCACTCTGGCACGTTCGGAATCTTAAATAACAAAATTATTGAAAATGTTTCGTTCCGCATAGTCGGCTCGGTGAATCGATGACTGATAACCTATATAAAGAATACATTAAAACGTATAGAATAACATATTACTAGAACATATGTACCACTCTGGCACGTTCGGATTCTTAAATAACTAAATTATTGAAAATGTTTCGTTCCGCATAGTCGGTTCGGTGAATCGATGACTAACAACCTATATAAAAAAACATTAAAATGTATAGAATAACGTATTACTAGAACATTTATACCACTTTGGCACGTTCGGATTCATAAATAACAAAAGTAGTGAAAATGTTTCATTCCGCATAGCCGGTTCGGTGAATCGATCACTGATAACCTATATAAAAAAAAATTAACACGTATAGAGTAACGTATTACTAGAACATTTATACCACTTTGGCACGTTCGGATTCTTAAACAACTAAATTATTGGAAATGTTTCGTTCCGCATAGTCGGTTCGGTGAATCGATGACTGACAACCTATATAAAAAAACATTAAAATGTATAGAATAACGTATTACTAGAACATTTATACCACTTTGGCACGTTCGCATTCTTAAATAACAAAATTATGGAAACTTTTTCGTTCCGTATAGGCGGTTCGGTGAATCGATAACTGATAACCTATATAAAAAACAATTAAAATGTATAGAATAACGTATTACTAGAACATTTATACCACTTTGGCACGTTCGCATTCTTAAATAACAAAATTATGGAAACTTTTTCGTTCCGTATAGGCGGTTCGGTGAACCGATAACTGATAACCTATATAAAAAACAATTAAAATGTATAGAATAACGTATTACTAGAACATTTATACCACTTTGGCACGTTCGGATTCATTAATAACAAAAGTAGTGAAAATGTTTCATTCCGCATAGCCGGTTCGGTGAATCGATGACTGATAACCTATATAAAGAATACATTAAAACGTATAGAATAACGTATTACTAGAACATTTATACCACTGTGGCACGTTCGGATTCTTAAATAACTATATTATTGAAAATGTTTCGTTCCGCATAGTCGGTTCGGTGAATCGATGACTGACAACCTATATAAAAAAAAATTAACACGTATAGAGTAACGTATTACTAGAACATTTATACCACTTTGGCACGTTCGCATTCTTAAATAACAAAATTATGGAAACTTTTTCGTTCCGTATAGGCGGTTCGGTGAATCGATAACTGATAACCTATATAAAAAACAATTAAAATGTATAGAATAACGTATTACTAGAACATTTATACCACTTTGGCACGTTCGGATTCATTAACAACAAAAGTAGTGAAAATGTTTCATTCCGCATAGCCGGTTCGGTGAATCGAAGACTGATAGTCCATATAAAAAAAAATTAACACGTATAGAGTAACGTATTACTAGAACATTTATACCACTTTGGCACGTTCGGATTCTTAAATAACAAAATTATTGAAAATTTTTCGTTCCGTATAGGCGGTTCGGTCAATCGATGACTGACAACCTATATAAAGAATACATTAAAACGTATAGAATAACGTATTACTAGAACATTTAGACCACTCTGGCACGTTCGGATTCTTAAATAACTATATTATTGAAAATGTTTCGTTCCGCATAGTCGGTTCGGTGAATCGATGACTGACAACCTATATAAAAAAAAATTAACACGTATAGAGTAACGTATTACTAGAACATTTATACCACTTTGGCACGTTCGCATTCTTAAATAACAAAATTATGGAAACTTTTTCGTTCCGTATAGGCGGTTCGGTGAATCGATAACTGATAACCTATATAAAAAACAATTAAAATGTATAGAATAACGTATTACTAGAACATTTATACCACTTTGGCACGTTCGGATTCATTAACAACAAAAGTAGTGAAAATGTTTCATTCCGCATAGCCGGTTCGGTGAATCGAAGACTGATAGTCCATATAAAAAAAAATTAACACGTATAGAGTAACGTATTACTAGAACATTTATACCACTTTGGCACGTTCGGATTCTTAAATAACAAAATTATTGAAAATTTTTCGTTCCGTATAGGCGGTTCGGTGAATCGATGACTGACAACCTATATAAAGAATACATTAAAACGTATAGAATAACGTATTACTAGAACATTTATACCACTCTGGCACGTTCGGATTCTTAAATAACTATACTATTGAAAATGTTTCGTTCCGCATAGTCGGTTCGGAGAATCGATGACTGACAACCTATATAAAAAAACATTAAAATGTATAGAATAACGTATTACTAGAACATTTATACCACTCTGGCACGTTCGGATTCATAAATAACAAAAGTATTGAAAATGTTTCATTCCGCATAGCCGGTTCGGTGAAACGATGACTGATAACCTATATAAAAAAAAATTAACACGTATAGAGTAACGTATTACTAGAACATTTATACCACTTTGGCACGTTCGGATTCTTAAATAACAAAATTATTGAACATTTTTCGTTCCGTATAGGCGGTTCGGTGAATCGATGACTGACAACCTATATAAAGAATACAATAAAACGTATAGAATAACGTATTACTAGAACATTTATACCACTCTGGCTCGTTCGGATTCTTAAATAACTAAATTATTGAAAATGTTTCATTCCCCAAAGTCGGTTCGGAGAATCGATGACTGATAACCTATATAAAAAACAATTAACACGTATAGAGCAACGTATTACTAGAGCATTTATACTACTTTGGCATGTTCGGATTCATAAATAACAAAATTATTGAAAACGATTCGTTCCGCATATTCGGTTCAGTGAATCGATGACTAAGAACCTATATAAAAAAACATTAAAATGTATAGGATAACGTACCACTAGAACATTTTTACAACTTTGACACGTTCGGATTCTTAAATAACAAAATCATTGAAAATTTTTCGTTCCGCATAGTGGGTTCGGCGCCCAGTTCGAACATGCCAAAGTCCGCACGGCATAGTCGGTTCGGTGAATCGATGACTGATAACCTATATAAAAAAAAATTAACAAGTATAGAGTAACGTATTACTAAAACATTTATACCACTTTGGCACGTTCGGATTCATAAATAACAAAAGTAGTGAAAATGTTTCATTCCGCATAGCCGGTTCGGTGAATCGATGACTGATAACCCATATAAAAAAAAATTAACACGTATAGAGTAACGTATTACTAGAACATTTATACCACTTTGGCACGTTCGGATTCTTAAATAACAAAATTATGGAAACTTTTTCGTTCCGTATAGGCGGTTCGGTGAATCGATTACTGATAACCTATATAAAAAACAATTAACAGGTATAGAATAACGTATTACTAGAACATTTATACCACTCTGGCACGTCCGGATTCTTAAATAACAAAATTATTGAATATTTTTCGTTCCGTATAGGCGGTTCGGTGAATCGATGACTGACAACCTATATAAAGAATACATTAAAACGTATAGAATAACGTATTACTTGAACATATATACCACTCTTTCACGTTCGGATTCTTAAATAACTAAATTATTGAAAACGTTTCGTTCCGCATAGTCGCTTCGGTGAATCGATGACTGATAACCTATATAAAAAAAAACATTCAAACGTATAGAATAATGTATTGCTAGAACATTTATACCACTTTGGCACATGCGGACTCTTAAATAACAAAATTATTGAAAATGTTTCGTTTCGCATAGTCGGTTCGGTGAATCGATGACTGACAACCTACATAAAAAAACATTAAAATGTATAGAATAACGTACCACTAGAACATTTATACCACTTTGGCACGTTCGGATTCTTAAATAACAAAATTATTGAAAATGTTTCATTCCCCAAAGTCGGTTCGGAGAATCGATGACTGATAACCTATATAAAAAACAATTAACACGTATAGAGCAACGTATTACTAGAGCATTTATACGACTTTGGCACGTTCGGATACATAAATAACAAAATTATTGAAAATGATTCGTTCCGCATATTCGGTTCAGTGAATCGATGACTAACAACCTATATAAAAAAACATTAAAATGTATAGAATAACGTACCACTAGAACATTTATACCACTTTGGCACGTTCGGATTCTTAAATAACAAAATTATTGAAAATGTTTCATTCCCCAAAGTCGGTTCGGAAAATCGATGACTGATAACCTATATAAAAAACAATTAACACGTATAGAGCAACGTATTACTAGAGCATTTATACGACTTTGGCACGTTCGGATTCATAAATAACAAAATTATTGAAAATGATTCGTTCCGCATATTCGGTTCAGTGAATCGATGACTAAGAACCTATATAAAAAAACATTAAAATGTATAGAATAACGTACCACTAGAACATTTATACAACTTTGGCACGTTCGGATTCTTAAATAACAAAATTATTGAAAATGTTTCGTTCCGCATAGTCGGCTCGGTGAATCGATGACTGATAACCTATATAAAGAATACATTAAAACGTATAGAATAACGTATTACTAGAACATATGTACCACTCTGGCACGTTCGGATTCTTAAATAACTAAATTATTGATAACGTTTCGTTCCGCATAGTCGGTTCGGTGAATCGATGACTAACAACCTATATAAAAAAAATTAACACGTATAGAGTAACGTATTACTAGAACATTTATACCACTTTGGCACGTTCGGATTCTTAAATAGCAAAATTATTGAAAATTTTTCGTTCCGTATAGGCGGTTCGGTGAATCGATGACTGATAACCTATATAGAAAACAATTAACACGTATAGAATAACGTATTACTAGAACGTTTATACCACTTTGGCACGTTCGGATTTGTAAATAACAAAATTATTGAAAATTTTTCGTTCCGCATAGTCGGTTCGGTGAATCGATGACTGACAACCTATATAAAAAAACATTAAAACGTATAGTATAACGTATTACTAGAACATTTATACTACTTTGGCACGTTCGGATTCTTAAATAACATAAGTAGTAAAAATGTTTCATTCCGCATAGCCGGTTCGGTGAATCGATGACTGATAACCTATATAAAAAAAAATTAACACGTATAGAGTAACGTATTACTAGAACATTTATACCACTTTGGCACGTTCGGATTCTTAAATAACAAAATTATGGAAACTTTTTCGTTCCGTATAGGCGGTTCGGTGAATCGATTACTGATAACCTATATAAAAAACAATTAACAGGTACAGAATAACGTATTACTAGAACATTTATACCACTCTGGCACGTCCGGATTCTTAAATAACAAAATTATTGAATATTTTTCGTTCCGTATAGGCGGTTCGGTGAATCGATGACTGACAACCTATATAAAGAATACATTAAAACGAGTGATGCCCACTTGGACGCCGACCGCTTGGACGCGTCCCGATTGGACGGTCCCGATTCGAATCGTTCCAATTCGAAGCGGTGCCGATTGGACGCGTTCCAATTCTATGCAGGGCTTATAGAACCTAACCTAACCAAATCTAACCTCTTCGAATTGGGACGCGTCCAATCGGCACCGCTTCGAATTGGAACGCGTCGAATCGGGACCGTCCAAACGGAACGCGTCCAATCGGTCGACGTCCAAGTGGGACACCCCCCATTAAAACGTATAGAATAACGTATTACTAAAACATTTATACCACTCTGGCTCGTTCGGATTCTTAAATAACTAAATTATTGAAAATGTTTCGTTCCGCATAGTCGGTTCGGTGAATCGATGACTGACAACCTATATAAAGAATACATTAAAACGTATAGAATAACGTATTACTAGAACATATATACCACTCTTTCACGTTCGGATTCTTAAATAACTAAATTATTGAAAACGTTTCGTTCCGCATAGTCGCTTCGGTGAATCGATGACTGATAACCTATATAAAAAAAAACATTCAAACGTATAGAATAATGTATTGCTAGAACATTTATACCACTTTGGCACATGCGGACTCTTAAATAACAAAATTATTGAAAATGTTTCGTTTCGCATAGTCGGTTCGGTGAATCGATGACTGACAACCTACATAAAAAAACATTAAAATGTATAGAATAACGTACCACTAGAACATTTATACCACTTTGGCACGTTCGGATTCTTAAATAACAAAATTATTGAAAATGTTTCATTCCCCAAAGTCGGTTCGGAGAATCGATGACTGATAACCTATATAAAAAACAATTAACACGTATAGAGCAACGTATTACTAGAGCATTTATACGACTTTGGCACGTTCGGATACATAAATAACAAAATTATTGAAAATGATTCGTTCCGCATATTCGGTTCAGTGAATCGATGACTAACAACCTATATAAAAAAACATTAAAATGTATAGAATAACGTACCACTAGAACATTTATACCACTTTGGCACGTTCGGATTCTTAAATAACAAAATTATTGAAAATATTTCATTCCCCAAAGTCGGTTCGGAAAATCGATGACTGATAACCTATATAAAAAACAATTAACACGTATAGAGCAACGTATTACTAGAGCATTTATACGACTTTGGCACGTTCGGATTCATAAATAACAAAATTATTGAAAATGATTCGTTCCGCATATTCGGTTCAGTGAATCGATGACTAAGAACCTATATAAAAAAACATTAAAATGTATAGAATAACGTACCACTAGAACATTTATACAACTTTGGCACGTTCGGATTCTTAAATAACAAAATTATTGAAAATGTTTCGTTCCGCATAGTCGGCTCGGTGAATCGATGACTGATAACCTATATAAAGAATACATTAAAACGTATAGAATAACGTATTACTAGAACATATGTACCACTCTGGCACGTTCGGATTCTTAAATAACTAAATTATTGAAAACGTTTCGTTCCGCATAGTCGGTTCGGTGAATCGATGACTAACAACCTATATAAAAAAAATTAACACGTATAGAGTAACGTATTACTAGAACATTTATACCACTTTGGCACGTTCGGATTCTTAAATAGCAAAATTATTGAAAATTTTTCGTTCCGTATAGGCGGTTCGGTGAATCGATGACTGATAACCTGTATAGAAAACAATTAACACGTATAGAATAACGTATTACTAGAACGTTTATACCACTTTGGCACGTTCGGATTTGTAAATAACAAAATTATTGAAAATTTTTCGTTCCGCATAGTCGGTTCGGTGAATCGATGACTGACAACCTATATAAAAAAACATTAAAACGTATAGTATAACGTATTACTAGAACATTTATACCACTTTGGCACGTTCGGATTCTTAAATAACAAAACTATTGAAAATTTTTCGTTCCGCGTAGTCGGTTCGGAGAATCGATGACTGATAACCTACATATAAAACAATTAACACGTATAGAGTAACGTATTACTAGAACATTTATACCACTCTGGCTCGTTCGGATTCTTAAATAACTAAATTATTGAAAATATTTCGTTCCGCATAGTCGGTTCGGAGAATCGATGACTGATAACCTACATATAAAACAATTAACACGTATAGAGTAACGTATTACTAGAGCATTTATACGACTTTGGCACGTTCGGATTCATAAATAACAAAATTATTGAAAATTTTTCGTTCCGTATAGGCGGTTCGGTGAATCGATGACTGATAACCTATATAAAAAACAATTAACACGTATAGAATAACGTATTACTAGAACATTTATACCACTCTGGCACGCTCGGACTCTTAAATAACTAAATTATTGAAAATGTTTCGTTCCGCATAGTCGGTAGAGTGAATTGATTACTAACAACCTATATAAAAAAACATTAAAATGTATAGAATAACGTACCACTAGAACATTTATACTACTTTGGCACGTTCGGATTCTTAAATAACATAAGTAGTAAAAATGTTTCATTCCGCATAGCCGGTTCGGTGAATCGATGACTGATAACCTATATAAAAAAAAATTAACACGTATAGAGTAACGTATTACTAGAACATTTATACCACTTTGGCACGTTCGGATTCTTAAATAACAAAATTATTGAAAATGTTTCATTCCCCAAAGTCGGTTCGGAGAATCGATGACTGATAACCTATATAAAAAACAATTAACACGTATAGAGCAACGTATTACTAGAGCATTTATACGACTTTGGCACGTTCGGATTCATAAATAACAAAATTAATGAAAATGTTTCGTTTCGCATAGTCGGTTCGGTGAATCGATGACTGACAACCTACATAAAAAAACATTAAAATGTATAGAATAAAGTATTACTAGAACATTTATAACACTTTGGCACGTTCGGATTCATAAATAACAAAAGTATTGAAAATGTTTCATTCCTCATAGCTGGTTCGGTGAAACGATGACTGATAACCTATATAAAAAAAAATTAGCGCTTATAGAGTAACGTATTACTAGAACATTTATACCACTTTGGCACGTTCGGATTCTTAAATAACAAAATTATTGAACATTTTTCGTTCCGTATAGGCGGTTCGGTGAATCGATGACTGACAACCTATATAAAGAATACATTAAAACGTATAGAATAACGTATTACTAGAACATTTATACCACTTTGGCACGTTCGGATTCGTAAATAACAAGATTATTGAAAATTTTTCGATCCGTATAGGCGGTTCGGTGAATCGATGACTGACAACCTATATAAAAAAACATTAAAGGGTATAGAATAACGTATTACTAGACCATTTATACCACTTTGGCACGTTCGCATTCTTAAATAACAAAATTATGGAAACTTTTTCGTTCCGTATAGGCGGTTCGGTGAATCGATAACTGATAACCTATATAAAAAAAAATTAACACGTATAGAGTAACGTATTACTAGAACATTTATACCACTTTGGCACGTTCGGATTCTTAAACAACTAAATTATTGGAAATGTTTCGTTCCGCATAGTCGGTTCGGTGAATCGATGACTGACAACCTATATAAAAAAACATTAAAATGTATAGAATAACGTATTACTAGAACATTTATACCACTTTGGCACGTTCGCATTCTTAAATAACAAAATTCTGGAAACTTTTTCGTTCCGTATAGGCGGTTCGGTGAATCGATAACTGATAACCTAAATAAAAAACAATTAAAATGTATAGAATAACGTATTACTAGAACATTTATACCACTTTGGCACGTTCGCATTCTTAAATAACAAAATTATGGAAACTTTTTCGTTCCGTATAGGCGGTTCGGTGAACCGATAACTGATAACCTATATAAAAAACAATTAAAATGTATAGAATAACGTATTACTAGAACATTTATACCACTTTGGCACGTTCGGATTCATTAATAACAAAAGTAGTGAAAATGTTTCATTCCGCATAGTCGGTTCGGTGAATCGATGACTGATAACCTATATAAAGAATACATTAAAACGTATAGAATAACGTATTACTAGAACATTTATACCACTGTGGCACGTTCGGATTCTTAAATAACTATATTATTGAAAATGTTTCGTTCCGCATAGTCGGTTCGGTGAATCGATGACTGACAACCTATATAAAAAAAAATTAACACGTATAGAGTAACGTATTACTAGAACATTTATACCACTCTGGCACGTTCGGATTCTTAAATAACAAAATTATTGAAAATGTTTCGTTCCGTATAGGCGGTTCGGTGAATCGATGACTGACAACCTATATAAAGAATACATTAAAACGTATAGAATAACGTATTACTAGAACATTTATACCACTCTGGCACGTTCGGATTCTTAAATAACAAAAGTAGTGAAAATGTTTCATTCCGCATAGCCGGTTCGGTGAATCGATGACTGATAACCTATATAAAAAAAAATTAACACGTATAGAGTAACGTATTACTAGAACATTTATACCACTTTGGCACGTTGGGATTCTTAAATAACAAAATTATTGATAATTTTTCGTTCCGCATAGTCGGTTCGGTGAATCGATGACTGAGAACCTATATAAAAAAACATTAAAACGTATAGTATAACGTATTTCTAGAACATTTATACCACTTTGGCACGTTCGGATTCTTAAATAACAAAACTATTGAAAATTTTTCGTTCCGCATAGTCGGTTCGGTGAATCGATGACTGATAACCTATATAAAGAATACATTAAAACGTATAGAATAACGTATTACTAGAACATTTATACCACTTTGGCACGTTCGGATTCGTAAATAACAAAATTATTGAAAATTTTTCGTTCCGTATAGGCGGTTCGGTGAATCGATGACTGACAACCTATATAAAAAAACATTAAAATGTATAGAATAACGTATTACTAGAACATTTATACCACTTTGGCACGTTCGGATTCATAAATAACAAAAGAATTGAAAATGTTTCATTCCGCATAGCTGGTTCGGTGAAACGATGACTGATAACCTATATAAAAAAAAATTAGCACTTATAGAGTAACGTATTACTAGAACATTTATACCACTTTGGCACGTTCGGATTCTTAAATAACAAAATTATTGAACATTTTTCGTTCCGTATAGGCGGTTCGGTGAATCGATGACTGACAACCTATATAAAGAATACATTAAAACGTATAGAATAACGTATTACTAGAACATTTATGCCACTCTGGCACGTTCGGAATCTTAAATAACAAAATTATTGAAAATGTTTCGTTCCGCATAGTCGGCTCGGTGAATCGATGACTGATAACCTATATAAAGAATACATTAAGACGTATAGAATAACGTATTACGAGAACATATGTACCACTGTGGCACGTTCGGATTCATTAATAACAAAAGTAGTGAAAATGTTTCATTCCGCATAGCCGGTTCGGTGAATCGATGACTGATAACCTATATAAAGAATACATTAAAACGTATAGAATAACGTATTACTAGAACATTTATACCACTGTGGCACGTTCGGATTCTTAAATAACTATATTATTGAAAATGTTTCGTTCCGCATAGTCGGTTCGGTGAATCGATGACTGACAACCTATATAAAAAAAAATTAACACGTATAGAGTAACGTATTACTAGAACATTTATACCACTTTGGAACGTTCGGATTCTCAAATAACAAAATTATTGAAAATTTTTCGTTCCGTATAGGCGGTTCGGTGAATCGATGACTGACAACCTATATAAAGAATACATTAAAACGTATAGAATAACGTATTACTAGAACATTTATACCACTCTGGCACGTTCGGATTCTTAAATAACTATACTATTGAAAATGTTTCGTTCCTCATAGTCGGTTCGGAGAATCGATGACTGACAACCTATATAAAAAAACATTAAAATGTATAGAATAACGTATTACTAGAACATTTATACCACTTTGGCGCGTTCGGATTCATAAATAACAAAAGTATTGAAAATGTTTCATTCCGCATAGCCGGTTCGGTGAAACGATGACTGATAACCTATATAAAAAAAAATTAACACGTATAGAGTAACGTATTACTAGAACATTTATACCACTTTGGCACGTTCGGATTCTCAAATAACAAAATTATTGAACATTTTTCGTTCCGTATAGGCGGTTCGGTGAATCGATGACTGACAACCTATATAAAGAATACAATAAAACGTATAGAATAACGTATTACTAGAACATTTATACCACTCTGGCTCGTTCGGATTCTTAAATAAATAAATTATTGAAAATGTTTCATTCCCCAAAGTCGGTTCGGAGAATCGATGACTGATAACCTATATAAAAAACAATTAACACGTATAGAGCAACGTATTACTAGAGCATTTATACGACTTTGGCACGTTCGGATTCATAAATAACAAAATTATTGAAAACGATTCGTTCCGCATATTCGGTTCAGTGAATCGATGACTAAGAACCTATATAAAAAAACATTAAAATGTATAGGATAACGTACCACTAGAACATTTTTACAACTTTGACACGTTCGGATTCTTAAATAACAAAATCATTGAAAATTTTTCGTTCCGCATAGTGGGTTCGGCGCCCAGTTCGAACATGCCAAAGTCCGCCCGGCATAGTCGGTTCGGTGAATCGATGACTGATAACCTATATAAAAAAAAATTAACAAGTATAGAGTAACGTATTACTAAAACATTTATACCACTTTGGCACGTTCGGATTCATAAATAACAAAAGTATTGAAAATGTTTCATTCCGCATAGCCGGTTCGGTGAATCGATGACTGATAACCTATATAAAGAATACATTAAAACGTATAGAATAACGTATTACTAGAACATTTATACCACTGTGGCACGTTCGGATTCTTAAATAACTATATTATTGAAAATGTTTCGTTCCGCATAGTCGGTTCGGTGAATCGATGACTGACAACCTATATAAAAAAAAATTAACACGTATAGAGTAACGTATTACTAGAACATTTATACCACTTTGGCACGTTCGCATTCTTAAATAACAAAATTATGGAAACTTTTTCGTTCCGTATAGGCGGTTCGGTGAATCGATAACTGATAACCTATATAAAAAACAATTAAAATGTATAGAATAACGTATTACTAGAACATTTATACCACTTTGGCACGTTCGGATTCATAAATAACAAAAGTAGTGAAAATGTTTCATTCCGCATAGCCGGTTCGGTGAATCGATGACTGATAACCTATATAAAAAAAAATTAATACGTATAGAGTAACGTATTACTAGAACATTTATACCACTTTGGCACGTTGGGATTCTTAAATAACAAAATTATTGATAATTTTTCGTTCCGCATAGTCGGTTCGGTGAATCGATGACTGAGAACCTATATAAAAAAACATTAAAACGTATAGTATAACGTATTTCTAGAACATTTATACCACTTTGGCACGTTCGGATTCTTAAATAACAAAACTATTGAAAATTTTTCGTTCCGCATAGTCGGTTCGGTGAATCGATGACTGATAACCTATATAAAGAATACATTAAAACGTATAGAATAACGTATTACTAGAACATTTATACCACTTTGGCACGTTCGGATTCGTAAATAACAAAATTATTGAAAATTTTTCGTTCCGTATAGTCGGTTCGGTGAATCGATGACTAACAACCTATATAAAAAAACATTAAAATGTATAGAATAACGTATTACTAGAACATTTATACCACTTTGGCACGTTCGCATTCTTAAATAACAAAATTATGGAAACTTTTTCGTTCCGTATAGGCGGTTCGGTGAATCGATAACTGATAACCTATATAAAAAACAATTAAAATGTATAGAATAACGTATTACTAGAACATTTATACCACTTTGGCACGTTCGGATTCATTAATAACAAAAGTAGTGAAAATGTTTCATTCCGCATAGCCGGTTCGGTGAATCGGAGACTGATAGTCCATATAAAAAAAAATTAACACGTATAGAGTAACGTATTACTAGAACATTTATACCACTTTGGCACGTTCGGATTCTTAAATAACAAAATTATTGAAAATTTTTCGTTCCGTATTGGCGGTTCGGTGAATCGATGACTGACAACCTATATAAAGAATACATTAAAACGTATAGAATAACGTATTACTAGAACATTTATACCACTCTGGCACGTTCGGATTCTTAAATAACTATACTATTGAAAATGTTTCGTTCCGCATAGTCGGTTCGGAGAATCGATGACTGACAACCTATATAAAAAAACATTAAAATGTATAGAATAACGTATTACTAGAACATTTATACCACTTTGGCACGTTCGGATTCATAAATAACAAAAGTAGTGAAAATGTTTCATTCCGCATAGCCGGTTCGGTGAATCGATGACTGATAACCTATATAAAAAAAAATTAACACGTATAGAGTAACGTATTACTAGAACATTTATACCACTTTGGCACGTTGGGATTCTTAAATAACAAAATTACTGATAATTTTTCGTTCCGCATAGTCGGTTCGGTGAATCGATGACTGAGAACCTATATAAAAAAACATTAAAACGTATAGTATAACGTATTTCTAGAACATTTATACCACTTTGGCACGTTCGGATTCTTAAATAACAAAACTATTGCAAAATTTTTCGTTCCGCATAGTCGGTTCGGTGAATCGATGACTGATAACCTATATAAAGAATACATTAAAACGTATAGAATAACGTATTACTAGAACATTTATACCACTTTGGCACGTTCGGATTCGTAAATAACAAAATTATTGAAAATTTTTCGTTCCGTATAGGCGGTTCGGTGAATCGATGACTGACAACCTATATAAAAAAACATTAAAATGTATAGAATAACGTATTACTAGAACATTTATACCACTTTGGCACGTTCGGATTCATAAATAACAAAAGTATTGAAAATGTTTCATTCCGCATAGCTGGTTCGGTGAAACGATGACTGATAACCTATATAAAAAAGAATTAGCACTTATAGAGTAACGTATTACTAGAACATTTATACCACTTTGGCACGTTCGGATTCTTAAATAACAAAATTATTGAACATTTTTCGTTCCGTATAGGCGGTTCGGTGAATCGATGACTGACAACCTATATAAAGAATACATTAAAACGTATAGAATAACGTATTACTAGAACATTTATGCCACTCTGGCACGTTCGGAATCTTAAATAACAAAATTATTGAAAATGTTTCGTTCCGCATAGTCGGCTCGGTGAATCGATGACTGATAACCTATATAAAGAATACATTAAAACGTATAGAATAACATATTACTAGAACATATGTACCACTCTGGCACGTTCGGATTCTTAAATAACTAAATTATTGAAAATGTTTCGTTCCGCATAGTCGGTTCGGTGAATCGATGACTAACAACCTATATAAAAAAACATTAAAATGTATAGAATAACGTATTACTAGAACATTTATACCACTTTGGCACGTTCGGATTCATAAATAACAAAAGTAGTGAAAATGTTTCATTCCGCATAGCCGGTTCGGTGAATCGATCACTGATAACCTATATAAAAAAAAATTAACACGTATAGAGTAACGTATTACTAGAACATTTATACCACTTTGGCACGTTCGGATTCTTAAACAACTAAATTATTGGAAATGTTTCGTTCCGCATAGTCGGTTCGTTGAATCGATGACTGACAACCTATATAAAAAAACATTAAAATGTATAGAATAACGTATTACTAGAACATTTATACCACTTTGGCACGTTCGGATTCTTAAATAACAAAACTATTGAAAATTTTTCGTTCCGCATAGTCGGTTCGGTGAATCGATGACTGATAACCTATATAAAGAATACATTAAAACGTATAGAATAACGTATTACTAGAACATTTATACCACTTTGGCACGTTCGGATTCGTAAATAACAAAATTATTGAAAATTTTTCGTTCCGTATAGGCGGTTCGGTGAATCGATGACTGACAACCTATATAAAAAAACATTAAAATGTATAGAATAACGTATTACTAGAACATTTATACCACTTTGGCACGTTCGGATTCATAAATAACAAAAGTATTGAAAATGTTTCATTCCGCATAGCTGGTTCGGTGAAACGATGACTGATAACCTATATAAAAAAGAATTAGCACTTATAGAGTAACGTATTACTAGAACATTTATACCACTTTGGCACGTTCGGATTCTTAAATAACAAAATTATTGAACATTTTTCGTTCCGTATAGGCGGTTCGGTGAATCGATGACTGACAACCTATATAAAGAATACATTAAAACGTATAGAATAACGTATTACTAGAACATTTATGCCACTCTGGCACGTTCGGAATCTTAAATAACAAAATTATTGAAAATGTTTCGTTCCGCATAGTCGGCTCGGTGAATCGATGACTGATAACCTATATAAAGAATACATTAAAACGTATAGAATAACATATTACTAGAACATATGTACCACTCTGGCACGTTCGGATTCTTAAATAACTAAATTATTGAAAATGTTTCGTTCCGCATAGTCGGTTCGGTGAATCGATGACTAACAACCTATATAAAAAAACATTAAAATGTATAGAATAACGTATTACTAGAACATTTATACCACTTTGGCACGTTCGGATTCATAAATAACAAAAGTAGTGAAAATGTTTCATTCCGCATAGCCGGTTCGGTGAATCGATCACTGATAACCTATATAAAAAAAAATTAACACGTATAGAGTAACGTATTACTAGAACATTTATACCACTTTGGCACATTCGGATTCTTAAACAACTAAATTATTGGAAATGTTTCGTTCCGCATAGTCGGTTCGGTGAATCGATGACTGACAACCTATATAAAAAAACATTAAAATGTATAGAATAACGTATTACTAGAACATTTATACCACTTTGGCACGTTCGCATTCTTAAATAACAAAATTATGGAAACTTTTTCGTTCCGTATAGGCGGTTCGGTGAATCGATAACTGATAACCTATATAAAAAACAATTAAAATGTATAGAATAACGTATTACTAGAACATTTATACCACTTTGGCACGTTCGCATTCTTAAATAACAAAATTATGGAAACTTTTTCGTTCCGTATAGGCGGTTCGGTGAACCGATAACTGATAACCTATATAAAAAACAATTAAAATGTATAGAATAACGTATTACTAGAACATTTATACCACTTTGGCACGTTCGGATTCATTAATAACAAAAGTAGTGAAAATGTTTCATTCCGCATAGCCGGTTCGGTGAATCGATGACTGATAACCTATATAAAGAATACATTAAAACGTATAGAATAACGTATTACTAGAACATTTATACCACTGTGGCACGTTCGGATTCTTAAATAACTATATTATTGAAAATGTTTCGTTCCGCATAGTCGGTTCGGTGAATCGATGACTGACAACCTATATAAAAAAAAATTAACTCGTATAGAGTAACGTATTACTAGAACATTTATACCACTTTGGCACGTTCGCATTCTTAAATAACAAAATTATGGAAACTTTTTCGTTCCGTATAGGCGGTTCGGTGAATCGATAACTGATAACCTATATAAAAAAAAATTAACACGTATAGAGTAACGTATTACTAGACATTTATACCACTTTGGCACGTTCGGATTCTTAAATAACAAAATTATTGAAAATTTTTCGTTCCGTATAGGCGGTTCGGTGAATCGATGACTGACAACCTATATAAAGAATACATTAAAACGTATAGAATAACGTATTACTAGAACATTTATACCACTCTGGCACGTTCGGATTCTTAAATAACTATACTATTGAAAATGTTTCGTTCCGCATAGTCGGTTCGGAGAATCGATGACTGACAACCTATATAAAAAAACATTAAAATGTATAGAATAACGTATTACTAGAACATTTATACCACTTTGGCACGTTCGGATTCATAAATAACAAAAGTAGTGAAAATGTTTCATTCCGCATAGCCGGTTCGGTGAATCGATGACTGATAACCTATATAAAAAAAAATTAACACGTATAGAGTAACGTATTACTAGAACATTTATACCACTTTGGCACGTTGGGATTCTTAAATAACAAAATTATTGATAATTTTTCGTTCCGCATAGTCGGTTCGGTGAATCGATGACTGAGAACCTATATAAAAAAACATTAAAACGTATAGTATAACGTATTTCTAGAACATTTATACCACTTTGGCACGTTCGGATTCTTAAATAACAAAACTATTGAAAATTTTTCGTTCCGCATAGTCGGTTCGGTGAATCGATGACTGATAACCTATATAAAGAATACATTAAAACGTATAGAATAACGTATTACTAGAACATTTATACCACTTTGGCACGTTCGGATTCGTAAATAACAAAATTATTGAAAATTTTTCGTTCCGTATAGTCGGTTCGGTGAATCGATGACTAACAACCTATATAAAAAAACATTAAAATGTATAGAATAACGTATTACTAGAACATTTATACCACTTTGGCACGTTCGCATTCTTAAATAACAAAATTATGGAAACTTTTTCGTTCCGTATAGGCGGTTCGGTGAATCGATAACTGATAACCTATATAAAAAACAATTAAAATGTATAGAATAACGTATTACTAGAACATTTATACCACTTTGGCACGTTCGGATTCATTAATAACAAAAGTAGTGAAAATGTTTCATTCCGCATAGTCGGTTCGGTGAATCGGAGACTGATAGTCCATATAAAAAAAAATTAACACGTATAGAGTAACGTATTACTAGAACATTTATACCACTTTGGCACGTTCGGATTCTTAAATAACAAAATTATTGAAAATTTTTCGTTCCGTATTGGCGGTTCGGTGAATCGATGACTGACAACCTATATAAAGAATACATTAAAACGTATAGAATAACGTATTACTAGAACATTTATACCACTCTGGCACGTTCGGATTCTTAAATAACTATACTATTGAAAATGTTTCGTTCCGCATAGTCGGTTCGGAGAATCGATGACTGACAACCTATATAAAAAAACATTAAAATGTATAGAATAACGTATTACTAGAACATTTATACCACTTTGGCACGTTCGGATTCATAAATAACAAAAGTAGTGAAAATGTTTCATTCCGCATAGCCGGTTCGGTGAATCGATGACTGATAACCTATATAAAAAAAAATTAACACGTATAGAGTAACGTATTACTAGAACATTTATACCACTTTGGCACGTTGGGATTCTTAAATAACAAAATTACTGATAATTTTTCGTTCCGCATAGTCGGTTCGGTGAATCGATGACTGAGAACCTATATAAAAAAACATTAAAACGTATAGTATAACGTATTTCTAGAACATTTATACCACTTTGGCACGTTCGGATTCTTAAATAACAAAACTATTGCAAAATTTTTCGTTCCGCATAGTCGGTTCGGTGAATCGATGACTGATAACCTATATAAAGAATACATTAAAACGTATAGAATAACGTATTACTAGAACATTTATACCACTTTGGCACGTTCGGATTCGTAAATAACAAAATTATTGAAAATTTTTCGTTCCGTATAGGCGGTTCGGTGAATCGATGACTGACAACCTATATAAAAAAACATTAAAATGTATAGAATAACGTATTACTAGAACAATTATACCACTTTGGCACGTTCGGATTCATAAATAACAAAAGTATTGAAAATGTTTCATTCCGCATAGCTGGTTCGGTGAAACGATGACTGATAACCTATATAAAAAAGAATTACCACTTATAGAGTAACGTATTACTAGAACATTTATACCACTTTGGCACGTTCGGATTCTTAAATAACAAAATTATTGAACATTTTTCGTTCCGTATAGGCGGTTCGGTGAATCGATGACTGACAACCTATATAAAGAATACATTAAAACGTATAGAATAACGTATTACTAGAACATTTATGCCACTCTGGCACGTTCGGAATCTTAAATAACAAAATTATTGAAAATGTTTCGTTCCGCATAGTCGGCTCGGTGAATCGATGACTGATAACCTATATAAAGAATACATTAAAACGTATAGAATAACATATTACTAGAACATATGTACCACTCTGGCACGTTCGGATTCTTAAATAACTAAATTATTGAAAATGTTTCGTTCCGCATAGTCGGTTCGGTGAATCGATGACTAACAACCTATATAAAAAAACATTAAAATGTATAGAATAACGTATTACTAGAACATTTATACCACTTTGGCACGTTCGGATTCATAAATAACAAAAGTAGTGAAAATGTTTCATTCCGCATAGCCGGTTCGGTGAATCGATCACTGATAACCTATATAAAAAAAAATTAACACGTATAGAGTAACGTATTACTAGAACATTTATACCACTTTGGCACGTTCGGATTCTTAAACAACTAAATTATTGGAAATGTTTCGTTCCGCATAGTCGGTTCGTTGAATCGATGACTGACAACCTATATAAAAAAACATTAAAATGTATAGAATAACGTATTACTAGAACATTTATACCACTTTGGCACGTTCGGATTCTTAAATAACAAAACTACTGAAAATTTTTCGTTCCGCATAGTCGGTTCGGTGAATCGATGACTGATAACCTATATAAAGAATACATTAAAACGTATAGAATAACGTATTACTAGAACATTTATACCACTTTGGCACGTTCGGATTCGTAAATAACAAAATTATTGAAAATTTTTCGTTCCGTATAGGCGGTTCGGTGAATCGATGACTGACAACCTATATAAAAAAACATTAAAATGTATAGAATAACGTATTACTAGAACATTTATACCACTTTGGCACGTTCGGATTCATAAATAACAAAAGTATTGAAAATGTTTCATTCCGCATAGCTGGTTCGGTGAAACGATGACTGATAACCTATATAAAAAAGAATTAGCACTTATAGAGTAACGTATTACTAGAACATTTATACCACTTTGGCACGTTCGGATTCTTAAATAACAAAATTATTGAACATTTTTCGTTCCGTATAGGCGGTTCGGTGAATCGATGACTGACAACCTATATAAAGAATACATTAAAACGTATAGAATAACGTATTACTAGAACATTTATGCCACTCTGGCACGTTCGGAATCTTAAATAACAAAATTATTGAAAATGTTTCGTTCCGCATAGTCGGCTCGGTGAATCGATGACTGATAACCTATATAAAGAATACATTAAAACGTATAGAATAACATATTACTAGAACATATGTACCACTCTGGCACGTTCGGATTCTTAAATAACTAAATTATTGAAAATGTTTCGTTCCGCATAGTCGGTTCGGTGAATCGATGACTAACAACCTATATAAAAAAACATTAAAATGTATAGAATAACGTATTACTAGAACATTTATACCACTTTGGCACGTTCGGATTCATAAATAACAAAAGTAGTGAAAATGTTTCATTCCGCATAGCCGGTTCGGTGAATCGATCACTGATAACCTATATAAAAAAAAATTAACACGTATAGAGTAACGTATTACTAGAACATTTATACCACTTTGGCACGTTCGGATTCTTAAACAACTAAATTATTGGAAATGTTTCGTTCCGCATAGTCGGTTCGGTGAATCGATGACTGACAACCTATATAAAAAAACATTAAAATGTATAGAATAACGTATTACTAGAACATTTATACCACTTTGGCACGTTCGCATTCTTAAATAACAAAATTATGGAAACTTTTTCGTTCCGTATAGGCGGTTCGGTGAATCGATAACTGATAACCTATATAAAAAACAATTAAAATGTATAGAATAACGTATTACTAGAACATTTATACCACTTTGGCACGTTCGCATTCTTAAATAACAAAATTATGGAAACTTTTTCGTTCCGTATAGGCGGTTCGGTGAACCGATAACTGATAACCTATATAAAAAACTATTAAAATGTATAGAATAACGTATTACTAGAACATTTATACCACTTTGGCACGTTCGGATTCATTAATAACAAAAGTAGTGAAAATGTTTCATTCCGCATAGCCGGTTCGGTGAATCGATGACTGATAACCTATATAAAGAATACATTAAAACGTATAGAATAACGTATTACTAGAACATTTATACCACTGTGGCACGTTCGGATTCTTAAATAACTATATTATTGAAAATGTTTCGTTCCGCATAGTCGGTTCGGTGAATCGATGACTGACAACCTATATAAAAAAAAATTAACTCGTATAGAGTAACGTATTACTAGAACATTTATACCACTTTGGCACGTTCGCATTCTTAAATAACAAAATTATGGAAACTTTTTCGTTCCGTATAGGCGGTTCGGTGAATCGATAACTGATAACCTATATAAAAAACAATTAAAATGTATAGAATAACGTATTACTAGAACATTTATACCACTTTGGCACGTTCGGATTCATTAACAACAAAAGTAGTGAAAATGTTTCATTCCGCATAGCCGGTTCGGTGAATCGAAGACTGATAGTCCATATAAAAAAAAATTAACACGTATAGAGTAACGTATTACTAGAACATTTATACCACTTTGGCACGTTCGGATTCTTAAATAACAAAATTATTGAAAATTTTTCGTTCCGTATAGGCGGTTCGGTGAATCGATGACTGACAACCTATATAAAGAATACATTAAAACGTATAGAATAACGTATTACTAGAACATTTATACCACTCTGGCACGTTCGGATTCTTAAATAACTATATTATTGAAAATGTTTCGTTCCGCATAGTCGGTTCGGTGAATCGATGACTGACAACCTATATAAAAAAAAATTAACACGTATAGAGTAACGTATTACTAGAACATTTATACCACTTTGGCACGTTCGCATTCTTAAATAACAAAATTATGGAAACTTTTTCGTTCCGTATAGGCGGTTCGGTGAATCGATAACTGATAACCTATATAAAAAACAATTAAAATGTATAGAATAACGTATTACTAGAACATTTATACCACTTTGGCACGTTCGGATTCATTAACAACAAAAGTAGTGAAAATGTTTCATTCCGCATAGCCGGTTCGGTGAATCGAAGACTGATAGTCCATATAAAAAAAAATTAACACGTATAGAGTAACGTATTACTAGAACATTTATACCACTTTGGCACGTTCGGATTCTTAAATAACAAAATTATTGAAAATTTTTCGTTCCGTATAGGCGGTTCGGTGAATCGATGACTGACAACCTATATAAAGAATACATTAAAACGTATAGAATAACGTATTACTAGAACATTTATACCACTCTGGCACGTTCGGATTCTTAAATAACTATACTATTGAAAATGTTTCGTTCCGCATAGTCGGTTCGGAGAATCGATGACTGACAACCTATATAAAAAAACATTAAAATGTATAGAATAACGTATTACTAGAACATTTATACCACTTTGGCACGTTCGGATTCATAAATAACAAAAGTATTGAAAATGTTTCATTCCGCATAGCCGGTTCGGTGAAACGATGACTGATAACCTATATAAAAAAACATTAAGATGTATAGGATAACGTACCACTAGAACATTTTTACAACTTTGACACGTTCGGATTCTTAAATAACAAAATCATTGAAAATTTTTCGTTCCGCATAGTGGGTTCGGCGCCCAGTTCGAACATGCCAAAGTCCGCCCGGCATAGTCGGTTCGGTGAATCGATGACTGATAACCTATATAAAAAAAAATTAACAAGTATAGAGTAACGTATTACTAAAACATTTATACCACTTTGGCACGTTCGGATTCATAAATAACAAAAGTATTGAAAATGTTTCATTCCGCATAGCCGGTTCGCTGAATCGATGACTGATAACCTATATAAAGAATACATTAAAACGTATAGAATAACGTATTACTAGAACATTTATACCACTGTGGCACGTTCGGATTCTTAAATAACTTTATTATTGAAAATGTTTCGTTCCGCATAGTCGGTTCGGTGAATCGATGACTGACAACCTATATAAAAAAAAATTAACACGTATAGAGTAACGTATTACTAGAACATTTATACCACTTTGGCACGTTCGCATTCTTAAATAACAAAATTATGGAGACTTTTTCGTTCCGTATAGGCGGTTCGGTGAATCGATAACTGATAACCTATATAAAAAACAATTAAAATGTATAGAATAACGTATTACTAGAACATTTATACCACTTTGGCACGTTCGGATTCATTAATAACAAAAGTAGTGAAAATGTTTCATTCCGCATAGCCGGTTCGGTGAATCGAAGACTGATAGTCCATATAAAAAAAAATTAACACGTATAGAGTAACGTATTACTAGAACATTTATACCACTTTGGCACGTTCGGATTCTAAAATAACAAAATTATTGAAAATTTTTCGTTCCGTATAGGCGGTTCGGTGAATCGATGACTGACAACCTATATAAAGAATACATTAAAACGTATAGAATAACGTATTACGAGAACATTTATACCACTCTGGCACGTTCGGATTCTTAAATAACTATACTAATGAAAATGTTTCGTTCCGCATAGTCGGTTCGGAGAATCGATGACAGACAACCTATATAAAAAAACATTAAAATGTATAGAATAACGTATTACTAGAACATTTATACCACTTTGGCACGTTCGGATTCATAAATAACAAAAGTATTGAAAATGTTTCATTCCGCATAGCCGGTTCGGTGAATCGAAGACTGATAGTCCATATAAAAAAAAATTAACACGTATAGAGTAACGTATTACTAGAGCATTTATACTACTTTGGCATGTTCGGATTCATAAATAACAAAATTATTGAAAACGATTCGTTCCGCATATTCGGTTCAGTGAATCGATGACTAAGAACCTATATAAAAAAACATTAAAAAGTATAGGATAACGTACCACTAGAACATTTTTACAACTTTGACACGTTCGGATTCTTAAATAACAAAATCATTGAAAATTTTTCGTTCCGCATAGTGGGTTCGGCGCCCAGTTCGAACATGCCAAAGTCCGCCCGGCATAGTCGGTTCGGTGAATCGATGACTGATAACCTATATAAAAAAAAAATTAACAAGTATAGAGTAACGTATTACTAAAACATTTATACCACTTTGGCACATTCGGATTCATAAATAACAAAAGTAGTGAAAATGTTTCATTCCGCATAGCCGGTTCGGTGAATCGATGACTGATAACCCATATAAAAAAAAATTAACACGTATAGAGTAACGTATTACTAGAACATTTATACCACTTTGGCACGTTCGGATTCTTAAATAACAAAATTATGGAAACTTTTTCGTTCCGTATAGGCGGTTCGGTGAATCGATGACTGATAACCTATATAAAAAACAATTAACAGGTATAGAATAACGTATTACTAGAACATTTATACCACTCTGGCACGTCCGGATTCTTAAATAACAAAATTATTGAATATTTTTCGTTCCGTATAGGCGGTTCGGTGAATCGATGACTGACAACCTATATAAAGAATACATTAAAACGTATAGAATAACGTATTACTAAAACATTTATACCACTCTGGCTCGTTCGGATTCTTAAATAACTAAATTATTGAAAATGTTTCGTTCCGCATAGTCGGTTCGGTGAATCGATGACTGACAACCTATATAAAGAATACATTAAAACGTATAGAATAACGTATTACTAGAACATATATACCACTCTTTCACGTTCGGATTCTTAAATAACTAAATTATTGAAAATGTTTCATTCCCCAAAGTCGGTTCGGAGAATCGATGACTGATAACCTATATAAAAAACAATTAACACGTATAGAGCAACGTATTACTAGAGCATTTATACGACTTTGGCACGTTCGGATACATAAATAACAAAATTATTGAAAATGATTCGTTCCGCATATTCGGGTCAGTGAATCGATGACTAACAACCTATATAAAAAAACATTAAAATGTATAGAATAACGTACCACTAGAACATTTATACAACTTTGGCACGTTCGGATTCTTAAATAACAAAATTATTGAAAATCTTTCGTTCCGCATAGTGGGTTCGGCGCCCAGTTCGAACATGCCAAAGTCCGCCCGGCATAGTCGGTTCGGTGAATCGATGACTGACAACCTATATAAAAAAACATTAAAATGTATAGAATAACGTATTACTAGAACATTTATACCACTTTGGCACGTTCGGTTCATAAATAACAAAAGTATTGAAAATGTTTCACTCCGCATAGCTGGTTCGGTGAAACGATGACTGATAACCTATATAAAAAAAAATTAGCACTTATAGAGTAACGTATTACTAGAACATTTATACCACTTTGGCACGTTCGGATTCTTAAATAACAAAATTATTGAACATTTTTCGTTCCGTATAGGCGGTTCGGTGAATCGATGACTGACAACCTATATAAAGAATACATTAAAACGTATAGAATAACGTATTACTAGAACATTTATACCACTCTGGCACGTTCGGATTCTTAAATAACTATACTATTGAAAATGTTTCGTTCCGCAGAGTCGGTTCGGTGAATCGATGACTGACAACCTATATAAAAAAACATTAAAATGTATAGAATAACGTATTACTAGAACATTTATACCACTTTGGCACGTTCGGATTCATAAATAACAAAAGTATTGAAAATTTTTCATTCCGCATAGCCGGTTCGGTGAAACGATGACTGATAACCTATATAAAAAAAAATTAACACGTATAGAGTAACGTATTACTAGAACATTTATACCACTTTGGCACGTTCGGATTCTTAAATAACAAAATCATTGAAAATTTTTCGTTCCGCATAGTGGGTTCGGCGCCCAGTTCGAACATGCCAAAGTCCGCCCGGCATAGTCGGTTCGGTGAATCGATGACTGATAACCTATATAAAAAAAAATTAACAAGTATAGAGTAACGTATTACTAAAACATTTATACCACTTTGGCACGTTCGGATTCATAAATAACAAAAGTAGTGAAAATGTTTCATTCCGCATAGCCGGTTCGGTGAATCGATGACTGATAACCCATATAAAAAAAAATTAACACGTATAGAGTAACGTATTACTAGAACATTTATACCACTTTGGGACGTTCGGATTCTTAAATAACAAAATTATGGAAACTTTTTCGTTCCGTATAGGCGGTTCGGTGAATCGATGACTGATAACCTATATAAAAAACAATTAACAGGTATAGAATAACGTATTACTAGAACATTTATACCACTCTGGCACGTCCGGATTCTTAAATAACAAAATTATTGAATATTTTTCGTTCCGTATAGGCGGTTCGGTGAATCGATGACTGACAACCTATATAAAGAATACATTAAAACGTATAGAATAACGTATTACTAAAACATTTATACCACTCTGGCTCGTTCGGATTCTTAAATAACAAAATTATTGAAAATGTTTCGTTCCGCATAGTCGGCTCGGTGAATCGATGACTGATAACCTATATAAAGAATACATTAAAACGTATAGAATAACGTATTACTAGAACATTTATACCACTCTTTCACGTTCGGATTCTTAAATAACTAAATAATTGAAAATGTTTCGTTCCGCATAGTCGCTTCGGTGAATCGATGACTGATAACCTATATAAAAAAAAACATTAAAACGTATAGAATAATGTATTGCTAGAACATTTATACCACTTTGGCACATGCGGATTCTTAAATAACAAAATTATTGAAAATGTTTCGTTTCGCATAGTCGGTTCGGGGAATCGATGACTGACAACCTATATAAAAAAACATTAAAATGTATAGAATAACGTACCACTAGAACATTTATACCACTTTGGCACGTTCGGATTCTTAAATAACAAAATTATTGAAAATGTTTCATTCCCCAAAGTCGGTTCGGAGAATCGATGACTGATAACCTATATAAAAAACAATTAACACGTATAGAGCAACGTATTACTAGAGCATTTATACGACTTTGGCACGTTCGGATTCATAAATAACAAAATTATTGAAAATGATTCGTTCCGCATATTCGGTTCAGTGAATCGATGACTAAGAACCTATATAAAAAAACATTAAAATGTATAGAATAACGTACCACTAGAACATTTATACAACTTTGGCACGTTCGGATTCTTAAATAACAAAATTATTGAAAATGTTTCGTTCCGCATAGTCGGCTCGGTGAATCGATGACTGATAACCTATATAAAGAATACATTAAAACGTATAGAATAACGTATTACTAGAACATATGTACCACTCTGGCACGTTCGGATTCTTAAATAACTAAATTATTGAAAACGTTTCGTTCCGCATAGTCGGTTCGGAGAATCGATGACTAACAACCTATATAAAAAAAATTAACACGTATAGAGTAACGTATTACTAGAACATTTATACCACTTTGGCACGTTCGGATTCTTAAATAACAAAATTATTGAAAATTTTTCGTTCCGTATAGGCGGTTCGGTGAATCGATGACTGATAACCTATATAGAAAACAATTAACACGTATAGAATAACGTATTACTAGAACGTTTATGCCACTTTGGCACGTTCGGATTTGTAAATAACAAAATTATTGAAAATTTTTCGTTCCGCATAGTCGGTTCGGTGAATCGATGACTGACAACCTATATAAAAAAACATTAAAACGTATAGTATAACGTATTACTAGAACATTTATACCACTTTGGCACGTTCGGATTCTTAAATAACAAAACTATTGAAAATTTTTCGTTCCGCATAGTCGGTTCGGAGAATCGATGACTGATAACCTACATATAAAACAATTAACACGTATAGAGTAACGTATTACTAGAACATTTATACCACTCTGGCTCGTTCGGATTCTTAAATAACTAAATTATTGAAAATGTTTCGTTCCGCATAGTCGGTAGAGTGAATTGATTACTAACAACCTATATAAAAAAACATTAAAATGTATAGAATAACGTACCACTAGAACATTTATACCACTTTGGCACGTTCGGATTCTTAAATAACATAAGTAGTAAAAATATTTCATTCCGCATAGCCGGTTCGGTGAATCGATGACTGATAACCTATATAAAAAAAAATTAACACGTATAGAGTAACGTATTACTAGAACATTTATACCACTTTGGCACGTTCGGATTCTTAAATAACAAAATTATTGAAAATGTTTCATTCCCCAAAGTCGGTTCGGAGAATCGATGACTGATAACCTATATAAAAAACAATTAACACGTATAGAGCAACGTATTACTAGAGCATTTATACGACTTTGGCACGTTCGGATTCATAAATAACAAAATTAATGAAAATGTTTCGTTTCGCATAATCGGTTCGGTGAATCGATGACTGACAACCTACATAAAAAAACATTAAAATGTATAGAATAACGTACCACTAGAACATTTATACCACTTTGGCACGTTCGGATTCTTAAATAACAAAATTATTGAAAATGTTTCATTCCCCAAAGTCGGTTCGGAGAATCGATGACTGATAACCTATATAAAAAACAATTAACACGTATAGAGCAACGTATTACTAGAGCATTTATACGACTTTGGCACGTTCGGATACGTAAATAACAAAATTATTGAAAATGATTCGTTCCGCATATTCGGTTCAGTGAATCGATGACTAACAACCTATATAAAAAAACATTAAAATGTATAGAATAACGTACCACTAGAACATTTATACAACTTTGGCACGTTCGGATTCTTAAATAACAAAATTATTGAAAATCTTTCGTTCCGCATAGTGGGTTCGGCGCCCAGTTCGAACATGCCAAAGTCCGCCCGGCATAGTCGGTTCGGTGAATCGATGACTGACAACCTATATAAAAAAACATTAAAATGTATAGAATAACGTATTACTAGAACATTTATACCACTTTGGCACGTTCGGTTCATAAATAACAAAAGTATTGAATATGTTTCATTCCGCATAGCCGGTTCGGTGAAACGATGACTGATAACCTATATAAAAAAAAATTAACACGTATAGAGTAACATATTACTAGAACATTTATACCACTCTGGCACGTTTGGATTCTTAAATAACAAAATTATTGAAAATGTTTCGTTCCGCATAGTCGGCTCGGTGAATCGATGACTGATAACCTATATAAAGAATACATTAAAACGTATAGAATAACGTATTACTAGAACATTTATACCACTCTTTCACGTTCGGATTCTTAAATAACTAAATTATTGAAAATGTTTCGTTCCGCATAGTCGCTTCGGTGAATCGATGACTGATAACCTATATAAAAAAAAACATTAAAACGTATAGAATAATGTATTGCTAGAACATTTATACCACTTTGGCACATGCGGATTCTTAAATAACAAAATTATTGAAAATGTTTCGTTTCGCATAGTCGGTTCGGGGAATCGATGACTGACAACCTATATAAAAAAACATTAAAATGTATAGAATAACGTACCACTAGAACATTTATACCACTTTGGCACGTTCGGATTCTTAAATAACAAAATTATTGAAAATGTTTCATTCCCCAAAGTCGGTTCGGAGAATCGATGACTGATAACCTATATAAAAAACAATTAACACGTATAGAGCAACGTATTACTAGAGCATTTATACGACTTTGGCACGTTCGGATTCATAAATAACAAAATTATTGAAAATGATTCGTTCCGCATATTCGGTTCAGTGAATCGATGACTAAGAACCTATATAAAAAAACATTAAAATGTATAGAATAACGTACCACTAGAACATTTATACAACTTTGGCATGTTCGGATTCTTAAATAACAAAATTATTGAAAATGTTTCGTTCCGCATAGTCGGCTCGGTGAATCGATGACTGATAACCTATATAAAGAATACATTAAAACGTATAGAATAACGTATTACTAGAACATATGTACCACTCTGGCACGTTCGGATTCTTAAATAACTAAATTATTGAAAATGTTTCATTCCCCAAAGTCGGTTCGGAGAATCGATGACTGATAACCTATATAAAAAACAATTAACACGTATAGAGCAACGTATTACTAGAGCATTTATACGACTTTGGCACGTTCGGATTCATAAATAACAAAATTATTGAAAATGATTCGTTCCGCATATTCGGTTCAGTGAATCGATGACTAAGAACCTATATAAAAAAACATTAAAATGTATAGAGTAACGTATTACTAGAACATTTATACCACTTTGGCACGTTCGGATTCTTAAATAACAAAATTATTGAAAATTTTTCGTTCCGTATAGGCGGTTCGGTGAATCGATGACTGATAACCTATATAAAAAACAATTAACACGTATAGAATAACGTATTACTAGAACGTTTATACCACTTTGGCACGTTCGGATTTGTAAATAACAAAATTATTGAAAATTTTTCGTTCCGCATAGTCGGTTCGGTGAATCGATGACTGACAACCTATATAAGAAAACATTAAAACGTATAGTATAACGTATTACTAGAACATTTATACCACTTTGGCACGTTCGGATTCTTAAATAACAAAACTATTGAAAATTTTTCGTTCCGCATAGTCGGTTCGGAGAATCGATGACTGATAACCTACATATAAAACAATTAACACGTATAGAGTAACGTATTACTAGAACATTTATACCACTCTGGCTCGTTCGGATTCTCAAATAACTAAATTATTGAAAATATTTCGTTCCGCATAGTCGGTTCGGAGAATCGATGACTGATAACCTACATATAAAACAATTAACACGTATAGAGTAACGTATTACTAGAGCATTTATACGTCTTTGGCACGTTCGGATTCATAAATAACAAAATTATTGAAAATTTTTCGTTCCGTATAGGCGGTTCGGTGAATCGATGACTGATAACCTATATAAAAAACAATTAACACGTATAGAATAACGTATTACTAGAACATTTATACCACTCTGGCACGTTCGGATTCTTAAATAACTAAATTATTGAAAATGTTTCGTTCCGCATAGTCGGTAGAGTGAATCGATTACTAACAACCTATATAAAAAAACATTAAAATGTATAGAATAACGTACCACTAGAACATTTATACCACTTTGGCACGTTCGGATTCTTAAATAACATAAGTAGTAAAAATGTTTCATTCCGCATCGCCGGTTCGGAGAATCGATGACTGATAACCTATATAAAAAAAAATTAACACGTATAGAGTAACGTATTACTAGAACATTTATACCATTTTGGCACGTTCGGATTCTTAAATAACAAAATTATTGAAAATTTTTCGTTCCGTATAGGCGGTTCGGTGAATCGGTGACTGATAACCTATATAAAAAACAATTAACACGTATAGAATAACGTATTACTGGAACATTCATACCAGTCTGGCACGTTCGGATTCTTAAATAACAAAATTAATGAAAATATTTCGTTCCGCATAGTCGGTTCGGTGAATCGATGACTGACAACCTATATAAAAAAACATTAAAATGTATAGAGTAACGTATTACTAGAACATTTATACCACTTTGGCACGTTCGGATTCTTAAATAACAAAATTATTGAAAATGTTTCGTTTCGCATAGTCGGTTCGGGGAATCGATGACTGACAACCTATATAAAAAAACATTAAAATGTATAGAATAACGTACCACTAGAACATTTATACCACTTTGGCACGTTCGGATTCTTAAATAACAAAATTATTGAAAATGTTTCATTCCCCAAAGTCGGTTCGGAGAACCGATGACTGATAACCTATATAAAAAACAATTAACACGTATAGAGCAACGTATTACTAGAGCATTTATACGACTTTGGCACGTTCGGATTCATAAATAACAAAATTAATGAAAATGTTTCGTTTCGCATAGTCGGTTCGGTGAATCGATGACTGACAACCTATATAAAAAACAATTAACACGTATAGAATAACGTATTACTAGAACATTTATACCACTCTGGCACGTTCGGATTCTTAAATAACAAAATTATTGAAAATTTTTCGTTCCGTATAGGCGGTTCGGTGAATCGATGACTGACAACCTATATAAAAAAACATTAAAATGTATAGAATAACGTCTTACTAGAACATTTATACCACTTTGGCACGTTCGGATTCTTAAATAACAAAATTATTGAACATTTTTCGTTCCGTATAGGCGGTTCGGTGAATCGATGACTGACAACCTATATAAAGAATACATTAAAACGTATAGGAGAACGTATTACTAAAACATTTATACCACTCTGGCACGTTCGGAATCTTAAATAACAAAATTATTGAAAATGTTTCGTTCCGCATAGTCGGCTCGGTGAATCGATGACTGATAACCTATATAAAGAATACATTAAAACGTATAGAATAACGTATTACTAGAACATATGTACCACTCTGGCACGTTCGGATTCTTAAATAACTAAATTATTGAAAATGTTTCGTTCCGCATAGTCGGTTCGGTGAATCGATGACTGACAACCTATATAAAAAAACATTAAAATGTATAGAATAACGTATTACTAGAACATTTATACCACTTTGGCACGTTCGCATTCTTAAATAACAAAATTATTGAAAATTTTTCGTTCCGTATAGGCGGTTCGGTGAATCGATGACTGACAACCTATATAAAAAAACATTAAAATGTATAGAATAACGTATTACTAGAACATTTATACCACTTTGGCACGTTCGCATTCTTAAATAACAAAATTATGGAAACTTTTTCGTTCCGTATAGGCGGTTCGGTGAACCGATAACTGATAACCTATATAAAAAACAATTAACACGTATAGAATAACGTATTACTAGAACATTTATACCACTTTGGCACGTTCGAATTCATTAATAACAAAAGTAGTGAAAATGTTTCATTCCGCATAGCCGGTTCTGTGAATCGAAGACTGATAGTCCATATAAAAAAAAATTAACACGTATAGAGTAACGTATTACTAGAACATTTATACCACTTTGGCACGTTCGGATTCTTAAATAACAAAATTATTGAACATTTTTCGTTCCGTATAGGCGGTTCGGTGAATCGATGACTGACAACCTATATAAAGAATACAATAAAACGTATAGAATAACGTATTACTAGAACATTTATACCACTCTGGCTCGTTCGGATTCTTAAATAACTAAATTATTGAAAATGTTTCGTTCCGCAAAGTCGGTTCGGTGAATCGATGACTGACAACCTATATAAAGATTACATTAAAACGTATAGAATAACGTATTACTAGAACATTTATACCACTTTGGCACATGCGGATTCTTAAATAACAAAATTATTGAAAATGTTTCGTTTCGCATAGTCGGTTCGGTGAATCGATGACTGACAACCTATATAAAAAAACATTAAAATGTATAGAATAACGCACCACTAGAACATTTATACCACTTTGGCACGTTCGGATTCTTAAATAACAAAATTATTGAACATTTTTCGTTCCGTATAGGCGGTTCGGTGAATCGATGACTGACAACCTATATAAAGAATACATTAAAACGTATAGGAGAACGTATTACTAAAACATTTATACCACTCTGGCACGTTCGGAATCTTAAATAACAAAATTATTGAAAATGTTTCGTTCCGCATAGTCGGCTCGGTGAATCGATGACTGATAACCTATATAAAGAATACATTAAAATGTATAGAATAACGCACCACTAGAACATTTATACCACTTTGGCACGTTCGGATTCTTAAATAACAAAATTATTGAAAATGTTTCATTCCCCAAAGTCGGTTCGGAGAATCGATGACTGATAACCTACATATAAAACAATTAACACGTATAGAGTAACGTATTACTAGAGCATTTATACGACTTTGGCACGTTCGGATTCATAAATAACAAAATTATTGAAAATTTTTCGTTCCGTATACGCGGTTCGGTGAATCGATGACTGATAACCTATATAAAAAACAATTAACACGTATAGAATAACGTATTACTAGAACATTTATACCACTCTGGCACGTTCGGATTCTTAAATAACTAAATTATTGAAAATGTTTCGTTCCGCATAGTCGGTAGAGTGAATCGATTACTAACAACCTATATAAAAAAACATTAAAATGTATAGAATAACGTACCACTAGAACATTTATACCACTTTGGCACGTTCGGATTCTTAAATAACATAAGTAGTAAAAATGTTTCATTCCGCATAGCCGGTTCGGTGAATCGATGACTGATAACCTATATAAAAAAAAATTAACACGTATAGAGTAACGTATTACTAGAACATTTATACCATTTTGGCACGTTCGGATTCTTAAATAACAAAATTATTGAAAATTTTTCGTTCCGTATAGGCGGTTCGGTGAATCGATGACTGATAACCTATATAAAAAACAATTAACACGTATAGAATAACGTATTACTGGAACATTCATACCAGTCTGGCACGTTCGGATTCTTAAATAACAAAATTAATGAAAATGTTTCGTTCCGCATAGTCGGTTCGGTGAATCGATGACTGACAACCTATATAAAAAAACATTAAAATGTATAGAGTAACGTATTACTAGAACATTTATACCACTTTGGCACGTTCGGATTCTTAAATAACAAAATTATTGAAAATGTTTCGTTTCGCATAGTCGGTTCGGGGAATCGATGACTGACAACCTATATAAAAAAACATTAAAATGTATAGAATAACGTACCACTAGAACATTTATACCACTTTGGCACGTTCGGATTCTTAAATAACAAAATTATTGAAAATGTTTCATTCCCCAAAGTCGGTTCGGAGAATCGATGACTGATAACCTATATAAAAAACAATTAACACGTATAGAGCAACGTATTACTAGAGCATTTATACGACTTTGGCACGTTCGGATTCATAAATAACAAAATTAATGAAAATGTTTCGTTTCGCATAGTCGGTTCGGTGAATCGATGACTGACAACCTACATAAAAAAACATTAAAATGTATAGAATAACGTACCACTAGAACATTTATACCACTTTGGCACGTTCGGATTCTTAAATAACAAAATTATTGAAAATTTTTCGTTCCGTATAGGCGGTTCGGTGAATCGATGACTGACAACCTATATAAAAAAACATTAAAATGTATAGAATAACGTCTTACTAGAACATTTATACCACTTTGGCACGTTCGGATTCTTAAATAACAAAATTATTGAACATTTTTCGTTCCGTATAGGCGGTTCGGTGAATCGATGACTGACAACCTATATAAAGAATACATTAAAACGTATAGGAGAACGTATTACTAAAACATTTATACCACTCTGGCACGTTCGGAATCTTAAATAACAAAATTATTGAAAATGTTTCGTTCCGCATAGTCGGCTCGGTGAATCGATGACTGATAACCTATATAAAGAATACATTAAAATGTATAGAATAACGCACCACTAGAACATTTATACCACTTTGGCACGTTCGGATTCTTAAATAACAAAATTATTGAAAATGTTTCATTCCCCAAAGTCGGTTCGGAGAATCGATGACTGATAACCTACATATAAAACAATTAACACGTATAGAGTAACGTATTACTAGAGCATTTATACGACTTTGGCACGTTCGGATTCATAAATAACAAAATTATTGAAAATTTTTCGTTCCGTATACGCGGTTCGGTGAATCGATGACTGATAACCTATATAAAAAACAATTAACACGTATAGAATAACGTATTACTAGAACATTTATACCACTCTGGCACGTTCGGATTCTTAAATAACTAAATTATTGAAAATGTTTCGTTCCGCATAGTCGGTAGAGTGAATCGATTACTAACAACCTATATAAAAAAACATTAAAATGTATAGAATAACGTACCACTAGAACATTTATACCACTTTGGCACGTTCGGATTCTTAAATAACATAAGTAGTAAAAATGTTTCATTCCGCATAGCCGGTTCGGTGAATCGATGACTGATAACCTATATAAAAAAAAATTAACACGTATAGAGTAACGTATTACTAGAACATTTATACCATTTTGGCACGTTCGGATTCTTAAATAACAAAATTATTGAAAATTTTTCGTTCCGTATAGGCGGTTCGGTGAATCGATGACTGATAACCTATATAAAAAACAATTAACACGTATAGAATAACGTATTACTGGAACATTCATACCAGTCTGGCACGTTCGGATTCTTAAATAACAAAATTAATGAAAATGTTTCGTTCCGCATAGTCGGTTCGGTGAATCGATGACTGACAACCTATATAAAAAAACATTAAAATGTATAGAGTAACGTATTACTAGAACATTTATACCACTTTGGCACGTTCGGATTCTTAAATAACAAAATTATTGAAAATGTTTCGTTTCGCATAGTCGGTTCGGGGAATCGATGACTGACAACGTATATAAAAAAACATTAAAATGTATAGAATAACGTACCACTAGAACATTTATACCACTTTGGCACGTTCGGATTCTTAAATAACAAAATTATTGAAAATGTTTCATTCCCCAAAGTCGGTTCGGAGAATCGATGACTGATAACCTATATAAAAAACAATTAACACGTATAGAGCAACGTATTACTAGAGCATTTATACGACTTTGGCACGTTCGGATTCATAAATAACAAAATTAATGAAAATGTTTCGTTTCGCATAGTCGGTTCGGTGAATCGATGACTGACAACCTACATAAAAAAACATTAAAATGTATAGAATAACGTACCACTAGAACATTTATACCACTTTGGCACGTTCGGATTCTTAAATAACAAAATTATTGAAAATTTTTCGTTCCGTATAGGCGGTTCGGTGAATCGATGACTGACAACCTATATAAAAAAACATTAAAATGTATAGAATAACGTCTTACTAGAACATTTATACCACTTTGGCACGTTCGGATTCTTAAATAACAAAATTATTGAACATTTTTCGTTCCGTATAGGCGGTTCGGTGAATCGATGACTGACAACCTATATAAAGAATACATTAAAACGTATAGGAGAACGTATTACTAAAACATTTATACCACTCTGGCACGTTCGGAATCTTAAATAACAAAATTATTGAAAATGTTTCGTTCCGCATAGTCGGCTCGGTGAATCGATGACTGATAACCTATATAAAGAATACATTAAAACGTATAGAATAACGTATTACTAGAACATATGTACCACTCTGGCACGTTCGGATTCTTAAATAACTAAATTATTGAAAATGTTTCGTTCCGCATAGTCGGTTCGGTGAATCGATGACTGACAACGTATATAAAAAAACATTAAAATGTATAGAATAACGTATTACTAGAACATTTATACCACTTTGGCACGTTCGCATTCTTAAATAACAAAATTATGGAAACTTTTTCGTTCCGTATAGGCGGTTCGGTGAATCGATAACTGATAACCTATATAAAAAACAATTAAAATGTATAGAATAACGTATTACTAGAACATTTATACCACTTTGGCACGTTCGCATTCTTAAATAACAAAATTATGGAAACTTTTTCGTTCCGTATAGGCGGTTCGGTGAACCGATAACTGATAACCTATATAAAAAACAATTAACACGTATAGAATAACGTATTACTAGAACATTTATACCACTTTGGCACGTTCGAATTCATTAATAACAAAAGTAGTGAAAATGTTTCATTCCGCATAGCCGGTTCTGTGAATCGAAGACTGATAGTCCATATAAAAAAAAATTAACACGTATAGAGTAACGTATTACTAGAACATTTATACCACTTTGGCACGTTCGGATTCTTAAATAACAAAATTATTGAACATTTTTCGTTCCGTATAGGCGGTTCGGTGAATCGATGACTGACAACCTATATAAAGAATACAATAAAACGTATAGAATAACGTATTACTAGAACATTTATACCACTCTGGCTCGTTCGGATTCTTAAATAACTAAATTATTGAAAATGTTTCGTTCCGCATAGTCGGTTCGGTGAATCGATGACTGACAACCTATATAAAGATTACATTAAAACGTATAGAATAACGTATTACTAGAACATTTATACCACTTTGGCACATGCGGATTCTTAAATAACAAAATTATTGAAAATGTTTCGTTTCGCATAGTCGGCTCGGTGAATCGATGACTGACAACCTATATAAAAAAACATTAAAATGTATAGAATAACGCACCACTAGAACATTTATACCACTTTGGCACGTTCGGATTCTTAAATAACAAAATTATTGAAAATGTTTCATTCCCCAAAGTCGGTTCGGAGAATCGATGACTGATAACCTACATATAAAACAATTAACACGTATAGAATAACGTATTACTAGAACATTTATACCACTCTGGCACGTTCGGATTCTTAAATAACTAAATTATTGAAAATGTTTCGTTCCGCATAGTCGGTAGAGTGAATCGATTACTAACAACCTATATAAAAAAACATTAAAATGTATAGAATAACGTACCACTAGAACATTTATACCACTTTGGCACGTTCGGATTCTTAAATAACATAAGTAGTAAAAATGTTTCATTCCGCATAGCCGGTTCGGTGAATCGATGACTGATAACCTATATAAAAAAAAATTAACACGTATAGAGTAACGTATTACTAGAACATTTATACCACTTTGGCACGTTCGGATTCTTAAATAACTAAATTATTGAAAATGTTTCGTTCCGCATAGTCGGTAGAGTGAATCGATTACTAACAACCTATATAAAAAAACATTAAAATGTATAGAATAACGTACCACTAGAACATTTATACCACTTTGGCACGTTCGGATTCTTAAATAACAAAATTATTGAAAATTTTTCGTTCCGTATAGGCGGTTCGGAGAATCGATGACTGATAACCTATATAAAAAACAATTAACACGTATAGATTAACGTATTACTGGAACATTTATACCACTCTGGCACGTTCGGATTCTTAAATAACAAAATTAATGAAAATGTTTCGTTCCGCATAGTCGGTTCGGTGAATCGATGACTGACAACCTATATAAAGAATACATTAAAACGTATAGAATAACGTATTACTAGAACATTTATACCACTCTGGCACGTTCGGATTCTTAAATAACAAAAGTATTGAAAATGTTTCATTCCGCATAGCCGGTTCGGTGAATCGGTGACTAATAACCTATATAAAAAAAAATTAACACGTATAGTATAACGTATTTCTAGAACATTTATACCGCTTTGGCACGTTCGGATTCGTAAATAACAAAACTATTGAAAATTTTTCGTTCCGCATAGTCGGTTCGGTGAATCGATGACTGATAACCTATATAAAGAATACATTAAAACCTATAGAATAACGTATTACTAGAACATTTATACCACTTTGGCACGTTCGGATTCGTAAATAACAAAATTATTGAAAATTTTTCGTTCCGTATAGGCGGTTCGGTGAATCGATGACTGACAACCTATATAAAGAATACATTAAAACGTATAGGAGAACGTATTACTAAAACATTTATACCACTCTGGCACGTTCGGAATCTTAAATAACAAAATTATTGAAAATGTTTCGTTCCGCATAGTCGGCTCGGTGAATCGATGACTGATAACCTATATAAAGAATACATTAAAACGTATAGAATAACGTATTACTAGAACATATGTACCACTCTGGCACGTTCGGATTCTTAAATAACTAAATTATTGAAAATGTTTCGTTCCGCATAGTCGGTTCGGTGAATCGATGACTGACAACCTATATAAAAAAACATTAAAATGTATAGAATAACGTATTACTAGAACATTTATACCACTTTGGCACGTTCGCATTCTTAAATAACAAAATTATGGAAACTTTTTCGTTCCGTATAGGCGGTTCGGTGAACCGATAACTGATAACCTATATAAAAAACAATTAACACGTATAGAATAACGTATTACTAGAACATTTATACCACTTTGGCACGTTCGAATTCATTAATAACAAAAGTAGTGAAAATGTTTCATTCCGCATAGCCGGTTCTGTGAATCGAAGACTGATAGTCCATATAAAAAAAAATTAACACGTATAGAGTAACGTATTACTAGAACATTTATACCACTTTGGCACGTTCGGATTCTTAAATAACAAAATTATTGAACATTTTTCGTTCCGTATAGGCGGTTCGGTGAATCGATGACTGACAACCTATATAAAGAATACAATAAAACGTATAGAATAACGTATTACTAGAACATTTATACCACTCTGGCTCGTTCGGATTCTTAAATAACTAAATTATTGAAAATGTTTCGTTCCGCATAGTCGGTTCGGTGAATCGATGACTGACAACCTATATAAAGATTACATTAAAACGTATGGAATAACGTATTACTAGAACATTTATACCACTTTGGCACATGCGGATTCTTAAATAACAAAATTATTGAAAATGTTTCGTTTCGCATAGTCGGTTCGGTGAATCGATGACTGACAACCTATATAAAAAAACATTAAAATGTATAGAATAACGCACCACTAGAACATTTATACCACTTTGGCACGTTCGGATTCTTAAATAACAAAATTATTGAAAATGTTTCATTCCCCAAAGTCGGTTCGGAGAATCGATGACTGATAACCTACATATAAAACAATTAACACGTATAGAGTAACGCATTACTAGAGCATTTATACGACTTTGGCACGTTCGGATTCATAAATAACAAAATTATTGAAAATTTTTCGTTCCGTATAGGCGGTTCGGTGAATCGATGACTGATAACCTATATAAAAAACAGTTAACACGTATAGAATAACGTGTTACTAGAACGTTTATACCACTTTGGCACGTTCGGATTTGTAAATAACAAAATTATTGAAAATGTTTCGTTCCGCATAGTCCGTTCGGTGAATCGATGACTGATAACCTATATAAAGAATACACTAAAAAGTATAGAATAACGTATTACTAGAACATTTATACCACTTTGGCACGTTCGGATTCATAAATAACAAAAGTATTGAAAATTTTTGGTTCCGCATAGTGGGTTCGGCGCCCAGTTCGAACATGCCAAAGTCCTCCCGGCAAAGTCGGTTCGGTGAATCGATGACTGAGAACCTATATAAAAAAACATTAAAACGTATAGTATAACGTATTTCTAGAACATTTATAGCACTTTGGCAAGTTCGGATTCTTAAATAACAAAACTAATGAAAATTTTTCGTTCCGTATAGGCGGTTCGGTGAATCGATGACTGATAACCTATATAAAAAACAATTAACACGTATAGAATAACGTGTTACTAGAACGTTTATACCACTTTGGCACGTTCGGATTTGTAAATAACAAAATTATTGAAAATGTTTCGTTCCGCATAGTCCGTTCGGTGAATCGATGACTGATAACCTATATAAAGAATACATTAAAACGTATAGAATAACGTATTACTAGAACATTTAGACCACTCTGGCACGTTCGGATTCTTAAATAACTAAATTATTGAAAATGTTTCGTTCCGCATAGTCGGTTCGGTGAATCGATGACTGATAACCTATATAAAGAATACATTAAAACGTATAGAATAACGTATTACTAGAACATTTATACCACTCTCTCACGTTCGGATTCTTAAATAACAAAATTAATGAAAATGTTTCGTTCCGCATAGTCGGTTCGGTGAATCGATGACTGATAACTTATATAAAGAGTACATTAAAACGTATAGAATAACGTATTACTAGAACAGTTATACCACTTTGGCACGTTCGGATTCATAAATAACAAAAGTATTGAAAATATTTCATTCCGCATAGCCGGTTCGGTGAATCGATGACTGATAACCTATATAAAGAATACATTAAAACGTATAGAATAACGTATTACTAGAACATTTATACCACTCTGGCACGTTCGGATTCTTAAATAACTAAATTATTGAAAATGTTTCGTTCCGCATAGTCGGTTCGGTGAATCGATGACTGATAACCTATATAAAAAACAATTAACACGTATAGAATAACGTATTACTAGAACGTTTATACCACTTTGGCACGTTCGGATTTGTAAATAACAAAATTATTGAAAATTTTTCGTTTCGCATAGTCGGTTCGGTGAATCGATGACTGACAACGTATATAAAGAATACATTAAAACGTATAGAATACGTATTACTAGAACATTTATACCACTTTGGCACGTTCGGATTTGTAAATAACAAAACTATTGAAAATTTTTGGTTCCGCATAGTCGGATCGGCGAATCGATGACTGATAACCTATATAAAGAATACCTTAAAACGTATAGAATAACGTATTCCTAGAACATTTATACCCCTTTGGCACGTTCGGATTCTTAAATAACAAAATTATTGAAAATTTTTCGTTCCGTATAGGCGGTTCGGTGAATCGATGACTGATAACCTATATAAAAAACAATTAACACGTATAGAATAACGTGTTACTAGAACGTTTATACCACGTTGGCACGTTCGGATTTGTAAATAACAAAATCATTGAAAATTTTTCGTTCCGCATAGTCGGTTCGGTGAATCGATGACTGATAACCTATATAAAGTGTACATTAAAACGTATAGAATAACGTATTACTAGAACATTTATACCACTTTGGCACGTTCGGATTCATAAATAACAAAAGTATTGAAAATATTTCATTCCGCATAGCCGGTTCGGTGAATCGATGACTGATAACCTATATAAAGAATACATTAAAACGTATAGAATAACGTATTACTAGAACATTTATACCACTCTGGCACGTTCGGATTCTTAAATAACTAAATTATTGAAAATGTTTCGTTCCGCATAGTCGGTTCGGTGAATCGATGACTGATAACCTATATAAAAAACAATTAACACGTATAGAATAACGTATTACTAGAACGTTTATACCACTTTGGCACGTTCGGATTTGTAAATAACAAAATTATTGAAAATTTTTCGTTTCGCATAGTCGGTTCGGTGAATCGATGACTGACAACGTATATAAAGAATACATTAAAACGTATAGAATACGTATTACTAGAACATTTATACCACTTTGGCACGTTCGGATTTGTAAATAACAAAACTATTGAAAATTTTTGGTTCCGCATAGTCGGATCGGCGAATCGATGACTGATAACCTATATAAAGAATACCTTAAAACGTATAGAATAACGTATTCCTAGAACATTTATACCCCTTTGGCACGTTCGGATTCTTAAATAACAAAATTATTGAAAATTTTTCGTTCCGTATAGGCGGTTCGGTGAATCGATGACTGATAACCTATATAAAAAACAATTAACACGTATAGAATAACGTGTTACTAGAACGTTTATACCACGTTGGCACGTTCGGATTTGTAAATAACAAAATTATTGAAAATTTTTCGTTCCGCATAGTCGGTTCGGTGAATCGATGACTGATAACCTATATAAAGTGTACATTAAAACGTATAGAATAACGTATTACTAGAACATTTATACCACTCTGGCTCGTTCGGATTCTTAAATAACAAAATTATTGAAAATGTTTCGTTCCGCATAGTCGGTTCGGTGAATCGATGACTGATAACCTATATAAAGAATACATTAAAACGTATAGAATAACGTATTACTAGAACATTTATACCACTCTGGCTCGTTCGGATTCTTAAATAACAAAATTATTGAAAATGTTTCGTTCCGCATAGTCGGTTCGGTGAATCGATGACTGATAACCTATATAAAGAATACATTAAAACGTATAGAATAACGTATTACTAGAACATTTATACCACTCTGGCTCGTTCGGATTCTTAAATAACAAAATTATTGAAAATGTTTCGTTCCGCATAGTCGGTTCGGTGAATCGATGACTGATAACCTATATAAAGAATACATTAAAACGTATAGAATAACGTATTACTAGAACATTTATACCACTCTGGCTCGTTGGGATTCTTAAATAACTAAATTATTGAAAATGTTTCGTTCCGCATAGTCGGTTCGGTGAATCGATGACTGATAACCTATATAAAGAATACATTAAAACGTATAGAATAACGTATTACTAGAACATTTATACCACTCTGGCACGTTCGGATTCTTAAATAACTAAATTATTGAAAATGATTCGTTCCGCATAGTCGGTTCGGTGAATCGATGACTGACAACCTATATAAAAAAACATTAAAATGTATAGAATAACGTATTACTAGAACATTTATACCACTTTGGCACGTTCGGATTTGTAAATAACAAAATTATTGAAAATTTTTCGTTACGCATAGTCGGTTCGGTGAATCGATGACTGATAACTTATATAAAGAGTACATTAAAACGTATAGAATAACGTATTACTAGAACATTTATACCACTTTGGCACGTTCGGATTCATAAATAACAAAAGTATTGAAAATGTTTCATTCCGCATAGCCGGTTCGGTGAATCGATGACTGATAACCTATATAAAGAATACATTAAAACGTATAGAATACGTATTACTAGAACATTTATACCACTTTGGCACGTTCGGATTTGTAAATAACAAAACTATTGAAAATTTTTGGTTCCGCATAGTCGGATCGGCGAATCGATGACTGATAACCTATATAAAGAATACCTTAAAACGTATAGAATAACGTATTCCTAGAACATTTATACCCCTTTGGCACGTTCGGATTCTTAAATAACAAAATTATTGAAAATTTTTCGTTCCGTATAGGCGGTTCGGTGAATCGATGACTGATAACCTATGTAAAAAACAATTAACACGTATAGAATAACGTGTTACTAGAACATTTATACCACTTTGGCACGTTGGGATTTGTAAATAACAAAATTATTGAAAATTTTTCGTTCCGCATACTCGGTTCGGTGAATCGATGACTGATAACCTATATAAAGAGTACATTAAAACGTATAGAATAACGTATTACTAGAACATTTATACCACTCTGGCTCGTTCGGATTCTTAAATAACAAAATTATTGAAAATGTTTCGTTCTGCATAGTCGGTTCGGTGAATCGATGACTGATAACCTATATAAAGAATACATTGAAACGTATAGAATAACGTATTACTAGAACATTTATACCACTTTGGCACGTTCGGATTCATAAATAACAAAAGTATTGAATATGTTTCATTCCGCATAGCTGGTTCGGTGAAACGATGACTGATAACCTATATAAAAAAACATTAAAATGTATAGAGTAACGTATTACTAGAACATTTATACCACTTTGGCACGTTCGGATTCATAAATAACAAAAGTATTGAAAATGTTTCATTCCGCATAGCTGGTTCGGTGAAACGATGACTGATAACCTATATAAAAAAAAATTAGCACTTATAGAGTAACGTATTACTAGAACATTTATACCACTTTGGCACGTTCGGATTCTTAAATAACAAAATTATTGAACATTTTTCGTTCCGTATAGGCGGTTCGGTGAATCGATGACTGACAACCTATATAAAGAATACATTAAAACGTATAGAATAACGTATTACTAAAACATTTATACCACTCTGGCACGTTCGGAATCTTAAATAACAAAATTATTGAAAATGTTTCGTTCCGCATAGTCGGCTCGGTGAATCGATGACTGATAACCTATATAAAGAATACATTAAAACGTATAGAATAACGTATTACTAGAACATATGTACCACTCTGGCACGTTCGGATTCTTAAATAACTAAATTATTGAAAATGTTTCGTTCCGCATAGTCGGTTCGGTGAATCGATGACTAACAACCTATATAAAAAAACATTAAAATGTATAGAATAACGTATTACTAGAACATTTATACCACTTTGGCACGTTCGCATTCTTAAATAACAAAATTATGGAAACTTTTTCGTTCCGTATAGGCGGTTCGGTGAATCGATAACTGATAACCTATATAAAAAACAATTAAAATGTATAGAATAACGTATTACTAGAACATTTATACCACTTTGGCACGTTCGCATTCTTAAATAACAAAATTATGGAAACTTTTTCGTTCCGTATAGGCGGTTCGGTGAACCGATAACGGATAACCTACATAAAAAACAATTAAAATGTATAGAATAACGTATTACTAGAACATTTATACCACTTTGGCACGTTCGGATTCATTAATAACAAAAGTAGTGAAAATGTTTCATTCCGCATAGCCGGTTCGGTGAATCGATGACTGATAACCTATATAAAGAATACATTAAAACGTATAGAATAACGTATTACTAGAACATTTATACCACTGTGGCACGTTCGGATTCTTAAATAACTATATTATTGAAAATGTTTCGTTCCGCATAGTCGGTTCGGTGAATCGATGACTGACAACCTATATAAAAAAAAATTAACACGTATAGAGTAACGTATTACTAGAACATTTATACCACTTTGGCACGTTCGGATTCTTAAATAACAAAATTGTTGGACATTTTTCGTTCCGTATAGGCGGTTCGGTGAATCGATGACTGATAACCTATATAAAAAACAATTAACACGTGTAGAATAACGTATTACTAGAACATTTATACCGCTTTGGCACGTTCGGATTTGTAAATAACAAAATTATTGAAAATTTTTCGTTCCGCATAGTCGGTTCGGTGAATCGATGACTGACAACCTATATAAAGAATACATTAAAACGTATAGAATAACGTATTACTAGAACATTTATACCACTTTGGCACGTTCGGATTCATAAATAACAAAAGTATTGAAAATGTTTCATTCCGCATAGCCGGTTCGGTGAATCGATGACTGATAACCTATATAAGAAAAAATTAACACGTATAGAGTAACGTATTACTAGAACATTTATACCACTTTGGCACGTTCGGATTTGTAAATAACAAAATTATTGAAAATGTTTCGTTCCGCATAGTCCGTTCGGTGAATCGATGACTGATAACCTATATAAAGAATACACTAAAAAGTATAGAATAACGTATTACTAGAACATTTATACCACTTTGGCACGTTCGGATTCATAAATAACAAAAGTATTGAAAATTTTTGGTTCCGCATAGTGGGTTCGGCGCCCAGTTCGAACATGCCAAAGTCCTCCCGGCAAAGTCGGTTCGGTGAATCGATGACTGAGAACCTATATAAAAAAACATTAAAACGTATAGTATAACGTATTTCTAGAACATTTATAGCACTTTGGCAAGTTCGGATTCTTAAATAACAAAACTAATGAAAATTTTTCGTTCCGTATAGGCGGTTCGGTGAATCGATGACTGATAACCTATATAAAAAACAATTAACACGTATAGAATAACGTGTTACTAGAACGTTTATACCACTTTGGCACGTTCGGATTTGTAAATAACAAAATTATTGAAAATGTTTCGTTCCGCATAGTCCGTTCGGTGAATCGATGACTGATAACCTATATAAAGAATACATTAAAACGTATAGAATAACGTATTACTAGAACATTTAGACCACTCTGGCACGTTCGGATTCTTAAATAACTAAATTATTGAAAATGTTTCGTTCCGCATAGTCGGTTCGGTGAATCGATGACTGATAACCTATATAAAGAATACATTAAAACGTATAGAATAACGTATTACTAGAACATTTATACCACTCTCTCACGTTCGGATTCTTAAATAACAAAATTAATGAAAATGTTTCGTTCCGCATAGTCGGTTCGGTGAATCGATGACTGATAACTTATATAAAGAGTACATTAAAACGTATAGAATAACGTATTACTAGAACATTTATACCACTTTGGCACGTTCGGATTCATAAATAACAAAAGTATTGAAAATGTTTCATTCCGCATAGCCGGTTCGGTGAATCGATGACTGATAACCTATATAAAGAATACATTAAAACGTATAGAATAACGTATTACTAGAACATTTATACCACTCTGGCACGTTCGGATTCTTAAATAACTAAATTATTGAAAATGTTTCGTTCCGCATAGTCGGTTCGGTGAATCGATGACTGATAACCTATATAAAAAACAATTAACACGTATAGAATAACGTATTACTAGAACGTTTATACCACTTTGGCACGTTCGGATTTGTAAATAACAAAATTATTGAAAATTTTTCGTTTCGCATAGTCGGTTCGCTGAATCGATGACTGACAACGTATATAAAGAATACATTAAAACGTATAGAATACGTATTACTAGAACATTTATACCACTTTGGCACGTTCGGATTTGTAAATAACAAAACTATTGAAAATTTTTGGTTCCGCATAGTCGGATCGGCGAATCGATGACTGATAACCTATATAAAGAATACCTTAAAACGTATAGAATAACGTATTCCTAGAACATTTATACCCCTTTGGCACGTTCGGATTCTTAAATAACAAAATTATTGAAAATTTTTCGTTCCGTATAGGCGGTTCGGTGAATCGATGACTGATAACCTATATAAAAAACAATTAACACGTATAGAATAACGTGTTACTAGAACGTTTATACCACGTTGGCACGTTCGGATTTGTAAATAACAAAATCATTGAAAATTTTTCGTTCCGCATAGTCGGTTCGGTGAATCGATGACTGATAACCTATATAAAGTGTACATTAAAACGTATAGAATAACGTATTACTAGAACATTTATACCACTTTGGCACGTTCGGATTCATAAATAACAAAAGTATTGAAAATATTTCATTCCGCATAGCCGGTTCGGTGAATCGATGACTGATAACCTATATAAAGAATACATTAAAACGTATAGAATAACGTATTACTAGAACATTTATACCACTCTGGCACGTTCGGATTCTTAAATAACTAAATTATTGAAAATGTTTCGTTCCGCATAGTCGGTTCGGTGAATCGATGACTGATAACCTATATAAAAAACAATTAACACGTATAGAATAACGTATTACTAGAACGTTTATACCACTTTGGCACGTTCGGATTTGTAAATAACAAAATTATTGAAAATTTTTCGTTTCGCATAGTCGGTTCGGTGAATCGATGACTGACAACGTATATAAAGAATACATTAAAACGTATAGAATACGTATTACTAGAACATTTATACCACTTTGGCACGTTCGGATTTGTAAATAACAAAACTATTGAAAATTTTTGGTTCCGCATAGTCGGATCGGCGAATCGATGACTGATAACCTATATAAAGAATACCTTAAAACGTATAGAATAACGTATTCCTAGAACATTTATACCCCTTTGGCACGTTCGGATTCTTAAATAACAAAATTATTGAAAATTTTTCGTTCCGTATAGGCGGTTCGGTGAATCGATGACTGATAACCTATATAAAAAACAATTAACACGTATAGAATAACGTGTTACTAGAACGTTTATACCACGTTGGCACGTTCGGATTTGTAAATAACAAAATTATTGAAAATTTTTCGTTCCGCATAGTCGGTTCGGTGAATCGATGACTGATAACCTATATAAAGTGTACATTAAAACGTATAGAATAACGTATTACTAGAACATTTATACCACTCTGGCTCGTTCGGATTCTTAAATAACAAAATTATTGAAAATGTTTCGTTCCGCATAGTCGGTTCGGTGAATCGATGACTGATAACCTATATAAAGAATACATTAAAACGTATAGAATAACGTATTACTAGAACATTTATACCACTCTGGCTCGTTCGGATTCTTAAATAACAAAATTATTGAAAATGTTTCGTTCCGCATAGTCGGTTCGGTGAATCGATGACTGATAACCTATATAAAGAATACATTAAAACGTATAGAATAACGTATTACTAGAACATTTATACCACTTTGGCACGTTCGGATTCATAAATAACAAAAGTATTGAATATGTTTCATTCCGCATAGCTGGTTCGGTGAAACGATGACTGATAACCTATATAAAAAAACATTAAAATGTATAGAGTAACGTATTACTAGAACATTTATACCACTTTGGCACGTTCGGATTCATAAATAACAAAAGTATTGAAAATGTTTCATTCCGCATAGCTGGTTCGGTGAAACGATGACTGATAACCTATATAAAAAAAAATTAGCACTTATAGAGTAACGTATTACTAGAACATTTATACCACTTTGGCACGTTCGGATTCTTAAATAACAAAATTATTGAACATTTTTCGTTCCGTATAGGCGGTTCGGTGAATCGATGACTGACAACCTATATAAAGAATACATTAAAACGTATAGAATAACGTATTACTAAAACATTTATACCACTCTGGCACGTTCGGAATCTTAAATAACAAAATTATTGAAAATGTTTCGTTCCGCATAGTCGGCTCGGTGAATCGATGACTGATAACCTATATAAAGAATACATTAAAACGTATAGAATAACGTATTACTAGAACATATGTACCACTCTGGCACGTTCGGATTCTTAAATAACTAAATTATTGAAAATGTTTCGTTCCGCATAGTCGGTTCGGTGAATCGATGACTAACAACCTATATAAAAAAACATTAAAATGTATAGAATAACGTATTACTAGAACATTTATACCACTTTGGCACGTTCGCATTCTTAAATAACAAAATTATGGAAACTTTTTCGTTCCGTATAGGCGGTTCGGTGAATCGATAACTGATAACCTATATAAAAAACAATTAAAATGTATAGAATAACGTATTACTAGAACATTTATACCACTTTGGCACGTTCGCATTCTTAAATAACAAAATTATGGAAACTTTTTCGTTCCGTATAGGCGGTTCGGTGAACCGATAACGGATAACCTACATAAAAAACAATTAAAATGTATAGAATAACGTATTACTAGAACATTTATACCACTTTGGCACGTTCGGATTCATTAATAACAAAAGTAGTGAAAATGTTTCATTCCGCATAGCCGGTTCGGTGAATCGATGACTGATAACCTATATAAAGAATACATTAAAACGTATAGAATAACGTATTACTAGAACATTTATACCACTGTGGCACGTTCGGATTCTTAAATAACTATATTATTGAAAATGTTTCGTTCCGCATAGTCGGTTCGGTGAATCGATGACTGACAACCTATATAAAAAAAAATTAACACGTATAGAGTAACGTATTACTAGAACATTTATACCACTTTGGCACGTTCGGATTCTTAAATAACAAAATTGTTGGACATTTTTCGTTCCGTATAGGCGGTTCGGTGAATCGATGACTGATAACCTATATAAAAAACAATTAACACGTGTAGAATAACGTATTACTAGAACATTTATACCGCTTTGGCACGTTCGGATTTGTAAATAACAAAATTATTGAAAATTTTTCGTTCCGCATAGTCGGTTCGGTGAATCGATGACTGACAACCTATATAAAGAATACATTAAAACGTATAGAATAACGTATTACTAGAACATTTATACCACTTTGGCACGTTCGGATTCATAAATAACAAAAGTATTGAAAATGTTTCATTCCGCATAGCCGGTTCGGTGAATCGATGACTGATAACCTATATAAGAAAAAATTAACACGTATAGAGTAACGTATTACTAGAACATTTATACCACTTTGGCACGTTCGGATTTGTAATTAACAAAATTATTGAAAATTTTTCGTTCCGCATAGTCGGTTCGGTGAATCGATGACTGACAACCTATATAAAGAATACATTAAAACGTATAGAATAACGTATTACTAGAACATTTATACCACTTTGGCACGTTCGGATTCTTAAATAACAAAATTATTGAAAATGCTTCGTTCCGCACAGTCGGTTCGGTGAATCGATGACTGATAACCTATATAAAGAATACATTAAAAGGTATAGAATAACGTATTACTAGAATATTTATACCACTCTGGCACGTTCGGATTCTTAAATAACTAAATTATTGAACATTTTTCGTTCCGTATAGGCGGTTCGGTGAATCGATGACTGATAACCTAGATAAAAAAACATTAAAATGTATAGAATAACGTATTACTAGAACATTTATACCACTTTGGCACGTTCGGATTCATAAATAACAAAAGTATTGAAAATGTTCCATTCCGCATAGCCGGTTCGGTGAATCGATGACTGATAACCTATATAAAAAAAAATTAACACGTATAGAGTAACGTATTACTAGAACATTTATACCACTTTGGCACGTTCGGATTTGTAAATAACAAAATTATTGAAAATTTTTCGTTCCGCATAGTCGGTTCGGTGAATCGATGACTGACAACCTATATAAACAATACATTAAAACGTATAGAATAACGTATTACTAGAACATTTATACCACTCTAGCACGTTTGGATTCTTAAATAACGAAATTATTGAAAATGTTTCGTTCCCCATAGTCGGTTCGGTGAATCGATGACTGACAACTTATATAAAGAATACAATAAAACGTATAGAATAACGTATTACTAGAACATTTATACCACTTTGGCACGTTCGGATTCATAAATAACAAAAGTATTGAAAATGTTTCATTCCGCATAGCCGGTTCGGTGAATCGGTGTCTGATAACCTATATAAAGAATACATTAAAACGTATAGAATAACGTATTACTAGAACATTTATACCACTCTGGCACGTTCGGATTCTTAAATAACTAAATTATTGAAAATGTTTCGTTCCGCATAGTCGGTTCGGTGAATCGATGACTGATAACCTATATAAAAAACAATTAACACGTATAGAATAACGTATTACTAGAACGTTTATACCACTTTGGCACGTTCGGATTTGTAAATAACAAAATTATTGAAAATTTTTCGTTTCGCATAGTCGGTTCGGTGAATCGATGACTGACAACGTATATAAAGAATACATTAAAACGTATAGAATACGTATTACTAGAACATTTATACCACTTTGGCACGTTCGGATTTGTAAATAACAAAACTATTGAAAATTTTTGGTTCCGCATAGTCGGATCGGCGAATCGATGACTGATAACCTATATAAAGAATACCTTAAAACGTATAGAATAACGTATTCCTAGAACATTTATACCCCTTTGGCACGTTCGGATTCTTAAATAACAAAATTATTGAAAATTTTTCGTTCCGTATAGGCGGTTCGGTGAATCGATGACTGATAACCTATATAAAAAACAATTAACACGTATAGAATAACGTGTTACTAGAACGTTTATACCACGTTGGCACGTTCGGATTTGTAAATAACAAAATTATTGAAAATTTTTCGTTCCGCATAGTCGGTTCGGTGAATCGATGACTGATAACCTATATAAAGTGTACATTAAAACGTATAGAATAACGTATTACTAGAACATTTATACCACTTTGGCACGTTCGGATTCATAAATAACAAAGTATTGAAAATATTTCATTCCGCATAGCCGGTTCGGTGAATCGATGACTGATAACCTATATAAAGAATACATTAAAACGTATAGAATAACGTATTACTAGAACATTTATACCACTCTGGCACGTTCGGATTCTTAAATAACTAAATTATTGAAAATGTTTCGTTCCGCATAGTCGGTTCGGTGAATCGATGACTGATAACCTATATAAAAAACAATTAACACGTATAGAATAACGTATTACTAGAACGTTTATACCACTTTGGCACGTTCGGATTTGTAAATAACAAAATTATTGAAAATTTTTCGTTCCGTATAGGCGGTTCGGTGAATCGATGACTGATAACCTATATAAAAAACAATTAACACGTATAGAATAACGTGTTACTAGAACGTTTATACCACGTTGGCACGTTCGGATTTGTAAATAACAAAATTATTGAAAATTTTTCGTTCCGCATAGTCGGTTCGGTGAATCGATGACTGATAACCTATATAAAGTGTACATTAAAACGTATAGAATAACGTATTACTAGAACATTTATACCACTCTGGCTCGTTCGGATTCTTAAATAACAAAATTATTGAAAATGTTTCGTTCCGCATAGTCGGTTCGGTGAATCGATGACTGATAACCTATATAAAGAATACATTAAAACGTATAGAATAACGTATTACTAGAACATTTATACCACTCTGGCTCGTTCGGATTCTTAAATAACAAAATTATTGAAAATGTTTCGTTCCGCATAGTCGGTTCGGTGAATCGATGACTGACAACCTATATAAACAATACATTAAAACGTATAGAATAACGTATTACTAGAACATTTATACCACTCTGGCACGTTTGGATTCTTAAATAACGAAATTATTGAAAATGTTTCGTTCCCCATAGTCGGTTCGGTGAATCGATGACTGACAACTTATATAAAGAATACAATAAAACGTATAGAATAACGTATTACTAGAACATTTATACCACTTTGGCACGTTCGGATTCATAAATAACAAAAGTATTGAAAATGTTTCATTCCGCATAGCCGGTTCGGTGAATCGGTGACTGATAACCTATATAAAAAAAAATTAACACGTATAGAGTAACGTATTACTAGAACATTTATACCACTTTGGCACGTTCGGATTCTTAAATAACAAAATTATTGAAAATTTTTGGTTCCGCATAGTGGGTTCGGCGCCCAGTTCGAACATGCCAAAGTCCTCCCGGCATAGTCGGTTCGGTGAATCGATGACTGAGAACCTATATAAAAAAACATTAAAACGTATAGTATAACGTATTTCTAGAACATTTATACCACTTTGGCAAGTTCGGATTCTTAAATAACAAAACTATTGAAAATTTTTCGTTCCGTATAGGCGGTTCGGTGAATCGATGACTGATAACCTATATAAAAAACAATTAACACGTATAGAATAACGTGTTACTAGAACGTTTATACCACTTTGGCACGTTCGGATTTGTAAATAACAAAATTATTGAAAATGTTTCGTTCCGCATAGTCCGTTCGGTGAATCGATGACTGATAACCTATATAAAGAATACATTAAAACGTATAGAATACGTATTACTAGAACATTTATACCACTTTGGCACGTTCGGATTTGTAAATAACAAAACTATTGAAAATTTTTGGTTCCGCATAGTCGGATCGGCGAATCGATGACTGATAACCTATATAAAGAATACCTTAAAACGTATAGAATAACGTATTCCTAGAACATTTATACCCCTTTGGCACGTTCGGATTCTTAAATAACAAAATTATTGAAAATTTTTCGTTCCGTATAGGCGGTTCGGTGAATCGATGACTGATAACCTATGTAAAAAACAATTAACACGTATAGAATAACGTGTTACTAGAACATTTATACCACTTTGGCACGTTGGGATTTGTAAATAACAAAATTATTGAAAATTTTTCGTTCCGCATACTCGGTTCGGTGAATCGATGACTGATAACCTATATAAAGAGTACATTAAAACGTATAGAATAACGTATTACTAGAACATTTATACCACTCTGGCTCGTTCGGATTCTTAAATAACAAAATTATTGAAAATGTTTCGTTCCGCATAGTCGGTTCGGTGAATCGATGACTGATAACCTATATAAAGAATACATTAAAACGTATAGAATAACGTATTACTAGAACATTTATACCACTTTGGCACGTTCGGATTCATAAATAACAAAAGTATTGAATATGTTTCATTCCGCATAGCTGGTTCGGTGAAACGATGACTGATAACCTATATAAAAAAACATTAAAATGTATAGAGTAACGTATTACTAGAACATTTATACCACTTTGGCACGTTCGGATTCATAAATAACAAAAGTATTGAAAATGTTTCATTCCGCATAGCTGGTTCGGTGAAACGATGACTGATAACCTATATAAAAAAAAATTAGCACTTATAGAGTAACGTATTACTAGAACATTTATACCACTTTGGCACGTTCGGATTCTTAAATAACAAAATTATTGAACATTTTTCGTTCCGTATAGGCGGTTCGGTGAATCGATGACTGACAACCTATATAAAGAATACATTAAAACGTATAGAATAACGTATTACTAAAACATTTATACCACTCTGGCACGTTCGGAATCTTAAATAACAAAATTATTGAAAATGTTTCGTTCCGCATAGTCGGCTCGGTGAATCGATAACTGATAACCTATATAAAGAATACATTAAAACGTATAGAATAACGTATTACTAGAACATATGTACCACTCTGGCACGTTCGGATTCTTAAATAACTAAATTATTGAAAATGTTTCGTTCCGCATAGTCGGTTCGGTGAATCGATGACTAACAACCTATATAAAAAAACATTAAAATGTATAGAATAACGTATTACTAGAACATTTATACCACTTTGGCACGTTCGCATTCTTAAATAACAAAATTATGGAAACTTTTTCGTTCCGTATAGGCGGTTCGGTGAATCGATAACTGATAACCTATATAAAAAACAATTAAAATGTATAGAATAACGTATTACTAGAACATTTATACCACTTTGGCACGTTCGCATTCTTAAATAACAAAATTATGGAAACTTTTTCGTTCCGTATAGGCGGTTCGGTGAACCGATAACGGATAACCTATATAAAAAACAATTAAAATGTATAGAATAACGTATTACTAGAACATTTATACCACTTTGGCACGTTCGGATTCATTAATAACAAAAGTAGTGAAAATGTTTCATTCCGCATAGCCGGTTCGGTGAATCGATGACTGATAACCTATATAAAGAATACATTAAAACGTATAGAATAACGTATTACTAGAACATTTATACCACTGTGGCACGTTCGGATTCTTAAATAACTATATTATTGAAAATGTTTCGTTCCGCATAGTCGGTTCGGTGAATCGATGACTGACAACCTATATAAAAAAAAATTAACACGTATAGAGTAACGTATTACTAGAACATTTATACCACTTTGGCACGTTCGGATTCTTAAATAACAAAATTGTTGGACATTTTTCGTTCCGTATAGGCGGTTCGGTGAATCGATGACTGATAACCTATATAAAAAACAATTAACACGTGTAGAATAACGTATTACTAGAACATTTATACCGCTTTGGCACGTTCGGATTTGTAAATAACAAAATTATTGAAAATTTTTCGTTCCGCATAGTCGGTTCGGTGAATCGATGACTGACAACCTATATAAAGAATACATTAAAACGTATAGAATAACGTATTACTAGAACATTTATACCACTTTGGCACGTTCGGATTCATAAATAACAAAAGTATTGAAAATGTTTCATTCCGCATAGCCGGTTCGGTGAATCGATGACTGATAACCTATATAAGAAAAAATTAACACGTATAGAGTAACGTATTACTAGAACATTTATACCACTTTGGCACGTTCGGATTTGTAATTAACAAAATTATTGAAAATTTTTCGTTCCGCATAGTCGGTTCGGTGAATCGATGACTGACAACCTATATAAAGAATACATTAAAACGTATAGAATAACGTATTACTAGAACATTTATACCACTTTGGCACGTTCGGATTCTTAAATAACAAAATTATTGAAAATGCTTCGTTCCGCACAGTCGGTTCGGTGAATCGATGACTGATAACCTATATAAAGAATACATTAAAAGGTATAGAATAACGTATTACTAGAATATTTATACCACTCTGGCACGTTCGGATTCTTAAATAACTAAATTATTGAACATTTTTCGTTCCGTATAGGCGGTTCGGTGAATCGATGACTGATAACCTAGATAAAAAAACATTAAAATGTATAGAATAACGTATTACTAGAACATTTATACCACTTTGGCACGTTCGGATTCATAAATAACAAAAGTATTGAAAATGTTCCATTCCGCATAGCCGGTTCGGTGAATCGATGACTGATAACCTATATAAAAAAAAATTAACACGTATAGAGTAACGTATTACTAGAACATTTATACCACTTTGGCACGTTCGGATTTGTAAATAACAAAATTATTGAAAATTTTTCGTTCCGCATAGTCGGTTCGGTGAATCGATGACTGACAACCTATATAAACAATACATTAAAACGTATAGAATAACGTATTACTAGAACATTTATACCACTCTAGCACGTTTGGATTCTTAAATAACGAAATTATTGAAAATGTTTCGTTCCCCATAGTCGGTTCGGTGAATCGATGACTGACAACTTATATAAAGAATACAATAAAACGTATAGAATAACGTATTACTAGAACATTTATACCACTTTGGCACGTTCGGATTCATAAATAACAAAAGTATTGAAAATGTTTCATTCCGCATAGCCGGTTCGGTGAATCGGTGACTGATAACCTATATAAAGAATACATTAAAACGTATAGAATAACGTATTACTAGAACATTTATACCACTCTGGCACGTTCGGATTCTTAAATAACTAAATTATTGAAAATGTTTCGTTCCGCATAGTCGGTTCGGTGAATCGATGACTGATAACCTATATAAAAAACAATTAACACGTATAGAATAACGTATTACTAGAACGTTTATACCACTTTGGCACGTTCGGATTTGTAAATAACAAAATTATTGAAAATTTTTCGTTTCGCATAGTCGGTTCGGTGAATCGATGACTGACAACGTATATAAAGAATACATTAAAACGTATAAAATACGTATTACTAGAACATTTATACCACTTTGGCACGTTCGGATTTGTAAATAACAAAACTATTGAAAATTTTTGGTTCCGCATAGTCGGATCGGCGAATCGATGACTGATAACCTATATAAAGAATACCTTAAAACGTATAGAATAACGTATTCCTAGAACATTTATACCCCTTTGGCACGTTCGGATTCTTAAATAACAAAATTATTGAAAATTTTTCGTTCCGTATAGGCGGTTCGGTGAATCGATGACTGATAACCTATATAAAAAACAATTAACACGTATAGAATAACGTGTTACTAGAACGTTTATACCACGTTGGCACGTTCGGATTTGTAAATAACAAAATTATTGAAAATTTTTCGTTCCGCATAGTCGGTTCGGTGAATCGATGACTGATAACCTATATAAAGTGTACATTAAAACGTATAGAATAACGTATTACTAGAACATTTATACCACTTTGGCACGTTCGGATTCATAAATAACAAAGTATTGAAAATATTTCATTCCGCATAGCCGGTTCGGTGAATCGATGACTGATAACCTATATAAAGAATACATTAAAACGTATAGAATAACGTATTACTAGAACATTTATACCACTCTGGCACGTTCGGATTCTTAAATAACTAAATTATTGAAAATGTTTCGTTCCGCATAGTCGGTTCGGTGAATCGATGACTGATAACCTATATAAAAAACAATTAACACGTATAGAATAACGTGTTACTAGAACGTTTATACCACTTTGGCACGTTCGGATTTGTAAATAACAAAATTATTGAAAATGTTTCGTTCCGCATAGTCGGTTCGGTGAATCGATGACTGACAACCTATATAAAGAATACATTAAAACGTATAGAATAACGTATTACTAGAACATTTATACCACTCTGGCACGTTCGGATTCTTAAATAACTAAATTATTGAAAATGATTCGTTCCGCATAGTCGGTTCGGTGAATCGATGACTGATAACCTATATAAAGAATACATTAAAACGTATAGAATAACGTATTACTAGAACATTTATACCACTCTCTCACGTTCGGATTCTTAAATAACAAAATTAATGAAAATGTTTCGTTCCGCATAGTCGGTTCGGTGAATCGATGACTGATAACTTATATAAAGAGTACATTAAAACGTATAGAATAACGTATTACTAGAACATTTATACCACTTTGGCACGTTCGGATTCATAAATAACAAAAGTATTGAAAATATTTCATTCCGCATAGCCGGTTCGGTGAATCGATGACTGATAACCTATATAAAGAATACATTAAAACGTATAGAATAACGTATTACTAGAACATTTATACCACTCTGGCACGTTCGGATTCTTAAATAACTAAATTATTGAAAATGTTTCGTTCCGCATAGTCGGTTCGGTGAATCGATGACTGATAACCTATATAAAAAACAATTAACACGTATAGAATAACGTATTACTAGAACGTTTATACCACTTTGGCACGTTCGGATTTGTAAATAACAAAATTATTGAAAATTTTTCGTTTCGCATAGTCGGTTCGGTGAATCGATGACTGACAACGTATATAAAGAATACATTAAAACGTATAGAATACGTATTACTAGAACATTTATACCACTTTGGCACGTTCGGATTTGTAAATAACAAAACTATTGAAAATTTTTGGTTCCGCATAGTCGGATCGGCGAATCGATGACTGATAACCTATATAAAGAATACCTTAAAACGTATAGAATAACGTATTCCTACAACATTTATACCCCTTTGGCACGTTCGGATTCTTAAATAACAAAATTATTGAAAATTTTTCGTTCCGTATAGGCGGTTCGGTGAATCGATGACTGATAACCTATATAAAAAACAATTAACACGTATAGAATAACGTGTTACTAGAACGTTTATACCACGTTGGCACGTTCGGATTTGTAAATAACAAAATTATTGAAAATTTTTCGTTCCGCATAGTCGGTTCGGTGAATCGATGACTGATAACCTATATAAAGTGTACATTAAAACGTATAGAATAACGTATTACTAGAACATTTATACCACTTTGGCACGTTCGGATTCATAAATAACAAAGTATTGAAAATATTTCATTCCGCATAGCCGGTTCGGTGAATCGATGACTGATAACCTATATAAAGAATACATTAAAACGTATAGAATAACGTATTACTAGAACATTTATACCACTCTGGCACGTTCGGATTCTTAAATAACTAAATTATTGAAAATGTTTCGTTCCGCATAGTCGGTTCGGTGAATCGATGACTGATAACCTATATAAAAAACAATTAACACGTATAGAATAACGTATTACTAGAACGTTTATACCACTTTGGCACGTTCGGATTTGTAAATAACAAAATTATTGAAAATTTTTCGTTTCGCATAGTCGGTTCGGTGAATCGATGACTGACAACGTATATAAAGAATACATTAAAACGTATAGAATACGTATTACTAGAACATTTATACCACTTTGGCACGTTCGGATTTGTAAATAACAAAACTATTGAAAATATTTGGTTCCGCATAGTCGGATCGGCGAATCGATGACTGATAACCTATATAAAGAATACCTTAAAACGTATAGAATAACGTATTCCTAGAACATTTATACCCCTTTGGCACGTTCGGATTCTTAAATAACAAAATTATTGAAAATTTTTCGTTCCGTATAGGCGGTTCGGTGAATCGATGACTGATAACCTATATAAAAAACAATTAACACGTATAGAATAACGTGTTACTAGAACGTTTATACCACGTTGGCACGTTCGGATTTGTAAATAACAAAATTATTGAAAATGTTTCGTTCCGCATAGTCGGTTCGGTGAATCGATGACTGATAACCTATATAAAGAATACATTAAAACGTATAGAATAACGTATTACTAGAACATTTATACCACTCTGGCTCGTTGGGATTCTTAAATAACTAAATTATTGAAAATGTTTCGTTCCGCATAGTCGGTTCGGTGAATCGATGACTGACAACCTATATAAAGAATACATTAAAACGTATAGAATAACGTATTACTAGAACATTTATACCACTCTGGCACGTTCGGATTCTTAAATAACTAAATTATTGAAAATGATTCGTTCCGCATAGTCGGTTCGGTGAATCGATGACTGACAACCTATATAAAAAAACATTAAAATGTATAGAATAACGTATTACTAGAACATTTATACCACTTTGGCACGTTCGGATTTGTAAATAACAAAATTATTGAAAATTTTTCGTTACGCATAGTCGGTTCGGTGAATCGATGACTGATAACTTATATAAAGAGTACATTAAAACGTATAGAATAACGTATTACTAGAACATTTATACCACTTTGGCACGTTCGGATTCATAAATAACAAAAGCATTGAAAATGTTTCATTCCGCATAGCCGGTTCGGTGAATCGATGACTGATAACCTATATAAAGAGTACATTAAAACGTATAGAATAACGTATTACTAGAACATTTATACCACTCTGGCTCGTTCGGATTCTTAAATAACAAAATTATTGAAAATGTTTCGTTCCGCATAGTCGGTTCGGTGAATCGATGACTGATAACCTATATAAAGAATACATTAAAACGTATAGAATAACGTATTACTAGAACATTTGTACCACTCTGGCTCGTTCGGATTCTTAAATAACAAAATTATTGAAAATGTTTCGTTCCGCATAGTCGGTTCGGTGAATCGATGACTGATAACCTATATAAAGAATACATTAAAACGTATAGAATAACGTATTACTAGAACATTTATACCACTTTGGCACGTTCGGATTCATAAATAACAAAAGTATTGAATATGTTTCATTCCGCATAGCTGGTTCGGTGAAACGATGACTGATAACCTATATAAAAAAACATTAAAATGTATAGAGTAACGTATTACTAGAACATTTATACCACTTTGGCACGTTCGGATTCATAAATAACAAAAGTATTGAAAATGTTTCATTCCGCATAGCTGGTTCGGTGAAACGATGACTGATAACCTATATAAAAAAAAAATTAGCACTTATAGAGTAACGTATTACTAGAACATTTATACCACTTTGGCACGTTCGGATTCTTAAATAACAAAATTATTGAACATTTTTCGTTCCGTATAGGCGGTTCAGTGAATCGATGACTGACAACCTATATAAAGAATACATTAAAACGTATAGAATAACGTATTACTAAAACATTTATACCACTCTGGCACGTTCGGAATCTTAAATAACAAAATTATTGAAAATGTTTCGTTCCGCATAGTCGGCTCGGTGAATCGATGACTGATAACCTATATAAAGAATACATTAAAACGTATAGAATAACGTATTACTAGAACATTTGTACCACTCTGGCACGTTCGGATTCTTAAATAACTAAATTATTGAAAATGTTTCGTTCCGCATAGTCGGTTCGGTGAATCGATGACTAACAACCTATATAAAAAAACATTAAAATGTATAGAATAACGTATTACTAGAACATTTATACCACTTTGGCACGTTCGCATTCTTAAATAACAAAATTATGGAAACTTTTTCGTTCCGTATAGGCGGTTCGGTGAATCGATAACTGATAACCTATATAAAAAACAATTAAAATGTATAGAATAACGTATTACTAGAACATTTATACCACTTTGGCACGTTCGCATTCTTAAATAACAAAATTATGGAAACTTTTTCGTTCCGTATAGGCGGTTCGGTGAACCGATAACTGATAACCTATATAAAAAACAATTAAAATGTATAGAATAACGTATTACTAGAACATTTATACCACTTTGGCACGTTCGGATTCATTAATAACAAAAGTAGTGAAAATGTTTCATTCCGCATAGCCGGTTCGGTGAATCGATGACTGATAACCTATATAAAGAATACATTAAAACGTATAGAATAACGTATTACTAGAACATTTATACCACTGTGGCACGTTCGGATTCTTAAATAACTATATTATTGAAAATGTTTCGTTCCGCATAGTCGGTTCGGTGAATCGATGACTGACAACCTATATAAAAAAAAATTAACACGTATAGAGTAACGTATTACTAGAACATTTATACCACTTTGGCACGTTCGGATTCATTAATAACAAAAGTAGTGAAAATGTTTCATTCCGCATAGCCGGTTCGGTGAATCGATGACTGATAACCTATATAAAGAATACATTAAAACGTACAGAATAACGTATTCCTAGAACATTTATACCCCTTTGGCACGTTCGGATTCTTAAATAACAAAATTATTGAAAATTTTTCGTTCCGTATAGGCGGTTCGGCGAATCGATGACTGATAACCTATATAAAAAACAATTAACACGTATAGAATAACGTGTTACTAGAACGTTTATACCACGTTGGCACGTTCGGATTTGTAAATAACAAAATTATTGAAAATTTTTCGTTCCGCATAGTCGGTTCGGTGAATCGATGACTGATAACCTATATAAAGTGTACATTAAAACGTATAGAATAACGTATTACTAGAACATTTATACCACTCTGGCTCGTTCGGATTCTTAAATAACAAAATTATTGAAAATGTTTCGTTCCGCATAGTCGGTTCGGTGAATCGATGACTGATAACCTATATAAAGAACACATTAAAACGTATAGAATAACGTATTACTAGAACATTTATACCACTCTGGCTCGTTCGGATTCTTAAATAACAAAATTATTGAAAATGTTTCGTTCCGCATAGTCGGTTCGGTGAATCGATGACTGATAACCTATATAAAGAATACATTAAAACGTATAGAATAACGTATTACTAGAACATTTATACCACTCTGGCTCGTTCGGATTCTTAAATAACAAAATTATTGAAAATGTTTCGTTCCGCATAGTCGGTTCGGTGAATCGATGACTGATAACCTATATAAAGAATACATTAAAACGTATAGAATAACGTATTACTAGAACATTTATACCACTCTGGCTCGTTGGGATTCTTAAATAACTAAATTATTGAAAATGTTTCGTTCCGCATAGCCGGTTCGGTGAATCGATGACTGATAACCTATATAAAGAATACATTAAAACGTATAGAATAACGTATTACTAGAACATTTATACCACTCTGGCACGTTCGGATTCTTAAATAACTAAATTATTGAAAATGTTTCGTTCCGCATAGTCGGTTCGGTGAATCGATGACTGATAACCTATATAAAAAACAATTAACACGTATAGAATAACGTATTACTAGAACGTTTATACCACTTTGGCACGTTCGGATTTGTAAATAACAAAATTATTGAAAATTTTTCGTTTCGCATAGTCGGTTCGGTGAATCGATGACTGACAACGTATATAAAGAATACATTAAAACGTATAGAATACGTATTACTAGAACATTTATACCACTTTGGCACGTTCGGATTTGTAAATAACAAAACTATTGAAAATATTTGGTTCCGCATAGTCGGATCGGCGAATCGATGACTGATAACCTATATAAAGAATACCTTAAAACGTATAGAATAACGTATTCCTAGAACATTTATACCCCTTTGGCACGTTCGGATTCTTAAATAACAAAATTATTGAAAATTTTTCGTTCCGTATAGGCGGTTCGGTGAATCGATGACTGATAACCTATATAAAAAACAATTAACACGTATAGAATAACGTGTTACTAGAACGTTTATACCACGTTGGCACGTTCGGATTTGTAAATAACAAAATTATTGAAAATTTTTCGTTCCGCATAGTCGGTTCGGTGAATCGATGACTGATAACCTATATAAAGTGTACATTAAAACGTATAGAATAACGTATTACTAGAACATTTATACCACTCTGGCTCGTTCGGATTCTTAAATAACAAAATTATTGAAAATGTTTCGTTCCGCATAGTCGGTTCGGTGAATCGATGACTGATAACCTATATAAAGAATACATTAAAACGTATAGAATAACGTATTACTAGAACATTTATACCACTCTGGCTCGTTCGGATTCTTAAATAACAAAATTATTGAAAATGTTTCGTTCCGCATAGTCGGTTCGGTGAATCGATGACTGATAACCTATATAAAGAATACATTAAAACGTATAGAATAACGTATTACTGGAACATTTATACCACTCTGGCTCGTTCGGATTCTTAAATAACAAAATTATTGAAAATGTTTCGTTCCGCATAGTCGGTTCGGTGAATCGATGACTGATAACCTATATAAAGAATACATTAAAACGTATAGAATAACGTATTACTAGAACATTTATACCACTCTGGCTCGTTGGGATTCTTAAATAACTAAATTATTGAAAATGTTTCGTTCCGCATAGTCGGTTCGGTGAATCGATGACTGACAACCTATATAAAGAATACATTAAAACGTATAGAATAACGTATTACTAGAACATTTATACCACTCTGGCACGTTCGGATTCTTAAATAACTAAATTATTGAAAATGATTCGTTCCGCATAGTCGGTTCGGTGAATCGATGACTGACAACCTATATAAAAAAACATTAAAATGTATAGAATAACGTATTACTAGAACATTTATACCACTTTGGCACGTTCGGATTTGTAAATAACAAAATTATTGAAAATTTTTCGTTACGCATAGTCGGTTCGGTGAATCGATGACTGATAACTTATATAAAGAGTACATTAAAACGTATAGAATAACGTATTACTAGAACATTTATACCACTTTGGCACGTTCGGATTCATAAATAACAAAAGCATTGAAAATGTTTCATTCCGCATAGCCGGTTCGGTGAATCGATGACTGATAACCTATATAAAGAGTACATTAAAACGTATAGAATAACGTATTACTAGAACATTTATACCACTCTGGCTCGTTCGGATTCTTAAATAACAAAATTATTGAAAATGTTTCGTTCCGCATAGTCGGTTCGGTGAATCGATGACTGATAACCTATATAAAGAATACATTAAAACGTATAGAATAACGTATTACTAGAACATTTGTACCACTCTGGCTCGTTCGGATTCTTAAATAACAAAATTATTGAAAATGTTTCGTTCCGCATAGTCGGTTCGGTGAATCGATGACTGATAACCTATATAAAGAATACATTAAAACGTATAGAATAACGTATTACTAGAACATTTATACCACTTTGGCACGTTCGGATTCATAAATAACAAAAGTATTGAATATGTTTCATTCCGCATAGCTGGTTCGGTGAAACGATGACTGATAACCTATATAAAAAAACATTAAAATGTATAGAGTAACGTATTACTAGAACATTTATACCACTTTGGCACGTTCGGATTCATAAATAACAAAAGTATTGAAAATGTTTCATTCCGCATAGCTGGTTCGGTGAAACGATGACTGATAACCTATATAAAAAAAAAATTAGCACTTATAGAGTAACGTATTACTAGAACATTTATACCACTTTGGCACGTTCGGATTCTTAAATAACAAAATTATTGAACATTTTTCGTTCCGTATAGGCGGTTCAGTGAATCGATGACTGACAACCTATATAAAGAATACATTAAAACGTATAGAATAACGTATTACTAAAACATTTATACCACCCTGGCACGTTCGGAATCTTAAATAACAAAATTATTGAAAATGTTTCGTTCCGCATAGTCGGCTCGGTGAATCGATGACTGATAACCTATATAAAGAATACATTAAAACGTATAGAATAACGTATTACTAGAACATTTGTACCACTCTGGCACGTTCGGATTCTTAAATAACTAAATTATTGAAAATGTTTCGTTCCGCATAGTCGGTTCGGTGAATCGATGACTAACAACCTATATAAAAAAACATTAAAATGTATAGAATAACGTATTACTAGAACATTTATACCACTTTGGCACGTTCGCATTCTTAAATAACAAAATTATGGAAACTTTTTCGTTCCGTATAGGCGGTTCGGTGAATCGATAACTGATAACCTATATAAAAAACAATTAAAATGTATAGAATAACGTATTACTAGAACATTTATACCACTTTGGCACGTTCGGATTCATTAATAACAAAAGTAGTGAAAATGTTTCATTCCGCATAGCCGGTTCGGTGAATCGATGACTGATAACCTATATAAAGAATACATTAAAACGTATAGAATAACGTATTACTAGAACATTTATACCACTGTGGCACGTTCGGATTCTTAAATAACTATATTATTGAAAATGTTTCGTTCCGCATAGTCGGTTCGGTGAATCGATGACTGACAACCTATATAAAAAAAAATTAACACGTATAGAGTAACGTATTACTAGAACATTTATACCACTTTGGCACGTTCGGATTCATTAATAACAAAAGTAGTGAAAATGTTTCATTCCGCGTAGCCGGTTCGGTGAATCGATGACTGATAACCTATATAAAGAATACATTAAAACGTACAGAATAACGTATTCCTAGAACATTTATACCCCTTTGGCACGTTCGGATTCTTAAATAACAAAATTATTGAAAATTTTTCGTTCCGTATAGGCGGTTCGGTGAATCGATGACTGATAACCTATATAAAAAACAATTAACACGTATAGAATAACGTGTTACTAGAACGTTTATACCACGTTGGCACGTTCGGATTTGTAAATAACAAAATTATTGAAAATTTTTCGTTCCGCATAGTCGGTTCGGTGAATCGATGACTGATAACCTATATAAAGTGTACATTAAAACGTATAGAATAACGTATTACTAGAACATTTATACCACTCTGGCTCGTTCGGATTCTTAAATAACAAAATTATTGAAAATGTTTCGTTAAGCATAGTCGGTTCGGTGAATCGATGACTGATAACCTATATAAAGAATACATTAAAACGTATAGAATAACGTATTACTAGAACATTTATACCACTCTGGCTCGTTCGGATTCTTAAATAACAAAATTATTGAAAATGTTTCGTTCCGCATAGTCGGTTCGGTGAATCGATGACTGATAACCTATATAAAGAATACATTAAAACGTATAGAATAACGTATTACTAGAACATTTATACCACTCTGGCTCGTTCGGATTCTTAAATAACAAAATTATTGAAAATGTTTCGTTCCGCATAGTCGGTTCGGTGAATCGATGACTGATAACCTATATAAAGAATACATTAAAACGTATAGAATAACGTATTACTAGAACATTTATACCACTCTGGCTCGTTGGGATTCTTAAATAACTAAATTATTGAAAATGTTTCGTTCCGCATAGTCGGTTCGGTGAATCGATGACTGATAACCTATATAAAGAATACATTAAAACGTATAGAATAACGTATTACTAGAACATTTATACCACTCTGGCACGTTCGGATTCTTAAATAACTAAATTATTGAAAATGATTCGTTCCGCATAGTCGGTTCGGTGAATCGATGACTGACAACCTATATAAAAAAACATTAAAATGTATAGAATAACGTATTACTAGAACATTTATACCACTTTGGCACGTTCGGATTTGTAAATAACAAAATTATTGAAAATTTTTCGTTACGCATAGTCGGTTCGGTGAATCGATGACTGATAACTTATATAAAGAGTACATTAAAACGTATAGAATAACGTATTACTAGAACATTTATACCACTTTGGCACGTTCGGATTCATAAATAACAAAAGTATTGAAAATGTTTCATTCCGCATAGCCGGTTCGGTGAATCGATGACTGATAACCTATATAAAGAGTACATTAAAACGTATAGAATAACGTATTACTAGAACATTTATACCACTCTGGCTCGTTCGGATTCTTAAATAACAAAATTATTGAAAATGTTTCGTTCCGCATAGTCGGTTCGGTGAATCGATGACTGATAACCTATATAAAGAATACATTAAAACGTATAGAATAACGTATTACTAGAACATTTGTACCACTCTGGCTCGTTCGGATTCTTAAATAACAAAATTATTGAAAATGTTTCGTTCCGCATAGTCGGTTCGGTGAATCGATGACTGATAACCTATATAAATAATACATTAAAACGTATAGAATAACGTATTACTAGAACATTTATACCACTTTGGCACGTTCGGATTCATAAATAACAAAAGTATTGAATATGTTTCATTCCGCATAGCTGGTTCGGTGAAACGATGACTGATAACCTATATAAAAAAACATTAAAATGTATAGAGTAACGTATTACTAGAACATTTATACCACTTTGGCACGTTCGGATTCTTAAATAACTAAATTATTGAAAATGTTTCGTTCCGCATAGTCGGTAGAGTGAATCGATTACTAACAACCTATATAAAAAAACATTAAAATGTATAGAATAACGTACCACTAGAACATTTATACCACTTTGGCACGTTCGGATTCTTAAATAACATAAGTAGTAAAAATGTTTCATTCCGCATAGCCGGTTCGGTGAATCGATGACTGATAACCTATATAAAAAAAAATTAACACGTATAGAGTAACGTATTACTAGAACATTTATACCACTTTGGCACGTTCGGATTCTTAAATAACAAAATTATTGAAAATTTTTCGTTCCGCATAGTCGGTTCGGAGAACCGATGACTGATAACCTACATATAAAACAATTAACACGTATAGAGTAACGTATTACTAGAGCATTTATACGACTTTGGCACGTTCGGATTCATAAATAACAAAATTATTGAAAATTTTTCGTTCCGTATAGGCGGTTCGGTGAATCGATGACTGATAACCTATATAAAAAACAATTAACACGTATAGAATAACGTATTACTGGAACATTTATACCACTCTGGCACGTTCGGATTCTTAAATAACAAAATTAATGAAAATGTTTCGTTCCGCATAGTCGGTTCGGTGAATCGATGACTGACAACCTATATAAAGAATACATTAAAACGTATAGAATAACGTATTACTAGAACATTTATACCACTCTGGCACGTTCGGATTCTTAAATAACAAAATTATTGAAAATGTTTCATTCCGCATAGCCGGTTCGGTGAATCGGTGACTAATAACCTATATAAAAAAAAATTAACACGTATAGACTAACGTATTACTAGAACATTTATACCAATTTGGCACGTTGGGATTCTTAAATAACAAAATTATTGATAATTTTTCGTTCCGCATAGTCGGTTCGGTGAATCGATGACTGAGAACCTATATAAAAAAACATTAAAACGTATAGTATAACGTATTTCTAGAACATTTATACCACTTTGACACGTTCGGATTCGTAAATAACAAAACAATTGAAAATTTTTCGTTCCGCATAGTCGGTTCGGTGAATCGATGACTGATAACCTATATAAAGAATACATTAAAACGTATAGAATAACGTATTACTAGAACATTTATACCACTTTGGCACGTTCGGATTCGTAAATAACAAAATTATTGAAAATTTTTCGTTCCGTATAGGCGGTTCGGTGAATCGATGACTGACAACCTATATAAAAAAACATTAAAATGTATAGAATAACGTCTTACTAGAACATTTATACCACTTTGGCACGTTCGGATTCATAAATAACAAAAGTATTGAAAATGTTTCATTCCGCATAGCTGGTTCGGTGAAACGATGACTGATAACCTATATAAAAAAAAAATTAGCACTTATAGAGTAACGTATTACTAGAACATTTATACCACTTTGGCACGTTCGGATTCTTAAATAACAAAATTATTGAACATTTTTCGTTCCGTATAGGCGGTTCGGTGAATCGATGACTGACAACCTATATAAAGAATACATTAAAACGTATAGAATAACGTATTACTAAAACATTTATACCACTCTGGCACGTTCGGAATCTTAAATAACAAAATTATTGAAAATGTTTCGTTCCGCATAGTCGGCTCGGTGAATCGATGACTGATAACCTTTATAAAGAATACATTAAAACGTATAGAATAACGTATTACTAGAACATATGTACCACTCTGGCACGTTCGGATTCTTAAATAACTAAATTATTGAAAATGTTTCGTTCCGCATAGTCGGTTCGGTGAATCGATGACTAACAACCTATATAAAAAAACATTAAAATGTATAGAATAACGTATTACTAGAACATTTATACCACTTTGGCACGTTCGCATTCTTAAATAACAAAATTATGGAAACTTTTTCGTTCCGTATAGGCGGTTCGGTGAATCGATAACTGATAACCTATATAAAAAACAATTAAAATGTATAGAATAACGTATTACTAGAACATTTATACCACTTTGGCACGTTCGCATTCTTAAATAACAAAATTATGGAAACTTTTTCGTTCCGTATAGGCGGTTCGGTGAACCGATAACTGATAACCTATATAAAAAACAATTAAAATGTATAGAATAACGTATTACTAGAACATTTATACCACTTTGGCACGTTCGGATACATTAATAACAAAAGTAGTGAAAATGTTTCATTCCGCATAGCCGGTTCGGTGAATCGATGACTGATAACCTATATAAAGAATACATTAAAACGTATAGAATAACGTGTTACTAGAACGTTTATACCACTTTGGCACGTTCGGATTTGTAAATAACAAAATTATTGAAAATGTTTCGTTCCGCATAGTCCGTTCGGTGAATCGATGACTGATAACCTATATAAAGAATACACTAAAACGTATAGAATAACGTATTACTAGAACATTTATACCACTTTGGCACGTTCGGATTCATAAATAACAAAAGTATTGAAAATGTTTCGTTCCGCATAGTCGGTTCGGTGAATCGATGACTGATAACCTATATAAAGAATACATTAAAACGTGTAGAATAACGTATTACTAGAACATTTATACCACTCTGGCACGTTCGGATTCTTAAATAACTAAATTATTGAAAATGTTTCATTCCGCATAGCCGGTTCGGTGAATCGATGACTGATAACCTATATAAAAAACAATTAACACGTATAGTGCAACGTATTACTAGAGCATTTATACGACTTTGGCACGTTCGGATTCATAAATAACAAAATTATTGAAAACGATTCGTTCCGCACATTCGGTTCGGTGAATCGATGACTGATAACCTATATAAAGAATACATTAAAGCGTATAGAATAACGTATTACTAGAACATTTATACCACTCTGGCACGTTTGGATTCTTAAATAACAAAATTATTGAAAATTTTTCGTTCCGCATAGTCGGTTCGGTGAATCGATGACTGACAACCTATATAAAAAAACATTAAAATGTATAGAATAACGTATTACTAGAACATTTATACCACTTTGGCACGTTCGGATTCATAAATAACAAAAGTATTGAAAATGTTTCATTCCGCATAGCCGGTTCAGTGAATTGGTGACTGATAACCTATATAAAAAAAATTAACACGTATAGAGTAACGTATTACTAGAACATTTATACCACTTTGGCACGTTCGGATTCTTAAATAACAAAATTATTGAAAATTTTTGGTTCCGCATAGTGGGTTCGGCGCCCAGTTCGAACATGCCAAAGTCCTCCCGGCATAGTCGGTTCGGTGAATCGATGACTGAGAACCTATATAAAAAAACATTAAAACGTATAGTATAACGTATTTCTAGAACATTTATACCACTTTGGCACGTTCGGATTCTTAAATAACAAAACTATTGAAAATTTTTCGTTCCGCATAGTCGGTTCGGTGAATCGATGACTGATAACCTATATAAAGAATACATTAAAACGTATAGAATAACTATTACTAGAACATTTATACCACTCTGGCACGTTCGGATTCTTAAATAACAAAATTATTGAAAATGTTTCGTTCCGCATAGTCGGTTCGGTGAATCGATGACTGATAACCTATATAAAGAATACATTAAAACGTATAGAATAACGTATTCCTAGAACATTTATACCACTTTGGCACGTTCGGATTCTTAAATAACAAAATTATTGAAAATTTTTCGTTCCGTATAGGCGGTTCGGTGAATCGATGACTGATAACCTATATAAAAAACAGTTAACACGTATAGAATAACGTGTTACTAGAACGTTTATACCACTTTGGCACGTTCGGATTTGTAAATAACAAAATTATTGAAAATGTTTCGTTCCGCATAGTCCGTTCGGTGAATCGATGACTGATAACCTATATAAAGAATACACTAAAACGTATAGAATAACGTATTACTAGAACATTTATACCACTTTGGCACGTTCGGATTCATAAATAACAAAAGTATTGAAAATGTTTCGTTCCGCATAGTCGGTTCGGTGAATCGATGACTGATAACCTATATAAAGAATACATTAAAACGTGTAGAATAACGTATTACTAGAACATTTATACCACTCTGGCACGTTCGGATTCTTAAATAACTAAATTATTGAAAATGTTTCATTCCGCATAGCCGGTTCGGTGAATCGATGACTGATAACCTATATAAAAAAAAATTAACACGTATAGAGTAACGTATTACTAGAACATTTATATCACTTTGGCACGTTCGGATTCTTAAATAACAAAATTGTTGGACATTTTTCGATCCGTATAGGCGGTTCGGTGAATCGATGACTGATAACCTATATAAAAAACAATTAACACGTGTAGAATAACGTATTACTAGAACATGTATACCACTTTGGCACGTTCGGATTTGTAAATAACAAAATTATTGAAAATTTTTCGTTCCGCATAGTCGGTTCGGTGAATCGATGACTGACAACCTGTATAAAAAAACATTAAAATGTATAGAATAACGTATTACTAGAACATTTATACCACTTTGGCACGTTCGGATTCATAAATAACAAAAGTATTGGAAATGTTTCATTCCGCATAGCCGGTTCAGTGAATCGCTGACTGATAACCTATATAAAAAAAATTAACACGTATAGAGTAACGTATTACTAGAACATTTATACCACTTTGGCACGTTCGGATTCTTAAATAACAAAATTATTGAAAATTTTTGGTTCCGCATAGTGGGTTCGGCGCCCAGTTCGAACATGCCAAAGTCCTCCCGGCATAGTCGGTTCGGTGAATCGATGACTGACAACCTATATAAAAAAACATTAAAATGTATAGAATAACGTATTACTAGAACATTTATACCACTTTGGCACGTTCGGATTCATAAATAACAAAAGTATTGAAAATGTTTCATTCCGCATAGCCGGTTCAGTGAATCGCTGACTGATAACCTATATAAAAAAACATTAAAACGTATAGTATAACGTATTTCTAGAACATTTATACCACTTTGACACGTTCGGATTCGTAAATAACAAAACTATTGAAAATTTTTCGTTCCGCATAGCTGGTTCGGTGAAACGATGACTGATAACCTATATAAAGAATACATTAAAACGTATAGAATAACGTATTACTAAAACATTTATACCACTCTGGCACGTTCGGAATCTTAAATAACAAAATTATTGAAAATGTTTCGTTCCGCATAGTCGGCTCGGTGAATCGATGACTGATAACCTATATAAAGAATACATTAAAACGTATAGAATAACGTATTACTAGAACATATGTACCACTCTGGCACGTTCGGATTCTTAAATAACTAAATTATTGAAAATGTTTCGTTCCGCATAGTCGGTTCGGTGAATCGATGACTAACAACCTATATAAAAAAACATTAAAATGTATAGAATAACGTATTACTAGAACATTTATACCACTTTGGCACGTTCGCATTCTTAAATAACAAAATTATGGAAACTTTTTCGTTCCGTATAGGCGGTTCGGTGAATCGATAACTGATAACCTATATAAAAAACAATTAAAATGTATAGAATAACGTATTACTAGAACATTTATACCACTTTGGCACGTTCGCATTCTTAAATAACAAAATTATGGAAACTTTTTCGTTCCGTATAGGCGGTTCGGTGAACCGATAACTGATAACCTATATAAAAAACAATTAAAATGTATAGAATAACGTATTACTAGAACATTTATACCACTTTGGCACGTTCGGATTCATTAATAACAAAAGTAGTGAAAATGTTTCATTCCGCATAGCCGGTTCGGTGAATCGATGACTGATAACCTATATAAAGAATACATTAAAACGTATAGAATAACGTATTACTAGAACATTTATACCACTGTGGCACGTTCGGATTCTTAAATAACTATATTATTGAAAATGTTTCGTTCCGCATAGTCGGTTCGGTGAATCGATGACTGACAACCTATATAAAAAAAAATTAACACGTATAGAGTAACGTATTACTAGAACATTTATACCACTTTGGCACGTTCGGATTCATTAATAACAAAAGTAGTGAAAATGTTTCATTCCGCATAGCCGGTTCGGTGAATCGATGACTGATAACCTATATAAAGAATACATTAAAACGTATAGAATAACGTGTTACTAGAACGTTTATACCACTTTGGCACGTTCGGATTTGTAAATAACAAAATTATTGAAAATGTTTCGTTCCGCATAGTCCGTTCGGTGAATCGATGACTGATAACCTATATAAAGAATACACTAAAACGTATAGAATAACGTATTACTAGAACATTTATACCACTTTGGCACGTTCGGATTCATTAATAACAAAAGTAGTGAAAATGTTTCATTCCGCATAGCCGGTTCGGTGAATCGATGACTGATAACCTATATAAAGAATACATTAAAACGTATAGAATAACGTGTTACTAGAACGTTTATACCACTTTGGCACGTTCGGATTTGTAAATAACAAAATTATTGAAAATGTTTCGTTCCGCATAGTCCGTTCGGTGAATCGATGACTGATAACCTATATAAAGAATACACTAAAACGTATAGAATAACGTATTACTAGAACATATGTACCACTCTGGCACGTTCGGATTCTTAAATAACTAAATTATTGAAAATGTTTCGTTCCGCATAGTCGGTTCGGTGAATCGATGACTAACAACCTATATAAAAAAACATTAAAATGTATAGAATAACGTATTACTAGAACATTTATACCACTTTGGCACGTTCGCATTCTTAAATAACAAAATTATGGAAACTTTTTCGTTCCGTATAGGCGGTTCGGTGAATCGATAACTGATAACCTATATAAAAAACAATTAAAATGTATAGAATAACGTATTACTAGAACATTTATACCACTTTGGCACGTTCGCATTCTTAAATAACAAAATTATGGAAACTTTTTCGTTCCGTATAGGCGGTTCGGTGAACCGATAACTGATAACCTATATAAAAAACAATTAAAATGTATAGAATAACGTATTACTAGAACATTTATACCACTTTGGCACGTTCGGATTCATTAATAACAAAAGTAGTGAAAATGTTTCATTCCGCATAGCCGGTTCGGTGAATCGATGACTGATAACCTATATAAAGAATACATTAAAACGTATAGAATAACGTATTACTAGAACATTTATACCACTGTGGCACGTTCGGATTCTTAAATAACTATATTATTGAAAATGTTTCGTTCCGCATAGTCGGTTCGGTGAATCGATGACTGACAACCTATATAAAAAAAAATTAACACGTATAGAGTAACGTATTACTAGAACATTTATACCACTTTGGCACGTTCGGATTCATTAATAACAAAAGTAGTGAAAATGTTTCATTCCGCATAGCCGGTTCGGTGAATCGATGACTGATAACCTATATAAAGAATACATTAAAACGTATAGAATAACGTGTTACTAGAACGTTTATACCACTTTGGCACGTTCGGATTTGTAAATAACAAAATTATTGAAAATTTTTGGTTCCGCATAGTGGGTTCGGCGCCCAGTTCGAACATGCCAAAGTCCTCCCGGCATAGTCGGTTCGGTGAATCGATGACTGAGAACCTATATAAAAAAACATTAAAACGTATAGTATAACGTATTTCTAGAACATTTATACCACTTTGACACGTTCGGATTCGTAAATAACAAAACTATTGAAAATTTTTCGTTCCGCATAGCTGGTTCGGTGAAACGATGACTGATAACCTATATAAAGAATACATTAAAACGTATAGAATAACGTATTACTAAAACATTTATACCACTCTGGCACGTTCGGAATCTTAAATAACAAAATTATTGAAAATGTTTCGTTCCGCATAGTCGGCTCGGTGAATCGATGACTGATAACCTATATAAAGAATACATTAAAACGTATAGAATAACGTATTACTAGAACATATGTACCACTCTGGCACGTTCGGATTCTTAAATAACTAAATTATTGAAAATGTTTCGTTCCGCATAGTCGGTTCGGTGAATCGATGACTAACAACCTATATAAAAAAACATTAAAATGTATAGAATAACGTATTACTAGAACATTTATACCACTTTGGCACGTTCGCACTCTTAAATAACAAAATTATGGAAACTTTTTCGTTCCGTATAGGCGGTTCGGTGAATCGATAACTGATAACCTATATAAAAAACAATTAAAATGTATAGAATAACGTATTACTAGAACATTTATACCACTTTGGCACGTTCGCATTCTTAAATAACAAAATTATGGAAACTTTTTCGTTCCGTATAGGCGGTTCGGTGAACCGATAACTGATAACCTATATAAAAAACAATTAAAATGTATAGAATAACGTATTACTAGAACATTTATACCACTTTGGCACGTTCGGATTCATTAATAACAAAAGTAGTGAAAATGTTTCATTCCGCATAGCCGGTTCGGTGAATCGATGACTGATAACCTATATAAAGAATACATTAAAACGTATAGAATAACGTATTACTAGAACATTTATACCACTGTGGCACGTTCGGATTCTTAAATAACTATATTATTGAAAATGTTTCGTTCCGCATAGTCGGTTCGGTGAATCGATGACTGACAACCTATATAAAAAAAAATTAACACGTATAGAGTAACGTATTACTAGAACATTTATACCACTTTGGCACGTTCGGATTCATTAATAACAAAAGTAGTGAAAATGTTTCATTCCGCATAGCCGGTTCGGTGAATCGATGACTGATAACCTATATAAAGAATACATTAAAACGTATAGAATAACGTATTACTAGAACATTTATACCACTTTGGCACGTTCGGATTCATTAATAACAAAAGTAGTGAAAATGTTTCATTCCGCATAGCCGGTTCGGTGAATCGATGACTGATAACCTATATAAAGAATACATTAAAACGTATAGAATAACGTGTTCCTAGAACGTTTATACCACTTTGGCACGTTCGAATTTGTAAATAACAAAATTATTGAAAATTTTTGGTTCCGCATAGTTGGTTCGGCGCCCAGTTCGAACATGCCAAAGTCCTCCCGGCATAGTCGGTTCGGTGAATCGATGACTGAGAACCTATATAAAAAAACATTAAAACGTATAGTATAACGTATTTCTAGAACATTTATACCACTTTGACACGTTCGGATTCGTAAATAACAAAACTATTGAAAATTTTTCGTTCCGCATAGCTGGTTCGGTGAAACGATGACTGATAACCTATATAAAGAATACATTAAAACGTATAGAATAACGTATTACTAAAACATTTATACCACTCTGGCACGTTCGGAATCTTAAATAACAAAATTATTGAAAATGTTTCGTTCCGCATAGTCGGCTCGGTGAATCGATGACTGATAACCTATATAAAGAATACATTAAAACGTATAGAATAACGTATTACTAGAACATATGTACCACTCTGGCACGTTCGGATTCTTAAATAACTAAATTATTGAAAATGTTTCGTTCCGCATAGTCGGTTCGGTGAATCGATGACTAACAACCTATATAAAAAAACATTAAAATGTATAGAATAACGTATTACTAGAACATTTATACCACTTTGGCACGTTCGCATTCTTAAATAACAAAATTATGGAAACTTTTTCGTTCCGTATAGGCGGTTCGGTGAATCGATAACTGATAACCTATATAAAAAACAATTAAAATGTATAGAATAACGTATTACTAGAACATTTATACCACTTTGGCACGTTCGCATTCTTAAATAACAAAATTATGGAAACTTTTTCGTTCCGTATAGGCGGTTCGGTGAACCGATAACTGATAACCTATATAAAAAACAATTAAAATGTATAGAATAACGTATTACTAGAACATTTATACCACTTTGGCACGTTCGGATTCATTAATAACAAAAGTAGTGAAAATGTTTCATTCCGCATAGCCGGTTCGGTGAATCGATGACTGATAACCTATATAAAGAATACATTAAAACGTATAGAATAACGTATTACTAGAACATTTATACCACTGTGGCACGTTCGGATTCTTAAATAACTATATTATTGAAAATGTTTCGTTCCGCATAGTCGGTTCGGTGAATCGATGACTGACAACCTATATAAAAAAAAATTAACACGTATAGAGTAACGTATTACTAGAACATTTATACCACTTTGGCACGTTCGGATTCATTAATAACAAAAGTAGTGAAAATGTTTCATTCCGCATAGCCGGTTCGGTGAATCGATGACTGATAACCTATATAAAGAATACATTAAAACGTATAGAATAACGTGTTACTAGAACGTTTATACCACTTTGGCACGTTCGGATTTGTAAATAACAAAATTATTGAAAATGTTTCGTTCCGCATAGTCCGTTCGGTGAATCGATGACTGATAACCTATATAAAGAATACACTAAAACGTATAGAATAACGTATTACTAGAACATATGTACCACTCTGGCACGTTCGGATTCTTAAATAACTAAATTATTGAAAATGTTTCGTTCCGCATAGTCGGTTCGGTGAATCGATGACTAACAACCTATATAAAAAAACATTAAAATGTATAGAATAACGTATTACTAGAACATTTATACCACTTTGGCACGTTCGCATTCTTAAATAACAAAATTATGGAAACTTTTTCGTTCCGTATAGGCGGTTCGGTGAATCGATAACTGATAACCTATATAAAAAACAATTAAAATGTATAGAATAACGTATTACTAGAACATTTATACCACTTTGGCACGTTCGCATTCTTAAATAACAAAATTATGGAAACTTTTTCGTTCCGTATAGGCGGTTCGGTGAACCGATAACTGATAACCTATATAAAAAACAATTAAAATGTATAGAATAACGTATTACTAGAACATTTATACCACTTTGGCACGTTCGGATTCATTAATAACAAAAGTAGTGAAAATGTTTCATTCCGCATAGCCGGTTCGGTGAATCGATGACTGATAACCTATATAAAGAATACATTAAAACGTATAGAATAACGTATTACTAGAACATTTATACCACTGTGGCACGTTCGGATTCTTAAATAACTATATTATTGAAAATGTTTCGTTCCGCATAGTCGGTTCGGTGAATCGATGACTGACAACCTATATAAAAAAAAATTAACACGTATAGAGTAACGTATTACTAGAACATTTATACCACTTTGGCACGTTCGGATTCATTAATAACAAAAGTAGTGAAAATGTTTCATTCCGCATAGCCGGTTCGGTGAATCGATGACTGATAACCTATATAAAGAATACATTAAAACGTATAGAATAACGTGTTACTAGAACGTTTATACCACTTTGGCACGTTCGGATTTGTAAATAACAAAATTATTGAAAATTTTTGGTTCCGCATAGTGGGTTCGGCGCCCAGTTCGAACATGCCAAAGTCCTCCCGGCATAGTCGGTTCGGTGAATCGATGACTGAGAACCTATATAAAAAAACATTAAAACGTATAGTATAACGTATTTCTAGAACATTTATACCACTTTGACACGTTCGGATTCGTAAATAACAAAACTATTGAAAATTTTTCGTTCCGCATAGCTGGTTCGGTGAAACGATGACTGATAACCTATATAAAGAATACATTAAAACGTATAGAATAACGTATTACTAAAACATTTATACCACTCTGGCACGTTCGGAATCTTAAATAACAAAATTATTGAAAATGTTTCGTTCCGCATAGTCGGCTCGGTGAATCGATGACTGATAACCTATATAAAGAATACATTAAAACGTATAGAATAACGTATTACTAGAACATATGTACCACTCTGGCACGTTCGGATTCTTAAATAACTAAATTATTGAAAATGTTTCGTTCCGCATAGTCGGTTCGGTGAATCGATGACTAACAACCTATATAAAAAAACATTAAAATGTATAGAATAACGTATTACTAGAACATTTATACCACTTTGGCACGTTCGCATTCTTAAATAACAAAATTATGGAAACTTTTTCGTTTCGTATAGGCGGTTCGGTGAATCGATAACTGATAACCTATATAAAAAACAATTAAAATGTATAGAATAACGTATTACTAGAACATTTATACCACTTTGGCACGTTCGCATTCTTAAATAACAAAATTATGGAAACTTTTTCGTTCCGTATAGGCGGTTCGGTGAACCGATAACTGATAACCTATATAAAAAACAATTAAAATGTATAGAATAACGTATTACTAGAACATTTATACCACTTTGGCACGTTCGGATTCATTAATAACAAAAGTAGTGAAAATGTTTCATTCCGCATAGCCGGTTCGGTGAATCGATGACTGATAACCTATATAAAGAATACATTAAAACGTATAGAATAACGTATTACTAGAACATTTATACCACTGTGGCACGTTCGGATTCTTAAATAACTATATTATTGAAAATGTTTCGTTCCGCATAGTCGGTTCGGTGAATCGATGACTGACAACCTATATAAAAAAAAATTAACACGTATAGAGTAACGTATTACTAGAACATTTATACCACTTTGGCACGTTCGGATTCATTAATAACAAAAGTAGTGAAAATGTTTCATTCCGCATAGCCGGTTCGGTGAATCGATGACTGATAACCTATATAAAGAATACATTAAAACGTATAGAATAACGTATTACTAGAACATTTATACCACTTTGGCACGTTCGGATTCATTAATAACAAAAGTAGTGAAAATGTTTCATTCCGCATAGCCGGTTCGGTGAATCGATGACTGATAACCTATATAAAGAATACATTAAAACGTATAGAATAACGTGTTACTAGAACGTTTATACCACTTTGGCACGTTCGAATTTGTAAATAACAAAATTATTGAAAATTTTTGGTTCCGCATAGTTGGTTCGGCGCCCAGTTCGAACATGCCAAAGTCCTCCCGGCATAGTCGGTTCGGTGAATCGATGACTGAGAACCTATATAAAAAAACATTAAAACGTATAGTATAACGTATTTCTAGAACATTTATACCACTTTGACACGTTCGGATTCGTAAATAACAAAACTATTGAAAATTTTTCGTTCCGCATAGCTGGTTCGGTGAAACGATGACTGATAACCTATATAAAGAATACATTAAAACGTATAGAATAACGTATTACTAAAACATTTATACCACTCTGGCACGTTCGGAATCTTAAATAACAAAATTATTGAAAATGTTTCGTTCCGCATAGTCGGCTCGGTGAATCGATGACTGATAACCTATATAAAGAATACACTAAAACGTATAGAATAACGTATTACTAGAACATATGTACCACTCTGGCACGTTCGGATTCTTAAATAACTAAATTATTGAAAATGTTTCGTTCCGCATAGTCGGTTCGGTGAATCGATGACTAACAACCTATATAAAAAAACATTAAAATGTATAGAATAACGTATTACTAGAACATTTATACCACTTTGGCACATTCGCATTCTTAAATAACAAAATTATGGAAACTTTTTCGTTCCGTATAGGCGGTTCGGTGAATCGATAACTGATAACCTATATAAAAAACAATTAAAATGTATAGAATAACGTATTACTAGAACATTTATACCACTTTGGCACGTTCGCATTCTTAAATAACAAAATTATGGAAACTTTTTCGTTCCGTATAGGCGGTTCGGTGAACCGATAACTGATAACCTATATAAAAAACAATTAAAATGTATAGAATAACGTATTACTAGAACATTTATACCACTTTGGCACGTTCGGATTCATTAATAACAAAAGTAGTGAAAATGTTTCATTCCGCATAGCCGGTTCGGTGAATCGATGACTGATAACCTATATAAAGAATACATTAAAACGTATAGAATAACGTATTACTAGAACATTTATACCACTGTGGCACGTTCGGATTCTTAAATAACTATATTATTGAAAATGTTTCGTTCCGCATAGTCGGTTCGGTGAATCGATGACTGACAACCTATATAAAAAAAAATTAACACGTATAGAGTAACGTATTACTAGAACATTTATACCACTTTGGCACGTTCGGATTCATTAATAACAAAAGTAGTGAAAATGTTTCATTCCGCATAGCCGGTTCGGTGAATCGATGACTGATAACCTATATAAAGAATACATTAAAACGTATAGAATAACGTGTTACTAGAACGTTTATACCACTTTGGCACGTTCGGATTTGTAAATAACAAAATTATTGAAAATTTTTGGTTCCGCATAGTGGGTTCGGCGCCCAGTTCGAACATGCCAAAGTCCTCCCGGCATAGTCGGTTCGGTGAATCGATGACTGAGAACCTATATAAAAAAACATTAAAACGTATAGTATAACGTATTTCTAGAACATTTATACCACTTTGACACGTTCGGATTCGTAAATAACAAAACTATTGAAAATTTTTCGTTCCGCATAGCTGGTTCGGTGAAACGATGACTGATAACCTATATAAAGAATACATTAAAACGTATAGAATAACGTATTACTAAAACATTTATACCACTCTGGCACGTTCGGAATCTTAAATAACAAAATTATTGAAAATGTTTCGTTCCGCATAGTCGGCTCGGTGAATCGATGACTGATAACCTATATAAAGAATACATTAAAACGTATAGAATAACGTATTACTAGAACATATGTACCACTCTGGCACGTTCGGATTCTTAAATAACTAAATTATTGAAAATGTTTCGTTCCGCATAGTCGGTTCGGTGAATCGATGACTAACAACCTATATAAAAAAACATTAAAATGTATAGAATAACGTATTACTAGAACATTTATACCACTTTGGCACGTTCGCATTCTTAAATAACAAAATTATGGAAACTTTTTCGTTCCGTATAGGCGGTTCGGTGAATCGATAACTGATAACCTATATAAAAAACAATTAAAATGTATAGAATAACGTATTACTAGAACATTTATACCACTTTGGCACGTTCGCATTCTTAAATAACAAAATTATGGAAACTTTTTCGTTCCGTATAGGCGGTTCGGTGAACCGATAACTGATAACCTATATAAAAAACAATTAAAATGTATAGAATAACGTATTACTAGAACATTTATACCACTTTGGCACGTTCGGATTCATTAATAACAAAAGTAGTGAAAATGTTTCATTCCGCATAGCCGGTTCGGTGAATCGATGACTGATAACCTATATAAAGAATACATTAAAACGTATAGAATAACGTATTACTAGAACATTTATACCACTGTGGCACGTTCGGATTCTTAAATAACTATATTATTGAAAATGTTTCGTTCCGCATAGTCGGTTCGGTGAATCGATGACTGACAACCTATATAAAAAAAAATTAACACGTATAGAGTAACGTATTACTAGAACATTTATACCACTTTGGCACGTTCGGATTCATTAATAACAAAAGTAGTGAAAATGTTTCATTCCGCATAGCCGGTTCGGTGAATCGATGACTGATAACCTATATAAAGAATACATTAAAACGTATAGAATAACGTATTACTAGAACATTTATACCACTTTGGCACGTTCGGATTCATTAATAACAAAAGTAGTGAAAATGTTTCATTCCGCATAGCCGGTTCGGTGAATCGATGACTGATAACCTATATAAAGAATACATTAAAACGTATAGAATAACGTGTTACTAGAACGTTTATACCACTTTGGCACGTTCGGATTTGTAAATAACAAAATTATTGAAAATGTTTCGTTCCGCATAGTCCGTTCGGTGAATCGATGACTGATAACCTATATAAAGAATACACTAAAACGTATAGAATAACGTATTACTAGAACATTTATACCACTTTGGCACGTTCGGATTCATAAATAACAAAAGTATTGAAAATGTTTCGTTCCGCATAGTCGGTTCGGTGAATCGATGACTGATAACCTATATAAAGAATACATTAAAACGTGTAGAATAACGTATTACTAGAACATTTATACCACTCTGGCACGTTCGGATTCTTAAATAATTAAATTATTGAAAATGTTTCATTCCGCATAGCCGGTTCGGTGAATCGATGACTGATAACCTATATAAAAAACAATTAACACGTATAGAGCAACGTATTACTAGAGCATTTATACGACTTTGGCACGTTCGGATTCATAAATAACAAAATTATTGAAAACGATTCGTTCCGCACATTCGGTTCGGTGAATCGATGACTGATAACCTATATAAAGAATACATTAAAACGTATAGAATAACGTATTACTAGAACATTTATACCACTCTGGCACGTTTGGATTCTTAAATAACAAAATTATTGAAAATTTTTCGTTCCGCATAGTCGGTTCGGTGAATCGATGACTGACAACCTATATAAAAAAACATTAAAATGTATAGAATAACGTATTACTAGAACATTTATACCACTTTGGCACGTTCGGATTCATAAATAACAAAAGTATTGAAAATGTTTCATTCCGCATAGCCGGTTCAGTGAATCGGTGACTGATAACCTATATAAAAAAAATTAACACGTATAGAGTAACGTATTACTAGAACATTTATACCACTTTGGCACGTTCGGATTCTTAAATAACAAAATTATTGAAAATTTTTGGTTCCGCATAGTGGGTTCGGCGCCCAGTTCGAACATGCCAAAGTCCTCCCGGCATAGGCGGTTCGGTGAATCGATGACTGAGAACCTATATAAAAAAACATTAAAACGTATAGTATAACGTATTTCTAGAACATTTATACCACTTTGGCACGTTCGGATTCTTAAATAACAAAACTATTGAAAATTTTTCGTTCCGCATAGGCGGTTCGGTGAATCGATGACTGATAACCTAGATAAAAAAACATTAAAATGTATAGAATAGCGTATTACTAGAACATTTATACCACTTTGGCACGTTCGGATTCATAAATAACAAAAGTATTGAAAATGTTCCATTCCGCATAGCCGGTTCGGTGAATCGATGACTGATAACCTATATAAAGAATACATTAAAACGTATAGAATAACGTGTTACTAGAACGTTTATACCACTTTGGCACATTCGGATTTGTAAATAACAAAATTATTGAAAATGTTTCGTTCCGCATAGTCCGTTCGGTGAATCGATGACTGATAACCTATATAAAGAATACACTAAAACGTATAGAATAACGTATTACTAGAACATTTATACCACTTTGGCACGTTCGGATTCATAAATAACAAAAGTATTGAAAATGTTTCGTTCCGCATAGTCGGTTCGGTGAATCGATGACTGATAACCTATATAAAGAATACATTAAAACGTGTAGAATAACGTATTACTAGAACATTTATACCACTCTGGCACGTTCGGATTCTTAAATAATTAAATTATTGAAAATGTTTCATTCCGCATAGCCGGTTCGGTGAATCGATGACTGATAACCTATATAAAAAACAATTAACACGTATAGAGCAACGTATTACTAGAGCATTTATACGACTTTGGCACGTTCGGATTCATAAATAACAAAATTATTGAAAACAATTCGTTCCGCACATTCGGTTCGGTGAATCGATGACTGATAACCTATATAAAGAATACATTAAAACGTATAGAATAACGTATTACTAGAACATTTATACCACTCTGGCACGTTTGGATTCTTAAATAACAAAACTATTGAAAATTTTTCGTTCCGCATAGGCGGTTCGGTGAATCGATGACTGATAACCTAGATAAAAAAACATTAAAATGTATAGAATAGCGTATTACTAGAACATTTATACCACTTTGGCACGTTCGGATTCATAAATAACAAAAGTATTGAAAATGTTTCATTCCGCATAGCCGGTTCAGTGAATCGGTGACTGATAACCTATATAAAAAAAATTAACACGTATAGAGTAACGTATTACTAGAACATTTATACCACTTTGGCACGTTCGGATTCTTAAATAACAAAATTATTGAAAATTTTTGGTTCCGCATAGTGGGTTCGGCGCCCAGTTCGAACATGCCAAAGTCCTCCCGGCATAGGCGGTTCGGTGAATCGATGACTGAGAACCTATATAAAAAAACATTAAAACGTATAGTATAACGTATTTCTAGAACATTTATACCACTTTGGCACGTTCGGATTCTTAAATAACAAAACTATTGAAAATTTTTCGTTCCGCATAGGCGGTTCGGTGAATCGATGACTGATAACCTAGATAAAAAAACATTAAAATGTATAGAATAGCGTATTACTAGAACATTTATACCACTTTGGCACGTTCGGATTCATAAATAACAAAAGTATTGAAAATGTTCCATTCCGCATAGCCGGTTCGGTGAATCGATGACTGATAACCTATATAAAAAAAAATTAACACGTATAGAGTAACGTATTACTAGAACATTTATACCACTTTGGCACGTTCGGATTCTTAAATAACAAAATTATTGAAAACGTTTCGTTCCGCATAGTCGGTTCGGTGAATCGATGACTAATAACCTATATACAGAATACATTAAAACGTATAGAATACCGTATTATTAGAACATTTATACCACTTTGGCACGTTCGGATTCTTAAACAACTAAATTATTGGAAATATTTCGTTCCGCATAGTCGGTTCGGTGAATCGATGACTGACAACCTATATAAAAAAACATTAAAATGTATAGAATAACGTATTACTAGAACATTTATACCACTTTGGCACGTTCGCATTCTTAAATAACAAAATTATGGAAACTTTTTCGTTCCGTATAGGCGGCTCGGTGAATCGATAACTGATAACCTATATAAAAAACAATTAAAATGTATAGAATAACGTATTACTAGAACATTTATACCACTTTGGCACGTTCGCATTCTTAAATAACAAAATTATGGAAACTTTTTCGTTCCGTATAGGCGGTTCGGTGAACCGATAACTGATAACCTATATAAGAAACAATTAAAATGTATAGAATAACGTATTACTAGAACATTTATACCACTTTGGCACGTTCGGATTCATTAATAACAAAAGTAGTGAAAATGTTTCATTCCGCATAGCCGGTTCGGTGAATCGATGACTGATAACCTATATAAAGAATACATTAAAACGTATAGAATAACGTATTACTAGAACATTTATACCACTGTGGCACGTTCGGATTCTTAAATAACTATATTATTGAAAATGTTTCGTTCCGCATAGTCGGTTCGGTGAATCGATGACTGACAACTTATATAAAGAATACAATAAAACGTATAGAATAACGTATTACTAGAACATTTATACCACTCTGGCACGTTTGGATTCTTAAATAACAAAATTATTGAAAATGTTTCGTTCCGCATAGTCGGTTCGGTGAATCGATGACTGATAACCTATATACAGAATACATTAAAACGTAGAGAATACCGTATTACTAGAACATTTATACCACTTTGGCACGTTCGGATTCTTAAATAACAAAATTATTGAAAATTTTTGGTTCCGCATAGTGGGTTCGGCGCCCAGTTCGAACATGCCAAAGTCCTCCCGGCATAGTCGGTTCGGTGAATCGATGACTGAGAACCTATATAAAAAAACATTAAAACGTATAGTATAACGTATTTCTAGAACATTTATAACACTCTGGCTCGTTCGGATTCTTAAATAACAAAATTATTGAAAACGTTTCGTTCCGCATAGTCGGTTCGGTGAATCGATGACTAATAACCTATATACAGAATACATTAAAACGTATAGAATACCGTATTACTAGAACATTTATACCACTTTGGCACGTTCGGATTCTTAAACAACTAAATTATTGGAAATGTTTCGTTCCGCATAGTCGGTTCGGTGAATCGATGACTGACAACCTATATAAAAAAACATTAAAATGTATAGAATAACGTATTACTAGAACATTTATACCACTTTGGCACGTTCGCATTCTTAAATAACAAAATTATGGAAACTTTTTCGTTCCGTATAGGCGGTTCGGTGAATCGATAACTGATAACCTATATAAAAAACAATTAAAATGTATAGAATAACGTATTACTAGAACATTTATACCACTTTGGCACGTTCGCATTCTTAAATAACAAAATTATGGAAACTTTTTCGTTCCGTATAGGCGGTTCGGTGAACCGATAACTGATAACCTATATAAAAAACAATTAAAATGTATAGAATAACGTATTACTAGAACATTTATACCACTTTGGCACGTTCGGATTCATTAATAACAAAAGTAGTGAAAATGTTTCATTCCGCATAGCCGGTTCGGTGAATCGATGACTGATAACCTATATAAAGAATACATTAAAACGTATAGAATAACGTATTACTAGAACATTTATACCACTGTGGCACGTTCGGATTCTTAAATAACTATATTATTGAAAATGTTTCGTTCCGCATAGTCGGTTCGGTGAATCGATGACTGACAACCTATATAAAAAAAAATTAACACGTATAGAGTAACGTATTACTAGAACATTTATACCACTTTGGCACGTTCGCATTCTTAAATAACAAAATTATGGAAACTTTTTCGTTCCGTATATGCGGTTCGGTGAATCGATAACTGATAACCTATATAAAAAACAATTAAAATGTATAGAATAACGTATTACTAGAACATTTATACCACTTTGGCACGTTCGGATTCATTAATAACAAAAGTAGTGAAAATGTTTCATTCCGCATAGCCGGTTCGGTGAATCGAAGACTGATAGTCCATATAAAAAAAAATTAACACGTATAGAGTAACGTATTACTAGAACATTTATACCACTTTGGCACGTTCGGATTCTTAAATAACTATATTATTGAAAATGTTTCGTTCCGCATAGTCGGTTCGGTGAATCGATGACTGATAACCTATATAAAAAACAATTAACAGGTATAGAATAACGTATTACTAGAACATTTATACCACTCTGGCTCGTTCGGATTCTTAAATAACTAAATTATTGAAAATGTTTCGTTCCGCATAGTCGGTTCGGTGAATCGATGACTGACAACCTATATAAAGAACACATTAAAACGTATAGAATAACGTATTACTAGAACATTTATACCACTTTGGCACGTTCGGATTCTTAAATAACAAAATTATTGAAAATGTTTCATTCCCCAAAGTCGGTTCGGAGAATCGATGACTGATAACCTATATAAAAAACAATTAACACGTATAGAGCAACGTATTACTAGAGCATTTATACGACTTTGGCACGTTCGGATTCATAAATAACAAAATTACTGAAAATTTTTCGTTCCGCATTGTCGGTTCGGTGAATCGATGACTGACAACCTATATAAAGAATACATTAAAACGTATAGAATAACGTATTACTAGAACATTTATACCACTCTGGCACGTTTGGATTCTTAAATAACGAAATTATTGAAAATGTTTCGTTCCCCATAGTCGGTTCGGTGAATCGATGACTGACAACTTATATAAAGAATACAATAAAACGTATAGAATAACGTATTACTAGAACATTTATACCACTCTGGCACGTTTGGATTCTTAAATAACAAAATTATTGAAAATGTTTCGTTCCGCATAGTCGGTTCGGTGAATCGATGACTGATAACCTATATACAGAATACATTAAAACGTAGAGAATACCGTATTACTAGAACATTTATACCACTTTGGCACGTTCGGATTCTTAAATAACAAAATTATTGAATATTTTTGGTTCCGCATAGTGGGTTCGGCGCCCAGTTCGAACATGCCAAAGTCCTCCCGGCATAGTCGGTTCGGTGAATCGATGACTGAGAACCTATATAAAAAAACATTAAAACGTATAGTATAACGTATTTCTAGAACATTTATACCACTCTGGCTCGTTCGGATTCTTAAATAACAAAATTATTGAAAACGTTTCGTTCCGCATAGTCGGTTCGGTGAATCGATGACTAATAACCTATATACAGAATACATTAAAACGTATAGAATACCGTATTACTAGAACATTTATACCACTTTGGCACGTTCGGATTCTTAAACAACTAAATTATTGGAAATGTTTCGTTCCGCATAGTCGGTTCGGTGAATCGATGACTGACAACCTATATAAAAAAACATTAAAATGTATAGAATAACGTATTACTAGAACATTTATACCACTTTGGCACGTTCGCATTCTTAAATAACAAAATTATGGAAACTTTTTCGTTCCGTATAGGCGGTTCGGTGAATCGATAACTGATAACCTATATAAAAAACAATTAAAATGTATAGAATAACGTATTAATAGAACATTTATACCACTTTGGCACGTTCGCATTCTTAAATAACAAAATTATGGAAACTTTTTCGTTCCGTATAGGCGGTTCGGTGAACCGATAACTGATAACCTATATAAAAAACAATTAAAATGTATAGAATAACGTATTACTAGAACATTTATACCACTTTGGCACGTTCGGATTCATTAATAACAAAAGTAGTGAAAATGTTTCATTCCGCATAGCCGGTTCGGTGAATCGATGACTGATAACCTATATAAAGAATACATTAAAACGTATAGAATAACGTATTACTAGAACATTTATACCACTGTGGCACGTTCGGATTCTTAAATAACTATATTATTGAAAATGTTTCGTTCCGCATAGTCGGTTCGGTGAATCGATGACTGACAACCTATATAAAAAAAAATTAACACGTATAGAGTAACGTATTACTAGAACATTTATACCACTTTGGCACGTTCGCATTCTTAAATAACAAAATTATGGAAACTTTTTCGTTCCGTATATGCGGTTCGGTGAATCGATAACTGATAACCTATATAAAAAACAATTAAAATGTATAGAATAACGTATTACTAGAACATTTATACCACTTTGGCACGTTCGGATTCATTAATAACAAAAGTAGTGAAAATGTTTCATTCCGCATAGCCGGTTCGGTGAATCGAAGACTGATAGTCCATATAAAAAAAAATTAACACGTATAGAGTAACGTATTACTAGAACATTTATACCACTTTGGCACGTTCGGATTCTTAAATAACTATATTATTGAAAATGTTTCGTTCCGCATAGTCGGTTCGGTGAATCGATGACTGATAACCTATATAAAAAACAATTAACAGGTATAGAATAACGTATTACTAGAACATTTATACCACTCTGGCTCGTTCGGATTCTTAAATAACTAAATTATTGAAAATGTTTCGTTCCGCATAGTCGGTTCGGTGAATCGATGACTGACAACCTATATAAAGAACACATTAAAACGTATAGAATAACGTATTACTAGAACATTTATACCACTTTGGCACGTTCGGATTCTTAAATAACAAAATTATTGAAAATGTTTCATTCCCCAAAGTCGGTTCGGAGAATCGATGACTGATAACCTATATAAAAAACAATTAACACGTATAGAGCAACGTATTACTAGAGCATTTATACGACTTTGGCACGTTCGGATTCATAAATAACAAAATTATTGAAAACGATTCGTTCCGCATATTCGGTTCGGTGAATCGATGACTGATAACCTATATAAAAAACAATTAACAGGTATAGAATAACGTATTACTAGAACATTTATACCACTCTGGCACGTCCGGATTCTTAAATAACAAAATTATTGAACATTTTTCGTTCCGTATAGGCGGTTCGGTGAATCGATGACTGACAACCTATATAAAGAATACATTAAAACGTATAGAATAACGTATTACTAGAACATTTATACCACTTTGGCACGTTCGGATTCTTAAATAACAAAATTATTGAAAATGCTTCGTTTCGCACAGTCGGTTCGGTGAATCGATGACTGATAACCTATATAAAGAATACATTAAAACGTATAGAATAACGTATTACTAGAATATTTATACCACTCTGGCACGTTCGGATTCATAAATAACAAAAGTATTGAAAATGTTTCATTCCGCATAGCCGGTTCGGTGAATCGATGACTGATAACCTATATAAGAAAAAATTAACACGTATAGAGTAACGTATTACTAGAACATTTATACCACTTTGGCACGTTCGGATTTGTAAATAACAAAATTATTGAAAATCTTTCGTTCCGCATAGGCGGTTCGGTGAATCGATGACTGACAACCTATATAAAGAATACATTAAAACGTATAGAATAACGTATTACTAGAACATTTATACCACTTTGGCACGTTCGGATTCTTAAATAACAAAATTATTGAAAATGCTTCGTTCCGCTCAGTCGGTTCGGTGAATCGATGACTGATAACCTATATAAAGAATACATTAAAACGTATAGAATAACGTATTACTAGAATATTTATACCACTCTGGCACGTTCGGATTCTTAAATAACTAAATTGTTGAACATTTTTCGTTCCGTATAGGCGGTTCGGTGAATCGATGACTGATAACCTAGATAAAAAAACATTAAAATGTATAGAATAGCGTATTACTAGAACATTTATACCACTTTGGCACGTTCGGATTCATAAATAACAAAAGTATTGAAAATGTTCCATTCCGCATAGCCGGTTCGGTGAATCGATGACTGATAACCTATGTAAAAAAAAAATTAACACGTATAGAGTAACGTATTACTAGAACATTTATACCACTTTGGCACGTTCGGATTTGTAAATAACAAAATTATTGAAAATTTTTCGTTCCCCATTGTCGGTTCGGTGAATCGATGACTGACAACCTATATAAAGAATACATTAAAACGTATAGAATAACGTATTACTAGAACATTTATACCACTCTGGCACGTTTGGATTCTTAAATAACGAAATTATTGAAAATGTTTCGTTCCCCATAGTCGGTTCGGTGAATCGATGACTGACAACTTATATAAAGAATACAATAAAACGTATAGAATAACGTATTACTAGAACATTTATACCACTCTGGCTCGTTCGGATTCTTAAATAACAAAATTATTGAAAATGTTTCGTTCCGCATAGTCGGTTCGGTGAATCGATGACTGATAACCTATATACAGAATACATTAAAACGTATAGAATACCGTATTACTAGAACATTTATACCACTTTGGCACGTTCGGATTCATAAATAACAAAAGTAATGAAAATGTTTCATTCCGCATAGCCGGTTCGGTGAATCGGTGACTGATAACCTATATAAAAAAAAATTAACACGTATAGAGTAACGTATTACTAGAACATTTATACCACTCTCTCACGTTCGGATTCTTAAATAACTAAATTATTGAAAATGTTTCGTTCCGCATAGTCGGTTCGGTGAATCGATGACTGACAACCTATATAAAAAAACATTAAAATGTATAGAATAACGTATTACTAGAACATTTATACCACTCTGGCACGTTCGGATTCTTAAATAACAAAATTAATGAAAATGTTTCGTTCCGCATAGTCGGTTCGGTGAATCGATGACTAATATCCTATATAAAGAATACATTAAAACGTATAGAATAACGTATTCCTAGAACATTTATACCACTTTGGCACGTTCGGATTCTTAAATAACAAAATTATTGAAAATTTTTGTTCCACATAGTGGGTTCGGCGCCCAGTTCGAACATGCCAAAGTCCTCCCGGCATAGTCGGTTCGGTGAATCGATGACTGAGAACCTATATAAAAAAACATTAAAACGTATAGTATAACGTATGTCTAGAACATTTATACCACTTTGGCAAGTTCGGATTCTTAAATAACAAAACTATTGAAAATTTTTCGTTCCGCATAGTTGGTTCGGTGAATCGATGACTAATAACCTATATAAAGAATACATTAAAACGTATAGAATAACGTATTCCTAGAACATTTATACCACTTTGGCACGTTCGGATTCTTAAATAACAAAATTATTGAAAATTTTTCGTTCCGTATAGGCGGTTCGGTGAATCGATGACTGATAACCTATATAAAAAAAAATTAACACGTATAGAGTAACGTATTGCTAGAACATTTATACCACTTTGGCACGTTCGGATTTGTAAATAACAAAATTATTGAAAATTTTTCGTTACGCATAGTCGGTTCGGTGAATCGATGACTGATAACTTATATAAAGAGTACATTAAAACATATAGAATAACGTATTACTAGAACATTTATACCACTTTGGCACGTTCGGATTCATAAATAACAAAAGTATTGAAAATATTTCATTCCGCATAGCCGGTTCGGTGAATCGATGACTAATAACCTATATAAAGAATACATTAAAACGTATAGAATAACGTATTCCTAGAACATTTATACCACTTTGGCACGTTCGGATTCTTAAATAACAAAATTATTGAAAATTTTTCGTTCCGTATAGGCGGTTCGGTGAATCGATGACTGATAACCTATATAAAAAAAAATTAACACGTATAGAATAACGTATTACTAGAACGTTTATACCACTTGGGCACGTTCGGATTTGTAAATAACAAAATTATTGAAAATTTTTCGTTTCGCAAGGTCGGTTCGGTGAATCGATGACTGACAACGTATATAAAGAATACATAAAAACTAGAACATTTATACCACTTTGGCACGTTCGGATTTGTAAATAACAAAACTATTGAAAATCTTTGGTTCCGCATAGTCGGATCGGCGAATCGATGACTGATAACCTATATAAAGAATACCTTAAAACGTAAAGAATAACGTATTCCTAGAACATTTATACCCCTTTGGCACGTTCGGATTCTTAAATAACAAAATTATTGAAAATTTTTCGTTCCGTATTGGCGGTTCGGTGAATGGATGACTGATAACCTATATAAAAAACAATTAACACGTATAGAATAACGTGTTACTAGAACGTTTATACCACTTTGGCACGTTCGGATTTGTAAATAACAAAATTATTGAAAATTTTTCGTTCCGCATAGTCGGTTCGGTGAATCGATGACTGATAACCTATATAAAGTGTACATTAAAACGTATAGAATAACGTATTACTAGAACATTTATACCACTCTGGCTCGTTCGGATTCTTAAATAACAAAATTATTGAAAATGTTTCGTTCCGCATAGTCGGTTCGGTGAATCGATGACTGATAACCTATATAAAGAATACATTAAAACGTATAGAATAACGTATTACTAGAACATTTATATCACTCTGGCTCGTTCGGATTTGTAAATAACAAAATTATTGAAAATTTTTCGTTCCGCATAGTCGGTTCGGTGAATCGATGACTGATAACCTATATAAAGAATACATTAAAACGTATAGAATAACGTATTACTAGAATATTTATACCACTCTGGCACGTTCGGATTCATAAATAACAAAAGTATTGAAAATGTTTCATTCCGCATAGCCGGTTCGGTGAATCGATGACTGATAACCTATATAAAGAATACATTAAAACGTATAGAATAACGTATTACTAGAACATTTATACCACTTTGGCACGTTCGGATTCATAAATAACAAAAGTATTGAAAATGTTTCATTCCGCATAGCCGGTTCGGTGAATCGATGACTGATAACCTATATAAAGAATACATTAAAACGTATAGAATAACGTATTACTAGAACATTTATACCACTCTGGCACGTTCGGATTCTTAAATAACTAAATTATTGAAAATGTTGCGTTCCGCATAGTTGGTTCGGTGAATCGATGACTGATAACCTATATAAAAAACAATTAACACGTATAGAATAACGTATTACTAGAACGTTTATACCTCTTGGGCACGTTCGGATTTGTAAATAACAAAATTATTGAAAATTTTTCGTTTCGCATAGTCGGTTCGGTGAATCGATGACTGACAACGTATATAAAGAATACATTAAAACGTATAGAATACGTATTACTAGAACATTTATACCACTTTGGCACGTTCGGATTTGTAAATAACAAAACTATCGAAAATTTTTGGTTCCGCATAGTCGGATCGGCGAATCGATGACTGATAACCTATATAAAGAATACCTTAAAACGTATAGAATAACGTATTCCTAGAACATTTATACCCCTTTGGCACGTTCGGATTCTTAAATAACAAAATTATTGAATATTTTTCGTTCCGTATAGGCGGTTCGGTGAATGGATGACTGATAACCTATATAAAAAACAATTAACACGTATAGAATAACGTGTTACTAGAACGTTTATACCACTTTGGCACGTTCGGATTTGTAAATAACAAAATTATTGAAAATTTTTCGTTCCGCATAGTCGGTTCGGTGAATCGATGACTGATAACCTATATAAAGTGTACATTAAAACGTATAGAATAACGTATTACTAGAACATTTATACCACTCTGGCTCGTTCGGATTCTTAAATAACAAAATTATTGAAAATGTTTCGTTCCGCATAGTCGGTTCGGTGAATCGATGACTGATAACCTATATAAAGAATACATTAAAACGTATAGAATAACGTATTACTAGAACATTTATATCACTCTGGCTCGTTCGGATTTGTAAATAACAAAATTATTGAAAATTTTTCGTTCCGCATAGTCGGTTCGGTGAATCGATGACTGATAACCTATATAAAGAATACATTAAAACGTATAGAATAACGTATTACTAGAATATTTATACCACTCTGGCACGTTCGGATTCATAAATAACAAAAGTATTGAAAATGTTTCATTCCGCATAGCCGGTTCGGTGAATCGATGACTGATAACCTATATAAAGAATACATTAAAACGTATAGAATAACGTATTACTAGAACATTTATACCACTTTGGCACGTTCGGATTCATAAATAACAAAAGTATTGAAAATGTTTCATTCCGCATAGCCGGTTCGGTGAATCGATGACTGATAACCTATATAAAGAATACATTAAAACGTATAGAATAACGTATTACTAGAACATTTATACCACTCTGGCACGTTCGGATTCTTAAATAACTAAATTATTGAAAATGTTGCGTTCCGCATAGTTGGTTCGGTGAATCGATGACTGATAACCTATATAAAAAACAATTAACACGTATAGAATAACGTATTACTAGAACGTTTATACCTCTTGGGCACGTTCGGATTTGTAAATAACAAAATTATTGAAAATTTTTCGTTTCGCATAGTCGGTTCGGTGAATCGATGACTGACAACGTATATAAAGAATACATTAAAACGTATAGAATACGTATTACTAGAACATTTATACCACTTTGGCACGTTCGGATTTGTAAATAACAAAACTATCGAAAATTTTTGGTTCCGCATAGTCGGATCGGCGAATCGATGACTGATAACCTATATAAAGAATACCTTAAAACGTATAGAATAACGTATTCCTAGAACATTTATACCCCTTTGGCACGTTCGGATTCTTAAATAACAAAATTATTGAATATTTTTCGTTCCGTATAGGCGGTTCGGTGAATGGATGACTGATAACCTATATAAAAAACAATTAACACGTATAGAATAACGTGTTACTAGAACGTTTATACCACTTTGGCACGTTCGGATTTGTAAATAACAAAATTATTGAAAATTTTTCGTTCCGCATAGTCGGTTCGGTGAATCGATGACTGATAACCTATATAAAGTGTACATTAAAACGTATAGAATAACGTATTACTAGAACATTTATACCACTCTGGCTCGTTCGGATTCTTAAATAACAAAATTATTGAAAATGTTTCGTTCCGCATAGTCGGTTCGGTGAATCGATGACTGATAACCTATATAAAGAATACATTAAAACGTATAGAATAACGTATTACTAGAACATTTATACCACTCTGGCTCGTTCGGATTTGTAAATAACAAAATTATTGAAAATGTTTCGTTCCGCATAGTCGGTTCGGTGAATCGATGACTGATAACCTATATACAGAATACATTAAAACGTATAGAATACCGTATTACTAGAACATTTATACCACTTTGGCACGTTCGGATTCATAAATAACAAAAGTATTGAAAATGTTTCATTCCGCATAGCCGGTTCGGTGAATCGGTGACTGATAACCTATATAAAAAAAAATTAACACGTATAGAGTAACGTATTACTAGAACATTTATACCACTCTCTCACGTTCGGATTCTTAAATAACTAAATTATTGAAAATGTTTCGTTCCGCATAGTCGGTTCGGTGAATCGATGACTGACAACCTATATAAAAAAACATTAAAATGTATAGAATAACGTATTACTAGAACATTTATGCCACTTTGGCACGTTCGGATTCTTAAATAACAAAATTATTGAAAATTTTTGGTTCCACATAGTGGGTTCGGCGCCCAGTTCGAACATGCCAAAGTCCTCCCGGCATAGTCGGTTCGGTGAATCGATGACTGAGAACCTATATAAAAAAACATTAAAACGTATAGTATAAGGTATTTCTAGAACATTTATACCACTTTGGCAAGTTCGGATTCTTAAATAACAAAACTATTGAAAATTTTTCGTTCCGCACAGTTGGTTCGGTGAATCGATGACTAATAACCTATATAAAGAATACATTAAAACGTATAGAATAACGTATTCCTAGAACATTTATACCACTTTGGCACGTTCGGATTCTTAAATAACAAAATTATTGAAAATTTTTCGTTCCGTATAGGCGGTTCGGTGAATCGATGACTGATAACCTATATAAAAAAAAATTAACACGTATAGAGTAACGTATTGCTAGAACATTTATACCACTTTGGCACGTTCGGATTTGTAAATAACAAAATTATTGAAAATTTTTCGTTACGCATAGTCGGTTCGGTGAATCGATGACTGATAACTTATATAAAGAGTACATTAAAACATATAGAATAACGTATTACTAGAACATTTATACCACTTTGGCACGTTCGGATTCATAAATAACAAAAGTATTGAAAATATTTCATTCCGCATAGCCGGTTCGGTGAATCGATGACTGATAACCTATATAAAGAATACATTAAAACGTATAGAATAACGTATTACTAGAACATTTATACCACTCTGGCACGTTCGGATTCTTAAATAACTAAATTATTGAAAATGTTTCGTTCCGCATAGTTGGTTCGGTGAATCGATGACTGATAACCTATATAAAAAACAATTAACACGTATAGAATAACGTATTACTAGAACGTTTATACCACTTGGGCACGTTCGGATTTGTAAATAACAAAATTATTGAAAATTTTTCGTTTCGCATAGTCGGTTCGGTGAATCGATGACTGACAACGTATATAAAGAATACATTAAAACTAGAACATTTATACCACTTTGGCACGTTCGGATTTGTAAATAACAAAACTATTGAAAATCTTTGGTTCCGCATAGTCGGATCGGCGAATCGATGACTGATAACCTATATAAAGAATACCTTAAAACGTATAGAATAACGTATTCCTAGAACATTTATACCCCTTTGGCACGTTCGGATTCTTAAATAACAAAATTATTGAAAATTTTTCGTTCCGTATTGGCGGTTCGGTGAATGGATGACTGATAACCTATATAAAAAACAATTAACACGTATAGAATAACGTGTTACTAGAACGTTTATACCACTTTGGCACGTTCGGATTTGTAAATAACAAAATTATTGAAAATTTTTCGTTCCGCATAGTCGGTTCGGTGAATCGATGACTGATAACCTATATAAAGTGTACATTAAAACGTATAGAATAACGTATTACTAGAACATTTATACCACTCTGGCTCGTTCGGATTCTTAAATAACAAAATTATTGAAAATGTTTCGTTCCGCATAGTCGGTTCGGTGAATCGATGACTGATAACCTATATAAAGAATACATTAAAACGTATAGAATAACGTATTACTAGAACATTTATATCACTCTGGCTCGTTCGGATTTGTAAATAACAAAATTATTGAAAATTTTTCGTTCCGCATAGTCGGTTCGGTGAATCGATGACTGATAACCTATATAAAGAATACATTAAAACGTATAGAATAACGTATTACTAGAATATTTATACCACTCTGGCACGTTCGGATTCATAAATAACAAAAGTATTGAAAATGTTTCATTCCGCATAGCCGGTTCGGTGAATCGATGACTGATAACCTATACAGGGTGTCTCACAACTCGTGTAGGACCCGGAAATGGGGGGTAGCTGACGCAATTCTAAGCAAGATTTCCCTTTGCAAAAATTGGATTTGAAGCGTCGTTTTCGAGTTATTAATGAAAAACACGGACCAATCAGAGCGCCGGGATTTGGCGCGCCGAGAAGCGAGAGCGAAAGCTTCGAGCCGGTCGCCGGGGCTCGAGCGCGATCAACTGAGTTTTCCTCGGAACTCTCTTAACGTCTACTAAGAAGTCTTTACATCGAAACTCAGTTTAATAACGAACAGAATAATTAAAATTAATGTTCATTTATTCATTCCTCATGAAGGAGGATCGAAATTAGTTATGTGTAATTGACATAAAGTACGCAAATGGAATTTATTGAATACTGCAATTCGTTATCGACAAGGAATGTGACATTAAATATTGAAATTTTGTTGTTTTATCTCCGACAGCAATATTCGCCAACGAATTTACGTATTTTAATAAGAAATACTTATTCCGTTTGTAAAAAAAAGAGTTTCAATGTGAGATCTAACAAATGTAATAACGTCTCTACTATTTTATAGGAAATTTATTAAAATAAGACTCACCCATTCTTTGAAAATAATCCTGTTTGTTAATAATCCGACAGTGAAAGTGATGGGGTAATTGCCACTGGGTCAACCTGCCGATGTTGACCTGTCGCAGACATTGGCACCGTATAACACAGCTGGTGGCACTCACAGGTCACTGCACTGTCTGCACTTCAAAACACTTTTGTTTTCACTTTCACTTTCTGAAAAATCTCAGGTAAAAAGAATTGTCCCTTTCGATGCCTCCGAGGGTGTCCGAAAGGGGCCGATTATTTTAACGTTATCCTGGACTGCTCCTATGATTAATAATAATCCTCCAAGATCCGTTTTGAAAATTGCAGGCGCTATGAAAAGTCCTCAGAATTTAAATTATGCGCTCGTATAAACTTATACGAGTGCATCTGGTTCTCTTGAAGAATTCGATGTATCGCGGAGCGATACGTACTGAAATAAAATACAGAAATGTATTAATAAATGAAGAAGGATACTTTAATATTATCGTTTGAATATTATTAACATTACTTACCCTAAACGGCGGGCGACGTCTCGTATGCTTAACGTTCCATCTTCATGAAACTGTTCGAGTACCTCGCGTTACTTTTGCATTCCATGTAAGCATACAAAATATTATAAAATTATGTGTTAGACATTTGCAGAGACATTTCGATGGTTACTGTTCGACGGCTGTCACGAAACTGCTCACGGGTCAAACATAGCTTTGTTTCCAAAAAACACTCAGCCTTTCCCCGTCCCATGGCTAGATATTTTAACAAAAGTATGCATATTGTTTGAACGACTTCCATGAGTCTAATTGCCATTTTTGAATGTCGCCACGGGTTTTTCCCAAACAATCATTCCCACGACAGCTGATACCTGCGACACTCGAATTCATCTGGATTGCCCATTGTCCCGTTTAGTCTTGACCGTGCAATAAATTGTGCGAAGGCAAACTAACGAAAAGCTAATTACCTTAGATGATCCTTTTTAACAGACATTTAACATTCCGGTATAGCACGTACCAAGCCGTTTTACAAAACAAAGTTCGGAGCCGTAAAACAGTCCATTTCTCGTACGGTCTGCTTTGTATTTTCGTGCTATCTGGCCAGGTATTGACGAACGGTATGTGATCAGTGGACAGAAAACCGTGTGCTATACCAAGATGTTAAACGTTTGTTAAAAAGGATCACCTAGGGTAATTAGTTTTTCGTTAGTTTTCCTTCGCACAATTTATTGCACGGTCAAGACCAAATGGGACAATGGACAATCTAGGTGAATTCGAGTCTCGCAGGTATCGGCAGTTGTAGGATTGATTGTTTAGAAAAAAACCCTGGCGACATTCAAAAAGGGCAATTAGACTCGGGGAAATCGTTCAAACAATATTCATACTTTTGTTAAAATATTTAGTCACGGGGTAGGGAAAGGCTGAGTGTTTTTTGGAAACAAAGCTATGTTTGACCCGTGAGCAGTTTCGTGACAGCCGTCGAACAGTAACCATCGAAATGTCTCTGCAAATGTCTAACACATAATTTTATAATATTTTGTATACTTACATGGAATGCAAAAGTAACGCGAGGTACTCGAACAGTTTCATGAAGATGGAACGTTAAGCATACGAGACGTCGCCCGCCGCTTAGGGTAAGTAATGTTAATAATATTCAAACGTTAATATTAAAGTATCCTTCTTCATTTATTAATACATTCCTGTATTTTATTTCAGTACGTATCGCTCGCGGTACATCGAATTCTTCAAGAGAACCAGATACACTCGTATAAGATTATACGGGCGCACAATTTAAATTCGGGGGACTTTTCACAGCGTCTGCAATTTTCAACATGGATATTGGAGGATTACTATTAATCATAGGAGCAGCCCAGGATAACGTTAAAATAATCGGCCCCTTTCGGACACCCTCGGAAGCATCGAAAGGGACAATTCTTTTTACCTGAGATTTTTCAGAAAGTGAAAGTGAAAACAAAAGTGTTTTGAAGTGCAGACAATGCAGTGACCTGTGAGTGCCACCAGCTGTGTTATACGGTGCCAATGTCTGCGACAGGTCAACATCGGCAGGTTGACCCAGTGGCAATTACCCCATCACTTTCACTGTCGGATTATTAACAAACAGGATTATTTTCAAAGAATGGGTGAGTCTTATTTTAATAAATTTCCTATAAAATAGTAGAGACGTTAATACATTTGTTAGATCTCACATTGAAACTCTTTTTTTTACAAACAGAATAAGTATTTCTTATTAAAAAATGTAAATTCGTCGGCCAATATTGCTGTCAAAAATAAAACAAAAAAATTTCGATATTTAATGTCACATTCCTTGTCGATAACGAATTGCAGTATTCAATAAATTCCATTTGCGTACTTTATGTCAATTACACATAACTAATTTCGATCCTCCTTCATGAGGAATGAATAAATGAACATTAATTTTAATTATTCTGTTCGTTATTTAACTGAGTTTCGATGTAAAGACTTTTTAGTAGACGTTAAGAGAGTTCCGAGGAAAACTCAGTTGATCGCGCTCGCGCTCCGGCAACCGGCTCGAAGCTTTCGCTCTCGCTTCTCGGCGCGCCTAATCCCGGCGCTCTGATTGGTCCGTGTTTTTCATTAATAACTCGAAAACGACGCTTCAAATCCAATTTTTGCAAAGGGAAATCTTGCTTAGAATTGCGTCAGCTACCCCCCATTTCCGGGTCCTACACGAGTTGTGAGACACCCTGTATAAAGAATACATTAAAACGTATAGAATAACGTATTACTAGAACATTTATACCACTTTGGCACGTTCGGATTCATAAATAACAAAAGTATTGAAAATGTTTCATTCCGCATAGCCGGTTCGGTGAATCGATGACTGATAACCTATATAAAGAATACATTAAAACGTATAGAATAACGTATTACTAGAACATTTATACCACTCTGGCACGTTCGGATTCTTAAATAACTAAATTATTGAAAATGTTTCGTTCCGCATAGTTGGTTCGGTGAATCGATGACTGATAACCTATATAAAAAACAATTAACACGTATAGAATAACGTATTACTAGAACGTTTATACCTCTTGGGCACGTTCGGATTTGTAAATAACAAAATTATTGAAAATTTTTCGTTTCGCATAGTCGGTTCGGTGAATCGATGACTGACAACGTATATAAAGAATACATTAAAACGTATAGAATACGTATTACTAGAACATTTATACCACTTTGGCACGTTCGGATTTGTAAATAACAAAACTATCGAAAATTTTTGGTTCCGCATAGTCGGATCGGCGAATCGATGACTGATAACCTATATAAAGAATACCTTAAAACGTATAGAATAACGTATTCCTAGAACATTTATACCCCTTTGGCACGTTCGGATTCTTAAATAACAAAATTATTGAATATTTTTCGTTCCGTATAGGCGGTTCGGTGAATGGATGACTGATAACCTATATAAAAAACAATTAACACGTATAGAATAACGTGTTACTAGAACGTTTATACCACTTTGGCACGTTCGGATTTGTAAATAACAAAATTATTGAAAATTTTTCGTTCCGCATAGTCGGTTCGGTGAATCGATGACTGATAACCTATATAAAGTGTACATTAAAACGTATAGAATAACGTATTACTAGAACATTTATACCACTCTGGCTCGTTCGGATTCTTAAATAACAAAATTATTGAAAATGTTTCGTTCCGCATAGTCGGTTCGGTGAATCGATGACTGATAACCTATATAAAGAATACATTAAAACGTATAGAATAACGTATTACTAGAACATTTATACCACTCTGGCTCGTTCGGATTTGTAAATAACAAAATTACTGAAAATTTTTCGTTCCGCATAGTCGGTTCGGTGAATCGATGACTGATAACCTATATAAAGAATACATTAAAACGTATAGAATAACGTATTACTAGAATATTTATACCACTCTGGCACGTTCGGATTCATAAATAACAAAAGTATTGAAAATGTTTCATTCCGCATAGCCGGTTCGGTGAATCGATGACTGATAACCTATATAAAGAATACATTAAAACGTATAGAATAACGTATTACTAGAACATTTGTACCACTCTGGCACGTTCGGATTCTTAAATAACTAAATTATTGAAAATGTTTCGTTCCGCATAGTCGGTTCGGTGAATCGATGACTGATAACTTATATAAAGAGTACATTAAAATGTATAGAATAACGTATTACTAGAACATTTATACCACTCTGGCACGTTCGGATTCTTAAATAACAAAATTATTGAAAATTTTTCGTTCCCCATTGTCGGTTCGGTGAATCGATGACTGACAACCTATATAAAAAAACATTAAAACGTATAGTATAAGGTATTTCTAGAACATTTATACCACTTTGGCAAGTTCGGATTCTTAAATAACAAAACTATTGAAAATTTTTCGTTCCGCACAGTTGGTTCGGTGAATCGATGACTAATAACCTATATAAAGAATACATTAAAACGTATAGAATAACGTATTCCTAGAACATTTATACCACTTTGGCACGTTCGGATTCTTAAATAACAACATTATTGAAAATTTTTCGTTCCGTATAGGCGGTTCGGTGAATGGATGACTGATAACCTATATAAAAAACAATTAACACGTATAGAATAACGTGTTACTAGAACGTTTATACCACTTTGGCACGTTCGGATTTGTAAATAACAAAATTATTGAAAATTTTTCGTTACGCATAGTCGGTTCGGTGAATCGATGACTGACAACGTATATAAAGAATACATTAAAACTAGAACATTTATACCACTTTGGCACGTTCGGATTTGTAAATAACAAAACTATTGAAAATCTTTGGTTCCGCATAGTCGGATCGGCGAATCGATGACTGATAACCTATATAAAGAATACCTTAAAACGTATAGAATAACGTATTCCTAGAACATTTATACCCCTTTGGCACGTTCGGATTCTTAAATAACAAAATTATTGAAAATTTTTCGTTCCGTATTGGCGGTTCGGTGAATGGATGACTGATAACCTATATAAAAAACAATTAACACGTATAGAATAACGTGTTACTAGAACGTTTATACCACTTTGGCACGTTCGGATTTGTAAATAACAAAATTATTGAAAATTTTTCGTTCCGCATAGTCGGTTCGGTGAATCGATGACTGATAACCTATATAAAGTGTACATTAAAACGTATAGAATAACGTATTACTAGAACATTTATACCACTCTGGCTCGTTCGGATTCTTAAATAACAAAATTATTGAAAATGTTTCGTTCCGCATAGTCGGTTCGGTGAATCGATGACTGATAACCTATATAAAGAATACATTAAAACGTATAGAATAACGTATTACTAGAACATTTATATCACTCTGGCTCGTTCGGATTTGTAAATAACAAAATTATTGAAAATTTTTCGTTCCGCATAGTCGGTTCGGTGAATCGATGACTGATAACCTATATAAAGAATACATTAAAACGTATAGAATAACGTATTACTAGAATATTTATACCACTCTGGCACGTTCGGATTCATAAATAACAAAAGTATTGAAAATGTTTCATTCCGCATAGCCGGTTCGGTGAATCGATGACTGATAACCTATATAAAGAATACATTAAAACGTATAGAATAACGTATTACTAGAACATTTATACCACTCTCTCACGTTCGGATTCTTAAATAACTAAATTATTGAAAATGTTTCGTTCCGCATAGTCGGTTCGGTGAATCGATGACTGACAACCTATATAAAAAAACATTAAAATGTATAGAATAACGTATTACTAGAACATTTATACCACTCTGGCACGTTCGGATTCTTAAATAACAAAATTAATGAAAATGTTTCGTTCCGCATAGTCGGTTCGGTGAATCGATGACTGATAACCTATATAAAGAATACATTAAAACGTATAGAATAACGTATTACTAGAACATTAATACCACTCTGGCTCGTTGGGATTCCTAATAACTAAATTATTGAAAATGTTTCGTTCCGCATAGTCGGTTCGGTGAATCGATGACTGATAACCTATATAAAGAATACATTAAAACGTATAGAATAACGTATTACTAGAACATTTATACCACTCTGGCACGTTCGGATTCTTAAATAACAAAATTATTGAAAATTTTTCGTTACGCATAGTCGGTTCGGTGAATCGATGACTGATAACTTATATAAAGAGTACATTAAAACGTATAGAATAACGTATTACTAGAACATTTATACCCCTTTGGCACGTTCGGATTCATAAATAACCAAGGTATTGAAAATGTTTCATTCCGCATAGCCGGTTCGGTGAATCGATGACTGATAACCTATATAAAGAATACATTAAAACGTATAGAATAACGTATTACTAGAACATTTATACCACTCTGGCACGTTCGGATTCTTAAATAACAAAATTATTGAAAATTTTTCGTTCCGTATTGGCGGTTCGGTGAATGGATGACTGATAACCTATATAAAAAACAATTAACACGTATAGAATAACGTGTTACTAGAACGTTTATACCACTTTGGCACGTTCGGATTTGTAAATAACAAAATTATTGAAAATTTTTCGTTCCGCATAGTCGGTTCGGTGAATCGATGACTGATAACCTATATAAAGTGTACATTAAAACGTATAGAATAACGTATTACTAGAACATTTATACCACTCTGGCTCGTTCGGATTCTTAAATAACAAAATTATTGAAAATGTTTCGTTCCGCATAGTCGGTTCGGTGAATCGATGACTGATAACCTATATAAAGAATACATTAAAACGTATAGAATAACGTATTACTAGAACATTTATATCACTCTGGCTCGTTCGGATTTGTAAATAACAAAATTATTGAAAATTTTTCGTTCCGCATAGTCGGTTCGGTGAATCGATGACTGATAACCTATATAAAGAATACATTAAAACGTATAGAATAACGTATTACTAGAATATTTATACCACTCTGGCACGTTCGGATTCATAAATAACAAAAGTATTGAAAATGTTTCATTCCGCATAGCCGGTTCGGTGAATCGATGACTGATAACCTATATAAAGAATACATTAAAACGTATAGAATAACGTATTACTAGAACATTTATACCACTCTCTCACGTTCGGATTCTTAAATAACTAAATTATTGAAAATGTTTCGTTCCGCATAGTCGGTTCGGTGAATCGATGACTGACAACCTATATAAAAAAACATTAAAATGTATAGAATAACGTATTACTAGAACATTTATACCACTCTGGCACGTTCGGATTCTTAAATAACAAAATTAATGAAAATGTTTCGTTCCGCATAGTCGGTTCGGTGAATCGATGACTGATAACCTATATAAAGAATACATTAAAACGTATAGAATAACGTATTACTAGAACATTAATACCACTCTGGCTCGTTGGGATTCCTAATAACTAAATTATTGAAAATGTTTCGTTCCGCATAGTCGGTTCGGTGAATCGATGACTGATAACCTATATAAAGAATACATTAAAACGTATAGAATAACGTATTACTAGAACATTTATACCACTCTGGCACGTTCGGATTCTTAAATAACAAAATTATTGAAAATTTTTCGTTACGCATAGTCGGTTCGGTGAATCGATGACTGATAACTTATATAAAGAGTACATTAAAACGTCAGAATAACGTATTACTAGAACATTTATACCCCTTTGGCACGTTCGGATTCATAAATAACCAAGGTATTGAAAATGTTTCATTCCGCATAGCCGGTTCGGTGAATCGATGACTGATAACCTATATAAAGAATACATTAAAACGTATAGAATAACGTATTACTAGAACATTTATACCACTCTGGCACGTTCGGATTCTTAAATAACTAAATTATTGAAAATGTTTCGTTCCGCATAGTTGGTTCGGTGAATCGATGACTGATAACCTATATAAAAAACAATTAACACGTATAGAATAACGTATTACTAGAACGTTTATACCTCTTGGGCACGTTCCGATTTGTAAATAACAAAATTATTGAAAATTTTTCGTTTCGCATAGTCGGTTCGGTGAATCGATGACTGACAACGTATATAAAGAATACATTAAAACGTATAGAATACGTATTACTAGAACATTTATACCACTTTGGCACGTTCGGATTTGTAAATAACAAAACTATCGAAAATTTTTGGTTCCGCATAGTCGGATCGGCGAATCGATGACTGATAACCTATATAAAGAATACATTAAAACGTATAGAATAACGTATTACTAGAACATTTATACCACTTTGGCTCGTTCGGATTCTTAAATAACAAAATTATTGAAAATGTTTCGTTCCGCATAGTCGGTTCGGTGAATCGATGACTGATAACCTATATAAAGAATACATTAAAACGTATAGAATAACGTATTACTAGAACATTTATACCACTCTGGCTCGTTCGGATTTGTAAATAACAAAATTATTGAAAATTTTTCGTTCCGCATAGTCGGTTCGGTGAATCGATGACTGATAACCTATATAAAGTGTACATTAAAACGTATAGAATAACGTATTACTAGAATATTTATACCACTCTGGCACGTTCGGATTCATAAATAACAAAAGTATTGAAAATGTTTCGTTCCGCATAGCCGGTTCGGTGAATCGATGACTGATAACCTATATAAAGAATACATTAAAACGTATAGAATAACGTATTACTAGAACATTTGTACCACTCTGGCACGTTCGGATTCTTAAATAACTAAATTATTGAAAATGTTTCGTTCCGCATAGTCGGTTCGGTGAATCGATGACTGATAACTTATATAAAGAGTACATTAAAATGTATAGAATAACGTATTACTAGAACATTTATACCACTTTGGCACGTTCGGATTCTTAAATAGCAAAATTATTGAACATTTTTCGTTCCGTATAGGCGGTTCGGTGAATCGATGACTGAGAACCTATATAAAAAAACATTAAAACGTATAGTATAACGTATTACTAGAACATTTATACCACTTTGGCACGTTCGGATTCATAAATAACAAAAGTATTGAAAATGTTTCATTCCGCATAGCCGGTTCGGTGAATCGATGACTGATAACCTATATAAAGAATACATTAAAACGTATAGAATAACGTATTACTAGAACATTTATACCACTCTGGCACGTTCGGATTCTTAAATAACTAAATTATTGAAAATGTTTCGTTCCGCATAGTCGGTTCGGTGAATCGATGACTGATAACCTATATAAAAAACAATTAACACGTATAGAATAACGTATTACTAGAACGTTTATACCTCTTGGGCACGTTCGGATTTGTAAATAACAAAATTATTGAAAATTTTTCGTTTCGCATAGTCGGTTCGGTGAATCGATGACTGACAACGTATATAAAGAATACATTAAAACGTATAGAATACGTATTACTAGAACATTTATACCACTTTGGCACGTTCGGATTTGTAAATAACAAAACTATCGAAAATTTTTGGTTCCGCATAGTCGGATCGGCGAATCGATGACTGATAACCTATATAAAGAATACCTTAAAACGTATAGAATAACGTATTCCTAGAACATTTATACCCCTTTGGCACGTTCGGATTCTTAAATAACAAAATTATTGAATATTTTTCGTTCCGTATAGGCGGTTCGGTGAATGGATGACTGATAACCTATATAAAAAACAATTAACACGTATAGAATAACGTGTTACTAGAACGTTTATACCACTTTGGCACGTTCGGATTTGTAAATAACAAAATTATTGAAAATTTTTCGTTCCGCATAGTCGGTTCGGTGAATCGATGACTGATAACCTATATAAAGTGTACATTAAAACGTATAGAATAACGTATTACTAGAACATTTATACCACTCTGGCTCGTTCGGATTCTTAAATAACAAAATTATTGAAAATGTTTCGTTCCGCATAGTCGGTTCGGTGAATCGATGACTGATAACCTATATAAAGAATACATTAAAACGTATAGAATAACGTATTACTAGAACATTTATACCACTCTGGCTCGTTCGGATTTGTAAATAACAAAATTATTGAAAATTTTTCGTTCCGCATAGTCGGTTCGGTGAATCGATGACTGATAACCTATATAAAGAATACATTAAAACGTATAGAATAACGTATTACTAGAATATTTATACCACTCTGGCACGTTCGGATTCATAAATAACAAAAGTATTGAAAATGTTTCATTCCGCATAGCCGGTTCGGTGAATCGATGACTGATAACCTATATAAAGAATACATTAAAACGTATAGAATAACGTATTACTAGAACATTTGTACCACTCTGGCACGTTCGGATTCTTAAATAACTAAATTATTGAAAATGTTTCGTTCCGCATAGTCGGTTCGGTGAATCGATGACTGATAACTTATATAAAGAGTACATTAAAATGTATAGAATAACGTATTACTAGAACATTTATACCACTCTAGCACGTTCGGATTCTTAAATAACAAAATTATTGAAAATTTTTCGTTCCCCATTGTCGGTTCGGTGAATCGATGACTGACAACCTATATAAAAAAACATTAAAACGTATAGTATAAGGTATTTCTAGAACATTTATACCACTTTGGCAAGTTCGGATTCTTAAATAACAAAACTATTGAAAATTTTTCGTTCCGCACAGTTGGTTCGGTGAATCGATGACTAATAACCTATATAAAGAATACATTAAAACGTATAGAATAACGTATTCCTAGAACATTTATACCACTTTGGCACGTTCGGATTCTTAAATAACAAAATTATTGAAAATTTTTCGTTCCGTATAGGCGGTTCGGTGAATCGATGACTGATAACCTATATAAAAAAAAATTAACACGTATAGAGTAACGTATTGCTAGAACATTTATACCACTTTGGCACGTTCGGATTTGTAAATAACAAAATTATTGAAAATTTTTCGTTACGCATAGTCGGTTCGGTGAATCGATGACTGACAACGTATATAAAGAATACATTAAAACTAGAACATTTATACCACTTTGGCACGTTCGGATTTGTAAATAACAAAACTATTGAAAATCTTTGGTTCCGCATAGTCGGATCGGCGAATCGATGACTGATAACCTATATAAAGAATACCTTAAAACGTATAGAATAACGTATTCCTAGAACATTTATACCCCTTTGGCACGTTCGGATTCTTAAATAACAAAATTATTGAAAATTTTTCGTTCCGTATTGGCGGTTCGGTGAATGGATGACTGATAACCTATATAAAAAACAATTAACACGTATAGAATAACGTGTTACTAGAACGTTTATACCACTTTGGCACGTTCGGATTTGTAAATAACAAAATTATTGAAAATTTTTCGTTCCGCATAGTCGGTTCGGTGAATCGATGACTGATAACCTATATAAAGTGTACATTAAAACGTATAGAATAACGTATTACTAGAACATTTATACCACTCTGGCTCGTTCGGATTCTTAAATAACAAAATTATTGAAAATGTTTCGTTCCGCATAGTCGGTTCGGTGAATCGATGACTGATAACCTATATAAAGAATACATTAAAACGTATAGAATAACGTATTACTAGAACATTTATATCACTCTGGCTCGTTCGGATTTGTAAATAACAAAATTATTGAAAATTTTTCGTTCCGCATAGTCGGTTCGGTGAATCGATGACTGATAACCTATATAAAGAATACATTAAAACGTATAGAATAACGTATTACTAGAATATTTATACCACTCTGGCACGTTCGGATTCATAAATAACAAAAGTATTGAAAATGTTTCATTCCGCATAGCCGGTTCGGTGAATCGATGACTGATAACCTATATAAAGAATACATTAAAACGTATAGAATAACGTATTACTAGAACATTTATACCACTCTCTCACGTTCGGATTCTTAAATAACTAAATTATTGAAAATGTTTCGTTCCGCATAGTCGGTTCGGCGAATCGATGACTGATAACCTATATAAAGAATACCTTAAAACGTATAGAATAACGTATTCCTAGAACATTTATACCCCTTTGGCACGTTCGGATTCTTAAATAACAAAATTATTGAATATTTTTCGTTCCGTATAGGCGGTTCGGTGAATGGATGACTGATAACCTATATAAAAAACAATTAACACGTATAGAATAACGTGTTACTAGAACGTTTATACCACTTTGGCACGTTCGGATTTGTAAATAACAAAATTATTGAAAATTTTTCGTTCCGCATAGTCGGTTCGGTGAATCGATGACTGATAACCTATATAAAGTGTACATTAAAACGTATAGAATAACGTATTACTAGAACATTTATACCACTCTGGCTCGTTCGGATTCTTAAATAACAAAATTATTGAAAATGTTTCGTTCCGCATAGTCGGTTCGGTGAATCGATGACTGATAACCTATATAAAGAATACATTAAAACGTATAGAATAACGTATTACTAGAACATTTATACCACTCTGGCTCGTTCGGATTTGTAAATAACAAAATTATTGAAAATTTTTCGTTCCGCATAGTCGGTTCGGTGAATCGATGACTGATAACCTATATAAAGAATACATTAAAACGTATAGAATAACGTATTACTAGAATATTTATACCACTCTGGCACGTTCGGATTCATAAATAACAAAAGTATTGAAAATGTTTCATTCCGCATAGCCGGTTCGGTGAATCGATGACTGATAACCTATATAAAGAATACATTAAAACGTATAGAATAACGTATTACTAGAACATTTGTACCACTCTGGCACGTTCGGATTCTTAAATAACTAAATTATTGAAAATGTTTCGTTCCGCATAGTCGGTTCGGTGAATCGATGACTGATAACTTATATAAAGAGTACATTAAAATGTATAGAATAACGTATTACTAGAACATTTATACCACTCTAGCACGTTCGGATTCTTAAATAACAAAATTATTGAAAATTTTTCGTTCCCCATTGTCGGTTCGGTGAATCGATGACTGACAACCTATATAAAAAAACATTAAAACGTATAGTATAAGGTATTTCTAGAACATTTATACCACTTTGGCAAGTTCGGATTCTTAAATAACAAAACTATTGAAAATTTTTCGTTCCGCACAGTTGGTTCGGTGAATCGATGACTAATAACCTATATAAAGAATACATTAAAACGTATAGAATAACGTATTCCTAGAACATTTATACCACTTTGGCACGTTCGGATTCTTAAATAACAAAATTATTGAAAATTTTTCGTTCCGTATAGGCGGTTCGGTGAATCGATGACTGATAACCTATATAAAAAAAAATTAACACGTATAGAGTAACGTATTGCTAGAACATTTATACCACTTTGGCACGTTCGGATTTGTAAATAACAAAATTATTGAAAATTTTTCGTTACGCATAGTCGGTTCGGTGAATCGATGACTGACAACGTATATAAAGAATACATTAAAACTAGAACATTTATACCACTTTGGCACGTTCGGATTTGTAAATAACAAAACTATTGAAAATCTTTGGTTCCGCATAGTCGGATCGGCGAATCGATGACTGATAACCTATATAAAGAATACCTTAAAACGTATAGAATAACGTATTCCTAGAACATTTATACCCCTTTGGCACGTTCGGATTCTTAAATAACAAAATTATTGAAAATTTTTCGTTCCGTATTGGCGGTTCGGTGAATGGATGACTGATAACCTATATAAAAAACAATTAACACGTATAGAATAACGTGTTACTAGAACGTTTATACCACTTTGGCACGTTCGGATTTGTAAATAACAAAATTATTGAAAATTTTTCGTTCCGCATAGTCGGTTCGGTGAATCGATGACTGATAACCTATATAAAGTGTACATTAAAACGTATAGAATAACGTATTACTAGAACATTTATACCACTCTGGCTCGTTCGGATTCTTAAATAACAAAATTATTGAAAATGTTTCGTTCCGCATAGTCGGTTCGGTGAATCGATGACTGATAACCTATATAAAGAATACATTAAAACGTATAGAATAACGTATTACTAGAACATTTATATCACTCTGGCTCGTTCGGATTTGTAAATAACAAAATTATTGAAAATTTTTCGTTCCGCATAGTCGGTTCGGTGAATCGATGACTGATAACCTATATAAAGAATACATTAAAACGTATAGAATAACGTATTACTAGAATATTTATACCACTCTGGCACGTTCGGATTCATAAATAACAAAAGTATTGAAAATGTTTCATTCCGCATAGCCGGTTCGGTGAATCGATGACTGATAACCTATATAAAGAATACATTAAAACGTATAGAATAACGTATTACTAGAACATTTATACCACTCTCTCACGTTCGGATTCTTAAATAACTAAATTATTGAAAATGTTTCGTTCCGCATAGTCGGTTCGGTGAATCGATGACTGACAACCTATATAAAAAAACATTAAAATGTATAGAATAACGTATTACTAGAACATTTATACCACTCTGGCACGTTCGGATTCTTAAATAACAAAATTAATGAAAATGTTTCGTTCCGCATAGTCGGTTCGGTGAATCGATGACTGATAACCTATATAAAGAATACATTAAAACGTATAGAATAACGTATTACTAGAACATTAATACCACTCTGGCTCGTTGGGATTCCTAATAACTAAATTATTGAAAATGTTTCGTTCCGCATAGTCGGTTCGGTGAATCGATGACTGATAACCTATATAAAGAATACATTAAAACGTATAGAATAACGTATTACTAGAACATTTATACCACTCTGGCACGTTCGGATTCTTAAATAACAAAATTATTGAAAATTTTTCGTTACGCATAGTCGGTTCGGTGAATCGATGACTGATAACTTATATAAAGAGTACATTAAAACGTATAGAATAACGTATTACTAGAACATTTATACCCCTTTGGCACGTTCGGATTCATAAATAACCAAGGTATTGAAAATGTTTCATTCCGCATAGCCGGTTCGGTGAATCGATGACTGATAACCTATATAAAGAATACATTAAAACGTATAGAATAACGTATTACTAGAACATTTATACCACTCTGGCACGTTCGGATTCTTAAATAACTAAATTATTGAAAATGTTTCGTTCCGCATAGTTGGTTCGGTGAATCGATGACTGATAACCTATATAAAAAACAATTAACACGTATAGAATAACGTATTACTAGAACGTTTATACCTCTTGGGCACGTTCCGATTTGTAAATAACAAAATTATTGAAAATTTTTCGTTTCGCATAGTCGGTTCGGTGAATCGATGACTGACAACGTATATAAAGAATACATTAAAACGTATAGAATACGTATTACTAGAACATTTATACCACTTTGGCACGTTCGGATTTGTAAATAACAAAACTATCGAAAATTTTTGGTTCCGCATAGTCGGATCGGCGAATCGATGACTGATAACCTATATAAAGAATACATTAAAACGTATAGAATAACGTATTACTAGAACATTTATACCACTTTGGCTCGTTCGGATTCTTAAATAACAAAATTATTGAAAATGTTTCGTTCCGCATAGTCGGTTCGGTGAATCGATGACTGATAACCTATATAAAGAATACATTAAAACGTATAGAATAACGTATTACTAGAACATTTATACCACTTTGGCTCGTTCGGATTCTTAAATAACAAAATTATTGAAAATGTTTCGTTCCGCATAGTCGGTTCGGTGAATCGATGACTGATAACCTATATAAAGAATACATTAAAACGTATAGAATAACGTATTACTAGAACATTTATACCACTCTGGCTCGTTCGGATTTGTAAATAACAAAATTATTGAAAATTTTTCGTTCCGCATAGTCGGTTCGGTGAATCGATGACTGATAACCTATATAAAGAATACATTAAAACGTATAGAATAACGTATTACTAGAATATTTATACCACTCTGGCACGTTCGGATTCATAAATAACAAAAGTATTGAAAATGTTTCGTTCCGCATAGCCGGTTCGGTGAATCGATGACTGATAACCTATATAAAGAATACATTAAAACGTATAGAATAACGTATTACTAGAACATTTGTACCACTCTGGCACGTTCGGATTCTTAAATAACTAAATTATTGAAAATGTTTCGTTCCGCATAGTCGGTTCGGTGAATCGATGACTGATAACTTATATAAAGAGTACATTAAAATGTATAGAATAACGTATTACTAGAACATTTATACCACTTTGGCACGTTCGGATTCTTAAATAGCAAAATTATTGAACATTTTTCGTTCCGTATAGGCGGTTCGGTGAATCGATGACTGAGAACCTATATAAAAAAACATTAAAACGTATAGTATAACGTATTACTAGAACATTTATACCACTTTGGCACGTTCGGATTCATAAATAACAAAAGTATTGAAAATGTTTCATTCCGCATAGCCGGTTCGGTGAATCGATGACTGATAACCTATATAAAGAATACATTAAAACGTATAGAATAACGTATTACTAGAACATTTATACCACTCTGGCACGTTCGGATTCTTAAATAACTAAATTATTGAAAATGTTTCGTTCCGCATAGTCGGTTCGGTGAATCGATGACTGATAACCTATATAAAAAACAATTAACACGTATAGAATAACGTATTACTAGAACATTTATACCACTCTGGCACGTTCGGATTCTTAAATAACTAAATTATTGAAAATGTTTCGTTCCGCATAGCCGGTTCGGTGAATCGATGGCTGACAACGTATATAAAGAATACATTAAAACGTATAGAATACGTATTACTAGAACATTTATACCACTTTGGCACGTTCGGATTTGTAAATAACAAAACTATTGAAAATTTTTGGTTCCGTACAGTCGGTTCGGCGAATCGATGACTGATAACCTATATAAAGAATACCTTAAAACGTATAGAATAACGTATTACTAGAACATTTGTACCACTCTGGCACGTTCGGATTCTTAAATAACTAAATTATTGAAAATGTTTCGTTCCGCATAGTCGGTTCGGTGAATCGATGACTGACAATCTATATAAAAAAACATTAAAATGTATAGAATAACGTATTACTAGAACATTTATACCACTTTGGCACGTTCGGATTCTTAAATAACAAAATTATTGAACATTTTTCGTTCAGTATAGGCGGTTCGGTGAATCGATGACTGAGAACCTATATGAAAAAACATTAAAACGTATAGTATAACGTATTACTAGAACATTTATACCACTTTGGCACGTTCGGATTCTTAAATAACTAAATTATTGAAAATGTTTCGTTCCGCATAGTCGGTTCGGTGAATCGATGACTGATAACCTATATAAAAAACAATTAACACGTATAGAGTAACGTATTACTAGAGCATTTATACGACTTTGGCACGTTCGGATTCATAAATAACAAAATTATTGAAAATGTTTCGTTCCGCATAGTCGGTTCAGTGAATCGATGACTAACAAGCTATATAAAAAAACATTAAAATGTATAGAATAACGTACCACTAGAACATTTATACCACTCTGGCACGTTCGGATTCTTAAATAACTAAATTATTGAAAATGTTTCGTTCCGCATAGTCGGTTCGGTGAATCCATGACTGATAACCTATATACAGAATACATTAAAACGTATAGAATACCGTATTACTAGAACATTTATACCACTTTGGCACGTTCGGATTCATAAATAACAAAAGTATTGAAAATGTTTCATTCCGCATAGCCGGTTCGGTGAATCGGTGACTGATAACCTATATAAAAAAAAATTAACACGTATAGAGTAACGTATTACTAGAACATTTATACCACTCTCTCACGTTCGGATTCTTAAATAACTAAATTATTGAAAATGTTTCGTTCCGCATAGCCGGTTCGGTGAATCGATGACTGACAACCTATATAAAAAAACATTAAAATGTATAGAATAACGTATTACTAGAACATTTATACCACTCTGGCACGTTCGGATTCTTAAATAACAAAATTAATGAAAATGTTTCGTTCCGCATAGTCGGTTCGGTGAATCGATGACTAATAACCTATATAAAGAATACATTAAAACGTATAGAATAACGTATTCCTAGAACATTTATACCACTTTGGCACGTTCGGATTCTTAAATAACAAAATTATTGAAAATTTTTGGTTCCGCATAGTGGGTTCGGCGCCCAGTTCGAACATGCCAAAGTCCTCCCGGCATAGTCGGTTCGGTGAATCGATGACTGAGAACCTATATAAAAAAACATTAAAACGTATAGTATAACGTATTTCTAGAACATTTATACCACTTTGGCAAGTTCGGATTCTTGAATAACAAAACTATTGAAAATTTTTCGTTCCGCATAGTTGGTTCGGTGAATCGATGACTAATAACCTATATAAAGAATACATTAAAACGTATAGAATAACGTATTACTAGAACGTTTATACCACTTGGGCACGTTCGGATTTGTAAATAACAAAATTATTGAAAATTTTTCGTTTCGCATAGTCGGTTCGGTGAATCGATGACTGACAACGTATATAAAGAATACATTAAAACTAGAACATTTATACCACTTTGGCACCTTCGGATTTGTAAATAACAAAACTATTGAAAATTTTTGGTTCCGCATAGTCGGATCGGCGAATCGATGACTGATAACCTATATAAAGAATACCTTAAAACGTATAGAATAACGTATTCCTAGAACATTTATACCCCTTTGGCACGTTCGGATTCTTAAATAACAAAATTATTGAAAATTTTTCGTTCCGTATTGGCGGTTCGGTGAATAGATGACTGATAACCTATATAAAAAACAATTAACACGTATAGAATAACGTGTTACTAGAACGTTTATACCACTTTGGCACGTTCGGATTTGTAAATAACAAAATTATTGAAAATTTTTCGTTCTGCATAGTCGGTTCGGTGAATCGATGACTGATAACCTATATAAAGTGTACATTAAAACGTATAGAATAACGTATTACTAGAACATTTATACCACTCTGGCTCGTTCGGATTCTTAAATAACAAAATTATTGAAAATGTTTCGTTCCGCATAGTCGGTTCGGTGAATCGATGACTGATAACCTATATAAAGAATACATTAAAACGTATAGAATAACGTATTACTAGAACATTTATACCACTCTGGCTCGTTCGGATTTGTAAATAACAAAATTATTGAAAATTTTTCGTTCCGCATAGTCGGTTCGGTGAATCGATGACTGATAACCTATATAAAGAATACATTAAAACGTATAGAATAACGTATTACTAGAACATTTATACCACTCTCTCACGTTCGGATTCTTAAATAACTAAATTATTGAAAATGTTTCGTTCCGCATAGTCGGTTCGGTGAATCGATGACTGACAACCTATATAAAAAAACATTAAAATGTATAGAATAACGTATTACTAGAACATTTATACCACTCTGGCACGTTCGGATTCTTAAATAACAAAATTATTGAAAATGTTTCGTTCCGCATAGTCGGTTCGGTGAATCGATGACTGATAACCTATATACAGAATACATTAAAACGTATAGAATACCGTATTACTAGAACATTTATACCACTTTGGCACGTTCGGATTCATAAATAACAAAAGTAGTGAAAATGTTTCATTCCGCATAGCCGGTTCGGTGAATCGGTGACTGATAACCTATATAAAAAAAAATTAACACGTATAGAGTAACGTATTGCTAGAACATTTATACCACTTTGGCACGTTCGGATTTGTAAATAACAAAATTATTGAAAATTTTTCGTTACGCATAGTCGGTTCGGTGAATCGATGACTGATAACTTATATAAAGAGTACATTAAAACGTATAGAATAACGTATTACTAGAACATTTATACCACTTTGGCACGTTCGGATTCATAAATAACAAAAGTATTGAAAATGTTTCATTCCGCATAGCCGGTTCGGTGAATCGATGACTGATAACCTATATAAAGAATACATTAAAACGTATAGAATAACGTATTACTAGAACATTTATACCACTCTGGCACGTTCGGATTCTTAAATAACTAAATTATTGAAAATATTTCGTTCCGCATAGTCGGTTCGGTGAATCGATGACTGATAACCTATATAAAAAACAATTGACACGTATAGAATAACGTATTACTAGAACGTTTATACCACTTTGGCACGTTCGGATTTGTAAATAACAAAATTATTGAAAATTTTTCGTTTCGCATAGTTGGTTCGGTGAATCGATGACTGACAACGTATATAAAGAATACATTAAAACGTATAGAATACGTATTACTAGAACATTTATACCACTTTGGCACGTTCGGATTTGTAAATAACAAAACTATTGAAAATTTTTGGTTCCGCATAGTCGGATCGGCGAATCGATGACTGATAACCTATATAAAGAATACATTAAAACGTATAGAATAACGTATTACTAGAACATTTATACCACTCTGGCACGTTTGGATTCTTAAATAACGAAATTATTGAAAATGTTTCGTTCCCCATAGTCGGTTCGGTGAATCGATGACTGACAACTTATATAAAGAATACAATAAAACGTATAGAATAACGTATTACTAGAACATTTATACCACTCTGGCTCGTTCGGATTCTTAAATAACAAAATTATTGAAAGTGTTTCGTTCCGCATAGTCGGTTCGGTGAATCGATGACTGACAACCTATATAAAAAAACATTAAAATGTATAGAATAACGTATTACTAGAACATTTATACCACTCTGGCACGTTCGGATTCTTAAATAACAAAATTAATGAAAATGTTTCGTTCCGCATAGTCGGTTCGGTGAATCGATGACTAATAACCTATATAAAGAATACATTAAAACGTATAGAATAACGTATTCCTAGAACATTTATACCACTTTGGCACGTTCGGATTCTTAAATAACAAAATTATTGAAAATTTTTGGTTCCGCATAGTGGGTTCGGCGCCCAGTTCGAACATGCCAAAGTCCTCCCGGCATAGTCGGTTCGGTGAATCGATGACTGAGAACCTATATAAAAAAACATTAAAACGTATAGTATAACGTATTTCTAGAACATTTATACCACTTAGGCAAGTTCGGATTCTTAAATAACAAAACTATTGAAAATTTTTCGTTCCGCATAGTTGGTTCGGTGAATCGATGACTAATAACCTATATAAAGAATACATTAAAACGTATAGAATAACGTATTCCTAGAACATTTATACCACTTTGGCACGTTCGGATTCTTAAATAACAAAATTATTGAAAATTTTTCGTTCCGTATAGGCGGTTCGGTGAATCGATGACTGATAACCTATATAAAAAAAAATTAACACGTATAGAGTAACGTATTGCTAGAACATTTATACCACTTTGGCACGTTCGGATTTGTAAATAACAAAATTATTGAAAATTTTTCGTTACGCATATTTGGTTCGGTGAATCGATGACTGATAACTTATATAAAGAGTACATTAAAACATATAGAATAACGTATTACTAGAACATTTATACCACTTTGGCACGTTCGGATTCATAAATAACAAAAGTATTGAAAATATTTCATTCCGCATAGCCGGTTCGGTGAATCGATGACTGATAACCTATATAAAGAATACATTAAAACGTATAGAATAACGTATTACTAGAACATTTATACCACTCTGGCACGTTCGGATTCTTAAATAACTAAATTATTGAAAATGTTTCGTTCCGCATAGTTGGTTCGGTGAATCGATGACTGATAACCTATATAAAAAACAATTAACACGTATAGAATAACGTATTACTAGAACGTTTATACCACTTGGGCACGTTCGGATTTGTAAATAACAAAACTATTGAAAATTTTTGGTTCCGCATAGTCGGATCGGCGAATCGATGACTGATAACCTATATAAAGAATACCTTAAAACGTATAGAATAACGTATTCCTAGAACATTTATACCCCTTTGGCACGTTCGGATTCTTAAATAACAAAATTATTGAATATTTTTCGTTCCGTATAGGCGGTTCGGTGAATGGTTGACTGATAACCTATATAAAAAACAATTAACACGTATAGAATAACGTATTACTAGAACATTTATACCACTCTGGCTCGTTCGGATTTGTAAATAACAAAATTATTGAAAATTTTTCGTTCCGCATAGTCGGTTCGGTGAATCGATGACTGATAACCTATATAAAGAATACATTAAAACGTATAGAATAACGTATTACTAGAATATTTATACCACTCTGGCACGTTCGGATTCATAAATAACAAAAGTATTGAAAATGTTTCATTCCGCATAGCCGGTTCGGTGAATCGATGACTGATAACCTATATAAAGAATACATTAAAACGTATAGAATAACGTATTACTAGAACATTTATACCACTCTCTCACGTTCGGATTCTTAAATAACTAAATTATTGAAAATGTTTCGTTCCGCATAGTCGGTTCGGTGAATCGATGACTGACAACCTATATAAAAAAACATTAAAATGTATAGAATAACGTATTACTAGAACATTTATACCTCTCTGGCACGTTCGGATTCTTAAATAACAAAATTAATGAAAATGTTTCGTTCCGCATAGTGGGTTCGGCGCCCAGTTCGAACATGCCAAAGTCCGCCCGGCATAGTCAGCTCGGTGAATCGATGACTGATAACCTATATAAAGAATACATTAAAACGTATAGAATAACGTATTACTAGAACATTTATACCACTCTGGCACGTTCGGATTCTTAAATAACTATATTATTGAAAATGTTTCGTTCCGCATAGTCGGTTCGGTGAATCGATGACTGATAACCTATATAAAGAATACATTAAAACGTGTAGAATAACGTATTACTAGAACATTTATACCACTCTGGCACGTTCGGATTCTTAAATAACAAAATTATTGAAAATGTTTCGTTCCGCATAGTCGGTTCGGTGAATCGATGACTGATAACCTATATACAGAATACATTAAAACGTATAGAATACCGTATTACTAGAACATTTATACCACTTTGGCACGTTCGGATTCATAAATAACAAAAGTAGTGAAAATGTTTCATTCCGCATAGCCGGTTCGGTGAATCGGTGACTGATAACCTATATAAAAAAAAATTAACACGTATAGAGTAACGTATTGCTAGAACATTTATACCACTTTGGCACGTTCGGATTTGTAAATAACAAAATTATTGAAAATTTTTCGTTACGCATAGTCGGTTCGGTGAATCGATGACTGATAACTTATATAAAGAGTACATTAAAACGTATAGAATAACGTATTACTAGAACATTTATACCACTTTGGCACGTTCGGATTCATAAATAACAAAAGTATTGAAAATGTTTCATTCCGCATAGCCGGTTCGGTGAATCGATGACTGATAACCTATATAAAGAATACATTAAAACGTATAGAATAACGTATTACTAGAACATTTATACCACTCTGGCACGTTCGGATTCTTAAATAACTAAATTATTGAAAATATTTCGTTCCGCATAGTCGGTTCGGTGAATCGATGACTGATAACCTATATAAAAAACAATTGACACGTATAGAATAACGTATTACTAGAACGTTTATACCACTTTGGCACGTTCGGATTTGTAAATAACAAAATTATTGAAAATTTTTCGTTTCGCATAGTTGGTTCGGTGAATCGATGACTGACAACGTATATAAAGAATACATTAAAACGTATAGAATACGTATTACTAGAACATTTATACCACTTTGGCACGTTCGGATTTGTAAATAACAAAACTATTGAAAATTTTTGGTTCCGCATAGTCGGATCGGCGAATCGATGACTGATAACCTATATAAAGAATACATTAAAACGTATAGAATAACGTATTACTAGAACATTTATACCACTCTGGCACGTTTGGATTCTTAAATAACGAAATTATTGAAAATGTTTCGTTCCCCATAGTCGGTTCGGTGAATCGATGACTGACAACTTATATAAAGAATACAATAAAACGTATAGAATAACGTATTACTAGAACATTTATACCACTCTGGCTCGTTCGGATTCTTAAATAACAAAATTATTGAAAGTGTTTCGTTCCGCATAGTCGGTTCGGTGAATCGATGACTGACAACCTATATAAAAAAACATTAAAATGTATAGAATAACGTATTACTAGAACATTTATACCACTCTGGCACGTTCGGATTCTTAAATAACAAAATTAATGAAAATGTTTCGTTCCGCATAGTCGGTTCGGTGAATCGATGACTAATAACCTATATAAAGAATACATTAAAACGTATAGAATAACGTATTCCTAGAACATTTATACCACTTTGGCACGTTCGGATTCTTAAATAACAAAATTATTGAAAATTTTTGGTTCCGCATAGTGGGTTCGGCGCCCAGTTCGAACATGCCAAAGTCCTCCCGGCATAGTCGGTTCGGTGAATCGATGACTGAGAACCTATATAAAAAAACATTAAAACGTATAGTATAACGTATTTCTAGAACATTTATACCACTTAGGCAAGTTCGGATTCTTAAATAACAAAACTATTGAAAATTTTTCGTTCCGCATAGTTGGTTCGGTGAATCGATGACTAATAACCTATATAAAGAATACATTAAAACGTATAGAATAACGTATTCCTAGAACATTTATACCACTTTGGCACGTTCGGATTCTTAAATAACAAAATTATTGAAAATTTTTCGTTCCGTATAGGCGGTTCGGTGAATCGATGACTGATAACCTATATAAAAAAAAATTAACACGTATAGAGTAACGTATTGCTAGAACATTTATACCACTTTGGCACGTTCGGATTTGTAAATAACAAAATTATTGAAAATTTTTCGTTACGCATATTTGGTTCGGTGAATCGATGACTGATAACTTATATAAAGAATACATTAAAACGTATAGAATAACGTATTACTAGAACATTTATACCACTCTGGCACGTTCGGATTCTTAAATAACTAAATTATTGAAAATGTTTCGTTCCGCATAGTTGGTTCGGTGAATCGATGACTGATAACCTATATAAAAAACAATTAACACGTATAGAATAACGTATTACTAGAACGTTTATACCACTTGGGCACGTTCGGATTTGTAAATAACAAAACTATTGAAAATTTTTGGTTCCGCATAGTCGGATCGGCGAATCGATGACTGATAACCTATATAAAGAATACCTTAAAACGTATAGAATAACGTATTCCTAGAACATTTATACCCCTTTGGCACGTTCGGATTCTTAAATAACAAAATTATTGAATATTTTTCGTTCCGTATAGGCGGTTCGGTGAATGGTTGACTGATAACCTATATAAAAAACAATTAACACGTATAGAATAACGTATTACTAGAACATTTATACCACTCTGGCTCGTTCGGATTTGTAAATAACAAAATTATTGAAAATTTTTCGTTCCGCATAGTCGGTTCGGTGAATCGATGACTGATAACCTATATAAAGAATACATTAAAACGTATAGAATAACGTATTACTAGAATATTTATACCACTCTGGCACGTTCGGATTCATAAATAACAAAAGTATTGAAAATGTTTCATTCCGCATAGCCGGTTCGGTGAATCGATGACTGATAACCTATATAAAGAATACATTAAAACGTATAGAATAACGTATTACTAGAACATTTATACCACTCTCTCACGTTCGGATTCTTAAATAACTAAATTATTGAAAATGTTTCGTTCCGCATAGTCGGTTCGGTGAATCGATGACTGACAACCTATATAAAAAAACATTAAAATGTATAGAATAACGTATTACTAGAACATTTATACCTCTCTGGCACGTTCGGATTCTTAAATAACAAAATTAATGAAAATGTTTCGTTCCGCATAGTGGGTTCGGCGCCCAGTTCGAACATGCCAAAGTCCGCCCGGCATAGTCAGCTCGGTGAATCGATGACTGATAACCTATATAAAGAATACATTAAAACGTATAGAATAACGTATTACTAGAACATTTATACCACTCTGGCACGTTCGGATTCTTAAATAACTATATTATTGAAAATGTTTCGTTCCGCATAGTCGGTTCGGTGAATCGATGACTGATAACCTATATAAAGAATACATTAAAACGTGTAGAATAACGTATTACTAGAACATTTATACCACTCTGGCACGTTCGGATTCTTAAATAACTAAATTATTGAAAATGTTTCGTTCCGCATAGTCGGTTCGGTGAATCGATGACTGATAACCTATATAAAGAATACATTAAAACGCAAAGAATAACGTATTACAAGAACATTTATACCACTCTGGCACGTTCGGATTCTTAAATAACTAAATTATTGAAAATGTTTCGTTCCGCATAGTCGGTTCGGTGAATCGATGTCTGACAACCTATATAAAAAAACATTAAAGCGTATAGAATAACCTATTACTAGAACATTTATACCACTTTGGCACGTTCGGATTCTTAAATAACTAAATAATTGAAAATGTTTCGTTCCGCATAGTCGGTTCGGTGAATCGATGACTGAGAATCTATACAAAAAAACATTAAAATGTATAGTATAACGTATTTCTAGAACATTTATACCACTTTGGCACGTTCGGATTTGTAAATAACAAAATTATTGAAAATTTTTCGTTCCGCATAGTCGGTTCGGTGAATCGATGACTGATAAACTATATAAAAAAAAATTAACACGTATAGAGTAACGTATTACTAGAACATTTATACCACTCTGGCTCGTTCGGATTCTTAAATAACTAAATAATTGAAAATGTTTCGTTCCGCATAGTCGGTTCGGTGAATCGATGACTGAGAACCTATACAAAAAAACATTAAAATGTATAGTATAACGTATTTCTAGAACATTTATACCACTTTGGCACGTTCGGATTTGTAAATAACAAAATTATTGAAAATTTTTCGTTCCGCATAGTCGGTTCGGTGAATCGATGACTGATAACTTATATAAAGAGTACATTAAAACGTATAGAATAACGTATTACTAGAACATTTATACCACTTTGGCACGTTCGGATTCATAAATAACAAAAGCATTGAAAATGTTTCATTCCGCATAGCCGGTTCGGTGAATCGATGACTGATAACCTATATAAAGAATACATTAAAACGTATAGAATAACGTATTACTAGAACATTTATACCACTCTGGCACGTTCGGATTCTTAAATAACTAAATTATTGAAAATGTTTCGTTCCACATAGCCGGTTCGGTGAATCGATGACTGATAACCTATATAAAAAAAAATTAACACGTATAGATTAACGTATTACTAGAACATTTATACCACTTTGGCACGTTCGGATTCTTAAATAACAAAATTATTGAAAATTTTTCGTTCCGTATAGGCGGCTCGGTGAAACGATGACTGAGAACCTATATAAAAAAAAATTAAAACGTATAGTATAACGTATTACTAGAACATTTATACCACTTTGGCACGTTCGGAATCTTAAATAACAAAACTATTGAAAATTTTTCGTTCTGCATAGTCGGTTCGGAGAATCGATGACTGATAACCTATATAAAAAAGAATTAACACGTATAGAGTAACGTATTACTAGAGCATTTATACGACTTTGGCTCGTTCGGATTCTTAAATAACAAAATTATTGAAAATGTTTCGTTCCGCATAGTCGGTTCGGTGAATCGATGACTGACAACCTATATAAAAAAACATTAAAATGTATAGAATAACGTATTACTAGAACATTTATACCACTTTGGCACGTTCGGATTCATAAATAACAAAAGTATTGAAAATGTTTCATTCCGCATAGCCGGTTCGGTGAATCGATGACTGATAACCTATATAAAAAAAATTATCACGTATAGAATAACGTATTACTAGAATATTTATACCACTCTGGCTCGTTCGGATTCTTAAATAACTAAATAATTGAAAATGTTTCGTTCCGCATAGTCGGTTCGGTGAATCGATGACTGAGAACCTATACAAAAAAACATTAAAATGTATAGTATAACGTATTTCTAGAACATTTATACCACTTTGGCACGTTCGGATTTGTAAATAACAAAATTATTGAAAATTTTTCGTTCCGCATAGTCGGTTCGGTGAATCGATGACTGATAACTTATATAAAGAGTACATTAAAACGTATCGAATAACGTATTACTAGAACATTTATACCACTTTGGCACGTTCGGATTCATAAATAACAAAAGCATTGAAAATGTTTCATTCCGCATAGCCGGTTCGGTGAATCGATGACTGATAACCTATATAAAGAATACATTAAAACGTATAGAATAACGTATTACTAGAACATTTATACCACTCTGGCACATTCGGATTCTTAAATAACTAAATTATTGAAAATGTTTCGTTCCGCATAGTCGGTTCGGTGAATCGATGACTGATAACCTATATAAAAAACAATTAACACGTATAGAATAACGTATTACTAGAACATTTATACCACTCTGGCACGTTCGGATTCTTAAATAACTAAATTATTGAAAATGTTTCGTTCCGCATAGCCGGTTCGGTGAATCGATGACTGACAACGTATATAAAGAATACATTAAAACGTATAGAATACGTATTACTAGAACATTTATACCACTTTGGCACGTTCGGATTTGTAAATAACAAAACTATTGAAAATTTTTGGTTCCGCATAGTCGGTTCGGCGAATCGATGACTGATAACCTATATAAAGAATACCTTAAAACGTATAGAATAACGTATTACTAGAACATTTGTACCACTCTGGCACGTTCGGATTCTTAAATAACTAAATTATTGAAAATGTTTCGTTCCGCATAGTCGGTTCGGTGAATCGATGACTGACAACCTATATAAAAAAACATTAAAATGTATAGAATAACGTATTACTAGAACATTTATACCACTTTGGCACGTTCGGATTCTTAAATAACAAAATTATTGAACATTTTTCGTTCCGTATAGGCGGTTCGGTGAATCGGTGACTGAGAACCTATATAAAAAAACATTAAAACGTATAGTATAACGTATTACTAGAACATTTATACCACTTTGGCACGTTCGGATTCATAAATAACAAAAGTATTGAAAATGTTTCATTCCGCATAGCCGGTTCGGTGAATCGATGACTGATAACCTATATAAGGAATACATTAAAACGTATAGAATAACGTATTACTAGAACATTTATACCACTCTGGCACGTTCGGGTTCTGAAATAACTAAATTATTGAAAATGTTTCGTTCCGCATAGTCGGTTCGGTGAATCGATGACTGATAACCTATATAAAGAATACATTAAAACGTATAGAATAACGTATTACTAGAACATTTATACCACTTTGGCACGTTCGGATTCTTATATAACTATATTATTGAAAATGTTTCGTTCCGCATAGTCGGTTCGGTGAATCGATGACTGACAACCTATATAAAAAAACATTAAAGCGTATAGAATAACGTATTACTAGAACATTTATACCACTTTGGCACGTTCGGATTCTTAAATAACTAAATTATTGAAAATGTTTCGTTCCGCATAGTCGGTTCGGTGAATCGATGACTGATAACCTATATAAAAAACAATTAACACGTATAGAGTAACGTATTACTAGAACATTTATACCACTTTGGCACGTTCGGATTCTTAAATAACAAAATTATTGAGAATTTTTCGTTCCGTATAGGCGGCTCGGTGAAACGATGACTGATAACCTATATAAAGAATACATTAAAACGTATAGAATAACGTATTACTAGAACATTTATACCACTCTGGCACGTTCGGATTCTTAAATAACTATATTATTGAAAATGTTTCGTTCCGCATAGTCGGTTCGGTGAATCGATGACTGATAACCTATATAAAGAATACATTAAAACGTGTAGAATAACGTATTACTAGAACATTTATACCACTTTGGCACGTTCGGATTCATAAATAACAAAAGTAGTGAAAATGTTTCATTCCACATAGCCGGTTCGGTGAATCGATGACTGATAACCTATATAAAAAAAAATTAACACGTATAGAGTAACGTATTACTAGAACAGTTATACCACTTTGGCACGTTCGGATTCTTAAATAACAAAATTATTGAAAATTTTTCGTTCCGTATAGGCGGCTCGGTGAAACGATGACTGAGAACCTATATAAAAAAACATTAAAATGTATAGAATAACGTATTACTAGAACATTTATACCACTTTGGCACGTTCGGATTCATAAATAACAAAAGTATTGAAAATGTTTCATTCCGCATAGCCGGTTCGGTGAATCGATGACTGATAACCTATATAAAAAAAATTAACACGTATAGAATAACGTATTACTAGAACATTTATACCACTCTGGCTCGTTCGGATTCTTAAATAACTAAATAATTGAAAATGTTTCGTTCCCCATAGTCGGTTCGGTGAATCGATGACTGAGAACCTTTACAAAAAAACATTAAAATGTATAGTATAACGTATTTCTAGAACATTTATACCACTTTGGCACGTCCGGATTTGTAAATAACAAAATTATTGATAATTTTTCGTTCCGTATAGTCGGTTCGGTGAATCGATGACTGATAACTTATATAAAGAGTACATTAAAACGTATAGAATAACGTATTACTAGAACATTTATACCACTTTGGCACGTTCGGATTCATAAATAACAAAAGTATTGAAAATGTTTCATTCCGCATAGCCGGTTCGGTGAATCGATGACTGATAACCTATATAAAGAATACATTAAAACGTATAGAATAACGTATTACTAGAACATTTATACCACTCTGGCACGTTCGGATTCTTAAATAACTAAATTATTGAAAATGTTTCGTTCCGCATAGTCGGTTCGGTGAATCGATGACTGATAACCTATATAAAAAAGAATTAACACGTATAGAGTAACGTATTACTAGAGCATTTATACGACTTTGGCTCGTTCGGATTCTTAAATAACAAAATTATTGAGAATGTTTCGTTCCGCATAGTCGGTTCGGTGAATCGATGACTGACAACCTATATAAAAAAACATTAAAATGTATAGAATAACGTATTACTAGAACATTTATACCACTTTGGCACGTTCGGATTCATAAATAACAAAAGTATTGAAAATGTTTCATTCCGCATAGCCGGTTCGGTGAATCGATGACTGACAACGTATATAAAGAATACATTAAAACGTATAGAATACGTATTACTAGAACATTTATACCACTTTGGCACGTTCGGATTTGTAAATAACAAAACTATTGAAAATTTTTGGTTCCGCATAGTCGGTTCGGCGAATCGATGACTGATAACCTATATAAAGAATACATTAAAACGTATAGAATAACGTATTACTAGAACATTTATACCACTCTGGCACGTTCGGATTCTTAAATAACTAAATTATTGAAAATGTTTCGTTCCGCATAGTCGGTTCGGTGAATCGATGACTGATAACCTATATAAAAAACAATTAACACGTATAGAATAACGTATTACTAGAACATTTATACCACTCTGGCACGTTCGGATTCTTAAATAACTAAATTATTGAAAATGTTTCGTTCCGCATAGCCGGTTCGGTGAATCGATGACTGACAACGTATATAAAGAATACATTAAAACGTATAGAATACGTATTACTAGAACATTTATACCACTTTGGCACGTTCGGATTTGTAAATAACAAAACTATTGAAAATTTTTGGTTCCGCATAGTCGGTTCGGCGAATCGATGACTGATAACCTATATAAAGAATACCTTAAAACGTATAGAATAACGTATTACTAGAACATTTGTACCACTCTGGCACGTTCGGATTCTTAAATAACTAAATTATTGAAAATGTTTCGTTCCGCATAGTCGGTTCGGTGAATCGATGACTGACAACCTATATAAAAAAACATTAAAATGTATAGAATAACGTATTACTAGAACATTTATACCACTCTGGCTCGTTCGGATTCTTAAATAACTAAATAATTGAAAATGTTTCGTTCCCCATAGTCGGTTCGGTGAATCGATGACTGAGAACCTTTACAAAAAAACATTAAAATGTATAGTATAACGTATTTCTAGAACATTTATACCACTTTGGCACGTCCGGATTTGTAAATAACAAAATTATTGAAAATTTTTCGTTCCGTATAGTCGGTTCGGTGAATCGATGACTGATAACTTATATAAAGAGTACATTAAAACGTATAGAATAACGTATTACTAGAACATTTATACCACTTTGGCACGTTCGGATTCATAAATAACAAAAGTATTGAAAATGTTTCATTCCGCATAGCCGGTTCGGTGAATCGATGACTGATAACCTATATAAAGAATACATTAAAACGTATAGAATAACGTATTACTAGAACATTTATACCACTCTGGCACGTTCGGATTCTTAAATAACTAAATTATTGAAAATGTTTCGTTCCGCATAGTCGGTTCGGTGAATCGATGACTGATAACCTATATAAAAAACAATTAACACGTATAGAATAACGTATTACTAGAACATTTATACCACTCTGGCACGTTCGGATTCTTAAATAACTAAATTATTGAAAATGTTTCGTTCCGCATAGCCGGTTCGGTGAATCGATGACTGATAACCTATATAAAAAAAAATTAACACGTATAGAGTAACGTATTACTAGAACATTTATACCACTTTGGCACGTTCGGATTCTTAAATAACAAAATTATTGAAATTTTTTCGTTCCGTATAGGCGGCTCGGTGAAACGATGACTGAGAACCTATATAAAAAAAAATTAAAACGTATAGTATAACGTATTACTAGAACATTTATACCACTTTGGCACGTTCGGAATCTTAAATAACAAAACTATTGAAAATTTTTCGTTCTGCATAGTCGGTTCGGAGAATCGATGACTGATAACCTATATAAAAAAGAATTAACACGTATAGAGTAACGTATTACTAGAGCATTTATACGACTTTGGCTCGTTCGGATTCTTAAATAACAAAATTATTGAGAATGTTTCGTTCCGCATAGTCGGTTCGGTGAATCGATGACTGACAACCTATATAAAAAAACATTAAAATGTATAGAATAACGTATTACTAGAACATTTATACCACTTTGGCACGTTCGGATTCATAAATAACAAAAGTATTGAAAATGTTTCATTCCGCATAGCCGGTTCGGTGAATCGATGACTGACAACGTATATAAAGAATACATTAAAACGTATAGAATACGTATTACTAGAACATTTATACCACTTTGGCACGTTCGGATTTGTAAATAACAAAACTATTGAAAATTTTTGGTTCCGCATAGTCGGTTCGGCGAATCGATGACTGATAACCTATATAAAGAATACCTTAAAACGTATAGAATAACGTATTACTAGAACATTTATACCACTCTGGCTCGTTCGGATTCTTAAATAACTAAATAATTGAAAATGTTTCGTTCCCCATAGTCGGTTCGGTGAATCGATGACTGATAACTTATATAAAGAGTACATTAAAACGTATAGAATAACGTATTACTAGAACATTTATACCACTTTGGCACGTTCGGATTCATATATAACAAAAGTATTGAAAATGTTTCATTCCGCATAGCCGGTTCGGTGAATCGATGACTGATAACCTATGTAAAGAATACATTAAAACGTATAGAATAACGTATTACTAGAACATTTATACCACTCTGGCACGTTCGGATTCTTAAATAACTAAATTATTGAAAATGTTTCGTTCCGCATAGTCGGTTCGGTGAATCGATGACTGATAACCTATATAAAAAACAATTAACACGTATAGAATAACGTATTACTAGAACATTTATACCACTCTGGCACGTTCGGATTCTTAAATAACTAAATTATTGAAAATGTTTCGTTCCGCATAGCCGGTTCGGTGAATCGATGACTGACAACGTATATAAAGAATACATTAAAACGTATAGAATACGTATTACTAGAACATTTATACCACTTTGGCACGTTCGGATTTGTAAATAACAAAACTATTGAAAATTTTTGGTTCCGCATAGTCGGTTCGGCGAATCGATGACTGATAACCTATATAAAGAATACCTTAAAACGTATAGAATAACGTATTACTAGAACATTTGTACCACTCTGGCACGTTCGGATTCTTAAATAACTAAATTATTGAAAATGTTTCGTTCCGCATAGTCGGTTCGGTGAATCGATGACTGACAACCTATATAAAAAAACATTAAAATGTATAGAATAACGTATTACTAGAACATTTATACCACTTTGGCACGTTCGGATTCTTAAATAACAAAACTATTGAAAATTTTTGGTTCCGCATAGTCGGTTCGGCGAATCGATGACTGATAACCTATATAAAGAATACCTTAAAACGTATAGAATAACGTATTACTAGAACATTTGTACCACTCTGGCACGTTCGGATTCTTAAATAACTAAATTATTGAAAATGTTTCGTTCCGCATAGTCGGTTCGGTGAATCGATGACTGACAACCTATATAAAAAAACATTAAAATGTATAGAATAACGTATTACTAGAACATTTATACCACTTTGGCACGTTCGGATTCTTAAATAACAAAATTATTGAACATTTTTTGTTCCGTATAGGCGGTTCGGTGAATCGATGACTGAGAACCTATATAAAAAAACATTAAAACGTATCGTATAACGTATTACTAGAACATTTATACCACTTTGGCACGTTCGGATTCATAAATAACAAAAGTATTGAAAATGTTTCATTCCGCATAGCCGGTTCGGTGAATCGATGACTGATAACCTATGTAAAGAATACATTAAAACGTATAGAATAACGTATTACTGAGACATTTATACCACTCTGGCACGTTCGGATTCTTAAATAACTAAATTATTGAAAATGTTTCGTTCCGCATAGTCGGTTCGGTGAATCGATGACTGATAACCTATATAAAAAACAATTAACACGTATAGAATAACGTATTACTAGAACATTTATACCACTCTGGCACGTTCGGATTCTTAAATAACTAAATTATTGAAAATGTTTCGTTCCGCATAGCCGGTTCGGTGAATCGATGACTGACAACGTATATAAAGAATACATTAAAACGTATAGAATACGTATTACTAGAACATTTATACCACTTTGGCACGTTCGGATTTGTAAATAACAAAACTATTGAAAATTTTTGGTTCCGCATAGTCGGTTCGGCGAATCGATGACTGATAACCTATATAAAGAATACCTTAAAACGTATAGAATAACGTATTACTAGAACATTTGTACCACTCTGGCACGTTCGGATTCTTAAATAACTAAATTATTGAAAATGTTTCGTTCCGCATAGTCGGTTCGGTGAATCGATGACTGACAACCTATATAAAAAAACATTAAAATGTATAGAATAACGTATTACTAGAACATTTATACCACTTTGGCACGTTCGGATTCTTAAATAACAAAATTATTGAACATTTTTTGTTCCGTATAGGCGGTTCGGTGAATCGATGACTGAGAACCTATATAAAAAAACATTAAAACGTATCGTATAACGTATTACTAGAACATTTATACCACTTTGGCACGTTCGGATTCATAAATAACAAAAGTATTGGAAATGTTTCATTCCGCATAGCCGGTTCGGTGAATCGATGACTGATAACCTATATAAAGAATACATTAAAACGTATAGAATAACGTATTACTAGAACATTTATACCACTCTGGCACGTTCGGATTCTTAAATAACTAAATTATTGAAAATGTTTCGTTCCGCATAGTCGGTTCGGTGAATCGATGACTGATAACCTATATAAAAAACAATTAACACGTATAGAATAACGTATTACTAGAACATTTATACCACTCTGGCACGTTCGGATTCTTAAATAACTAAATTATTGAAAATGTTTCGTTCCGCATAGCCGGTTCGGTGAATCGATGGCTGACAACGTATATAAAGAATACATTAAAACGTATAGAATAACGTATTACTAGAACATTTATACCACTTTGGCACGTTCGGATTCTTAAATAACTAAATTATTGAAAATGTTTCGTTCCGCATAGTCGGTTCGGTGAATCGATGACTGATAACCTATATAAAAAACAATTAACACGTATAGAGTAACGTATTACTAGAACATTTATACCACTTTGGCACGTTCGGATTCTTAAATAACAAAACTATTGAAAATTTTTCGTTCTGCATAGTCGGTTCGGGGAATCGATGACTGATAACCTATATAAAAAAGAATTAACACGTATAGAGTAACGTATTACTAGAGCATTTATACGACTTTGGCTCGTTCGGATTCTTAAATAACAAAATTATTGAAAATGTTTCGTTCCGCATAGTCGGTTCGGTGAATCGATGACTGACAACCTATATAAAAAAACATTAAAATGTATAGAATAACGTATTACTAGAACATTTATACCACTTTGGCACGTTCGGATTCATAAATAACAAAAGTATTGAAAATGTTTCATTCCGCATAGCCGGTTCGGTGAATCGATGACTGATAACCTATGTAAAGAATACATTAAAACGTATAGAATAACGTATTACTAGAACATTTATACCACTCTGGCACGTTCGGATTCTTAAATAACTAAATTATTGAAAATGTTTCGTTCCGCATAGTCGGTTCGGTGAATCGATGACTGATAACCTATATAAAAAACAATTAACACGTATAGAATAACGTATTACTAGAACATTTATACCACTCTGGCACGTTCGGATTCTTAAATAACTAAATTATTGAAAATGTTTCGTTCCGCATAGCCGGTTCGGTGAATCGATGACTGACAACGTATATAAAGAATACATTAAAACGTATAGAATACGTATTACTAGAACATTTATACCACTTTGGCACGTTCGGATTTGTAAATAACAAAACTATTGAAAATTTTTGGTTCCGCATAGTCGGTTCGGCGAATCGATGACTGATAACCTATATAAAGAATACCTTAAAACGTATAGAATAACGTATTACTAGAACATTTGTACCACTCTGGCACGTTCGGATTCTTAAATAACTAAATTATTGAAAATGTTTCGTTCCGCATAGTCGGTTCGGTGAATCGATGACTGACAACCTATATAAAAAAACATTAAAATGTATAGAATAACGTATTACTAGAACATTTATACCACTTTGGCACGTTCGGATTCTTAAATAACAAAATTATTGAACATTTTTTGTTCCGTATAGGCGGTTCGGTGAATCGATGACTGAGAACCTATATAAAAAAACATTAAAACGTATCGTATAACGTATTACTAGAACATTTATACCACTTTGGCACGTTCGGATTCATAAATAACAAAAGTATTGGAAATGTTTCATTCCGCATAGCCGGTTCGGTGAATCGATGACTGATAACCTATATAAAGAATACATTAAAACGTATAGAATAACGTATTACTAGAACATTTATACCACTCTGGCACGTTCGGATTCTTAAATAACTAAATTATTGAAAATGTTTCGTTCCGCATAGTCGGTTCGGTGAATCGATGACTGATAACCTATATAAAAAACAATTAACACGTATAGAATAACGTATTACTAGAACATTTATACCACTCTGGCACGTTCGGATTCTTAAATAACTAAATTATTGAAAATGTTTCGTTCCGCATAGCCGGTTCGGTGAATCGATGGCTGACAACGTATATAAAGAATACATTAAAACGTATAGAATAACGTATTACTAGAACATTTATACCACTTTGGCACGTTCGGATTCTTAAATAACTAAATTATTGAAAATGTTTCGTTCCGCATAGTCGGTTCGGTGAATCGATGACTGATAACCTATATAAAAAACAATTAACACGTATAGAGTAACGTATTACTAGAACATTTATACCACTTTGGCACGTTCGGATTTTTAAATAACAAAATTATTGAAAATTTTTCGTTCCGTATAGGCGGCTCGGTGAAACGATGACTGATAACCTACATAAAGAATACATTAAAACGTATAGAATAACGTATTACTAGAACATTTATACCACTCTGGCACGTTCGGATTCTTAAATAACTATATTATTGAAAATGTTTCGTTCCGCATAGTCGGTTCGGTGAATCGATGACTGATAACCTATATAAAGAATACATTAAAACGTGTAGAATAACGTATTACTAGAACATTTATACCACTTTGGCACGTTCGGATTCATAAATAACAAAAGTAGTGAAAATGTTTCATTCCACATAGCCGGTTCGGTGAATCGATGACTGATAACCTATATAAAAAAAAATTAACACGTATAGAGTAACGTATGACTAGAACATTTATACCACTTTGGCACGTTCGGATTCTTAAATAACAAAATTATTGAAATTTTTTCGTTCCGTATAGGCGGCTCGGTGAAACGATGACTGAGAACCTATATAAAAAAAAATTAAAACGTATAGTATAACGTATTACTAGAACATTTATACCACTTTGGCACGTTCGGAATCTTAAATAACAAAACTATTGAAAATTTTTCGTTCTGCATAGTCGGTTCGGAGAATCGATGACTGATAACCTATATAAAAAAGAATTAACACGTATAGAGTAACGTATTACTAGAGCATTTATACGACTTTGGCTCGTTCGGATTCTTAAATAACAAAATTATTGAAAATGTTTCGTTCCGCATAGTCGGTTCGGTGAATCGATGACTGACAACCTATATAAAAAAACATTAAAATGTATAGAATAACGTATTACTAGAACATTTATACCACTTTGGCACGTTCGGATTCATAAATAACAAAAGTATTGAAAATGTTTCATTCCGCATAGCCGGTTCGGTGAATCGATGACTGATAACCTATATAAAAAAAATTAACACGTATAGAATAACGTATTACTAGAACATTTATACCACTCTGGCTCGTTCGGATTCTTAAATAACTAAATAATTGAAAATGTTTCGTTCCCCATAGTCGGTTCGGTGAATCGATGACTGAGAACCTATACAAAAAAACATTAAAATGTATAGTATAACGTATTTCTAGAACATTTATACCACTTTGGCACGTCCGGATTTGTAAATAACAAAATTATTGAAAATTTTTCGTTCCGCATAGCCGGTTCGGTGAATCGATGACTGATAACCTATATAAAGAATACATTAAAACGTATAGAATAACGTATTACTAGAACATTTATTCCACTCTGGCACGTTCGGATTCTTAAATAACTAAATTATTGAAAATGTTTCGTTCCGCATAGTCGGTTCGGTGAATCGATGACTGATAACCTATATAAAAAACAATTAACACGTATAGAATAACGTATTACTAGAACATTTATACCACTCTGGCACGTTCGGATTCTTAAATAACTAAATTATTGAACATGTTTCGTTCCGCATAGTCGGTTCGGTGAATCGATGACTGATAACCTATATAAAGAATACATTAAAACGTGTAGAATAACGTATTACTAGAACATTTATACCACTTTGGCACGTTCGGATTCATAAATAACAAAAGTAGTGAAAATGTTTCATTCCACATAGCCGGTTCGGTGAATCGATGACTGATAACCTATATAAAAAAAAATTAACACGTATAGAGTAACGTATTACTAGAACATTTATACCACTTTGGCACGTTCGGATTCTTAAATAACAAAATTATTGAAATTTTTTCGTTCCGTATAGGCGGCTCGGTGAAACGATGACTGAGAACCTATATAAAAAAAAATTAAAACGTATAGTATAACGTATTACTAGAACATTTATACCACTTTGGCACGTTCGGAATCTTAAATAACAAAACTATTGAAAATTTTTCGTTCTGCATAGTCGGTTCGGAGAATCGATGACTGATAACCTATATAAAAAAGAATTAACACGTATAGAGTAACGTATTACTAGAGCATTTATACGACTTTGGCTCGTTCGGATTCTTAAAAACAAAATTATTGAAAATGTTTCGTTCCGCATAGTCGGTTCGGTGAATCGATGACTGACAACCTATATAAAAAAACATTAAAATGTATAGAATAACGTATTACTAGAACATTTATACCACTTTGGCACGTTCGGATTCATAAATAACAAAAGTATTGAAAATGTTTCATTCCGCATAGCCGGTTCGGTGAATCGATGACTGATAACCTATATAAAAAAAATTAACACGTATAGAATAACGTATTACTAGAACATTTATACCACTCTGGCTCGTTCGGATTCTTAAATAACTAAATAATTGAAAATGTTTCGTTCCCCATAGTCGGTTCGGTGAATCGATGACTGAGAACCTATACAAAAAAACATTAAAATGTATAGTATAACGTATTTCTAGAACATTTATACCACTTTGGCACGTCCGGATTTGTAAATAACAAAATTATTGAAAATTTTTCGTTCCGCATAGCCGGTTCGGTGAATCGATGACTGATAACCTATATAAAGAATACATTAAAACGTATAGAATAACGTATTACTAGAACATTTATTCCACTCTGGCACGTTCGGATTCTTAAATAACTAAATTATTGAAAATGTTTCGTTCCGTATAGTCGGTTCGGTGAATCGATGACTGATAACCTATATAAAAAACAATTAACACGTATAGAATAACGTATTACTAGAACATTTATACCACTCTGGCACGTTCGGATTCTTAAATAACTAAATTATTGAAAATGTTTCGTTCCGCATAGTCGGTTCGGTGAATCGATGACTGATAACCTATATAAAGAATACATTAAAACGTATAGAATAACGTATTACTAGAACATTTATACCACTTTGGCAAGTTCGGATTCTTAAATAACTATATTATTGAAAATGTTTCGTTCCGCATAGTCGGTTCGGTGAATCGATGACTGACAACCTATATAAAAAAACATTAAAGCGTATAGAATAACGTATTACTAGAACATTTATACCACTTTGGCACGTTCGGATTCATAAATAACAAAAGTATTGAAAATGTTTCATTCCGCATAGTCGGTTCGGTGAATCGATGACTGATAACCTATATAAAGAATACATTAAGACGTATAGAATAACGTATTACTAGAACATTTATACCACTCTGGCTCGTTCGGATTCTTAAATAACTAAATAATTGAAAATGTTTCGTTCCGCATAGTCGGTTCGGTGAATCGATGACTGAGAACCTATACAAAAAAACATTAAAATGTATAGTATAACGTATTTCTAGAACATTTATACCACTTTGGCACGTCCGGATTTGTAAATAACAAAATTATTGAAAATTTTTCGTTCCGCATAGTCGGTTCGGTGAATCGATGACTGATAACTTATATAAAGAGTACATTAAAACGTATAGAATAACGTATTACTAGAACATTTATACCACTCTGGCACGTTCGGATTCTTAAATAACTAAATTATTGAAAATATTTCGTTCCGCATAGCCGGTTCGGTGAATCGATGGCTGACAACGTATATAAAGAATACATTAAAACGTATAGAATAACGTATTACTAGAACATTTATACCACTTTGGCACGTTCGGATTCTTAAATAACTAAATTATTGAAAATGTTTCGTTCCGCATAGTCGGTTCGGTGAATCGATGACTGATAACCTATATAAAAAACAATTAACACGTATAGAGTAACGTATTACTAGAACATTTATACCACTTTGGCACGTTCGGATTCTTAAATAACAAAATTATTGAAAATTTTTCGTTCCGTATAGGCGGCTCGGTGAAACGATGACTGATAACCTATATAAAGAATACATTAAAACGTATAGAATAACGTATTACTAGAACATTTATACCACTCTGGCACGTTCGGATTCTTAAATAACTAAATTATTGAAAATGTTTCGTTCCGCATAGTCGGTTCGGTGAATCGATGACTGATAACCTATATAAAGAATACATTAAAACGTATAGAATAACGTATTACTAGAACATTTATACCACTTTGGCACGTTCGGATTCTTAAATAACTATATTATTGAAAATGTTTCGTTCCGCATAGTCGGTTCGGTGAATCGATGACTGACAACCTATATAAAAAAACATTAAAGCGTATAGAATAACGTATTACTAGAACATTTATACCACTTTGGCACGTTCGGATTCATAAATAACAAAAGTATTGAAAATGTTTCATTCCGCATAGTCGGTTCGGTGAATCGATGACTGATAACCTATATAAAGAATACATTAAGACGTATAGAATAACGTATTACTAGAACATTTATACCACTCTGGCTCGTTCGGATTCTTAAATAACTAAATAATTGAAAATGTTTCGTTCCGCATAGTCGGTTCGGTGAATCGATGACTGACAACGTATATAAAGAATACATTAAAACGTATAGAATAACGTATTACTAGAACATTTATACCACTTTGGCACGTTCGGATTCTTAAATAACTAAATTATTGAAAATGTTTCGTTCCGCATAGTCGGTTCGGTGAATCGATGACTGATAACCTATATAAAAAACAATTAACACGTATAGAGTAACGTATTACTAGAACATTTATACCACTTTGGCACGTTCGGATTCTTAAATAACAAAATTATTGAAAATTTTTCGTTCCGTATAGGCGGCTCGGTGAAACGATGACTGATAACCTATATAAAGAATACATTAAAACGTATAGAATAACGTATTACTAGAACATTTATACCACTCTGGCACGTTCGGATTCTTAAATAACTATATTATTGAAAATGTTTCGTTCCGCATAGCCGGTTCGGTGAATCGATGACTGACAACGTATATAAAGAATACATTAAAACGTATAGAATACGTATTACTAGAACATTTATACCACTTTGGCACGTTCGGATTTGTAAATAACAGAACTATTGAAAATGTTTCGTTCCGCATAGTCGGTTCGGTGAATCGATGACTGATAACCTATATAAAGAATACATTAAAACGTGTAGAATAACGTATTACTAGAACATTTATACCACTCTGGCACGTTCGGATTCTTAAATAACTAAATTATTGAAAATGTTTCGTTCCGCATAGTCGGTTCGGTGAATCGATGACTGATAACCTATATAAAGAATACATTAAAACGTATAGAATAACGTATTACTAGAACATTTATACCACTTTGGCACGTTCGGATTCTTAAATAACTATATTATTGAAAATGTTTCGTTCCGCATAGTCGGTTCGGTGAATCGATGACTGACAACCTATATAAAAAAACATTAAAGCGTATAGAATAACGTATTACTAGAACATTTATACCACTTTGGCACGTTCGGATTCATAAATAACAAAAGTATTGAAAATGTTTCATTCCGCATAGTCGGTTCGGTGAATCGATGACTGATAACCTATATAAAGAATACATTAAGACGTATAGAATAACGTATTACTAGAACATTTATACCACTCTGGCTCGTTCGGATTCTTAAATAACTAAATAATTGAAAATGTTTCGTTCCGCATAGTCGGTTCGGTGAATCGATGACTGAGAACCTATACAAAAAAACATTAAAATGTATAGTATAACGTATTTCTAGAACATTTATACCACTTTGGCACGTCCGGATTTGTAAATAACAAAATTATTGAAAATTTTTCGTTCCGCATAGTCGGTTCGGTGAATCGATGACTGACAACGTATATAAAGAATACATTAAAACGTATAGAATAACGTATTACTAGAACATTTATACCACTTTGGCACGTTCGGATTCTTAAATAACTATATTATTGAAAATGTTTCGTTCCCAATAGTTGGTTCGGTGAATCGATGACTGACAACCTATATAAAAAAACATTAAAGCGTATAGAATAACGTATTACTAGAACATTTATACCACTTTGGCACGTTCGGATTCATAAATAACAAAAGTATTGAAAATGTTTCATTCCGCATAGTCGGTTCGGTGAATCGATGACTGATAACCTATATAAAGAATACATTAAGACGTATAGAATAACGTATTACTAGAACATTTATACCACTCTGGCTCGTTCGGATTCTTAAATAACTAAATAATTGAAAATGTTTCGTTCCGCATAGTCGGTTCGGTGAATCGATGACTGAGAACCTATACAAAAAAACATTAAAATGTATAGTATAACGTATTTCTAGAACATTTATACCACTTTGGCACGTCCGGATTTGTAAATAACAAAATTATTGAAAATTTTTCGTTCCGCATAGTCGGTTCGGTGAATCGATGACTGATAACTTATATAAAGAGTACATTAAAACGTATAGAATAACGTATTACTAGAACATTTATACCACTCTGGCACGTTCGGATTCTTAAATAACTAAATTATTGACAATATTTCGTTCCGCATAGCCGGTTCGGTGAATCGATGGCTGACAACGTATATAAAGAATACATTAAAACGTATAGAATAACGTATTACTAGAACATTTATACCACTCTGGCTCGTTCGGATTCTTAAATAACTAAATAATTGAAAATGTTTCGTTCCCCATAGTCGGTTCGGTGAATCGATGACTGAGAACCTATACAAAAAAACATTAAAATGTATAGTCTAACGTATTTCTAGAACATTTATACCACTTTGGCTCGTCCGGATTTGTAAATAACAAAATTATTGAAAATTTTTCGTTCCGCATAGTCGGTTCGGTGAATCGATGACTGATAACTTATATAAAGAGTACATTAAAACGTATAGAATAACGTATTACTAGAACATTTATACCACTTTGGCACGTTCGGATTTGTAAATAACAGAACTATTGAAAATGTTTCGTTCCGCATAGTCGGTTCGGTGAATCGATGACTGATAACCTATATAAAGAATACATTAAGACGTATAGAATAACGTATTACTAGAACATTTATACCACTCTGGCTCGTTCGGATTCTTAAATAACTAAATAATTGAAAATGTTTCGTTCCGCATAGTCGGTTCGGTGAATCGATGACTGAGAACCTATACAAAAAAACATTAAAATGTATAGTATAACGTATTTCTAGAACATTTATACCACTTTGGCACGTCCGGATTTGTAAATAACAAAATTATTGAAAATTTTTCGTTCCGCATAGTCGGTTCGGTGAATCGATGACTGATAACTTATATAAAGAGTACATTAAAACGTATAGAATAACGTATTACTAGAACATTTATACCACTCTGGCACGTTCGGATTCTTAAATAACTAAATTATTGACAATATTTCGTTCCGCATAGCCGGTTCGGTGAATCGATGGCTGACAACGTATATAAAGAATACATTAAAACGTATAGAATAACGTATTACTAGAACATTTATACCACTCTGGCTCGTTCGGATTCTTAAATAACTAAATAATTGAAAATGTTTCGTTCCCCATAGTCGGTTCGGTGAATCGATGACTGAGAACCTATACAAAAAAACATTAAAATGTATAGTCTAACGTATTTCTAGAACATTTATACCACTTTGGCTCGTCCGGATTTGTAAATAACAAAATTATTGAAAATTTTTCGTTCCGCATAGTCGGTTCGGTGAATCGATGACTGATAACTTATATAAAGAGTACATTAAAACGTATAGAATAACGTATTACTAGAACATTTATACCACTTTGGCACGTTCGGATTTGTAAATAACAGAACTATTGAAAATGTTTCGTTCCGCATAGTCGGTTCGGTGAATCGATGACTGATAACCTATATAAAGAATACATTAAAACGTGTAGAATAACGTATTACTAGAACATTTATACCACTCTGGCACGTTCGGATTCTTAAATAACTAAATTATTGAAAATGTTTCGTTCCGCATAGTCGGTTTGGTGAATCGATGACTGATAACCTATATAAAGAATACATTAAAACGTATAGAATAACGTATTACTAGAACATTTATACCACTTTGGCACGTTCGGATTCTTAAATAACTATATTATTGAAAATGTTTCGTTCCGCATAGTCGGTTCGGTGAATCGATGACTGACAACCTATATAAAAAAACATTAAAGCGTATAGAATAACGTATTACTAGAACATTTATACCACTTTGGCACGTTCGGATTCATAAATAACAAAAGTATTGAAAATGTTTCATTCCGCATAGTCGGTTCGGTGAATCGATGACTGATAACCTATATAAAGAATACATTAAGACGTATAGAATAACGTATTACTAGAACATTTATACCACTCTGGCTCGTTCGGATTCTTAAATAACTAAATAATTGAAAATGTTTCGTTCCGCATAGTCGGTTCGGTGAATCGATGACTGAGAACCTATACAAAAAAACATTAAAATGTATAGTATAACGTATTTCTAGAACATTTATACCACTTTGGCACGTCCGGATTTGTAAATAACAAAATTATTGAAAATTTTTCGTTCCGCATAGTCGGTTCGGTGAATCGATGACTGACAACGTATATAAAGAATACATTAAAACGTATAGAATAACGTATTACTAGAACATTTATACCACTTTGGCACGTTCGGATTCTTAAATAACTATATTATTGAAAATGTTTCGTTCCCAATAGTCGGTTCGGTGAATCGATGACTGACAACCTATATAAAAAAACATTAAAGCGTATAGAATAACGTATTACTAGAACATTTATACCACTTTGGCACGTTCGGATTCATAAATAACAAAAGTATTGAAAATGTTTCATTCCGCATAGTCGGTTCGGTGAATCGATGACTGATAACCTATATAAAGAATACATTAAGACGTATAGAATAACGTATTACTAGAACATTTATACCACTCTGGCTCGTTCGGATTCTTAAATAACTAAATATTTGAAAATGTTTCGTTCCGCATAGTCGGTTCGGTGAATCGATGACTGAGAACCTATACAAAAAAACATTAAAATGTATAGTATAACGTATTTCTAGAACATTTATACCACTTTGGCACGTCCGGATTTGTAAATAACAAAATTATTGAAAATTTTTCGTTCCGCATAGTCGGTTCGGTGAATCGATGACTGATAACTTATATAAAGAGTACATTAAAACGTATAGAATAACGTATTACTAGAACATTTATACCACTCTGGCACGTTCGGATTCTTAAATAACTAAATTATTGACAATATTTCGTTCCGCATAGCCGGTTCGGTGAATCGATGGCTGACAACGTATATAAAGAATACATTAAAACGTATAGAATAACGTATTACTAGAACATTTATACCACTCTGGCTCGTTCGGATTCTTAAATAACTAAATAATTGAAAATGTTTCGTTCCCCATAGTCGGTTCGGTGAATCGATGACTGAGAACCTATACAAAAAAACATTAAAATGTATAGTCTAACGTATTTCTAGAACATTTATACCACTTTGGCTCGTCCGGATTTGTAAATAACAAAATTATTGAAAATTTTTCGTTCCGCATAGTCGGTTCGGTGAATCGATGACTGATAACTTATATAAAGAGTACATTAAAACGTATAGAATAACGTATTACTAGAACATTTATACCACTTTGGCACGTTCGGATTCATAAATAACAAAAGTATTGAAAATGTTTCATTCCGCATAGCCGGTTCGGTGAATCGATGACTGATAACCTATATAAAGAATACATTAAAACGTATAGAATAACGTATTACTAGAACATTTATACCACTCTGGCACGTTCGGATTCTTAAATAACTAAATTATTGAAAATGTTTCGTTCCGCATAGTCGGTTCGGTGAATCGATGACTGATAACCTATATAAAAAACAATTAACACGTATAGAATAACGTATTACTAGAACATTTATACCACTCTGGCACGTTCGGATTCTTAAATAACTAAATTATTTAGAACATGTTTCGTTCCGCATAGCCGGTTCGGTGAATCGATGACTGACAACGTATATAAAGAATACATTAAAACGTATAGAATACGTATTACTAGAACATTTATACCACTTTGGCACGTTCGGATTTGTAAATAACAAAACTATTGAAAATGTTTCGTTCCGCATAGTCGGTTCGGTGAATCGATGACTGATAACCTATATAAAGAATACATTAAAACGTATAGAATAACGTATTACTAGAACATTTATACCACTTTGGCACGTTCGGATTCTTAAATAACTATATTATTGAAAATGTTTCGTTCCGCATAGTCGGTTCGGTGAATCGATGACTGACAACCTATATAAAAAAACATTAAAGCGTATCGAATAACGTATTACTAGAACATTTATACCACTTTGGCACGTTCGGATTCATAAATAACAAAAGTATTGAAAATGTTTCATTCCGCATAGTCGGTTCGGTGAATCGATGACTGATAACCTATATAAAGAATACATTAAGACGTATAGAATAACGTATTACTAGAACATTTATACCACTCTGGCTCGTTCGGATTCTTAAATAACTAAATAATTGAAAATGTTTCGTTCCGCATAGTCGGTTCGGTGAATCGATGACTTAGAACCTATACAAAAAAACATTAAAATGTATAGTATAACGTATTTCTAGAACATTTATACCACTTTGGCACGTCCGGATTTGTAAATAACAAAATTATTGAAAATTTTTCGTTCCGCATAGTCGGTTCGGTGAATCGATGACTGATAACTTATATAAAGAGTACATTAAAACGTATAGAATAACGTATTACTAGAACATTTATACCACTCTGGCACGTTCGGATTCTTAAATAACTAAATTATTGAAAATATTTCGTTCCGCATAGCCGGTTCGGTGAATCGATGGCTGACAACGTATATAAAGAATACATTAAAACGTATAGAATAACGTATTACTAGAACATTTATACCACTTTGGCACGTTCGGATTCTTAAATAACTAAATTATTGAAAATGTTTCGTTCCGCATAGTCGGTTCGGTGAATCGATGACTGATAACCTATATAAAAAACAATTAACACGTATAGAGTAACGTATTACTAGAACATTTATACCACTTTGGCACGTTCGGATTCTTAAATAACAAAATTATTGAAAATTTTTCGTTCCGTATAGGCGGCTCGGTGAAACGATGACTGATAACCTATATAAAGAATACATTAAAACGTATAGAATAACGTATTACTAGAACATTTATACCACTCTGGCACGTTCGGATTCTTAAATAACTATATTATTGAAAATGTTTCGTTCCGCATAGTCGGTTCGGTGAATCGATGACTGACAACGTATATAAAGAATACATTAAAACGTATAGAATACGTATTACTAGAACATTTATACCACTTTGGCACGTTCGGATTTGTAAATAACAAAACTATTGAAAATGTTTCGTTCCGCATAGTCGGTTCGGTGAATCGATGACTGATAACCTATATAAAGAATACATTAAAACGTGTAGAATAACGTATTACTAGAACATTTATACCACTCTGGCACGTTCGGATTCTTAAATAACTAAATTATTGAAAATGTTTCGTTCCGCATAGTCGGTTCGGTGAATCGATGACTGATAACCTATATAAAGAATACATTAAAACGTATAGAATAACGTATTACTAGAACATTTATACCACTTTGGCACGTTCGGATTCTTAAATAACTATATTATTGAAAATGTTTCGTTCCGCATAGTCGGTTCGGTGAATCGATGACTGACAACCTATATAAAAAAACATTAAAGCGTATAGAATAACGTATTACTAGAACATTTATACCACTTTGGCACGTTCGGATTCATAAATAACAAAAGTATTGAAAATGTTTCATTCCGCATAGTCGGTTCGGTGAATCGATGACTGATAACCTATATAAAGAATACATTAAGACGTATAGAATAACGTATTACTAGAACATTTATACCACTCTGGCTCGTTCGGATTCTTAAGTAACTAAATAATTGAAAATGTTTCGTTCCGCATAGTCGGTTCGGTGAATCGATGACTGAGAACCTATACAAAAAAACATTAAAATGTATAGTATAACGTATTTCTAGAACATTTATACCACTTTGGCACGTCCGGATTTGTAAATAACAAAATTATTGAAAATTTTTCGTTCCGCATAGTCGGTTCGGTGAATCGATGACTGATAACTTATATAAAGAGTACATTAAAACGTATAGAATAACGTATTACTAGAACATTTATACCACTCTGGCACGTTCGGATTCTTAAATAACTAAATTATTGAAAATATTTCGTTCCGCATAGCCGGTTCGGTGAATCGATGGCTGACAACGTATATAAAGAATACATTAAAACGTATAGAATAACGTATTACTAGAACATTTATACCACTTTGGCACGTTCGGATTCTTAAATAACTAAATTATTGAAAATGTTTCGTTCCGCATAGTCGGTTCGGTGAATCGATGACTGATAACCTATATAAAAAACAATTAACACGTATAGAGTAACGTATTACTAGAACATTTATACCACTTTGGCACGTTCGGATTCTTAAATAACAAAATTATTGAAAATTTTTCGTTCCGTATAGGCGGCTCGGTGAAACGATGACTGATAACCTATATAAAGAATACATTAAAACGTATAGAATAACGTATTACTAGAACATTTATACCACTCTGGCACGTTCGGATTCTTAAATAACTATATTATTGAAAATGTTTCGTTCCGCATAGTCGGTTCGGTGAATCGATGACTGACAACGTATATAAAGAATACATTAAAACGTATAGAATACGTATTACTAGAACATTTATACCACTTTGGCACGTTCGGATTTGTAAATAACAAAACTATTGAAAATGTTTCGTTCCGCATAGTCGGTTCGGTGAATCGATGACTGATAACCTATATAAAGAATACATTAAAACGTGTAGAATAACGTATTACTAGAACATTTATACCACTCTGGCACGTTCGGATTCTTAAATAACTAAATTATTGAAAATGTTTCGTTCCGCATAGTCGGTTCGGTGAATCGATGACTGATAACCTATATAAAGAATACATTAAAACGTATAGAATAACGTATTACTAGAACATTTATACCACTTTGGCACGTTCGGATTCTTAAATAACTATATTATTGAAAATGTTTCGTTCCGCATAGTCGGTTCGGTGAATCGATGACTGACAACCTATATAAAAAAACATTAAAGCGTATAGAATAACGTATTACTAGAACATTTATACCACTTTGGCACGTTCGGATTCATAAATAACAAAAGTATTGAAAATGTTTCATTCCGCATAGTCGGTTCGGTGAATCGATGACTGATAACCTATATAAAGAATACATTAAGACGTATAGAATAACGTATTACTAGAACATTTATACCACTCTGGCTCGTTCGGATTCTTAAATAACTAAATAATTGAAAATGTTTCGTTCCGCATAGTCGGTTCGGTGAATCGATGACTGAGAACCTATACAAAAAAACATTAAAATGTATAGTATAACGTATTTCTAGAACATTTATACCACTTTGGCACGTCCGGATTTGTAAATAACAAAATTATTGAAAATTTTTCGTTCCGCATAGTCGGTTCGGTGAATCGATGACTGACAACGTATATAAAGAATACATTAAAACGTATAGAATAACGTATTACTAGAACATTTATACCACTTTGGCACGTTCGGATTCTTAAATAACTATATTATTGAAAATGTTTCGTTCCCAATAGTCGGTTCGGTGAATCGATGACTGACAACCTATATAAAAAAACATTAAAGCGTATAGAATAACGTATTACTAGAACATTTATACCACTTTGGCACGTTCGGATTCATAAATAACAAAAGTATTGAAAATGTTTCATTCCGCATAGTCGGTCCGGTGAATCGATGACTGATAACCTATATAAAGAATACATTAAGACGTATAGAATAACGTATTACTAGAACATTTATACCACTCTGGCTCGTTCGGATTCTTAAATAACTAAATAATTGAAAATGTTTCGTTCCGCATAGTCGGTTCGGTGAATCGATGACTGAGAACCTATACAAAAAAACATTAAAATGTATAGTATAACGTATTTCTAGAACATTTATACCACTTTGGCACGTCCGGATTTGTAAATAACAAAATTATTGAAAATTTTTCGTTCCGCATAGTCGGTTCGGTGAATCGATGACTGATAACTTATATAAAGAGTACATTAAAACGTATAGAATAACGTATTACTAGAACATTTATACCACTCTGGCACGTTCGGATTCTTAAATAACTAAATTATTGACAATATTTCGTTCCGCATAGCCGGTTCGGTGAATCGATGGCTGACAACGTATATAAAGAATACATTAAAACGTATAGAATAACGTATTACTAGAACATTTATACCACTCTGGCTCGTTCGGATTCTTAAATAACTAAATAATTGAAAATGTTTCGTTCCCCATAGTCGGTTCGGTGAATCGATGACTGAGAACCTATACAAAAAAACATTAAAATGTATAGTCTAACGTATTTCTAGAACATTTATACCACTTTGGCTCGTCCGGATTTGTAAATAACAAAATTATTGAAAATTTTTCGTTCCGCATAGTCGGTTCGGTGAATCGATGACTGATAACTTATATAAAGAGTACATTAAAACGTATAGAATAACGTATTACTAGAACATTTATACCACTTTGGCACGTTCGGATTTGTAAATAACAGAACTATTGAAAATGTTTCGTTCCGCATAGTCGGTTCGGTGAATCGATGACTGATAACCTATATAAAGAATACATTAAGACGTATAGAATAACGTATTACTAGAACATTTATACCACTCTGGCACGTTCGGATTCTTAAATAACTAAATTATTGAAAATGTTTCGTTCCGCATAGTCGGTTTGGTGAATCGATGACTGATAACCTATATAAAGAATACATTAAAACGTATAGAATAACGTATTACTAGAACATTTATACCACTTTGGCACGTTCGGATTCTTAAATAACTATATTATTGAAAATGTTTCGTTCCGCATAGTCGGTTCGGTGAATCGATGACTGACAACCTATATAAAAAAACATTAAAGCGTATAGAATAACGTATTACTAGAACATTTATACCACTTTGGCACGTTCGGATTCATAAATAACAAAAGTATTGAAAATGTTTCATTCCGCATAGTCGGTTCGGTGAATCGATGACTGATAACCTATATAAAGAATACATTAAGACGTATAGAATAACGTATTACTAGAACATTTATACCACTCTGGCTCGTTCGGATTCTTAAATAACTAAATAATTGAAAATGTTTCGTTCCGCATAGTCGGTTCGGTGAATCGATGACTGAGAACCTATACAAAAAAACATTAAAATGTATAGTATAACGTATTTCTAGAACATTTATACCACTTTGGCACGTCCGGATTTGTAAATAACAAAATTATTGAAAATTTTTCGTTCCGCATAGTCGGTTCGGTGAATCGATGACTGACAACGTATATAAAGAATACATTAAAACGTATAGAATAACGTATTACTAGAACATTTATACCACTTTGGCACGTTCGGATTCTTAAATAACTATATTATTGAAAATGTTTCGTTCCCAATAGTCGGTTCGGTGAATCGATGACTGACAATCTATATAAAAAAACATTAAAGCGTATAGAATAACGTATTACTAGAACATTTATACCACTTTGGCACGTTCGGATTCATAAATAACAAAAGTATTGAAAATGTTTCATTCCGCATAGTCGGTTCGGTGAATCGATGACTGATAACCTATATAAAGAATACATTAAGACGTATAGAATAACGTATTACTAGAACATTTATACCACTCTGGCTCGTTCGGATTCTTAAATAACTAAATAATTGAAAATGTTTCGTTCCGCATAGTCGGTTCGGTGAATCGATGACTGAGAACCTATACAAAAAAACATTAAAATGTATAGTATAACGTATTTCTAGAACATTTATACCACTTTGGCACGTCCGGATTTGTAAATAACAAAATTATTGAAAATTTTTCGTTCCGCATAGTCGGTTCGGTGAATCGATGACTGATAACTTATATAAAGAGTACATTAAAACGTATAGAATAACGTATTACTAGAACATTTATACCACTCTGGCACGTTCGGATTCTTAAATAACTAAATTATTGACAATATTTCGTTCCGCATAGCCGGTTCGGTGAATCGATGGCTGACAACGTATATAAAGAATACATTAAAACGTATAGAATAACGTATTACTAGAACATTTATACCACTCTGGCTCGTTCGGATTCTTAAATAACTAAATAATTGAAAATGTTTCGTTCCCCATAGTCGGTTCGGTGAATCGATGACTGAGAACCTATACAAAAAAACATTAAAATGTATAGTCTAACGTATTTCTAGAACATTTATACCACTTTGGCTCGTCCGGATTTGTAAATAACAAAATTATTAAAAATTTTTCGTTCCGCATAGTCGGTTCGGTGAATCGATGACTGATAACTTATATAAAGAGTACATTAAAACGTATAGAATAACGTATTACTAGAACATTTATACCACTTTGGCACGTTCGGATTCATAAATAACAAAAGTATTGAAAATGTTTCATTCCGCATAGCCGGTTCGGTGAATCGATGACTGATAACCTATATAAAGAATACATTAAAACGTATAGAATAACGTATTACTAGAACATTTATACCACTCTGGCACGTTCGGATTCTTAAATAACTAAATTATTGAAAATGTTTCGTTCCGCATAGTCGGTTCGGTGAATCGATGACTGATAACCTATATAAAAAACAATTAACACGTATAGAATAACGTATTACTAGAACATTTATACCACTCTGGCACGTTCGGATTCTTAAATAACTAAATTATTTAGAACATGTTTCGTTCCGCATAGCCGGTTCGGTGAATCGATGACTGACAACGTATATAAAGAATACATTAAAACGTATAGAATACGTATTACTAGAACATTTATACCACTTTGGCACGTTCGGATTTGTAAATAACAAAACTATTGAAAATGTTTCGTTCCGCATAGTCGGTTCGGTGAATCGATGACTGATAACCTATATAAAGAATACATTAAAACGTATAGAATAACGTATTACTAGAACATTTATACCACTTTGGCACGTTCGGATTCTTAAATAACTATATTATTGAAAATGTTTCGTTCCGCATAGTCGGTTCGGTGAATCGATGACTGACAACCTATATAAAAAAACATTAAAGCGTATAGAATAACGTATTACTAGAACATTTATACCACTTTGGCACGTTCGGATTCATAAATAACAAAAGTATTGAAAATGTTTCATTCCGCATAGTCGGTTCGGTGAATCGATGACTGATAACCTATATAAAGAATACATTAAGACGTATAGAATAACGTATTACTAGAACATTTATACCACTCTGGCTCGTTCGGATTCTTAAATAACTAAATAATTGAAAATGTTTCGTTCCGCATAGTCGGTTCGGTGAATCGATGACTTAGAACCTATACAAAAAAACATTAAAATGTATAGTATAACGTATTTCTAGAACATTTATACCACTTTGGCACGTCCGGATTTGTAAATAACAAAATTATTGAAAATTTTTCGTTCCGCATAGTCGGTTCGGTGAATCGATGACTGATAACTTATATAAAGAGTACATTAAAACGTATAGAATAACGTATTACTAGAACATTTATACCACTCTGGCACGTTCGGATTCTTAAATAACTAAATTATTGAAAATATTTCGTTCCGCATAGCCGGTTCGGTGAATCGATGGCTGACAACGTATATAAAGAATACATTAAAACGTATAGAATAACGTATTACTAGAACATTTATACCACTTTGGCACGTTCGGATTCTTAAATAACTAAATTATTGAAAATGTTTCGTTCCGCATAGTCGGTTCGGTGAATCGATGACTGATAACCTATATAAAAAACAATTAACACGTATAGAGTAACGTATTACTAGAACATTTATACCACTTTGGCACGTTCGGATTCTTAAATAACAAAATTATTGAAAATTTTTCGTTCCGTATAGGCGGCTCGGTGAAACGATGACTGATAACCTATATAAAGAATACATTAAAACGTATAGAATAACGTATTACTAGAACATTTATACCACTCTGGCACGTTCGGATTCTTAAATAACTATATTATTGAAAATGTTTCGTTCCGCATAGTCGGTTCGGTGAATCGATGACTGACAACGTATATAAAGAATACATTAAAACGTATAGAATACGTATTACTAGAACATTTATACCACTTTGGCACGTTCGGATTTGTAAATAACAAAACTATTGAAAATGTTTCGTTCCGCATAGTCGGTTCGGTGAATCGATGACTGATAACCTATATAAAGAATACATTAAAACGTGTAGAATAACGTATTACTAGAACATTTATACCACTCTGGCACGTTCGGATTCTTAAATAACTAAATTATTGAAAATGTTTCGTTCCGCATAGTCGGTTCGGTGAATCGATGACTGATAACCTATATAAAGAATACATTAAAACGTATAGAATAACGTATTACTAGAACATTTATACCACTTTGGCACGTTCGGATTCTTAAATAACTATATTATTGAAAATGTTTCGTTCCGCATAGTCGGTTCGGTGAATCGATGACTGACAACCTATATAAAAAAACATTAAAGCGTATAGAATAACGTATTACTAGAACATTTATACCACTTTGGCACGTTCGGATTCATAAATAACAAAAGTATTGAAAATGTTTCATTCCGCATAGTCGGTTCGGTGAATCGATGACTGATAACCTATATAAAGAATACATTAAGACGTATAGAATAACGTATTACTAGAACATTTATACCACTCTGGCTCGTTCGGATTCTTAAGTAACTAAATAATTGAAAATGTTTCGTTCCGCATAGTCGGTTCGGTGAATCGATGACTGAGAACCTATACAAAAAAACATTAAAATGTATAGTATAACGTATTTCTAGAACATTTATACCACTTTGGCACGTCCGGATTTATAAATAACAAAATTATTGAAAATTTTTCGTTCCGCATAGTCGGTTCGGTGAATCGATGACTGATAACTTATATAAAGAGTACATTAAAACGTATAGAATAACGTATTACTAGAACATTTATACCACTCTGGCACGTTCGGATTCTTAAATAACTAAATTATTGAAAATATTTCGTTCCGCATAGCCGGTTCGGTGAATCGATGGCTGACAACGTATATAAAGAATACATTAAAACGTATAGAATAACGTATTACTAGAACATTTATACCACTTTGGCACGTTCGGATTCTTAAATAACTAAATTATTGAAAATGTTTCGTTCCGCATAGTCGGTTCGGTGAATCGATGACTGATAACCTATATAAAAAACAATTAACACGTATAGAGTAACGTATTACTAGAACATTTATACCACTTTGGCACGTTCGGATTCTTAAATAACAAAATTATTGAAAATTTTTCGTTCCGTATAGGCGGCTCGGTGAATCGATGACTGATAACCTATATAAAGAATACATTAAAACGTATAGAATAACGTATTACTAGAACATTTATACCACTCTGGCACGTTCGGATTCTTAAATAACTAAATTATTGAAAATGTTTCGTTCCGCATAGTCGGTTCGGTGAATCGATGACTGATAACCTATATAAAAAACAATTAACACGTATAGAATAACGTATTACTAGAACATTTATACCACTCTGGCACGTTCGGATTCTTAAATAACTAAATTATTTAGAACATGTTTCGTTCCGCATAGCCGGTTCGGTGAATCGATGACTGACAACGTATATAAAGAATACATTAAAACGTATAGAATACGTATTACTAGAACATTTATACCACTTTGGCACGTTCGGATTTGTAAATAACAAAACTATTGAAAATGTTTCGTTCCGCATAGTCGGTTCGGTGAATCGATGACTGATAACTTATATAAAGAGTACATTAAAACGTATAGAATAACGTATTACTAGAACATTTATACCACTTTGGCACGTCCGGATTTGTAAATAACAAAATTATTGAAAATTTTTCGTTCCGCATAGTCGGTTCGGTGAATCGATGACTGATAACTTATATAAAGAGTACATTAAAACGTATAGAATAACGTATTACTAGAACATTTATACCACTCTGGCACGTTCGGATTCTTAAATAACTAAATTATTGACAATATTTCGTTCCGCATAGCCGGTTCGGTGAATCGATGGCTGACAACGTATATAAAGAATACATTAAAACGTATAGAATAACGTATTACTAGAACATTTATACCACTCTGGCTCGTTCGGATTCTTAAATAACTAAATAATTGAAAATGTTTCGTTCCCCATAGTCGGTTCGGTGAATCGATGACTGAGAACCTATACAAAAAAACATTAAAATGTATAGTCTAACGTATTTCTAGAACATTTATACCACTTTGGCTCGTCCGGATTTGTAAATAACAAAATTATTGAAAATTTTTCGTTCCGCATAGTCGGTTCGGTGAATCGATGACTGATAACTTATATAAAGAGTACATTAAAACGTATAGAATAACGTATTACTAGAACATTTATACCACTTTGGCACGTTCGGATTCATAAATAACAAAAGTATTGAAAATGTTTCATTCCGCATAGCCGGTTCGGTGAATCGATGACTGATAACCTATATAAAGAATACATTAAAACGTATAGAATAACGTATTACTAGAACATTTATACCACTCTGGCACGTTCGGATTCTTAAATAACTAAATTATTGAAAATGTTTCGTTCCGCATAGTCGGTTCGGTGAATCGATGACTGATAACCTATATAAAAAACAATTAACACGTATAGAATAACGTATTACTAGAACATTTATACCACTCTGGCACGTTCGGATTCTTAAATAACTAAATTATTTAGAACATGTTTCGTTCCGCATAGCCGGTTCGGTGAATCGATGACTGACAACGTATATAAAGAATACATTAAAACGTATAGAATACGTATTACTAGAACATTTATACCACTTTGGCACGTTCGGATTTGTAAATAACAAAACTATTGAAAATGTTTCGTTCCGCATAGTCGGTTCGGTGAATCGATGACTGATAACCTATATAAAGAATACATTAAAACGTATAGAATAACGTATTACTAGAACATTTATACCACTTTGGCACGTTCGGATTCTTAAATAACTATATTATTGAAAATGTTTCGTTCCGCATAGTCGGTTCGGTGAATCGATGACTGACAACCTATATAAAAAAACATTAAAGCGTATAGAATAACGTATTACTAGAACATTTATACCACTTTGGCACGTTCGGATTCATAAATAACAAAAGTATTGAAAATGTTTCATTCCGCATAGTCGGTTCGGTGAATCGATGACTGATAACCTATATAAAGAATACATTAAGACGTATAGAATAACGTATTACTAGAACATTTATACCACTCTGGCTCGTTCGGATTCTTAAATAACTAAATAATTGAAAATGTTTCGTTCCGCATAGTCGGTTCGGTGAATCGATGACTTAGAACCTATACAAAAAAACATTAAAATGTATAGTATAACGTATTTCTAGAACATTTATACCACTTTGGCACGTCCGGATTTGTAAATAACAAAATTATTGAAAATTTTTCGTTCCGCATAGTCGGTTCGGTGAATCGATGACTGATAACTTATATAAAGAGTACATTAAAACGTATAGAATAACGTATTACTAGAACATTTATACCACTCTGGCACGTTCGGATTCTTAAATAACTAAATTATTGAAAATATTTCGTTCCGCATAGCCGGTTCGGTGAATCGATGGCTGACAACGTATATAAAGAATACATTAAAACGTATAGAATAACGTATTACTAGAACATTTATACCACTTTGGCACGTTCGGATTCTTAAATAACTAAATTATTGAAAATGTTTCGTTCCGCATAGTCGGTTCGGTGAATCGATGACTGATAACCTATATAAAAAACAATTAACACGTATAGAGTAACGTATTACTAGAACATTTATACCACTTTGGCACGTTCGGATTCTTAAATAACAAAATTATTGAAAATTTTTCGTTCCGTATAGGCGGCTCGGTGAAACGATGACTGATAACCTATATAAAGAATACATTAAAACGTATAGAATAACGTATTACTAGAACATTTATACCACTCTGGCACGTTCGGATTCTTAAATAACTATATTATTGAAAATGTTTCGTTCCGCATAGTCGGTTCGGTGAATCGATGACTGACAACGTATATAAAGAATACATTAAAACGTATAGAATACGTATTACTAGAACATTTATACCACTTTGGCACGTTCGGATTTGTAAATAACAAAACTATTGAAAATGTTTCGTTCCGCATAGTCGGTTCGGTGAATCGATGACTGATAACCTATATAAAGAATACATTAAAACGTGTAGAATAACGTATTACTAGAACATTTATACCACTCTGGCACGTTCGGATTCTTAAATAACTAAATTATTGAAAATGTTTCGTTCCGCATAGTCGGTTCGGTGAATCGATGACTGATAACCTATATAAAGAATACATTAAAACGTATAGAATAACGTATTACTAGAACATTTATACCACTTTGGCACGTTCGGATTCTTAAATAACTATATTATTGAAAATGTTTCGTTCCGCATAGTCGGTTCGGTGAATCGATGACTGACAACCTATATAAAAAAACATTAAAGCGTATAGAATAACGTATTACTAGAACATTTATACCACTTTGGCACGTTCGGATTCATAAATAACAAAAGTATTGAAAATGTTTCATTCCGCATAGTCGGTTCGGTGAATCGATGACTGATAACCTATATAAAGAATACATTAAGACGTATAGAATAACGTATTACTAGAACATTTATACCACTCTGGCTCGTTCGGATTCTTAAGTAACTAAATAATTGAAAATGTTTCGTTCCGCATAGTCGGTTCGGTGAATCGATGACTGAGAACCTATACAAAAAAACATTAAAATGTATAGTATAACGTATTTCTAGAACATTTATACCACTTTGGCACGTCCGGATTTATAAATAACAAAATTATTGAAAATTTTTCGTTCCGCATAGTCGGTTCGGTGAATCGATGACTGATAACTTATATAAAGAGTACATTAAAACGTATAGAATAACGTATTACTAGAACATTTATACCACTCTGGCACGTTCGGATTCTTAAATAACTAAATTATTGAAAATATTTCGTTCCGCATAGCCGGTTCGGTGAATCGATGGCTGACAACGTATATAAAGAATACATTAAAACGTATAGAATAACGTATTACTAGAACATTTATACCACTTTGGCACGTTCGGATTCTTAAATAACTAAATTATTGAAAATGTTTCGTTCCGCATAGTCGGTTCGGTGAATCGATGACTGATAACCTATATAAAAAACAATTAACACGTATAGAGTAACGTATTACTAGAACATTTATACCACTTTGGCACGTTCGGATTCTTAAATAACAAAATTATTGAAAATTTTTCGTTCCGTATAGGCGGCTCGGTGAAACGATGACTGATAACCTATATAAAGAATACATTAAAACGTATAGAATAACGTATTACTAGAACATTTATACCACTCTGGCACGTTCGGATTCTTAAATAACTATATTATTGAAAATGTTTCGTTCCGCATAGTCGGTTCGGTGAATCGATGACTGATAACCTATATAAAAAACAATTAACACGTATAGAGTAACGTATTACTAGAACATTTATACCACTTTGGCACGTTCGGATTCTTAAATAACAAAATTATTGAAAATTTTTCGTTCCGTATAGGCGGCTCGGTGAAACGATGACTGATAACCTATATAAAGAATACATTAAGACGTATAGAATAACGTATTACTAGAACATTTATACCACTCTGGCTCGTTCGGATTCTTAAATAACTAAATAATTGAAAATGTTTCGTTCCGCATAGTCGGTTCGGTGAATCGATGACTGAGAACCTTTACAAAAAAACATTAAAATGTATAGTATAACGTATTTCTAGAACATTTATACCACTTTGGCACGTCCGGATTTGTAAATAACAAAATTATTGAAAATTTTTCGTTCCGCATAGTCGGTTCGGTGAATCGATGACTGATAACTTATATAAAGAGTACATTAAAACGTATAGAATAACGTATTACTAGAACATTTATACCACTCTGGCACGTTCGGATTCTTAAATAACTAAATTATTGAAAATATTTCGTTCCGCATAGCCGGTTCGGTGAATCGATGGCTGACAACGTATATAAAGAATACATTAAAACGTATAGAATAACGTATTACTAGAACATTTATACCACTTTGGCACGTTCGGATTCTTAAATAACTAAATTATTGAAAATGTTTCGTTCCGCATAGTCGGTTCGGTGAATCGATGACTGATAACCTATATAAAAAACAATTAACACGTATAGAGTAACGTATTACTAGAACATTTATACCACTTTGGCACGTTCGGATTCTTAAATAACAAAATTATTGAAAATTTTTCGTTCCGTATAGGCGGCTCGGTGAAACGATGACTGATAACCTATATAAAGAATACATTAAAACGTATAGAATAACGTATTACTAGAACATTTATACCACTCTGGCACGTTCGGATTCTTAAATAACTATATTATTGAAAATGTTTCGTTCCGCATAGTCGGTTCGGTGAATCGATGACTGACAACGTATATAAAGAATACATTAAAACGTATAGAATACGTATTACTAGAACATTTATACCACTTTGGCACGTTCGGATTCTTAAATAACTAAATTATTGAAAATGTTTCGTTCCGCATAGTCGGTTCGGTGAATCGATGACTGATAACCTATATAAAAAACAATTAACACGTATAGAGTAACGTATTACTAGAACATTTATACCACTTTGGCACGTTCGGATTCTTAAATAACAAAATTATTGAAAATTTTTCGTTCCGTATAGGCGGCTCGGTGAAACGATGACTGATAACCTATATAAAGAATACATTAAAACGTATAGAATAACGTATTACTAGAACATTTATACCACTCTGGCACGTTCGGATTCTTAAATAACTATATTATTGAAAATGTTTCGTTCCGCATAGTCGGTTCGGTGAATCGATGACTGACAACGTATATAAAGAATACATTAAAACGTATAGAATACGTATTACTAGAACATTTATACCACTTTGGCACGTTCGGATTCTTAAATAACTAAATTATTGAAAATGTTTCGTTCCGCATAGTCGGTTCGGTGAATCGATGACTGATAACCTATATAAAAAACAATTAACACGTATAGAGTAACGTATTACTAGAACATTTATACCACTTTGGCACGTTCGGATTCTTAAATAACAAAATTATTGAAAATTTTTCGTTCCGTATAGGCGGCTCGGTGAAACGATGACTGATAACCTATATAAAGAATACATTAAAACGTATAGAATAACGTATTACTAGAACATTTATACCACTCTGGCACGTTCGGATTCTTAAATAACTATATTATTGAAAATGTTTCGTTCCGCATAGTCGGTTCGGTGAATCGATGACTGACAACGTATATAAAGAATACATTAAAACGTATAGAATACGTATTACTAGAACATTTATACCACTCTGGCACGTTCGGATTCTTAAATAACTAAATTATTGAAAATGTTTCGTTCCGCATAGTCGGTTCGGTGAATCGATGACTGATAACCTATATAAAGAATACATTAAAACGTATAGAATAACGTATTACTAGAACATTTATACCACTTTGGCACGTTCGGATTCTTAAATAACTATATTATTGAAAATGTTTCGTTCCGCATAGTCGGTTCGGTGAATCGATGACTGACAACCTATATAAAAAAACATTAAAGCGTATAGAATAACGTATTACTAGAACATTTATACCACTTTGGCACGTTCGGATTCATAAATAACAAAAGTATTGAAAATGTTTCATTCCGCATAGTCGGTTCGGTGAATCGATGACTGATAACCTATATAAAGAATACATTAAGACGTATAGAATAACGTATTACTAGAACATTTATACCACTCTGGCTCGTTCGGATTCTTAAGTAACTAAATAATTGAAAATGTTTCGTTCCGCATAGTCGGTTCGGTGAATCGATGACTGAGAACCTATACAAAAAAACATTAAAATGTATAGTATAACGTATTTCTAGAACATTTATACCACTTTGGCACGTCCGGATTTGTAAATAACAAAATTATTGAAAATTTTTCGTTCCGCATAGTCGGTTCGGTGAATCGATGACTGATAACTTATATAAAGAGTACATTAAAACGTATAGAATAACGTATTACTAGAACATTTATACCACTCTGGCACGTTCGGATTCTTAAATAACTAAATTATTGAAAATATTTCGTTCCGCATAGCCGGTTCGGTGAATCGATGGCTGACAACGTATATAAAGAATACATTAAAACGTATAGAATAACGTATTACTAGAACATTTATACCACTTTGGCACGTTCGGATTCTTAAATAACTAAATTATTGAAAATGTTTCGTTCCGCATAGTCGGTTCGGTGAATCGATGACTGATAACCTATATAAAAAACAATTAACACGTATAGAGTAACGTATTACTAGAACATTTATACCACTTTGGCACGTTCGGATTCTTAAATAACAAAATTATTGAAAATTTTTCGTTCCGTATAGGCGGCTCGGTGAAACGATGACTGATAACCTATATAAAGAATACATTAAAACGTATAGAATAACGTATTACTAGAACATTTATACCACTCTGGCACGTTCGGATTCTTAAATAACTATATTATTGAAAATGTTTCGTTCCGCATAGTCGGTTCGGTGAATCGATGACTGATAACCTATATAAAAAACAATTAACACGTATAGAGTAACGTATTACTAGAACATTTATACCACTTTGGCACGTTCGGATTCTTAAATAACAAAATTATTGAAAATTTTTCGTTCCGTATAGGCGGCTCGGTGAAACGATGACTGATAACCTATATAAAGAATACATTAAGACGTATAGAATAACGTATTACTAGAACATTTATACCACTCTGGCTCGTTCGGATTCTTAAATAACTAAATAATTGAAAATGTTTCGTTCCGCATAGTCGGTTCGGTGAATCGATGACTGAGAACCTTTACAAAAAAACATTAAAATGTATAGTATAACGTATTTCTAGAACATTTATACCACTTTGGCACGTCCGGATTTGTAAATAACAAAATTATTGAAAATTTTTCGTTCCGCATAGTCGGTTCGGTGAATCGATGACTGATAACTTATATAAAGAGTACATTAAAACGTATAGAATAACGTATTACTAGAACATTTATACCACTCTGGCACGTTCGGATTCTTAAATAACTAAATTATTGAAAATATTTCGTTCCGCATAGCCGGTTCGGTGAATCGATGGCTGACAACGTATATAAAGAATACATTAAAACGTATAGAATAACGTATTACTAGAACATTTATACCACTTTGGCACGTTCGGATTCTTAAATAACTAAATTATTGAAAATGTTTCGTTCCGCATAGTCGGTTCGGTGAATCGATGACTGATAACCTATATAAAAAACAATTAACACGTATAGAGTAACGTATTACTAGAACATTTATACCACTTTGGCACGTTCGGATTCTTAAATAACAAAATTATTGAAAATTTTTCGTTCCGTATAGGCGGCTCGGTGAAACGATGACTGATAACCTATATAAAGAATACATTAAAACGTATAGAATAACGTATTACTAGAACATTTATACCACTCTGGCACGTTCGGATTCTTAAATAACTATATTATTGAAAATGTTTCGTTCCGCATAGTCGGTTCGGTGAATCGATGACTGACAACGTATATAAAGAATACATTAAAACGTATAGAATACGTATTACTAGAACATTTATACCACTTTGGCACGTTCGGATTTGTAAATAACAAAACTATTGAAAATGTTTCGTTCCGCATAGTCGGTTCGGTGAATCGATGACTGATAACCTATATAAAGAATTCATTAAAACGTGTAGAATAACGTATTACTAGAACATTTATACCACTCTGGCACGTTCGGATTCTTAAATAACTAAATTATTGAAAATATTTCGTTCCGCATAGCCGGTTCGGTGAATCGATGGCTGACAACGTATATAAAGAATACATTAAAACGTATAGAATAACGTATTACTAGAACATTTATACCACTTTGGCACGTTCGGATTCTTAAATAACTAAATTATTGAAAATGTTTCGTTCCGCATAGTCGGTTCGGTGAATCGATGACTGATAACCTATATAAAAAACAATTAACACGTATAGAGTAACGTATTACTAGAACATTTATACCACTTTGGCACGTTCGGATTCTTAAATAACAAAATTATTGAAAATTTTTCGTTCCGTATAGGCGGCTCGGTGAAACGATGACTGATAACCTATATAAAGAATACATTAAAACGTATAGAATAACGTATTACTAGAACATTTATACCACTCTGGCACGTTCGGATTCTTAAATAACTATATTATTGAAAATGTTTCGTTCCGCATAGTCGGTTCGGTGAATCGATGACTGACAACGTATATAAAGAATACATTAAAACGTATAGAATACGTATTACTAGAACATTTATACCACTTTGGCACGTTCGGATTTGTAAATAACAAAACTATTGAAAATGTTTCGTTCCGCATAGTCGGTTCGGTGAATCGATGACTGATAACCTATATAAAGAATTCATTAAAACGTGTAGAATAACGTATTACTAGAACATTTATACCACTCTGGCACGTTCGGATTCTTAAATAACTAAATTATTGAAAATGTTTCGTTCCGCATAGTCGGTTCGGTGAATCGATGACTGATAACCTATATAAAGAATACATTAAAACGTATAGAATAACGTATTACTAGAACATTTATACCACTTTGGCACGTTCGGATTCTTAAATAACTATATTATTGAAAATGTTTCGTTCCGCATAGTCGGTTCGGTGAATCGATGACTGACAACCTATATAAAAAAACATTAAAGCGTATAGAATAACGTATTACTAGAACATTTATACCACTTTGGCACGTTCGGATTCATAAATAACAAAAGTATTGAAAATGTTTCATTCCGCATAGTCGGTTCGGTGAATCGATGACTGATAACCTATATAAAGAATACATTAAGACGTATAGAATAACGTATTACTAGAACATTTATACCACTCTGGCTCGTTCGGATTCTTAAATAACTAAATAATTGAAAATGTTTCGTTCCGCATAGTCGGTTCGGTGAATGGATGACTGAGAATCTATACAAAAAAACATTAAAATGTATAGTATAACGTATTTCTAGAACATTTATACCACTTTGGCACGTCCGGATTTGTAAATAACAAAATTATTGAAAATTTTTCGTTCCGCATAGTCGGTTCGGTGAATCGATGACTGATAACTTATATAAAGAGTACATTAAAACGTATAGAATAACGTATTACTAGAACATTTATACCACTCTGGCACGTTCGGATTCTTAAATAACTAAATTATTGAAAATATTTCGTTCCGCATAGCCGGTTCGGTGAATCGATGGCTGACAACGTATATAAAGAATACATTAAAACGTATAGAATAACGTATTACTAGAACATTTATACCACTTTGGCACGTTCGGATTCTTAAATAACTAAATTATTGAAAATGTTTCGTTCCGCATAGTCGGTTCGGTGAATCGATGACTGATAACCTATATAAAAAACAATTAACACGTATAGAGTAACGTATTACTAGAACATTTATACCACTTTGGCACGTTCGGATTCTTAAATAACAAAATTATTGAAAATTTTTCGTTCCGTATAGGCGGCTCGGTGAAACGATGACTGATAACCTATATAAAGAATACATTAAAACGTATAGAATAACGTATTACTAGAACATTTATACCACTCTGGCACGTTCGGATTCTTAAATAACTATATTATTGAAAATGTTTCGTTCCGCATAGTCGGTTCGGTGAATCGATGACTGATAACCTATATAAAAAACAATTAACACGTATAGAGTAACGTATTACTAGAACATTTATACCACTTTGGCACGTTCGGATTCTTAAATAACAAAATTATTGAAAATTTTTCGTTCCGTATAGGCGGCTCGGTGAAACGATGACTGATAACCTATATACAGAATACATTAAGACGTATAGAATAACGTATTACTAGAACATTTATACCACTCTGGCTCGTTCGGATTCTTAAATAACTAAATAATTGAAAATGTTTCGTTCCGCATAGTCGGTTCGGTGAATCGATGACTGAGAACCTATACAAAAAAACATTAAAATGTATAGTATAACGTATTTCTAGAACATTTATACCACTTTGGCACGTCCGGATTTGTAAATAACAAAATTATTGAAAATTTTTCGTTCCGCATAGTCGGTTCGGTGAATCGATGACTGATAACTTATATAAAGAGTACATTAAAACGTATAGAATAACGTATTACTAGAACATTTATACCACTCTGGCACGTTCGGATTCTTAAATAACTAAATTATTGAAAATATTTCGTTCCGCATAGCCGGTTCGGTGAATCGATGGCTGACAACGTATATAAAGAATACATTAAAACGTATAGAATAACGTATTACTAGAACATTTATACCACTTTGGCACGTTCGGATTCTTAAATAACTAAATTATTGAAAATGTTTCGTTCCGCATAGTCGGTTCGGTGAATCGATGACTGATAACCTATATAAAAAACAATTAACACGTATAGAGTAACGTATTACTAGAACATTTATACCACTTTGGCACGTTCGGATTCTTAAATAACAAAATTATTGAAAATTTTTCGTTCCGTATAGGCGGCTCGGTGAAACGATGACTGATAACCTATATAAAGAATACATTAAAACGTATAGAATAACGTATTACTAGAACATTTATACCACTCTGGCACGTTCGGATTCTTAAATAACTATATTATTGAAAATGTTTCGTTCCGCATAGTCGGTTCGGTGAATCGATGACTGATAACCTATATAAAGAATACATTAAAACGTGTAGAATAACGTATTACTAGAACATTTATACCACTTTGGCACGTTCGGATTCATAAATAACAAAAGTAGTGAAAATGTTTCATTCCACATAGCCGGTTCGGTGAATCGATGACTGATAACCTATATAAAAAAAAATTAACACGTATAGAGTAACGTATTACTAGAACATTTGTACCACTTTGGCACGTTCGGATTCTTAAATAACAAAATTATTGAAATTTTTTCGTTCCGTATAGGCGGCTCGGTGAAACGATGACTGAGAACCTATATAAAAAAAAATTAAAACGTATAGTATAACGTATTACTAGAACATTTATACCACTTTGGCACGTTCGGAATCTTAAATAACAAAACTATTGAAAATTTTTCGTTCTGCATAGTCGGTTCGGAGAATCGATGACTGATAACCTATATAAAAAAGAATTAACACGTATAGAGTAACGTATTACTAGAGCATTTATACGACTTTGGCTCGTTCGGATTCTTAAATAACAAAATTATTGAAAATGTTTCGTTCCGCATAGTCGGTTCGGTGAATCGATGACTGACAACCTATATAAAAAAACATTAAAATGTATAGAATAACGTATTACTAGAACATTTATACCACTTTGGCACGTTCGGATTCATAAATAACAAAAGTATTGAAAATGTTTCATTCCGCATAGCCGGTTCGGTGAATCGATGACTGATAACCTATATAAAAAAAATTAACACGTATAGAATAACGTATTATTAGAACATTTATACCACTCTGGCTCGTTCGGATTCTTAAATAACTAAATAATTGAAAATGTTTCGTTCCCCATAGTCGGTTCGGTGAATCGATGACTGAGAACCTATACAAAAAAACATTAAAATGTATAGTATAACGTATTTCTAGAACATTTATACCACTATGGCACGTTCGGATTCTTAAATAACAAAATTATTGAAAATTTTTCGTTCCGTATAGGCGGCTCGGTGAAACGATGGCTGATAACCTATATAAAGAATACATTAAAACGTATAGAATAACGTATTACTAGAACATTTATACCACTCTGGCACGTTCGGATTCTTAAATAACTATATTATTGAAAATGTTTCGTTCCGCATAGTCGGTTCGGTGAATCGATGACTGACAACGTATATAAAGAATACATTAAAACGTATAGAATACGTATTACTAGAACATTTATACCACTTTGGCACGTTCGGATTTGTAAATAACAAAACTATTGAAAATGTTTCGTTCCGCATAGTCGGTTCGGTGAATCGATGACTGATAACCTATATAAAGAATACATTAAAACGTGTAGAATAACATATTACTAGAACATTTATACCACTCTGGCACGTTCGGATTCTTAAATAACTAAATTATTGAAAATGTTTCGTTCCGCATAGTCGGTTCGGTGAATCGATGACTGATAACCTATATAAAGAATACATTAAAACGTATAGAATAACGTATTACTAGAACATTTATACCACTTTGGCACGTTCGGATTCTTAAATAACTATATTATTGAAAATGTTTCGTTCCGCATAGTCGGTTCGGTGAATCGATGACTGACAACCTATATAAAAAAACATTAAAGCGTATAGAATAACGTATTACTAGAACGTTTATACCACTTTGGCACGTTCGGATTCATAAATAACACAAGTATTGAAAATGTTTCATTCCGCATAGTCGGTTCGGTGAATCGATGACTGATAACCTATATAAAGAATACATTAAGACGTATAGAATAACGTATTACTAGAACATTTATACCACTCTGGCTCGTTCGGATTCTTAAATAACTAAATAATTGAAAATGTTTCGTTCCGCATAGTCGGTTCGGTGAATCGATGACTGAGAACCTATACAAAAAAACATTAAAATGTATAGTATAACGTATTTCTAGAACATTTATACCACTTTGGCACGTCCGGATTTGTAAATAACAAAATTATTGAAAATTTTTCGTTCCGCATAGTCGGCTCGGTGAAACGATGACTGATAACCTATATAAAGAATACATTAAAACGTATAGAATAACGTATTACTAGAACATTTATACCACTCTGGCACGTTCGGATTCTTAAATAACTATATTATTGAAAATGTTTCGTTCCGCATAGTCGGTTCGGTGAATCGATGACTGATAACCTATATAAAGAATACATTAAAACGTGTAGAATAACGTATTACTAGAACATTTATACCACTCTGGCACGTTCGGATTCTTAAATAACTATATTATTGAAAATGTTTCGTTCCGCATAGTCGGTTCGGTGAATCGATGACTGACAACGTATATAAAGAATACATTAAAACGTATAGAATACGTATTACTAGAACATTTATACCACTTTGGCACGTTCGGATTTGTAAATAACAAAACTATTGAAAATGTTTCGTTCCGCATAGTCGGTTCGGTGAATCGATGACTGATAACCTATATAAAGAATACATTAAAACGTGTAGAATAACATATTACTAGAACATTTATACCACTCTGGCACGTTCGGATTCTTAAATAACTAAATTATTGAAAATGTTTCGTTCCGCATAGTCGGTTCGGTGAATCGATGACTGATAACCTATATAAAGAATACATTAAAACGTATAGAATAACGTATTACTAGAACATTTATACCACTTTGGCACGTTCGGATTCTTAAATAACTATATTATTGAAAATGTTTCGTTCCGCATAGTCGGTTCGGTGAATCGATGACTGACAACCTATATAAAAAAACATTAAAGCGTATAGAATAACGTATTACTAGAACGTTGATACCACTTTGGCACGTTCGGATTCATAAATAACACAAGTATTGAAAATGTTTCATTCCGCATAGTCGGTTCGGTGAATCGATGACTGATAACCTATATAAAGAATACATTAAGACGTATAGAATAACGTATTACTAGAACATTTATACCACTCTGGCTCGTTCGGATTCTTAAATAACTAAATAATTGAAAATGTTTCGTTCCGCATAGTCGGTTCGGTGAATCGATGACTGAGAACCTATACAAAAAAACATTAAAATGTATAGTATAACGTATTTCTAGAACATTTATACCACTTTGGCACGTCCGGATTTGTAAATAACAAAATTATTGAAAATTTTTCGTTCCGCATAGTCGGCTCGGTGAAACGATGACTGATAACCTATATAAAGAATACATTAAAACGTATAGAATAACGTATTACTAGAACATTTATACCACTCTGGCACGTTCGGATTCTTAAATAACTATATTATTGAAAATGTTTCGTTCCGCATAGTCGGTTCGGTGAATCGATGACTGATAACCTATATAAAGAATACATTAAAACGTGTAGAATAACGTATTACTAGAACATTTATACCACTTTGGCACGTTCGGATTCATAAATAACAAAAGTAGTGAAAATGTTTCATTCCACATAGCCGGTTCGGTGAATCGATGACTGATAACCTATATAAAAAAAAATTAACACGTATAGAGTAACGTATTACTAGAACATTTGTACCACTTTGGCCCGTTCGGATTCTTAAATAACAAAATTATTGAAATTTTTTCGTTCCGTATAGGCGGCTCGGTGAAACGATGACTGAGAACCTATATAAAAAAAAATTAAAACGTATAGTATAACGTATTACTAGAACATTTATACCACTTTGGCACGTTCGGAATCTTAAATAACAAAACTATTGAAAATTTTTCGTTCTGCATAGTCGGTTCGGAGAATCGATGACTGATAACCTATATAAAAAAGAATTAACACGTATAGAGTAACGTATTACTAGAGCATTTATACGACTTTGGCTCGTTCGGATTCTTAAATAACAAAATTATTGAAAATGTTTCGTTCCGCATAGTCGGTTCGGTGAATCGATGACTGACAACCTATATAAAAAAAATTAACACGTATAGAATAACGTATTACTAGAACATTTATACCACTCTGGCTCGTTCGGATTCTTAAATAACTAAATAATTGAAAATGTTTCGTTCCCCATAGTCGGTTCGGTGAATCGATGACTGACAACCTATATAAAAAAACATTAAAATGTATAGAATAACGTATTACTAGAACATTTATACCACTCTGGCACGTTCGGATTTGTAAATAACAAAATTATTGAAAATTTTTCGTTCCGCATAGTCGGTTCGGTGAATCGATGACTGATAACCTATATAAAGAATACATTAAAACGTATAGAATAACGTATTACTAGAACATTTATACCACTCTGGCACGTTCGGATTCTTAAATAACTAAATTATTGAAAATGTTTCGTTCCGCATAGTCGGTTCGGTGAATCGATGACTGACAACCTATACAAAAAAACATTAAAATGTATAGAAGAACGTATTACTAGAACATTTATACCACTTTGGGACGTTCGGATTCTTAAATAACAAAAGTATTGAAAATGTTTCATTCCGCATTGCCGGTTCGGTGAATCGATGACTGATAAACTATATAAAAAAAAATTAACACGTATAGAGTAACGTATTACTAGAACATTTATACCACTATGGCACGTTCGGATTCTTAAATAACAAAATTATTGAAAATTTTTCGTTCCGTATAGGCGGCTCGGTGAAACGATGACTGATAACCTATATAAAGGATACATTAAAACGTATAGAATAACGTATTACTAGAACATTTATACCACTCTGGCACGTTCGGATTCTTAAATAACTATATTATTGAAAATGTTTCGTTCCGCATAGTCGGTTCGGTGAATCGATGACTGACAACGTATATAAAGAATACATTAAAACGTATAGAATACGTATTACTAGAACATTTATACCACTTTGGCACGTTCGGATTTGTAAATAACAAAACTATTGAAAATGTTTCGTTCCGCATAGTCGGTTCGGTGAATCGATGACTGATAACCTATATAAAGAATACATTAAAACGTGTAGAATAACATATTACTAGAACATTTATACCACTCTGGCACGTTCGGATTCTTAAATAACTAAATTATTGAAAATGTTTCGTTCCGCATAGTCGGTTCGGTGAATCGATGACTGATAACCTATATAAAGAATACATTAAAACGTATAGAATAACGTATTACTAGAACATTTATACCACTTTGGCACGTTCGGATTCTTAAATAACTATATTATTGAAAATGTTTCGTTCCGCATAGTCGGTTCGGTGAATCGATGACTGACAACCTATATAAAAAAACATTAAAGCGTATAGAATAACGTATTACTAGAACGTTTATACCACTTTGGCACGTTCGGATTCATAAATAACACAAGTATTGAAAATGTTTCATTCCGCATAGTCGGTTCGGTGAATCGATGACTGATAACCTATATAAAGAATACATTAAGACGTATAGAATAACGTATTACTAGAACATTTATACCACTCTGGCTCGTTCGGATTCTTAAATAACTAAATAATTGAAAATGTTTCGTTCCGCATAGTCGGTTCGGTGAATCGATGACTGAGAACCTATACAAAAAAACATTAAAATGTATAGTATAACGTATTTCTAGAACATTTATACCACTTTGGCACGTCCGGATTTGTAAATAACAAAATTATTGAAAATTTTTCGTTCCGCATAGTCGGTTCGGTGAATCGATGACTGATAACTTATATAAAGAGTACATTAAAACGTATAGAATAACGTATTACTAGAACATTTATACCACTCTGGCACGTTCGGATTCTTAAATAACTAAATTATTGAAAATATTTCGTTCCGCATAGGCGGCTCGGTGAAACGATGACTGATAACCTATATAAAGAATACATTAAAACGTATAGAATAACGTATTACTAGAACATTTATACCACTCTGGCACGTTCGGATTCTTAAATAACTATATTATTGAAAATGTTTCGTTCCGCATAGTCGGTTCGGTGAATCGATGACTGATAACCTATATAAAGAATACATTAAAACGTGTAGAATAACGTATTACTAGAACATTTATACCACTTTGGCACGTTCGGATTCATAAATAACAAAAGTAGTGAAAATGTTTCATTCCACATAGCCGGTTCGGTGAATCGATGACTGATAACCTATATAAAAAAAAATTAACACGTATAGAGTAACGTATTACTAGAACATTTGTACCACTTTGGCCCGTTCGGATTCTTAAATAACAAAATTATTGAAATTTTTTCGTTCCGTATAGGCGGCTCGGTGAAACGATGACTGAGAACCTATATAAAAAAAAATTAAAACGTATAGTATAACGTATTACTAGAACATTTATACCACTTTGGCACGTTCGGAATCTTAAATAACAAAACTATTGAAAATTTTTCGTTCTGCATAGTCGGTTCGGAGAATCGATGACTGATAACCTATATAAAAAAGAATTAACACGTATAGAGTAACGTATTACTAGAGCATTTATACGACTTTGGCTCGTTCGGATTCTTAAATAACAAAATTATTGAAAATGTTTCGTTCCGCATAGTCGGTTCGGTGAATCGATGACTGACAACCGGGGGTGTCCCACTTGGACGTCGACCGATTGGACGCGTTCCGTTTGGACGGTCCCGATTCGACGCGTTCCAATTCGAAGCGGTGCCGATTGGACGCGTCCCAATTCGAAGAGGTTAGATTTGGTTAGGTTAGGTTCTATAAGCCCTGCTTAGAATTGGAACGCGTCCAATCGGCACCGCTTCGAAATGGAACGAGTCGAATCGGGACCGTCCAATCGGGACGCGTCCAAACGGTCGGCGTCCAAGTGGGCATCACTCCTGACAACCTATATAAAAAAAATTAACACGTATAGAATAACGTATTACTAGAACATTTATACCACTCTGGCTCGTTCGGATTCTTAAATAACTAAATAATTGAAAATGTTTCGTTCCCCATAGTCGGTTCGGTGAATCGATGACTGACAACCTATATAAAAAAACATTAAAATGTATAGAATAACGTATTACTAGAACATTTATACCACTCTGGCACGTTCGGATTTGTAAATAACAAAATTATTGAAAATTTTTCGTTCCGCATAGTCGGTTCGGTGAATCGATGACTGATAACCTATATAAAGAATACATTAAAACGTATAGAATAACGTATTACTAGAACATTTATACCACTCTGGCACGTTCGGATTCTTAAATAACTAAATTATTGAAAATGTTTCGTTCCGCATAGTCGGTTCGGTGAATCGATGACTGACAACCTATACAAAAAAACATTAAAATGTATAGAAGAACGTATTACTAGAACATTTATACCACTTTGGGACGTTCGGATTCTTAAATAACAAAAGTATTGAAAATGTTTCATTCCGCATTGCCGGTTCGGTGAATCGATGACTGATAAACTATATAAAAAAAAATTAACACGTATAGAGTAACGTATTACTAGAACATTTATACCACTATGGCACGTTCGGATTCTTAAATAACAAAATTATTGAACATTTTTCGTTCCGTATAGGCGGTTCGGTGAATCGATGACTGATAACCTATATAAAAAAAAATTAACACGTATAGAGTAACGTATTACTAGAACATTTATACCACTATGGCACGTTCGGATTCTTAAATAACAAAACTATTGAAAATTTTTCGTTCCGCATAGTCGGTTCGGTGAATCGATGACTGATAACCTATATAAAGAATACATTAAAACGTATAGAATAACTATTACTAGAACATTTATACCACTCGGGCACGTTCGGATTCTTAAATAACTATATTATTGAAAATGTTTCGTTCCGCATAGTCGGTTCGGTGAATCGATGACTGATAACCTATATAAAGAATACATTAAAACGTGTAGAATAACGTATTACTAGAACATTTATACCACTCTGGCACGTTCGTGTTCTGAAATAACTAAATTATTGAAAATGTTTCGTTCCGCATAGTCGGTTCGGTGAATCGATGACTGATAACCTATATAAAGAATACATTAAAACGTATAGAATAACGTATTACTAGAACATTTATACCACTTTGGCACGTTCGGATTCTTAAATAACTATATTATTGAAAATGTTTCGTTCCGCATAGTCGGTTCGGTGAATCGATGACTGACAACCTATATAAAAAAACATTAAAGCGTATAGAATAACGTATTACTAGAACATTTATACCACTTTGGCACGTTCGGATTCTTAAATAACAAAACTATTGAAAATTTTTAGTTCCGCATAGTCGGTTCGGTGAATCGATGACTGATAACCTATATAAAGAATACATTAAAACGTATAGAATAACTATTACTAGAACATTTATACCACTCTGGCACGTTCGGATTCTTAAATAACAAAATTATTGAAAATGTTTCGTTCCACATAGCCGGTTCGGTGAATCGATGACTGACAACCTATATAAAAAAACATTAAAGCGTATAGAATAACGTATTACTAGAACATTTATACCACTTTGGCACGTTCGGATTCTTAAATAACTAAATTATTGAAAATGTTTCGTTCCGCATAGCCGGTTCGGTGAATCGATGGCTGACAACGTATATAAAGAATACATTAAAACGTATAGAATACGTATTACTAGAACATTTATACCACTCTGGCACGTTCGGATTCTTAAATAACAAAATTATTGAAAATGTTTCGTTCCGCATAGTCGGTTCGGTGAATCGATGACTCACAACCTATATAAAGAATACATTAAAACGTATAGAATAACGTATTACTAGAACATTTATACCACTCTGGCACGTTCGGATTCTTAAATAACTATATTATTGAAAATGTTTCGTTCCGCATAGTCGGTTCGGTGAATCGATGACAGACAACCTATATAAAAAAACATTAAAATGTATAGAATAAGGTATTACTAGAACATTTATACCACTTTGGCACGTGCGGATTTGTAAATAACAAAATTATTGAAAATTTTTCGTTCCGCATAGTCGGTTCGGTGAATCGATGACTGATAACCTATATAAAGAATACATTAAAACGTATAGAATAACGTATTACTAGAACATTTATACCACTCTGGCACGTTCGGATTCTTAAATAACTAAATTATTGAAAATGTTTCGTTCCGCATAGTCGGTTCGGTGAATCGATGACTGACAACCTATACAAAAAAACATTAAAATGTATAGAAGAACGTATTACTAGAACATTTATACCACTTTGGGACGTTCGGATTCTTAAATAACAAAAGTATTGAAAATGTTTCATTCCGCATTGCCGGTTCGGTGAATCGATGACTGATAAACTATATAAAAAAAAATTAACACGTATAGAGTAACGTATTACTAGAACATTTATACCACTATGGCACGTTCGGATTCTTAAATAACAAAATTATTGAACATTTTTCGTTCCGTATAGGCGGTTCGGTGAATCGATGACTGATAACCTATATAAAGAATACATTAAAACGTATAGAATAACTATTACTAGAACATTTATACCACTCTGGCACGTTCGGATTCTTAAATAACTATATTATTGAAAATGTTTCGTTCCGCATAGTCGGTTCGGTGAATCGATGACTGATAACCTATATAAAGAATACATTAAAACGTGTAGAATAACGTATTACTAGAACATTTATACCACTCTGGCACGTTCGGGTTCTGAAATAACTAAATTATTGAAAATGTTTCGTTCCGCATAGTCGGTTCGGTGAATCGATGACTGATAACCTATTAAAGAATACATTAAAACGTATAGAATAACGTATTACTAGAACATTTATACCACTTTGGCACGTTCGGATTCTTAAATAACTATATTATTGAAAATGTTTCGTTCCGCATAGTCGGTTCGGTGAATCGATGACTGACAACCTATATAAAAAAACATTAAAGCGTATAGAATAACGTATTACTAGAACATTTATACCACTCTGGCACGTTCGGATTCTTAAATAACTAAATTATTGAAAATGTTTCGTTCCGCATAGTCGGTTCGGTGAATCGATGACTGATAACCTATATAAAGAATACATTAAAACGTATAGAATAACGTATTACTAGAACATTTATACCACTTTGGCACGTTCGGATTCTTAAATAACTATATTATTGAAAATGTTTCGTTCCGCATAGTCGGTTCGGTGAATCGATGACTGACAACCTATATAAAAAAACATTAAAGCGTAGAGAATAACGTATTACTAGAACATTTATACCACTTTGGCACGTTCGGATTCTTAAATAACAAAACTATTGAAAATTTTTGGTTCCGCATAGTCGGTTCGGTGAATCGATGACTGATAACCTATATAAAGAATACATTAAAACGTATAGAATAACTATTACTAGAACATTTATACCACTCTGGCACGTTCGGATTCTTAAATAACAAAATTATTGAAAATGTTTCGTTCCGCATAGTCGGTTCGGTGAATCGATGACTGATAACCTATATAAAGAATACATTAAAACGTATAGAATAACGTATTCCTAGAACATTTATACCACTTTGGCACGTTCGGATTCTTAAATAACAAAATTATTGAAAATATTTCGTTCCGTATAGGCGGCTCGGTGAATCGATGACTGATTACCTATATAAAGAATACATTAAAACGTATAGAATAACGTATTACTAGAACATTTATACCACTCTGGCATGTTCGGATTCTTAAATAACTAAATTATTGAAAATGTTTCGTTCCGCATAGTCGGTTCGGTGAATCGATGACTGACAACCTATATAAAAAAAACATTAAAGCGTATAGAATAACGTATTACTAGAACATTTATACCACTTTGGCACGTTCGGATTCTTAAATAACAAAACTATTGAAAATTTTTGGTTCCGCATAGGCGGCTCGGTGAAACGATGACTGAGAACGTATATAAAAAAAAATTAAAACGTATAGTATAACGTATTACTAGAACATTTATACCACTTTGGCACGTTCGGAATCTTAAATAACAAAACTATTGAAAATTTTTCGTTCTGCATAGTCGGTTCGGAGAATCGATGACTGATAGCCTATATAAAAAAGAATTAACACGTATAGAGTAACGTATTACTAGAGCATTTATACGACTTTGGCACGTTCGGATTCATAAATAACAAAATTATTGAAAATGTTTCGTTCCGCATAGTCGGTTCAGTGAATCGATGACTAACAAGCTATATAAAAAAACATTAAAATGTATAGAATAACGTACCACTAGAACATTTATACCACTTTGGCACGTTCGGATTCTGAAATAACAAAATTATTGATAATTTTTCGTTCCGCATAGTCGGTTCGGTGAATCGATGACTGATAACCTATATAAAGAATACATTAAAACGTATAGAATAACGTATTACTAGAACATTTATACCACTCTGGCACGTTCGGATTCTTAAATAACTATATTATTGAAAATGTTTCGTTCCGCATAGTCGGTTCGGTGAATCGATGACTGATAACCTATATAAAGAATACATTAAAACGTATAGAATAACGTATTACTAGAACATTTATACCACTCTGGCACGTTCGGATTCTTAAATAACTAAATTATTGAAAATGTTTCGTTCCGCATAGTCGGTTCGGTGAATCGATGACTGATAACCTATATAAAGAATACATTAAAACGTATTACTAGAACATTTATACCACTTTGGCACGTTCGGATTCTTAAATAACTATATTATTGAAAATGTTTCGTTCCGCATAGTCGGTTCGGTGAATCGATGACTGACAACCTATATAAAAAAACATTAAAATGTATAGAATAACGTATTACTAGAACATTTATACCACTTTGGCACGTGCGGATTTGTAAATAACAAAATTATTGAAAATTTTTCGTTCCGCATAGTCGGTTCGGTGAATCGATGACTGATAACCTATATAAAGAATACATTAAAACGTATAGAATAACGTATTACTAGAACATTTATACCACTCTGGCACGTTCGGATTCTTAAATAACAAAATTATTGAAAATGTTTCGTTCCGCATAGTCGGTTCGGTGAATCGATGACTGATAACCTATATAAAGAATACATTAAAACGTGTAGAATAACGTATTACTAGAACATTTATACCACTCTGGCACGTTCGGATTCTTAAATAACTAAATTATTGAAAATGTTTCGTTCCGCATAGTCGGTTCGGTGAATCGATGACTGATAACCTATATAAAGAATACATTAAAACGTATAGAATAACGTATTACTAGAACATTTATACCACTTTGGCACGTTCGGATTCTTAAATAACTATATTATTGAAAATGTTTCGTTCCGCATAGTCGGTTCGGTGAATCGATGACTGACAACCTATATAAAAAAACATTAAAGCGTAGAGAATAACGTATTACTAGAACATTTATACCACTTTGGCACGTTCGGATTCTTACATAACAAAACTATTGAAAATTTTTGGTTCCGCATAGTCGGTTCGGTGAATCGATGACTGATAACCTATATAAAGAATACATTAAAACGTATAGAATAACTATTACTAGAACATTTATACCACTCTGGCACGTTCGGATTCTTAAATAACAAAATTATTGAAAATGTTTCGTTCCGCATAGTCGGTTCGGTGAATCGATGACTGATAACCTATATAAAGAATACATTAAAACGTATAGAATAACGTATTCCTAGAACATTTATACCACTTTGGCACGTTCGGATTCTTAAATAACAAAATTATTGAAAATATTTCGTTCCGTATAGGCGGCTCGGTGAATCGATGACTGATTACCTATATAAAGAATACATTAAAACGTATAGAATAACGTATTACTAGAACATTTATACCACTCTGGCATGTTCGGATTCTTAAATAACAAAATTATTGAAATTTTTTCGTTCCGTATAGGCGGCTCGGTGAAACGATGACTGAGAACCTATATAAAAAAAAATTAAAACGTATAGTATAACGTATTACTAGAACATTTATACCACTTTGGCACGTTCGGAATCTTAAATAACAAAACTATTGAAAATTTTTCGTTCTGCATAGTCGGTTCGGAGAATCGATGACTGATAACCTATATAAAAAAGAATTAACACGTATAGAGTAACGTATTACTAGAGCATTTATACGACTTTGGCTCGTTCGGATTCTTAAATAACAAAATTATTGAAAATGTTTCGTTCCGCATAGTCGGTTCGGTGAATCGATGACTGACAACCTATATAAAAAAACATTAAAATGTATAGAATAACGTATTACTAGAACATTTATACCACTTTGGCACGTTCGGATTCATAAATAACAAAAGTATTGAAAATGTTTCATTCCGCATAGCCGGTTCGGTGAATCGATGACTGATAACCTATATAAAAAAAATTAACACGTATAGAATAACGTATTATTAGAACATTTATACCACTCTGGCTCGTTCGGATTCTTAAATAACTAAATAATTGAAAATGTTTCGTTCCCCATAGTCGGTTCGGTGAATCGATGACTGAGAACCTATACAAAAAAACATTAAAATGTATAGTATAACGTATTTCTAGAACATTTATACCACTTTGGCACGTCCGGATTTGTAAATAACAAAATTATTGAAAATTTTTCGTTCCGCATAGTCGGTTCGGTGAATCGATGGCTGACAACGTATATAAAGAATACATTAAAACGTATAGAATAACGTATTACTAGAACATTTATACCACTTTGGCACGTTCGGATTCTTAAATAACTAAATTATTGAAAATGTTTCGTTCCGCATAGTCGGTTCGGTGAATCGATGACTGATAACCTATATAAAAAACAATTAACACGTATAGAGTAACGTATTACTAGAACATTTATACCACTTTGGCACGTTCGGATTCTTAAATAACAAAATTATTGAAAATTTTTCGTTCCGTATAGGCGGCTCGGTGAAACGATGACTGATAACCTATATAAAGAATACATTAAAACGTATAGAATAACGTATTACTAGAACGTTTATACCACTTTGGCACGTTCGGATTCATAAATAACACAAGTATTGAAAATGTTTCATTCCGCATAGTCGGTTCGGTGAATCGATGACTGATAACCTATATAAAGAATACATTAAGACGTATAGAATAACGTATTACTAGAACATTTATACCACTCTGGCTCGTTCGGATTCTTAAATAACTAAATAATTGAAAATGTTTCGTTCCGCATAGTCGGTTCGGTGAATCGATGACTGAGAACCTATACAAAAAAACATTAAAATGTATAGTATAACGTATTTCTAGAACATTTATACCACTTTGGCACGTCCGGATTTGTAAATAACAAAATTATTGAAAATTTTTCGTTCCGCATAGTCGGTTCGGTGAATCGATGACTGATAACTTATATAAAGAGTACATTAAAACGTATAGAATAACGTATTACTAGAACATTTATACCACTCTGGCACGTTCGGATTCTTAAATAACTAAATTATTGAAAATATTTCGTTCCGCATAGCCGGTTCGGTGAATCGATGGCTGACAACCTATATAAAAAAAAATTAACACGTATAGAGTAACGTATTACTAGAACATTTATACCACTTTGGCACGTTCGGATTCTTAAATAACAAAATTATTGAAAATTTTTCGTTCCGTATAGGCGGCTCGGTGAAACGATGACTGATAACCTATATAAAGAATACATTAAAACGTATAGAATAACGTATTACTAGAACATTTATACCACTCTGGCACGTTCGGATTCTTAAATAACTTTATTATTGAAAATGTTTCGTTCCGCATAGTCGGTTCGGTGAATCGATGACTGATAACCTATATAAAGAATACATTAAAACGTGTAGAATAACGTATTACTAGAACATTTATACCACTTTGGCACGTTCGGATTCATAAATAACAAAAGTAGTGAAAATGTTTCATTCCACATAGCCGGTTCGGTGAATCGATGACTGATAACCTATATAAAAAAAAATTAACACGTATAGAGTAACGTATTACTAGAACATTTGTACCACTTTGGCACGTTGGGATTCTTAAATAACAAAATTATTGAAATTTTTTCGTTCCGTATAGGCGGCTCGGTGAAACGATGACTGAGAACCTATATAAAAAAAAATTAAAACGTATAGTATAACGTATTACTAGAACATTTATACCACTTTGGCACGTTCGGAATCTTAAATAACAAAACTATTGAAAATTTTTCGTTCTGCATAGTCGGTTCGGAGAATCGATGACTGATAACCTATATAAAAAAGAATTAACACGTATAGAGTAACGTATTACTAGAGCATTTATACGACTTTGGCTCGTTCGGATTCTTAAATAACAAAATTATTGAAAATGTTTCGTTCCGCATAGTCGGTTCGGTGAATCGATGACTGACAACCTATATAAAAAAAATTAACACGTATAGAATAACGTATTACTAGAACATTTATACCACTCTGGCTCGTTCGGATTCTTAAATAACTAAATAATTGAAAATGTTTCGTTCCCCATAGTCGGTTCGGTGAATCGATGACTGACAACCTATATAAAAAAACATTAAAATGTATAGAATAACGTATTACTAGAACATTTATACCACTCTGGCACGTTCGGATTTGTAAATAACAAAATTATTGAAAATTTTTCGTTCCGCATAGTCGGTTCGGTGAATCGATGACTGATAACCTATATAAAGAATACATTAAAACGTATAGAATAACGTATTACTAGAACATTTATACCACTCTGGCACGTTCGGATTCTTAAATAACTAAATTATTGAAAATGTTTCGTTCCGCATAGTCGGTTCGGTGAATCGATGACTGACAACCTATACAAAAAAACATTAAAATGTATAGAAGAACGTATTACTAGAACATTTATACCACTTTGGGACGTTCGGATTCTTAAATAACAAAAGTATTGAAAATGTTTCATTCCGCATTGCCGGTTCGGTGAATCGATGACTGATAAACTATATAAAAAAAAATTAACACGTATAGAGTAACGTATTACTAGAACATTTATACCACTATGGCACGTTCGGATTCTTAAATAACAAAATTATTGAACATTTTTCGTTCCGTATAGGCGGTTCGGTGAATCGATGACTGATAACCTATATAAAAAAAAATTAACACGTATAGAGTAACGTATTACTAGAACATTTATACCACTTTGGCACGTTCGGATTCTTAAATAACAAAACTATTGAAAATTTTTCGTTCCGCATAGTCGGTTCGGTGAATCGATGACTGATAACCTATATAAAGAATACATTAAAACGTATAGAATAACTATTACTAGAACATTTATACCACTCGGGCACGTTCGGATTCTTAAATAACTATATTATTGAAAATGTTTCGTTCCGCATAGTCGGTTCGGTGAATCGATGACTGATAACCTATATAAAGAATACATTAAAACGTGTAGAATAACGTATTACTAGAACATTTATACCACTCTGGCACGTTCGTGTTCTGAAATAACTAAATTATTGAAAATGTTTCGTTCCGCATAGTCGGTTCGGTGAATCGATGACTGATAACCTATATAAAGAATACATTAAAACGTATAGAATAACGTATTACTAGAACATTTATACCACTTTGGCACGTTCGGATTCTTAAATAACTATATTATTGAAAATGTTTCGTTCCGCATAGTCGGTTCGGTGAATCGATGACTGACAACCTATATAAAAAAACATTAAAGCGTATAGAATAACGTATTACTAGAACATTTATACCACTTTGGCACGTTCGGATTCTTAAATAACAAAACTATTGAAAATTTTTAGTTCCGCATAGTCGGTTCGGTGAATCGATGACTGATAACCTATATAAAGAATACATTAAAACGTATAGAATAACTATTACTAGAACATTTATACCACTCTGGCACGTTCGGATTCTTAAATAACAAAATTATTGAAAATGTTTCGTTCCACATAGCCGGTTCGGTGAATCGATGACTGACAACCTATATAAAAAAACATTAAAGCGTATAGAATAACGTATTACTAGAACATTTATACCACTTTGGCACGTTCGGATTCTTAAATAACTAAATTATTGAAAATGTTTCGTTCCGCATAGCCGGTTCGGTGAATCGATGGCTGACAACGTATATAAAGAATACATTAAAACGTATAGAATACGTATTACTAGAACATTTATACCACTCTGGCACGTTCGGATTCTTAAATAACAAAATTATTGAAAATGTTTCGTTCCGCATAGTCGGTTCGGTGAATCGATGACTCACAACCTATATAAAGAATACATTAAAACGTATAGAATAACGTATTACTAGAACATTTATACCACTCTGGCACGTTCGGATTCTTAAATAACTATATTATTGAAAATGTTTCGTTCCGCATAGTCGGTTCGGTGAATCGATGACAGACAACCTATATAAAAAAACATTAAAATGTATAGAATAAGGTATTACTAGAACATTTATACCACTTTGGCACGTGCGGATTTGTAAATAACAAAATTATTGAAAATTTTTCGTTCCGCATAGTCGGTTCGGTGAATCGATGACTGATAACCTATATAAAGAATACATTAAAACGTATAGAATAACGTATTACTAGAACATTTATACCACTCTGGCACGTTCGGATTCTTAAATAACTAAATTATTGAAAATGTTTCGTTCCGCATAGTCGGTTCGGTGAATCGATGACTGACAACCTATACAAAAAAACATTAAAATGTATAGAAGAACGTATTACTAGAACATTTATACCACTTTGGGACGTTCGGATTCTTAAATAACAAAAGTATTGAAAATGTTTCATTCCGCATTGCCGGTTCGGTGAATCGATGACTGATAAACTATATAAAAAAAAATTAACACGTATAGAGTAACGTATTACTAGAACATTTATACCACTATGGCACGTTCGGATTCTTAAATAACAAAATTATTGAACATTTTTCGTTCCGTATAGGCGGTTCGGTGAATCGATGACTGATAACCTATATAAAGAATACATTAAAACGTATAGAATAACTATTACTAGAACATTTATACCACTCTGGCACGTTCGGATTCTTAAATAACTATATTATTGAAAATGTTTCGTTCCGCATAGTCGGTTCGGTGAATCGATGACTGACAACCTATATAAAAAAAACATTAAAGCGTATAGAATAACGTATTACTAGAACATTTATACCACTTTGGCACGTTCGGATTCTTAAATAACAAAACTATTGAAAATTTTTGGTTCCGCATAGGCGGCTCGGTGAAACGATGACTGAGAACGTATATAAAAAAAAATTAAAACGTATAGTATAACGTATTACTAGAACATTTATACCACTTTGGCACGTTCGGAATCTTAAATAACAAAACTATTGAAAATTTTTCGTTCTGCATAGTCGGTTCGGAGAATCGATGACTGATAGCCTATATAAAAAAGAATTAACACGTATAGAGTAACGTATTACTAGAGCATTTATACGACTTTGGCACGTTCGGATTCATAAATAACAAAATTATTGAAAATGTTTCGTTCCGCATAGTCGGTTCAGTGAATCGATGACTAACAAGCTATATAAAAAAACATTAAAATGTATAGAATAACGTACCACTAGAACATTTATACCACTTTGGCACGTTCGGATTCTGAAATAACAAAATTATTGATAATTTTTCGTTCCGCATAGTCGGTTCGGTGAATCGATGACTGATAACCTATATAAAGAATACATTAAAACGTATAGAATAACGTATTACTAGAACATTTATACCACTCTGGCACGTTCGGATTCTTAAATAACTATATTATTGAAAATGTTTCGTTCCGCATAGTCGGTTCGGTGAATCGATGACTGATAACCTATATAAAGAATACATTAAAACGTGTAGAATAACGTATTACTAGAACATTTATACCACTCTGGCACGTTCGGATTCTTAAATAACTAAATTATTGAAAATGTTTCGTTCCGCATAGTCGGTTCGGTGAATCGATGACTGATAACCTATATAAAGAATACATTAAAACGTATTACTAGAACATTTATACCACTTTGGCACGTTCGGATTCTTAAATAACTATATTATTGAAAATGTTTCGTTCCGCATAGTCGGTTCGGTGAATCGATGACTGACAACCTATATAAAAAAACATTAAAATGTATAGAATAACGTATTACTAGAACATTTATACCACTTTGGCACGTGCGGATTTGTAAATAACAAAATTATTGAAAATTTTTCGTTCCGCATAGTCGGTTCGGTGAATCGATGACTGATAACCTATATAAAGAATACATTAAAACGTATAGAATAACGTATTACTAGAACATTTATACCACTCTGGCACGTTCGGATTCTTAAATAACAAAATTATTGAAAATGTTTCGTTCCGCATAGTCGGTTCGGTGAATCGATGACTGATAACCTATATAAAGAATACATTAAAACGTGTAGAATAACGTATTACTAGAACATTTATACCACTCTGGCACGTTCGGATTCTTAAATAACTAAATTATTGAAAATGTTTCGTTCCGCATAGTCGGTTCGGTGAATCGATGACTGATAACCTATATAAAGAATACATTAAAACGTATAGAATAACGTATTACTAGAACATTTATACCACTTTGGCACGTTCGGATTCTTAAATAACTATATTATTGAAAATGTTTCGTTCCGCATAGTCGGTTCGGTGAATCGATGACTGACAACCTATATAAAAAAACATTAAAGCGTAGAGAATAACGTATTACTAGAACATTTATACCACTTTGGCACGTTCGGATTCTTACATAACAAAACTATTGAAAATTTTTGGTTCCGCATAGTCGGTTCGGTGAATCGATGACTGATAACCTATATAAAGAATACATTAAAACGTATAGAATAACTATTACTAGAACATTTATACCACTCTGGCACGTTCGGATTCTTAAATAACAAAATTATTGAAAATGTTTCGTTCCGCATAGTCGGTTCGGTGAATCGATGACTGATAACCTATATAAAGAATACATTAAAACGTATAGAATAACGTATTCCTAGAACATTTATACCACTTTGGCACGTTCGGATTCTTAAATAACAAAATTATTGAAAATATTTCGTTCCGTATAGGCGGCTCGGTGAATCGATGACTGATTACCTATATAAAGAATACATTAAAACGTATAGAATAACGTATTACTAGAACATTTATACCACTCTGGCATGTTCGGATTCTTAAATAACTAAATTATTGAAAATGTTTCGTTCCGCATAGTCGGTTCGGTGAATCGATGACTGACAACCTATATAAAAAAAACATTAAAGCGTATAGAATAACGTATTACTAGAACATTTATACCACTTTGGCACGTTCGGATTCTTAAATAACAAAACTATTGAAAATTTTTGGTTCCGCATAGTCGGTTCGGTGAATCGATGACTGATAACCTATATAAAGAATACATTAAAACGTATAGAATAACGTATTACTAGAACATTTATACCACTCTGGCATGTTCGGATTCTTAAATAACTAAATTATTGAAAATGTTTCGTTCCGCATAGTCGGTTCGGTGAATCGATGACTGACAACCTATATAAAAAAAACATTAAAGCGTATAGAATAACGTATTACTAGAACATTTATACCACTTTGGCACGTTCGGATTCTTAAATAACAAAACTATTGAAAATTTTTGGTTCCGCATAGGCGGCTCGGTGAAACGATGACTGAGAACGTATATAAAAAAAAATTAAAACGTATAGTATAACGTATTACTAGAACATTTATACCACTTTGGCACGTTCGGAATCTTAAATAACAAAACTATTGAAAATTTTTCGTTCTGCATAGTCCGTTCGGAGAATCGATGACTGATAGCCTATATAAAAAAGAATTAACACGTATAGAGTAACGTATTACTAGAGCATTTATACGACTTTGCCACGTTCGGATTCATAAATAACAAAATTATTGAAAATGTTTCGTTCCGCATAGTCGGTTCAGTGAATCGATGACTAACAAGCTATATAAAAAAACATTAAAATGTATAGAATAACGTACCACTAGAACATTTATACCACTTTGGCACGTTCGGATTCTGAAATAACAAAATTATTGATAATTTTTCGTTCCGCATAGTCGGTTCGGTGAATCGATGACTGATAACCTATATAAAGAATACATTAAAACGTATAGAATAACGTATTACTAGAACATTTATACCACTTTGGCACGTTCGGATTCTTAAATAACTATATTATTGAAAATGTTTCGTTCCGCATAGTCGGTTCGGTGAATCGATGACTGACAACCTATATAAAAAAACATTAAAATGTATAGAATAACGTATTACTAGAACATTTATACCACTTTGGCACGTGCGGATTTGTAAATAACAAAATTATTGAAAATTTTTCGTTCCGCATAGTCGGTTCGGTGAATCGATGACTGATAACCTATATAAAGAATACATTAAAACGTATAGAATAACGTATTACTAGAACATTTATACCACTCTGGCACGTTCGGATTCTTAAATAACAAAATTATTGAAAATGTTTCGTTCCGCATAGTCGGTTCGGTGAATCGATGACTGATAACCTATATAAAGAATACATTAAAACGTGTAGAATAACGTATTACTAGAACATTTATACCACTCTGGCACGTTCGGATTCTTAAATAACTAAATTATTGAAAATGTTTCGTTCCGCATAGTCGGTTCGGTGAATCGATGACTGATAACCTATATAAAGGATACATTAAAACGTATAGAATAACGTATTACTAGAACATTTATACCACTTTGGCACGTTCGGATTCTTAAATAACTATATTATTGAAAATGTTTCGTTCCGCATAGTCGGTTCGGTGAATCGATGACTGACAACCTATATAAAAAAACATTAAAGCGTAGAGAATAACGTATTACTAGAACATTTATACCACTTTGGCACGTTCGGATTCTTAAATAACAAAACTATTGAAAATTTTTGGTTCCGCATAGTCGGTTCGGTGAATCGATGACTGATAACCTATATAAAGAATACATTAAAACGTATAGAATAACTATTACTAGAACATTTATACCACTCTGGCACGTTCGGATTCTTAAATAACAAAATTATTGAAAATGTTTCGTTCCGCATAGTCGGTTCGGTGAATCGATGACTGATAACCTATATAAAGAATACATTAAAACGTAAAGAATAACGTATTCCTAGAACATTTATACCACTTTGGCACGTTCGGATTCTTAAATAACAAAACTATTGAAAATTTTTGGTTCCGCATAGTCGGTTCGGTGAATCGATGACTGATAACCTATATAAAGAATACATTAAAACGTATAGAATAACGTATTACTAGAACATTTATACCACTCTGGCACGTTCGGATTCTTAAATAACAAAATTATTGAAAATGTTTCGTTCCGCATAGTCGGTTCGGTGAATCGATGACTGATAACCTATATAAAGAATACATTAAAACGTATAGGATAACGTATTACTAGAACATTTATACCACTCTGGCACGTTCGGATTCTTAAATAACTATATTATTGAAAATGTTTCGTTCCGCAGAGTCGGTTCGGTGAATCGATGACTGATAACCTATATAAAGAATACATTAAAACGTGTAGAATAACGTATTACTAGAACATTTATACCACTTTGGCACGTTCGGATTCTTAAATAACAAAACTATTGAAAATTTTTGGTTCCGCATAGTCGGTTCGGTGAATCGATGACTGATAACCTATATAAAGAATACATTAAAACGTGTAGAATAACGTATTACTAGAACATTTATACCACTTTGGCACGTTCGGATTCTTAAATAACTATATTATTGAAAATGTTTCGTTCCGCATAGTCGGTTCGGTGAATCGATGACAGACAACCTATGTAAAAAAAAATTAACACGTATAGAGTAACGTATTACTAGAACATTTATACCACTTTGGCACGTTCGGATTCTTAAATAACAAAACTATTGAAAATTTTTCGTTCCGCATAGTCGGTTCGGTGAATCGATGACTGATAACCTATATAAAGAATACATTAAAACGTATAGAATAACTATTACTAGAACATTTATACCACTCTGGCACGTTCGGATTCTTAAATAACTATATTATTGAAAATGTTTCGTTCCGCATAGTCGGTTCGGTAAATCGATGACTGACAACCTATATAAAAAAACATTAAAGCGTATAGAATAACGTATTACTAGAACATTTATACCACTTTGGCACGTTCGGATTCTTAAATAACAAAACTATTGAAAATTTTTGGTTCCGCATAGTCGGTTCGGTGAATCGATGACTGATAACCTATATAAAGAACACATTAAAACGTATAGAATAACTATTACTAGAACATTTATACCACTCTGGCACGTTCGGATTCTTAAATAACAAAATTATTGAAAATGTTTCGTTCCGCATAGTCGGTTCGGTGAATCGATGACTGATAACCTATATAAAGAATACATTAAAACGTATAGAATAACGTATTCCTAGAACATTTATACCACTTTGGCACGTTCGGATTCTTAAATAACAAAATTATTGAAAATGTTTCGTTCCGCATAGTCGGTTCGGTGAATCGATGACTGACAAGCTATATAAAAAAACATTCAAATGTATAGAATAACGTATTACTAGAACATTTATACCACTTTGGCACGTTCGGGTTCATAAATAACAAAAGTAGTGAAAATGTTTCATTCCACATAGCCGGTTCGGTGAATCGATGACTGATAATCTATATAAAAAAAAATTAACACGTATAGAGTAACGTATTACTAGAACATTTATACCACTTTGGCACGTTCGGATTCTTAAATAACAAAATTATTGAAAATTTTTCGTTCCGTATAGGCGGCTCGGTGAAACGATGACTGATAACCTATATAAAGAATACATTAAAACGTATAGAATAACGTATTACTAGAACATTTATACCACTCTGGCACGTTCGGATTCTTAAATAACTATATTATTGAAAATGTTTCGTTCCGCATAGTCGGTTCGGTGAATCGATGACTGATAACCTATATAAAGAATACATTAAAACGTGTAGAATAACGTATTACTAGAACATTTATACCACTTTGGCACGTTCGGATTCTTAAATAACTATATTATTGAAAATGTTTCGTTCCGCATAGTCGGTTCGGTGAATCGATGACTGACAACCTATATAAAAAAACATTAAAGCGTATAGAATAACGTATAACTAGAACATTTATACCACTTTGGCACGTTCGGATTCTTAAATAACAAAACTATTGAAAATTTTTGGTTCCGCATAGTCGGTTCGGTGAATCGATGACTGATAACCTATATAAAGAATACATTAAAACGTATAGAATAACTATTACTAGAACATTTATACCACTCTGGCACGTTCGGATTCTTAAATAACAAAATTATTGATAATGTTTCGTTCCGCATAGTCGGTTCGGTGAATCGATGACTGATAACCTATATAAAGAATACATTAAAACGTATAGAATAACGTATTCCTAGAACATTTATACCGCTTTGGCACGTTCGGATTCTTAAATAACAAAATTATTGAAAATATTTCGTTCCGTATAGGCGGCTCGGTGAATCGATGACTGATTACCTATATAAAGAATACATTAAAACGTATAGAATAACGTATTACTAGAACATTTATACCACTCTGGCATGTTCGGATTCTTAAATAACTAAATTATTGAAAATGTTTCGTTCCGCATAGTCGGTTCGGTGAATCGATGACTGACAACCTATATAAAAAAAACATTAAAGCGTATAGAATAACGTATTACTAGAACATTTATACCACTTTGGCACGTTCGGATTCTTAAATAACAAAACTATTGAAAATTTTTGGTTCCGCATAGTCGGTTCGGTGAATCGATGACTGATAACCTATATAAAGAATACATTAAAACGTATAGAATAACTATTACTAGAACATTTATACCACTCTGGCACGTTCGGATTCTTAAATAACAAAATTATTGATAATGTTTCGTTCCGCATAGTCGGTTCGGTGAATCGATGACTGATAACCTATATAAAGAATACATTAAAACGTATAGAATAACGTATTCCTAGAACATTTATACCACTTTGGCACGTTCGGATTCTTAAATAACAAAATTATTGAAAATATTTCGTTCCGTATAGGCGGCTCGGTGAATCGATGACTGATTACCTATATAAAGAATACATTAAAACGTATAGAATAACGTATTACTAGAACATTTATACCACTCTGGCATGTTCGGATTCTTAAATAACTAAATTATTGAAAATGTTTCGTTCCGCATAGTCGGTTCGGTGAATCGATGACTGACAACCTATATAAAAAAAACATTAAAGCGTATAGAATAACGTATTACTAGAACATTTATACCACTTTGGCACGTTCGGATTCTTAAATAACAAAACTATTGAAAATTTTTGGTTCCGCATAGTCGGTTCGGTGAATCGATGACTGATAACCTATATAAAGAATACATTAAAACGTATAGAATAACGTATTACTAGAACATTTATACCACTCTGGCACGTTCGGATTCTTAAATAACAAAATTATTGAAAATGTTTCGTTCCGCATAGTCGGTTCGGTGAATCGATGACTGATAACCTATATAAAGAATACATTAAAACGTATAGGATAACGTATTACTAGAACATTTATACCACTCTGGCACGTTCGGATTCTTAAATAACTATATTATTGAAAATGTTTCGTTCCGCATAGTCGGTTCGGTGAATCGATGACTGATAACCTATATAAAGAATACATTAAAACGTGTAGAATAACGTATTACTAGAACATTTATACCACTCTGGCACGTTCGGATTCTTAAATAACTAAATTATTGAAAATGTTTCGTTCCGCATAGTCGGTTCGGTGAATCGATGACTGATAACCTATATAAAGAATACATTAAAACGTATAGAATAACGTATTACTAGAACATTTATACCACTTTGGCACGTTCGGATTCTTAAATAACTATATTATTGAAAATGTTTCGTTCCGCATAGTCGGTTCGGTGAATCGATGACTGACAACCTATATAAAAAAACATTAAAGCGTATAGAATAACGTATTACTAGAACATTTATACCACTTTGGCACGTTCGGATTCTTAAATAACAAAACTATTGAAAATTTTTGGTTCCGCATAGTCGGTTCGGTGAATCGATGACTGATAACCTATATAAAGAATACATTAAAACGTATAGAATAACTATTACTAGAACATTTATACCACTCTGGCACGTTCGGATTCTTAAATAACAAAATTATTGAAAATGTTTCGTTCCGCATAGTCGGTTCGGTGAATCGATGACTGATAACCTATATAAAGAATACATTAAAACGTATAGGATAACGTATTACTAGAACATTTATACCACTCTGGCACGTTCGGATTCCTAAATAACTATATTATTGAAAATGTTTCGTTCCGCATAGTCGGTTCGGTGAATCGATGACTGATAACCTATATAAAGAATACATTAAAACGTGTAGAATAACGTATTACTAGAACATTTATACCACTCTGGCACGTTCGGATTCTTAAATAACTAAATTATTGAAAATGTTTCGTTCCGCATAGTCGGTTCGGTGAATCGATGACTGATAACCTATATAAAGAATACATTAAAACGTATAGAATAACGTATTACTAGAACATTTATACCACTTTGGCACGTTCGGATTCTTAAATAACTATATTATTGAAAATGTTTCGTTCCGCATAGTCGGTTCGGTGAATCGATGACTGACAACCTATATAAAAAAACATTAAAGCGTATAGAATAACGTATTACTAGAACATTTATACCACTTTGGCACGTTCGGATTCTTAAATAACAAAACTATTGAAAATTTTTGGTTCCGCATAGTCGGTTCGGTGAATCGATGACTGATAACCTATATAAAGAATACATTAAAACGTATAGAATAACGTATTACTAGAACATTTATACCACTCTGGCACGTTCGGATTCTTAAATAACAAAATTATTGAAAATGTTTCGTTCCGCATAGTCGGTTCGGTGAATCGATGACTGATAACCTATATAAAGAATACATTAAAACGTATAGGATAACGTATTACTAGAACATTTATACCACTCTGGCACGTTCGGATTCTTAAATAACTATATTATTGAAAATGTTTCGTTCCGCATAGTCGGTTCGGTGAATCGATGACTGATAACCTATATAAAGAATACATTAAAACGTGTAGAATAACGTATTACTAGAACATTTATACCACTCTGGCACGTTCGGATTCTTAAATAACTAAATTATTGAAAATGTTTCGTTCCGCATAGTCGGTTCGGTGAATCGATGACTGATAACCTATATAAAGAATACATTAAAACGTATAGAATAACGTATTACTAGAACATTTATACCACTTTGGCACGTTCGGATTCTTAAATAACTATATTATTGAAAATGTTTCGTTCCGCATAGTCGGTTCGGTGAATCGATGACTGACAACCTATATAAAAAAACATTAAAGCGTATAGAATAACGTATTACTAGAACATTTATACCACTTTGGCACGTTCGGATTCTTAAATAAAAAACTATTGAAAATTTTTGTTTCCGCATAGTCGGTTCGGTGAATCGATGACTGATAACCTATATAAAGAATACATTAAAACGTATAGAATAACTATTACTAGAACATTTATACCACTCTGGCACGTTCGGATTCTTAAATAGCAAAATTATTGAAAATGTTTCGTTCCGCATAGTCGGTTCGGTGAATCGATGACTGATAACCTATATAAAGAATACATTAAAACGTATAGAATAACGTATTCCTAGAACATTTATACCACTTTGGCACGTTCGGATTCTTAAATAACAATATTATTGAAAATATTTCGTTCCGTATAGGCGGCTCGGTGAATCGATGACTGATTACCTATATAAAGAATACATTAAAACGTATAGAATAACGTATTACTAGAACATTTATACCACTCTTTCATGTTCGGATTCTTAAATAACTAAATTATTGAAAATGTTTCGTTCCGCATAGTCGGTTCGGTGAATCGATGACTGACAACCTATATAAAAAAAACATTAAAGCGTATAGAATAACGTATTACTAGAACATTTATACCACTCTGGCGCGTTCGGATTCTTAAATAACAAAATTATTGAAAATGTTTCGTTCCGCATAGTCGGTTCGGTGAATCGATGACTGATAACCTATATAAAGAATACATTAAAACGTGTAGAATAACGTATTACTAGAACATTTATACCACTCTGGCACGTTCGGATTCTTAAATAACAAAATTATTGAAAATGTTTCGTTCCGCATAGTCGGTTCGGTGAATCGATGACTGATAACCTATATAAAGAATACATTAAAACGTATAGAATAACGTATTACTAGAACATTTATACCACTTTGGCACGTTCGGATTCTCAAATAACTATATTATTGAAAATGTTTCGTTCCGCATAGTCGGTTCGGTGAATCGATGACTGACAACCTATATAAAAAAACATTAAAGCGTATAGAATAACGTATTACTAGAACATTTATACCACTTTGGCACGTTTGGATTCTTAAATAACAAAACTATTGAAAATTTTTGGTTCCGCATAGTCGGTTCGGTGAATCGATGACTGATAACCTATATAAAGAATACATTAAAACGTATAGAATAACTATTACTAGAACATTTATACCACTCTGGCACGTTCGGATTCTTAAATAACAAAATTATTGATAATGTTTCGTTCCGCATAGTCGGTTCGGTGAATCGATGACTGATAACCTATATAAAGAATACATTAAAACGTATAGAATAACGTATTCCTAGAACATTTATACCACTTTGGCACGTTCGGATTCTTAAATAACAAAATTATTGAAAATATTTCGTTCCGTATAGGCGGCTCGGTGAATCGATGACTGATTACCTATATAAAGAATACATTAAAACGTATAGAATAACGTATTACTAGAACATTTATACCACTCTGGCATGTTCGGATTCTTAAATAACTAAATTATTGAAAATGTTTCGTTCCGCATAGTCGGTTCGGTGAATCGATGACTGATAACCTATATAAAAAAAAATTAACACGTATAGAGTAACGTATTACTAGAACATTTATACCACTTTGGCACGTTCGGATTCTTAAATAACAAAATTATTGAAAATTTTTCGTTCCGTATAGGCGGCTCGGTGAAACGATGACTGAGAACCTATATAAAAAAAAATTAAAACGTATAGTATAACGTATTACTAGAACATTTATACCGCTTTGGCACGTTCGGAATCTTAAATAACAAAACTATTGAAAATTTTTCGTTCTGCATAGTCGGTTCGGAGAATCGATGACTGATAACCTATATAAAAAAGAATTAACACGTATAGAGTAACGTATTACTAGAACATTTATACCACTCTGGCACGTTCGGATTCTTAAATAACAAAATTATTGAAAATGTTTCGTTCCGCATAGTCGGTTCGGTGAATCGATGACTGATAACCTATATAAAGAATACATTAAAACGTGTAGAATAACGTATTACTAGAACATTTATACCACTCTGGCACGTTCGGATTCTTAAATAACTAAATTATTGAAAATGTTTCGTTCCGCATAGTCGGTTCGGTGAATCGATGACTGATAACCTATATAAAGAATACATTAAAATGTATAGAATAACGTATTACTAGAACATTTATACCACTTTGGCACGTTCGGATTCTTAAATAACTATATTATTGAAAATGTTTCGTTCCGCATAGTCGGTTCGGTGAATCGATGACTGACAACCTATATAAAAAAACATTAAAGCGTATAGAATAACGTATTACTAGAACATTTATACCACTTTGGCACGTTCGGATTCTTAAATAACAAAACTATTGAAAATTTTTGGTTCCGCATAGTCGGTTCGGTGAATCGATGACTGATAACCTATATAAAGAATACATTAAAACGTATAGAATAACTATTACTAGAACATTTATACCACTCTGGCACGTTCGGATTCTTAAATAACAAAATTATTGAAAATGTTTCGTTCCGCATAGTCGGTTCGGTGAATCGATGACTGATAACCTATATAAAGAATACATTAAAACGTATAGAATAACGTATTCCTAGAACATTTATACCACTTTGGCACGTTCGGATTCTTAAATAACAAAATTATTGAAAATATTTCGTTCCGTATAGGCGGCTCGGTGAATCGATGACTGATTACCTATATAAAGAATACATTAAAACGTATAGAATAACGTATTACTAGAACATTTATACCACTCTGGCATGTTCGGATTCTTAAATAACTAAATTATTGAAAATGTTTCGTTCCGCATAGTCGGTTCGGTGAATCGATGACTGACAACCTATATAAAAAAAACATTAAAGCGTATAGAATAACGTATTACTAGAACATTTATACCACTTTGGCACGTTCGGATTCTTAAATAACAAAACTATTGAAAATTTTTGGTTCCGCATAGTCGGTTCGGTGAGTCGATGCCTGATAACCTATATAAAGAATACATTAAAACGTATAGAATAACGTATTACTAGAACATTTATACCAGTCTGGCACGTTCGGATTCTTAAATAACAAAATTATTGAAAATGTTTCGTTCCGCATAGTCGGTTCGGTGAATCGATGACTGATAACCTATATAAAGAATACATTAAAACGTATAGGATAACGTATTACTAGAACATTTATACCACTCTGGCACGTTCGGATTCTTAAATAACTATATTATTGAAAATGTTTCGTTCCGCATAGTCGGTTCGGTGAATCGATGATGTGACGTCGGACGACCGACGTTGATATTAGTTATAAGAACGTATATACTCTATACCTTTTATTATACAATATATAATCATAGCCTGTAAGACGTTATGTTCAGTTGTAAAGACATATATATATATTCCATATACTATACTTAGTCCACATGTAACCATAGTTCGTAAGACATGTATAACCTCGTAGCCTGTAAGATATATTCCGTAGTTCGTAAGACATGTATAACCTCGTAGCCTGTAAGATGTATTACGCAACGGTTAGATTAGGGAACATTATGTAATCGCTTAGCATAGGCACTCACTCGGAACTTTCCCATCAAATCACCAGTCTTATTCTCCGAACTCCAATCTTACAAACATCCTTTATTCGAACTCCTTATCTTATAAACATCCCGTCGACATCGATCCTTTCTCTTAACTCCAGTCCCATAAACATCCTCTTCAAAACTCCTTATCAAATAGCCTAAACATCCTCCCGATAAGCCGACCAAAACACTTCTAAGAACCAGTAACCACAACATCCTCTTGCATCAGTCCAGAACCTTCTAGAACAAATCTCCAATCTCCTTTGTCTCCCAGCTGTATAAATACCACCCCATCCTATCCGCCCGACAGTTCAGTTCAATTCTGCGCCACGGTAACCTCGGAGACAGGTAATCCTGCTCCAGGCCCGTCGATATACGAAACACATCAAACATATTTCCTTTCGGGAGATCGTAACCGACTCCCCTTGGCGACCGAGTGAGTAAAATAATATTATAAAGGAACATTGTACAACGCATATATACATATACTTGGAGAATATATACACATCTACTTTGAATTACATCTACCTTGATATCTACGAAACCTGCACGACGCGAAACCTATTCTCCTAATCATCCGAGTGCTTATGCTAATGCATAAGGAAAGTCAATTAGTTGCTACCCGGTAGAAGAATATTTCGACGTCTCCATACGGCAACCTCACGGACCCAGGGTTTAGACGCGTGCTTAAGAGCTGCGTTCGCCTGAAAGCTGAGTGCAACACAGGAAAATAACGGCCGATAACGCGAGTTGAATCTTGTAATATTTCCTCACGGAAGCCAGGCCGTAACAAATTGGTGACAGCGGTGGGATTATCGACTCAGCACCGTGAGAACACAGCCGTTGATTCAACGCTTCGAGAGCTGAGGATAAGAGACAGGAAAAGGATCGGGTACGCTTGGCGATAAGCTCCGGACTCCAGCCACCTGCAGCGGGAGATAAGAACGCTTCGAGAGCCGAAGATAAGAGACAGGAAAAGGATCGGGTACGCTTGGCGATAAGCTCCGGACTCCAGCCACCTGCAGCGGGAGATAAGAACGCCGCATACGTAAGAACAAAGGCCCAAGGTTCTTTCCCACGAGTCAGCCAGACGCCACGTGCGCTCCCAGGCTCGGCCGGACCGGCCGACTGCGCGCGCCGATACCCCCACGCGGCGGACCGCCGCGACGCGCTCGCTGCCGCGCCAGCGACTCGCCCACTCAGTCACGGTCTTTCGCTCTGTTCAGACGTCTCTCCACTACGCGTCGCGAACTAGTATCTATCAATCTCAAGGGAATCACTAAGTTCTCTGACTTCTCAAGGGCCCCTGCGCTCAAGAAGTTGTATCGGCACCTTGTTTAGAAGGAGCCTTAGTGAACTCTCTCAAAGATCCTACAGGTGTTATTAGGCATCCGTGTCGCGCTCGCGCAATCTCCGCGTAGGTTTCGCCACGGTGTCAGGATACCCTGAGGATTTTTCTTTCTTTTACCGTGATATATATATATATTAAAGTGTAAGTTCAACTACGAGCCTACGGACGTTGCTGGTGAAGGAGTTCTCGCGCGTCTCGAACGCTGTTTTTTCTCCAACACTAACAACCATGACGGTAAGTCGTTGACAGAGGTCAAAAAATTTTCTTTTCTCGCGTATTTAAATATTTATTGTAAACGTCTGGATATTTAGGGCAAAAGGAAACGTGGCTGCCGCGCGGGCAAACACGTGCAAGCGAAACGACTCCGTGCGCTCGAGGAGAAGTTTCTAGAACAAGTGTTCGGGCCGGAGATAATTTCTATAGACAGTGATTCGGACACAGAGACGTCAAATCGCGAAGTGCCATTGCTGCAATACGACGTGCTGGACACGAAAAGTGCCGTGAAAGTGTATAACCATCGAGATATACCGGACAAGGTGTTAGTTGATTTTTTCCGCTCACTCAATAGGGAACAGTGGGTGTGCCCCCGGTCGGTGAACGAATTTTGCGAGAACCATGCCTACGCCACCGGCTGGCAACCCGAGGACGAGCTCCATGGAGCTTCGACCCCGCCATGCGGAGCCCATGACGGATGAGGAGGTTGCGATAGTACAGAAGCAACAGGCTGAAAAGGAGAGACGCCTTCGAGAGGAGGCGCGAAGAGTAGACGAAGCCAGGCGCGAATTGGAGCAGGCACGCCTGCAGAATGAAGCACTACTCGCGAAAATACAAATCACTGAAGAAGGACGGGAAGCGGAAACAAGGAAGCCGGTGCACGTGGGAAATCTGCCTGGAGACCCGGAGATTCCAGCATCGAACCCCGGAGCAGAATCAGTCAGCTACACACTGAATGAGGCAGTGAAAATGGTGCCCGCGTTCAGTGGAACGGTGCCGACTCTGCTCACCTTCACACGTGCGTGCAAACGGGCTCGTCAACTGGTTCCTGCCCACGCCGAAGGAACGTTGGTGAAGTTGATCGTCGGCCGACTCACCGGACATGCAGCGACCGCCATGGAGGACGAAGACCCGACCACGATCGCGGAAATGTGCAACTTGTTGAAGGAGATCTTCGGACCACAGAAGACCATCGATCATTACCGCGGCGAGCTGGCGAATATCTACATGAAGTCCGGTGAGCACGTATTAGATTTTATAACCCGCGTTAAAGACTTACGGGACGCTATCCTCGACTGCGATCGAGATACGTCCGACCTAGACGAAATCGATGCATTCGCAAAAACGTGCTTTATTGACGGGCTAACGACCCCGCTACGATTTGATGTGAAACAAGCCGCGTCACGACCCCTGAAATGCGTATTCAGGGAGGCAATCTCGAGTTTCAAACATCTTGAGCTCGAAAAAACGAGACAGGGTCGCACCGAAGTACGTCGCGTAAATTTCGAGCCACGTGACAGAACGCCCGATTGGCGACCGAATATTAGTTATAGGAATGACAATGTACCACGTCGCGACGCGTGGCGCCCAGCGTCCCCTGGTCCATCGCGAACTTTCCCGAGAGACGACGGATTTGCACGGTACCCGCGTAGAAACGAGGACAGAAACCCGCCGCGATCTGACCGATTTTGTCGATACTGTAATATCCCGGGCCACGACCTTCACGAATGCCGGAGGCGTCAATATAACGAGCAGATTCGGAATTCGGGAAACGGACAAGCCCTCCCGCCTACGGCCAACAGAGGACGGGAGGGCCCGAACGCAAAAACGGTTCATTCAGTTACGATAGAGCAGCCCGAATTAACTGCGTCGACGGAGATGAATCAACCATCCCCCGAATTAAATTAAATTCCCCCGATTTTAAAACGGCATCTGTCCTGATGGTCGACACCGGGGCCGCACCGAACCTGATCAAGCTCGGTGCCTTGCATCCCCAAACGCGAATAAGTTGCGACGATAAGCTAGACATCTCGGGGATCACCTCGCACACGATTACGGCCCTTGGCGCGGTAAACGTGACGTTGCTCGGTGAAAAGACAAAATTTTATGTAGTCAGAGACTCGTTTCCTATACCCATGCGGGGTATCTTAGGGCAGACTTTCTTAAAAAACGCGGAAGTCTCAATGAGGGACCAATGTGTCCGATGGAAAGATTTAACGCTTCCATTTTATAATCCGGACGACTCTGACTCTAGACCGGCACGATTGAAAGAATTGCTTAGTAAATCAAAGCGTAGGAGCGATAGCGTCACTCTTCCTATACACGCAGATAACGCGCACGGTCGGGCGCCGCAGCCATCAACATCTGCACGTGCGGTAGACCGTGATGACGTAATAGATAACGCGGACGCGGACTCATCGGAGCCTGAGAGCGAGGCAGATAACGACCGTGGGAGCGCGACCGGACCCACGGTAATCGATGTTCGAGATCGCTTAAGCATGCGACGCGACCATGCCGCCTGCTTTGTCTCGACAGATAGACATCCTTTGGACCGGGGTAGCTTAGATTTGGTAAACGGGGGGAAATTCCAGGTCCCCGCCGATCTAGAAGTAGCCGTCCCGCGTATAATTAAAGAAACGACTTATAGCCTTATTCTTCTGCCGGTGACAAATTGTGTGACGCGAAAGCCCTCCGCGGATGACGTCCTAGCTTGTCTTCAAGCTCTATATAACGTCGTGAGCGAATTAGGGTCCTCCACAATTAGCATGTCAAAAACAGACTTCGAGAGGGTACCGTGGCCGTACATGAGACAAATGATATTAAGCGTATTTGGCGACACTAACATAAAAATTTTCATATGCTCACATGAGATTCGAATACCATCGGAAGGCGAGCGTCGAGGCATACTTATCGAGAACCACGCGTCGGCGTTTGCGGGGCATAAGGGAATAAACAAAACGTACCGTCGAATTAGGGAAAGATATTATTGGCCAACTTTGAAAAGCGACGTACGAGACTTAGTGAATTCGTGCGTAAATTGTCAGAAGGAAAAGCTAACAAGAATAAAAACGAGACAACCAATGATGATAACGGACACTCCCGGCCAGGTCTTCGATAAGATAGCACTCGACCTCGTCGGTCCTCTTCCATGCACCGAGGCTGGAAATAAATATATACTCACTATTCAGGACCTCCTGTCAAAATACTCTCTCGCCATACCGTTGCGCGACGCGTCGGCTATCGAAACAGCAGACGCATTCATAAAGCATTTCGTAGCACAATTTGGGGCGCCAAAGGCCATGCTAACTGACCAAGGCGCGAATTTCATGAGTTCGTTAATGAAAACTATAGCAAGAAAACTCAAAATAACAAAATTCCGGACAACACCATTCCACCCGCAGAGCAATGGGTCACTTGAGCGCTCCCACCTTGTGCTCACGGAATATTTAAAACACTACGTAGAAAAACATAATTGGGATAAATTGTTACCGTTAGCCATGTTTAGCTATAACACAAGCGTGCACGAGGGTACAGACTACACCCCGCACGAATTAGTTTTCGGCGAAACGGCCCGCGTTCCCGCGACAGATACAATGTTAGTAGAAACAACGGATGAATCCTACCATCAATATTTGCGAAACCTACAGGGCAGGGTTACTGAAACCGTTGGCAACGCGCGTAGAAACCTCATAGAAGCGAAAGAAAGATCTAAGCATTACTATGACCAGCGTACACATGAGGAGAGTTTCGCGGTAGGCGAGCAGGTCATGGTAACAAACGAAAAGCGGCGCGACAAACTCGATAGCGAATATCTCGGACCGTATGTGGTTCGCTGGGTGTATCCGAATGGGAACGTGAAAGTGTGTATGAAAGGCAAAACAAAGATTGTACACGCGAATAGATTAAAAAAATTCAGACCCGTATGCACCGCGATAGTGTCACCGTCTCCCTTAGCAACCACGTCGTCACCCCCACCCAACAGCAAGACCACGACCGCCCGGACGAGACACCCCGGACGCATGGGCCCCCAATCACCATTTACCCAGCTGATAAAGCACGTCATCATGTGGGCGCTAATACTTCTGGCCATCGTCCACCGAACATCCGGACTGATTGAATATGACTCCGGCGGGACCACTTCTTCCCACCACCGTACAAAGGGGCGAAGTGCACTGAGGAGGAACTTCAGAGGAAACTGGAATTACCCCAACAACCAACCAGCCGTAAAAGGAAGAACCAGCCAAATGAGAGGAGCATCCCACGTTTCAAATGGCCACGGGCAAGCAAGAAGAACCATCCGAAGCCCCAAATGCCTAGACCCTCCCAAACCAGGCGACAGTGACGAAACGGGTGAAAAAGTGAACAGTGAACCCCTTTACCCCACCCTAAGAGAAACTTATAAACTCTAAATTCAATAAACCCCAAAGCACTCCCCAAATGGACTCTGCGAATATGAGTGAAATCCCGTATTACAAACTCTGAATGTGTGTGAGTGTGGTATGCGTGTGAACTCTGCGAGCGATTTACCCGCGACGTCGAATTTTTCCTTCGTAAAAATCGACTTTTTCGAGGGGGGGAGGTGTGACGTCGGACGACCGACGTTGATATTAGTTATAAGAACGTATATACTCTATACCTTTTATTATACAATATATAATCATAGCCTGTAAGACGTTATGTTCAGTTGTAAAGACATATATATATATTCCATATACTATACTTAGTCCACATGTAACCATAGTTCGTAAGACATGTATAACCTCGTAGCCTGTAAGATATATTCCGTAGTTCGTAAGACATGTATAACCTCGTAGCCTGTAAGATGTATTACGCAACGGTTAGATTAGGGAACATTATGTAATCGCTTAGCATAGGCACTCACTCGGAACTTTCCCATCAAATCACCAGTCTTATTCTCCGAACTCCAATCTTACAAACATCCTTTATTCGAACTCCTTATCTTATAAACATCCCGTCGACATCGATCCTTTCTCTTAACTCCAGTCCCATAAACATCCTCTTCAAAACTCCTTATCAAATAGCCTAAACATCCTCCCGATAAGCCGACCAAAACACTTCTAAGAACCAGTAACCACAACATCCTCTTGCATCAGTCCAGAACCTTCTAGAACAAATCTCCAATCTCCTTTGTCTCCCAGCTGTATAAATACCACCCCATCCTATCCGCCCGACAGTTCAGTTCAATTCTGCGCCACGGTAACCTCGGAGACAGGTAATCCTGCTCCAGGCCCGTCGATATACGAAACACATCAAACATATTTCCTTTCGGGAGATCGTAACCGACTCCCCTTGGCGACCGAGTGAGTAAAATAATATTATAAAGGAACATTGTACAACGCATATATACATATACTTGGAGAATATATACACATCTACTTTGAATTACATCTACCTTGATATCTACGAAACCTGCACGACGCGAAACCTATTCTCCTAATCATCCGAGTGCTTATGCTAATGCATAAGGAAAGTCAATTAGTTGCTACCCGGTAGAAGAATATTTCGACGTCTCCATACGGCAACCTCACGGACCCAGGGTTTAGACGCGTGCTTAAGAGCTGCGTTCGCCTGAAAGCTGAGTGCAACACAGGAAAATAACGGCCGATAACGCGAGTTGAATCTTGTAATATTTCCTCACGGAAGCCAGGCCGTAACAATGACTGATAACCTATATAAAGAATACATTAAAACGTGTAGAATAACGTATTACTAGAACATTTATTCCACTCTGGCACGTTCGGATTCTTAAATAACTAAATTATTGAAAATGTTTCGTTCCGCATAGTCGGTTCGGTGAATCGATGACTGATAACCTATATAAAGAATACATTAAAACGTATAGAATAACGTATTACTAGAACATTTATACCACTTTGGCACGTTCGGATTCTTAAATAACTATATTATTGAAAATGTTTCGTTCCGCATAGTCGGTTCGGTGAATCGATGACTGACAACCTATATAAAAAAACATTAAAGCGTATAGAATAACGTATTACTAGAACATTTATACCACTTTGGCACGTTCGGATTCTTAAATAACAAAACTATTGAAAATTTTTGGTTCCGCATAGTCGGTTCGGTGAATCGATGACTGATAACCTATATAAAGAATACATTAAAACGTATAGAATAACTATTACTAGAACATTTATACCACTCTGGCACGTTCGGATTCTTAAATAACAAAATTATTGATAATGTTTCGTTCCGCATAGTCGGTTCGGTGAATCGATGACTGATAACCTATAAAAAGAATACATTAAAACGTATAGAATAACGTATTCCTAGAACATTTATACCACTTTGGCACGTTCGGATTCTTAAATAACAAAATTATTGAAAATATTTCGTTCCGTATAGGCGGCTCGGTGAATCGATGACTGATTACCTATATAAAGAATACATTAAAACGTATAGAATAACGTATTACTAGAACATTTATACCACTCTGGCATGTTCGGATTCTTAAATAACTAAATTATTGAAAATGTTTCGTTCCGCATAGTCGGTTCGGTGAATCGATGACTGATAACCTATATAAAAAAAAATTAACACGTATAGAGTAACGTATTACTAGAACATTTATACCACTTTGGCACGTTCGGATTCTTAAATAACAAAATTATTGAAAATTTTTCGTTCCGTATAGGCGGCTCGGTGAAACGATGACTGAGAACCTATATAAAAAAAAATTAAAACGTATAGTATAACGTATTACTAGAACATTTATACCGCTTTGGCACGTTCGGAATCTTAAATAACAAAACTATTGAAAATTTTTCGTTCTGCATAGTCGGTTCGGAGAATCGATGACTGATAACCTATATAAAAAAGAATTAACACGTATAGAGTAACGTATTACTAGAACATTTATACCACTCTGGCACGTTCGGATTCTTAAATAACAAAATTATTGAAAATGTTTCGTTCCGCATAGTCGGTTCGGTGAATCGATGACTGATAACCTATATAAAGAATACATTAAAACGTGTAGAATAACGTATTACTAGAACATTTATACCACTCTGGCACGTTCGGATTCTTAAATAACAAAATTATTGAAAATGTTTCGTTCCGCATAGTCGGTTCGGTGAATCGATGACTGATAACCTATATAAAGAATACATTAAAACGTATAGGATAACGTATTACTAGAACATTTATACCACTCTGGCACGTTCGGATTCTTAAATAACTATATTATTGAAAATGTTTCGTTCCGCATAGTCGGTTCGGTGAATCGATGACTGATAACCTATATAAAGAATACATTAAAACGTGTAGAATAACGTATTACTAGAACATTTATACCACTCTGGCACGTTCGGATTCTTAAATAACTAAATTATTGAAAATGTTTCGTTCCGCATAGTCGGTTCGGTGAATCGATGACTGATAACCTATATAAAGAATACATTAAAACGTATAGAATAACGTATTACTAGAACATTTATACCACTTTGGCACGTTCGGATTCTCAAATAACTATATTATTGAAAATGTTTCGTTCCGCATAGTCGGTTCGGTGAATCGATGACTGACAACCTATATAAAAAAACATTAAAGCGTATAGAATAACGTATTACTAGAACATTTATACCACTTTGGCACGTTTGGATTCTTAAATAACAAAACTATTGAAAATTTTTGGTTCCGCATAGTCGGTTCGGTGAATCGATGACTGATAACCTATATAAAGAATACATTAAAACGTATAGAATAACTATTACTAGAACATTTATACCACTCTGGCACGTTCGGATTCTTAAATAACAAAATTATTGATAATGTTTCGTTCCGCATAGTCGGTTCGGTGAATCGATGACTGATAACCTATATAAAGAATACATTAAAACGTATAGAATAACGTATTCCTAGAACATTTATACCACTTTGGCACGTTCGGATTCTTAAATAACAAAATTATTGAAAATATTTCGTTCCGTATAGGCGGCTCGGTGAATCGATGACTGATTACCTATATAAAGAATACATTAAAACGTATAGAATAACGTATTACTAGAACATTTATACCACTCTGGCATGTTCGGATTCTTAAATAACTAAATTATTGAAAATGTTTCGTTCCGCATAGTCGGTTCGGTGAATCGATGACTGATAACCTATATAAAGAATACATTAAAACGTATAGAATAACGTATTCCTAGAACATTTATACCACTTTGGCACGTTCGGATTCTTAAATAACAAAATTATTGAAAATATTTCGTTCCGTATAGGCGGCTCGGTGAATCGATGACTGATTACCTATATAAAGAATACATTAAAACGTATAGAATAACGTATTACTAGAACATTTATACCACTCTGGCATGTTCGGATTCTTAAATAACTAAATTATTGAAAATGTTTCGTTCCGCATAGTCGGTTCGGTGAATCGATGACTGATAACCTATATAAAAAAAAATTAACACGTATAGAGTAACGTATTACTAGAACATTTATACCACTTTGGCACGTTCGGATTCTTAAATAACAAAATTATTGAAAATTTTTCGTTCCGTATAGGCGGCTCGGTGAAACGATGACTGAGAACCTATATAAAAAAAAATTAAAACGTATAGTATAACGTATTACTAGAACATTTATACCGCTTTGGCACGTTCGGAATCTTAAATAACAAAACTATTGAAAATTTTTCGTTCTGCATAGTCGGTTCGGAGAATCGATGACTGATAACCTATATAAAAAAGAATTAACACGTATAGAGTAACGTATTACTAGAACATTTATACCACTCTGGCACGTTCGGATTCTTAAATAACAAAATTATTGAAAATGTTTCGTTCCGCATAGTCGGTTCGGTGAATCGATGACTGATAACCTATATAAAGAATACATTAAAACGTGTAGAATAACGTATTACTAGAACATTTATACCACTCTGGCACGTTCGGATTCTTAAATAACTAAATTATTGAAAATGTTTCGTTCCGCATAGTCGGTTCGGTGAATCGATGACTGATAACCTATATAAAGAATACATTAAAACGTATAGAATAACGTATTACTAGAACATTTATACCACTTTGGCACGTTCGGATTCTTAAATAACTATATTATTGAAAATGTTTCGTTCCGCATAGTCGGTTCGGTGAATCGATGACTGACAACCTATATAAAAAAACATTAAAGCGTATAGAATAACGTATTACTAGAACATTTATACCACTTTGGCACGTTCGGATTCTTAAATAACAAAACTATTGAAAATTTTTGGTTCCGCATAGTCGGTTCGGTGAATCGATGACTGATAACCTATATAAAGAATACATTAAAACGTATAGAATAACTATTACTAGAACATTTATACCACTCTGGCACGTTCGGATTCTTAAATAACAAAATTATTGAAAATGTTTCGTTCCGCATAGTCGGTTCGGTGAATCGATGACTGATAACCTATATAAAGAATACATTAAAACGTATAGAATAACGTATTCCTAGAACATTTATACCACTTTGGCACGTTCGGATTCTTAAATAACAAAATTATTGAAAATATTTCGTTCCGTATAGGCGGCTCGGTGAATCGATGACTGATTACCTATATAAAGAATACATTAAAACGTATAGAATAACGTATTACTAGAACATTTATACCACTCTGGCATGTTCGGATTCTTAAATAACTAAATTATTGAAAATGTTTCGTTCCGCATAGTCGGTTCGGTGAATCGATGACTGACAACCTATATAAAAAAAACATTAAAGCGTATAGAATAACGTATTACTAGAACATTTATACCACTTTGGCACGTTCGGATTCTTAAATAACAAAACTATTGAAAATTTTTGGTTCCGCATAGTCGGTTCGGTGAGTCGATGCCTGATAACCTATATAAAGAATACATTAAAACGTATAGAATAACGTATTACTAGAACATTTATACCACTCTGGCACGTTCGGATTCTTAAATAACAAAATTATTGAAAATGTTTCGTTCCGCATAGTCGGTTCGGTGAATCGATGACTGATAACCTATATAAAGAATACATTAAAACGTATAGGATAACGTATTACTAGAACATTTATACCACTCTGGCACGTTCGGATTCTTAAATAACTATATTATTGAAAATGTTTCGTTCCGCATAGTCGGTTCGGTGAATCGATGACTGATAACCTATATAAAGAATACATTAAAACGTGTAGAATAACGTATTACTAGAACATTTATTCCACTCTGGCACGTTCGGATTCTTAAATAACTAAATTATTGAAAATGTTTCGTTCCGCATAGTCGGTTCGGTGAATCGATGACTGATAACCTATATAAAGAATACATTAAAACGTATAGAATAACGTATTACTAGAACATTTATACCACTTTGGCACGTTCGGATTCTTAAATAACTATATTATTGAAAATGTTTCGTTCCGCATAGTCGGTTCGGTGAATCGATGACTGACAACCTATATAAAAAAACATTAAAGCGTATAGAATAACGTATTACTAGAACATTTATACCACTTTGGCACGTTCGGATTCTTAAATAACAAAATTATTGAAAATGTTTCGTTCCGCATAGTCGGTTCGGTGAATCGATGACTGATAACCTATATAAAGAATACATTAAAACGTGTAGAATAACGTATTACTAGAACATTTATACCACTCTGGCACGTTCGGATTCTTAAATAACTAAATTATTGAAAATGTTTCGTTCCGCATAGTCGGTTCGGTGAATCGATGACTGATAACCTATATAAAGAATACATTAAAACGTATAGAATAACGTATTACTAGAACATTTATACCACTTTGGCACGTTCGGATTCTTAAATAACTATATTATTGAAAATGTTTCGTTCCGCATAGTCGGTTCGGTGAATCGATGACTGATAACCTATATAAAGAATACATTAAAACGTGTAGAATAACGTATTACTAGAACATTTATTCCACTCTGGCACGTTCGGATTCTTAAATAACTAAATTATTGAAAATGTTTCGTTCCGCATAGTCGGTTCGGTGAGTCGATGACTGATAACCTATATAAAGAATACATTAAAACGTATAGAATAACGTATTACTAGAACATTTATACCACTTTGGCACGTTCGGATTCTTAAATAACTATATTATTGAAAATGTTTCGTTCCGCATAGTCGGTTCGGTGAATCGATGACTGACAACCTATATAAAAAAACATTAAAGCGTATAGAATAACGTATTACTAGAACATTTATACCACTTTGGCACGTTCGGATTCTTAAATAACAAAACTATTGAAAATTTTTGGTTCCGCATAGTCGGTTCGGTGAATCGATGACTGATAACCTATATAAAGAATACATTAAAACGTATAGAATAACTATTACTAGAACATTTATACCACTCTGGCACGTTCGGATTCTTAAATAACAAAATTATTGATAATGTTTCGTTCCGCATAGTCGGTTCGGTGAATCGATGACTGATAACCTATATAAAGAATACATTAAAACGTATAGAATAACGTATTCCTAGAACATTTATACCACTTTGGCACGTTCGGATTCTTAAATAACAAAATTATTGAAAATATTTCGTTCCGTATAGGCGGCTCGGTGAATCGATGACTGATTACCTATATAAAGAATACATTAAAACGTATAGAATAACGTATTACTAGAACATTTATACCACTCTGGCATGTTCGGATTCTTAAATAACTAAATTATTGAAAATGTTTCGTTCCGCATAGTCGGTTCGGTGAATCGATGACTGATAACCTATATAAAAAAAAATTAACACGTATAGAGTAACGTATTACTAGAACATTTATACCACTTTGGCACGTTCGGATTCTTAAATAACAAAATTATTGAAAATTTTTCGTTCCGTATAGGCGGCTCGGTGAAACGATGACTGAGAACCTATATAAAAAAAAATTAAAACGTATAGTATAACGTATTACTAGAACATTTATACCGCTTTGGCACGTTCGGAATCTTAAATAACAAAACTATTGAAAATTTTTCGTTCTGCATAGTCGGTTCGGAGAATCGATGACTGATAACCTATATAAAAAAGAATTAACACGTATAGAGTAACGTATTACTAGAACATTTATACCACTCTGGCACGTTCGGATTCTTAAATAACAAAATTATTGAAAATGTTTCGTTCCGCATAGTCGGTTCGGTGAATCGATGACTGATAACCTATATAAAGAATACATTAAAACGTGTAGAATAACGTATTACTAGAACATTTATACCACTCTGGCACGTTCGGATTCTTAAATAACTAAATTATTGAAAATGTTTCGTTCCGCATAGTCGGTTCGGTGAATCGATGACTGATAACCTATATAAAGAATACATTAAAACGTATAGAATAACGTATTACTAGAACATTTATACCACTTTGGCACGTTCGGATTCTTAAATAACTATATTATTGAAAATGTTTCGTTCCGCATAGTCGGTTCGGTGAATCGATGACTGACAACCTATATAAAAAAACATTAAAGCGTATAGAATAACGTATTACTAGAACATTTATACCACTTTGGCACGTTCGGATTCTTAAATAACAAAACTATTGAAAATTTTTGGTTCCGCATAGTCGGTTCGGTGAATCGATGACTGATAACCTATATAAAGAATACATTAAAACGTATAGAATAACTATTACTAGAACATTTATACCACTCTGGCACGTTCGGATTCTTAAATAACAAAATTATTGAAAATGTTTCGTTCCGCATAGTCGGTTCGGTGAATCGATGACTGATAACCTATATAAAGAATACATTAAAACGTATAGAATAACGTGTTCCTAGAACATTTATACCACTTTGGCACGTTCGGATTCTTAAATAACAAAATTATTGAAAATATTTCGTTCCGTATAGGCGGCTCGGTGAATCGATGACTGATTACCTATATAAAGAATACATTAAAACGTATAGAATAACGTATTACTAGAACATTTATACCACTCTGGCATGTTCGGATTCTTAAATAACTAAATTATTGAAAATGTTTCGTTCCGCATAGTCGGTTCGGTGAATCGATGACTGATAACCTATATAAAGAATACATTAAAACGTGTAGAATAACGTATTACTAGAACATTTATACCACTCTGGCACGTTCGGATTCTTAAATAACTAAATTATTGAAAATGTTTCGTTCCGCATAGTCAGTTCGGTGAATCGATGACTGATAACCTATATAAAGAATACATTAAAACGTATGGAATAACGTATTACTAGAACATTTATACCACTTTGGCACGTTCGGATTCTTAAATAACTATATTATTGAAAATGTTTCGTTCCGCATAGTCGGTTCGGTGAATCGATGACTGACAACCTATATAAAAAAACATTAAAGCGTATAGAATAACGTATTACTAGAACATTTATACCACTTTGGCACGTTCGGATTCTTAAATAACAAAACTATTGAAAATTTTTGGTTCCGCATAGTCGGTTCGGTGAATCGATGACTGATAACCTATATAAAGAATACATTAAAACGTATAGAATAACTATTACTAGAACATTTATACCACTCTGGCACGTTCGGATTCTTAAATAACAAAATTATTGATAATGTTTCGTTCCGCATAGTCGGTTCGGTGAATCGATGACTGATAACCTATATAAAGAATACATTAAAACGTATAGAATAACGTATTCCTAGAACATTTATACCACTTTGGCACGTTCGGATTCTTAAATAACAAAATTATTGAAAATATTTCGTTCCGTATAGGCGGCTCGGTGAATCGATGACTGATTACCTGTATAAAGAATACATTAAAACGTATAGAATAACGTATTACTAGAACATTTATACCACTCTGGCATGTTCGGATTCTTAAATAACTAAATTATTGAAAATGTTTCGTTCCGCATAGTCGGTTCGGTGAATCGATGACTGACAAGCTATATAAAAAAACATTAAAATGTATAGAATAACGTATTACTAGAACATTTATACCACTTTGGCACGTTCGGATTCATAAATAACAAAAGTAGTGAAAATGTTTCATTCCACATAGCCGGTTCGGTGAATCGATGACTGATAACCTATATAAAAAAAAATTAACACGTATAGAGTAACGTATTACTAGAACATTTATTCCACTTTGGCACGTTCGGATTCTTAAATAACAAAATTATTGAAAATTTTTCGTTCCGTATAGGCGGCTCGGTTTAACGATGACTGATAACCTATATAAAAAACAATTAACACGTATAGGATAACGTATTACTAGAACGTTTATACCACTTTGGCACGTTCGGATTTGTAAATAACAAAATTATTGAAAATTTTTCGTTTCGCATAGTCGGTTCGGTGAATCGATGACTGACAACGTATATAAAAAAACATTAAAATGTATAGAATAACGTATTACTAGAACATTTATACCACTTTGGCACGTTCGGATTCTTAAATAACAAAATTATTGAACATTTTTCGTTCCGTATAGGCGGTTCGGTGAATCGATGACTGAGAACCTATATAAAAAAAAATTAAAACGTATAGTATAACGTATTACTAGAACATTTATACCACTTTGGCACGTTCGGAATCTTAAATAACAAAACTATTGAAAATTTTTCGTTCTGCATAGTCGGTTCGGAGAATCGATGACTGATAACTTATATAAAAAACAATTAACACGTATAGAGTAGCGTATTACTAGAGCATTTATACGACTTTGGCACGTTCGGATTCATAAATAACAAAATTATTGAAAATGTTTCGTTCCGCATAGTCGGTTCAGTGAATCGATGACTAACAAGCTATATAAAAAAACATTAAAATGTATAGAATAACGTACCACTAGAACATTTATACCACTTTGGCACGTTCGGATTCTTAAATAACAAAATTATTGAAAATTTTTCGTTCCGCATAGTCGGTTCGGTGAATCGATGACTGATAACCTATATAAAGAATACATTAAAACGTATAGAATAACGTATTACTAGAACATTTATACCACTCTGGCACGTTCGGATTCTTAAATAACTAAATTATTGAAAATGTTTCGTTCCGCATAGTCGGTTCGGTGAATCGATGACTGACAACCTATATAAAAAAACATTAAAGCGTATAGAATAACGTATTACTAGAACATTTATACCCCTTTGGCACGTTCGGATTCTTAAATAACAAAACTATTGAAAATTTTTGGTTCCGCATAGTCGGTTCGGTGAATCGATGACTGATAACCTATATAAAGAATACATTAAAACGTATAGAATAACGTATTCCTAGAACATTTATACCACTTTGGCACGTTCGGATTCTTAAATAACAAAATTATTGAAAATATTTCGTTCCGTATAGGCGGCTCGGTGAATCGATGACTGATAACCTATATAAAGAATACATTAAAACGTGTAGAATAACGTATTACTAGAACATTTATACCACTCTGGCACGTTCGGATTCTTAAATAACTAAATTATTGAAAATGTTTCGTTCCGCATAGTCGGTTCGGTGAATCGATGACTGATAACCTATATAAAGAATACATTAAAACGTATAGAATAACGTATTACTAGAACATTTATACCACTTTGGCACGTTCGGATTCTTAAATAACTATATTATTGAAAATGTTTCGTTCCGCATAGTCGGTTCGGTGAATCGATGACTGACAACCTATATAAAAAAACATTAAAGCGTATAGAATAACGTATTACTAGAACGTTTATACCACTTTGGCACGTTCGGATTTGTAAATAACAAAATTATTGAAAATTTTTCGTTTCGCATAGTCGGTTCGGTGAATCGATGACTGACAACGTATATAAAAAAACATTAAAATGTATAGAATAACGTATTACTAGAACATTTATACCACTTTGGCACGTTCGGATTCTTAAATAACAAAATTATTGAACATTTTTCGTTCCGTATAGGCGGTTCGGTGAATCGATGACTGAGAACCTATATAAAAAAAAATTAAAACGTATAGTATAACGTATTACTAGAACATTTATACCACTTTGGCACGTTCGGAATCTTAAATAACAAAACTATTGAAAATTTTTCGTTCTGCATAGTCGGTTCGGAGAATCGATGACTGATAACTTATATAAAAAACAATTAACACGTATAGAGTAACGTATTACTAGAGCATTTATACGACTTTGGCACGTTCGGATTCATAAATAACAAAATTATTGAAAATGTTTCGTTCCGCATAGTCGGTTCAGTGAATCGATGACTAACAAGCTATATAAAAAAACATTAAAATGTATAGAATAACGTATTACTAGAACATTTATACCACTTTGGCACGTTCGGATTCTTAAATAACAAAACTATTGAAAATTTTTGGTTCCGCATAGTCGGTTCGGTGAATCGATGACTGATAACCTATATAAAGAATACATTAAAACGTATAGAATAACGTGTTCCTAGAACATTTATACCACTTTGGCACGTTCGGATTCTTAAATAACAAAATTATTGAAAATATTTCGTTCCGTATAGGCGGCTCGGTGAATCGATGACTGATTACCTATATAAAGAATACATTAAAACGTATAGAATAACGTATTACTAGAACATTTATACCACTCTGGCATGTTCGGATTCTTAAATAACTAAATTATTGAAAATGTTTCGTTCCGCATAGTCGGTTCGGTTAATCGATGACTGATAACCTATATAAAGAATACATTAAAACGTGTAGAATAACGTATTACTAGAACATTTATACCACTCTGGCACGTTCGGATTCTTAAATAACTAAATTATTGAAAATGTTTCGTTCCGCATAGTCGGTTCGGTGAATCGATGACTGATAACCTATATAAAGAATACATTAAAACGTATAGAATAACGTATTACTAGAACATTTATACCACTTTGGCACGTTCGGATTCTTAAATAACTATATTATTGAAAATGTTTCGTTCCGCATAGTCGGTTCGGTGAATCGATGACTGACAACCTATATAAAAAAACATTAAAGCGTATAGAATAACGTATTACTAGAACATTTATACCACTTTGGCACGTTCGGATTCTTAAATAACAAAACTATTGAAAATTTTTGGTTCCGCATAGTCGGTTCGGTGAATCGATGACTGATAACCTATATAAAGAATACATTAAAACGTATAGAATAACTATTACTAGAACATTTATACCACTCTGGCACGTTCGGATTCTTAAATAACAAAATTATTGATAATGTTTCGTTCCGCATAGTCGGTTCGGTGAATCGATGACTGATAACCTATATAAAGAATACATTAAAACGTATAGAATAACGTATTCCTAGAACATTTATACCACTTTGGCACGTTCGGATTCTTAAATAACAAAATTATTGAAAATATTTCGTTCCGTATAGGCGGCTCGGTGAATCGATGACTGATTACCTGTATAAAGAATACATTAAAACGTATAGAATAACGTATTACTAGAACATTTATACCACTCTGGCATGTTCGGATTCTTAAATAACTAAATTATTGAAAATGTTTCGTTCCGCATAGTCGGTTCGGTGAATCGATGACTGACAAGCTATATAAAAAAACATTAAAATGTATAGAATAACGTATTACTAGAACATTTATACCACTTTGGCACGTTCGGATTCATAAATAACAAAAGTAGTGAAAATGTTTCATTCCACATAGCCGGTTCGGTGAATCGATGACTGATAACCTATATAAAAAAAAATTAACACGTATAGAGTAACGTATTACTAGAACATTTATTCCACTTTGGCACGTTCGGATTCTTAAATAACAAAATTATTGAAAATTTTTCGTTCCGTATAGGCGGCTCGGTTTAACGATGACTGATAACCTATATAAAAAACAATTAACACGTATAGGATAACGTATTACTAGAACGTTTATACCACTTTGGCACGTTCGGATTTGTAAATAACAAAATTATTGAAAATTTTTCGTTTCGCATAGTCGGTTCGGTGAATCGATGACTGACAACGTATATAAAAAAACATTAAAATGTATAGAATAACGTATTACTAGAACATTTATACCACTTTGGCACGTTCGGATTCTTAAATAACAAAATTATTGAACATTTTTCGTTCCGTATAGGCGGTTCGGTGAATCGATGACTGAGAACCTATATAAAAAAAAATTAAAACGTATAGTATAACGTATTACTAGAACATTTATACCACTTTGGCACGTTCGGAATCTTAAATAACAAAACTATTGAAAATTTTTCGTTCTGCATAGTCGGTTCGGAGAATCGATGACTGATAACTTATATAAAAAACAATTAACACGTATAGAGTAGCGTATTACTAGAGCATTTATACGACTTTGGCACGTTCGGATTCATAAATAACAAAATTATTGAAAATGTTTCGTTCCGCATAGTCGGTTCAGTGAATCGATGACTAACAAGCTATATAAAAAAACATTAAAATGTATAGAATAACGTACCACTAGAACATTTATACCACTTTGGCACGTTCGGATTCTTAAATAACAAAATTATTGAAAATTTTTCGTTCCGCATAGTCGGTTCGGTGAATCGATGACTGATAACCTATATAAAGAATACATTAAAACGTATAGAATAACGTATTACTAGAACATTTATACCACTCTGGCACGTTCGGATTCTTAAATAACTAAATTATTGAAAATGTTTCGTTCCGCATAGTCGGTTCGGTGAATCGATGACTGACAACCTATATAAAAAAACATTAAAGCGTATAGAATAACGTATTACTAGAACATTTATACCCCTTTGGCACGTTCGGATTCTTAAATAACAAAACTATTGAAAATTTTTGGTTCCGCATAGTCGGTTCGGTGAATCGATGACTGATAACCTATATAAAGAATACATTAAAACGTATAGAATAACTATTACTAGAACATTTATACCACTCTGGCACGTTCGGATTCTTAAATAACAAAATTATTGATAATGTTTCGTTCCGCATAGTCGGTTCGGTGAATCGATGACTGATAACCTATATAAAGAATACATTAAAACGTATAGAATAACGTATTCCTAGAACATTTATACCACTTTGGCACGTTCGGATTCTTAAATAACTATATTATTGAAAATGTTTCGTTCCGCATAGTCGGTTCGGTGAATCGATGACTGATAACCTATATAAAGAATACATTAAAACGTGTAGAATAACGTATTACTAGAACATTTATACCACTCTGGCACGTTCGGATTCTTAAATAACTAAATTATTGAAAATGTTTCGTTCCGCATAGTCGGTTCGGTGAATCGATGACTGATAACCTATATAAAGAATACATTAAAACGTATAGAATAACGTATTACTAGAACATTTATACCACTTTGGCACGTTCGGATTCTTAAATAACTATATTATTGAAAATGTTTCGTTCCGCATAGTCGGTTCGGTGAATCGATGACTGACAACCTATATAAAAAAACATTAAAGCGTATAGAATAACGTATTACTAGAACATTTATACCACTTTGGCACGTTCGGATTCTTAAATAACTATATTATTGAAAATTTTTGGTTCCGCATAGTCGGTTCGGTGAATCGATGACTGATAACCTATATAAAGAATACATTAAAACGTGTAGAATAACGTATTACTAGAACATTTATACCACTCTGGCACGTTCGGATTCTTAAATAACTAAATTATTGAAAATGTTTCGTTCCGCATAGTCGGTTCGGTGAATCGATGACTGATAACCTATATAAAGAATACATTAAAACGTATAGAATAACGTATTACTAGAACATTTATACCACTTTGGCACGTTCGGATTCTTAAATAACTATATTATTGAAAATGTTTCGTTCCGCATAGTCGGTTCGGTGAATCGATGACTGACAACCTATATAAAAAAACATTAAAGCGTATAGAATAACGTATTACTAGAACATTTATACCACTTTGGCACGTTCGGATTCTTAAATAACAAAACTATTGAAAATTTTTGGTTCCGCATAGTCGGTTCGGTGAATCGATGACTGATAACCTATATAAAGAATACATTAAAACGTATAGAATAACTATTACTAGAACATTTATACCACTCTGGCACGTTCGGATTCTTAAATAACAAAATTATTGAAAATGTTTCGTTCCGCATAGTCGGTTCGGTGAATCGATGACTGATAACCTATATAAAGAATACATTAAAACGTATAGAATAACGTATTCCTAGAACATTTATACCACTTTGGCACGTTCGGATTCTTAAATAACAAAATTATTGAAAATATTTCGTTCCGTATAGGCGGCTCGGTGAATCGATGACTGATAACCTATATAAAGAATACATTAAAACGTGTAGAATAACGTATTACTAGAACATTTATACCACCCTGGCACGTTCGGATTCTTAAATAACTAAATTATTGAAAATGTTTCGTTCCGCATAGTCGGTTCGGTGAATCGATGACTGATAACCTATATAAAGAATACATTAAAACGTATAGAATAACGTATTACTAGAACATTTATACCACTCTGGCACGTTCGGATTCTTAAATAACAAAATTATTGATAATGTTTCGTTCCGCATAGTCGGTTCGGTGAATCGATGACTGATAACCTATATAAAGAATACATTAAAACGTATAGGATAACGTATTACTAGAACATTTATACCACTCTGGCACGTTCGGATTCTTAAATAACTATATTATTGAAAATGTTTCGTTCCGCATAGTCGGTTCGGTGAATCGATGACTGATAACCTATATAAAGAATACATTAAAACGTGTAGAATAACGTATTACTAGAACATTTATACCACTCTGGCACGTTCGGATTCTTAAATAACTAAATTATTGAAAATGTTTCGTTCCGCATAGTCGGTTCGGTGAATCGATGACTGATAACCTATATAAAGAATACATTAAAACGTATAGAATAACGTATTACTAGAACATTTATACCACTTTGGCACGTTCGGATTCTTAAATAACTATATTATTGAAAATGTTTCGTCCCGCATAGTCGGTTCGGTGAATCGATGACTGATAACCTATATAAAGAATACATTAAAACGTATAGGATAACGTATTACTAGAACATTTATACCACTCTGGCACGTTCGGATTCTTAAATAACTATATTATTGAAAATGTTTCGTTCCGCATAGTCGGTTCGGTGAATCGATGACTGATAACCTATATAAAGAATACATTAAAACGTATAGAATAACGTATTACTAGAACATTTATACCACTTTGGCACGTTCGGATTCTTAAATAACTATATTATTGAAAATGTTTCGTCCCGCATAGTCGGTTCGGTGAATCGATGACTGACAACCTATATAAAAAAACATTAAAGCGTATAGAATAACGTATTACTAGAACATTTATACCACTTTGGCACGTTCGGATTCTTAAATAACAAAACTATTGAAAATTTTTGGTTCCGCATAGTCGGTTCGGTGAATCGATGACTGATAACCTATATAAAGAATACATTAAAACGTATAGAATAACGTATTACTAGAACATTTATACCACTCTGGCATGTTCGGATTCTTAAATAACTAAATTATTGAAAATGTTTCGTTCCGCATAGTCGGTTCGGTGAATCGATGACTGACAACCTATATAAAAAAAACATGAAAGCGTATAGAATAACGTATTACTAGAACATTTATACCACTTTGGCACGTTCGGATTCTTAAATAACAAAACTATTGAAAATTTTTGGTTCCGCATAGTCGGTTCGGTGAGTCGATGACTGATAACCTATATAAAGAATACATTAAAACGTATAGAATAACGTATTACTAGAACATTTATACCACTCTGGCACGTTCGGATTCTTAAATAACAAAATTATTGAAAATGTTTCGTTCCGCATAGTCGGTTCGGTGAATCGATGACTGATAACCTATATAAAGAATACATTAAAACGTATAGGATAACGTATTACTAGAACATTTATACCACTCTGGCACGTTCGGATTCTTAAATAACTATATTATTGAAAATGTTTCGTTCCGCATAGTCGGTTCGGTGAATCGATGACTGATAACCTATATAAAGAATACATTAAAACGTGTAGAATAACGTATTACTAGAACATTTATACCACTCTGGCACGTTCGGATTCTTAAATAACTAAATTATTGAAAATGTTTCGTTCCGCATAGTCGGTTCGGTGAATCGATGACTGATAACCTATATAAGTAATACATTAAAACGTATAGAATAACGTATTACTAGAACATTTATACCACTTTGGCACGTTCGGATTCTTAAATAACAAAACTATTGAAAATTTTTGGTTCCGCATAGTCGGTTCGGTGAATCGATGACTGATAACCTATATAAAGAATACATTAAAACGTATAGAATAACGTATTACTAGAACATTTATACCACTCTGGCATGTTCGGATTCTTAAATAACTAAATTATTGAAAATGTTTCGTTCCGCATAGTCGGTTCGGTGAATCGATGACTGACAACCTATATAAAAAAAACATTAAAGCGTATAGAATAACGTATTACTAGAACATTTATACCACTTTGGCACGTTCGGATTCTTAAATAACAAAACTATTGAAAATTTTTGGTTCCGCATAGTCGGTTCGGTGAGTCGATGACTGATAACCTATATAAAGAATACATTAAAACGTATAGAATAACGTATTACTAGAACATTTATACCACTCTGGCACGTTCGGATTCTTAAATAACAAAATTATTGAAAATGTTTCGTTCCGCATAGTCGGTTCGGTGAATCGATGACTGATAACCTATATAAAGAATACATTAAAACGTATAGAATAACGTATTACTAGAACATTTATACCACTTTGGCACGTTCGGATTCTTAAATAACTATATTATTGAAAATGTTTCGTCCCGCATAGTCGGTTCGGTGAATCGATGACTGACAACCTATATAAAAAAACATTAAAGCGTATAGAATAACGTATTACTAGAACATTTATACCACTTTGGCACGTTCGGATTCTTAAATAACAAAATTATTGAACATTTTTCGTTCCGTATAGGCGGTTCGGTGAATCGATGACTGAGAACCTATATAAAAAAAAATTAAAACGTATAGTATAACGTATTACTAGAACATTTATACCACTTTGGCACGTTCGGAATCTTAAATAACAAAACTATTGAAAATTTTTCGTTCTGCATAGTCGGTTCGGAGAATCGATGACTGATAACTTATATAAAAAACAATTAACACGTATAGAGTAACGTATTACTAGAGCATTTATACGACTTTGGCACGTTCGGATTCATAAATAACAAAATTATTGAAAATGTTTCGTTCCGCATAGTCGGTTCAGTGAATCGATGACTAACAAGCTATATAAAAAAACATTAAAATGTATAGAATAACGTATTACTAGAACATTTATACCACTTTGGCACGTTCGGATTCTTAAATAACAAAACTATTGAAAATTTTTGGTTCCGCATAGTCGGTTCGGTGAATCGATGACTGATAACCTATATAAAGAATACATTAAAACGTATAGAATAACTATTACTAGAACATTTATACCACTCTGGCACGTTCGGATTCTTAAATAACAAAATTATTGATAATGTTTCGTTCCGCATAGTCGGTTCGGTGAATCGATGACTGATAACCTATATAAAGAATACATTAAAACGTATAGGATAACGTATTACTAGAACATTTATACCACTCTGGCACGTTCGGATTCTTAAATAACTATATTATTGAAAATGTTTCGTTCCGCATAGTCGGTTCAGTGAATCGATGACTGATAACCTATATAAAGAATACATTAAAACGTGTAGAATAACGTATTACTAGAACATTTATACCACTCTGGCACGTTCGGATTCTTAAATAACTAAATTATTGAAAATGTTTCGTTCCGCATAGTCGGTTCGGTGAATCGATGACTGATAACCTATATAAAGAATACATTAAAACGTATAGAATAACGTATTACTAGAACATTTATACCACTTTGGCACGTTCGGATTCTTAAATAACTATATTATTGAAAATGTTTCGTCCCGCATAGTCGGTTCGGTGAATCGATGACTGACAACCTATATAAAAAAACATTAAAGCGTATAGAATAACGTATTACTAGAACATTTATACCACTTTGGCACGTTCGGATTCTTAAATAACAAAACTATTGAAAATTTTTGGTTCCGCATAGTCGGTTCGGTGAATCGATGACTGATAACCTATATAAAGAATACATTAAAACGTATAGAATAACGTATTACTAGAACATTTATACCACTCTGGCATGTTCGGATTCTTAAATAACTAAATTATTGAAAATGTTTCGTTCCGCATAGTCGGTTCGGTGAATCGATGACTGACAACCTATATAAAAAAAACATTAAAGCGTATAGAATAACGTATTACTAGAACATTTATACCACTTTGGCACGTTCGGATTCTTAAATAACAAAACTATTGAAAATTTTTGGTTCCGCATAGTCGGTTCGGTGAGTCGATGACTGATAACCTATATAAAGAATACATTAAAACGTATAGAATAACGTATTACTAGAACATTTATACCACTCTGGCACGTTCGGATTCTTAAATAACAAAATTATTGAAAATGTTTCGTTCCGCATAGTCGGTTCGGTGAATCGATGACTGATAACCTATATAAAGAATACATTAAAACGTATAGGATAACGTATTACTAGAACATTTATACCACTCTGGCACGTTCGGATTCTTAAATAACTATATTATTGAAAATGTTTCGTTCCGCATAGTCGGTTCGGTGAATCGATGACTGATAACCTATATAAAGAATACATTAAAACGTGTAGAATAACGTATTACTAGAACATTTATACCACTCTGGCACGTTCGGATTCTTAAATAACTAAATTATTGAAAATGTTTCGTTCCGCATAGTCGGTTCGGTGAATCGATGACTGATAACCTATATAAGTAATACATTAAAACGTATAGAATAACGTATTACTAGAACATTTATACCACTTTGGCACGTTCGGATTCTTAAATAACAAAACTATTGAAAATTTTTGGTTCCGCATAGTCGGTTCGGTGAATCGATGACTGATAACCTATATAAAGAATACATTAAAACGTATAGAATAACGTATTACTAGAACATTTATACCACTCTGGCATGTTCGGATTCTTAAATAACTAAATTATTGAAAATGTTTCGTTCCGCATAGTCGGTTCGGTGAATCGATGACTGACAACCTATATAAAAAAAACATTAAAGCGTATAGAATAACGTATTACTAGAACATTTATACCACTTTGGCACGTTCGGATTCTTAAATAACAAAACTATTGAAAATTTTTGGTTCCGCATAGTCGGTTCGGTGAGTCGATGACTGATAACCTATATAAAGAATACATTAAAACGTATAGAATAACGTATTACTAGAACATTTATACCACTCTGGCACGTTCGGATTCTTAAATAACAAAATTATTGAAAATGTTTCGTTCCGCATAGTCGGTTCGGTGAATCGATGACTGATAACCTATATAAAGAATACATTAAAACGTATAGGATAACGTATTACTAGAACATTTATACCACTCTGGCACGTTCGGATTCTTAAATAACTATATTATTGAAAATGTTTCGTTCCGCATAGTCGGTTCGGTGAATCGATGACTGATAACCTATATAAAGAATACATTAAAACGTGTAGAATAACGTATTACTAGAACATTTATACCACTCTGGCACGTTCGGATTCTTAAATAACTAAATTATTGAAAATGTTTCGTTCCGCATAGTCGGTTCGGTGAATCGATGACTGATAACCTATATAAGTAATACATTAAAACGTATAGAATAACGTATTACTAGAACATTTATACCACTTTGGCACGTTCGGATTCTTAAATAACTATATTATTGAAAATGTTTCGTTCCGCATAGTCGGTTCGGTGAATCGATGACTGACAACCTATATAAAAAAACATTAAAGCGTATAGAATAACGTATTACTAGAACGTTTATACCACTTTGGCACGTTCGGATTTGTAAATAACAAAATTATTGAAAATTTTTCGTTTCGCATAGTCGGTTCGGTGAATCGATGACTGACAACGTATATAAAAAAACATTAAAATGTATAGAATAACGTATTACTAGAACATTTATACCACTTTGGCACGTTCGGATTCTTAAATAACAAAATTATTGAACATTTTTCGTTCCGTATAGGCGGTTCGGTGAATCGATGACTGAGAACCTATATAAAAAAAAATTAAAACGTATAGTATAACGTATTACTAGAACATTTATACCACTTTGGCACGTTCGGAATCTTAAATAACAAAACTATTGAAAATTTTTCGTTCTGCATAGTCGGTTCGGAGAATCGATGACTGATAACTTATATAAAAAACAATTAACACGTATAGAGTAACGTATTACTAGAGCATTTATACGACTTTGGCACGTTCGGATTCATAAATAACAAAATTATTGAAAATGTTTCGTTCCGCATAGTCGGTTCAGTGAATCGATGACTAACAAGCTATATAAAAAAACATTAAAATGTATAGAATAACGTACCACTAGAACATTTATACTACTTTGGCACGTTCGGATTCTTAAATAACAAAATTATTGAAAATTTTTCGTTCCGCATAGTTGGTTCGGTGAATCGATGACTGATAACCTATATAAAGAATACATTAAAACGTATAGAATAACGTATTACTAGAACATTTATACCACTTTGGCACGTTCGGATTCTTAAATAACAAAACTATTGAAAATTTTTGGTTCCGCATAGTCGGTTCGGTGAGTCGATGACTGATAACCTATATAAAGAATACATTAAAACGTATAGAATAACGTATTACTAGAACATTTATACCACTCTGGCACGTTCGGATTCTTAAATAACTATATTATTGAAAATGTTTCGTTCCGCATAGTCGGTTCGGTGAATCGATGACTGATAACCTATATAAAGAATACATTAAAACGTGTAGAATAACGTATTACTAGAACATTTATACCACTCTGGCACGTTCGGATTCTTAAATAACTAAATTATTGAAAATGTTTCGTTCCGCATAGTCGGTTCGGTGAATCGATGACTGATAACCTATATAAAGAATACATTAAAACGTATAGAATAACGTATTACTAGAACATTTATACCACTTTGGCACGTTCGGATTCTTAAATAACTATATTATTGAAAATGTTTCGTTCCGCATAGTCGGTTCGGTGAATCGATGACTGACAACCTATATAAAAAAACATTAAAGCGTATAGAATAACGTATTACTAGAACATTTATACCACTTTGGCACGTTCGGATTCTTAAATAACAAAACTATTGAAAATTTTTGGTTCCGCATAGTCGGTTCGGTGAATCGATGACTGATAACCTATATAAAGAATACATTAAAACGTATAGAATAACTATTACTAGAACATTTATACCACTCTGGCACGTTCGGATTCTTAAATAACAAAATTATTGAAAATGTTTCGTTCCGCATAGTCGGTTCGGTGAATCGATGACTGATAACCTATATAAAGAATACATTAAAACGTATAGAATAACGTATTCCTAGAACATTTATACCACTTTGGCACGTTCGGATTCTTAAATAACAAAATTATTGAAAATATTTCGTTCCGTATAGGCGGCTCGGTGAATCGATGACTGATTACCTATCTAAAGAATACATTAAAACGTATAGAATAACGTATTACTAGAACATTTATACCACTCTGGCATGTTCGGATTCTTAAATAACTAAATTATTGAAAATGTTTCGTTCCGCATAGTCGGTTCGGTGAATCGATGACTGACAACCTATATAAAAAAAACATTAAAGCGTATAGAATAACGTATTACTAGAACATTTATACCACTTTGGCACGTTCGGATTCTTAAATAACAAAACTATTGAAAATTTTTGGTTCCGCATAGTCGGTTCGGTGAGTCGATGACTGATAACCTATATAAAGAATACATTAAAACGTATAGAATAACGTATTACTAGAACATTTATACCACTCTGGCACGTTCGGATTCTTAAATAACAAAATTATTGAAAATGTTTCGTTCCGCATAGTCGGTTCGGTGAATCGATGACTGATAACCTATATAAAGAATACATTAAAACGTGTAGAATAACGTATTACTAGAACATTTATACCACTCTGGCACGTTCGGATTCTTAAATAACTAAATTATTGAAAATGTTTCGTTCCGCATAGTCGGTTCGGTGAATCGATGACTGATAACCTATATAAAGAATACATTAAAACGTATAGAATAACGTATTACTAGAACATTTATACCACTTTGGCACGTTCGGATTCTTAAATAACTATATTATTGAAAATGTTTCGTTCCGCATAGTCGGTTCGGTGAATCGATGACTGACAACCTATATAAAAAAACATTAAAGCGTATAGAATAACGTATTACTAGAACGTTTATATCACTTTGGCACGTTCGGATTTGTAAATAACAAACTTATTGAAAATTTTTCGTTTCGCATAGTCGGTTCGGTGAATCGATGACTGACAACGTATATAAAAAAACATTAAAATGTATAGAATAACGTATTACTAGAACATTTATACCACTTTGGCACGTTCGGATTCTTAAATAACAAAACTATTGAAAATTTTTGGTTCCGCATAGTCGGTTCGGTGAATCGATGACTGATAACCTATATAAAGAATACATTAAAACGTATAGAATAACTATTACTAGAACATTTATACCACTCTGGCACGTTCGGATTCTTAAATAACAAAATTATTGATAATGTTTCGTTCCGCATAGTCGGTTCGGTGAATCGATGACTGATAACCTATATAAAGAATACATTAAAACGTATAGAATAACGTATTCCTAGAACATTTATACCACTTTGGCACGTTCGGATTCTTAAATAACAAAATTATTGAAAATATTTCGTTCCGTATAGGCGGCTCGGTGAATCGATGACTGATTACCTATATAAAGAATACATTAAAACGTATAGAATAACGTATTACTAGAACATTTATACCACTCTGGCATGTTCGGATTCTTAAATAACTAAATTATTGAAAATGTTTCGTTCCGCATAGTCGGTTCGGTGAATCGATGACTGACAACCTATACAAAAAAACATTAAAGCGTATAGAATAACGTATTACTAGAACATTTATACCACTTTGGCACGTTCGGATTCTTAAATAACAAAACTATTGAAAATTTTTGGTTCCGCATAGTCGGTTCGGTGAATCGATGACTGATAACCTATATAAAAAAAACATTAAAGCGTATAGAATAACGTATTACTAGAACATTTATACCACTTTGGCACGTTCGGATTCTTAAATAACAAAACTATTGAAAATTTTTGGTTCCGCATAGTCGGTTCGGTGAGTCGATGACTGATAACCTATATAAAGAATACATTAAAACGTATAGAATAACGTATTACTAGAACATTTATACCACTCTGGCACGTTCGGATTCTTAAATAACAAAATTATGGAAAATGTTTCGTTCCGCATAGTCGGTTCGGTGAATCGATGACTGATAACCTATATAAAGAATACATTAAAACGTATAGGATAACGTATTACTAGAACATTTATACCACTCTGGCACGTTCGGATTCTTAAATAACTATATTATTGAAAATGTTTCGTTCCGCATAGTCGGTTCGGTGAATCGATGACTGATAACCTATATAAAGAATACATTAAAACGTGTAGAATAACGTATTACTAGAACATTTATACCACTCTGGCACGTTCGGATTCTTAAATAACTAAATTATTGAAACTGTTTCGTTCCGCATAGTCGGTTCGGTGAATCGATGACTGATAACCTATATAAAGAATACATTAAAACGTATAGAATAACGTATTACTAGAACATTTATACCACTTTGGCACGTTCGGATTCTTAAATAACTATATTATTGAAAATGTTTCGTTCCGCATAGTCGGTTCGGTGAATCGATGACTGACAACCTATATAAAAAAACATTAAAGCGTATAGAATAACGTATTACTAGAACATTTATACCACTTTGGCACGTTCGGATTCTTAAATAACAAAACTATTGAAAATTTTTGGTTCCGCATAGTCGGTTCGGTGAATCGATGACTGATAACCTATATAAAGTGTGGCGGTTTCACTCCCACGCTCATCGCCACTAGACGGCGCATAGGATCGAGACTTGACTTTCTCGCAAGTACTCCAAGAGCCTTCCTATTCATATATATAGTTCCTGTCCATCCCTTCCTTACATCCCCGCGTCTAAGGCAAGGGCCTGCTAGAACGCCTTACTGATGAGTCCACTAGCAGGTCCCGGACGAAACGTTCTCCCACTCCTTCACTTTTCCTACCCTCTCTACCATAGCCAACTGAACTGCCAAATTGGTGACCTGCCGACGATGAGACGAACACGCATCAACCAACAACAACAACGCAGAGAGGACGACAACATTCTACAACATGGCATGAAGACTAGAGGCAACGCTCCATATTCTCTCTCGCTCCTAGGATGGCAGTTTCGACGACAACGCTACCACAGCTCTCTCGGTTTGCTGCGCGGCCCTCCCCACGATCGATCGATATTCTGGGTCCACTCTCGATCGGGGACTGACTACTCGCCGAGCTACAGTTGTGCTCGTTTTCAGCGTCACCCATCCTAGGACCGACAAGAGACGGTGCGCAAAATTTCGGACTTTGCTGTGCATCCGCATTACGGCTAGAGAAGAAGCATACCTCGCCACTACAAGGATTAAACGCAGGAAAGGGACGAATTGCACCGAATTATGGAACTCTGCTTCTGCAACAAAGATTCTTCAGGACAACGACGCCATGCCAACATCGAGAACTCTCAACAGACGCCATCAGGGGACTTGATGGACCATATCATCCTTCGGAACTTCAATTCAACGTTATCACTGGAAGGGGGGTGATGTGGCGGTTTCACTCCCACGCTCATCGCCACTAGACGGCGCATAGGATCGAGACTTGACTTTCTCGCAAGTACTCCAAGAGCCTTCCTATTCATATATATAGTTCCTGTCCATCCCTTCCTTACATCCCCGCGTCTAAGGCAAGGGCCTGCTAGAACGCCTTACTGATGAGTCCACTAGCAGGTCCCGGACGAAACGTTCTCCCACTCCTTCACTTTTCCTACCCTCTCTACCATAGCCAATCGAACCGCCAAATAAAGAATACATTAAAACGTATAGAATAACGTATTACTAGAACATTTATACCACTCTGGCATGTTCGGATTCTTAAATAACTAAATTATTGAAAATGTTTCGTTCCGCATAGTCGGTTCGGTGAATCGATGACTGACAACCTATATAAAAAAAACATTAAAGCGTATAGAATAACGTATTACTAGAACATTTATACCACTTTGGCACGTTCGGATTCTTAAATAACAAAATTATTGAAAATATTTCGTTCCGTATAGGCGGCTCGGTGAATCGATGACTGATTACCTATCTAAAGAATACATTAAAACGTATAGAATAACGTATTACTAGAACATTTATACCACTCTGGCACGTTCGGATTCTTAAATAACTAAATTATTGAAAATGTTTCGTTCCGCATAGTCGGTTCGGTGAATCGATGACTGACAACCTATATAAAAAAAACATTAAAGCGTATAGAATAACGTATTACTAGAACATTTATACCACTTTGGCACGTTCGGATTCTTAAATAACTATATTATTGAAAATGTTTCGTTCCGCATAGTCGGTTCGGTGAATCGATGACTGATAACCTATATAAAGAATACATTAAAACGTGTAGAATAACGTATTACTAGAACATTTATACCACTCTGGCACGTTCGGATTCTTAAATAACTAAATTATTGAAAATGTTTCGTTCCGCATAGTCGGTTCGGTGAATCGATGACTGATAACCTATATAAGTAATACATTAAAACGTATAGAATAACGTATTACTAGAACATTTATACCACTTTGGCACGTTCGGATTCTTAAATAACTATATTATTGAAAATGTTTCGTTCCGCATAGTCGGTTCGGTGAATCGATGACTGACAACCTATATAAAAAAACATTAAAGCGTATAGAATAACGTATTACTAGAACGTTTATACCACTTTGGCACGTTCGGATTTGTAAATAACAAAATTATTGAAAATTTTTCGTTTCGCATAGTCGGTTCGGTGAATCGATGACTGACAACGTATATAAAAAAACATTAAAATGTATAGAATAACGTATTACTAGAACATTTATACCACTTTGGCACGTTCGGATTCTTAAATAACAAAATTATTGAACATTTTTCGTTCCGTATAGGCGGTTCGGTGAATCGATGACTGAGAACCTATATAAAAAAAAAATTAAAACGTATAGTATAACGTATTACTAGAACATTTATACCACTTTGGCACGTTCGGAATCTTAAATAACAAAACTATTGAAAATTTTTCGTTCTGCATAGTCGGTTCGGAGAATCGATGACTGATCACTTATATAAAAAACAATTAACACGTATAGAGTAACGTATTACTAGAGCATTTATACGACTTTGGCACGTTCGGATTCATAAATAACAAAATTATTGAAAATGTTTCGTTCCGCATAGTCGGTTCAGTGAATCGATGACTAACAAGCTATATAAAAAAACATTAAAATGTATAGAATAACGTACCACTAGAACATTTATACCACTTTGGCACGTTCGGATTCTTAAATAACAAAATTATTGAAAATTTTTCGTTCCGCATAGTTGGTTCGGTGAATCGATGACTGATAACCTATATAAAGAATACATTAAAACGTATAGAATAACGTATTACTAGAACATTTATACCACTTTGGCACGTTCGGATTCTTAAATAACAAAACTATTGAAAATTTTTGGTTCCGCATAGTCGGTTCGGTGAGTCGATGACTGATAATCTATATAAAGAATACATTAAAACGTATAGAATAACGTATTACTAGAACATTTATACCACTCTGGCACGTTCGGATTCTTAAATAACAAAATTATTGAAAATGTTTCGTTCCGCATAGTCGGTTCGGTGAATCGATGACTGATAACCTATATAAAGAATACATTAAAACGTATAGGATAACGTATTACTAGAACATTTATACCACTCTGGCACGTTCGGATTCTTAAATAACTATATTATTGAAAATGTTTCGTTCCGCATAGTCGGTTCGGTGAATCGATGACTGATAACCTATATAAAGAATACATTAAAACGTGTAGAATAACGTATTACTAGAACATTTATACCACTCTGGCACGTTCGGATTCTTAAATAACTAAATTATTGAAAATGTTTCGTTCCGCATAGTCGGTTCGGTGAATCGATGACTGATAACCTATATAAAGAATACATTAAAACGTATAGAATAACGTATTACTAGAACATTTATACCACTTTGGCACGTTCGGATTCTTAAATAACTATATTATTGAAAATGTTTCGTTCCGCATAGTCGGTTCGGTGAATCGATGACTGACAAGCTATATAAAAAAACATTAAAATGTATAGAATAACGTATTACTAGAACATTTATACCACTTTGGCACGTTCGGATTCATAAATAACAAAAGTAGTGAAAATGTTTCATTCCACATAGCCGGTTCGGTGAATCGATGACTGATAACCTATATAAAAAAAAATTAACACGTATAGAGTAACGTATTACTAGAACATTTATTCCACTTTGGCACGTTCGGATTCTTAAATAACAAAATTATTGAAAATTTTTCGTTCCGTATAGGCGGCTCGGTTTAACGATGACTGATAACCTATATAAAAAACAATTAACACGTATAGGATAACGTATTACTAGAACGTTTATACCACTTTGGCACGTTCGGATTTGTAAATAACAAAATTATTGAAAATTTTTCGTTTCGCATAGTCGGTTCGGTGAATCGATGACTGACAACGTATATAAAAAAACATTAAAATGTATAGAATAACGTATTACTAGAACATTTATACCACTTTGGCACGTTCGGATTCTTAAATAACAAAATTATTGAACATTTTTCGTTCCGTATAGGCGGTTCGGTGAATCGATGACTGAGAACCTATATAAAAAAAAATTAAAACGTATAGTATAACGTATTACTAGAACATTTATACCACTTTGGCACGTTCGGAATCTTAAATAACAAAACTATTGAAAATTTTTCGTTCTGCATAGTCGGTTCGGAGAATCGATGACTGATAACTTATATAAAAAACAATTAACACGTATAGAGTAGCGTATTACTAGAGCATTTATACGACTTTGGCACGTTCGGATTCATAAATAACAAAATTATTGAAAATGTTTCGTTCCGCATAGTCGGTTCAGTGAATCGATGACTAACAAGCTATATAAAAAAACATTAAAATGTATAGAATAACGTACCACTAGAACATTTATACCACTTTGGCACGTTCGGATTCTTAAATAACAAAATTATTGAAAATTTTTCGTTCCGCATAGTCGGTTCGGTGAATCGATGACTGATAACCTATATAAAGAATACATTAAAACGTATAGAATAACGTATTACTAGAACATTTATACCACTCTGGCACGTTCGGATTCTTAAATAACTAAATTATTGAAAATGTTTCGTTCCGCATAGTCGGTTCGGTGAATCGATGACTGACAACCTATATAAAAAAACATTAAAGCGTATAGAATAACGTATTACTAGAACATTTATACCCCTTTGGCACGTTCGGATTCTTAAATAACAAAACTATTGAAAATTTTTGGTTCCGCATAGTCGGTTCGGTGAATCGATGACTGATAACCTATATAAAGAATACATTAAAACGTATAGAATAACTATTACTAGAACATTTATACCACTCTGGCACGTTCGGATTCTTAAATAACAAAATTATTGATAATGTTTCGTTCCGCATAGTCGGTTCGGTGAATCGATGACTGATAACCTATATAAAGAATACATTAAAACGTATAGAATAACGTATTCCTAGAACATTTATACCACTTTGGCACGTTCGGATTCTTAAATAACTATATTATTGAAAATGTTTCGTTCCGCATAGTCGGTTCGGTGAATCGATGACTGATAACCTATATAAAGAATACATTAAAACGTGTAGAATAACGTATTACTAGAACATTTATACCACTCTGGCACGTTCGGATTCTTAAATAACTAAATTATTGAAAATGTTTCGTTCCGCATAGTCGGTTCGGTGAATCGATGACTGATAACCTATATAAAGAATACATTAAAACGTATAGAATAACGTATTACTAGAACATTTATACCACTTTGGCACGTTCGGATTCTTAAATAACTATATTATTGAAAATGTTTCGTTCCGCATAGTCGGTTCGGTGAATCGATGACTGACAACCTATATAAAAAAACATTAAAGCGTATAGAATAACGTATTACTAGAACATTTATACCACTTTGGCACGTTCGGATTCTTAAATAACTATATTATTGAAAATGTTTCGTTCCGCATAGTCGGTTCGGTGAATCGATGACTGATAACCTATATAAAGAATACATTAAAACGTGTAGAATAACGTATTACTAGAACATTTATACCACTCTGGCACGTTCGGATTCTTAAATAACTAAATTATTGAAAATGTTTCGTTCCGCATAGTCGGTTCGGTGAATCGATGACTGATAACCTATATAAAGAATACATTAAAACGTATAGAATAACGTATTACTAGAACATTTATACCACTTTGGCACGTTCGGATTCTTAAATAACTATATTATTGAAAATGTTTCGTTCCGCATAGTCGGTTCGGTGAATCGATGACTGACAACCTATATAAAAAAACATTAAAGCGTATAGAATAACGTATTACTAGAACATTTATACCACTTTGGCACGTTCGGATTCTTAAATAACAAAACTATTGAAAATTTTTGGTTCCGCATAGTCGGTTCGGTGAATCGATGACTGATAACCTATATAAAGAATACATTAAAACGTATAGAATAACTATTACTAGAACATTTATACCACTCTGGCACGTTCGGATTCTTAAATAACAAAATTATTGAAAATGTTTCGTTCCGCATAGTCGGTTCGGTGAATCGATGACTGATAACCTATATAAAGAATACATTAAAACGTATAGAATAACGTATTCCTAGAACATTTATACCACTTTGGCACGTTCGGATTCTTAAATAACAAAATTATTGAAAATATTTCGTTCCGTATAGGCGGCTCGGTGAATCGATGACTGATAACCTATATAAAGAATACATTAAAACGTGTAGAATAACGTATTACTAGAACATTTATACCACTCTGGCACGTTCGGATTCTTAAATAACTAAATTATTGAAAATGTTTCGTTCCGCATAGTCGGTTCGGTGAATCGATGACTGATAACCTATATAAAGAATACATTAAAACGTATAGAATAACGTATTACTAGAACATTTATACCACTTTGGTACGTTCGGATTCTTAAATAACTATATTATTGAAAATGTTTCGTTCCGCATAGTCGGTTCGGTGAATCGATGACTGACAACCTATATAAAAAAACATTAAAGCGTATAGAATAACGTATTACTAGAACGTTTATACCACTTTGGCACGTTCGGATTTGTAAATAACAAAATTATTGAAAATTTTTCGTTTCGCATAGTCGGTTCGGTGAATCGATGACTGACAACGTATATAAAAAAACATTAAAATGTATAGAATAACGTATTACTAGAACATTTATACCACTTTGGCACGTTCGGATTCTTAAATAACAAAATTATTGAACATTTTTCGTTCCGTATAGGCGGTTCGGTGAATCGATGACTGAGAACCTATATAAAAAAAAATTAAAACGTATAGTATAACGTATTACTAGAACATTTATACCACTTTGGCACGTTCGGAATCTTAAATAACAAAACTATTGAAAATTTTTCGTTCTGCATAGTCGGTTCGGAGAATCGATGACTGATAACTTATATAAAAAACAATTAACACGTATAGAGTAACGTATTACTAGAGCATTTATACGACTTTGGCACGTTCGGATTCATAAATAACAAAATTATTGAAAATGTTTCGTTCCGCATAGTCGGTTCAGTGAATCGATGACTAACAAGCTATATAAAAAAACATTAAAATGTATAGAATAACGTATTACTAGAACATTTATACCACTTTGGCACGTTCGGATTCTTAAATAACAAAACTATTGAAAATTTTTGGTTCCGCATAGTCGGTTCGGTGAATCGATGACTGATAACCTATATAAAGAATACATTAAAACGTATAGAATAACTATTACTAGAACATTTATACCACTCTGGCACGTTCGGATTCTTAAATAACAAAATTATTGAACATTTTTCGTTCCGTATAGGCGGTTCGGTGAATCGATGACTGAGAACCTATATAAAAAAAAATTAAAACGTATAGAATAACGTATTACTAGAACATTTATACCACTTTGGCACGTTCGGATTCTTAAATAACTATATTATTGAAAATGTTTCGTCCCGCATAGTCGGTTCGGTGAATCGATGACTGACAACCTATATAAAAAAACATTAAAGCGTATAGAATAACGTATTACTAGAACATTTATACCACTTTGGCACGTTCGGATTCTTAAATAACAAAACTATTGAAAATTTTTGGTTCCGCATAGTCGGTTCGGTGAATCGATGACTGATAACCTATATAAAGAATACATTAAAACGTATAGAATAACGTATTACTAGAACATTTATACCACTCTGGCATGTTCGGATTCTTAAATAACTAAATTATTGAAAATGTTTCGTTCCGCATAGTCGGTTCGGTGAATCGATGACTGACAACCTATATAAAAAAAACATTAAAGCGTATAGAATAACGTATTACTAGAACATTTATACCACTTTGGCACGTTCGGATTCTTAAATAACAAAACTATTGAAAATTTTTGGTTCCGCATAGTCGGTTCGGTGAGTCGATGACTGATAACCTATATAAAGAATACATTAAAACGTATAGAATAACGTATTACTAGAACATTTATACCACTCTGGCACGTTCGGATTCTTAAATAACAAAATTATTGAAAATGTTTCGTTCCGCATAGTCGGTTCGGTGAATCGATGACTGATAACCTATATAAAGAATACATTAAAACGTATAGGATAACGTATTACTAGAACATTTATACCACTCTGGCACGTTCGGATTCTTAAATAACAAAACTATTGAAAATTTTTGGTTCCGCATAGTCGGTTCGGTGAATCGATGACTGATAACCTATATAAAGAATACATTAAAACGTATAGAATAACTATTACTAGAACATTTATACCACTCTGGCACGTTCGGATTCTTAAATAACAAAATTATTGATAATGTTTCGTTCCGCATAGTCGGTTCGGTGAATCGATGACTGATAACCTATATAAAGAATACATTAAAACGTATAGGATAACGTATTACTAGAACATTTATACCACTCTGGCACGTTCGGATTCTTAAATAACTAAATTATTGAAAATGTTTCGTTCCGCATAGTCGGTTCGGTGAATCGATGACTGACAACCTATATAAAAAAAACATTAAAGCGTATAGAATAACGTATTACTAGAACATTTATACCACTTTGGCACGTTCGGATTCTTAAATAACAAAACTATTGAAAATGTTTCGTTCCGCATAGTCGGTTCGGTGAATCGATGACTGATAACCTATATAAAGAATACATTAAAACGTATAGGATAACGTATTACTAGAACATTTATACCACTCTGGCACGTTCGGATTCTTAAATAACTATATTATTGAAAATGTTTCGTTCCGCATAGTCGGTTCGGTGAATCGATGACTGATAACCTATATAAAGAATACATTAAAACGTGTAGAATAACGTATTACTAGAACATTTATACCACTCTGGCACGTTCGGATTCTTAAATAACTAAATTATTGAAAATGTTTCGTTCCGCATAGTCGGTTCGGTGAATCGATGACTGATAACCTATATAAGTAATACATTAAAACGTATAGAATAACGTATTACTAGAACATTTATACCACTTTGGCACGTTCGGATTCTTAAATAACTATATTATTGAAAATGTTTCGTTCCGCATAGTCGGTTCGGTGAATCGATGACTGACAACCTATATAAAAAAACATTAAAGCGTATAGAATAACGTATTACTAGAACGTTTATACCACTTTGGCACGTTCGGATTTGTAAATAACAAAATTATTGAAAATTTTTCGTTTCGCATAGTCGGTTCGGTGAATCGATGACTGACAACGTATATAAAAAAACATTAAAATGTATAGAATAACGTATTACTAGAACATTTATACCACTTTGGCACGTTCGGATTCTTAAATAACTATATTATTGAAAATGTTTCGTCCCGCATAGTCGGTTCGGTGAATCGATGACTGACAACCTATATAAAAAAACATTAAAGCGTATAGAATAACGTATTACTAGAACATTTATACCACTTTGGCACGTTCGGATTCTTAAATAACAAAACTATTGAAAATTTTTGGTTCCGCATAGTCGGTTCGGTGAATCGATGACTGATAACCTATATAAAGAATACATTAAAACGTATAGAATAACGTATTACTAGAACATTTATACCACTCTGGCATGTTCGGATTCTTAAATAACTAAATTATTGAAAATGTTTCGTTCCGCATAGTCGGTTCGGTGAATCGATGACTGACAACCTATATAAAAAAAACATTAAAGCGTATAGAATAACGTATTACTAGAACATTTATACCACTTTGGCACGTTCGGATTCTTAAATAACAAAACTATTGAAAATTTTTGGTTCCGCATAGTCGGTTCGGTGAGTCGATGACTGATAACCTATATAAAGAATACATTAAAACGTATAGAATAACGTATTACTAGAACATTTATACCACTCTGGCACGTTCGGATTCTTAAATAACAAAATTATTGAAAATGTTTCGTTCCGCATAGTCGGTTCGGTGAATCGATGACTGATAACCTATATAAAGAATACATTAAAACGTATAGGATAACGTATTACTAGAACATTTATACCACTCTGGCACGTTCGGATTCTTAAATAACAAAACTATTGAAAATTTTTGGTTCCGCATAGTCGGTTCGGTGAATCGATGACTGATAACCTATATAAAGAATACATTAAAACGTATAGAATAACTATTACTAGAACATTTATACCACTCTGGCACGTTCGGATTCTTAAATAACAAAATTATTGATAATGTTTCGTTCCGCATAGTCGGTTCGGTGAATCGATGACTGATAACCTATATAAAGAATACATTAAAACGTATAGGATAACGTATTACTAGAACATTTATACCACTCTGGCACGTTCGGAATCTTAAATAACAAAACTATTGAAAATTTTTCGTTCTGCATAGTCGGTTCGGAGAATCGATGACTGATAACTTATATAAAAAACAATTAACACGTATAGAGTAACGTATTACTAGAGCATTTATACGACTTTGGCACGTTCGGATTCATAAATAACAAAATTATTGAAAATGTTTCGTTCCGCATAGTCGGTTCAGTGAATCGATGACTAACAAGCTATATAAAAAAACATTAAAATGTATAGAATAACGTACCACTAGAACATTTATACCACTTTGGCACGTTCGGATTCTTAAATAACAAAATTATTGAAAATTTTTCGTTCCGCATAGTTGGTTCGGTGAATCGATGACTGATAACCTATATAAAGAATACATTAAAACGTATAGAATAACGTATTACTAGAACATTTATACCACTTTGGCACGTTCGGATTCTTAAATAACAAAACTATTGAAAATTTTTGGTTCCGCATAGTCGGTTCGGTGAGTCGATGACTGATAACCTATATAAAGAATACATTAAAACGTATAGAATAACGTATTACTAGAACATTTATACCACTCTGGCACGTTCGGATTCTTAAATAACAAAATTATTGAAAATGTTTCGTTCCGCATAGTCGGTTCGGTGAATCGATGACTGATAACCTATATAAAGAATACATTAAAACGTATAGGATAACGTATTACTAGAACATTTATACCACTCTGGCACGTTCGGATTCTTAAATAACTATATTATTGAAAATGTTTCGTTCCGCATAGTCGGTTCGGTGAATCGATGACTGATAACCTATATAAAGAATACATTAAAACGTGTAGAATAACGTATTACTAGAACATTTATACCACTCTGGCACGTTCGGATTCTTAAATAACTAAATTATTGAAAATGTTTCGTTCCGCATAGTCGGTTCGGTGAATCGATGACTGATAACCTATATAAAGAATACATTAAAACGTATAGAATAACGTATTACTAGAACATTTATACCACTTTGGCACGTTCGGATTCTTAAATAACTATATTATTGAAAATGTTTCGTTCCGCATAGTCGGTTCGGTGAATCGATGACTGACAACCTATATAAAAAAACATTAAAGCGTATAGAATAACGTATTACTAGAACATTTATACCACTTTGGCACGTTCGGATTCTTAAATAACAAAACTATTGAAAATTTTTGGTTCCGCATAGTCGGTTCGGTGAATCGATGACTGATAACCTATATAAAGAATACATTAAAACGTATAGAATAACTATTACTAGAACATTTATACCACTCTGGCACGTTCGGATTCTTAAATAACAAAATTATTGAAAATGTTTCGTTCCGCATAGTCGGTTCGGTGAATCGATGACTGATAAACTATATAAAGAATACATTAAAACGTATAGAATAACGTATTCCTAGAACATTTATACCACTTTGGCACGTTCGGATTCTTAAATAACAAAATTATTGAAAATATTTCGTTCCGTATAGGCGGCTCGGTGAATCGATGACTGATTACCTATCTAAAGAATACATTAAAACGTATAGAATAACGTATTACTAGAACATTTATACCACTCTGGCATGTTCGGATTCTTAAATAACTAAATTATTGAAAATGTTTCGTTCCGCATAGTCGGTTCGGTGAATCGATGACTGACAACCTATATAAAAAAAACATTAAAGCGTATAGAATAACGTATTACTAGAACATTTATACCACTTTGGCACGTTCGGATTCTTAAATAACAAAACTATTGAAAATTTTTGGTTCCGCATAGTCGGTTCGGTGAGTCGATGACTGATAACCTATATAAAGAATACATTAAAACGTGTAGAATAACGTATTACTAGAACATTTATACCACTCTGGCACGTTCGGATTCTTAAATAACTAAATTATTGAAAATGTTTCGTTCCGCATAGTCGGTTCGGTGAATCGATGACTGATAACCTATATAAAGAATACATTAAAACGTATAGAATAACGTATTACTAGAACATTTATACCACTTTGGCACGTTCGGATTCTTAAATAACTATATTATTGAAAATGTTTCGTTCCGCATAGTCGGTTCGGTGAATCGATGACTGACAACCTATATAAAAAAACATTAAAGCGTATAGAATAACGTATTACTAGAACATTTATACCACTTTGGCACGTTCGGATTCTTAAATAACAAAACTATTGAAAATTTTTGGTTCCGCATAGTCGGTTCGGTGAATCGATGACTGATAACCTATATAAAGAATACATTAAAACGTATAGAATAACTATTACTAGAACATTTATACCACTCTGGCACGTTCGGATTCTTAAATAACAAAATTATTGAAAATGTTTCGTTCCGCATAGTCGGTTCGGTGAATCGATGACTGATAACCTATATAAAGAATACATTAAAACGTATAGAATAACGTATTCCTAGAACATTTATACCACTTTGGCACGTTCGGATTCTTAAATAACAAAATTATTGAAAATATTTCGTTCCGTATAGGCGGCTCGGTGAATCGATGACTGATAACCTATATAAAGAATACATTAAAACGTGTAGAATAACGTATTACTAGAACATTTATACCACTTTGGCACGTTCGGATTCATAAATAACAAAAGTAGTGAAAATGTTTCATTCCACATAGCCGGTTCGGTGAATCGATGACTGATAACCTATATAAAAAAAAATTAACACGTATAGAGTAACGTATTACTAGAACATTTATTCCACTTTGGCACGTTCGGATTCTTAAATAACAAAATTATTGAAAATTTTTCGTTCCGTATAGGCGGCTCGGTTTAACGATGACTGATAACCTATATAAAAAACAATTAACACGTATAGGATAACGTATTACTAGAACGTTTATACCACTTTGGCACGTTCGGATTTGTAAATAACAAAATTATTGAAAATTTTTCGTTTCGCATAGTCGGTTCGGTGAATCGATGACTGACAACGTATATAAAAAAACATTAAAATGTATAGAATAACGTATTACTAGAACATTTATACCACTTTGGCACGTTCGGATTCTTAAATAACAAAATTATTGAACATTTTTCGTTCCGTATAGGCGGTTCGGTGAATCGATGACTGAGAACCTATATAAAAAAAAATTAAAACGTATAGTATAACGTATTACTAGAACATTTATACCACTTTGGCACGTTCGGAATCTTAAATAACAAAACTATTGAAAATTTTTCGTTCTGCATAGTCGGTTCGGAGAATCGATGACTGATAACTTATATAAAAAACAATTAACACGTATAGAGTAGCGTATTACTAGAGCATTTATACGACTTTGGCACGTTCGGATTCATAAATAACAAAATTATTGAAAATGTTTCGTTCCGCATAGTCGGTTCAGTGAATCGATGACTAACAAGCTATATAAAAAAACATTAAAATGTATAGAATAACGTACCACTAGAACATTTATACCACTTTGGCACGTTCGGATTCTTAAATAAAAAAATTATTGAAAATTTTTCGTTCCGCATAGTCGGTTCGGTGAATCGATGACTGATAACCTATATAAAGAATACATTAAAACGTATAGAATAACGTATTACTAGAACATTTATACCACTCTGGCACGTTCGGATTCTTAAATAACTAAATTATTGAAAATGTTTCGTTCCGCATAGTCGGTTCGGTGAATCGATGACTGACAACCTATATAAAAAAACATTAAAGCGTATAGAATAACGTATTACTAGAACATTTATACCCCTTTGGCACGTTCGGATTCTTAAATAACAAAACTATTGAAAATTTTTGGTTCCGCATAGTCGGTTCGGTGAATCGATGACTGATAACCTATATAAAGAATACATTAAAACGTATAGAATAACTATTACTAGAACATTTATACCACTCTGGCACGTTCGGATTCTTAAATAACAAAATTATTGATAATGTTTCGTTCCGCATAGTCGGTTCGGTGAATCGATGACTGATAACCTATATAAAGAATACATTAAAACGTATAGAATAACGTATTCCTAGAACATTTATACCACTTTGGCACGTTCGGATTCTTAAATAACTATATTATTGAAAATGTTTCGTTCCGCATAGTCGGTTCGGTGAATCGATGACTGATAACCTATATAAAGAATACATTAAAACGTGTAGAATAACGTATTACTAGAACATTTATACCACTCTGGCACGTTCGGATTCTTAAATAACTAAATTATTGAAAATGTTTCGTTCCGCATAGTCGGTTCGGTGAATCGATGACTGATAACCTATATAAAGAATACATTAAAACGTATAGAATAACGTATTACTAGAACATTTATACCACTTTGGCACGTTCGGATTCTTAAATAACTATATTATTGAAAATGTTTCGTTCCGCATAGTCGGTTCGGTGAATCGATGACTGACAACCTATATAAAAAAACATTAAAGCGTATAGAATAACGTATTACTAGAACATTTATACCACTTTGGCACGTTCGGATTCTTAAATAACAAAACTATTGAAAATTTTTGGTTCCGCATAGTCGGTTCGGTGAATCGATGACTGATAACCTATATAAAGAATACATTAAAACGTGTAGAATAACGTATTACTAGAACATTTATACCACTCTGGCACGTTCGGATTCTTAAATAACTAAATTATTGAAAATGTTTCGTTCCGCATAGTCGGTTCGGTGAATCGATGACTGATAACCTATATAAAGAATACATTAAAACGTATAGAATAACGTATTACTAGAACATTTATACCACTTTGGCACGTTCGGATTCTTAAATAACTATATTATTGAAAATGTTTCGTTCCGCATAGTCGGTTCGGTGAATCGATGACTGACAACCTATATAAAAAAACATTAAAGCGTATAGAATAACGTATTACTAGAACATTTATACCACTTTGGCACGTTCGGATTCTTAAATAACAAAACTATTGAAAATTTTTGGTTCCGCATAGTCGGTTCGGTGAATCGATGACTGATAACCTATATAAAGAATACATTAAAACGTATAGAATAACTATTACTAGAACATTTATACCACTCTGGCACGTTCGGATTCTTAAATAACAAAATTATTGAAAATGTTTCGTTCCGCATAGTCGGTTCGGTGAATCGATGACTGATAACCTATATAAAGAATACATTAAAACGTATAGAATAACGTATTCCTAGAACATTTATACCACTTTGGCACGTTCGGATTCTTAAATAACAAAATTATTGAAAATATTTCGTTCCGTATAGGCGGCTCGGTGAATCGATGACTGATAACCTATATAAAGAATACATTAAAACGTGTAGAATAACGTATTACTAGAACATTTATACCACTCTGGCACGTTCGGATTCTTAAATAACTATATTATTGAAAATGTTTCGTTCCGCATAGTCGGTTCGGTGAATCGATGACTGATAACCTATATAAAGAATACATTAAAACGTATAGAATAACGTATTACTAGAACATTTATACCACTTTGGCACGTTCGGATTCTTAAATAACTATATTATTGAAAATGTTTCGTTCCGCATAGTCGGTTCGGTGAATCGATGACTGACAACCTATATAAAAAAACATTAAAGCGTATAGAATAACGTATTACTAGAACATTTATACCACTTTGGCACGTTCGGATTCTTAAATAACAAAACTATTGAAAATTTTTGGTTCCGCATAGTCGGTTCGGTGAATCGATGACTGATAACCTATATAAAGAATACATTAAAACGTATAGAATAACTATTACTAGAACATTTATACCACTCTGGCACGTTCGGATTCTTAAATAACAAAATTATTGAAAATGTTTCGTTCCGCATAGTCGGTTCGGTGAATCGATGACTGATAAACTATATAAAGAATACATTAAAACGTATAGAATAACGTATTCCTAGAACATTTATACCACTTTGGCACGTTCGGATTCTTAAATAACAAAATTATTGAAAATATTTCGTTCCGTATAGGCGGCTCGGTGAATCGATGACTGATTACCTATCTAAAGAATACATTAAAACGTATAGAATAACGTATTACTAGAACATTTATACCACTCTGGCATGTTCGGATTCTTAAATAACTAAATTATTGAAAATGTTTCGTTCCGCATAGTCGGTTCGGTGAATCGATGACTGACAACCTATATAAAAAAAACATTAAAGCGTATAGAATAACGTATTACTAGAACATTTATACCACTTTGGCACGTTCGGATTCTTAAATAACAAAACTATTGAAAATTTTTGGTTCCGCATAGTCGGTTCGGTGAGTCGATGACTGATAACCTATATAAAGAATACATTAAAACGTGTAGAATAACGTATTACTAGAACATTTATACCACTCTGGCACGTTCGGATTCTTAAATAACTAAATTATTGAAAATGTTTCGTTCCGCATAGTCGGTTCGGTGAATCGATGACTGATAACCTATATAAAGAATACATTAAAACGTATAGAATAACGTATTACTAGAACATTTATACCACTTTGGCACGTTCGGATTCTTAAATAACTATATTATTGAAAATGTTTCGTTCCGCATAGTCGGTTCGGTGAATCGATGACTGACAACCTATATAAAAAAACATTAAAGCGTATAGAATAACGTATTACTAGAACATTTATACCACTTTGGCACGTTCGGATTCTTAAATAACAAAACTATTGAAAATTTTTGGTTCCGCATAGTCGGTTCGGTGAATCGATGACTGATAACCTATATAAAGAATACATTAAAACGTATAGAATAACGTATTCCTAGAACATTTATACCACTTTGGCACGTTCGGATTCTTAAATAACAAAATTATTGAAAATATTTCGTTCCGTATAGGCGGCTCGGTGAATCGATGACTGATAACCTATATAAAGAATACATTAAAACGTGTAGAATAACGTATTACTAGAACATTTATACCACTTTGGCACGTTCGGATTCATAAATAACAAAAGTAGTGAAAATGTTTCATTCCACATAGCCGGTTCGGTGAATCGATGACTGATAACCTATATAAAAAAAAATTAACACGTATAGAGTAACGTATTACTAGAACATTTATTCCACTTTGGCACGTTCGGATTCTTAAATAACAAAATTATTGAAAATTTTTCGTTCCGTATAGGCGGCTCGGTTTAACGATGACTGATAACCTATATAAAAAACAATTAACACGTATAGGATAACGTATTACTAGAACGTTTATACCACTTTGGCACGTTCGGATTTGTAAATAACAAAATTATTGAAAATTTTTCGTTTCGCATAGTCGGTTCGGTGAATCGATGACTGACAACGTATATAAAAAAACATTAAAATGTATAGAATAACGTATTACTAGAACATTTATACCACTTTGGCACGTTCGGATTCTTAAATAACAAAATTATTGAACATTTTTCGTTCCGTATAGGCGGTTCGGTGAATCGATGACTGAGAACCTATATAAAAAAAAATTAAAACGTATAGTATAACGTATTACTAGAACATTTATACCACTTTGGCACGTTCGGAATCTTAAATAACAAAACTATTGAAAATTTTTCGTTCTGCATAGTCGGTTCGGAGAATCGATGACTGATAACTTATATAAAAAACAATTAACACGTATAGAGTAGCGTATTACTAGAGCATTTATACGACTTTGGCACGTTCGGATTCATAAATAACAAAATTATTGAAAATGTTTCGTTCCGCATAGTCGGTTCAGTGAATCGATGACTAACAAGCTATATAAAAAAACATTAAAATGTATAGAATAACGTACCACTAGAACATTTATACCACTTTGGCACGTTCGGATTCTTAAATAACAAAATTATTGAAAATTTTTCGTTCCGCATAGTCGGTTCGGTGAATCGATGACTGATAACCTATATAAAGAATACATTAAAACGTATAGAATAACGTATTACTAGAACATTTATACCACTCTGGCACGTTCGGATTCTTAAATAACTAAATTATTGAAAATGTTTCGTTCCGCATAGTCGGTTCGGTGAATCGATGACTGACAACCTATATAAAAAAACATTAAAGCGTATAGAATAACGTATTACTAGAACATTTATACCCCTTTGGCACGTTCGGATTCTTAAATAACAAAACTATTGAAAATTTTTGGTTCCGCATAGTCGGTTCGGTGAATCGATGACTGATAACCTATATAAAGAATACATTAAAACGTATAGAATAACTATTACTAGAACATTTATACCACTCTGGCACGTTCGGATTCTTAAATAACAAAATTATTGATAATGTTTCGTTCCGCATAGTCGGTTCGGTGAATCGATGACTGATAACCTATATAAAGAATACATTAAAACGTATAGAATAACGTATTCCTAGAACATTTATACCACTTTGGCACGTTCGGATTCTTAAATAACTATATTATTGAAAATGTTTCGTTCCGCATAGTCGGTTCGGTGAATCGATGACTGATAACCTATATAAAGAATACATTAAAACGTGTAGAATAACGTATTACTAGAACATTTATACCACTCTGGCACGTTCGGATTCTTAAATAACTAAATTATTGAAAATGTTTCGTTCCGCATAGTCGGTTCGGTGAATCGATGACTGATAACCTATATAAAGAATACATTAAAACGTATAGAATAACGTATTACTAGAACATTTATACCACTTTGGCACGTTCGGATTCTTAAATAACTATATTATTGAAAATGTTTCGTTCCGCATAGTCGGTTCGGTGAATCGATGACTGACAACCTATATAAAAAAACATTAAAGCGTATAGAATAACGTATTACTAGAACATTTATACCACTTTGGCACGTTCGGATTCTTAAATAACAAAACTATTGAAAATTTTTGGTTCCGCATAGTCGGTTCGGTGAATCGATGACTGATAACCTATATAAAGAATACATTAAAACGTGTAGAATAACGTATTACTAGAACATTTATACCACTCTGGCACGTTCGGATTCTTAAATAACTAAATTATTGAAAATGTTTCGTTCCGCATAGTCGGTTCGGTGAATCGATGACTGATAACCTATATAAAGAATACATTAAAACGTATAGAATAACGTATTACTAGAACATTTATACCACTTTGGCACGTTCGGATTCTTAAATAACTATATTATTGAAAATGTTTCGTTCCGCATAGTCGGTTCGGTGAATCGATGACTGACAACCTATATAAAAAAACATTAAAGCGTATAGAATAACGTATTACTAGAACATTTATACCACTTTGGCACGTTCGGATTCTTAAATAACAAAACTATTGAAAATTTTTGGTTCCGCATAGTCGGTTCGGTGAATCGATGACTGATAACCTATATAAAGAATACATTAAAACGTATAGAATAACTATTACTAGAACATTTATACCACTCTGGCACGTTCGGATTCTTAAATAACAAAATTATTGAAAATGTTTCGTTCCGCATAGTCGGTTCGGTGAATCGATGACTGATAACCTATATAAAGAATACATTAAAACGTATAGAATAACGTATTCCTAGAACATTTATACCACTTTGGCACGTTCGGATTCTTAAATAACAAAATTATTGAAAATATTTCGTTCCGTATAGGCGGCTCGGTGAATCGATGACTGATAACCTATATAAAGAATACATTAAAACGTGTAGAATAACGTATTACTAGAACATTTATACCACTCTGGCACGTTCGGATTCTTAAATAACTAAATTATTGAAAATGTTTCGTTCCGCATAGTCGGTTCGGTGAATCGATGACTGATAACCTATATAAAGAATACATTAAAACGTATAGAATAACGTATTACTAGAACATTTATACCACTTTGGTACGTTCGGATTCTTAAATAACTATATTATTGAAAATGTTTCGTTCCGCATAGTCGGTTCGGTGAATCGATGACTGACAACCTATATAAAAAAACATTAAAGCGTATAGAATAACGTATTACTAGAACGTTTATACCACTTTGGCACGTTCGGATTTGTAAATAACAAAATTATTGAAAATTTTTCGTTTCGCATAGTCGGTTCGGTGAATCGATGACTGACAACGTATATAAAAAAACATTAAAATGTATAGAATAACGTATTACTAGAACATTTATACCACTTTGGCACGTTCGGATTCTTAAATAACAAAATTATTGAACATTTTTCGTTCCGTATAGGCGGTTCGGTGAATCGATGACTGAGAACCTATATAAAAAAAAATTAAAACGTATAGTATAACGTATTACTAGAACATTTATACCACTTTGGCACGTTCGGAATCTTAAATAACAAAACTATTGAAAATTTTTCGTTCTGCATAGTCGGTTCGGAGAATCGATGACTGATAACTTATATAAAAAACAATTAACACGTATAGAGTAACGTATTACTAGAGCATTTATACGACTTTGGCACGTTCGGATTCATAAATAACAAAATTATTGAAAATGTTTCGTTCCGCATAGTCGGTTCAGTGAATCGATGACTAACAAGCTATATAAAAAAACATTAAAATGTATAGAATAACGTATTACTAGAACATTTATACCACTTTGGCACGTTCGGATTCTTAAATAACAAAACTATTGAAAATTTTTGGTTCCGCATAGTCGGTTCGGTGAATCGATGACTGATAACCTATATAAAGAATACATTAAAACGTATAGAATAACTATTACTAGAACATTTATACCACTCTGGCACGTTCGGATTCTTAAATAACAAAATTATTGATAATGTTTCGTTCCGCATAGTCGGTTCGGTGAATCGATGACTGATAACCTATATAAAGAATACATTAAAACGTATAGGATAACGTATTACTAGAACATTTATACCACTCTGGCACGTTCGGATTCTTAAATAACTATATTATTGAAAATGTTTCGTTCCGCATAGTCGGTTCGGTGAATCGATGACTGATAACCTATATAAAGAATACATTAAAACGTGTAGAATAACGTATTACTAGAACATTTATACCACTCTGGCACGTTCGGATTCTTAAATAACTAAATTATTGAAAATGTTTCGTTCCGCATAGTCGGTTCGGTGAATCGATGACTGATAACCTATATAAAGAATACATTAAAACGTATAGAATAACGTATTACTAGAACATTTATACCACTTTGGCACGTTCGGATTCTTAAATAACTATATTATTGAAAATGTTTCGTCCCGCATAGTCGGTTCGGTGAATCGATGACTGACAACCTATATAAAAAAACATTAAAGCGTATAGAATAACGTATTACTAGAACATTTATACCACTTTGGCACGTTCGGATTCTTAAATAACAAAACTATTGAAAATTTTTGGTTCCGCATAGTCGGTTCGGTGAATCGATGACTGATAACCTATATAAAGAATACATTAAAACGTATAGAATAACGTATTACTAGAACATTTATACCACTCTGGCACGTTCGGATTCTTAAATAACAAAATTATTGAAAATGTTTCGTTCCGCATAGTCGGTTCGGTGAATCGATGACTGATAACCTATATAAAGAATACATTAAAACGTATAGGATAACGTATTACTAGAACATTTATACCACTCTGGCACGTTCGGATTCTTAAATAACAAAACTATTGAAAATTTTTGGTTCCGCATAGTCGGTTCGGTGAATCGATGACTGATAACCTATATAAAGAATACATTAAAACGTATAGAATAACTATTACTAGAACATTTATACCACTCTGGCACGTTCGGATTCTTAAATAACAAAATTATTGATAATGTTTCGTTCCGCATAGTCGGTTCGGTGAATCGATGACTGATAACCTATATAAAGAATACATTAAAACGTATAGGATAACGTATTACTAGAACATTTATACCACTCTGGCACGTTCGGATTCTTAAATAACTAAATTATTGAAAATGTTTCGTTCCGCATAGTCGGTTCGGTGAATCGATGACTGACAACCTATATAAAAAAAACATTAAAGCGTATAGAATAACGTATTACTAGAACATTTATACCACTTTGGCACGTTCGGATTCTTAAATAACAAAACTATTGAAAATGTTTCGTTCCGCATAGTCGGTTCGGTGAATCGATGACTGATAACCTATATAAAGAATACATTAAAACGTATAGGATAACGTATTACTAGAACATTTATACCACTCTGGCACGTTCGGATTCTTAAATAACTATATTATTGAAAATGTTTCGTTCCGCATAGTCGGTTCGGTGAATCGATGACTGATAACCTATATAAAGAATACATTAAAACGTGTAGAATAACGTATTACTAGAACATTTATACCACTCTGGCACGTTCGGATTCTTAAATAACTAAATTATTGAAAATGTTTCGTTCCGCATAGTCGGTTCGGTGAATCGATGACTGATAACCTATATAAGTAATACATTAAAACGTATAGAATAACGTATTACTAGAACATTTATACCACTTTGGCACGTTCGGATTCTTAAATAACTATATTATTGAAAATGTTTCGTTCCGCATAGTCGGTTCGGTGAATCGATGACTGACAACCTATATAAAAAAACATTAAAGCGTATAGAATAACGTATTACTAGAACGTTTATACCACTTTGGCACGTTCGGATTTGTAAATAACAAAATTATTGAAAATTTTTCGTTTCGCATAGTCGGTTCGGTGAATCGATGACTGACAACGTATATAAAAAAACATTAAAATGTATAGAATAACGTATTACTAGAACATTTATACCACTTTGGCACGTTCGGATTCTTAAATAACAAAATTATTGAACATTTTTCGTTCCGTATAGGCGGTTCGGTGAATCGATGACTGAGAACCTATATAAAAAAAAATTAAAACGTATAGTATAACGTATTACTAGAACATTTATACCACTTTGGCACGTTCGGAATCTTAAATAACAAAACTATTGAAAATTTTTCGTTCTGCATAGTCGGTTCGGAGAATCGATGACTGATAACTTATATAAAAAACAATTAACACGTATAGAGTAACGTATTACTAGAGCATTTATACGACTTTGGCACGTTCGGATTCATAAATAACAAAATTATTGAAAATGTTTCGTTCCGCATAGTCGGTTCAGTGAATCGATGACTAACAAGCTATATAAAAAAACATTAAAATGTATAGAATAACGTACCACTAGAACATTTATACCACTTTGGCACGTTCGGATTCTTAAATAACAAAATTATTGAAAATTTTTCGTTCCGCATAGTTGGTTCGGTGAATCGATGACTGATAACCTATATAAAGAATACATTAAAACGTATAGAATAACGTATTACTAGAACATTTATACCACTTTGGCACGTTCGGATTCTTAAATAACAAAACTATTGAAAATTTTTGGTTCCGCATAGTCGGTTCGGTGAGTCGATGACTGATAACCTATATAAAGAATACATTAAAACGTATAGAATAACGTATTACTAGAACATTTATACCACTCTGGCACGTTCGGATTCTTAAATAACAAAATTATTGAAAATGTTTCGTTCCGCATAGTCGGTTCGGTGAATCGATGACTGATAACCTATATAAAGAATACATTAAAACGTATAGGATAACGTATTACTAGAACATTTATACCACTCTGGCACGTTCGGATTCTTAAATAACTATATTATTGAAAATGTTTCGTTCCGCATAGTCGGTTCGGTGAATCGATGACTGATAACCTATATAAAGAATACATTAAAACGTGTAGAATAACGTATTACTAGAACATTTATACCACTCTGGCACGTTCGGATTCTTAAATAACTAAATTATTGAAAATGTTTCGTTCCGCATAGTCGGTTCGGTGAATCGATGACTGATAACCTATATAAAGAATACATTAAAACGTATAGAATAACGTATTACTAGAACATTTATACCACTTTGGCACGTTCGGATTCTTAAATAACTATATTATTGAAAATGTTTCGTTCCGCATAGTCGGTTCGGTGAATCGATGACTGACAACCTATATAAAAAAACATTAAAGCGTATAGAATAACGTATTACTAGAACATTTATACCACTTTGGCACGTTCGGATTCTTAAATAACAAAACTATTGAAAATTTTTGGTTCCGCATAGTCGGTTCGGTGAATCGATGACTGATAACCTATATAAAGAATACATTAAAACGTATAGAATAACTATTACTAGAACATTTATACCACTCTGGCACGTTCGGATTCTTAAATAACAAAATTATTGAAAATGTTTCGTTCCGCATAGTCGGTTCGGTGAATCGATGACTGATAAACTATATAAAGAATACATTAAAACGTATAGAATAACGTATTCCTAGAACATTTATACCACTTTGGCACGTTCGGATTCTTAAATAACAAAATTATTGAAAATATTTCGTTCCGTATAGGCGGCTCGGTGAATCGATGACTGATTACCTATCTAAAGAATACATTAAAACGTATAGAATAACGTATTACTAGAACATTTATACCACTCTGGCATGTTCGGATTCTTAAATAACTAAATTATTGAAAATGTTTCGTTCCGCATAGTCGGTTCGGTGAATCGATGACTGACAACCTATATAAAAAAAACATTAAAGCGTATAGAATAACGTATTACTAGAACATTTATACCACTTTGGCACGTTCGGATTCTTAAATAACAAAACTATTGAAAATTTTTGGTTCCGCATAGTCGGTTCGGTGAGTCGATGACTGATAACCTATATAAAGAATACATTAAAACGTGTAGAATAACGTATTACTAGAACATTTATACCACTCTGGCACGTTCGGATTCTTAAATAACTAAATTATTGAAAATGTTTCGTTCCGCATAGTCGGTTCGGTGAATCGATGACTGATAACCTATATAAAGAATACATTAAAACGTATAGAATAACGTATTACTAGAACATTTATACCACTTTGGCACGTTCGGATTCTTAAATAACTATATTATTGAAAATGTTTCGTTCCGCATAGTCGGTTCGGTGAATCGATGACTGACAACCTATATAAAAAAACATTAAAGCGTATAGAATAACGTATTACTAGAACATTTATACCACTTTGGCACGTTCGGATTCTTAAATAACAAAACTATTGAAAATTTTTGGTTCCGCATAGTCGGTTCGGTGAATCGATGACTGATAACCTATATAAAGAATACATTAAAACGTATAGAATAACTATTACTAGAACATTTATACCACTCTGGCACGTTCGGATTCTTAAATAACAAAATTATTGAAAATGTTTCGTTCCGCATAGTCGGTTCGGTGAATCGATGACTGATAACCTATATAAAGAATACATTAAAACGTATAGAATAACGTATTCCTAGAACATTTATACCACTTTGGCACGTTCGGATTCTTAAATAACAAAATTATTGAAAATATTTCGTTCCGTATAGGCGGCTCGGTGAATCGATGACTGATAACCTATATAAAGAATACATTAAAACGTGTAGAATAACGTATTACTAGAACATTTATACCACTCTGGCACGTTCGGATTCTTAAATAACTAAATTATTGAAAATGTTTCGTTCCGCATAGTCGGTTCGGTGAATCGATGACTGATAACCTATATAAAGAATACATTAAAACGTATAGAATAACGTATTACTAGAACATTTATACCACTTTGGCACGTTCGGATTCTTAAATAACTATATTATTGAAAATGTTTCGTTCCGCATAGTCGGTTCGGTGAATCGATGACTGACAACCTATATAAAAAAACATTAAAGCGTATAGAATAACGTATTACTAGAACGTTTATACCACTTTGGCACGTTCGGATTTGTAAATAACAAAATTATTGAAAATTTTTCGTTTCGCATAGTCGGTTCGGTGAATCGATGACTGACAACGTATATAAAAAAACATTAAAATGTATAGAATAACGTATTACTAGAACATTTATACCACTTTGGCACGTTCGGATTCTTAAATAACAAAATTATTGAACATTTTTCGTTCCGTATAGGCGGTTCGGTGAATCGATGACTGAGAACCTATATAAAAAAAAATTAAAACGTATAGTATAACGTATTACTAGAACATTTATACCACTTTGGCACGTTCGGAATCTTAAATAACAAAACTATTGAAAATTTTTCGTTCTGCATAGTCGGTTCGGAGAATCGATGACTGATAACTTATATAAAAAACAATTAACACGTATAGAGTAACGTATTACTAGAGCATTTATACGACTTTGGCACGTTCGGATTCATAAATAACAAAATTATTGAAAATGTTTCGTTCCGCATAGTCGGTTCAGTGAATCGATGACTAACAAGCTATATAAAAAAACATTAAAATGTATAGAATAACGTATTACTAGAACATTTATACCACTTTGGCACGTTCGGATTCTTAAATAACAAAACTATTGAAAATTTTTGGTTCCGCATAGTCGGTTCGGTGAATCGATGACTGATAACCTATATAAAGAATACATTAAAACGTATAGAATAACTATTACTAGAACATTTATACCACTCTGGCACGTTCGGATTCTTAAATAACAAAATTATTGATAATGTTTCGTTCCGCATAGTCGGTTCGGTGAATCGATGACTGATAACCTATATAAAGAATACATTAAAACGTATAGGATAACGTATTACTAGAACATTTATACCACTCTGGCACGTTCGGATTCTTAAATAACTATATTATTGAAAATGTTTCGTTCCGCATAGTCGGTTCGGTGAATCGATGACTGATAACCTATATAAAGAATACATTAAAACGTGTAGAATAACGTATTACTAGAACATTTATACCACTCTGGCACGTTCGGATTCTTAAATAACTAAATTATTGAAAATGTTTCGTTCCGCATAGTCGGTTCGGTGAATCGATGACTGATAACCTATATAAAGAATACATTAAAACGTATAGAATAACGTATTACTAGAACATTTATACCACTTTGGCACGTTCGGATTCTTAAATAACTATATTATTGAAAATGTTTCGTCCCGCATAGTCGGTTCGGTGAATCGATGACTGACAACCTATATAAAAAAACATTAAAGCGTATAGAATAACGTATTACTAGAACATTTATACCACTTTGGCACGTTCGGATTCTTAAATAACAAAACTATTGAAAATTTTTGGTTCCGCATAGTCGGTTCGGTGAATCGATGACTGATAACCTATATAAAGAATACATTAAAACGTATAGAATAACGTATTACTAGAACATTTATACCACTCTGGCATGTTCGGATTCTTAAATAACTAAATTATTGAAAATGTTTCGTTCCGCATAGTCGGTTCGGTGAATCGATGACTGACAACCTATATAAAAAAAACATTAAAGCGTATAGAATAACGTATTACTAGAACATTTATACCACTTTGGCACGTTCGGATTCTTAAATAACAAAACTATTGAAAATTTTTGGTTCCGCATAGTCGGTTCGGTGAGTCGATGACTGATAACCTATATAAAGAATACATTAAAACGTATAGAATAACGTATTACTAGAACATTTATACCACTCTGGCACGTTCGGATTCTTAAATAACAAAATTATTGAAAATGTTTCGTTCCGCATAGTCGGTTCGGTGAATCGATGACTGATAACCTATATAAAGAATACATTAAAACGTATAGGATAACGTATTACTAGAACATTTATACCACTCTGGCACGTTCGGATTCTTAAATAACAAAACTATTGAAAATTTTTGGTTCCGCATAGTCGGTTCGGTGAATCGATGACTGATAACCTATATAAAGAATACATTAAAACGTATAGAATAACTATTACTAGAACATTTATACCACTCTGGCACGTTCGGATTCTTAAATAACAAAATTATTGATAATGTTTCGTTCCGCATAGTCGGTTCGGTGAATCGATGACTGATAACCTATATAAAGAATACATTAAAACGTATAGGATAACGTATTACTAGAACATTTATACCACTCTGGCACGTTCGGAATCTTAAATAACAAAACTATTGAAAATTTTTCGTTCTGCATAGTCGGTTCGGAGAATCGATGACTGATAACTTATATAAAAAACAATTAACACGTATAGAGTAACGTATTACTAGAGCATTTATACGACTTTGGCACGTTCGGATTCATAAATAACAAAATTATTGAAAATGTTTCGTTCCGCATAGTCGGTTCAGTGAATCGATGACTAACAAGCTATATAAAAAAACATTAAAATGTATAGAATAACGTACCACTAGAACATTTATACCACTTTGGCACGTTCGGATTCTTAAATAACAAAATTATTGAAAATTTTTCGTTCCGCATAGTTGGTTCGGTGAATCGATGACTGATAACCTATATAAAGAATACATTAAAACGTATAGAATAACGTATTACTAGAACATTTATACCACTTTGGCACGTTCGGATTCTTAAATAACAAAACTATTGAAAATTTTTGGTTCCGCATAGTCGGTTCGGTGAGTCGATGACTGATAACCTATATAAAGAATACATTAAAACGTATAGAATAACGTATTACTAGAACATTTATACCACTCTGGCACGTTCGGATTCTTAAATAACAAAATTATTGAAAATGTTTCGTTCCGCATAGTCGGTTCGGTGAATCGATGACTGATAACCTATATAAAGAATACATTAAAACGTATAGGATAACGTATTACTAGAACATTTATACCACTCTGGCACGTTCGGATTCTTAAATAACTATATTATTGAAAATGTTTCGTTCCGCATAGTCGGTTCGGTGAATCGATGACTGATAACCTATATAAAGAATACATTAAAACGTGTAGAATAACGTATTACTAGAACATTTATACCACTCTGGCACGTTCGGATTCTTAAATAACTAAATTATTGAAAATGTTTCGTTCCGCATAGTCGGTTCGGTGAATCGATGACTGATAACCTATATAAAGAATACATTAAAACGTATAGAATAACGTATTACTAGAACATTTATACCACTTTGGCACGTTCGGATTCTTAAATAACTATATTATTGAAAATGTTTCGTTCCGCATAGTCGGTTCGGTGAATCGATGACTGACAACCTATATAAAAAAACATTAAAGCGTATAGAATAACGTATTACTAGAACATTTATACCACTTTGGCACGTTCGGATTCTTAAATAACAAAACTATTGAAAATTTTTGGTTCCGCATAGTCGGTTCGGTGAATCGATGACTGATAACCTATATAAAGAATACATTAAAACGTATAGAATAACTATTACTAGAACATTTATACCACTCTGGCACGTTCGGATTCTTAAATAACAAAATTATTGAAAATGTTTCGTTCCGCATAGTCGGTTCGGTGAATCGATGACTGATAAACTATATAAAGAATACATTAAAACGTATAGAATAACGTATTCCTAGAACATTTATACCACTTTGGCACGTTCGGATTCTTAAATAACAAAATTATTGAAAATATTTCGTTCCGTATAGGCGGCTCGGTGAATCGATGACTGATTACCTATCTAAAGAATACATTAAAACGTATAGAATAACGTATTACTAGAACATTTATACCACTCTGGCATGTTCGGATTCTTAAATAACTAAATTATTGAAAATGTTTCGTTCCGCATAGTCGGTTCGGTGAATCGATGACTGACAACCTATATAAAAAAAACATTAAAGCGTATAGAATAACGTATTACTAGAACATTTATACCACTTTGGCACGTTCGGATTCTTAAATAACAAAACTATTGAAAATTTTTGGTTCCGCATAGTCGGTTCGGTGAGTCGATGACTGATAACCTATATAAAGAATACATTAAAACGTATAGAATAACGTATTACTAGAACATTTATACCACTTTGGCACGTTCGGATTCTTAAATAACTATATTATTGAAAATGTTTCGTTCCGCATAGTCGGTTCGGTGAATCGATGACTGACAACCTATATAAAAAAACATTAAAGCGTATAGAATAACGTATTACTAGAACGTTTATACCACTTTGGCACGTTCGGATTTGTAAATAACAAAATTATTGAAAATTTTTCGTTTCGCATAGTCGGTTCGGTGAATCGATGACTGACAACGTATATAAAAAAACATTAAAATGTATAGAATAACGTATTACTAGAACATTTATACCACTTTGGCACGTTCGGATTCTTAAATAACAAAACTATTGAAAATTTTTGGTTCCGCATAGTCGGTTCGGTGAATCGATGACTGATAACCTATATAAAGAATACATTAAAACGTATAGAATAACTATTACTAGAACATTTATACCACTCTGGCACGTTCGGATTCTTAAATAACAAAATTATTGATAATGTTTCGTTCCGCATAGTCGGTTCGGTGAATCGATGACTGATAACCTATATAAAGAATACATTAAAACGTATAGAATAACGTATTCCTAGAACATTTATACCACTTTGGCACGTTCGGATTCTTAAATAACAAAATTATTGAAAATATTTCGTTCCGTATAGGCGGCTCGGTGAATCGATGACTGATTACCTATATAAAGAATACATTAAAACGTATAGAATAACGTATTACTAGAACATTTATACCACTCTGGCATGTTCGGATTCTTAAATAACAAAATTATTGAAAATGTTTCGTTCCGCATAGTCGGTTCGGTGAATCGATGACTGATAACCTATATAAAGAATACATTAAAACGTGTAGAATAACGTATTACTAGAACATTTATACCACTCTGGCACGTTCGGATTCTTAAATAACTAAATTATTGAAAATGTTTCGTTCCGCATAGTCGGTTCGGTGAATCGATGACTGATAACCTATATAAAGAATACATTAAAACGTATAGAATAACGTATTACTAGAACATTTATACCACTTTGGCACGTTCGGATTCTTAAATAACTATATTATTGAAAATGTTTCGTTCCGCATAGTCGGTTCGGTGAATCGATGACTGACAACCTATATAAAAAAACATTAAAGCGTATAGAATAACGTATTACTAGAACATTTATACCACTTTGGCACGTTCGGATTCTTAAATAACAAAACTATTGAAAATTTCTGGTTCCGCATAGTCGGTTCGGTGAATCGATGACTGATAACCTATATAAAGAATACATTAAAACGTATAGAATAACGTATTACTAGAACATTTATACCACTTTGGCACGTTCGGATTCTTAAATAACTATATTATTGAAAATGTTTCGTTCCGCATAGTCGGTTCGGTGAATCGATGACTGACAACCTATATAAAAAAACATTAAAGCGTATAGAATAACGTATTACTAGAACGTTTATACCACTTTGGCACGTTCGGATTTGTAAATAACAAAATTATTGAAAATTTTTCGTTTCGCATAGTCGGTTCGGTGAATCGATGACTGACAACGTATATAAAAAAACATTAAAATGTATAGAATAACGTATTACTAGAACATTTATACCACTTTGGCACGTTCGGATTCTTAAATAACAAAACTATTGAAAATTTTTGGTTCCGCATAGTCGGTTCGGTGAATCGATGACTGATAACCTATATAAAGAATACATTAAAACGTATAGAATAACTATTACTAGAACATTTATACCACTCTGGCACGTTCGGATTCTTAAATAACAAAATTATTGATAATGTTTCGTTCCGCATAGTCGGTTCGGTGAATCGATGACTGATAACCTATATAAAGAATACATTAAAACGTATAGAATAACGTATTCCTAGAACATTTATACCACTTTGGCACGTTCGGATTCTTAAATAACAAAATTATTGAAAATATTTCGTTCCGTATAGGCGGCTCGGTGAATCGATGACTGATTACCTATATAAAGAATACATTAAAACGTATAGAATAACGTATTACTAGAACATTTATACCACTCTGGCATGTTCGGATTCTTAAATAACAAAATTATTGAAAATGTTTCGTTCCGCATAGTCGGTTCGGTGAATCGATGACTGATAACCTATATAAAGAATACATTAAAACGTGTAGAATAACGTATTACTAGAACATTTATACCACTCTGGCACGTTCGGATTCTTAAATAACTAAATTATTGAAAATGTTTCGTTCCGCATAGTCGGTTCGGTGAATCGATGACTGATAACCTATATAAAGAATACATTAAAACGTATAGAATAACGTATTACTAGAACATTTATACCACTTTGGCACGTTCGGATTCTTAAATAACTATATTATTGAAAATGTTTCGTTCCGCATAGTCGGTTCGGTGAATCGATGACTGACAACCTATATAAAAAAACATTAAAGCGTATAGAATAACGTATTACTAGAACATTTATACCACTTTGGCACGTTCGGATTCTTAAATAACAAAACTATTGAAAATTTCTGGTTCCGCATAGTCGGTTCGGTGAATCGATGACTGATAACCTATATAAAGAATACATTAAAACGTATAGAATAACTATTACTAGAACATTTATACCACTCTGGCACGTTCGGATTCTTAAATAACAAAATTATTGAAAATGTTTCGTTCCGCATAGTCGGTTCGGTGAATCGATGACTGATAAACTATATAAAGAATACATTAAAACGTATAGAATAACGTATTCCTAGAACATTTATACCACTTTGGCACGTTCGGATTCTTAAATAACAAAATTATTGAAAATATTTCGTTCCGTATAGGCGGCTCGGTGAATCGATGACTGATTACCTATCTAAAGAATACATTAAAACGTATAGAATAACGTATTACTAGAACATTTATACCACTCTGGCATGTTCGGATTCTTAAATAACTAAATTATTGAAAATGTTTCGTTCCGCATAGTCGGTTCGGTGAATCGATGACTGACAACCTATATAAAAAAAACATTAAAGCGTATAGAATAACGTATTACTAGAACATTTATACCACTCTGGCATGTTCGGATTCTTAAATAACTAAATTATTGAAAATGTTTCGTTCCGCATAGTCGGTTCGGTGAATCGATGACTGACAACCTATACAAAAAAACATTAAAGCGTATAGAATAACGTATTACTAGAACATTTATACCACTTTGGCACGTTCGGATTCTTAAATAACAAAACTATTGAAAATTTTTGGTTCCGCATAGTCGGTTCGGTGAATCGATGACTGATAACCTATATAAAAAAAACATTAAAGCGTATAGAATAACGTATTACTAGAACATTTATACCACTTTGGCACGTTCGGGTTCTTAAATAACAAAACTATTGAAAATTTTTGGTTCCGCATAGTCGGTTCGGTGAGTCGATGACTGATAACCTATATAAAGAATACATTAAAACGTATAGAATAACGTATTACTAGAACATTTATACCACTCTGGCACGTTCGGATTCTTAAATAACTAAATTATTGAAAATGTTTCGTTCCGCATAGTCGGTTCGGTGAATCGATGACTGACAACCTATATAAAAAAAACATTAAAGCGTATAGAATAACGTATTACTAGAACATTTATACCACTCTGGCATGTTCGGATTCTTAAATAACTAAATTATTGAAAATGTTTCGTTCCGCATAGTCGGTTCGGTGAATCGATGACTGACAACCTATACAAAAAAACATTAAAGCGTATAGAATAACGTATTACTAGAACATTTATACCACTTTGGCACGTTCGGATTCTTAAATAACAAAACTATTGAAAATTTTTGGTTCCGCATAGTCGGTTCGGTGAATCGATGACTGATAACCTATATAAAAAAAACATTAAAGCGTATAGAATAACGTATTACTAGAACATTTATACCACTTTGGCACGTTCGGGTTCTTAAATAACAAAACTATTGAAAATTTTTGGTTCCGCATAGTCGGTTCGGTGAGTCGATGACTGATAACCTATATAAAGAATACATTAAAACGTATAGAATAACGTATTACTAGAACATTTATACCACTCTGGCACGTTCGGATTCTTAAATAACAAAATTATTGAAAATGTTTCGTTCCGCATAGTCGGTTCGGTGAATCGATGACTGATAACCTATATAAAGAATACATTAAAACGTATAGGATAACGTATTACTAGAACATTTATACCACTCTGGCACGTTCGGATTCTTAAATAACTATATTATTGAAAATGTTTCGTTCCGCATAGTCGGTTCGGTGAATCGATGACTGATAACCTATATAAAGAATACATTAAAACGTGTAGAATAACGTATTACTAGAACATTTATACCACTCTGGCACGTTCGGATTCTTAAATAACTAAATTATTGAAAATGTTTCGTTCCGCATAGTCGGTTCGGTGAATCGATGACTGATAACCTATATAAAGAATACATTAAAACGTATAGAATAACGTATTACTAGAACATTTATACCACTTTGGCACGTTCGGATTCTTAAATAACTATATTATTGAAAATGTTTCGTTCCGCATAGTCGGTTCGGTGAATCGATGACTGACAACCTATATAAAAAAACATTAAAGCGTATAGAATAACGTATTACTAGAACATTTATACCACTTTGGCACGTTCGGATTCTTAAATAACAAAACTATTGAAAATTTTTGGTTCCGCATAGTCGGTTCGGTGAATCGATGACTGATAACCTATATAAAGAATACATTAAAACGTATAGAATAACTATTACTAGAACATTTATACCACTCTGGCACGTTCGGATTCTTAAATAACAAAATTATTGAAAATGTTTCGTTCCGCATAGTCGGTTCGGTGAATCGATGACTGATAAACTATATAAAGAATACATTAAAACGTATAGAATAACGTATTCCTAGAACATTTATACCACTTTGGCACGTTCGGATTCTTAAATAACAAAATTATTGAAAATATTTCGTTCCGTATAGGCGGCTCGGTGAATCGATGACTGATTACCTATCTAAAGAATACATTAAAACGTATAGAATAACGTATTACTAGAACATTTATACCACTCTGGCATGTTCGGATTCTTAAATAACTAAATTATTGAAAATGTTTCGTTCCGCATAGTCGGTTCGGTGAATCGATGACTGACAACCTATATAAAAAAAACATTAAAGCGTATAGAATAACGTATTACTAGAACATTTATACCACTTTGGCACGTTCGGATTCTTAAATAACAAAACTATTGAAAATTTTTGGTTCCGCATAGTCGGTTCGGTGAGTCGATGACTGATAACCTATATAAAGAATACATTAAAACGTATAGAATAACGTATTACTAGAACATTTATACCACTCTGGCACGTTCGGATTCTTAAATAACAAAATTATTGAAAATGTTTCGTTCCGCATAGTCGGTTCGGTGAATCGATGACTGATAACCTATATAAAGAATACATTAAAACGTGTAGAATAACGTATTACTAGAACATTTATACCACTCTGGCACGTTCGGATTCTTAAATAACTAAATTATTGAAAATGTTTCGTTCCGCATAGTCGGTTCGGTGAATCGATGACTGATAACCTATATAAAGAATACATTAAAACGTATAGAATAACGTATTACTAGAACATTTATACCACTTTGGCACGTTCGGATTCTTAAATAACTATATTATTGAAAATGTTTCGTTCCGCATAGTCGGTTCGGTGAATCGATGACTGACAACCTATATAAAAAAACATTAAAGCGTATAGAATAACGTATTACTAGAACGTTTATACCACTTTGGCACGTTCGGATTTGTAAATAACAAAATTATTGAAAATTTTTCGTTTCGCATAGTCGGTTCGGTGAATCGATGACTGACAACGTATATAAAAAAACATTAAAATGTATAGAATAACGTATTACTAGAACATTTATACCACTTTGGCACGTTCGGATTCTTAAATAACAAAACTATTGAAAATTTTTGGTTCCGCATAGTCGGTTCGGTGAATCGATGACTGATAACCTATATAAAGAATACATTAAAACGTATAGAATAACTATTACTAGAACATTTATACCACTCTGGCACGTTCGGATTCTTAAATAACAAAATTATTGATAATGTTTCGTTCCGCATAGTCGGTTCGGTGAATCGATGACTGATAACCTATATAAAGAATACATTAAAACGTATAGAATAACGTATTACTAGAACATTTATACCACTCTGGCATGTTCGGATTCTTAAATAACTAAATTATTGAAAATGTTTCGTTCCGCATAGTCGGTTCGGTGAATCGATGACTGACAACCTATATAAAAAAAACATTAAAGCGTATAGAATAACGTATTACTAGAACATTTATACCACTTTGGCACGTTCGGATTCTTAAATAACAAAACTATTGAAAATGTTTCGTTCCGCATAGTCGGTTCGGTGAATCGATGACTGATAACCTATATAAAGAATACATTAAAACGTATAGGATAACGTATTACTAGAACATTTATACCACTCTGGCACGTTCGGATTCTTAAATAACTATATTATTGAAAATGTTTCGTTCCGCATAGTCGGTTCGGTGAATCGATGACTGATAACCTATATAAAGAATACATTAAAACGTGTAGAATAACGTATTACTAGAACATTTATACCACTCTGGCACGTTCGGATTCTTAAATAACTAAATTATTGAAAATGTTTCGTTCCGCATAGTCGGTTCGGTGAATCGATGACTGATAACCTATATAAGTAATACATTAAAACGTATAGAATAACGTATTACTAGAACATTTATACCACTTTGGCACGTTCGGATTCTTAAATAACTATATTATTGAAAATGTTTCGTTCCGCATAGTCGGTTCGGTGAATCGATGACTGACAACCTATATAAAAAAACATTAAAGCGTATAGAATAACGTATTACTAGAACGTTTATACCACTTTGGCACGTTCGGATTTGTAAATAACAAAATTATTGAAAATTTTTCGTTTCGCATAGTCGGTTCGGTGAATCGATGACTGACAACGTATATAAAAAAACATTAAAATGTATAGAATAACGTATTACTAGAACATTTATACCACTTTGGCACGTTCGGATTCTTAAATAACAAAATTATTGAACATTTTTCGTTCCGTATAGGCGGTTCGGTGAATCGATGACTGAGAACCTATATAAAAAAAAATTAAAACGTATAGTATAACGTATTACTAGAACATTTATACCACTTTGGCACGTTCGGAATCTTAAATAACAAAACTATTGAAAATTTTTCGTTCTGCATAGTCGGTTCGGAGAATCGATGACTGATAACTTATATAAAAAACAATTAACACGTATAGAGTAACGTATTACTAGAGCATTTATACGACTTTGGCACGTTCGGATTCATAAATAACAAAATTATTGAAAATGTTTCGTTCCGCATAGTCGGTTCAGTGAATCGATGACTAACAAGCTATATAAAAAAACATTAAAATGTATAGAATAACGTACCACTAGAACATTTATACCACTTTGGCACGTTCGGATTCTTAAATAACAAAATTATTGAAAATTTTTCGTTCCGCATAGTTGGTTCGGTGAATCGATGACTGATAACCTATATAAAGAATACATTAAAACGTATAGAATAACGTATTACTAGAACATTTATACCACTTTGGCACGTTCGGATTCTTAAATAACAAAACTATTGAAAATTTTTGGTTCCGCATAGTCGGTTCGGTGAGTCGATGACTGATAACCTATATAAAGAATACATTAAAACGTATAGAATAACGTATTACTAGAACATTTATACCACTCTGGCACGTTCGGATTCTTAAATAACAAAATTATTGAAAATGTTTCGTTCCGCATAGTCGGTTCGGTGAATCGATGACTGATAACCTATATAAAGAATACATTAAAACGTATAGGATAACGTATTACTAGAACATTTATACCACTCTGGCACGTTCGGATTCTTAAATAACTATATTATTGAAAATGTTTCGTTCCGCATAGTCGGTTCGGTGTATCGATGACTGATAACCTATATAAAGAATACATTAAAACGTGTAGAATAACGTATTACTAGAACATTTATACCACTCTGGCACGTTCGGATTCTTAAATAACTAAATTATTGAAAATGTTTCGTTCCGCATAGTCGGTTCGGTGAATCGATGACTGACAACCTATATAAAAAAAACATTAAAGCGTATAGAATAACGTATTACTAGAACATTTATACCACTTTGGCACGTTCGGATTCTTAAATAACAAAACTATTGAAAATGTTTCGTTCCGCATAGTCGGTTCGGTGAATCGATGACTGATAACCTATATAAAGAATACATTAAAACGTATAGGATAACGTATTACTAGAACATTTATACCACTCTGGCACGTTCGGATTCTTAAATAACTATATTATTGAAAATGTTTCGTTCCGCATAGTCGGTTCGGTGAATCGATGACTGATAACCTATATAAAGAATACATTAAAACGTGTAGAATAACGTATTACTAGAACATTTATACCACTCTGGCACGTTCGGATTCTTAAATAACTAAATTATTGAAAATGTTTCGTTCCGCATAGTCGGTTCGGTGAATCGATGACTGATAACCTATATAAGTAATACATTAAAACGTATAGAATAACGTATTACTAGAACATTTATACCACTTTGGCACGTTCGGATTCTTAAATAACTATATTATTGAAAATGTTTCGTTCCGCATAGTCGGTTCGGTGAATCGATGACTGACAACCTATATAAAAAAACATTAAAGCGTATAGAATAACGTATTACTAGAACGTTTATACCACTTTGGCACGTTCGGATTTGTAAATAACAAAATTATTGAAAATTTTTCGTTTCGCATAGTCGGTTCGGTGAATCGATGACTGACAACGTATATAAAAAAACATTAAAATGTATAGAATAACGTATTACTAGAACATTTATACCACTTTGGCACGTTCGGATTCTTAAATAACAAAATTATTGAACATTTTTCGTTCCGTATAGGCGGTTCGGTGAATCGATGACTGAGAACCTATATAAAAAAAAATTAAAACGTATAGTATAACGTATTACTAGAACATTTATACCACTTTGGCACGTTCGGAATCTTAAATAACAAAACTATTGAAAATTTTTCGTTCTGCATAGTCGGTTCGGAGAATCGATGACTGATAACTTATATAAAAAACAATTAACACGTATAGAGTAACGTATTACTAGAGCATTTATACGACTTTGGCACGTTCGGATTCATAAATAACAAAATTATTGAAAATGTTTCGTTCCGCATAGTCGGTTCAGTGAATCGATGACTAACAAGCTATATAAAAAAACATTAAAATGTATAGAATAACGTACCACTAGAACATTTATACCACTTTGGCACGTTCGGATTCTTAAATAACAAAATTATTGAAAATTTTTCGTTCCGCATAGTTGGTTCGGTGAATCGATGACTGATAACCTATATAAAGAATACATTAAAACGTATAGAATAACGTATTACTAGAACATTTATACCACTTTGGCACGTTCGGATTCTTAAATAACAAAACTATTGAAAATTTTTGGTTCCGCATAGTCGGTTCGGTGAGTCGATGACTGATAACCTATATAAAGAATACATTAAAACGTATAGAATAACGTATTACTAGAACATTTATACCACTCTGGCACGTTCGGATTCTTAAATAACAAAATTATTGAAAATGTTTCGTTCCGCATAGTCGGTTCGGTGAATCGATGACTGATAACCTATATAAAGAATACATTAAAACGTATAGGATAACGTATTACTAGAACATTTATACCACTCTGGCTCGTTCGGATTCTTAAATAACTATATTATTGAAAATGTTTCGTTCCGCATAGTCGGTTCGGTGTATCGATGACTGATAACCTATATAAAGAATACATTAAAACGTGTAGAATAACGTATTACTAGAACATTTATACCACTCTGGCACGTTCGGATTCTTAAATAACTAAATTATTGAAAATGTTTCGTTCCGCATAGTCGGTTCGGTGAATCGATGACTGATAACCTATATAAAGAATACATTAAAACGTATAGAATAACGTATTACTAGAACATTTATACCACTTTGGCACGTTCGGATTCTTAAATAACTATATTATTGAAAATGTTTCGTTCCGCATAGTCGGTTCGGTGAATCGATGACTGACAACCTATATAAAAAAACATTAAAGCGTATAGAATAACGTATTACTAGAACATTTATTCCACTTTGGCACGTTCGGATTCTTAAATAACAAAACTATTGAAAATTTTTGGTTCCGCATAGTCGGTTCGGTGAATCGATGACTGATAACCTATATAAAGAATACATTAAAACGTATAGAATAACTATTACTAGAACATTTATACCACTCTGGCACGTTCGGATTCTTAAATAACAAAATTATTGAAAATGTTTCGTTCCGCATAGTCGGTTCGGTGAATCGATGACTGATAAACTATATAAAGAATACATTAAAACGTATAGAATAACGTATTCCTAGAACATTTATACCACTTTGGCACGTTCGGATTCTTAAATAACAAAATTATTGAAAATATTTCGTTCCGTATAGGCGGCTCGGTGAATCGATGACTGATTACCTATCTAAAGAATACATTAAAACGTATAGAATAACGTATTACTAGAACATTTATACCACTCTGGCATGTTCGGATTCTTAAATAACTAAATTATTGAAAATGTTTCGTTCCGCATAGTCGGTTCGGTGAATCGATGACTGACAACCTATATAAAAAAAACATTAAAGCGTATAGAATAACGTATTACTAGAACATTTATACCACTTTGGCACGTTCGGATTCTTAAATAACAAAACTATTGAAAATTTTTGGTTCCGCATAGTCGGTTCGGTGAGTCGATGACTGATAACCTATATAAAGAATACATTAAAACGTATAGAATAACGTATTACTAGAACATTTATACCACTCTGGCACGTTCGGATTCTTAAATAACAAAATTATTGAAAATGTTTCGTTCCGCATAGTCGGTTCGGTGAATCGATGACTGATAACCTATATAAAGAATACATTAAAACGTGTAGAATAACGTATTACTAGAACATTTATACCACTCTGGCACGTTCGGATTCTTAAATAACTAAATTATTGAAAATGTTTCGTTCCGCATAGTCGGTTCGGTGAATCGATGACTGATAACCTATATAAAGAATACATTAAAACGTATAGAATAACGTATTACTAGAACATTTATACCACTTTGGCACGTTCGGATTCTTAAATAACTATATTATTGAAAATGTTTCGTTCCGCATAGTCGGTTCGGTGAATCGATGACTGACAACCTATATAAAAAAACATTAAAGCGTATAGAATAACGTATTACTAGAACGTTTATACCACTTTGGCACGTTCGGATTTGTAAATAACAAAATTATTGAAAATTTTTCGTTTCGCATAGTCGGTTCGGTGAATCGATGACTGACAACGTATATAAAAAAACATTAAAATGTATAGAATAACGTATTACTAGAACATTTATACCACTTTGGCACGTTCGGATTCTTAAATAACAAAACTATTGAAAATTTTTGGTTCCGCATAGTCGGTTCGGTGAATCGATGACTGATAACCTATATAAAGAATACATTAAAACGTATAGAATAACTATTACTAGAACATTTATACCACTCTGGCACGTTCGGATTCTTAAATAACAAAATTATTGATAATGTTTCGTTCCGCATAGTCGGTTCGGTGAATCGATGACTGATAACCTATATAAAGAATACATTAAAACGTATAGAATAACGTATTACTAGAACATTTATACCACTCTGGCATGTTCGGATTCTTAAATAACTAAATTATTGAAAATGTTTCGTTCCGCATAGTCGGTTCGGTGAATCGATGACTGACAACCTATATAAAAAAAACATTAAAGCGTATAGAATAACGTATTACTAGAACATTTATACCACTTTGGCACGTTCGGATTCTTAAATAACAAAACTATTGAAAATGTTTCGTTCCGCATAGTCGGTTCGGTGAATCGATGACTGATAACCTATATAAAGAATACATTAAAACGTATAGGATAACGTATTACTAGAACATTTATACCACTCTGGCACGTTCGGATTCTTAAATAACTATATTATTGAAAATGTTTCGTTCCGCATAGTCGGTTCGGTGAATCGATGACTGATAACCTATATAAAGAATACATTAAAACGTGTAGAATAACGTATTACTAGAACATTTATACCACTCTGGCACGTTCGGATTCTTAAATAACTAAATTATTGAAAATGTTTCGTTCCGCATAGTCGGTTCGGTGAATCGATGACTGATAACCTATATAAGTAATACATTAAAACGTATAGAATAACGTATTACTAGAACATTTATACCACTTTGGCACGTTCGGATTCTTAAATAACTATATTATTGAAAATGTTTCGTTCCGCATAGTCGGTTCGGTGAATCGATGACTGACAACCTATATAAAAAAACATTAAAGCGTATAGAATAACGTATTACTAGAACGTTTATACCACTTTGGCACGTTCGGATTTGTAAATAACAAAATTATTGAAAATTTTTCGTTTCGCATAGTCGGTTCGGTGAATCGATGACTGACAACGTATATAAAAAAACATTAAAATGTATAGAATAACGTATTACTAGAACATTTATACCACTTTGGCACGTTCGGATTCTTAAATAACAAAATTATTGAACATTTTTCGTTCCGTATAGGCGGTTCGGTGAATCGATGACTGAGAACCTATATAAAAAAAAATTAAAACGTATAGTATAACGTATTACTAGAACATTTATACCACTTTGGCACGTTCGGAATCTTAAATAACAAAACTATTGAAAATTTTTCGTTCTGCATAGTCGGTTCGGAGAATCGATGACTGATAACTTATATAAAAAACAATTAACACGTATAGAGTAACGTATTACTAGAGCATTTATACGACTTTGGCACGTTCGGATTCATAAATAACAAAATTATTGAAAATGTTTCGTTCCGCATAGTCGGTTCAGTGAATCGATGACTAACAAGCTATATAAAAAAACATTAAAATGTATAGAATAACGTACCACTAGAACATTTATACCACTTTGGCACGTTCGGATTCTTAAATAACAAAATTATTGAAAATTTTTCGTTCCGCATAGTTGGTTCGGTGAATCGATGACTGATAACCTATATAAAGAATACATTAAAACGTATAGAATAACGTATTACTAGAACATTTATACCACTTTGGCACGTTCGGATTTTTAAATAACAAAACTATTGAAAATTTTTGGTTCCGCATAGTCGGTTCGGTGAGTCGATGACTGATAACCTATATAAAGAATACATTAAAACGTATAGAATAACGTATTACTAGAACATTTATACCACTCTGGCACGTTCGGATTCTTAAATAACAAAATTATTGAAAATGTTTCGTTCCGCATAGTCGGTTCGGTGAATCGATGACTGATAACCTATATAAAGAATACATTAAAACGTATAGGATAACGTATTACTAGAACATTTATACCACTCTGGCACGTTCGGATTCTTAAATAACTATATTATTGAAAATGTTTCGTTCCGCATAGTCGGTTCGGTGTATCGATGACTGATAACCTATATAAAGAATACATTAAAACGTGTAGAATAACGTATTACTAGAACATTTATACCACTCTGGCACGTTCGGATTCTTAAATAACTAAATTATTGAAAATGTTTCGTTCCGCATAGTCGGTTCGGTGAATCGATGACTGATAACCTATATAAAGAATACATTAAAACGTATAGAATAACGTATTACTAGAACATTTATACCACTTTGGCACGTTCGGATTCTTAAATAACTATATTATTGAAAATGTTTCGTTCCGCATAGTCGGTTCGGTGAATCGATGACTGACAACCTATATAAAAAAACATTAAAGCGTATAGAATAACGTATTACTAGAACATTTATACCACTTTGGCACGTTCGGATTCTTAAATAACAAAACTATTGAAAATTTTTGGTTCCGCATAGTCGGTTCGGTGAATCGATGACTGATAACCTATATAAAGAATACATTAAAACGTATAGAATAACTATTACTAGAACATTTATACCACTCTGGCACGTTCGGATTCTTAAATAACAAAATTATTGAAAATGTTTCGTTCCGCATAGTCGGTTCGGTGAATCGATGACTGATAAACTATATAAAGAATACATTAAAACGTATAGAATAACGTATTCCTAGAACATTTATACCACTTTGGCACGTTCGGATTCTTAAATAACAAAATTATTGAAAATATTTCGTTCCGTATAGGCGGCTCGGTGAATCGATGACTGATTACCTATCTAAAGAATACATTAAAACGTATAGAATAACGTATTACTAGAACATTTATACCACTCTGGCATGTTCGGATTCTTAAATAACTAAATTATTGAAAATGTTTCGTTCCGCATAGTCGGTTCGGTGAATCGATGACTGACAACCTATATAAAAAAAACATTAAAGCGTATAGAATAACGTATTACTAGAACATTTATACCACTTTGGCACGTTCGGATTCTTAAATAACAAAACTATTGAAAATTTTTGGTTCCGCATAGTCGGTTCGGTGAGTCGATGACTGATAACCTATATAAAGAATACATTAAAACGTATAGAATAACGTATTACTAGAACATTTATACCACTCTGGCACGTTCGGATTCTTAAATAACAAAATTATTGAAAATGTTTCGTTCCGCATAGTCGGTTCGGTGAATCGATGACTGATAACCTATATAAAGAATACATTAAAACGTGTAGAATAACGTATTACTAGAACATTTATACCACTCTGGCACGTTCGGATTCTTAAATAACTAAATTATTGAAAATGTTTCGTTCCGCATAGTCGGTTCGGTGAATCGATGACTGATAACCTATATAAAGAATACATTAAAACGTATAGAATAACGTATTACTAGAACATTTATACCACTTTGGCACGTTCGGATTCTTAAATAACTATATTATTGAAAATGTTTCGTTCCGCATAGTCGGTTCGGTGAATCGATGACTGACAACCTATATAAAAAAACATTAAAGCGTATAGAATAACGTATTACTAGAACGTTTATACCACTTTGGCACGTTCGGATTTGTAAATAACAAAATTATTGAAAATTCTTCGTTTCGCATAGTCGGTTCGGTGAATCGATGACTGACAACGTATATAAAAAAACATTAAAATGTATAGAATAACGTATTACTAGAACATTTATACCACTTTGGCACGTTCGGATTCTTAAATAACAAAACTATTGAAAATTTTTGGTTCCGCATAGTCGGTTCGGTGAATCGATGACTGATAACCTATATAAAGAATACATTAAAACGTATAGAATAACTATTACTAGAACATTTATACCACTCTGGCACGTTCGGATTCTTAAATAACAAAATTATTGAAAATATTTCGTTCCGTATAGGCGGCTCGGTGAATCGATGACTGATTACCTATATAAAGAATACATTAAAACGTATAGAATAACGTATTACTAGAACATTTATACCACTCTGGCATGTTCGGATTCTTAAATAACAAAATTATTGAAAATGTTTCGTTCCGCATAGTCGGTTCGGTGAATCGATGACTGATAACCAATATAAAGAATACATTAAAACGTGTAGAATAACGTATTACTAGAACATTTATACCACTCTGGCACGTTCGGATTCTTAAATAACTAAATTATTGAAAATGTTTCGTTCCGCATAGTCGGTTCGGTGAATCGATGACTGATAACCTATGTAAAGAATACATTAAAACGTATAGAATAACGTATTACTAGAACATTTATACCACTTTGGCACGTTCGGATTCTTAAATAACTATATTATTGAAAATGTTTCGTTCCGCATAGTCGGTTCGGTGAATCGATGACTGACAACCTATATAAAAAAACATTAAAGCGTATAGAATAACGTATTACTAGAACATTTATACCACTTTGGCACGTTCGGATTCTTAAATAACAAAACTATTGAAAATTTCTGGTTCCGCATAGTCGGTTCGGTGAATCGATGACTGATAACCTATATAAAGAATACATTAAAACGTATAGAATAACGTATTACTAGAACATTTATACCACTTTGGCACGTTCGGATTCTTAAATAACTATATTATTGAAAATGTTTCGTTCCGCATAGTCGGTTCGGTGAATCGATGACTGACAACCTATATAAAAAAACATTAAAGCGTATAGAATAACGTATTACTAGAACGTTTATACCACTTTGGCACGTTCGGATTTGTAAATAACAAAATTATTGAAAATTTTTCGTTTCGCATAGTCGGTTCGGTGAATCGATGACTGACAACGTATATAAAAAAACATTAAAATGTATAGAATAACGTATTACTAGAACATTTATACCACTTTGGCACGTTCGGATTCTTAAATAACAAAACTATTGAAAATTTTTGGTTCCGCATAGTCGGTTCGGTGAATCGATGACTGATAACCTATATAAAGAATACATTAAAACGTATAGAATAACTATTACTAGAACATTTATACCACTCTGGCACGTTCGGATTCTTAAATAACAAAATTATTGAAAATGTTTCGTTCCGCATAGTCGGTTCGGTGAATCGATGACTGATAACCTATATAAAGAATACATTAAAACGTATAGAATAACGTATTCCTAGAACATTTATACCACTTTGGCACGTTCGGATTCTTAAATAACAAAACTATTGAAAATTTCTGGTTCCGCATAGTCGGTTCGGTGAATCGATGACTGATAACCTATATAAAGAATACATTAAAACGTATAGAATAACGTATTACTAGAACATTTATACCACTTTGGCACGTTCGGATTCTTAAATAACTATATTATTGAAAATGTTTCGTTCCGCATAGTCGGTTCGGTGAATCGATGACTGACAACCTATATAAAAAAACATTAAAGCGTATAGAATAACGTATTACTAGAACGTTTATACCACTTTGGCACGTTCGGATTTGTAAATAACAAAATTATTGAAAATTTTTCGTTTCGCATAGTCGGTTCGGTGAATCGATGACTGACAACGTATATAAAAAAACATTAAAATGTATAGAATAACGTATTACTAGAACATTTATACCACTTTGGCACGTTCGGATTCTTAAATAACAAAACTATTGAAAATTTTTGGTTCCGCATAGTCGGTTCGGTGAATCGATGACTGATAACCTATATAAAGAATACATTAAAACGTATAGAATAACTATTACTAGAACATTTATACCACTCTGGCACGTTCGGATTCTTAAATAACAAAATTATTGATAATGTTTCGTTCCGCATAGTCGGTTCGGTGAATCGATGACTGATAACCTATATAAAGAATACATTAAAACGTATAGAATAACGTATTCCTAGAACATTTATACCACTTTGGCACGTTCGGATTCTTAAATAACAAAATTATTGAAAATATTTCGTTCCGTATAGGCGGCTCGGTGAATCGATGACTGATTACCTATATAAAGAATACATTAAAACGTATAGAATAACGTATTACTAGAACATTTATACCACTCTGGCATGTTCGGATTCTTAAATAACAAAATTATTGAAAATGTTTCGTTCCGCATAGTCGGTTCGGTGAATCGATGACTGATAACCTATATAAAGAATACATTAAAACGTGTAGAATAACGTATTACTAGAACATTTATACCACTCTGGCACGTTCGGATTCTTAAATAACTAAATTATTGAAAATGTTTCGTTCCGCATAGTCGGTTCGGTGAATCGATGACTGATAACCTATATAAAGAATACATTAAAACGTATAGAATAACGTATTACTAGAACATTTATACCACTTTGGCACGTTCGGATTCTTAAATAACTATATTATTGAAAATGTTTCGTTCCGCATAGTCGGTTCGGTGAATCGATGACTGACAACCTATATAAAAAAACATTAAAGCGTATAGAATAACGTATTACTAGAACATTTATACCACTTTGGCACGTTCGGATTCTTAAATAACAAAACTATTGAAAATTTCTGGTTCCGCATAGTCGGTTCGGTGAATCGATGACTGATAACCTATATAAAGAATACATTAAAACGTATAGAATAACTATTACTAGAACATTTATACCACTCTGGCACGTTCGGATTCTTAAATAACAAAATTATTGAAAATGTTTCGTTCCGCATAGTCGGTTCGGTGAATCGATGACTGATAAACTATATAAAGAATACATTAAAACGTATAGAATAACGTATTCCTAGAACATTTATACCACTTTGGCACGTTCGGATTCTTAAATAACAAAATTATTGAAAATATTTCGTTCCGTATAGGCGGCTCGGTGAATCGATGACTGATTACCTATCTAAAGAATACATTAAAACGTATAGAATAACGTATTACTAGAACATTTATACCACTCTGGCATGTTCGGATTCTTAAATAACTAAATTATTGAAAATGTTTCGTTCCGCATAGTCGGTTCGGTGAATCGATGACTGACAACCTATATAAAAAAAACATTAAAGCGTATAGAATAACGTATTACTAGAACATTTATACCACTCTGGCATGTTCGGATTCTTAAATAACTAAATTATTGAAAATGTTTCGTTCCGCATAGTCGGTTCGGTGAATCGATGACTGACAACCTATACAAAAAAACATTAAAGCGTATAGAATAACGTATTACTAGAACATTTATACCACTTTGGCACGTTCGGATTCTTAAATAACAAAACTATTGAAAATTTTTGGTTCCGCATAGTCGGTTCGGTGAATCGATGACTGATAACCTATATAAAAAAAACATTAAAGCGTATAGAATAACGTATTACTAGAACATTTATACCACTTTGGCACGTTCGGGTTCTTAAATAACAAAACTATTGAAAATTTTTGGTTCCGCATAGTCGGTTCGGTGAGTCGATGACTGATAACCTATATAAAGAATACATTAAAACGTATAGAATAACGTATTACTAGAACATTTATACCACTCTGGCACGTTCGGATTCTTAAATAACAAAATTATGGAAAATGTTTCGTTCCGCATAGTCGGTTCGGTGAATCGATGACTGATAACCTATATAAAGAATACATTAAAACGTATAGGATAACGTATTACTAGAACATTTATACCACTCTGGCACGTTCGGATTCTTAAATAACTATATTATTGAGAATGTTTCGTTCCGCATAGTCGGTTCGGTGAATCGATGACTGATAACCTATATAAAGAATACATTAAAACGTGTAGAATAACGTATTACTAGAACATTTATACCACTCTGGCACGTTCGGATTCTTAAATAACTAAATTATTGAAAATGTTTCGTTCCGCATAGTCGGTTCGGTGAATCGATGACTGATAACCTATATAAAGAATACATTAAAACGTATAGAATAACGTATTACTAGAACATTTATACCACTTTGGCACGTTCGGATTCTTAAATAACTATATTATTGAAAATGTTTCGTTCCGCATAGTCGGTTCGGTGAATCGATGACTGACAACCTATATAAAAAAACATTAAAGCGTATAGAATAACGTATTACTAGAACATTTATACCACTTTGGCACGTTCGGATTCTTAAATAACAAAACTATTGAAAATTTTTGGTTCCGCATAGTCGGTTCGGTGAATCGATGACTGATAACCTATATAAAGAATACATTAAAACGTATAGAATAACGTATTACTAGAACATTTATACCACTCTGGCATGTTCGGATTCTTAAATAACTAAATTATTGAAAATGTTTCGTTCCGCATAGTCGGTTCGGTGAATCGATGACTGACAACCTATATAAAAAAAACATTAAAGCGTATAGAATAACGTATTACTAGAACATTTATACCACTTTGGCACGTTCGGATTCTTAAATAACAAAATTATTGAAAATATTTCGTTCCGTATAGGCGGCTCGGTGAATCGATGACTGATTACCTATCTAAAGAATACATTAAAACGTATAGAATAACGTATTACTAGAACATTTATACCACTCTGGCACGTTCGGATTCTTAAATAACTAAATTATTGAAAATGTTTCGTTCCGCATAGTCGGTTCGGTGAATCGATGACTGACAACCTATATAAAAAAAACATTAAAGCGTATAGAATAACGTATTACTAGAACATTTATACCACTTTGGCACGTTCGGATTCTTAAATAACTATATTATTGAAAATGTTTCGTTCCGCATAGTCGGTTCGGTGAATCGATGACTGATAACCTATATAAAGAATACATTAAAACGTGTAGAATAACGTATTACTAGAACATTTATACCACTCTGGCACGTTCGGATTCTTAAATAACTAAATTATTGAAAATGTTTCGTTCCGCATAGTCGGTTCGGTGAATCGATGACTGATAACCTATATAAGTAATACATTAAAACGTATAGAATAACGTATTACTAGAACATTTATACCACTTTGGCACGTTCGGATTCTTAAATAACTATATTATTGAAAATGTTTCGTTCCGCATAGTCGGTTCGGTGAATCGATGACTGACAACCTATATAAAAAAACATTAAAGCGTATAGAATAACGTATTACTAGAACGTTTATACCACTTTGGCACGTTCGGATTTGTAAATAACAAAATTATTGAAAATTTTTCGTTTCGCATAGTCGGTTCGGTGAATCGATGACTGACAACGTATATAAAAAAACATTAAAATGTATAGAATAACGTATTACTAGAACATTTATACGACTTTGGCACGTTCGGATTCTTAAATAACAAAATTATTGAACATTTTTCGTTCCGTATAGGCGGTTCGGTGAATCGATGACTGAGAACCTATATAAAAAAAAATTAAAACGTATAGTATAACGTATTACTAGAACATTTATACCACTTTGGCACGTTCGGAATCTTAAATAACAAAACTATTGAAAATTTTTCGTTCTGCATAGTCGGTTCGGAGAATCGATGACTGATAACTTATATAAAAAACAATTAACACGTATAGAGTAACGTATTACTAGAGCATTTATACGACTTTGGCACGTTCGGATTCATAAATAACAAAATTATTGAAAATGTTTCGTTCCGCATAGTCGGTTCAGTGAATCGATGACTAACAAGCTATATAAAAAAACATTAAAATGTATAGAATAACGTACCACTAGAACATTTATACCACTTTGGCACGTTCGGATTCTTAAATAACAAAATTATTGAAAATTTTTCGTTCCGCATAGTTGGTTCGGTGAATCGATGACTGATAACCTATATAAAGAATACATTAAAACGTATAGAATAACGTATTACTAGAACATTTATACCACTTTGGCACGTTCGGATTCTTAAATAACAAAACTATTGAAAATTTTTGGTTCCGCATAGTCGGTTCGGTGAGTCGATGACTGATAACCTATATAAAGAATACATTAAAACGTATAGAATAACGTATTACTAGAACATTTATACCACTCTGGCACGTTCGGATTCTTAAATAACAAAATTATTGAAAATGTTTCGTTCCGCATAGTCGGTTCGGTGAATCGATGACTGATAACCTATATAAAGAATACATTAAAACGTATAGAATAACGTATTACTAGAACATTTATACCACTTTGGCACGTTCGGATTCTTAAATAACTATATTATTGAAAATGTTTCGTTCCGCATAGTCGGTTCGGTGAATCGATGACTGACAACCTATATAAAAAAACATTAAAGCGTATAGAATAACGTATTACTAGAACATTTATACCACTTTGGCACGTTCGGATTCTTAAATAACAAAACTATTGAAAATTTTTGGTTCCGCATAGTCGGTTCGGTGAATCGATGACTGATAACCTATATAAAGAATACATTAAAACGTATAGAATAACTATTACTAGAACATTTATACCACTCTGGCACGTTCGGATTCTTAAATAACAAAATTATTGAAAATGTTTCGTTCCGCATAGTCGGTTCGGTGAATCGATGACTGATAACCTATATAAAGAATACATTAAAACGTATAGAATAACGTATTCCTAGAACATTTATACCACTTTGGCACGTTCGGATTCTTAAATAACAAAATTATTGAAAATATTTCGTTCCGTATAGGCGGCTCGGTGAATCGATGACTGATTACCTATCTAAAGAATACATTAAAACGTATAGAATAACGTATTACTAGAACATTTATACCACTCTGGCATGTTCGGATTCTTAAATAACTAAATTATTGAAAATGTTTCGTTCCGCATAGTCGGTTCGGTGAATCGATGACTGACAACCTATATAAAAAAAACATTAAAGCGTATAGAATAACGTATTACTAGAACATTTATACCACTTTGGCACGTTCGGATTCTTAAATAACAAAACTATTGAAAATTTTTGGTTCCGCATAGTCGGTTCGGTGAGTCGATGACTGATAACCTATCTAAAGAATACATTAAAACGTATAGAATAACTATTACTAGAACATTTATACCACTCTGGCACGTTCGGATTCTTAAATAACAAAATTATTGAAAATGTTTCGTTCCGCATAGTCGGTTCGGTGAATCGATGACTGACAACCTATACAAAAAAACATTAAAGCGTATAGAATAACGTATTACTAGAACATTTATACCACTTTGGCACGTTCGGATTCTTAAATAACAAAACTATTGAAAATTTTTGGTTCCGCATAGTCGGTTCGGTGAATCGATGACTGATAACCTATATAAAAAAAACATTAAAGCGTATAGAATAACGTATTACTAGAACATTTATACCACTTTGGCACGTTCGGATTCTTAAATAACAAAACTATTGAAAATTTTTGGTTCCGCATAGTCGGTTCGGTGAGTCGATGACTGATAACCTATATAAAGAATACATTAAAACGTATAGGATAACGTATTACTAGAACATTTATACCACTCTGGCACGTTCGGATTCTTAAATAACTATATTATTGAAAATGTTTCGTTCCGCATAGTCGGTTCGGTGAATCGATGACTGATAACCTATATAAAGAATACATTAAAACGTGTAGAATAACGTATTACTAGAACATTTATACCACTCTGGCACGTTCGGATTCTTAAATAACTAAATTATTGAAAATGTTTCGTTCCGCATAGTCGGTTCGGTGAATCGATGACTGATAACCTATATAAAGAATACATTAAAACGTATAGAATAACGTATTACTAGAACATTTATACCACTTTGGCACGTTCGGATTCTTAAATAACTATATTATTGAAAATGTTTCGTTCCGCATAGTCGGTTCGGTGAATCGATGACTGACAACCTATATAAAAAAACATTAAAGCGTATAGAATAACGTATTACTAGAACATTTATACCACTTTGGCACGTTCGGATTCTTAAATAACAAAACTATTGAAAATTTTTGGTTCCGCATAGTCGGTTCGGTGAATCGATGACTGATAACCTATATAAAGAATACATTAAAACGTATAGAATAACTATTACTAGAACATTTATACCACTCTGGCACGTTCGGATTCTTAAATAACAAAATTATTGAAAATGTTTCGTTCCGCATAGTCGGTTCGGTGAATCGATGACTGATAACCTATATAAAGAATACATTAAAACGTATAGAATAACGTATTCCTAGAACATTTATACCACTTTGGCACGTTCGGATTCTTAAATAACAAAATTATTGAAAATATTTCGTTCCGTATAGGCGGCTCGGTGAATCGATGACTGATTACCTATCTAAAGAATACATTAAAACGTATAGAATAACGTATTACTAGAACATTTATACCACTCTGGCATGTTCGGATTCTTAAATAACTAAATTATTGAAAATGTTTCGTTCCGCATAGTCGGTTCGGTGAATCGATGACTGACAACCTATATAAAAAAAACATTAAAGCGTATAGAATAACGTATTACTAGAACATTTATACCACTTTGGCACGTTCGGATTCTTAAATAACAAAACTATTGAAAATTTTTGGTTCCGCATAGTCGGTTCGGTGAGTCGATGACTGATAACCTATATAAAGAATACATTAAAACGTATAGAATAACGTATTACTAGAACATTTATACCACTCTGGCACGTTCGGATTCTTAAATAACAAAATTATTGAAAATGTTTCGTTCCGCATAGTCGGTTCGGTGAATCGATGACTGATAACGTATATAAAGAATACATTAAAACGTATAGGATAACGTATTACTAGAACATTTATACCACTCTGGCACGTTCGGATTCTTAAATAACTATATTATTGAAAATATTTCGTTCCGTATAGGCGGCTCGGTGAATCGATGACTGATTACCTATCTAAAGAATACATTAAAACGTATAGAATAACGTATTACTAGAACATTTATACCACTCTGGCATGTTCGGATTCTTAAATAACTAAATTATTGAAAATGTTTCGTTCCGCATAGTCGGTTCGGTGAATCGATGACTGACAACCTATATAAAAAAAACATTAAAGCGTATAGAATAACGTATTACTAGAACATTTATACCACTTTGGCACGTTCGGATTCTTAAATAACAAAACTATTGAAAATTTTTGGTTCCGCATAGTCGGTTCGGTGAGTCGATGACTGATAACCTATATAAAGAACACATTAAAACGTATAGAATAACGTATTACTAGAACATTTATACCACTCTGGCACGTTCGGATTCTTAAATAACAAAATTATTGAAAATGTTTCGTTCCGCATAGTCGGTTCGGTGAATCGATGACTGATAACCTATATAAAGAATACATTAAAACGTATAGGATAACGTATTACTAGAACATTTATACCACTCTGGCACGTTCGGATTCTTAAATAACTATATTATTGAAAATGTTTCGTTCCGCATAGTCGGTTCGGTGAATCGATGACTGATAACCTATATAAAGAATACATTAAAACGTGTAGAATAACGTATTACTAGAACATTTATACCACTCTGGCACGTTCGGATTCTTAAATAACTAAATTATTGAAAATGTTTCGTTCCGCATAGTCGGTTCGGTGAATCGATGACTGATAACCTATATAAAGAATACATTAAAACGTATAGAATAACGTATTACTAGAACATTTATACCACTCTGGCACGCTCGGATTCTTAAATAACTAAATTATTGAAAATGTTTCGTTCCGCATAGTCGGTTCGGTGAATCGATGACTGACAACCTATATAAAAAAACATTAAAGCGTATAGAATAACGTATTACTAGAACATTTATACCACTTTGGCACGTTCGGATTCTTAAATAACAAAACTATTGAAAATTTTTGGTTCCGCATAGTCGGTTCGGTGAATCGATGACTGATAACCTATATAAAGAATACATTAAAACGTATAGAATAACTATTACTAGAACATTTATACCACTCTGGCACGTTCGGATTCTTAAATAACAAAATTATTGATAATGTTTCGTTCCGCATAGTCGGTTCGGTGAATCGATGACTGATAACCTATATAAAGAATACATTAAAACGTATAGAATAACGTATTCCTAGAACATTTATACCACTTTGGCACGTTCGGATTCTTAAATAACAAAATTATTGAAAATATTTCGTTCCGTATAGGCGGCTCGGTGAATCGATGACTGATTACCTATATAAAGAATACATTAAAACGTATAGAATAACGTATTACTAGAACATTTATACCACTCTGGCATGTTCGGATTCTTAAATAACTAAATTATTGAAAATGTTTCGTTCCGCATAGTCGGTTCGGTGAATCGATGACTGACAACCTATATAAAAAAAACATTAAAGCGTATAGAATAACGTATTACTAGAACATTTATACCACTTTGGCACGTTCGGATTCTTAAATAACAAAACTATTGAAAATTTTTGGTTCCGCATAGTCGGTTCGGTGAGTCGATGACTGATAACCTATATAAAGAATACATTAAAACGTATAGAATAACGTATTACTAGAACATTTATACCACTCTGGCACGTTCGGATTCTTAAATAACAAAATTATTGAAAATGTTTCGTTCCGCATAGTCGGTTCGGTGAATCGATGACTGATAACCTATATAAAGAATACATTAAAACGTATAGGATAACGTATTACTAGAACATTTATACCACTTTGGCACGTTCGGATTCTTAAATAACTATATTATTGAAAATGTTTCGTTCCGCATAGTCGGTTCGGTGAATCGATGACTGACAACCTATATAAAAAAACATTAAAGCGTATAGAATAACGTATTACTAGAACATTTATACCACTTTGGCACGTTCGGATTCTTAAATAACAAAACTATTGAAAATTTTTGGTTCCGCATAGTCGGTTCGGTGAATCGATGACTGATAACCTATATAAAGAATACATTAAAACGTATAGAATAACGTATTACTAGAACATTTATACCACTCTGGCATGTTCGGATTCTTAAATAACTAAATTATTGAAAATGTTTCGTTCCGCATAGTCGGTTCGGTGAATCGATGACTGACAACCTATATAAAAAAAACATTAAAGCGTATAGAATAACGTATTACTAGAACATTTATACCACTTTGGCACGTTCGGATTCTTAAATAACAAAATTATTGAAAATATTTCGTTCCGTATAGGCGGCTCGGTGAATCGATGACTGATTACCTATCTAAAGAATACATTAAAACGTATAGAATAACGTATTACTAGAACATTTATACCACTCTGGCACGTTCGGATTCTTAAATAACTAAATTATTGAAAATGTTTCGTTCCGCATAGTCGGTTCGGTGAATCGATGACTGACAACCTATATAAAAAAAACATTAAAGCGTATAGAATAACGTATTACTAGAACATTTATACCACTTTGGCACGTTCGGATTCTTAAATAACTATATTATTGAAAATGTTTCGTTCCGCATAGTCGGTTCGGTGAATCGATGACTGATAACCTATATAAAGAATACATTAAAACGTGTAGAATAACGTATTACTAGAACATTTATACCACTCTGGCACGTTCGGATTCTTAAATAACTAAATTATTGAAAATGTTTCGTTCCGCATAGTCGGTTCGGTGAATCGATGACTGATAACCTATATAAGTAATACATTAAAACGTATAGAATAACGTATTACTAGAACATTTATACCACTTTGGCACGTTCGGATTCTTAAATAACTATATTATTGAAAATGTTTCGTTCCGCATAGTCGGTTCGGTGAATCGATGACTGACAACCTATATAAAAAAACATTAAAGCGTATAGAATAACGTATTACTAGAACGTTTATACCACTTTGGCACGTTCGGATTTGTAAATAACAAAATTATTGAAAATTTTTCGTTTCGCATAGTCGGTTCGGTGAATCGATGACTGACAACGTATATAAAAAAACATTAAAATGTATAGAATAACGTATTACTAGAACATTTATACGACTTTGGCACGTTCGGATTCTTAAATAACAAAATTATTGAACATTTTTCGTTCCGTATAGGCGGTTCGGTGAATCGATGACTGAGAACCTATATAAAAAAAAATTAAAACGTATAGTATAACGTATTACTAGAACATTTATACCACTTTGGCACGTTCGGAATCTTAAATAACAAAACTATTGAAAATTTTTCGTTCTGCATAGTCGGTTCGGAGAATCGATGACTGATAACTTATATAAAAAACAATTAACACGTATAGAGTAACGTATTACTAGAGCATTTATACGACTTTGGCACGTTCGGATTCATAAATAACAAAATTATTGAAAATGTTTCGTTCCGCATAGTCGGTTCAGTGAATCGATGACTAACAAGCTATATAAAAAAACATTAAAATGTATAGAATAACGTACCACTAGAACATTTATACCACTTTGGCACGTTCGGATTCTTAAATAACAAAATTATTGAAAATTTTTCGTTCCGCATAGTTGGTTCGGTGAATCGATGACTGATAACCTATATAAAGAATACATTAAAACGTATAGAATAACGTATTACTAGAACATTTATACCACTTTGGCACGTTCGGATTCTTAAATAACAAAACTATTGAAAATTTTTGGTTCCGCATAGTCGGTTCGGTGAGTCGATGACTGATAACCTATATAAAGAATACATTAAAACGTATAGAATAACGTATTACTAGAACATTTATACCACTCTGGCACGTTCGGATTCTTAAATAACAAAATTATTGAAAATGTTTCGTTCCGCATAGTCGGTTCGGTGAATCGATGACTGATAACCTATATAAAGAATACATTAAAACGTATAGAATAACGTATTACTAGAACATTTATACCACTTTGGCACGTTCGGATTCTTAAATAACTATATTATTGAAAATGTTTCGTTCCGCATAGTCGGTTCGGTGAATCGATGACTGACAACCTATATAAAAAAACATTAAAGCGTATAGAATAACGTATTACTAGAACATTTATACCACTTTGGCACGTTCGGATTCTTAAATAACAAAACTATTGAAAATTTTTGGTTCCGCATAGTCGGTTCGGTGAATCGATGACTGATAACCTATATAAAGAATACATTAAAACGTATAGAATAACTATTACTAGAACATTTATACCACTCTGGCACGTTCGGATTCTTAAATAACAAAATTATTGAAAATGTTTCGTTCCGCATAGTCGGTTCGGTGAATCGATGACTGATAACCTATATAAAGAATACATTAAAACGTATAGAATAACGTATTCCTAGAACATTTATACCACTTTGGCACGTTCGGATTCTTAAATAACAAAATTATTGAAAATATTTCGTTCCGTATAGGCGGCTCGGTGAATCGATGACTGATTACCTATCTAAAGAATACATTAAAACGTATAGAATAACGTATTACTAGAACATTTATACCACTCTGGCATGTTCGGATTCTTAAATAACTAAATTATTGAAAATGTTTCGTTCCGCATAGTCGGTTCGGTGAATCGATGACTGACAACCTATATAAAAAAAACATTAAAGCGTATAGAATAACGTATTACTAGAACATTTATACCACTTTGGCACGTTCGGATTCTTAAATAACAAAACTATTGAAAATTTTTGGTTCCGCATAGTCGGTTCGGTGAGTCGATGACTGATAACCTATCTAAAGAATACATTAAAACGTATAGAATAACTATTACTAGAACATTTATACCACTCTGGCACGTTCGGATTCTTAAATAACAAAATTATTGAAAATGTTTCGTTCCGCATAGTCGGTTCGGTGAATCGATGACTGACAACCTATACAAAAAAACATTAAAGCGTATAGAATAACGTATTACTAGAACATTTATACCACTTTGGCACGTTCGGATTCTTAAATAACAAAACTATTGAAAATTTTTGGTTCCGCATAGTCGGTTCGGTGAATCGATGACTGATAACCTATATAAAAAAAACATTAAAGCGTATAGAATAACGTATTACTAGAACATTTATACCACTTTGGCACGTTCGGATTCTTAAATAACAAAACTATTGAAAATTTTTGGTTCCGCATAGTCGGTTCGGTGAGTCGATGACTGATAACCTATATAAAGAATACATTAAAACGTATAGGATAACGTATTACTAGAACATTTATACCACTCTGGCACGTTCGGATTCTTAAATAACTATATTATTGAAAATGTTTCGTTCCGCATAGTCGGTTCGGTGAATCGATGACTGATAACCTATATAAAGAATACATTAAAACGTGTAGAATAACGTATTACTAGAACATTTATACCACTCTGGCACGTTCGGATTCTTAAATAACTAAATTATTGAAAATGTTTCGTTCCGCATAGTCGGTTCGGTGAATCGATGACTGATAACCTATATAAAGAATACATTAAAACGTATAGAATAACGTATTACTAGAACATTTATACCACTTTGGCACGTTCGGATTCTTAAATAACTATATTATTGAAAATGTTTCGTTCCGCATAGTCGGTTCGGTGAATCGATGACTGACAACCTATATAAAAAAACATTAAAGCGTATAGAATAACGTATTACTAGAACATTTATACCACTTTGGCACGTTCGGATTCTTAAATAACAAAACTATTGAAAATTTTTGGTTCCGCATAGTCGGTTCGGTGAATCGATGACTGATAACCTATATAAAGAATACATTAAAACGTATAGAATAACTATTACTAGAACATTTATACCACTCTGGCACGTTCGGATTCTTAAATAACAAAATTATTGAAAATGTTTCGTTCCGCATAGTCGGTTCGGTGAATCGATGACTGATAACCTATATAAAGAATACATTAAAACGTATAGAATAACGTATTCCTAGAACATTTATACCACTTTGGCACGTTCGGATTCTTAAATAACAAAATTATTGAAAATATTTCGTTCCGTATAGGCGGCTCGGTGAATCGATGACTGATTACCTATCTAAAGAATACATTAAAACGTATAGAATAACGTATTACTAGAACATTTATACCACTCTGGCATGTTCGGATTCTTAAATAACTAAATTATTGAAAATGTTTCGTTCCGCATAGTCGGTTCGGTGAATCGATGACTGACAACCTATATAAAAAAAACATTAAAGCGTATAGAATAACGTATTACTAGAACATTTATACCACTTTGGCACGTTCGGATTCTTAAATAACAAAACTATTGAAAATTTTTGGTTCCGCATAGTCGGTTCGGTGAGTCGATGACTGATAACCTATATAAAGAATACATTAAAACGTATAGAATAACGTATTACTAGAACATTTATACCACTCTGGCACGTTCGGATTCTTAAATAACAAAATTATTGAAAATGTTTCGTTCCGCATAGTCGGTTCGGTGAATCGATGACTGATAACGTATATAAAGAATACATTAAAACGTATAGGATAACGTATTACTAGAACATTTATACCACTCTGGCACGTTCGGATTCTTAAATAACTATATTATTGAAAATATTTCGTTCCGTATAGGCGGCTCGGTGAATCGATGACTGATTACCTATCTAAAGAATACATTAAAACGTATAGAATAACGTATTACTAGAACATTTATACCACTCTGGCATGTTCGGATTCTTAAATAACTAAATTATTGAAAATGTTTCGTTCCGCATAGTCGGTTCGGTGAATCGATGACTGACAACCTATATAAAAAAAACATTAAAGCGTATAGAATAACGTATTACTAGAACATTTATACCACTTTGGCACGTTCGGATTCTTAAATAACAAAACTATTGAAAATTTTTGGTTCCGCATAGTCGGTTCGGTGAGTCGATGACTGATAACCTATATAAAGAACACATTAAAACGTATAGAATAACGTATTACTAGAACATTTATACCACTCTGGCACGTTCGGATTCTTAAATAACAAAATTATTGAAAATGTTTCGTTCCGCATAGTCGGTTCGGTGAATCGATGACTGATAACCTATATAAAGAATACATTAAAACGTATAGGATAACGTATTACTAGAACATTTATACCACTCTGGCACGTTCGGATTCTTAAATAACTATATTATTGAAAATGTTTCGTTCCGCATAGTCGGTTCGGTGAATCGATGACTGATAACCTATATAAAGAATACATTAAAACGTGTAGAATAACGTATTACTAGAACATTTATACCACTCTGGCACGTTCGGATTCTTAAATAACTAAATTATTGAAAATGTTTCGTTCCGCATAGTCGGTTCGGTGAATCGATGACTGATAACCTATATAAAGAATACATTAAAACGTATAGAATAACGTATTACTAGAACATTTATACCACTCTGGCACGCTCGGATTCTTAAATAACTAAATTATTGAAAATGTTTCGTTCCGCATAGTCGGTTCGGTGAATCGATGACTGACAACCTATATAAAAAAACATTAAAGCGTATAGAATAACGTATTACTAGAACATTTATACCACTTTGGCACGTTCGGATTCTTAAATAACAAAACTATTGAAAATTTTTGGTTCCGCATAGTCGGTTCGGTGAATCGATGACTGATAACCTATATAAAGAATACATTAAAACGTATAGAATAACTATTACTAGAACATTTATACCACTCTGGCACGTTCGGATTCTTAAATAACAAAATTATTGATAATGTTTCGTTCCGCATAGTCGGTTCGGTGAATCGATGACTGATAACCTATATAAAGAATACATTAAAACGTATAGAATAACGTATTCCTAGAACATTTATACCACTTTGGCACGTTCGGATTCTTAAATAACAAAATTATTGAAAATATTTCGTTCCGTATAGGCGGCTCGGTGAATCGATGACTGATTACCTATATAAAGAATACATTAAAACGTATAGAATAACGTATTACTAGAACATTTATACCACTCTGGCATGTTCGGATTCTTAAATAACTAAATTATTGAAAATGTTTCGTTCCGCATAGTCGGTTCGGTGAATCGATGACTGACAACCTATATAAAAAAAACATTAAAGCGTATAGAATAACGTATTACTAGAACATTTATACCACTTTGGCACGTTCGGATTCTTAAATAACAAAACTATTGAAAATTTTTGGTTCCGCATAGTCGGTTCGGTGAGTCGATGACTGATAACCTATATAAAGAATACATTAAAACGTATAGAATAACGTATTACTAGAACATTTATACCACTCTGGCACGTTCGGATTCTTAAATAACAAAATTATTGAAAATGTTTCGTTCCGCATAGTCGGTTCGGTGAATCGATGACTGATAACCTATATAAAGAATACATTAAAACGTATAGGATAACGTATTACTAGAACATTTATACCACTTTGGCACGTTCGGATTCTTAAATAACTATATTATTGAAAATGTTTCGTTCCGCATAGTCGGTTCGGTGAATCGATGACTGACAACCTATATAAAAAAACATTAAAGCGTATAGAATAACGTATTACTAGAACATTTATACCACTTTGGCACGTTCGGATTCTTAAATAACAAAACTATTGAAAATTTTTGGTTCCGCATAGTCGGTTCGGTGAATCGATGACTGATAACCTATATAAAGAATACATTAAAACGTATAGAATAACTATTACTAGAACATTTATACCACTCTGGCACGTTCGGATTCTTAAATAACAAAATTATTGATAATGTTTCGTTCCGCATAGTCGGTTCGGTGAATCGATGACTGATAACCTATATAAAGAATACATTAAAACGTATAGAATAACGTATTCCTAGAACATTTATACCACTTTGGCACGTTCGGATTCTTAAATAACAAAATTATTGAAAATATTTCGTTCCGTATAGGCGGCTCGGTGAATCGATGACTGATTACCTGTATAAAGAATACATTAAAACGTATAGAATAACGTATTACTAGAACATTTATACCACTCTGGCATGTTCGGATTCTTAAATAACTAAATTATTGAAAATGTTTCGTTCCGCATAGTCGGTTCGGTGAATCGATGACTGACAAGCTATATAAAAAAACATTAAAATGTATAGAATAACGTATTACTAGAACATTTATACCACTTTGGCACGTTCGGATTCATAAATAACAAAAGTAGTGAAAATGTTTCATTCCACATAGCCGGTTCGGTGAATCGATGACTGATAACCTATATAAAAAAAAATTAACACGTATAGAGTAACGTATTACTAGAACATTTATTCCACTTTGGCACGTTCGGATTCTTAAATAACAAAATTATTGAAAATTTTTCGTTCCGTATAGGCGGCTCGGTTTAACGATGACTGATAACCTATATAAAAAACAATTAACACGTATAGGATAACGTATTACTAGAACGTTTATACCACTTTGGCACGTTCGGATTTGTAAATAACAAAATTATTGAAAATTTTTCGTTCCGCATAGTCGGTTCGGTGAATCGATGACTGACAACGTATATAAAAAAACATTAAAATGTATAGAATAACGTATTACTAGAACATTTATACCACTTTGGCACGTTCGGATTCTTAAATAACAAAATTATTGAACATTTTTCGTTCCGTATAGGCGGTTCGGTGAATCGATGACTGAGAACCTATATAAAAAAAAATTAAAACGTATAGTATAACGTATTACTAGAACATTTATACCACTTTGGCACGTTCGGAATCTTAAATAACAAAACTATTGAAAATTTTTCGTTCTGCATAGTCGGTTCGGAGAATCGATGACTGATAACTTATATAAAAAACAATTAACACGTATAGAGTAACGTATTACTAGAGCATTTATACGACTTTGGCACGTTCGGATTCATAAATAACAAAATTATTGAAAATGTTTCGTTCCGCATAGTCGGTTCAGTGAATCGATGACTAACAAGCTATATAAAAAAACATTAAAATGTATAGAATAACGTACCACTAGAACATTTATACCACTTTGGCACGTTCGGATTCTTAAATAACAAAATTATTGAAAATTTTTCGTTCCGCATAGTCGGTTCGGTGAATCGATGACTGATAACCTATATAAAGAATACATTAAAACGTATAGAATAACGTATTACTAGAACATTTATACCACTCTGGCACGTTCGGATTCTTAAATAACTAAATTATTGAAAATGTTTCGTTCCGCATAGTCGGTTCGGTGAATCGATGACTGACAACCTATATAAAAAAACATTAAAGCGTATAGAATAACGTATTACTAGAACATTTATACCACTTTGGCACGTTCGGATTCTTAAATAACAAAACTATTGAAAATTTTTTGTTCCGCATAGTCGGTTCGGTGAATCGATGACTGATAACCTATATAAAGAATACATTAAAACGTAGAGAATAACTATTACTAGAACATTTATACCACTCTGGCACGTTCGGATTCTTAAATAACAAAATTATTGATAATGTTTCGTTCCGCATAGTCGGTTCGGTGAATCGATGACTGATAACCTATATAAAGAATACATTAAAACGTATAGAATAACGTATTCCTAGAACATTTATACCACTTTGGCACGTTCGGATTCTTAAATAACAAAATTATTGAAAATATTTCGTTCCGTATAGGCGGCTCGGTGAATCGATGACTGACAAGCTATATAAAAAAACATTAAAATGTATAGAATAACGTATTACTAGAACATTTATACCACTTTGGCACGTTCGGATTCATAAATAACAAAAGTAGTGAAAATGTTTCATTCCACATAGCCGGTTCGGTGAATCGATGACTGATAACCTATATAAAAAAAAATTAACACGTATAGAGTAACGTATTACTAGAACATTTATTCCACTTTGGCACGTTCGGATTCTTAAATAACAAAATTATTGAAAATTTTTCGTTCCGTATAGGCGGCTCGGTTTAACGATGACTGATAACCTATATAAAAAACAATTAACACGTATAGAGTAACGTATTACTAGAGCATTTATACGACTTTGGCACGTTCGGATTCATAAATAACAAAATTATTGAAAATGTTTCGTTCCGCATAGTCGGTTCGGTGAATCGATGACTGATAACCTATATAAAGAATACATTAAAACGTATAGAATAACGTATTACTAGAACATTTATACCACTTTGGCACGTTCGGATTCTCAAATAACAAAATTATTGAAAATATTTCGTTCCGTATAGGCGGCTCGGTGAATCGATGACTGACAAGCTATATAAAAAAACATTAAAATGTATAGAATAACGTATTACTAGAACATTTATACCACTTTGGCACGTTCGGATTCATAAATAACAAAAGTAGTGAAAATGTTTCATTCCACATAGCCGGTTCGGTGAATCGATGACTGATAACCTATATAAAAAAAAATTAACACGTATAGAGTAACGTATTACTAGAACATTTATTCCACTTTGGCACGTTCGGATTCTTAAATAACAAAATTATTGAAAATTTTTCGTTCCGTATAGGCGGCTCGGTTTAACGATGACTGATAACCTATATAAAAAACAATTAACACGTATAGGATAACGTATTACTAGAACGTTTATACCACTTTGGCACGTTCGGATTTGTAAATAACAAAATTATTGAAAATTTTTCGTTTCGCATAGTCGGTTCGGTGAATCGATGACTGACAACGTATATAAAAAAACATTAAAATGTATAGAATAACGTATTACTAGAACATTTATACCACTTTGGCACGTTCGGATTCTTAAATAACAAAATTATTGAACATTTTTCGTTCCGTATAGGCGGTTCGGTGAATCGATGACTGAGAACCTATATAAAAAAAAATTAAAACGTATAGTATAACGTATTACTAGAACATTTATACCACTTTGGCACGTTCGGAATCTTAAATAACAAAACTATTGAAAATTTTTCGTTCTGCATAGTCGGTTCGGAGAATCGATGACTGATAACTTATATAAAAAACAATTAACACGTATAGAGTAACGTATTACTAGAGCATTTATACGACTTTGGCACGTTCGGATTCATAAATAACAAAATTATTGAAAATGTTTCGTTCCGCATAGTCGGTTCAGTGAATCGATGACTAACAAGCTATATAAAAAAACATTAAAATGTATAGAATAACGTACCACTAGAACATTTATACCACTTTGGCACGTTCGGATTCTTAAATAACAAAATTATTGAAAATTTTTCATTCCGCATAGTCGGTTCGGTGAATCGATGACTGACAAGCTATATAAAAAAACATTAAAATGTATAGAATAACGTATTACTAGAACATTTATACCACTTTGGCACGTTCGGATTCATAAATAACAAAAGTAGTGAAAATGTTTCATTCCACATAGCCGGTTCGGTGAATCGATGACTGATAACCTATATAAAAAAAAATTAACACGTATAGAGTAACGTATTACTAGAACATTTATTCCACTTTGGCACGTTCGAATTCTTAAATAACAAAATTATAATAATTTTTCGTTTCGTATAGGCGGCTCGGTTTAACGATGACTGATAACCTATATAAAAAACAATTAACACGTATAGAGTAACGTATTACTAGAGCATTTATACGACTTTGGCACGTTCGGATTCATAAATAACAAAATTATTGAAAATGTTTCGTTCCGCATAGTCGGTTCGGTGAATCGATGACTGATAACCTATATAAAGAATACATTAAAACGTATAGAATAACGTATTACTAGAACATTTATACCACTTTGGCACGTTCGGATTCTCAAATAACTATATTATTGAAAATGTTTCGTTCCGCATAGTCGGTTCGGTGAATCGATGACTGACAACCTATATAAAAAAACATTAAAGCGTATAGAATAACGTATTACTAGAACATTTATACCACTTTGGCACGTTCGGATTCTTAAATAACAAAACTATTGAAAATTTTTGGTTCCGCATAGTCGGTTCGGTGAATCGATGACTGATAACCTATATAAAGAATACATTAAAACGTATAGAATAACGTATTCCTAGAACATTTATACCACTTTGGCACGTTCGGATTCTTAAATAACAAAATTATTGAAAATATTTCGTTCCGTATAGGCGGCTCGGTGAATCGATGACTGATTACCTATATAAAGAATACATTAAAACGTATAGAATAACGTATTACTAGAACATTTATACCACTCTGGCATGTTCGGATTCTTAAATAACTAAATTATTGAAAATGTTTCGTTCCGCATAGTCGGTTCGGTGAATCGATGACTGACAACCTATATAAAAAAAACATTAAAGCGTATAGAATAACGTATTACTAGAACATTTATACCACTTTGGCACGTTCGGATTCTTAAATAACAAAACTATTGAAAATTTTTGGTTCCGCATAGTCGGTTCGGTGAATCGATGACTGATAACCTATATAAAGAATACATTAAAACGTATAGAATAACGTATTACTAGAACATTTATACCACTCTGGCACGTTCGGATTCTTAAATAACAAAATTATTGAAAATGTTTCGTTCCGCATAGTCGGTTCGGTGAATCGATGACTGATAACCTATATAAAGAATACATTAAAACGTATAGGATAACGTATTACTAGAACATTTATACCACTCTGGCACGTTCGGATTCTTAAATAACTATATTATTGAAAATGTTTCGTTCCGCATAGTCGGTCGGTGAATCGATGACTGATAACCTATATAAAGAATACATTAAAACGTGTAGAATAACGTATTACTAGAACATTTATACCACTCTGGCACGTTCGGATTCTTAAATAACTAAATTATTGAAAATGTTTCGTTCCGCATAGTCGGTTCGGTGAATCGATGACTGATAACCTATATAAAGAATACATTAAAACGTATAGAATAACGTATTACTAGAACATTTATACCACTTTGGCACGTTCGGATTCTTAAATAACTAAATTATTGAAAATGTTTCGTTCCGCATAGTCGGTTCGGTGAATCGATGACTGATAACCTATATAAAGAATACATTAAAACGTATAGAATAACGTATTACTAGAACATTTATACCACTTTGGCACGTTCGGATTCTTAAATAACTATATTATTGAAAATGTTTCGTTCCGCATAGTCGGTTCGGTGAATCGATGACTGACAACCTATATAAAAAAACATTAAAGCGTATAGAATAACGTATTACTAGAACATTTATACCACTTTGGCACGTTCGGATTCTTAAATAACAAAACTATTGAAAATTTTTGGTTCCGCATAGTCGGTTCGGTGAATCGATGACTGATAACCTATATAAAGAATACATTAAAACGTATAGAATAACTATTACTAGAACATTTATACCACTCTGGCACGTTCGGATTCTTAAATAACAAAATTATTGAAAATATTTCGTTCCGTATAGGCGGCTCGGTGAATCGATGACTGATTACCTGTATAAAGAATACATTAAAACGTATAGAATAACGTATTACTAGAACATTTATACCACTCTGGCATGTTCGGATTCTTAAATAACTAAATTATTGAAAATGTTTCGTTCCGCATAGTCGGTTCGGTGAATCGATGACTGATAACCTATATAAAGAATACATTAAAACGTATAGAATAACGTATTACTAGAACATTTATACCACTTTGGCACGTTCGGATTCTCAAATAACTATATTATTGAAAATGTTTCGTTCCGCATAGTCGGTTCGGTGAATCGATGACTGACAACCTATATAAAAAAAACATTAAAGCGTATAGAATAACGTATTACTAGAACATTTATACCACTTTGGCACGTTCGGATTCTTAAATAACAAAACTATTGAAAATTTTTGGTTCCGCATAGTCGGTTCGGTGAATCGATGACTGATAACCTATATAAAGAATACATTAAAACGTATAGGATAACGTATTACTAGAACATTTATACCACTCTGGCACGTTCGGATTCTTAAATAACTATATTATTGAAAATGTTTCGTTCCGCATAGTCGGTTCGGTGAATCGATGACTGATAACCTATATAAAGAATACATTAAAACGTGTAGAATAACGTATTACTAGAACATTTATACCACTCTGGCACGTTCGGATTCTTAAATAACTAAATTATTGAAAATGTTTCGTTCCGCATAGTCGGTTCGGTGAATCGATGACTGATAACCTATATAAAGAATACATTAAAACGTATAGAATAACTATTACTAGAACATTTATACCACTCTGGCACGTTCGGATTCTTAAATAACAAAATTATTGATAATGTTTCGTTCCGCATAGTCGGTTCGGTGAATCGATGACTGATAACCTATATAAAGAATACATTAAAACGTATAGAATAACGTATTCCTAGAACATTTATACCACTTTGGCACGTTCGGATTCTTAAATAACAAAATTATTGAAAATATTTCGTTCCGTATAGGCGGCTCGGTGAATCGATGACTGATTACCTATATAAAGAATACATTAAAACGTATAGAATAACGTATTACTAGAACATTTATACCACTCTGGCATGTTCGGATTCTTAAATAACTAAATTATTGAAAATGTTTCGTTCCGCATAGTCGGTTCGGTGAATCGATGACTGACAACCTATATAAAAAAAACATTAAAGCGTATAGAATAACGTATTACTAGAACATTTATACCACTTTGGCACGTTCGGATTCTTAAATAACAAAACTATTGAAAATTTTTGGTTCCGCATAGTCGGTTCGGTGAGTCGATGACTGATAACCTATATAAAGAATACATTAAAACGTATAGAATAACGTATTACTAGAACATTTATACCACTCTGGCACGTTCGGATTCTTAAATAACAAAATTATTGAAAATGTTTCGTTCCGCATAGTCGGTTCGGTGAATCGATGACTGATAACCTATATAAAGAATACATTAAAACGTATAGGATAACGTATTACTAGAACATTTATACCACTCTGGCACGTGCGGATTCTTAAATAACTATATTATTGAAAATGTTTCGTTCCGCATAGTCGGTTCGGTGAATCGATGACTGATAACCTATATAAAGAATACATTAAAACGTGTAGAATAACGTATTACTAGAACATTTATACCACTCTGGCACGTTCGGATTCTTAAATAACTAAATTATTGAAAATGTTTCGTTCCGCATAGTCGGTTCGGTGAATCGATGACTGATAACCTATATAAAGAATACATTAAAACGTATAGAATAACGTATTACTAGAACATTTATACCACTTTGGCACGTTCGGATTCTTAAATAACTATATTATTGAAAATGTTTCGTTCCGCATAGTCGGTTCGGTGAATCGATGACTGACAACCTATATAAAAAAACATTAAAGCGTATAGAATAACGTATTACTAGAACATTTATACCACTTTGGCACGTTCGGATTCTTAAATAACAAAACTATTGAAAATTTTTGGTTCCGCATAGTCGGTTCGGTGAATCGATGACTGATAACCTATATAAAGAATACATTAAAACGTATAGAATAACTATTACTAGAACATTTATACCACTCTGGCACGTTCGGATTCTTAAATAACAAAATTATTGAAAATATTTCGTTCCGTATAGGCGGCTCGGTGAATCGATGACTGATTACCTGTATAAAGAATACATTAAAACGTATAGAATAACGTATTACTAGAACATTTATACCACTCTGGCATGTTCGGATTCTTAAATAACTAAATTATTGAAAATGTTTCGTTCCGCATAGTCGGTTCGGTGAATCGATGACTGACAAGCTATATAAAAAAACATTAAAATGTATAGAATAACGTATTACTAGAACATTTATACCACTTTGGCACGTTCGGATTCATAAATAACAAAAGTAGTGAAAATGTTTCATTCCACATAGCCGGTTCGGTGAATCGATGACTGATAACCTATATAAAAAAAAATTAACACGTATAGAGTAACGTATTACTAGAACATTTATTCCACTTTGGCACGTTCGGATTCTTAAATAACAAAATTATTGAAAATTTTTCGTTCCGTATAGGCGGCTCGGTTTAACGATGACTGATAACCTATATAAAAAACAATTAACACGTATAGGATAACGTATTACTAGAACGTTTATACCACTTTGGCACGTTCGGATTTGTAAATAACAAAATTATTGAAAATTTTTCGTTTCGCATAGTCGGTTCGGTGAATCGATGACTGACAACGTATATAAAAAAACATTAAAATGTATAGAATAACGTATTACTAGAACATTTATACCACTTTGGCACGTTCGGATTCTTAAATAACAAAATTATTGAACATTTTTCGTTCCGTATAGGCGGTTCGGTGAATCGATGACTGAGAACCTATATAAAAAAAAATTAAAACGTATAGTATAACGTATTACTAGAACATTTATACCACTTTGGCACGTTCGGAATCTTAAATAACAAAACTATTGAAAATTTTTCGTTCTGCATAGTCGGTTCGGAGAATCGATGACTGATAACTTATATAAAAAACAATTAACACGTATAGAGTAACGTATTACTAGAGCATTTATACGACTTTGGCACGTTCGGATTCATAAATAACAAAATTATCGAAAATGTTTCGTTCCGCATAGTCGGTTCAGTGAATCGATGACTAACAAGCTATATAAAAAAACATTAAAATGTATAGAATAACGTACCACTAGAACATTTATACCACTTTGGCACGTTCGGATTCTTAAATAACAAAATTATTGAAAATTTTTCGTTCCGCATAGTCGGTTCGGTGAATCGATGACTGATAACCTATATAAAGAATACATTAAAACGTATAGAATAACGTATTACTAGAACATTTATACCACTCTGGCACGTTCGGATTCTTAAATAACTAAATTATTGAAAATGTTTCGTTCCGCATAGTCGGTTCGGTGAATCGATGACTGACAACCTATATAAAAAAACATTAAAGCGTATAGAATAACGTATTACTAGAACATTTATACCACTTTGGCACGTTCGGATTCTTAAATAACAAAACTATTGAAAATTTTTGGTTCCGCATAGTCGGTTCGGTGAATCGATGACTGATAACCTATATAAAGAATACATTAAAACGTAGAGAATAACTATTACTAGAACATTTATACCACTCTGGCACGTTCGGATTCTTAAATAACAAAATTATTGATAATGTTTCGTTCCGCATAGTCGGTTCGGTGAATCGATGACTGATAACCTATATAAAGAATACATTAAAACGTATAGAATAACGTATTCCTAGAACATTTATACCACTTTGGCACGTTCGGATTCTTAAATAACAAAATTATTGAAAATATTTCGTTCCGTATAGGCGGCTCGGTGAATCGATGACTGACAAGCTATATAAAAAAACATTAAAATGTATAGAATATCGTATTACTAGAACATTTATACCACTTTGGCACGTTCGGATTCATAAATAACAAAAGTAGTGAAAATGTTTCATTCCACATAGCCGGTTCGGTGAATCGATGACTGATAACCTATATAAAAAAAAATTAACACGTATAGAGTAACGTATTACTAGAACATTTATTCCACTTTGGCACGTTCGGATTCTTAAATAACAAAATTATTGAAAATTTTTCGTTCCGTATAGGCGGCTCGGTTTAACGATGACTGATAACCTATATAAAAAACAATTAACACGTATAGGATAACGTATTACTAGAACGTTTATACCACTTTGGCACGTTCGGATTTGTAAATAACAAAATTATTGAAAATTTTTCGTTTCGCATAGTCGGTTCGGTGAATCGATGACTGACAACGTATATAAAAAAACATTAAAATGTATAGAATAACGTATTACTAGAACATTTATACCACTTTGGCACGTTCGGATTCTTAAATAACAAAATTATTGAACATTTTTCGTTCCGTATAGGCGGTTCGGTGAATCGATGACTGAGAACCTATATAAAAAAAAATTAAAACGTATAGTATAACGTATTACTAGAACATTTATACCACTTTGGCACGTTCGGAATCTTAAATAACAAAACTATTGAAAATTTTTCGTTCTGCATAGTCGGTTCGGAGAATCGATGACTGATAACTTATATAAAAAACAATTAACACGTATAGAGTAACGTATTACTAGAGCATTTATACGACTTTGGCACGTTCGGATTCATAAATAACAAAATTATTGAAAATGTTTCGTTCCGCATAGTCGGTTCAGTGAATCGATGACTAACAAGCTATATAAAAAAACATTAAAATGTATAGAATAACGTACCACTAGAACATTTATACCACTTTGGCACGTTCGGATTCTTAAATAACAAAATTATTGAAAATTTTTCGTTCCGCATAGTCGGTTCGGTGAATCGATGACTGATAACCTATATAAAGAATACATTAAAACGTATAGAATAACGTATTACTAGAACATTTATACCACTCTGGCACGTTCGGATTCTTAAATAACTAAATTATTGAAAATGTTTCGTTCCGCATAGTCGGTTCGGTGAATCGATGACTGACAACCTATATAAAAAAACATTAAAGCGTATAGAATAACGTATTACTAGAACATTTATACCACTTTGGCACGTTCGGATTCTTAAATAACAAAACTATTGAAAATTTTTGGTTCCGCATAGTCGGTTCGGTGAATCGATGACTGATAACCTATATAAAGAATACATTAAAACGTATAGAATAACTATTACTAGAACATTTATACCACTCTGGCACGTTCGGATTCTTAAATAACAAAATTATTGAAAATGTTTCGTTCCGCATAGTCGGTTCGGTGAATCGATGACTGATAACCTATATAAAGAATACATTAAAACGTATAGAATAACGTATTCCTAGAACATTTATACCACTTTGGCACGTTCGGATTCTTAAATAACAAAACTATTGAAAATTTCTGGTTCCGCATAGTCGGTTCGGTGAATCGATGACTGATAACCTATATAAAGAATACATTAAAACGTATAGAATAACGTATTACTAGAACATTTATACCACTTTGGCACGTTCGGATTCTTAAATAACTATATTATTGAAAATGTTTCGTTCCGCATAGTCGGTTCGGTGAATCGATGACTGACAACCTATATAAAAAAACATTAAAGCGTATAGAATAACGTATTACTAGAACGTTTATACCACTTTGGCACGTTCGGATTTGTAAATAACAAAATTATTGAAAATTTTTCGTTTCGCATAGTCGGTTCGGTGAATCGATGACTGACAACGTATATAAAAAAACATTAAAATGTATAGAATAACGTATTACTAGAACATTTATACCACTTTGGCACGTTCGGATTCTTAAATAACAAAACTATTGAAAATTTTTGGTTCCGCATAGTCGGTTCGGTGAATCGATGACTGATAACCTATATAAAGAATACATTAAAACGTATAGAATAACTATTACTAGAACATTTATACCACTCTGGCACGTTCGGATTCTTAAATAACAAAATTATTGATAATGTTTCGTTCCGCATAGTCGGTTCGGTGAATCGATGACTGATAACCTATATAAAGAATACATTAAAACGTATAGAATAACGTATTCCTAGAACATTTATACCACTTTGGCACGTTCGGATTCTTAAATAACAAAATTATTGAAAATATTTCGTTCCGTATAGGCGGCTCGGTGAATCGATGACTGATTACCTATATAAAGAATACATTAAAACGTATAGAATAACGTATTACTAGAACATTTATACCACTCTGGCATGTTCGGATTCTTAAATAACAAAATTATTGAAAATGTTTCGTTCCGCATAGTCGGTTCGGTGAATCGATGACTGATAACCTATATAAAGAATACATTAAAACGTGTAGAATAACGTATTACTAGAACATTTATACCACTCTGGCACGTTCGGATTCTTAAATAACTAAATTATTGAAAATGTTTCGTTCCGCATAGTCGGTTCGGTGAATCGATGACTGATAACCTATATAAAGAATACATTAAAACGTATAGAATAACGTATTACTAGAACATTTATACCACTTTGGCACGTTCGGATTCTTAAATAACTATATTATTGAAAATGTTTCGTTCCGCATAGTCGGTTCGGTGAATCGATGACTGACAACCTATATAAAAAAACATTAAAGCGTATAGAATAACGTATTACTAGAACATTTATACCACTTTGGCACGTTCGGATTCTTAAATAACAAAACTATTGAAAATTTCTGGTTCCGCATAGTCGGTTCGGTGAATCGATGACTGATAACCTATATAAAGAATACATTAAAACGTATAGAATAACTATTACTAGAACATTTATACCACTCTGGCACGTTCGGATTCTTAAATAACAAAATTATTGAAAATGTTTCGTTCCGCATAGTCGGTTCGGTGAATCGATGACTGATAAACTATATAAAGAATACATTAAAACGTATAGAATAACGTATTCCTAGAACATTTATACCACTTTGGCACGTTCGGATTCTTAAATAACAAAATTATTGAAAATATTTCGTTCCGTATAGGCGGCTCGGTGAATCGATGACTGATTACCTATCTAAAGAATACATTAAAACGTATAGAATAACGTATTACTAGAACATTTATACCACTCTGGCATGTTCGGATTCTTAAATAACTAAATTATTGAAAATGTTTCGTTCCGCATAGTCGGTTCGGTGAATCGATGACTGACAACCTATATAAAAAAAACATTAAAGCGTATAGAATAACGTATTACTAGAACATTTATACCACTCTGGCATGTTCGGATTCTTAAATAACTAAATTATTGAAAATGTTTCGTTCCGCATAGTCGGTTCGGTGAATCGATGACTGACAACCTATACAAAAAAACATTAAAGCGTATAGAATAACGTATTACTAGAACATTTATACCACTTTGGCACGTTCGGATTCTTAAATAACAAAACTATTGAAAATTTTTGGTTCCGCATAGTCGGTTCGGTGAATCGATGACTGATAACCTATATAAAAAAAACATTAAAGCGTATAGAATAACGTATTACTAGAACATTTATACCACTTTGGCACGTTCGGGTTCTTAAATAACAAAACTATTGAAAATTTTTGGTTCCGCATAGTCGGTTCGGTGAGTCGATGACTGATAACCTATATAAAGAATACATTAAAACGTATAGAATAACGTATTACTAGAACATTTATACCACTCTGGCACGTTCGGATTCTTAAATAACAAAATTATGGAAAATGTTTCGTTCCGCATAGTCGGTTCGGTGAATCGATGACTGATAACCTATATAAAGAATACATTAAAACGTATAGGATAACGTATTACTAGAACATTTATACCACTCTGGCACGTTCGGATTCTTAAATAACTATATTATTGAGAATGTTTCGTTCCGCATAGTCGGTTCGGTGAATCGATGACTGATAACCTATATAAAGAATACATTAAAACGTGTAGAATAACGTATTACTAGAACATTTATACCACTCTGGCACGTTCGGATTCTTAAATAACTAAATTATTGAAAATGTTTCGTTCCGCATAGTCGGTTCGGTGAATCGATGACTGATAACCTATATAAAGAATACATTAAAACGTATAGAATAACGTATTACTAGAACATTTATACCACTTTGGCACGTTCGGATTCTTAAATAACTATATTATTGAAAATGTTTCGTTCCGCATAGTCGGTTCGGTGAATCGATGACTGACAACCTATATAAAAAAACATTAAAGCGTATAGAATAACGTATTACTAGAACATTTATACCACTTTGGCACGTTCGGATTCTTAAATAACAAAACTATTGAAAATTTTTGGTTCCGCATAGTCGGTTCGGTGAATCGATGACTGATAACCTATATAAAGAATACATTAAAACGTATAGAATAACGTATTACTAGAACATTTATACCACTCTGGCATGTTCGGATTCTTAAATAACTAAATTATTGAAAATGTTTCGTTCCGCATAGTCGGTTCGGTGAATCGATGACTGACAACCTATATAAAAAAAACATTAAAGCGTATAGAATAACGTATTACTAGAACATTTATACCACTTTGGCACGTTCGGATTCTTAAATAACAAAATTATTGAAAATATTTCGTTCCGTATAGGCGGCTCGGTGAATCGATGACTGATTACCTATCTAAAGAATACATTAAAACGTATAGAATAACGTATTACTAGAACATTTATACCACTCTGGCACGTTCGGATTCTTAAATAACTAAATTATTGAAAATGTTTCGTTCCGCATAGTCGGTTCGGTGAATCGATGACTGACAACCTATATAAAAAAAACATTAAAGCGTATAGAATAACGTATTACTAGAACATTTATACCACTTTGGCACGTTCGGATTCTTAAATAACTATATTATTGAAAATGTTTCGTTCCGCATAGTCGGTTCGGTGAATCGATGACTGATAACCTATATAAAGAATACATTAAAACGTGTAGAATAACGTATTACTAGAACATTTATACCACTCTGGCACGTTCGGATTCTTAAATAACTAAATTATTGAAAATGTTTCGTTCCGCATAGTCGGTTCGGTGAATCGATGACTGATAACCTATATAAGTAATACATTAAAACGTATAGAATAACGTATTACTAGAACATTTATACCACTTTGGCACGTTCGGATTCTTAAATAACTATATTATTGAAAATGTTTCGTTCCGCATAGTCGGTTCGGTGAATCGATGACTGACAACCTATATAAAAAAACATTAAAGCGTATAGAATAACGTATTACTAGAACGTTTATACCACTTTGGCACGTTCGGATTTGTAAATAACAAAATTATTGAAAATTTTTCGTTTCGCATAGTCGGTTCGGTGAATCGATGACTGACAACGTATATAAAAAAACATTAAAATGTATAGAATAACGTATTACTAGAACATTTATACGACTTTGGCACGTTCGGATTCTTAAATAACAAAATTATTGAACATTTTTCGTTCCGTATAGGCGGTTCGGTGAATCGATGACTGAGAACCTATATAAAAAAAAATTAAAACGTATAGTATAACGTATTACTAGAACATTTATACCACTTTGGCACGTTCGGAATCTTAAATAACAAAACTATTGAAAATTTTTCGTTCTGCATAGTCGGTTCGGAGAATCGATGACTGATAACTTATATAAAAAACAATTAACACGTATAGAGTAACGTATTACTAGAGCATTTATACGACTTTGGCACGTTCGGATTCATAAATAACAAAATTATTGAAAATGTTTCGTTCCGCATAGTCGGTTCAGTGAATCGATGACTAACAAGCTATATAAAAAAACATTAAAATGTATAGAATAACGTACCACTAGAACATTTATACCACTTTGGCACGTTCGGATTCTTAAATAACAAAATTATTGAAAATTTTTCGTTCCGCATAGTTGGTTCGGTGAATCGATGACTGATAACCTATATAAAGAATACATTAAAACGTATAGAATAACGTATTACTAGAACATTTATACCACTTTGGCACGTTCGGATTCTTAAATAACAAAACTATTGAAAATTTTTGGTTCCGCATAGTCGGTTCGGTGAGTCGATGACTGATAACCTATATAAAGAATACATTAAAACGTATAGAATAACGTATTACTAGAACATTTATACCACTCTGGCACGTTCGGATTCTTAAATAACAAAATTATTGAAAATGTTTCGTTCCGCATAGTCGGTTCGGTGAATCGATGACTGATAACCTATATAAAGAATACATTAAAACGTATAGAATAACGTATTACTAGAACATTTATACCACTTTGGCACGTTCGGATTCTTAAATAACTATATTATTGAAAATGTTTCGTTCCGCATAGTCGGTTCGGTGAATCGATGACTGACAACCTATATAAAAAAACATTAAAGCGTATAGAATAACGTATTACTAGAACATTTATACCACTTTGGCACGTTCGGATTCTTAAATAACAAAACTATTGAAAATTTTTGGTTCCGCATAGTCGGTTCGGTGAATCGATGACTGATAACCTATATAAAGAATACATTAAAACGTATAGAATAACTATTACTAGAACATTTATACCACTCTGGCACGTTCGGATTCTTAAATAACAAAATTATTGAAAATGTTTCGTTCCGCATAGTCGGTTCGGTGAATCGATGACTGATAACCTATATAAAGAATACATTAAAACGTATAGAATAACGTATTCCTAGAACATTTATACCACTTTGGCACGTTCGGATTCTTAAATAACAAAATTATTGAAAATATTTCGTTCCGTATAGGCGGCTCGGTGAATCGATGACTGATTACCTATCTAAAGAATACATTAAAACGTATAGAATAACGTATTACTAGAACATTTATACCACTCTGGCATGTTCGGATTCTTAAATAACTAAATTATTGAAAATGTTTCGTTCCGCATAGTCGGTTCGGTGAATCGATGACTGACAACCTATATAAAAAAAACATTAAAGCGTATAGAATAACGTATTACTAGAACATTTATACCACTTTGGCACGTTCGGATTCTTAAATAACAAAACTATTGAAAATTTTTGGTTCCGCATAGTCGGTTCGGTGAGTCGATGACTGATAACCTATCTAAAGAATACATTAAAACGTATAGAATAACTATTACTAGAACATTTATACCACTCTGGCACGTTCGGATTCTTAAATAACAAAATTATTGAAAATGTTTCGTTCCGCATAGTCGGTTCGGTGAATCGATGACTGACAACCTATACAAAAAAACATTAAAGCGTATAGAATAACGTATTACTAGAACATTTATACCACTTTGGCACGTTCGGATTCTTAAATAACAAAACTATTGAAAATTTTTGGTTCCGCATAGTCGGTTCGGTGAATCGATGACTGATAACCTATATAAAAAAAACATTAAAGCGTATAGAATAACGTATTACTAGAACATTTATACCACTTTGGCACGTTCGGATTCTTAAATAACAAAACTATTGAAAATTTTTGGTTCCGCATAGTCGGTTCGGTGAGTCGATGACTGATAACCTATATAAAGAATACATTAAAACGTATAGGATAACGTATTACTAGAACATTTATACCACTCTGGCACGTTCGGATTCTTAAATAACTATATTATTGAAAATGTTTCGTTCCGCATAGTCGGTTCGGTGAATCGATGACTGATAACCTATATAAAGAATACATTAAAACGTGTAGAATAACGTATTACTAGAACATTTATACCACTCTGGCACGTTCGGATTCTTAAATAACTAAATTATTGAAAATGTTTCGTTCCGCATAGTCGGTTCGGTGAATCGATGACTGATAACCTATATAAAGAATACATTAAAACGTATAGAATAACGTATTACTAGAACATTTATACCACTTTGGCACGTTCGGATTCTTAAATAACTATATTATTGAAAATGTTTCGTTCCGCATAGTCGGTTCGGTGAATCGATGACTGACAACCTATATAAAAAAACATTAAAGCGTATAGAATAACGTATTACTAGAACATTTATACCACTTTGGCACGTTCGGATTCTTAAATAACAAAACTATTGAAAATTTTTGGTTCCGCATAGTCGGTTCGGTGAATCGATGACTGATAACCTATATAAAGAATACATTAAAACGTATAGAATAACTATTACTAGAACATTTATACCACTCTGGCACGTTCGGATTCTTAAATAACAAAATTATTGAAAATGTTTCGTTCCGCATAGTCGGTTCGGTGAATCGATGACTGATAACCTATATAAAGAATACATTAAAACGTATAGAATAACGTATTCCTAGAACATTTATACCACTTTGGCACGTTCGGATTCTTAAATAACAAAATTATTGAAAATATTTCGTTCCGTATAGGCGGCTCGGTGAATCGATGACTGATTACCTATCTAAAGAATACATTAAAACGTATAGAATAACGTATTACTAGAACATTTATACCACTCTGGCATGTTCGGATTCTTAAATAACTAAATTATTGAAAATGTTTCGTTCCGCATAGTCGGTTCGGTGAATCGATGACTGACAACCTATATAAAAAAAACATTAAAGCGTATAGAATAACGTATTACTAGAACATTTATACCACTTTGGCACGTTCGGATTCTTAAATAACAAAACTATTGAAAATTTTTGGTTCCGCATAGTCGGTTCGGTGAGTCGATGACTGATAACCTATATAAAGAATACATTAAAACGTATAGAATAACGTATTACTAGAACATTTATACCACTCTGGCACGTTCGGATTCTTAAATAACAAAATTATTGAAAATGTTTCGTTCCGCATAGTCGGTTCGGTGAATCGATGACTGATAACGTATATAAAGAATACATTAAAACGTATAGGATAACGTATTACTAGAACATTTATACCACTCTGGCACGTTCGGATTCTTAAATAACTATATTATTGAAAATATTTCGTTCCGTATAGGCGGCTCGGTGAATCGATGACTGATTACCTATCTAAAGAATACATTAAAACGTATAGAATAACGTATTACTAGAACATTTATACCACTCTGGCATGTTCGGATTCTTAAATAACTAAATTATTGAAAATGTTTCGTTCCGCATAGTCGGTTCGGTGAATCGATGACTGACAACCTATATAAAAAAAACATTAAAGCGTATAGAATAACGTATTACTAGAACATTTATACCACTTTGGCACGTTCGGATTCTTAAATAACAAAACTATTGAAAATTTTTGGTTCCGCATAGTCGGTTCGGTGAGTCGATGACTGATAACCTATATAAAGAACACATTAAAACGTATAGAATAACGTATTACTAGAACATTTATACCACTCTGGCACGTTCGGATTCTTAAATAACAAAATTATTGAAAATGTTTCGTTCCGCATAGTCGGTTCGGTGAATCGATGACTGATAACCTATATAAAGAATACATTAAAACGTATAGGATAACGTATTACTAGAACATTTATACCACTCTGGCACGTTCGGATTCTTAAATAACTATATTATTGAAAATGTTTCGTTCCGCATAGTCGGTTCGGTGAATCGATGACTGATAACCTATATAAAGAATACATTAAAACGTGTAGAATAACGTATTACTAGAACATTTATACCACTCTGGCACGTTCGGATTCTTAAATAACTAAATTATTGAAAATGTTTCGTTCCGCATAGTCGGTTCGGTGAATCGATGACTGATAACCTATATAAAGAATACATTAAAACGTATAGAATAACGTATTACTAGAACATTTATACCACTCTGGCACGCTCGGATTCTTAAATAACTAAATTATTGAAAATGTTTCGTTCCGCATAGTCGGTTCGGTGAATCGATGACTGACAACCTATATAAAAAAACATTAAAGCGTATAGAATAACGTATTACTAGAACATTTATACCACTTTGGCACGTTCGGATTCTTAAATAACAAAACTATTGAAAATTTTTGGTTCCGCATAGTCGGTTCGGTGAATCGATGACTGATAACCTATATAAAGAATACATTAAAACGTATAGAATAACTATTACTAGAACATTTATACCACTCTGGCACGTTCGGATTCTTAAATAACAAAATTATTGATAATGTTTCGTTCCGCATAGTCGGTTCGGTGAATCGATGACTGATAACCTATATAAAGAATACATTAAAACGTATAGAATAACGTATTCCTAGAACATTTATACCACTTTGGCACGTTCGGATTCTTAAATAACAAAATTATTGAAAATATTTCGTTCCGTATAGGCGGCTCGGTGAATCGATGACTGATTACCTATATAAAGAATACATTAAAACGTATAGAATAACGTATTACTAGAACATTTATACCACTCTGGCATGTTCGGATTCTTAAATAACTAAATTATTGAAAATGTTTCGTTCCGCATAGTCGGTTCGGTGAATCGATGACTGACAACCTATATAAAAAAAACATTAAAGCGTATAGAATAACGTATTACTAGAACATTTATACCACTTTGGCACGTTCGGATTCTTAAATAACAAAACTATTGAAAATTTTTGGTTCCGCATAGTCGGTTCGGTGAGTCGATGACTGATAACCTATATAAAGAATACATTAAAACGTATAGAATAACGTATTACTAGAACATTTATACCACTCTGGCACGTTCGGATTCTTAAATAACAAAATTATTGAAAATGTTTCGTTCCGCATAGTCGGTTCGGTGAATCGATGACTGATAACCTATATAAAGAATACATTAAAACGTATAGGATAACGTATTACTAGAACATTTATACCACTTTGGCACGTTCGGATTCTTAAATAACTATATTATTGAAAATGTTTCGTTCCGCATAGTCGGTTCGGTGAATCGATGACTGACAACCTATATAAAAAAACATTAAAGCGTATAGAATAACGTATTACTAGAACATTTATACCACTTTGGCACGTTCGGATTCTTAAATAACAAAACTATTGAAAATTTTTGGTTCCGCATAGTCGGTTCGGTGAATCGATGACTGATAACCTATATAAAGAATACATTAAAACGTATAGAATAACGTATTACTAGAACATTTATACCACTCTGGCATGTTCGGATTCTTAAATAACTAAATTATTGAAAATGTTTCGTTCCGCATAGTCGGTTCGGTGAATCGATGACTGACAACCTATATAAAAAAAACATTAAAGCGTATAGAATAACGTATTACTAGAACATTTATACCACTTTGGCACGTTCGGATTCTTAAATAACAAAATTATTGAAAATATTTCGTTCCGTATAGGCGGCTCGGTGAATCGATGACTGATTACCTATCTAAAGAATACATTAAAACGTATAGAATAACGTATTACTAGAACATTTATACCACTCTGGCACGTTCGGATTCTTAAATAACTAAATTATTGAAAATGTTTCGTTCCGCATAGTCGGTTCGGTGAATCGATGACTGACAACCTATATAAAAAAAACATTAAAGCGTATAGAATAACGTATTACTAGAACATTTATACCACTTTGGCACGTTCGGATTCTTAAATAACTATATTATTGAAAATGTTTCGTTCCGCATAGTCGGTTCGGTGAATCGATGACTGATAACCTATATAAAGAATACATTAAAACGTGTAGAATAACGTATTACTAGAACATTTATACCACTCTGGCACGTTCGGATTCTTAAATAACTAAATTATTGAAAATGTTTCGTTCCGCATAGTCGGTTCGGTGAATCGATGACTGATAACCTATATAAGTAATACATTAAAACGTATAGAATAACGTATTACTAGAACATTTATACCACTTTGGCACGTTCGGATTCTTAAATAACTATATTATTGAAAATGTTTCGTTCCGCATAGTCGGTTCGGTGAATCGATGACTGACAACCTATATAAAAAAACATTAAAGCGTATAGAATAACGTATTACTAGAACGTTTATACCACTTTGGCACGTTCGGATTTGTAAATAACAAAATTATTGAAAATTTTTCGTTTCGCATAGTCGGTTCGGTGAATCGATGACTGACAACGTATATAAAAAAACATTAAAATGTATAGAATAACGTATTACTAGAACATTTATACGACTTTGGCACGTTCGGATTCTTAAATAACAAAATTATTGAACATTTTTCGTTCCGTATAGGCGGTTCGGTGAATCGATGACTGAGAACCTATATAAAAAAAAATTAAAACGTATAGTATAACGTATTACTAGAACATTTATACCACTTTGGCACGTTCGGAATCTTAAATAACAAAACTATTGAAAATTTTTCGTTCTGCATAGTCGGTTCGGAGAATCGATGACTGATAACTTATATAAAAAACAATTAACACGTATAGAGTAACGTATTACTAGAGCATTTATACGACTTTGGCACGTTCGGATTCATAAATAACAAAATTATTGAAAATGTTTCGTTCCGCATAGTCGGTTCAGTGAATCGATGACTAACAAGCTATATAAAAAAACATTAAAATGTATAGAATAACGTACCACTAGAACATTTATACCACTTTGGCACGTTCGGATTCTTAAATAACAAAATTATTGAAAATTTTTCGTTCCGCATAGTTGGTTCGGTGAATCGATGACTGATAACCTATATAAAGAATACATTAAAACGTATAGAATAACGTATTACTAGAACATTTATACCACTTTGGCACGTTCGGATTCTTAAATAACAAAACTATTGAAAATTTTTGGTTCCGCATAGTCGGTTCGGTGAGTCGATGACTGATAACCTATATAAAGAATACATTAAAACGTATAGAATAACGTATTACTAGAACATTTATACCACTCTGGCACGTTCGGATTCTTAAATAACAAAATTATTGAAAATGTTTCGTTCCGCATAGTCGGTTCGGTGAATCGATGACTGATAACCTATATAAAGAATACATTAAAACGTATAGAATAACGTATTACTAGAACATTTATACCACTTTGGCACGTTCGGATTCTTAAATAACTATATTATTGAAAATGTTTCGTTCCGCATAGTCGGTTCGGTGAATCGATGACTGACAACCTATATAAAAAAACATTAAAGCGTATAGAATAACGTATTACTAGAACATTTATACCACTTTGGCACGTTCGGATTCTTAAATAACAAAACTATTGAAAATTTTTGGTTCCGCATAGTCGGTTCGGTGAATCGATGACTGATAACCTATATAAAGAATACATTAAAACGTATAGAATAACTATTACTAGAACATTTATACCACTCTGGCACGTTCGGATTCTTAAATAACAAAATTATTGAAAATGTTTCGTTCCGCATAGTCGGTTCGGTGAATCGATGACTGATAACCTATATAAAGAATACATTAAAACGTATAGAATAACGTATTCCTAGAACATTTATACCACTTTGGCACGTTCGGATTCTTAAATAACAAAATTATTGAAAATATTTCGTTCCGTATAGGCGGCTCGGTGAATCGATGACTGATTACCTATCTAAAGAATACATTAAAACGTATAGAATAACGTATTACTAGAACATTTATACCACTCTGGCATGTTCGGATTCTTAAATAACTAAATTATTGAAAATGTTTCGTTCCGCATAGTCGGTTCGGTGAATCGATGACTGACAACCTATATAAAAAAAACATTAAAGCGTATAGAATAACGTATTACTAGAACATTTATACCACTTTGGCACGTTCGGATTCTTAAATAACAAAACTATTGAAAATTTTTGGTTCCGCATAGTCGGTTCGGTGAGTCGATGACTGATAACCTATCTAAAGAATACATTAAAACGTATAGAATAACTATTACTAGAACATTTATACCACTCTGGCACGTTCGGATTCTTAAATAACAAAATTATTGAAAATGTTTCGTTCCGCATAGTCGGTTCGGTGAATCGATGACTGACAACCTATACAAAAAAACATTAAAGCGTATAGAATAACGTATTACTAGAACATTTATACCACTTTGGCACGTTCGGATTCTTAAATAACAAAACTATTGAAAATTTTTGGTTCCGCATAGTCGGTTCGGTGAATCGATGACTGATAACCTATATAAAAAAAACATTAAAGCGTATAGAATAACGTATTACTAGAACATTTATACCACTTTGGCACGTTCGGATTCTTAAATAACAAAACTATTGAAAATTTTTGGTTCCGCATAGTCGGTTCGGTGAGTCGATGACTGATAACCTATATAAAGAATACATTAAAACGTATAGGATAACGTATTACTAGAACATTTATACCACTCTGGCACGTTCGGATTCTTAAATAACTATATTATTGAAAATGTTTCGTTCCGCATAGTCGGTTCGGTGAATCGATGACTGATAACCTATATAAAGAATACATTAAAACGTGTAGAATAACGTATTACTAGAACATTTATACCACTCTGGCACGTTCGGATTCTTAAATAACTAAATTATTGAAAATGTTTCGTTCCGCATAGTCGGTTCGGTGAATCGATGACTGATAACCTATATAAAGAATACATTAAAACGTATAGAATAACGTATTACTAGAACATTTATACCACTTTGGCACGTTCGGATTCTTAAATAACTATATTATTGAAAATGTTTCGTTCCGCATAGTCGGTTCGGTGAATCGATGACTGACAACCTATATAAAAAAACATTAAAGCGTATAGAATAACGTATTACTAGAACATTTATACCACTTTGGCACGTTCGGATTCTTAAATAACAAAACTATTGAAAATTTTTGGTTCCGCATAGTCGGTTCGGTGAATCGATGACTGATAACCTATATAAAGAATACATTAAAACGTATAGAATAACTATTACTAGAACATTTATACCACTCTGGCACGTTCGGATTCTTAAATAACAAAATTATTGAAAATGTTTCGTTCCGCATAGTCGGTTCGGTGAATCGATGACTGATAACCTATATAAAGAATACATTAAAACGTATAGAATAACGTATTCCTAGAACATTTATACCACTTTGGCACGTTCGGATTCTTAAATAACAAAATTATTGAAAATATTTCGTTCCGTATAGGCGGCTCGGTGAATCGATGACTGATTACCTATCTAAAGAATACATTAAAACGTATAGAATAACGTATTACTAGAACATTTATACCACTCTGGCATGTTCGGATTCTTAAATAACTAAATTATTGAAAATGTTTCGTTCCGCATAGTCGGTTCGGTGAATCGATGACTGACAACCTATATAAAAAAAACATTAAAGCGTATAGAATAACGTATTACTAGAACATTTATACCACTTTGGCACGTTCGGATTCTTAAATAACAAAACTATTGAAAATTTTTGGTTCCGCATAGTCGGTTCGGTGAGTCGATGACTGATAGCCTATATAAAGAATACATTAAAACGTATAGAATAACGTATTACTAGAACATTTATACCACTCTGGCACGTTCGGATTCTTAAATAACAAAATTATTGAAAATGTTTCGTTCCGCATAGTCGGTTCGGTGAATCGATGACTGATAACGTATATAAAGAATACATTAAAACGTATAGGATAACGTATTACTAGAACATTTATACCACTCTGGCACGTTCGGATTCTTAAATAACTATATTATTGAAAATATTTCGTTCCGTATAGGCGGCTCGGTGAATCGATGACTGATTACCTATCTAAAGAATACATTAAAACGTATAGAATAACGTATTACTAGAACATTTATACCACTCTGGCATGTTCGGATTCTTAAATAACTAAATTATTGAAAATGTTTCGTTCCGCATAGTCGGTTCGGTGAATCGATGACTGACAACCTATATAAAAAAAACATTAAAGCGTATAGAATAACGTATTACTAGAACATTTATACCACTTTGGCACGTTCGGATTCTTAAATAACAAAACTATTGAAAATTTTTGGTTCCGCATAGTCGGTTCGGTGAGTCGATGACTGATAACCTATATAAAGAACACATTAAAACGTATAGAATAACGTATTACTAGAACATTTATACCACTCTGGCACGTTCGGATTCTTAAATAACAAAATTATTGAAAATGTTTCGTTCCGCATAGTCGGTTCGGTGAATCGATGACTGATAACCTATATAAAGAATACATTAAAACGTATAGGATAACGTATTACTAGAACATTTATACCACTCTGGCACGTTCGGATTCTTAAATAACTATATTATTGAAAATGTTTCGTTCCGCATAGTCGGTTCGGTGAATCGATGACTGATAACCTATATAAAGAATACATTAAAACGTGTAGAATAACGTATTACTAGAACATTTATACCACTCTGGCACGTTCGGATTCTTAAATAACTAAATTATTGAAAATGTTTCGTTCCGCATAGTCGGTTCGGTGAATCGATGACTGATAACCTATATAAAGAATACATTAAAACGTATAGAATAACGTATTACTAGAACATTTATACCACTCTGGCACGCTCGGATTCTTAAATAACTAAATTATTGAAAATGTTTCGTTCCGCATAGTCGGTTCGGTGAATCGATGACTGACAACCTATATAAAAAAACATTAAAGCGTATAGAATAACGTATTACTAGAACATTTATACCACTTTGGCACGTTCGGATTCTTAAATAACAAAACTATTGAAAATTTTTGGTTCCGCATAGTCGGTTCGGTGAATCGATGACTGATAACCTATATAAAGAATACATTAAAACGTATAGAATAACTATTACTAGAACATTTATACCACTCTGGCACGTTCGGATTCTTAAATAACAAAATTATTGATAATGTTTCGTTCCGCATAGTCGGTTCGGTGAATCGATGACTGATAACCTATATAAAGAATACATTAAAACGTATAGAATAACGTATTCCTAGAACATTTATACCACTTTGGCACGTTCGGATTCTTAAATAACAAAATTATTGAAAATATTTCGTTCCGTATAGGCGGCTCGGTGAATCGATGACTGATTACCTATATAAAGAATACATTAAAACGTATAGAATAACGTATTACTAGAACATTTATACCACTCTGGCATGTTCGGATTCTTAAATAACTAAATTATTGAAAATGTTTCGTTCCGCATAGTCGGTTCGGTGAATCGATGACTGACAACCTATATAAAAAAAACATTAAAGCGTATAGAATAACGTATTACTAGAACATTTATACCACTTTGGCACGTTCGGATTCTTAAATAACAAAACTATTGAAAATTTTTGGTTCCGCATAGTCGGTTCGGTGAGTCGATGACTGATAACCTATATAAAGAATACATTAAAACGTATAGAATAACGTATTACTAGAACATTTATACCACTCTGGCACGTTCGGATTCTTAAATAACAAAATTATTGAAAATGTTTCGTTCCGCATAGTCGGTTCGGTGAATCGATGACTGATAACCTATATAAAGAATACATTAAAACGTATAGGATAACGTATTACTAGAACATTTATACCACTTTGGCACGTTCGGATTCTTAAATAACTATATTATTGAAAATGTTTCGTTCCGCATAGTCGGTTCGGTGAATCGATGACTGACAACCTATATAAAAAAACATTAAAGCGTATAGAATAACGTATTACTAGAACATTTATACCACTTTGGCACGTTCGGATTCTTAAATAACAAAACTATTGAAAATTTTTGGTTCCGCATAGTCGGTTCGGTGAATCGATGACTGATAACCTATATAAAGAATACATTAAAACGTATAGAATAACTATTACTAGAACATTTATACCACTCTGGCACGTTCGGATTCTTAAATAACAAAATTATTGATAATGTTTCGTTCCGCATAGTCGGTTCGGTGAATCGATGACTGATAACCTATATAAAGAATACATTAAAACGTATAGAATAACGTATTCCTAGAACATTTATACCACTTTGGCACGTTCGGATTCTTAAATAACAAAATTATTGAAAATATTTCGTTCCGTATAGGCGGCTCGGTGAATCGATGACTGATTACCTGTATAAAGAATACATTAAAACGTATAGAATAACGTATTACTAGAACATTTATACCACTCTGGCATGTTCGGATTCTTAAATAACTAAATTATTGAAAATGTTTCGTTCCGCATAGTCGGTTCGGTGAATCGATGACTGACAAGCTATATAAAAAAACATTAAAATGTATAGAATAACGTATTACTAGAACATTTATACCACTTTGGCACGTTCGGATTCATAAATAACAAAAGTAGTGAAAATGTTTCATTCCACATAGCCGGTTCGGTGAATCGATGACTGATAACCTATATAAAAAAAAATTAACACGTATAGAGTAACGTATTACTAGAACATTTATTCCACTTTGGCACGTTCGGATTCTTAAATAACAAAATTATTGAAAATTTTTCGTTCCGTATAGGCGGCTCGGTTTAACGATGACTGATAACCTATATAAAAAACAATTAACACGTATAGGATAACGTATTACTAGAACGTTTATACCACTTTGGCACGTTCGGATTTGTAAATAACAAAATTATTGAAAATTTTTCGTTCCGCATAGTCGGTTCGGTGAATCGATGACTGACAACGTATATAAAAAAACATTAAAATGTATAGAATAACGTATTACTAGAACATTTATACCACTTTGGCACGTTCGGATTCTTAAATAACAAAATTATTGAACATTTTTCGTTCCGTATAGGCGGTTCGGTGAATCGATGACTGAGAACCTATATAAAAAAAAATTAAAACGTATAGTATAACGTATTACTAGAACATTTATACCACTTTGGCACGTTCGGAATCTTAAATAACAAAACTATTGAAAATTTTTCGTTCTGCATAGTCGGTTCGGAGAATCGATGACTGATAACTTATATAAAAAACAATTAACACGTATAGAGTAACGTATTACTAGAGCATTTATACGACTTTGGCACGTTCGGATTCATAAATAACAAAATTATTGAAAATGTTTCGTTCCGCATAGTCGGTTCAGTGAATCGATGACTAACAAGCTATATAAAAAAACATTAAAATGTATAGAATAACGTACCACTAGAACATTTATACCACTTTGGCACGTTCGGATTCTTAAATAACAAAATTATTGAAAATTTTTCGTTCCGCATAGTCGGTTCGGTGAATCGATGACTGATAACCTATATAAAGAATACATTAAAACGTATAGAATAACGTATTACTAGAACATTTATACCACTCTGGCACGTTCGGATTCTTAAATAACTAAATTATTGAAAATGTTTCGTTCCGCATAGTCGGTTCGGTGAATCGATGACTGACAACCTATATAAAAAAACATTAAAGCGTATAGAATAACGTATTACTAGAACATTTATACCACTTTGGCACGTTCGGATTCTTAAATAACAAAACTATTGAAAATTTTTTGTTCCGCATAGTCGGTTCGGTGAATCGATGACTGATAACCTATATAAAGAATACATTAAAACGTAGAGAATAACTATTACTAGAACATTTATACCACTCTGGCACGTTCGGATTCTTAAATAACAAAATTATTGATAATGTTTCGTTCCGCATAGTCGGTTCGGTGAATCGATGACTGATAACCTATATAAAGAATACATTAAAACGTATAGAATAACGTATTCCTAGAACATTTATACCACTTTGGCACGTTCGGATTCTTAAATAACAAAATTATTGAAAATATTTCGTTCCGTATAGGCGGCTCGGTGAATCGATGACTGACAAGCTATATAAAAAAACATTAAAATGTATAGAATAACGTATTACTAGAACATTTATACCACTTTGGCACGTTCGGATTCATAAATAACAAAAGTAGTGAAAATGTTTCATTCCACATAGCCGGTTCGGTGAATCGATGACTGATAACCTATATAAAAAAAAATTAACACGTATAGAGTAACGTATTACTAGAACATTTATTCCACTTTGGCACGTTCGGATTCTTAAATAACAAAATTATTGAAAATTTTTCGTTCCGTATAGGCGGCTCGGTTTAACGATGACTGATAACCTATATAAAAAACAATTAACACGTATAGAGTAACGTATTACTAGAGCATTTATACGACTTTGGCACGTTCGGATTCATAAATAACAAAATTATTGAAAATGTTTCGTTCCGCATAGTCGGTTCGGTGAATCGATGACTGATAACCTATATAAAGAATACATTAAAACGTATAGAATAACGTATTACTAGAACATTTATACCACTTTGGCACGTTCGGATTCTCAAATAACAAAATTATTGAAAATATTTCGTTCCGTATAGGCGGCTCGGTGAATCGATGACTGACAAGCTATATAAAAAAACATTAAAATGTATAGAATAACGTATTACTAGAACATTTATACCACTTTGGCACGTTCGGATTCATAAATAACAAAAGTAGTGAAAATGTTTCATTCCACATAGCCGGTTCGGTGAATCGATGACTGATAACCTATATAAAAAAAAATTAACACGTATAGAGTAACGTATTACTAGAACATTTATTCCACTTTGGCACGTTCGGATTCTTAAATAACAAAATTATTGAAAATTTTTCGTTCCGTATAGGCGGCTCGGTTTAACGATGACTGATAACCTATATAAAAAACAATTAACACGTATAGGATAACGTATTACTAGAACGTTTATACCACTTTGGCACGTTCGGATTTGTAAATAACAAAATTATTGAAAATTTTTCGTTTCGCATAGTCGGTTCGGTGAATCGATGACTGACAACGTATATAAAAAAACATTAAAATGTATAGAATAACGTATTACTAGAACATTTATACCACTTTGGCACGTTCGGATTCTTAAATAACAAAATTATTGAACATTTTTCGTTCCGTATAGGCGGTTCGGTGAATCGATGACTGAGAACCTATATAAAAAAAAATTAAAACGTATAGTATAACGTATTACTAGAACATTTATACCACTTTGGCACGTTCGGAATCTTAAATAACAAAACTATTGAAAATTTTTCGTTCTGCATAGTCGGTTCGGAGAATCGATGACTGATAACTTATATAAAAAACAATTAACACGTATAGAGTAACGTATTACTAGAGCATTTATACGACTTTGGCACGTTCGGATTCATAAATAACAAAATTATTGAAAATGTTTCGTTCCGCATAGTCGGTTCAGTGAATCGATGACTAACAAGCTATATAAAAAAACATTAAAATGTATAGAATAACGTACCACTAGAACATTTATACCACTTTGGCACGTTCGGATTCTTAAATAACAAAATTATTGAAAATTTTTCGTTCCGCATAGTCGGTTCGGTGAATCGATGACTGACAAGCTATATAAAAAAACATTAAAATGTATAGAATAACGTATTACTAGAACATTTATACCACTTTGGCACGTTCGGATTCATAAATAACAAAAGTAGTGAAAATGTTTCATTCCACATAGCCGGTTCGGTGAATCGATGACTGATAACCTATATAAAAAAAAATTAACACGTATAGAGTAACGTATTACTAGAACATTTATTCCACTTTGGCACGTTCGAATTCTTAAATAACAAAATTATAATAATTTTTCGTTTCGTATAGGCGGCTCGGTTTAACGATGACTGATAACCTATATAAAAAACAATTAACACGTATAGAGTAACGTATTACTAGAGCATTTATACGACTTTGGCACGTTCGGATTCATAAATAACAAAATTATTGAAAATGTTTCGTTCCGCATAGTCGGTTCGGTGAATCGATGACTGATAACCTATATAAAGAATACATTAAAACGTATAGAATAACGTATTACTAGAACATTTATACCACTTTGGCACGTTCGGATTCTCAAATAACTATATTATTGAAAATGTTTCGTTCCGCATAGTCGGTTCGGTGAATCGATGACTGACAACCTATATAAAAAAACATTAAAGCGTATAGAATAACGTATTACTAGAACATTTATACCACTTTGGCACGTTCGGATTCTTAAATAACAAAACTATTGAAAATTTTTGGTTCCGCATAGTCGGTTCGGTGAATCGATGACTGATAACCTATATAAAGAATACATTAAAACGTATAGAATAACGTATTCCTAGAACATTTATACCACTTTGGCACGTTCGGATTCTTAAATAACAAAATTATTGAAAATATTTCGTTCCGTATAGGCGGCTCGGTGAATCGATGACTGATTACCTATATAAAGAATACATTAAAACGTATAGAATAACGTATTACTAGAACATTTATACCACTCTGGCATGTTCGGATTCTTAAATAACTAAATTATTGAAAATGTTTCGTTCCGCATAGTCGGTTCGGTGAATCGATGACTGACAACCTATATAAAAAAAACATTAAAGCGTATAGAATAACGTATTACTAGAACATTTATACCACTTTGGCACGTTCGGATTCTTAAATAACAAAACTATTGAAAATTTTTGGTTCCGCATAGTCGGTTCGGTGAATCGATGACTGATAACCTATATAAAGAATACATTAAAACGTATAGAATAACGTATTACTAGAACATTTATACCACTCTGGCACGTTCGGATTCTTAAATAACAAAATTATTGAAAATGTTTCGTTCCGCATAGTCGGTTCGGTGAATCGATGACTGATAACCTATATAAAGAATACATTAAAACGTATAGGATAACGTATTACTAGAACATTTATACCACTCTGGCACGTTCGGATTCTTAAATAACTATATTATTGAAAATGTTTCGTTCCGCATAGTCGGTCGGTGAATCGATGACTGATAACCTATATAAAGAATACATTAAAACGTGTAGAATAACGTATTACTAGAACATTTATACCACTCTGGCACGTTCGGATTCTTAAATAACTAAATTATTGAAAATGTTTCGTTCCGCATAGTCGGTTCGGTGAATCGATGACTGATAACCTATATAAAGAATACATTAAAACGTATAGAATAACGTATTACTAGAACATTTATACCACTTTGGCACGTTCGGATTCTTAAATAACTAAATTATTGAAAATGTTTCGTTCCGCATAGTCGGTTCGGTGAATCGATGACTGATAACCTATATAAAGAATACATTAAAACGTATAGGATAACGTATTACTAGAACATTTATACCACTCTGGCACGTTCGGATTCTTAAATAACTATATTATTGAAAATGTTTCGTTCCGCATAGTCGGTTCGGTGAATCGATGACTGATAACCTATATAAAGAATACATTAAAACGTGTAGAATAACGTATTACTAGAACATTTATACCACTCTGGCACGTTCGGATTCTTAAATAACTAAATTATTGAAAATGTTTCGTTCCGCATAGTCGGTTCGGTGAATCGATGACTGATAACCTATATAAAGAATACATTAAAACGTATAGAATAACTATTACTAGAACATTTATACCACTCTGGCACGTTCGGATTCTTAAATAACAAAATTATTGATAATGTTTCGTTCCGCATAGTCGGTTCGGTGAATCGATGACTGATAACCTATATAAAGAATACATTAAAACGTATAGAATAACGTATTCCTAGAACATTTATACCACTTTGGCACGTTCGGATTCTTAAATAACAAAATTATTGAAAATATTTCGTTCCGTATAGGCGGCTCGGTGAATCGATGACTGATTACCTATATAAAGAATACATTAAAACGTATAGAATAACGTATTACTAGAACATTTATACCACTCTGGCATGTTCGGATTCTTAAATAACTAAATTATTGAAAATGTTTCGTTCCGCATAGTCGGTTCGGTGAATCGATGACTGACAACCTATATAAAAAAAACATTAAAGCGTATAGAATAACGTATTACTAGAACATTTATACCACTTTGGCACGTTCGGATTCTTAAATAACAAAACTATTGAAAATTTTTGGTTCCGCATAGTCGGTTCGGTGAGTCGATGACTGATAACCTATATAAAGAATACATTAAAACGTATAGAATAACGTATTACTAGAACATTTATACCACTCTGGCACGTTCGGATTCTTAAATAACAAAATTATTGAAAATGTTTCGTTCCGCATAGTCGGTTCGGTGAATCGATGACTGATAACCTATATAAAGAATACATTAAAACGTATAGGATAACGTATTACTAGAACATTTATACCACTCTGGCACGTGCGGATTCTTAAATAACTATATTATTGAAAATGTTTCGTTCCGCATAGTCGGTTCGGTGAATCGATGACTGATAACCTATATAAAGAATACATTAAAACGTGTAGAATAACGTATTACTAGAACATTTATACCACTCTGGCACGTTCGGATTCTTAAATAACTAAATTATTGAAAATGTTTCGTTCCGCATAGTCGGTTCGGTGAATCGATGACTGATAACCTATATAAAGAATACATTAAAACGTATAGAATAACGTATTACTAGAACATTTATACCACTTTGGCACGTTCGGATTCTTAAATAACTATATTATTGAAAATGTTTCGTTCCGCATAGTCGGTTCGGTGAATCGATGACTGACAACCTATATAAAAAAACATTAAAGCGTATAGAATAACGTATTACTAGAACATTTATACCACTTTGGCACGTTCGGATTCTTAAATAACAAAACTATTGAAAATTTTTGGTTCCGCATAGTCGGTTCGGTGAATCGATGACTGATAACCTATATAAAGAATACATTAAAACGTATAGAATAACTATTACTAGAACATTTATACCACTCTGGCACGTTCGGATTCTTAAATAACAAAATTATTGAAAATATTTCGTTCCGTATAGGCGGCTCGGTGAATCGATGACTGATTACCTGTATAAAGAATACATTAAAACGTATAGAATAACGTATTACTAGAACATTTATACCACTCTGGCATGTTCGGATTCTTAAATAACTAAATTATTGAAAATGTTTCGTTCCGCATAGTCGGTTCGGTGAATCGATGACTGACAAGCTATATAAAAAAACATTAAAATGTATAGAATAACGTATTACTAGAACATTTATACCACTTTGGCACGTTCGGATTCATAAATAACAAAAGTAGTGAAAATGTTTCATTCCACATAGCCGGTTCGGTGAATCGATGACTGATAACCTATATAAAAAAAAATTAACACGTATAGAGTAACGTATTACTAGAACATTTATTCCACTTTGGCACGTTCGGATTCTTAAATAACAAAATTATTGAAAATTTTTCGTTCCGTATAGGCGGCTCGGTTTAACGATGACTGATAACCTATATAAAAAACAATTAACACGTATAGGATAACGTATTACTAGAACGTTTATACCACTTTGGCACGTTCGGATTTGTAAATAACAAAATTATTGAAAATTTTTCGTTTCGCATAGTCGGTTCGGTGAATCGATGACTGACAACGTATATAAAAAAACATTAAAATGTATAGAATAACGTATTACTAGAACATTTATACCACTTTGGCACGTTCGGATTCTTAAATAACAAAATTATTGAACATTTTTCGTTCCGTATAGGCGGTTCGGTGAATCGATGACTGAGAACCTATATAAAAAAAAATTAAAACGTATAGTATAACGTATTACTAGAACATTTATACCACTTTGGCACGTTCGGAATCTTAAATAACAAAACTATTGAAAATTTTTCGTTCTGCATAGTCGGTTCGGAGAATCGATGACTGATAACTTATATAAAAAACAATTAACACGTATAGAGTAACGTATTACTAGAGCATTTATACGACTTTGGCACGTTCGGATTCATAAATAACAAAATTATCGAAAATGTTTCGTTCCGCATAGTCGGTTCAGTGAATCGATGACTAACAAGCTATATAAAAAAACATTAAAATGTATAGAATAACGTACCACTAGAACATTTATACCACTTTGGCACGTTCGGATTCTTAAATAACAAAATTATTGAAAATTTTTCGTTCCGCATAGTCGGTTCGGTGAATCGATGACTGATAACCTATATAAAGAATACATTAAAACGTATAGAATAACGTATTACTAGAACATTTATACCACTCTGGCACGTTCGGATTCTTAAATAACTAAATTATTGAAAATGTTTCGTTCCGCATAGTCGGTTCGGTGAATCGATGACTGACAACCTATATAAAAAAACATTAAAGCGTATAGAATAACGTATTACTAGAACATTTATACCACTTTGGCACGTTCGGATTCTTAAATAACAAAACTATTGAAAATTTTTGGTTCCGCATAGTCGGTTCGGTGAATCGATGACTGATAACCTATATAAAGAATACATTAAAACGTAGAGAATAACTATTACTAGAACATTTATACCACTCTGGCACGTTCGGATTCTTAAATAACAAAATTATTGATAATGTTTCGTTCCGCATAGTCGGTTCGGTGAATCGATGACTGATAACCTATATAAAGAATACATTAAAACGTATAGAATAACGTATTCCTAGAACATTTATACCACTTTGGCACGTTCGGATTCTTAAATAACAAAATTATTGAAAATATTTCGTTCCGTATAGGCGGCTCGGTGAATCGATGACTGACAAGCTATATAAAAAAACATTAAAATGTATAGAATATCGTATTACTAGAACATTTATACCACTTTGGCACGTTCGGATTCATAAATAACAAAAGTAGTGAAAATGTTTCATTCCACATAGCCGGTTCGGTGAATCGATGACTGATAACCTATATAAAAAAAAATTAACACGTATAGAGTAACGTATTACTAGAACATTTATTCCACTTTGGCACGTTCGGATTCTTAAATAACAAAATTATTGAAAATTTTTCGTTCCGTATAGGCGGCTCGGTTTAACGATGACTGATAACCTATATAAAAAACAATTAACACGTATAGGATAACGTATTACTAGAACGTTTATACCACTTTGGCACGTTCGGATTTGTAAATAACAAAATTATTGAAAATTTTTCGTTTCGCATAGTCGGTTCGGTGAATCGATGACTGACAACGTATATAAAAAAACATTAAAATGTATAGAATAACGTATTACTAGAACATTTATACCACTTTGGCACGTTCGGATTCTTAAATAACAAAATTATTGAACATTTTTCGTTCCGTATAGGCGGTTCGGTGAATCGATGACTGAGAACCTATATAAAAAAAAATTAAAACGTATAGTATAACGTATTACTAGAACATTTATACCACTTTGGCACGTTCGGAATCTTAAATAACAAAACTATTGAAAATTTTTCGTTCTGCATAGTCGGTTCGGAGAATCGATGACTGATAACTTATATAAAAAACAATTAACACGTATAGAGTAACGTATTACTAGAGCATTTATACGACTTTGGCACGTTCGGATTCATAAATAACAAAATTATTGAAAATGTTTCGTTCCGCATAGTCGGTTCAGTGAATCGATGACTAACAAGCTATATAAAAAAACATTAAAATGTATAGAATAACGTACCACTAGAACATTTATACCACTTTGGCACGTTCGGATTCTTAAATAACAAAATTATTGAAAATTTTTCGTTCCGCATAGTCGGTTCGGTGAATCGATGACTGATAACCTATATAAAGAATACATTAAAACGTATAGAATAACGTATTACTAGAACATTTATACCACTCTGGCACGTTCGGATTCTTAAATAACTAAATTATTGAAAATGTTTCGTTCCGCATAGTCGGTTCGGTGAATCGATGACTGACAACCTATATAAAAAAACATTAAAGCGTATAGAATAACGTATTACTAGAACATTTATACCACTTTGGCACGTTCGGATTCTTAAATAACAAAACTATTGAAAATTTTTGGTTCCGCATAGTCGGTTCGGTGAATCGATGACTGATAACCTATATAAAGAATACATTAAAACGTATAGAATAACTATTACTAGAACATTTATACCACTCTGGCACGTTCGGATTCTAAAATAACAAAATTATTGATAATGTTTCGTTCCGCATAGTCGGTTCGGTGAATCGATGACTGATAACCTATATAAAGAATACATTAAAACGTATAGAATAACGTATTCCTAGAACATTTATACCACTTTGGCACGTTCGGATTCTTAAATAACAAAATTATTGAAAATATTTCGTTCCGTATAGGCGGCTCGGTGAATCGATGACTGATTACCTATATAAAGAATACATTAAAACGTATAGAATAACGTATTACTAGAACATTTATACCACTCTGGCATGTTCGGATTCTTAAATAACTAAATTATTGAAAATGTTTCGTTCCGCATAGTCGGTTCGGTGAATCGATGACTGACAAGCTATATAAAAAAACATTAAAATGTATAAAATAACGTATTACTAGAACATTTATACCACTTTGGCACGTTCGGATTCATAAATAACAAAAGTAGTGAAAATGTTTCATTCCACATAGCCGGTTCGGTGAATCGATGACTGATAACCTATATAAAAAAAAATTAACACGTATAGAGTAACGTATTACTAGAACATTTATTCCACTTTGGCACGTTCGAATTCTTAAATAACAAAATTATAATAATTTTTCGTTTCGTATAGGCGGCTCGGTTTAACGATGACTGATAACCTATATAAAAAACAATTAACACGTATAGAGTAACGTATTACTAGAGCATTTATACGACTTTGGCTCGTTCGGATTCATAAATAACAAAATTATTGAAAATGTTTCGTTCCGCATAGTCGGTTCGGTGAATCGATGACTGATAACCTATATAAAGAATACATTAAAACGTATAGAATAACGTATTACTAGAACATTTATACCACTTTGGCACGTTCGGATTCTCAAATAACTATATTATTGAAAATGTTTCGTTCCGCATAGTCGGTTCGGTGAATCGATGACTGACAACCTATATAAAAAAACATTAAAGCGTATAGAATAACGTATTACTAGAACATTTATACCACTTTGGCACGTTCGGATTCTTAAATAACAAAACTATTGAAAATTTTTGGTTCCGCATAGTCGGTTCGGTGAATCGATGACTGATAACCTATATAAAGAATACATTAAAACGTATAGAATAACGTATTCCTAGAACATTTATACCACTTTGGCACGTTCGGATTCTTAAATAACAAAATTATTGAAAATATTTCGTTCCGTATAGGCGGCTCGGTGAATCGATGACTGATTACCTATATAAAGAATACATTAAAACGTATAGAATAACGTATTACTAGAACATTTATACCACTCTGGCATGTTCGGATTCTTAAATAACTAAATTATTGAAAATGTTTCGTTCCGCATAGTCGGTTCGGTGAATCGATGACTGACAACCTATATAAAGAATACATTAAAACGTATAGAATAACGTATTACTAGAACATTTATACCACTTTGGCACGTTCGGATTCTTAAATAACAAAACTATTGAAAATTTTTGGTTCCGCATAGTCGGTTCGGTGAATCGATGACTGATAACCTATATAAAGAATACATTAAAACGTATAGAATAACGTATTACTAGAACATTTATACCACTCTGGCATGTTCGGATTCTTAAATAACTAAATTATTGAAAATGTTTCGTTCCGCATAGTCGGTTCGGTGAATCGATGACTGACAACCTATATAAAAAAAACATTAAAGCGTATAGAATAACGTATTACTAGAACATTTATACCACTTTGGCACGTTCGGATTCTTAAATAACAAAACTATTGAAAATTTTTGGTTCCGCATAGTCGGTTCGGTGAATCGATGACTGATAACCTATATAAAGAATACATTAAAACGTATAGAATAACGTATTACTAGAACATTTATACCACTCTGGCACGTTCGGATTCTTAAATAACAAAATTATTGAAAATGCTTCGTTCCGCATAGTCGGTTCGGTGAATCGATGACTGATAACCTATATAAAGAATACATTAAAACGTATAGGATAACGTATTACTAGAACATTTATACCACTCTGGCACGTTCGGATTCTTAAATAACTATATTATTGAAAATGTTTCGTTCCGCATAGTCGGTTCGGTGAATCGATGACTGATAACCTATATACAGAATACATTAAAACGTGTAGAATAACGTATTACTAGAACATTTATACCACTCTGGCACGTTCGGATTCTTAAATAACTAAATTATTGAAAATGTTTCGTTCCGCATAGTCGGTTCGGTGAATCGATGACTGATAACCTATATAAAGAATACATTAAAACGTATAGAATAACGTATTACTAGAACATTTATACCACTTTGGCACGTTCGGATTCTCAAATAACTATATTATTGAAAATGTTTCGTTCCGCATAGTCGGTTCGGTGAATCGATGACTGACAACCTATATAAAAAAAACATTAAAGCGTATAGAATAACGTATTACTAGAACATTTATACCACTTTGGCACGTTCGGATTCTTAAATAACAAAACTATTGAAAATTTTTGGTTCCGCATAGTCGGTTCGGTGAATCGATGACTGATAACCTATATAAAGAATACATTAAAACGTATAGGATAACGTATTACTAGAACATTTATACCACTCTGGCACGTTCGGATTCTTAAATAACTATATTATTGAAAATGTTTCGTTCCGCATAGTCGGTTCGGTGAATCGATGACTGATAACCTATATAAAGAATACATTAAAACGTGTAGAATAACGTATTACTAGAACATTTATACCACTCTGGCACGTTCGGATTCTTAAATAACTAAATTATTGAAAATGTTTCGTTCCGCATAGTCGGTTCGGTGAATCGATGACTGATAACCTATATAAAGAATACATTAAAACGTATAGAATAACGTATTACTAGAACATTTATACCACTTTGGCACGTTCGGATTCTCAAATAACTATATTATTGAAAATGTTTCGTTCCGCATAGCCGGTTCGGTGAATCGATGACTGACAACCTATATAAAAAAACATTAAAGCGTATAGAATAACGTATTACTAGAACATTTATACCACTTTGGCACGTTCGGATTCTTAAATAACAAAACTATTGAAAATTTTTGGTTCCGCATAGTCGGTTCGGTGAATCGATGACTGATAACCTATATAAAGAATACATTAAAACGTATAGAATAACTATTACTAGAACATTTATACCACTCTGGCACGTTCGGATTCTTAAATAACAAAATTATTGATAATGTTTCGTTCCGCATAGTCGGTTCGGTGAATCGATGACTGATAACCTATATAAAGAATACATTAAAACGTATAGAATAACGTACCACTAGAACATTTATACCACTTTGGCACGTTCGGATTCTTAAATAACAAAACTATTGAAAATTTTTGGTTCCGCATAGTCGGTTCGGTGAATCGATGACTGATAACCTATATAAAGAATACATTAAAACGTATAGAATAACGTATTCCTAGAACATTTATACCACTTTGGCACGTTCGGATTCTTAAATAACAAAATTATTGAAAATATTTCGTTCCGTATAGGCGGCTCGGTGAATCGATGACTGATTACCTATATAAAGAATACATTAAAACGTATAGAATAACGTATTACTAGAACATTTATACCACTCTGGCATGTTCGGATTCTTAAATAACTAAATTATTGAAAATGTTTCGTTCCGCATAGTCGGTTCGGTGAATCGATGACTGACAACCTATATAAAAAAAACATTAAAGCGTATAGAATAACGTATTACTAGAACATTTATACCACTTTGGCACGTTCGGATTCTTAAATAACAAAACTATTGAAAATTTTTGGTTCCGCATAGTCGGTTCGGTGAATCGATGACTGATAACCTATATAAAGAATACATTAAAACGTATAGAATAACGTATTACTAGAACATTTATACCACTCTGGCACGTTCGGATTCTTAAATAACAAAATTATTGAAAATGTTTCGTTCCGCATAGTCGGTTCGGTGAATCGATGACTGATAACCTATATAAAGAATACATTAAAACGTATAGGATAACGTATTACTAGAACATTTATACCACTCTGGCACGTTCGGATTCTTAAATAACTATATTATTGAAAATGTTTCGTTCCGCATAGTCGGTTCGGTGAATCGATGACTGATAACCTATATAAAGAATACATTAAAACGTGTAGAATAACGTATTACTAGAACATTTATACCACTCTGGCACGTTCGGATTCTTAAATAACTATATTATTGAAAATGTTTCGTTCCGCATAGTCGGTTCGGTGAATCGATGACTGATAACCTATATAAAGAATACATTAAAACGTATAGAATAACGTATTACTAGAACATTTATACCACTCTGGCACGTTCGGATTCTTAAATAACAAAATTATTGAAAATGCTTCGTTCCGCATAGTCGGTTCGGTGAATCGATGACTGATAACCTATATAAAGAATACATTAAAACGTATAGAATAACGTATTCCTAGAACATTTATACCACTTTGGCACGTTCGGATTCTTAAATAACAAAATTATTGAAAATATTTCGTTCCGTATAGGCGGCTCGGTGAATCGATGACTGATTACCTATATAAAGAATACATTAAAACGTATAGAATAACGTATTACTAGAACATTTATACCACTCTGGCATGTTCGGATTCTTAAATAACTAAATTATTGAAAACGTTTCGTTCCGCATAGTCGGTTCGGTGAATCGATGACTGACAACCTATATAAAAAAAACATTAAAGCGTATAGAATAACGTATTACTAGAACATTTATACCACTTTGGCACGTTCGGATTCTTAAATAACAAAACTATTGAAAATTTTTGGTTCCGCATAGTCGGTTCGGTGAATCGATGACTGATAACCTATATAAAGAATACATTAAAACGTATAGGATAACGTATTACTAGAACATTTATACCACTCTGGCACGTTCGGATTCTTAAATAACTATATTATTGAAAATGTTTCGTTCCGCATAGTCGGTTCGGTGAATCGATGACTGATAACCTATATAAAGAATACATTAAAACGTGTAGAATAACGTATTACTAGAACATTTATACCACTCTGGCACGTTCGGATTCTTAAATAACTAAATTATTGAAAATGTTTCGTTCCGCATAGTCGGTTCGGTGAATCGATGACTGATAACCTATATAAAGAATACATTAAAACGTATAGAATAACGTATTACTAGAACATTTATACCACTTTGGCACGTTCGGATTCTCAAATAACTATATTATTGAAAATGTTTCGTTCCGCATAGCCGGTTCGGTGAATCGATGACTGACAACCTATATAAAAAAACATTAAAGCGTATAGAATAACGTATTACTAGAACATTTATACCACTTTGGCACGTTCGGATTCTTAAATAACTAAATTATTGAAAATGTTTCGTTCCGCATAGTCGGTTCGGTGAATCGATGACTGATAACCTATATAAAGAATACATTAAAACGTATAGAATAACGTATTACTAGAACATTTATACCACTTTGGCACGTTCGGATTCTTAAATAACAAAACTATTGAAAATTTTTGGTTCCGCATAGTCGGTTCGGTGAATCGATGACTGATAACCTATATAAAGAATACATTAAAACGTATAGAATAACGTATTACTAGAACATTTATGCCACTCTGGCATGTTCGGATTCTTAAATAACTAAATTATTGAAAATGTTTCGTTCCGCATAGTCGGTTCGGTGAATCGATGACTGACAACCTATATAAAAAAAACATTAAAGCGTATAGAATAACGTATTACTAGAACATTTATACCACTTTGGCACGTTCGGATTCTTAAATAACAAAACTATTGAAAATTTTTGGTTCCGCATAGTCGGTTCGGTGAATCGATGACTGATAACCTATATAAAGAATACATTAAAACGTATAGAATAACGTATTACTAGAACATTTATACCACTCTGGCACGTTCGGATTCTTAAATAACAAAATTATTGAAAATGCTTCGTTCCGCATAGTCGGTTCAGTGAATCGATGACTGATAACCTATATAAAGAATACATTAAAACGTATAGGATAACGTATTACTAGAACATTTATACCACTCTGGCACGTTCGGATTCTTAAATAACTATATTATTGAAAATGTTTCGTTCCGCATAGTCGGTTCGGTGAATCGATGACTGATAACCTATATACAGAATACATTAAAACGTGTAGAATAACGTATTACTAGAACATTTATACCACTCTGGCACGTTCGGATTCTTAAATAACTAAATTATTGAAAATGTTTCGTTCCGCATAGTCGGTTCGGTGAATCGATGACTGATAACCTATATAAAGAATACATTAAAACGTATAGAATAACGTATTACTAGAACATTTATACCACTTTGGCACGTTCGGATTCTCAAATAACTATATTATTGAAAATGTTTCGTTCCGCATAGTCGGTTCGGTGAATCGATGACTGACAACCTATATAAAAAAAACATTAAAGCGTATAGAATAACGTATTACTAGAACATTTATACCACTTTGGCACGTTCGGATTCTTAAATAACAAAACTATTGAAAATTTTTGGTTCCGCATAGTCGGTTCGGTGAATCGATGACTGATAACCTATATAAAGAATACATTAAAACGTATAGGATAACGTATTACTAGAACATTTATACCACTCTGGCACGTTCGGATTCTTAAATAACTATATTATTGAAAATGTTTCGTTCCGCATAGTCGGTTCGGTGAATCGATGACTGATAACCTATATAAAGAATACATTAAAACGTGTAGAATAACGTATTACTAGAACATTTATACCACTCTGGCACGTTCGGATTCTTAAATAACTAAATTATTGAAAATGTTTCGTTCCGCATAGTCGGTTCGGTGAATCGATGACTGATAACCTATATAAAGAATACATTAAAACGTATAGAATAACGTATTACTAGAACATTTATACCACTTTGGCACGTTCGGATTCTCAAATAACTATATTATTGAAAATGTTTCGTTCCGCATAGCCGGTTCGGTGAATCGATGACTGACAACCTATATAAAAAAACATTAAAGCGTATAGAATAACGTATTACTAGAACATTTATACCACTTTGGCACGTTCGGATTCTTAAATAACAAAACTATTGAAAATTTTTGGTTCCGCATAGTCGGTTCGGTGAATCGATGACTGATAACCTATATAAAGAATACATTAAAACGTATAGAATAACTATTACTAGAACATTTATACCACTCTGGCACGTTCGGATTCTTAAATAACAAAATTATTGATAATGTTTCGTTCCGCATAGTCGGTTCGGTGAATCGATGACTGATAACCTATATAAAGAATACATTAAAACGTATAGAATAACGTACCACTAGAACATTTATACCACTTTGGCACGTTCGGATTCTTAAATAACAAAACTATTGAAAATTTTTGGTTCCGCATAGTCGGTTCGGTGAATCGATGACTGATAACCTATATAAAGAATACATTAAAACGTATAGAATAACGTATTCCTAGAACATTTATACCACTTTGGCACGTTCGGATTCTTAAATAACAAAATTATTGAAAATATTTCGTTCCGTATAGGCGGCTCGGTGAATCGATGACTGATTACCTATATAAAGAATACATTAAAACGTATAGAATAACGTATTACTAGAACATTTATACCACTCTGGCATGTTCGGATTCTTAAATAACTAAATTATTGAAAATGTTTCGTTCCGCATAGTCGGTTCGGTGAATCGATGACTGACAACCTATATAAAAAAAACATTAAAGCGTATAGAATAACGTATTACTAGAACATTTATACCACTTTGGCACGTTCGGATTCTTAAATAACAAAACTATTGAAAATTTTTGGTTCCGCATAGTCGGTTCGGTGAATCGATGACTGATAACCTATATAAAGAATACATTAAAACGTATAGAATAACGTATTACTAGAACATTTATACCACTCTGGCACGTTCGGATTCTTAAATAACAAAATTATTGAAAATGTTTCGTTCCGCATAGTCGATTCGGTGAATCGATGACTGATAACATATATAAAGAATACATTAAAACGTATAGGATAACGTATTACTAGAACATTTATACCACTCTGGCACGTTCGGATTCTTAAATAACTATATTATTGAAAATGTTTCGTTCCGCATAGTCGGTTCGGTGAATCGATGACTGATAACCTATATAAAGAATACATTAAAACGTGTAGAATAACGTATTACTAGAACATTTATACCACTCTGGCACGTTCGGATTCTTAAATAACTAAATTATTGAAAATGTTTCGTTCCGCATAGTCGGTTCGGTGAATCGATGACTGATAACCTATATAAAGAATACATTAAAACGTATAGAATAACGTATTACTAGAACATTTATACCACTTTGGCACGTTCGGATTCTCAAATAACTATATTATTGAAAATGTTTCGTTCCGCATAGCCGGTTCGGTGAATCGATGACTGACAACCTATATAAAAAAACATTAAAGCGTATAGAATAACGTATTACTAGAACATTTATACCACTTTGGCACGTTCGGATTCTTAAATAACAAAACTATTGAAAATTTTTGGTTCCGCATAGTCGGTTCGGTGAATCGATGACTGATAACCTATATAAAGAATACATTAAAACGTATAGAATAACTATTACTAGAACATTTATACCACTCTGGCACGTTCGGATTCTTAAATAACAAAATTATTGATAATGTTTCGTTCCGCATAGTCGGTTCGGTGAATCGATGACTGATAACCTATATAAAGAATACATTAAAACGTATAGAATAACGTACCACTAGAACATTTATACCACTTTGGCACGTTCGGATTCTTAAATAACAAAACTATTGAAAATTTTTGGTTCCGCATAGTCGGTTCGGTGAATCGATGACTGATAACCTATATAAAGAATACATTAAAACGTATAGAATAACGTATTCCTAGAACATTTATACCACTTTGGCACGTTCGGATTCTTAAATAACAAAATTATTGAAAATATTTCGTTCCGTATAGGCGGCTCGGTGAATCGATGACTGATTACCTATATAAAGAATACATTAAAACGTATAGAATAACGTATTACTAGAACATTTATACCACTCTGGCATGTTCGGATTCTTAAATAACTAAATTATTGAAAATGTTTCGTTCCGCATAGTCGGTTCGGTGAATCGATGACTGACAACCTATATAAAAAAAACATTAAAGCGTATAGAATAACGTATTACTAGAACATTTATACCACTTTGGCACGTTCGGATTCTTAAATAACAAAACTATTGAAAATTTTTGGTTCCGCATAGTCGGTTCGGTGAATCGATGACTGATAACCTATATAAAGAATACATTAAAACGTATAGAATAACGTATTACTAGAACATTTATACCACTCTGGCACGTTCGGATTCTTAAATAACAAAATTATTGAAAATGTTTCGTTCCGCATAGTCGATTCGGTGAATCGATGACTGATAACATATATAAAGAATACATTAAAACGTATAGGATAACGTATTACTAGAACATTTATACCACTCTGGCACGTTCGGATTCTTAAATAACTATATTATTGAAAATGTTTCGTTCCGCATAGTCGGTTCGGTGAATCGATGACTGATAACCTATATAAAGAATACATTAAAACGTGTAGAATAACGTATTACTAGAACATTTATACCACTCTGGCACGTTCGGATTCTTAAATAACTATATTATTGAAAATGTTTCGTTCCGCATAGTCGGTTCGGTGAATCGATGACTGATAACCTATATAAAGAATACATTAAAACGTATAGAATAACGTATTACTAGAACATTTATACCACTCTGGCACGTTCGGATTCTTAAATAACAAAATTATTGAAAATGCTTCGTTCCGCATAGTCGGTTCGGTGAATCGATGACTGACAACCTATATAAAGAATACATTAAAACGTATAGGATAACGTATTACTAGAACATTTATACCACTCTGGCACGTTCGGATTCTCAAATAACTATATTATTGAAAATGTTTCGTTCCGCATAGTCGGTTCGGTGAATCGATGACTGACAACCTATATAAAAAAACATTAAAGCGTATAGAATAACGTATTACTAGAACATTTATACCACTTTGGCACGTTCGGATTCTTAAATAACAAAACTATTGAAAATTTTTGGTTCCGCATAGTCGGTTCGGTGAATCGATGACTGATAACCTATATAAAGAATACATTAAAACGTATAGAATAACTATTACTAGAACATTTATACCACTCTGGCACGTTCGGATTCTTAAATAACAAAATTATTGATAATGTTTCGTTCCGCATAGTCGGTTCGGTGAATCGATGACTGATAACCTATATAAAGAATACATTAAAACGTATAGAATAACTATTACTAGAACATTTATACCACTCTGGCACGTTCGGATTCTTAAATAACAAAATTATTGATAATGTTTCGTTCCGCATAGTCGGTTCGGTGAATCGATGACTGATAACCTATATAAAGAATACATTAAAACGTGTAGAATAACGTATTACTAGAACATTTATACCACTCTGGCACGTTCGGATTCTTAAATAACTAAATTATTGAAAATGTTTCGTTCCGCATAGTCGGTTCGGTGAATCGATGACTGATAACCTATATAAAGAATACATTAAAACGTATAGAATAACGTATTACTAGAACATTTATACCACTTTGGCACGTTCGGATTCTCAAATAACTATATTATTGAAAATGTTTCGTTCCGCATAGCCGGTTCGGTGAATCGATGACTGACAACCTATATAAAAAAACATTAAAGCGTATAGAATAACGTATTACTAGAACATTTATACCACTTTGGCACGTTCGGATTCTTAAATAACAAAATTATTGAAAATATTTCGTTCCGTATAGGCGGCTCGGTGAATCGATGACTGATTACCTATATAAAGAATACATTAAAACGTATAGAATAACGTATTACTAGAACATTTATACCGCTTTGGCACGTTCGGAATCTTAAATAACAAAACTATTGAAAATTTTTCGTTCTGCATAGTCGGTTCGGAGAATCGATGACTGATAACCTATATAAAAAAGAATTAACACGTATAGAGTAACGTACTACTAGAACATTTATACCACTCTGGCACGTTCGGATTCTTAAATAACAAAATTATTGAAAATGTTTCGTTCCGCATAGTCGGTTCGGTGAATCGATGACTGATAACCTATATAAAGAATACATTAAAACGTATAGAATAACGTATTACTAGAACACTTATACCACTCTGGCACGTTCGGATTCTTAAATAACAAAATTATTGAAAATGTTTCGTTCCGCATAGTCGGTTCGGTGAATCGATGACTGATAACCTATATAAAGAATACATTAAAACATATAGGATAACGTATTACTAGAACATTTATACCACTCTGGCACGTTCGGATTCTTAAATAACTATATTATTGAAAATGTTTCGTTCCGCATAGTCGGTTCGGTGAATCGATGACTGATAACCTATATAAAGAATACATTAAAACGTGTAGAATAACGTATTACTAGAACATTTATACCACTCTGGCACGTTCGGATTCTTAAATAACTAAATTATTGAAAATGTTTCGTTCCGCATAGTCGGTTCGGTGAATCGATGACTGATAACCTATATAAAGAATACATTAAAACGTATAGAATAACGTATTACTAGAACATTTATACCACTTTGGCACGTTCGGATTCTTAAATAACTATATTATTGAAAATGTTTCGTTCCGCATAGTCGGTTCGGTGAATCGATGACTGACAACCTATATAAAAAAACATTAAAGCGTATAGAATAACGTATTACTAGAACATTTATACCACTTTGGCACGTTCGGATTCTTAAATAACAAAACTATTGAAAATTTTTGGTTCCGCATAGTCGGTTCGGTGAATCGATGACTGATAACCTATATAAAGAATACATTAAAACGTATAGAAGAACTATTACTAGAACATTTATACCACTCTGGCACGTTCGGATTCTTAAATAACAAAATTATTGATAATGTTTCGTTCCGCATAGTCGGTTCGGTGAATCGATGACTGATTACCTGTATAAAGAATACATTAAAACGTATAGAATAACGTATTACTAGAACATTTATACCACTCTGGCATGTTCGGATTCTTAAATAACTAAATTATTGAAAATGTTTCGTTCCGCATAGTCGGTTCGGTGAATCGATGACTGACAAGCTATATAAAAAAACATTAAAATGTATAGAATAACGTATTACTAGAACATTTATACCACTTTGGCACGTTCGGATTCTTAAATAACAAAACTATTGAAAATTTTTGGTTCCGCATAGTCGGTTCGGTGAATCGATGACTGATAACCTATATAAAGAATACATTAAAACGTATAGGATAACGTATTACTAGAACATTTATACCACTCTGGCACGTTCGGATTCTTAAATAACTATATTATTGAAAATGTTTCGTTCCGCATAGTCGGTTCGGTGAATCGATGACTGATAACCTATATAAAGAATACATTAAAACGTGTAGAATAACGTATTACTAGAACATTTATACCACTCTGGCACGTTCGGATTCTTAAATAACTATATTATTGAAAATGTTTCGTTCCGCATAGTCGGTTCGGTGAATCGATGACTGATAACCTATATAAAGAATACATTAAAACGTATAGAATAACGTATTACTAGAACATTTATACCACTCTGGCACGTTCGGATTCTTAAATAACAAAATTATTGAAAATGCTTCGTTCCGCATAGTCGGTTCGGTGAATCGATGACTGATAACCTATATAAAGAATACATTAAAACGTATAGGATAACGTATTACTAGAACATTTATACCACTCTGGCACGTTCGGATTCTCAAATAACTATATTATTGAAAATGTTTCGTTCCGCATAGTCGGTTCGGTGAATCGATGACTGACAACCTATATAAAAAAACATTAAAGCGTATAGAATAACGTATTACTAGAACATTTATACCACTTTGGCACGTTCGGATTCTTAAATAACAAAACTATTGAAAATTTTTGGTTCCGCATAGTCGGTTCGGTGAATCGATGACTGATAACCTATATAAAGAATACATTAAAACGTATAGAATAACTATTACTAGAACATTTATACCACTCTGGCACGTTCGGATTCTTAAATAACAAAATTATTGATAATGTTTCGTTCCGCATAGTCGGTTCGGTGAATCGATGACTGATAACCTATATAAAGAATACATTAAAACGTATAGAATAACTATTACTAGAACATTTATACCACTCTGGCACGTTCGGATTCTTAAATAACAAAATTATTGATAATGTTTCGTTCCGCATAGTCGGTTCGGTGAATCGATGACTGATAACCTATATAAAGAATACATTAAAACGTGTAGAATAACGTATTACTAGAACATTTATACCACTCTGGCACGTTCGGATTCTTAAATAACTAAATTATTGAAAATGTTTCGTTCCGCATAGTCGGTTCGGTGAATCGATGACTGATAACCTATATAAAGAATACATTAAAACGTATAGAATAACGTATTACTAGAACATTTATACCACTTTGGCACGTTCGGATTCTCAAATAACTATATTATTGAAAATGTTTCGTTCCGCATAGCCGGTTCGGTGAATCGATGACTGACAACCTATATAAAAAAACATTAAAGCGTATAGAATAACGTATTACTAGAACATTTATACCACTTTGGCACGTTCGGATTCTTAAATAACAAAATTATTGAAAATATTTCGTTCCGTATAGGCGGCTCGGTGAATCGATGACTGATTACCTATATAAAGAATACATTAAAACGTATAGAAGAACTATTACTAGAACATTTATACCACTCTGGCACGTTCGGATTCTTAAATAACAAAATTATTGATAATGTTTCGTTCCGCATAGTCGGTTCGGTGAATCGATGACTGATTACCTGTATAAAGAATACATTAAAACGTATAGAATTACGTATTACTAGAACATTTATACCACTCTGGCATGTTCGGATTCTTAAATAACTAAATTATTGAAAATGTTTCGTTCCGCATAGTCGGTTCGGTGAATCGATGACTGACAAGCTATATAAAAAAACATTAAAATGTATAGAATAACGTATTACTAGAACATTTATACCACTTTGGCACGTTCGGATTCATAAATAACAAAAGTAGTGAAAATGTTTCATTCCACATAGCCGGTTCGGTGAATCGATGACTGATAACCTATATAAAAAAAAATTAACACGTATAGAGTAACGTATTACTAGAACATTTATTCCAGTTTGGCACGTTCGGATTCTTAAATAACAAAATTATTGAAAATTTTTCGTTCCGTATAGGCGGCTCGGTTTAACGATGACTGATAACCTATATAAAAAACAATTAACACGTATAGGATAACGTATTACTAGAACGTTTATACCACTTTGGCACGTTCGGATTTGTAAATAACAAAATTATTGAAAATTTTTCGTTTCGCATAGTCGGTTCGGTGAATCGATGACTGACAACGTATATAAAAAAACATTAAAATGTATAGAATAACGTATTACTAGAACATTTATACCACTTTGGCACGTTCGGATTCTTAAATAACAAAATTATTGAACATTTTTCGTTCCGTATAGGCGGTTCGGTGAATCGATGACTGAGAACCTATATAAAAAAATATTAAAACGTATAGTATAACGTATTACTAGAACATTTATACCACTTTGGCACGTTCGGAATCTTAAATAACAAAACTATTGAAAATTTTTCGTTCTGCATAGTCGGTTCGGAGAATCGATGACTGATAACTTATATAAAAAACAATTAACACGTATAGAGTAACGTATTACTAGAGCATTTATACGACTTTGGCACGCTCGGATTCATAAATAACAAAATTATTGAAAATGTTTCGTTCCGCATAGTCGGTTCAGTGAATCGATGACTAACAAGCTATATAAAAAAACATTAAAATGTATAGAATAACGTACCACTAGAACATTTATACCACTTTGGCACGTTCGGATTCTTAAATAACAAAATTATTGAAAATTTTTCGTTCCGCATAGTCGGTTCGGTGAATCGATGACTGATAACCTATATAAAGAATACATTAAAACGTATAGAATAACGTATTACTAGAACATTTATACCACTCTGGCACGTTCGGATTCTTAAATAACTAAATTATTGAAAATGTTTCGTTCCGCATAGTCGGTTCGGTGAATCGATGACTGACAACCTATATAAAAAAACATTAAAGCGTATAGAATAACGTATTACTAGAACATTTATACCACTTTGGCACGTTCGGATTCTTAAATAACAAAACTATTGAAAATTTTTGGTTCCGCATAGTCGGTTCGGTGAATCGATGACTGATAACCTATATAAAGAATACATTAAAACGTATAGAATAACGTATTACTAGAACATTTATACCACTCTGGCACGTTCGGATTCTTAAATAACAAAATTATTGAAAATGTTTCGTTCCGCATAGTCGGTTCGGTGAATCGATGACTGATAACCTATATAAAGAATACATTAAAACGTATAGGATAACGTATTACTAGAACATTTATACCACTCTGGCACGTTCGGATTCTTAAATAACTATATTATTGAAAATGTTTCGTTCCGCATAGTCGGTTCGGTGAATCGATGACTGATAACCTATATAAAGAATACATTAAAACGTGTAGAATAACGTATTACTAGAACATTTATACCACTCTGGCACGTTCGGATTCTTAAATAACTAAATTATTGAAAATGTTTCGTTCCGCATAGTCGGTTCGGTGAATCGATGACTGATAACCTATATAAAGAATACATTAAAACGTATAGAATAACGTATTACTAGAACATTTATACCACTTTGGCACGTTCGGATTCTTAAATAACAAAACTATTGAAAATTTTTGGTTCCGCATAGTCGGTTCGGTGAATCGATGACTGATAACCTATATAAAGAATACATTAAAACGTATAGAATAACGTATTACTAGAACATTTATATCACTCTGGCCTGTTCGGATTCTTAAATAACTAAATTATTGAAAATGTTTCGTTCCGCATAGTCGGTTCGGTGAATCGATGACTGACAACCTATATAAAAAAAACATTAAAGCGTATAGAATAACGTATTACTAGAACATTTATACCACTTTGGCACGTTCGGATTCTTAAATAACAAAACTATTGAAAATTTTTGGTTCCGCATAGTCGGTTCGGTGAATCGATGACTGATAACCTATATAAAGAATACATTAAAACGTATAGAATAACGTATTACTAGAACATTTATACCACTCTGGCACGTTCGGATTCTTAAATAACAAAATTATTGAAAATTTTTCGTTCTGCATAGTCGGTTCGGAGAATCGATGACTGATAACCTATATAAAAAAGAATTAACACGTATAGAGTAACGTATTACTAGAACATTTATACCACTCTGGCACGTTCGGATTCTTAAATAACAAAATTATTGAAAATGTTTCGTTCCGCATAGTCGGTTCGGTGAATCGATGACTGATAACCTATATAAAGAATACATTAAAACGTGTAGAATAACGTATTACTAGAACATTTATACCACTCTGGCACGTTCGGATTCTTAAATAACTATATTATTGAAAATGTTTCGTTCCGCATAGTCGGTTCGGTGAATCGATGACTGACAACCTAGATAAAAAAAACATTAAAGCGTATAGAATAACGTATTACTAGAACATTTATACCACTTTGGCACGTTCGGATTCTTAAATAATAAAACTATTGAAAATTTTTGGTTCCGCATAGTCGGTTCGGTGAGTCGATGACTGATAACCTATATAAAGAATACATTAAAACGTATAGAATAACGTATTACTAGAACACTTATACCACTCTGGCACGTTCGGATTCTTAAATAACAAAATTATTGAAAATGTTTCGTTCCGCATAGTCGGTTCGGTGAATCGATGACTGATAACCTATATAAAGAATACATTAAAACGTATAGGATAACGTATTACTAGAACATTTATACCACTCTGGCACGTTCGGATTCTTAAATAACTATATTATTGAAAATGTTTCGTTCCGCATAGTCGGTTCGGTGAATCGATGACTGATAACCTATATAAAGAATACATTAAAACGTGTAGAATAACGTATTACTAGAACATTTATACCACTCTGGCACGTTCGGATTCTTAAATAACTATATTATTGAAAATGTTTCGTTCCGCATAGTCGGTTCGGTGAATCGATGACTGATAACCTATATAAAGAATACATTAAAACGTATAGAATAACGTATTACTAGAACATTTATACCACTCTGGCACGTTCGGATTCTTAAATAACAAAATTATTGAAAATGCTTCGTTCCGCATAGTCGGTTCGGTGAATCGATGACTGATAACCTATATAAAGAATACATTAAAACGTATAGGATAACGTATTACTAGAACATTTATACCACTCTGGCACGGTCGGATTCTTAAATAACTATATTATTGAAAATGTTTCGTTCCGCATAGTCGGTTCGGTGAATCGATGACTGATAACCTATATAAAGAATACATTAAAACGTGTAGAATAACGTATTACTAGAACATTTATACCACTCTGGCACGTTCGGATTCTTAAATAACTATATTATTGAAAATGTTTCGTTCCGCATAGTCGGTTCGGTGAATCGATGACTGATAACCTATATAAAGAATACATTAAAACGTATAGAATAACGTATTACTAGAACATTTATACCACTCTGGCACGTTCGGATTCTTAAATAACAAAATTATTGAAAATGCTTCGTTCCGCATAGTCGGTTCGGTGAATCGATGACTGATAACCTATATAAAAAAACATTAAAGCGTATAGAATAACGTATTACTAGAACATTTATACCACTTTGGCACGTTCGGATTCTTAAATAACAAAACTATTGAAAATTTTTGGTTCCGCATAGTCGGTTCGGTGAATCGATGACTGATAACCTATATAAAGAATACATTAAAACGTATAGAATAACGTATTACTAGAACATTTATACCACTCTGGCATGTTCGGATTCTTAAGTAACTAAATTATTGAAAACGTTTCGTTCCGCATAGTCGGTTCGGTGAATCGATGACTGACAACCTATATAAAAAAAACATTAAAGCGTATAGAATAACGTATTACTAGAACATTTATACCACTTTGGCACGTTCGGATTCTTAAATAACAAAACTATTGAAAATTTTTGGTTCCGCATAGTCGGTTCGGTGAATCGATGACTGATAACCTATATAAAGAATACATTAAAACGTATAGGATAACGTATTACTAGAACATTTATACCACTCTGGCACGTTCGGATTCTTAAATAACTATATTATTGAAAATGTTTCGTTCCGCATAGTCGGTTCGGTGAATCGATGACTGATAACCTATATAAAGAATACATTAAAACGTGTAGAATAACGTATTACTAGAACATTTATACCACTCTGGCACGTTCGGATTCTTAAATAACTAAATTATTGAAAATGTTTCGTTCCGCATAGTCGGTTCGGTGAATCGATGACTGATAACCTATATAAAGAATACATTAAAACGTATAGAATAACGTATTACTAGAACATTTATACCACTTTGGCACGTTCGGATTCTCAAATAACTATATTATTGAAAATGTTTCGTTCCGCATAGCCGGTTCGGTGAATCGATGACTGACAACCTATATAAAAAAACATTAAAGCGTATAGAATAACGTATTACTAGAACATTTATACCACTTTGGCACGTTCGGATTCTTAAATAACAAAATTATTGAAAATATTTCGTTCCGTATAGGCGGCTCGGTGAATCGATGACTGATTACCTATATAAAGAATACATTAAAACGTATAGAATAACGTATTACTAGAACATTTATACCGCTTTGGCACGTTCGGAATCTTAAATAACAAAACTATTGAAAATTTTTCGTTCTGCATAGTCGGTTCGGAGAATCGATGACTGATAACCTATATAAAAAAGAATTAACACGTATAGAGTAACGTACTACTAGAACATTTATACCACTCTGGCACGTTCGGATTCTTAAATAACAAAATTATTGAAAATGTTTCGTTCCGCATAGTCGGTTCGGTGAATCGATGACTGATAACCTATATAAAGAATACATTAAAACGTATAGAATAACGTATTACTAGAACACTTATACCACTCTGGCACGTTCGGATTCTTAAATAACAAAATTATTGAAAATGTTTCGTTCCGCATAGTCGGTTCGGTGAATCGATGACTGATAACCTATATAAAGAATACATTAAAACATATAGGATAACGTATTACTAGAACATTTATACCACTCTGGCACGTTCGGATTCTTAAATAACTATATTATTGAAAATGTTTCGTTCCGCATAGTCGGTTCGGTGAATCGATGACTGATAACCTATATAAAGAATACATTAAAACGTGTAGAATAACGTATTACTAGAACATTTATACCACTCTGGCACGTTCGGATTCTTAAATAACTAAATTATTGAAAATGTTTCGTTCCGCATAGTCGGTTCGGTGAATCGATGACTGATAACCTATATAAAGAATACATTAAAACGTATAGAATAACGTATTACTAGAACATTTATACCACTTTGGCACGTTCGGATTCTTAAATAACTATATTATTGAAAATGTTTCGTTCCGCATAGTCGGTTCGGTGAATCGATGACTGACAACCTATATAAAAAAACATTAAAGCGTATAGAATAACGTATTACTAGAACATTTATACCACTTTGGCACGTTCGGATTCTTAAATAACAAAACTATTGAAAATTTTTGGTTCCGCATAGTCGGTTCGGTGAATCGATGACTGATAACCTATATAAAGAATACATTAAAACGTATAGAAGAACTATTACTAGAACATTTATACCACTCTGGCACGTTCGGATTCTTAAATAACAAAATTATTGATAATGTTTCGTTCCGCATAGTCGGTTCGGTGAATCGATGACTGATTACCTGTATAAAGAATACATTAAAACGTATAGAATAACGTATTACTAGAACATTTATACCACTCTGGCATGTTCGGATTCTTAAATAACTAAATTATTGAAAATGTTTCGTTCCGCATAGTCGGTTCGGTGAATCGATGACTGACAAGCTATATAAAAAAACATTAAAATGTATAGAATAACGTATTACTAGAACATTTATACCACTTTGGCACGTTCGGATTCATAAATAACAAAAGTAGTGAAAATGTTTCATTCCACATAGCCGGTTCGGTGAATCGATGACTGATAACCTATATAAAAAAAAATTAACACGTACAGAGTAACGTATTACTAGAACATTTATTCCAGTTTGGCACGTTCGGATTCTTAAATAACAAAATTATTGAAAATTTTTCGTTCCGTATAGGCGGCTCGGTTTAACGATGACTGATAACCTATATAAAAAACAATTAACACGTATAGGATAACGTATTACTAGAACGTTTATACCACTTTGGCACGTTCGGATTTGTAAATAACAAAATTATTGAAAATTTTTCGTTTCGCATAGTCGGTTCGGTGAATCGATGACTGACAACGTATATAAAAAAACATTAAAATGTATAGAATAACGTATTACTAGAACATTTATACCACTTTGGCACGTTCGGATTTTTAAATAACAAAATTATTGAACATTTTTCGTTCCGTATAGGCGGTTCGGTGAATCGATGACTGAGAACCTATATAAAAAAAAATTAAAACGTATAGTATAACGTATTACTAGAACATTTATACCACTTTGGCACGTTCGGAATCTTAAATAACAAAACTATTGAAAATTTTTCGTTCTGCATAGTCGGTTCGGAGAATCGATGACTGATAACTTATATAAAAAACAATTAACACGTATAGAGTAACGTATTACTAGAGCATTTATACGACTTTGGCACGCTCGGATTCATAAATAACAAAATTATTGAAAATGTTTCGTTCCGCATAGTCGGTTCAGTGAATCGATGACTAACAAGCTATATAAAAAAACATTAAAATGTATAGAATAACGTACCACTAGAACATTTATACCACTTTGGCACGTTCGGATTCTTAAATAACAAAATTATTGAAAATTTTTCGTTCCGCATAGTCGGTTCGGTGAATCGATGACTGATAACCTATATAAAGAATACATTAAAACGTATAGAATAACGTATTACTAGAACATTTATACCACTCTGGCACGTTCGGATTCTTAAATAACTAAATTATTGAAAATGTTTCGTTCCGCATAGTCGGTTCGGTGAATCGATGACTGACAACCTATATAAAAAAACATTAAAGCGTATAGAATAACGTATTACTAGAACATTTATACCACTTTGGCACGTTCGGATTCTTAAATAACAAAACTATTGAAAATTTTTGGTTCCGCATAGTCGGTTCGGTGAATCGATGACTGATAACCTATATAAAGAATACATTAAAACGTATAGAATAACGTATTACTAGAACATTTATACCACTCTGGCACGTTCGGATTCTTAAATAACAAAATTATTGAAAATGTTTCGTTCCGCATAGTCGGTTCGGTGAATCGATGACTGATAACCTATATAAAGAATACATTAAAACGTATAGGATAACGTATTACTAGAACATTTATACCACTCTGGCACGTTCGGATTCTTAAATAACTATATTATTGAAAATGTTTCGTTCCGCATAGTCGGTTCGGTGAATCGATGACTGATAACCTATATAAAGAATACATTAAAACGTGTAGAATAACGTATTACTAGAACATTTATACCACTCTGGCACGTTCGGATTCTTAAATAACTATATTATTGAAAATGTTTCGTTCCGCATAGTCGGTTCGGTGAATCGATGACTGACAACCTAGATAAAAAAAACATTAAAGCGTATAGAATAACGTATTACTAGAACATTTATACCACTTTGGCACGTTCGGATTCTTAAATAATAAAACTATTGAAAATTTTTGGTTCCGCATAGTCGGTTCGGTGAGTCGATGACTGATAACCTATATAAAGAATACATTAAAACGTATAGAATAACGTATTACTAGAACACTTATACCACTCTGGCACGTTCGGATTCTTAAATAACAAAATTATTGAAAATGTTTCGTTCCGCATAGTCGGTTCGGTGAATCGATGACTGATAACCTATATAAAGAATACATTAAAACGTATAGGATAACGTATTACTAGAACATTTATACCACTCTGGCACGTTCGGATTCTTAAATAACTATATTATTGAAAATGTTTCGTTCCGCATAGTCGGTTCGGTGAATCGATGACTGATAACCTATATAAAGAATACATTAAAACGTGTAGAATAACGTATTACTAGAACATTTATACCACTCTGGCACGTTCGGATTCTTAAATAACTAAATTATTGAAAATGTTTCGTTCCGCATAGTCGGTTCGGTGAATCGATGACTGATAACCTATATAAAGAATACATTAAAACGTATAGAATAACGTATTACTAGAACATTTATACCACTTTGGCACATTCGGATTCTTAAATAACTATATTATTGAAAATGTTTCGTTCCGCATAGTCGGTTCGGTGAATCGATGACTGACAACCTATATAAAAAAACATTAAAGCGTATAGAATAACGTATTACTAGAACATTTATACCACTTTAGCACGTTCGGATTCTTAAATAACAAAACTATTGAAAATTTTTGGTTCCGCATAGTCGGTTCGGTGAATCGATGACTGATAACCTATATAAAGAATACATTAAAACGTATAGAATAACTATTACTAGAACATTTATACCACTCTGGCACGTTCGGATTCTTAAATAACAAAATTATTGAAAATGTTTCGTTCCGCATAGTCGGTTCAGTGAATCGATGACTAACAAGCTATATAAAAAAACATTAAAATGTATAGAATAACGTACCACTAGAACATTTATACCACTTTGGCACGTTCGGATTCTTAAATAACAAAATTATTGAAAATTTTTCGTTCCGCATAGTCGGTTCGGTGAATCGATGACTGATAACCTATATAAAGAATACATTAAAACGTATAGAATAACGTATTACTAGAACATTTATACCACTCTGGCACGTTCGGATTCTTAAATAACTAAATTATTGAAAATGTTTCGTTCCGCATAGTCGGTTCGGTGAATCGATGACTGACAACCTATATAAAAAAACATTAAAGCGTATAGAATAACGTATTACTAGAACATTTATACCACTTTGGCACGTTCGGATTCTTAAATAACAAAACTATTGAAAATTTTTGGTTCCGCATAGTCGGTTCGGTGAATCGATGACTGATAACCTATATAAAGAATACATTAAAACGTATAGAATAACGTATTACTAGAACATTTATACCACTCTGGCACGTTCGGATTCTTAAATAACAAAATTATTGAAAATGTTTCGTTCCGCATAGTCGGTTCGGTGAATCGATGACAAACAACCTATATAAAAAAACATTAAAATGTATAGAATAACGTACTACTAGAACATTTATACCACTCTGGCACGTTCGGATTCTTAAATAACAACATTATTGAAAATTTTTCGTTCCGCAAAGTTGGTTCACTGAACCGACGACCGACAACCTATTTAAGAGGCACCTGGAATCGTTAGTGTACTGTATTTGTAACACTTCTGTGTCGTTTCGGCACGTTTGTACCCGTAATTGTAGATATTATCGACGATACTCCGTTTCGCATAGTGGGTTCGATGAAACGATGATCGACAACTTATATAAAAAGCACCTAGAATCGTTAGTGTGATGTATTTGTAACACTTCTATGTCGTTTTGGCAGGTTCGTACCCGTATTTGTAGAAATTATCGACGATACACCGTTTCGCGTAATCGGTTCGGTGGACGCTCCGAACGGGCAAAACTCCGTCGGGCATTAACGGTTCATTGTAACGATGTTCGACAATCGGCATAAAAGGCACATAGAATCGTTAGTGTACTGTATTTGTAGCACTTCTATGACGTTTTAGCACGTTCGAACCCTTAATTATAGAAATTATCGGCGAAACTCTGTTTCGCATAGGCGGTTCGGTGAAACGATGATCGACAACCTACATAAAAAGCGCCGAGAATCGTTAGTGTACTGTATTTGTAACACTTTTGTGTCATTTTGGCACGATTGTACCCCTAATTGTAGAAATTATCGACGATACTCCGTTTCGCATAGTCGGTTCGGTGGACGCTCCGTGTGACGTCGGACGACCGACGTTGATATTAGTTATAAGAACGTATATACTCTATCCTTCTATTACACAATATATAATCATAGCCTGTAAGACGTTATGTCCAGTTTGTAAAGACATATATATTCCATATACTATACTTATTCCACATGTAACCATAGTTCGTAAGACATGTATAACCTCGTAGCCTGTAATAATTATTCCACGTGTAACCATAGTTCGTAAGACATGTATAACCTCGTAGCCTGTAAGATATATTATCGACGCGCTATACTGTACACGCAGCGGTTAGATTAGGGAACATTATGTAACCACTTAGCATAGGCACTCACTCGGAACTTTCCCATCAAATCACCAGTCTTATTCTCCGAACTCCAATCTGACAAAACATCCTTTACTCGAACTCCTTATCTTATAAACATCCCGTCGACATCGATCCTTTCTCCTAACTCCAGTCACATAAACATCCTCTTCAAAACTCCTTATCAAATAGCCTAAACATCCTCCCGATAAACCGACCAAAACACTTCTAAGAACCAGTAACCACAACATCCTCTTGCATCAGTCCAGAACCTTCTAGAACAAATCTCCAATCTCCTTTGTCTCCCAGCTGTATAAATACCACCCCAACCTATCCGCCCGACACAGTTCAGTTCTGCAACACGGTCACCTCGGAGACAGGTAATCCTGCTCCAGGCCCGTCGATATACAAAACACATCAAACATATTTCCTTTCGGGAGATCGTAACCGACTCCCCTTGGCGACCGAGTGAGTAAAGATTATTATAAAGGAACATTGTACGACATATATATATATACTTGGAGAATATATACACATATACTTTGAATTGCATCTACTTTGATATCTACGAAACCTGCACGACGCGAAACCTATTCTCCTAATCATCCGAGTGCTTATGCTAATGCATAAGAAAAGACAATCACTTGCTACCCGGTAGAAGAATATTTCGACGTCTCCATACGGCAACCTCACGGACCCAGGGTTTAGACGCGTGCTTAAGAGCTGCGTTCGCCTGAAAGCTGAGTGCAACACAGGAAATAGCGGCCGATAACGCGAGTTGAATCTCGTAATATTTCGTCACGGAAGCCAGGCCGTAACATCCGAACGTGTCAAACTCCGTCCGGCGTAGTCGGTTCGGTGAAACGATGATCGACAACCTACATAAATGGCACCTAGAATCGTTAGTATACTGTATTTGTAACACTGCTATGTCGTTTTAGCACGTTTGTACCCGTAATTGTAGAAATTATCGACGATACACCGTTTCGCATAGTCGGTTCGGTGGACGCTCTGAACGGGTCAAACTCCGTCCGGCATAGTCGGTTCGGTGAAACGATGATCGACAAACTACATAAATGGCACCTAGAATCGTTAATATACTATATTTGTAACACTTCTATGTCGTTTTAGCACGTTTGTACCCCTAATTGTAGAAAATATCGACGATACTCCGTTTCGCATAGTCGGTTCGGTGTTGCGGTCAATATTTTCTAAGTCCTGGCCGCGTATTGCCTTCCCATTTGCTAAGTCCAGCCGCCTATTGCGTTGCGTCTCTCCGAGATCCGCCCGCGTAAGTAATGGCTAGCATTCCCGAAGTCTCAGCCGCGTCAGAGACATTATTTCTTTAAGTCTGCTGGCGATTTTGGCTCGAATTTTTCTCTATACGTGCGCGCGCGCGCCTCTCTATTTTTTTCGTAAGTGCCAGGATCGTATTACTTTCTAAAAATTTTCTTCGCGCATCGCGCGAACGAGGAAAAAAAATATCATTTTTTTTTCCTCTCCTCTCAACTCCTTTAACTTTCCTCGCCTTTCTCGCTTTTTCTCTCTTCTTCGCACTTTGGCTCTATATTAACATATGGTATTATATATTTAATCGTTATGCTATTTATTAATATTCTATATTATATCATGTTTAATAATATAATAAACTATTTATTATATTATAGTACTTAATATGAGCCTCCTCCAACTTATAATTCATTTTATCTCTCTATTATTATTAGGCCATCTCTCCTTCAATCGTAATGTTCTACTGTATCATCGTGAACATAGAGAGTGAGGATAGACCAGAGGAGGGATCATATATTTTTCTGACACTTCTTGTATAGAAACTTTGCGTTACGTTTGCTTTGCGCATATTCGTACACACAACTTGATGTGCGACTTACATATCTCCTCTTTCGTTCTTTAATTCTCACCAATTAGTACGAAGTCACGAAATAAATATATATCTAGGATTCGTACGAGAGGTGGTCTGGCCTTCCTCAGAACACCTCTCTCTTTATTCGTACGATCTAAGTATATCTCGTGTGTCCCGTGCCGAAGTCTAGAAAAATTTCTATACCTTCGACTTTTCGTACGGCAGACACATTTTTTCATAGGATACCTCCGTTTTGCTTTGCAAAATTTTATTTAACTTCATTTTAGGGACGTAATTTTAGCATGTATTATTCGATGCATTGCAACATCAGTTACATCTGGTCATTCGCCACATTTCTGCTCTTAACCACACTTTGGGTCTATTTGACCCGTGGTGACTTTCGGCGGAGATGACGCTGCCCCAACGTCCGGCACGAACCGGACCGTCGTCTCCATATAGATACCGAACGACCATCCAAATCGTCGGCAACTCCGCCTCTTACGCACTGAACATTATGTTATAAAAGTGCGATTTTTGCTCAACATTTCGAAAGTCGATTTTTACTTTGAAAATTTTTACGAACTTCCCAACTTACGTTGTCGTTCGTTATGTTATTTCCATGCACCACCAATTGCCATTTCATATTATTTCTTTTTAAGCAGAAATTGAGAATAAATCGCGCCGGCGGGGGTGTCCCACTTGGACGTCAACCGATTGGACGCGTTCCGTTTGGACGGTCCCGATTCGACGCGTTCCAATTCGAAGCGGTGCCGATTGGACGCGTCCCAATTCGAAGAGGTTAGATTTGGTTAGGTTAGGTTCTATAAGCCCTGCTTAAAATTGGAACGCGTCCAATCGGCACCGCTTCGAATTGGAATGAGTCGAATCGGGACCGTCCAATCGGGACGCGTCCAAGCGGTCGGCGTCCAAGTGGGCATCACTCGCGCCGGCATAGTCGGTTCGGAGAATTTATGACTGACAACCCATTCCAAAACCGATTGGACTCGTTAGGGTAATGCATTCTTAATATTTTTGTATGTTTTTGGCACGATCGGATTCATAAATGAAAAAGTTATTAAGAATAAATCGTTCCGCATAGTCGGTTTGGAGCACTTATGGCCGACAATCCATTCCAAAACCGATTGGACTCGTTAGATTAATGTATTCTTAATATTCGTATATGGTTTTGGCACGTTCGGATTCATAAATGAAATAGTTATTAAGAATAAATTGCTCCGCATAGTCGGTTCGGTGAGGTATCTCTGTGACGTCGGACGACCGACGTTGATATTAGTTCGTAGGACATATGTATTCCGTATTCGACCTTATACTTATTTCACATGTACTCATAGTTCATAAGACATATGTATTCCATTCCACACTTATTTCACATGTAACCATAGTTCGTAAGGCATATATAACTTCATAACCTGTAAGAGATATTATATTGTACACTCAGCGGTTAGATTAGGGAATGTTATGTGACCACTTAGATTAGGCACTCACTCGGCATTTTCCCATCGAACATATTCTCCGAATCCCAATCTGACAAACATCCTCTACTCGAACTCCTTATCTTATAAACATCCTGTCGACATCGATCCTTTCTCCAAACTTCAATCTCATAATCATCCTCTTCATGAACCCGATCATACTCCTTATCAATAGTCTAAACATCCTCCAGATAAGCTCGACCAAAACACTTCCCAGAACCAGTAACCACAACATCCTCTTGCATCAGTCCAGAACCTTCTAGAACAAATCTCCAATCTCCTTTGTCTCCCAGCTGTATAAATACCACCCCATCATATCCGCCCGACACAGTTCTTCTGCGCCACGGTAACCTCGGAGACAGATAATCCTGCTCCAGGCCCGTCTACATCCTAACACATCATTATTCGGGAGATCGTAACCGACTCCCCTTTGCGACGACACATCAACCATATTTCATTTCGGGAGATCGTAACCGACTCCCCTTGGCGACCGAGTGAGTAAAGAGTATTATAAAGGAATATTGTAAGAAGCATATTATATCGTTGTAGAATATACATATATATATATTGAACCATATCTACCTTCGTCTCACGTCTATCTACGAAACCTGCACGACGCGAATCTATTCTCGTAATCATCCGAGTGCTTATGCTAATGCATAAGAAAAGACAATTAATTGCTACCCGGTATAAGAATATTTCGACGTCTCCATACGGCAAATCCACGGACCCAGGGTTTAGACGCGTGCTTAAGAGCTGCGTTCGCCTGAAAGCTGAGTACAACATAGGAAATAGCGGCCGATAACACGAGTGGAATCTCGTATTACTTCCTCGCGGAAGCCAGGCCGTAACATCTCCCGTTTTCGCTCTAAGTTCTCTTCGGAACTTTCGATTTCGCTCTTAGTCCCCTTCGGTACTTTCGAATCGATGAAACGGTCATCGATAACTATTATAAACGATAACTTTACTCGATAGACAAACATTTTTTGAGTTTTTCACTACGATTTATCACGTGCGGTACATTGAGGTTGAAAAAAATAAATGTTTATTGCTGATTCAAATATAAGCTCAAGTTCTGGCAGCGTATTGCTTTTCTTACAAGTGGCTTGAATACAAGTTCTGGCAGCGTATTGCTTTTCTTATAAGTGGCTTCAATACAAGTTCTGGCAGCGTATTGCTTTTCTTACAGCGGGCTTAAACACAAGTCCTGGTAGCGTATTGCTTTTCTTACAGCTGGCTTAAATACAAGATCTGGCAGCGTATTGCTTTTCTTATAAGTGACTTGAATACAAGTTCTGGCAGTGTAATGCTTTTCTTACAGGTGGTTTAAATACAAGTTCTGGCGGCGTATTGCTTTTGTGATTCGCAGCGAAATTTAAATTTGCCTGCGGCGTATTGGTTTCTTTCTTTGATAGCAAATAACGATTGTTCTGACTCGAACGTTCTTGCATGAAAGCGAATAGTAGAGTTCTTTCCACTCTCTTTTTTTTCGCCTTCTTCAATCTCATTTCGTACTATATATTAGTATATACATATATGTGTGTTTTTTCTTTTTTTTGTTGGGGTTCTCGCCTAACTGACAAGACGAATCCCGAAGCATAGGGCTGAGTCTCAAGAGATCGCAGCGTGGTAACTGCTCTACCGAGTACAACACCCCGCCAGGTACCTAAGTCGTCTACAGACGATTCCGAGTCTCGACGTCGAACTTGGAGTACCCATGATCGACCGTTAGAGCGCCGTGGTCGTCGTGCGGTGAGATCCCGACGACGAATCCGATGACGCCCATACGGCAAACTGGGGTCCGTGCGATGAACGATCCGAGGACCGTCCACCTAGTAGTGTCACATTGTTTTGAGCCTTTCGACCCACACGAGACTCCTAGAAATATCGTTGCCATCTTTGTCTAGAAAGGATACGGCCTTAGAGGCGTTCAGGCATAATCCCACGGATGGTAGCTTCGCACCACCGGCCGCTCGACCGAGTGCGTGGACCAAATGTCCGAACCTGCGGTTCCTCTCGTACTGAGCAGGATTACTATCGCAACGACACAGTCATCAGTAGGGTAAAACTAATCTGTCTCACGACGGTCTAAACCCAGCTCACGTTCCCTGTTGGCGGGTGAACAATCCGACGCTTGGCGAATTCTGCTTCGCAATGATGGGAAGAGCCGAAATCGAAGGATCAAAAAGCGACGTCGCTATGAACGCTTGGCCGCCACAAGCCAATTATCCCTGTGGTAACTTTTCTGACACCTCTTGCTGAAAACTCTTCAAGCCAAAAGGATCGATAGACCGTGCTTTCGCAGTCTCTATGCGTACTGAACATCGAGATCAAGCCAGCTTTTGCCCTTTTGCTCTACGCGAGGTTTCTGTCCTCGCTGAGCTGGCCTTAGGACACCTGCGTTATTCTTTGACAGATGTACCGCCTCAGTCAAACTCCCCGCCTGGCAGTGTCCTCGAATCGGATCACGCAGGAGTTATTATTGGTGATCGGCCCGCAGGCTTTCAACACCACTCGTATATGCTTGGTTCCAGAATACCGTGACAACCGGGTCGAAACCACGGTGCACGCGTTCCGTCTTACCGAGTAAGTAAAGAAACTATGAAAGTAGTGGTATTTCACCGGCGACATGACATCTCCCACTTATGCTACACCTCTCATGTCTCCTTACAGTGCCAGACTAGAGTCAAGCTCAACAGGGTCTTCTTTCCTCGCTAATGTTTCCGAGCCCGTTCCCTTGGCAGTGGTTTCGCTAGAAAGTAGATAGGGACAGAGATTATCTGTGGTGTTTAACCCTTTCGCGGCGAACAGCGCCATATGGCGCTCAGCTATAGATGCTCATTCTCAGCGAACAGCGCCAGATGGCGCTCAGATATAGATGCTCATTCTCAGCGAACAGCGCCGTTCGGCGCTCAGGCAAATTTACCCGCGGCGGAAAAACATCCGAAGCCGCTCTCTTCGTACGAAGGCGCTGTTCATTTGTTATCAACAACTGCCATTAATGCGTTGTTTTTGACGTGCTAGCAGCATACGCTTCTTGTGCAAAGGTTTTTTTTACATAGTCAAATATAATTATCCACAAATGTATTTTGTCCGCGCGGTCGATCTGGCATCGGCTGCTTAGAGCGCAACTCTTTCCAGAGCATTCCGCCGCGAAAGGGTTAACGTGCAGTTCTCGCCATCACAGCTCTACTACACGGCCCCCATGTGCGTGGAATTGGGATAGCTAATTGGGCCCAATTAGCGCGTCCCCGCCGACGCAAGGACTACCAGAAACGGCATCAGGTTCTACGGGTCCCGGTAACCAGCCTCTGGTGGGGCCGAGTACTTAACTCTATCTACATACTTCACAGACACTCCATTCATTCACACAATCGGACGTCTACAAACAGCCATACTGCCTTTGAGCAACATAGTCACACTCTTACTCTCAGACACACTGACACCTACTTCTGCACCCCATTCACATACTATTTTCATCCACTCTGCTCCGATTCGCTCAACTTCCACTCGGCTCTGTCCTTCAATCATCAAACACAAATCATCCGCAAAAGCCACACACTTGCATCCACAATCTCTCAAGCGCCGCAGAAGTCCGTTCATCCGCCCAATCCAAAGGAAAGGGCCAGAGACAGACCCCTGCCGGCATCCTCGCTCCACATTTTTCCACACAGTCTCATTCACGCCACACATACATGCTGTCCTCCCCTGGAAGTAATTCTTCCAGAGGAGCATCTCCTTACATCCAGTTTCATGCAAACATTCAATAACACTTTTCCATCCTAAATTATCGAACGCTCCTTTAAAATTAACAAATATACCCAACACATACTTACTTGCACTCTCTTGTACATATTCTCTCACTCTTAACCAAGCACTCTCCGTCGATCGTCCCCTGCGAAATACGTGCTGTGCGTCATCCATTCTCGCACTCACTCTCCGTTCATGCCTTTTAACCAACATTCGTTCTAAAGTCTTTCCAAGCACAGGCAACAAACTTATCGGTCTATAAGACGCAGGGACCGATCTCGGTTTCTCAGGAGACTTCAGCAGAACGACCACACACGCTTTCTTCCATTCATGCGGGAAACATCCATTCCTCAAGCACGCATTATACAAATTCAACAAACATCCCGGAATCTCATCCCAAATCACGCGTAACATTTTCGCTGTTATTCCATCCAAGCCAGGTGCCTTATTCAGCTTCGCTGCCATTACGGTCTCATTCACTTCATCCCATTCAAACTCTTCTATCTGATTCGCACTCTCTTCCATACCGCTTACTCCACTACTTATAGCCAGACGACGCTATAAAAAACAGCTGCAGCAACAGGGGGAGGGGATGGGGGCTAAAGCAACCACAACAACTCCACCTGCTGCTGCAACGTCTACCTCTGATGGAGGAGGTGAAACGGGTCAGGCTGGGGCGACTAAACGCCCCAGACCAGGCGCAGACACACCGAGCCCTCAAGATAGGATGCCTGGCAAGAAGCCACGGGTTCAAAACCAGGGCTCTTTCGCACAGGCCACAAAAGGTATCGTTAGGCTGGCCGTTGTAATGGATAGCTTTCCGGAAAAAAAGATAGGGGACGGTGAAGCGCTGGAGATGAGGAAGCTGATCAGGGGTCGCATAATAGCGCTCCAGAAAGGCACCAGAGCTCCCACCTACACCGGCTCCTGGGTTAGAGACGGGGCACTTATCTATGCTTGTGCAAATGAAGAATCGGCGGACTGGCTTAAAGGCTTTTCCGCCGATCTTAGAGTGGGGGACGCTCCCCTGCGGGTGCTGCCAGTCGCTGAGCTGCCTAAGCGTCATCGAGTGGTAGTACACGTGGAGGAACCGGACCTTAGTACAAAGGAGGCAATAGAACTCCTAGATAGGCAAAATACAGGCTTGGCCCCTGGGGAATGGGTGGTCTCGGGAGGCAGCGAAAGCAGGGATGCTACGAGCACCCACTTCGCTCGTCTCGTGACCGCTGAATCGCTGGAGGCGATTAAAGCCTGCAACTTCAGGCCCTTCTGCGGGTCTACTCGAGCAACCATAAAGTTGCTCGAAAAAGAACGCAGAGAGGAATCTACAGAGATAGGAATAAAATAACTGGCCCTTAGTTATGAGCGGACCAGGGGTTCCTATTACTCAGATCAATTTGCATCACAGCAAAAGCGCCTCGGCGATTTTAGCCAGGAGCATGGCTGCGATGCAGACAGGCATAGCACTAATTCAAGAGCCTTGGCTCCTAAGAAGTGCCATCAAAGGTTTGAACGAATGTGGCTACAAGCCCAAGGAGTGGACGCTAGCGGCTAAGGTAGTACAACCGAAGGGATTAGAGTGGGCCATCAACTCCTTTGATTCCTACAAAGCACCAGGGCCAGATGGTATCTACCCCATCTTTTTAAAAGAAGGGTTAGCATCCCTTATAAGCCCTCTTATTAAAATCTTTAGAGCTAGTATAGCCCTCAGATATGTCCCACCAGTTTGGAGTGACACGAGAGTATGCTTCATCCCCAAACCCGGAAGAAATGGCCACATCACAGCCAAGAACTACAGACCCATCAGCCTTCACTCCTTTCTGTTGAAAACGCTAGATAGATTGGTTGAGGGTTTCATCAAATCAGGGCCGCTGATTATGAAGCCCCTGTCTTTCAGTCAATATGCCTACAGGGAGGGCAGATCCACGGACACTGCTCTACATCACCTAGTAGGTAATATTGAGATCCAACTCACAGCTAAAGGCTATGCCTTAGGCGTGTTTCTAGACATTGAAGGTGCTTTCCACAGCACTTCTTATTCGGCCATCACAAACGCTATGGCCAGACACGACATACCAGTCGCGATCATAGACTGGACACTCAGCATGCTGACAGGCAGACTACTGACTGTCAACCAAGAAAACTTGACTATGAAGGGGGTCCCCACGAAAGGATGCCCGCAAGGAGGGGTTTTGTCCCCTCTTTTGTGGTGCCTACTGGTAGACGAACTCCTAGTCAAGCTACAGAACGCCAGCCTCCAGGTGTACGGCTATGCTGATGATGTAGCCATCGTACTAAGAGGCAGCTTTCTCCTAACACTCAAGGAGCTGATGGACAAGGCACTGAGAATTATCCAAGACTGGTGTGAGATCAGAGGCCTAACGATAAATGCAGGCAAGACTGAAGCTATGATCTTCACCAGGAAATACAAGCCAGAGAAAATTGACTCTCTCAAGCTCTGGAATAAAGAAATAAAATACTCCAATTCTATCAAATATCTGGGAGTCTACTTTGACCCCAAACTAAAATGGAACCAACACCTCGATGTCAAGAGGAGTAAATTCTACACCTCCTTTTGGGCGTGTAGAAAAGTAGTGAGCACAACCTGGGGCATCAAACCCAAGATTGCCCTTTGGAATTATAAAGCAGTTCTGCTGCCCAGACTGACGTATGCGGCTATAGTCTGGTGGCCAAGGACAGGAAACGCAGGGACTAGGAACTTACTGAAAAGCCTACAGGGGGGATACCTTAGGGCTGATGTAGGGGCCATGAAAACTACCCCAACAGAGGCGCTGGAAGTAGCCCTCTGCATCCCTCCTTTGGACCAGGCTGTCGCCCATGCGGCCAAAATGACAGCTTATAGACTATACTGTCAAAAAGAATGGAGATATGCGGGACCTGGACACACCAGGCTCGACTTTCTCCAAAATCCGCCATTTTCCTTAAAACAGGACAGAACGACCAGAAGATACCATCTGAAGAAGACTTTTAAAGTTCTTATACCAGATAGGGCCAATTGGATTGATCAAAAATTCCTCGACCACCCGGGCCCAAACGTATGGTACACGGATGGATCAGGAAGTAATGGTCGTTTTGGAGCCGGCATACATGCCCAAATGAATAATCACAAAACGAGCATTTCTCTAGGAAGACTGGCCTCGGTCTTCCAAGCCGAGGTACTAGCCATCTTGAAATGTGCGAGCCTGCAGAACGCACACAAGACAGAAAATAAAACTATAAATATATGCTCGGACAGCCGAGCAGCTTTAGCCGCACTTGCAAAGCCCACCACGGAATCCTCCCTGGTCTGGGACTGTATGCAGGAGCTAAATCGACTCGGGGGTCAAAACAAGGTGACTCTGATATGGGTACCAGGTCACCAGGGTATCCATGGCAATGAGGTGGCTGACGATCTGGCAAAAGCGGGCACTTTAGAAGACACTGCTGATCAGATCGTCAGCGTTCCCTTTGCTCTGGGTAAAAGGATAATTACTGAACAACTTCAAAAAATGCACCGCACCACCTGGCGCGAGGTGCGGGGCTGCAGACAAGCGAAGATCATGATGAACCAACCCTCACAGGACAGAACACACGAGCTTCTGTCCCTGTGTAGGGGGAGTACAAGACTTGCTGTTGGCCTCCTCACAGGACATCTGCACCAACGAGCTCACATGTCCATCCTGGGTTTGGCAACACAAGACACATGCAGTTTGTGCGGACAGGACAGGGAGAAGGTTGTGCACATCATGTGCCGATGTCCCGCCCTATGCCTCAAAAGATACAGATACCTTGGGTCTATGTTCCTAGACCCCAAGGAACTGAATCACAAAAGGATAACCGACCTGTGCAGCCTGGCGAGAAACGCAGGGCTGGGACTACAGGGCTGATCCACAACCACTAGCGGGACGTCACAACGGAACTCTATAGATCTAAGTGACTTTAGGGAGCTCTAGCAGCACCACTCGCTCGGCTTATACTACTACTACTACTATTAACGGGTACCGCACGATCATTCGATAAATACAAACAAAAAGTCGTCGTAACAAGAGTGTTCAACTTGAACCGAAGGAAAATATTACGAACATTCTCATATATATCTATACATAAATGAATCTGTCGCGTATTTTACCGACAGAAGGTTCGTTATGTAAACAAATTGATCGTATGCATGGTGTACCCGTTCGTTGCGACGTCTGAGTTAAAGGGAGGAGAGATTCGAAATTGTTAAATAGACACGTGCCAGGAAAGCGAGAGATTTCGGAGAAGGAAGAAGAGGTGAAGGTTATAATAATCTCGAAATATTCTTATCGGACTTTCCTTCCTATAATTTTTATTCTTGATTCGTGTTGCGTACTCTCTCGACCGGTGTGAAAAACACTATAGAGAATATAAAGAAATATTTTGGGACGTTTGGTAACGAAATGCATGGGTTTGCGAAAAAAAATTGTTAAATTTTTGTTTTTTTTCGCCCGCTTCGTGAGAGAGTCCCATTTTATTTTATTTTTCTCTAAATTTTGTCTTTGGACAATGGGAATGTTACGTCCGAGGCAGATTCCTTTTCCGTCGGTATTTGGGTCGCGATCGAATTAACCAGCAAACGCGGCATTCCGCGTAAGCGATCGCGAAACCCAAAACTGTATGAGTGACAACTCGGTGACTCAATTTGGCACACTTTCGGATATAAAACCGCCGACAAACGCTGACAGGTCTTCTACGCTGCCACAGTTCTCAGAGTTTCTTAGAGTTTTGTAAAGGACAATTTCGCGAGTTTCAACCGCCGCCTGTCTTCGCGCTCGGCCAGCGGTCATTCGCGTATCGTACCTCCGGGCTTGATAGTGTAAGACCCATAAACGAATTCATTTCGGGAGTGCGTGCGCCATCGCGTGGGACCACCGTGAAGACTAGGTTCATCACCGGCGTCTAAGGAAGCGAAGCGGTATCCGAAAGCGAGCCATCGTTGTGCACCGGTGTGTGAGTGTATGAACGAGGGAGAGTTTCATTGTAAGTAAGGAACAGATTAATAAAATATACATATAACTACGGAAGGTTTACTCAGTGGCAAATCCCGCGTCAGGTCAAGGTGTGCGTCAGCACTTTAAAGTAACTGAACCCACGATCGCTTACGACGTAACAGGAACACCCCCTTTTAGCCGCGTTAGGTGATATACGGAGGCTTTCACGTACGGGGGGGTGTCCGGGTAACCGATGTGGAAATCGAACCACGAACCCGCTCGACGAACGAAGTCGCTGTTTCACGAGAATCCGCCTGCTTACGGCGGACGATATGGTAACGTATCGCTTACGGACCGGCTGAGAAGCGAAAACGATAGCGCAGTCTCCTTCGTTGGTAGACCGATCGGACGCCGTCCATGGAGTCTGTATCGAATCTCGTGATACCGCCAAGACGTCCAATATATGTAAGCAGCGAACTGGAGACTCTGTGTTACGCGCGGCAGCGCGTTTCGTATTTTCCACGGTTTTTTAATGACTTTACCCACCCGGAAAGGACTGAACACTCTCCACACGAAGAGAAATGCGCCTCAGGGCGTTGTTTCATCGGCGGTTTTGTAGTTTTATACGGCCCTTTACCCGTCCATGGACGTTATCGTGTCGTCTTAATCAAACCGTTGCATCGGCGTCGTTCGCTCGGGAAAACCTATGAACAGAGCGACAACGAGACGACGTCCGAATACCGATACTCGATCTTGCGCTTGGATTGGAGTTAGTATTCTATGGACAATCGAACGAATTTATAAACCAGGTTAAATCACGAACCATACTGGTTTTCAGACGCTGAGTTGAATTTGAACAAAAACTTTTATACGATTACCCTGAACAGTGGATCACTTTGCTCGTGGGTCGATGATGAACGCAGCTAATTGCGCGTCAACGTGTGAACTGCAGGACACATGAACATCGACATTTCGAACGCACATTGCGGTCCACGGATACAATTTCTGGACCACGCCTGGCTGAGGGTCGTTTATAAAACTAAAGACTGCTTGCGTTTGCCTTTAGCAGCAAAAAGTTTTCTCTTCATTTTTTTTTTCGTTCCGCCGTCGTTCGACTAGATAAATATTAAAACTGTTAAACTCCGAAAAGTCGAACGTTTCGGAGCGGGATCGATGGTCGAACGCGAGAGAGAGAACAACTTGCGAAATTGGCGAAAACGTACGAGCGATGGTTGGACATTTCGTCGGCGTTTGACGCGGAGAATGTTAAATAGAACGTTCGTGTCGCCCTCTCTTTGCTAGTGTTCAATTTTTTGCGCAGGCGACGGAAGAACATTTTCGTATATCTCGCAATTCCTCGTTTTAGGATCTTCTCGGCGGAATGCGCTTATCTCGGCTTGCGTGAGTCGTGGTTTCTAGTTAAACCCCTAAAAGAGACCGTACACGACCGCCCGTGGAAGAGCGCTCCCGAGTCGAAACACCTAACTACAGACGGACATTTAGACGAGAGAGAAAAAGATTCTTCGCCCTGTGAGAGAGTTGTTAGACACAAATTTTGAAGGAAGCAAGGTAAGAGAGAGTGTTTGCGGCGTTTCTCCGCGCTCCCGACGTTGTCTGAAATGATTGTCGAATTTTTTTTCGACGGTGCGAAAGTTTATACAACGAGGAGAAATGTTAAAAATAAATGTGCGACGGAAGCTCTCTCTGGTTAAACTGGTTAAATTATTACGAGATCGTAGCTTCGCCACGTTCTTTTTTACGTGCTCAAGCGCAGATCGCTTCGTTGTCGTTGATTAGAAGCGGAAGACCGCGCGATCCCAATACGGGTTCCGTTCGTCCAGTCCTCAAAGTGCATACATATGCCGGACGGACGTTTAAAACCCCGGACCTATCGAACGATAAACGCTTATTTGGTGATCGTCTTGCGAGAGTCCCGCTTCATTGTTGTTCGTGTGTTAAATTTCTTTTATCGAACAACGGTCGAACGCAAATGAACAACGACCGAAGATATATCGATCTCGAAACGCTTTTATTTCTCCTTTTGTGTGCCCTCGTGGTTTCATCGAACGATATTATACACGACGAAGGTGTACCACGCACGTTAAAAATGGGATTTTTTTTCCTTTAACCCTTTCTCTGGACCATGATATGTCACCGATTGTTTACATGGCTGTCTTTGGCATTCTTCGCCCTTTTCTGGGATTTTGCGTCGGAACCCGACAGCAAAAGAAAAAAAAACGTATCGGACGATGCGTCTTTACGGCTTTATCGACCGTCGAGAGTGTATATTCGAACGTAAATATATAAACGGTGTATGTATCCTTTAGGGGACAAAAAAAAAGCGTGAAACGATCGTGTGCGAAAGCGCGCGCGCCGAGGGTAAGAAGAAAAGGCCTGACCTTTATCTCCTCGGTTGTCGTAGTCTCTCCTCGTCGTTTGTTTTTAACGCGCCCTGGATAGTTAAAGATATATCCGATTTATATATTATATATACTCCGACGCGAGTCGAGGGAACAACCGGACGTTGTCGTCGTCGTTCTTTTTTCTTGTCGTTGTACCGCCTGCCCGAACAAGAAAATGCGGTGTTTTTTAACTGCCTTTTTTCTTTTGTCCAACGAAAGAGAGAGGAGACACCGAGCTTTCATTTTGGCTCGTCCGTACTTTCGAGTAGTCGACGATCGTAATTGGTCCGAAAAGAGAAAAAAGTTGGTTATCGAACGATACAAGGAAAATATCGAACGACCATAATCCCTGTGCGTTGGTATTTAATTATACCTTTCGTATTACGTGTCGAAACCGAAAAGAGAAGCGTTTACAACGTTTTGTATAACTTTGAAAAGAAATAATGAAATTTCGACGACCTCAGAGCAGGTGAGATTACCCGCTGAATTTAAGCATATTAATAAGCGGAGGAAAAGAAACTAACAAGGATTTCCTTAGTAGCGGCGAGCGAACAGGAATGAGCCCAGCACTGAATCCCGCGGTTAACGCCGCTGGGAAATGTAGTGTTCAGGAGGATTCGTTTATCCCGAGACATCGAATCGCGTCCAAGTCCATCTTGAATGGGGCCACTTACCCATAGAGGGTGCCAGGCCCGTAGCGACCGGTACGCGTCTCGGGTGGATCTCTCCTTAGAGTCGGGTTGCTTGAGAGTGCAGCCCTAAGTGGGTGGTAAACTCCATCTAAGGCTAAATATGACCACGAGACCGATAGCGAACAAGTACCGTGAGGGAAAGTTGAAAAGAACTTTGAAGAGAGAGTTCAAGAGTACGTGAAACCGTTCAGGGGTAAACCCGAGAAACCCAAAAGATCGAATGGGGAGATTCATCGTCAACGAAGCTGGCTCCCGTGTTGGTGCGATAGTGCCCCGGATGGTCCCGTTACGGCGGGTTTCCCATCAGCGTGGGCACACCACCCGCGGCGAATGTTCCGGCTATGTAGTCGTGCACTTCTCCCCTAGTAGAACGTCGCGACCCGTTGCGTGTCGGTCTAAGGCCCGAGGCGATGACTGTCCGTCGCTTTTAGCGTACGATGACAGCCCCTTGGGTGCCCGGCCGACTGCGCGACGGTACTCAGACGGTATAGGCCCGCAAAATTCTCGAACGCATTGCGCCCAGGACCGCCGCAAGCTCGTTCCAGTCTAGATGCCGGATGTACGGACTTAGCGGCGTAACCGGGCCTGGCGGGCTGTTGGCAGGCGGAGTCCTTGGACTGGCCAAACTTTGAAATACCGGCCGGCGACGCTATTGCTTTGGGTACTCTCGGGACCCGTCTTGAAACACGGACCAAGGAGTCTAACATGTACGCGAGTCATTGGGATTCAATAAACCTAAAGGCGAAATGAAAGTGAAAGTCGTCCGTGAAGTCGACTAAGGGAGGATGGGCCTCGTTACGATTAGGCCTCGCACTCCCGGGGCGTCTCGTTCTCACTGCGAGAAGAGGCGCACCTAGAGCGTACACGTTGGGACCCGAAAGATGGTGAACTATGCCTGGTCAGGACGAAGTCAGGGGAAACCCTGATGGAGGTCCGTAGCGATTCTGACGTGCAAATCGATCGTCGGAACTGGGTATAGGGGCGAAAGACTAATCGAACCATCTAGTAGCTGGTTCCCTCCGAAGTTTCCCTCAGGATAGCTGGCACTCGACTCGAACGCACTACGAGTCTCATCTGGTAAAGCGAATGATTAGAGGCCTTGGGGCCGAAACGACCTCAACCTATTCTCAAACGTCAAATGGGTGAGATCTCTGGCTTGCTTGAAACGTCATGAAACCACGAGATATAAAATTGATAAAATTTTATCTTAGATCAGAGTGCCAAGTGGGCCAATTTTGGTAAGCAGAACTGGCGCTGTGGGATGAACCAAACACAGAGTTAAGGCGCCTAATTCGACGCTTATGGGATACCATGAAAGGCGTTGATTGCTTAAGACAGCAGGACGGTGACCATGAAAGTCGGAATCCGCTAAGGAGTGTGTAACAACTCACCTGCCGAAGCAACTAGCCCTGAAAATGGATGGCGCTGAAGCGTCGCGCCTATACTCCGCCGTCAACGGCAAGTGCGCAGGAGCGGGAATTATTTTCCGCTCTCCATGAAGCCTTGACGAGTAGGAGGGTCGCGGCGGTGTGCGCAGAAGGGTCTGGGCGTGAGCCTGCCTGGAGCCGCCGTCGGTGCAGATCTTGGTGGTAGTAGCAAATACTCCAGCGAGGCCCTGGAGGACTGACGTGGAGAAGGGTTTCGTGTGAACAGCCGTTGCACACGAGTCAGTCGATCCTAAGCCCTAAGAGAAATCTAATGTTGATGAGGTGTCCTAAAATTCACGCTCTCGAACGCAAATGAAAAACATACGTACGCTCGCACGCACGTACGCGCGCAAAAGGCAAAAATGTTAAATGAGGAAAACAATTGCAGTTAAATGAAACAATTTACGTCGCCGTTGTTTCGTGTTTGTGTCCTAATCCACCACTCGAACATGATCATTTTTATTGATAAATTGACAAAAACTTCGAACGCCGAAAAAAAATGATGGCGGTTCGGATCGATGGATACTTCACGTTCTTCGTGATGCGATGTTGTCGAACGCCTGAAAGCGATTTCTTTTAGTATTTTTGCTTGGTTAAATCTGTACACTGTCGAACGCAAGTCGTGTCGTCGTTGCGTCGTAGATGCGTCGTTGTTTATATAATTTTGCGTGATTTGGGAAGAAACACACCCATCGGGCGAAAGGGAATCCGATTCCTATTCCGGAACCCGGCAGCGGAACCGCATACCAATCGGGCCCTCGTAAGAGTGTTCGTCGGGGTAACCCAAAATGACCTGGAGACGCCGTCGGGAGATCTGGGAAGAGTTTTCTTTTCTGTATAAGCGTTCGAGTTCCCTGGAAACCTTTAGCAGGGAGATAGGGTTTGGAACGCGAAGAGCACCGCAGTTGCGGCGGTGTCTGGATCTTCCCCTTGGACCTTGAAAATCCAGGAGAGGGCCACGTGGAGGTATCGCGCCGGTTCGTACCCATATCCGCAGCAGGTCTCCAAGGTGAAGAGCCTCTAGTCGATAGATTAATGTAGGTAAGGGAAGTCGGCAAATTGGATCCGTAACTTCGGAATAAGGATTGGCTCTGAGGAGCGGGGCGTATCGGGCTTGGTCGGGAAGTTGGCCTGGCTGACGTGCCGGGCCTGGGCGAGGTGAGCGGTTGGCGATTTCGTATCGCGTCCCGGATTCCGAGCTCGGTCCCGTGCCTTGGCCGCCAACGGATCTTCCTTGCTGCGAGGCTTCTTGTGACGGCTTCGGCCGTCCTTTTCGCCTCTTCGGCCGCCATTCAACGCTTAGCTCAGAACTGGCACGGACTAGGGGAATCCGACTGTCTAATTAAAACAAAGCATTGCGATGGCCCTCAAGGGTGATGACGCAATGTGATTTCTGCCCAGTGCTCTGAATGTCAACGTGAAGAAATTCAATTAAGCGCGGGTAAACGGCGGGAGTAACTATGACTCTCTTAATGGCGGTCTGATGTGTTGAAATGTGCTCCGTATTTAAGTCGAAGTTTTGGTGGTAAAAAGTGCGAATTATAGCAAAAATTTAGTACTCAAGTGAAGTAGAAATGAAACGGAACAAAATGTGATATAAATGTAAAGTGGATCGAGTAAAATAGAACGAAAAACAGTGAATATAGTGATACGGCATGTAACAGAGCACGTGGTGACAGGCAATATTTTCAACTGGCAATAAAAGACGTAATTTTGTGAACGATATAAACTGTTATATATAGAAGTGATTACAAAATTTTTCTGAACAGATTCATATATGTGATGATAGACAAATACTGTGAATAAAGTGAAAATTAAGCATTTATTAAATAAAGAAAAACGTGGTCGGAGGCGGCCATCTTGCCTAGCCTGTCAGGGCCGTCTCAAGAAGTGGTTCTAGAAAGGGCACGCTGAGTGCCGTATTACTTGGGCGCTTAAAGGTTCCCCGAAGATTTAAAAATTTTTAATATGATTTTTCTGGAAACTTTTAGTATTTTTCCTGGAAAGGCTCCTATAATTAGTGTAAAATAGCGTTGGATTTATAACTCTAAAAATTTTTGTTACAGAGACACAATTAAATAAAATTACGAAGTGAAGACACATATAGTTCTACTGTTGACCGCTAGATGGCGCCACTTTAATACAAGAGGAGTCCAGTAGATGGCGATACTCTACTAACTGACTAACCGGGTGTCTCTGAAATAAAGAACAAAGGGAAGTTAATAATAAAGTCCTATAAACTGCCTTACTATTATAAATATAAGTATTATTTAAGCATAAATATTAATTCTGTCTTCTGTTGTAGAATATAATAACCATTGATAGTTATAAGAACCTGCGTATACTTACCTGTCTATATACTGGAGGCGTCACTTGGCGACTGACTACTCCAAACAATCTACTGGGTGTCCTGAAAATACCGCAAAGTCATAATAAGGATTTTAATAGAACAACTAAGGAAATTTTTACCTCTTATACCTGCGTTGACCTCCTGCATGGAGAGGAGTATACCAGTATACTGGGTGTCCTAAAAATAAGAATAATATTAGAATTATTAATACTAAGATTAGTTATATATAACGAAGTGTTACTTACCTATTAGTGCATAAGAAAATAGTAGGTAGGAAAGCTTACCATAATTGCTATACCTAAAAGGAAAATTAGTACTTTATTTATTAATACATAATTAAGAAATATTTGTTATAGATATAAGTACATTTAAGATTAAATATTAATTGGAATTTTGTTTTAGAGTATAAGAAAAGCAATTGGTGTTGATCAGAAATACAAACGTACCGTATATGATCCTGAGAACAACAAATATATACTGGGTGACCTGTAAATAAACGCAATTGGAGAAGAAAAGAGTATTATACCTGCTAATATGTCTAAAGCTGAGGAATCTAAAACTCCTGCAAAAGGAAAAAAGCGGAGAGCACTCTCGTCGCCAGCTACTTCTACCTCAAGCAGCTCAGAAGATTCTCCTAGCGTTCCTGGAAGAAAGCGATTTGAATTACCAATAGATTTAACATACTTAGATACGATAGATTTAGAAATTCAGGGTCATCTATACAACGTTAAAGTTTCTATACCTAGTAAAGAACCGAAAAATAGAACGCAAGCTGTTGAAGAGGCTATTAGTTATTTATATCGAGCGTATAATAGGGTAGCTAGAGCATATGCTATTACTGCGTCTAAGGTTAAAGAATATGAACTGGCACAGGAACGGCTAACTGATAATATGAATAAGGACGAAAGTGAAACTTTGATAAAAACATTTGATGAAAATTTTAATACTAGAATTAAAGAGTTAAAACAAGTAATATTAGAAGACATGCATAATACTATTAAAACAGAGATAAATAATACAATTAAACAGCAAATTACGAATTTTTCGAGAAAAACAGATGATATACAAGAAAAATTGAAAAATAATATTACTGATACAGTATGTAATGAAGTTAAAGATGTTGTTAGTAAAGTACAGGAAGTTGTTCAGGCGTCAGTCCATAGTCAAGGTCAGAACAAATCGTACGCATCAATTGCGAGCAAAGGTATTATAGTCAAAACGAACTCGGGTGAATCTCAAATAAGTTCAAGTGATTTAATTGAATTTTTCATAGTTCCTATAGATAATAATGCAAAGCAATTTAATTCCTCATCAGAGATAAAGAAAACCCTTAAAGATGTAATTGATCCGGACGATTTTAACTTGCGTGTTAACCACCTAGTTACGATGAACTCACTAAGTGTTAGGATACTAGCGAAAACGGTTGATCTTGAAAAACTAAAACAATCAGATGAATTAAAAAACGCAGGCTTAATGGTTAAGGATAAGACGAAATTAAAACCAAGGATGATAATACGAGATTTCCCTATTGATATTCCATTTGGCCAAGTAGAGAAAACGATCAAGGATGCGTCACGCTTCAATTCTAAAAATAACGATATAAGAGTTTTAACTGAATTTAATGCTAAAAATAGAAAAAGTAAAAATATATTAATTGAAGTTTCATCGAAAACAAGGGAAGAATTGTTAACATATGGAAGATTATACATAAATTATGAATCATGCAGGATTGAAGACTACTTAAAAGTTTCACAATGTTATAAGTGCATGAGATTTAACCATCTAGCGAAAAATTGTACAATGACTAAATCATGTTGTGGTCACTGTGGCGAAGAGCATGATTCAAGAGAATGTAAGAAAAAGGATAGTCTTAAATGCATAAATTGTGACCGACAGGGTTTAATACAGAACAAACACTTAGCATTTGATATTAAAATGTGTCCAATACATATAAAGATATTGAATGACTTAACTAGGAGCATACAATACTAATTGACGCCATGGAGTTTCATGGTTCTGCATCTTCGGATGGAAGGCTTGACAACCTGCCGGAGCCTCAATTGGTTCCACCGAGCATGAATAACAATCAATCCGGCCGCATTTGTCCATCTTGCGATAACCAATTAAGTTGTCCTACAGCTCATCAAGGAGCTACTTCCACTGGTAATTTAAATAATAATAATAATTCGAATAATGGAGGTATCTCAATGCCACCATCCAGTGGATCTACTCTATCATCTGCGTCATCATCTACATTATCATCTTCAAATTCTTCTGTGAGCTCCGCTAATGTAACTCGGATATCTAGACAAGAATCAACTAAATTTAAATGTGAATATTGTAATCAGGAGTTTAATTCATTCCGTGGACTAGGGGTACATAAAACAGCGAGACATAGAGAGATAATTAACAATGAAATATCATTAGATAGAAAAAAATATAGATGGCAAAATGAAGATTTAAAAAGAATTGCAACTATGGAATATCAAGTACCGCCTGAATTTAAATTAAGAATCAACGAATATTTACATGCAAAAGTTAAATTATCTCCCCCTAGATCTGTTGAAGCCATTAAAGCAATACGTAAATCCAACAAATATAAGGAAATTCGCCACACTATATTCAGTAACCTGGAACAAACAAATAGTGATAATAGAAACAGCAGAACTATGGATATTACTATACGGAATAATAATGTTGAAACTTACCTGGCCTCCACTACTGATTGTATACAAATATGTAACGTCCCCGGGGAAGACCAGTTCCGACCGATAATCAAAGAAAGTACTTTAATGATAATAAGTTTTATTTTATTACCGACCGCAAATTACCGACCGCACCATAAAAATTCGCGTGGTAATGGGGTGGGGTAGCTTACGCGTGCAACATTGTTTAGAATGGATCACCGATCGATGGCGCGCGCGTTAGTTAGAAAGAGACAGAAGATATACTTCGAAACAGAATTAAAATAAATTATTATTTAAATGTTTATATTATATATATTATTAATTATTCACTCATTATAAATTGCGTTATATTTTTAATTATTATTTTATGTATTATTCGCGGTTAATTATTTCTTCTATCAAAACACTTATAATTTGCGTATATAAAAATTATTAAAAATGCGATTTAACGGGAAAACTTGTGAAAAACTAATTAATAGTAAATCAAAGCGTATTTTTCCTAATCAAACTAATATATATTTGCTACTAAATAAAGCGTAATAAATGAATAACTACTTTTTGAGCGGGAAAAACCCACGATTCTCGGGGTATAAAAGGGCGTGCAGCAGCGGCTGTCAGGGCAGAACAATCTTTGCAGTACTACGTGCCGGACCTCTTAGGAAGCGACAACTGGAGCAGTTTTAACTGGTAAGAGCCTACAAGATTCTTAGTTTTGACTGGACAGCGGGTATCAGCCATTTGGATACTCGATCGTTGGGTAGTTCTAGCAGCCAGCTAACGCAGGCTCCCCGTTCACACGGTCTTGTATCTGAAACTCCGTATGGAGAGTGCTATGCTCAGCCCCAGAAGAAACTAAGACATCAACGAGAGCTCTCCAGTCACTCACATACATATTTCTTATTTTTCTGAGTTATTAACTCGCCGTCGGATTCTCGGAGTTCGCTCTGGATAGTTTAGTAGCCAGCTAACGCAGGCTCCCCATCATTGAGCGGCTTGATCTCTGAAGCCCGTGTCTTTTGGGTGGCGTTTCAATAACTTCAATTAATAATTAAAGTCGAGTCATTTTTATTTGCAACCCTGTTGGTCACACGTCGTCATTTGATTCTTGCATCGTTGGGTAGTTCTAGTAGCCAGCTAACGCCGGCTCCCCAATTAAGCGATCAGGTTTTGGGTGTCGATTTGTGCTCTGACAAAGAGGGCCATGATCTAATTAGTTTAGAGTCAACCAAAGAGTAACTGTTCCACGTCCAATACGAATTTTAGAGTTAATTTAAATAACCAAATATTGTTCTGTCAGTTTTGTTAGGATCTAGATCCATTATAAATTGCGTTGTACTTTTGCGTTATGTATATCATTATAAAACCGCATAATTGAAGTAGTTAGCTACCGTTCCGCGATTTGCGACAATTACAAGTCTATTATACTCTATTTTACGTTTAGAATTCAGTTATATACATATACATTTTCATATTTACTAAAGAAATTGATAATTATAATTCTTTTCCTCGTAATTACTTGAATAAACCTAATTAATGAAAGGTATTAACCTGTAGATTTCACTCTTTAACCACACGCCACCACGATCCCACATTCTTTTAGTATTAGTTATAGTAAAACGAGTCGCTTATTAGGCAAAAACCGCTCTTTGCTTCATAAGTGCTGTAAATACCTGATACTAGTATCAGGGACGTTACAAATATTGCCAATTGTTGGGGAGCTGCGGCCTAGTACCTCGTCTACTGAAAACTATAATGTGATATTATCTACTGATTTAGCTATACAGAATCAAACAATACAAACGAACACAAGTATAACGTACAATAATGCTACAGAGATATATCAGAATAATACATACCTTGATAGGACTACCTCGCAATGGCAAGATGATGCACTTAGATACTTGAGGTCCAATGGGTGTGATGATCCGGCTAAATGCATACTTGGCTATGCTGTTGAGGATGTTAGACAACAGAGGGACCCATCAGCGCATCTAGTTCAATGGTTTAAGTCGAATTTTCAAGTACCTGAAAATCAAAATATAAGAAGTAATTATAAATTGAAACGTAACACGAATTCAACACGTAAAATTTCAAAGAAAGAAAAAAGAAAGACAGAGTATGCTAAAGTACAAGAAATGTGGAAAAAGAATGTAACTAGAACTGCTAATTTAATTTTGGATGGAGAAAAAGATGATACATTGCAATTATCCTTAAAAGACCTAGTCAAGTATTGGAAACCTATTTTTGAAAATTATAAAGAAAATACACAGGATAACGAAACTCAATATACTAGCATTTGTCATGACGAAATATTAAAAGAAATAACTATAGATGAAATCACTAAATTTAAACCGAAACTTGATACAGCGAAAGGAGCAGATGGACTTAAAGCTAGCATCTGGATAAATAATATACCTAATAGAATTAAGGCAATAGTAATGAACATAATTCTCTATTCGGCAAAAATTCCTATTGAATGGGCTAGAGCAAGAACAATTTTAATTCCGAAAGGGAATGATAATTTAAATCCTGCCAATTATAGACCGCTTTCAATTTCATCAGTTATTATGAGACATTATCACAAAATTCTTGCTAATAGGTTATACATTCCATTAAAACCAGAAGATAGGCAGAGAGGATTTATCAGAGCCGATGGAATAGCTGAAATAACGTATACATTATCTTCGATAATAGATTATACATTGTAACGAGGCATATTTTTCCTTTTTTTTTTGGGTAACCTAATTTTTGGTTATGCCTCGTTACGAGGACCCTCCCGGATTGCCAACCCCCCCACTCCTCCGCCTGAGCGGATTCCTCGCCACGGGGGCCGGTGTGTGTGTGTGTGTGTGTTCATGTGTCCTTTTCTTTTTTTTTATTGATTTATTTTTGCCCCCCCCCTCCCCCCACTTCCACCCGGCGGCCAGAAGAGTCCGGAGCATCCCCGGTCGCGGAGGAACCCCTCCCTGGGCGATAGAGGTGCGGGATGGGCCCACTACAGAAGGAAGTAGGCTGTCCGGTCGCGGCACCACCCCCGTCATCCTCCGCGGGAGGCGACCGGCAGCCCAGCAGCAGGAAGCGCCAGGCCTGGGGACGAGCTACCCCCGACCGCCACCTCGAGAGGGCCCCAGGACCTGGCTCCCCAGAACATCGCGGGATGGCCCATCCTCGACGCCGAAATCTCCGGGGTGGGGCAATACCGCGAACCGGGGAAGAAGACCGAGGAGATTAGAAGCCAGCGAGCCGCCGGAACCCGTTGACGCCCTGAGCCTCCCTAGCTTTTTTATTTCTTTATTGCCTCTTTTCGCCTTCCTCCGCTTTCTTTTTTCTGTTTCTGTGCGTGTACGAATTGCGTTCCGTTTTTTTTTCTTTCTCTGTTGTTTTGTGTGCGCGACGGTGTGCTGTGTGTGTGGACTGATCGCCCCCGCCCTGGTGTGGACTATTGGATTACCGCCCCGACGCCAAAAACAAAAGGTAGGAGCATTCTCCTTACCCCGTCTTTTTGTTATTAATTTGTGCGTGGGCGAGGGTGATAGGACCCTTGGCCCCAGTGACGAGGACTCTAGAGGCCGCGGACGGTGTAATACGACACCGTCCCCTTCCCCCTAACGTCAAACCGTGTTTTTCACTTCTTATTTCGCGACTCTTTCTTCTGTATTTGAAATTTAGGATCAACGTCCCCTTGTTGTCCACGACCCTTAAGAGGGCGTGCTCCCGCGCGGACGAATTCTCAGAGGAAACGCGACCGAAGCAATTTTGTATTACGCGTGCGTACCGTGTGCCCCCGCACCGCGATAGCCTCCCTCGCAACTGGCGAGTCGAACCTTTCTCCTTGACCGTTGC